>CM036337.1:5402446-6712446 GCA_020615435.1 Telenomus remus | reverse complement strand
TTTGATTTTGGCGCAAAAATTTTGAATTGATGTCAAACATAGAATCGTCATATTTTAAAGTGAAACACTCTCCACCTTTTACTCTCACAACATTCTGATACAAATTCTTTAAAAAATTTTCATGTGAAATTACCCAACCCTTGTCATTTGAATACAATATACTCATTTTCACTTTCCACTTTCAAGTTAACTAAGATTTGTTTTTACCACATATTTGAATCTGTGGTATGTAAACTGAATTTGACATAAGTATAAACGCAAGTTACAATACATTATTTCAGCGATGAAAACAGATGTTCTTTTAGGGTTTGTTCGCATTTCCCAACTCGTGTTCTGCGCGCCAATATTTGAAATGAAAATTTATTAGAAGTGTGAACTAATTTGGCAAGGGAAAACACTTATTGCAAGTTTATTTAATGACCTAAAATATTTTTGTTTCGCAAAACGATATTAAATTCATAGGAACACCAAGTTTTTGTTTCAAAAGGGTACCAGAAATAAATGTAACAACAATTTAATAATTCACAAGATTTATATTTATTTTGTTATATCATTACGGATACAATTGCAATAACGACTTACAATGTAGCTGTTAAAATACGCTTTTACAATATTGACTATTCACGCAAACCCTTAAAATTAAAATCCAGTAAAATCTTAATTTGTAAGGCAATTATAATGTTAGTCGTTAAACGTTATAAAATTTATTATCTTATACGATTAATTTTTTATAATAAAACAATTCAACATATTTTTTTATTTTTTTTTATTTTTTCCAACAGCTGCGGCTTGATTTCGCTGACGAGAAAAAGGTAAGTGCATATGTTTATAATATTCTTGTTCTGCGACAAAAGAATCTATTCGCACAGTGTTTGTAATAGCAAAATGATTGAAACACATTCACACAAAAATTTTATTTCACAGCTTCAAAAAATAATCAAAATCATTTTTATTGGTCAGTTACCAATAATAACAAGAAAAAATAATTATCCTTTAGAAATTAACAACCTCTTCGGAATTTTGACCGTTCATTGGAGATAAATAATTAGTTATTTGAAGTGATTAATGATTCTTGTGAGTTTAAAATCGCTTCTATTTTTAAAACAAAAAAAAATTTTTTGCGTGTAAATGAAAAGATTCCATGCAACGGATCGTGGGAAAATCAATTGTTCACCGAGGTAATAGATTGTTGATAATGTTAAATATTTTATTAGAGGTATACAAACGAACAAAATATATATTCGATTTGAAATAAATTTTGATAAACGCAACATAAAATATGTTCGAATTTCGTACCACCGTTTCAACTCTTAATCAACTTGTTAAGAGCTTACATAAGTATATAAATATTCCTATTATAAAAACATGCACTGACTCGCGCTCAGGATTTCGAATCAATTATTATAAATAGAAACGTTGACAATAAGCGACAGCCACATAGCGGCAACTCGGCAAAACAAACTTTGCATATATTATTATATTTCTGCATAATCTATGAATTCTTTATCATAGCGGTTATCACATATACGTAAAGGAAAAAAAGATCAACTCTTAATAATAATAGTAATAATGATAATAATGATAATAATTAGAGCTATAGTTGTTGTTACGAGGCGCTAATCGATTGCTAAACATAAATCCCCATACAAAAACCGAATGCGAGTGAGGGCACTTTTATACTAGGACACCAACGGATGCGCAGGGAATTGTAAAAAATCAGCGTCTTTTACCTTATAACAACATCAAGCGCCATTTATCTGATTATACACTAATAATATTCATATTCATAGTTTGTCTGCATTTATCCGTCCTATTTACAATCGTATGGTTTATTCTCGCAACACCAGAGTTGTGGTCTTTTATATTTAAACTTCAACTTGCAAGAAATTTCATCTCAAGTAGCTATAGTTGTTTTATTAATGTGCTGTGAGTATGACGTACTATGCAGATGTGCGCTCATCTAACTCATACAAAAATGAATATTTCAGGAGTGATTTTGGTGTTGCTTACGAATTATTTATTGGCTAAAGTTAACTTCTAAACTTAGGCTGAGATCTAGTTAGGTTACACGGTCTATTTTTGCCCCCTTTATGTCGTTACAAATTCTTATCACATACATAGAGGTGTTACGCGCTTGTAAATTTTTTTTCTTGTTATTTTGTTGTATCCGTGTACGTGTGTGCTTGTGTTAATGTATCTCTGTTGTATCTGTATATTACCTATTAGTTGCTTTGTTTTTACATAGAATAATTCTCTTATAAACTACCGATGATAAACTCCTCATATATTCACAATTATAAATCGCAATATCTTTACATTATATGTGTACTTTTTCTAAACGCATATACAATGTCTGCTGGCTTATCTTTGTTCGATTTTCGTGCGCGCCCGCTCAGGTAAGAGAATCGTAAGTTGTGCTGCAATTCGATAACCAGTACCATTTTATCGGTTTTCTATATTTCGTATTTGAAATTCGTTTCCCTGTTTCCGATAAGCTAGGTGGCACTGCTTTCTTGCGATTCAGCGCCACCTACAACCCAAGTGTCGACAGGTGGCGCTGTTGCACAAACTTTTTTCTGATTGAAATAATATACTTTAGTAGATGATTTTTCTTATAAATTTGATTTGACTATTTTTCTTCTAAGTTTATAACAAATATTTCACAACTTGGAAATAATAGACGGAAGCGTGAATTTTGGAAGAGCGCGAAAGACACGGTGCGAGACGTTGTGCAATTGGAACAATTGGGATGTTTTTTGTCGGAACTGTTTCACGTTCTCTTCTTTTGGTGAACCAGAAGAGATCAATTGAAGATCCGTGGAAAAATCAAAATCAAGAGCAAAAAATTCAACTGAAAAATAGTTGTGTGATGCTCTAAGTATGTTCATTAAGAAATAAGTGAACTCATACAATTTTGGACGTTTTTTGAACGCTCGTGTTTAACGTTTTTATTGCAAGTGAAATAGTTTTGGTATAAATATAAAAATAAAGGTTACAGTATACAAAATATACAGAATGTACAGCAAATGTTTTTTATTGACACCAAAACAAGAGACATATTTTACACAGCAACCGAACAAAACATTCGAATTGCACACCGTAACATTACAATTTCCAAGTTTGAATTTGGGACACGCTTGTCCCATTATCATCACGTGAGAGCAACTTATTGAGGGAACAAACGGTATATAAATATATCAACATAACTAATTAAGAACGTTAGGATAGCGCAACAAAATTGTGTACAGCTACAAATAATAGAAAAGTTTTACCACTTTTTCATTTTTCAAAATTGTATAAAGGTATTTTATATTGTACCATTATAAATATCGTCTATTTTCTTTTTTTTTTACTTTTCCGTCTTAAATTTTACCGCCTTTTAATGAGCTGAACATGTTTATTTTACTGTTTTTAGTATGTACATTTAAAAATCGTGAACAGAAATCTTCAGGTTTGAATTTCATCCAGTTTTATTTCATTGAGTTGATGTAAAACCATATTTATTTATATATATACATTTGATATAATTCTTTTCTCATCAGTTTTTTTTTAATTTTTGACATTTTCAATCTCATGTTTATGTTGTGTTGATGAATAATGTTGAACTCTAACAACGAAGATGAATAAATTATTTACATCCTATATAAAATAAATCTTATTGCAGTGATTTTAAAAAAATATATGTGTATTGTTACTGAAACATGTTATCGATGATACTGGATAAATTAATTTATTGTAACTAGCTTCTAAATAAATAATTTAGTGTGAAAAAAAGAAAAAAAGTCAATTGATGTTACCGGTAACATGCCATGTACAGTTTCTTTTATTTACACTAGAAAATTATGAACTCGAAATACTCAATGATTAATCGGCCATAACGGTACATTTGTACTTTAAATCCCACTTTTCTGTTTCTCACACCACCTCCGAACGTGGTAACCACTCGAATCAATCTGATTTGTAAACATTTCATGATCATATCTACCAATACAGTACACTTCATTAGAATATGGTATTATTACATGACATCTTCAAGACTTAGGACGAAAATTTGAAACATTTATAATCTTAATGTTACGTTTAATAATTGACGTTTGTTGCTAATATGGATTTGTCTTATGAACAATTACGATTAATTTTGTTCGTAATTTGCTGTTCCTTCCTGATGTGATTTGCCAAACTTACACAGGAAAAGAAATCGACCACTAATTATAATTTCTCCAATGTCCTAGAAATAGTAACTTCAATTTATAATACAATTCGATTTCACACTTCACTTTATTTCAATTTGTGATTCATTTGTTAGTCCATCAAGCTAATGTATCTGCGCAAACTTAAATTCATTTAATTACCTAGCCGAAATTAACAAATTCTCGCGTACTCAACTCAACATTTACAGTTGTGTATAGGCCCAAACAAAAAAAGAAAAAAAACTGTAATTTTGATTAAAATAAGATAACGTCTCATTGCTCGGCAAATCAATCATTATATAATTACTTATATAACCATTTTGTAATTTGTTAATCTATGCAGTGATCAAAACGTGGAAAAATACAAAACTTAACTAAACGTACACAACGTTTGCGCCACCCACGGCTCTCTTACGGCCCAAGAAAGTGACAGCTCTCAACTATTTACACAAAGTCTCTCTCACGTTGCTAAAGTAATCTCGTTTGCTCTTACGTTTGTTTCACACCCTCAGCTCTCAGGTGTCTCGTGTAAACGCGCACACAAGACAGTTCATTATTTTCGCTCCCTCTCTCTTTTAAATCGCAAATGTACATAAATTACAAAGTTACGAAAAATCGGAATAACGTAACGGTCAGCGAGTTGTTGGGCACCCGGCGATCCCAGGATCATGTTTATAGCATAGTCTACTTACAATAGTCACACACTCGAGTGTCCGTCAATTGTACAGATTGTTGTACAGTTGCCCTATAATTGATTCCCTGAAAATGATATTCAGTCGCGTATTGAGTTTTTTGTATATTTCAATTAGTGGCTTATTGCATCGGTCAAACGCGCAAGCGATTTTCGTTCCTTGCCGACTTCGCAAAATCGTCAGCACTTTGTGACATTACAAAGATTCCTCGAACGCCGCCATCAAATCGCTCTGCATATTCATGTCTATTTGGCCAGCCATCTGAAAATCATAAAAGTCCCTTGTTCTTCAGTCGCTGATCATCGCGATGATCATAAGGATGAGACAACAAAAAATTGCACTTACAGCTTCTCTTCGGCGTCTTTCCTGTTCCCTTAGCCTCTGCCTTTCGCGCTCCGCTGCGGACTTATCCTGGCCGTGATTCGGGCTACTGCCATCATTGCTCTCAGAAGCCTTAACTTCCTCGGTCCTGGGTGCGGGTGCCATCGAGCCACTCTGTTCCACCAACGACTTCCTGGCTTTTTCCAGTCCATCGTCTTCATCACGATCTCTTCTCTTGTCACTATTTTGTCTCATCTTTTCTCTTTCAGCCTGCTCCTTTTGTTTTCTTTGTTGTTCCAGCAGCTGAGCTCTTTGCTATAAAAACAAATCAACCATCAGTGCACCATTCCAAAAACCATTTTAATTCTATTTTTAAGGTGGTTCTTTCATAATATCAAAAAATGGACTTTTGAAACTGTGATAAGTTGCACATATTTTAATAACTTCCATAGCTCAGTCACTAATTTTTAAGTTGAATCTCTCATCTCGATCCGACAATTATTTTCAAATTCAATTTTTTGAAAGAAGTAGATCATTTAGTCAATTGAATCAACCACCTTAAAAAAATTATTCACTAAATTGTTCCCATTGAATAATATTTTGCTTATTTTACGTTTAACAAACTTACTCTATCTTGCTGTTGTTTCTCTTTAGCCAACTTTTGGAAAGCTTGGAAAGAGTCTCGCGTAGAAGTACTCTTCATGCTGCTTCCAGCGGCCGACTGCGGACTAGACGCCTGGGCCAGCGATGACCACGAGGACGCGTTTTTTACGCTGGGCTCGTTATTCTGCAACGAAGCAGAATTGTTCGCGTTAGTCGACCAATTACTCACATCGTCGGCAGGTGACGTCGCCGGCCCATTCGATTGCTCTACCTTATTATTGCTCTTGAAGGCCGAGGCGAAATTTGCAGCCGGATTTTTCAACTCAGGTGGGGTCAGTCGCTTTTCAACCATAGAGTGTTGCTGCGCTGGCTGTTGCTGCTGCTGCTGTTGTGGTTGTTGTTGTTGCACGACCGGTTGTGGCGCTGGCTGCTGCGTGTTTGTGTGATTTGACATTGGTGGCATTGCTAGACAGCTCATGTCGCTATATCCTCCTACTGCACGATCAGAATTAGAATACGTTGCAAATTAATACTACTTTCAAAAAAGGTTCCTCTCTGATTCATCAAACATTTTGAAACCAGACAAGAAACTTATAGTTCGCCAAAACAAATGAAATTACCATCAATTTTGTGTGGCATCGGAGGCTGCTGCATCACAACGGGTTTCTCTTCCTTTTTGATCTGTGCCATTTGGGGGATCTGCATCGACGCTGAACTGACCGGCAACGTGTCAAATATCGATATGCCCGGGATGTTGAGTCCGACCATGCTCGAAATTCCGTTGTTGTTGAGCATACTTTGTGGCGAAGTCTCTCGTTTGATGTTGGCAAACCCGTTGGAATGTTGCTGCTGGGGCTGCGCTAAAGGAAGGTGCGAATTTGAAACCCCGGTCAACGCCGTCGAAGTGGCCATGCTTTCGAACTGATTGTGCATCCCTTGGATATGCGCAAGACTCTGGTGCAGGTTCAGGTTCAAGTTACTGAGATTGCCGAGACTCATCCCCTGACTCATCATGGGCATCATGCTCGCTGCATTTTTAACATCGGTAAGCATGTTCATCGCGTTGTTTGTCGTTGAAAGCGACGTTTGGATCATCGGAGGAATGTGCGATTCTTTTTTCAGTGCAGCCAAACTCTGCTCGAGCGTTGGCTGTTGTTGGGCTTGTGGAGCAGCTGGTCTTGATATTGTAGATTCTGCAAAAGAACAAAATTATTATTGACATCGTTACATTTTTCCTTTGTTTCTAATACACTTATTGTTAGTGGTTTTAATTGAGGCGAAACGATATTGTAAGACATTCTGTTTCTATCGCACAGTTTAGTTATTTTGTTATTTTTGTAGAATTTATATTCTTGTAATTTTTGTGTCAAATTTTCATTGTCAAAAAGTGAATAAGTAAACAAAACAACTTAACTGTGCAAAAGATAACATTCTGCCTTAACACTAGAAAATCCCAAGAGACACTTTATTTGTACTATTATGGTTAAAATAATATCAACGTTCCAGAGTTCTTGCAACTTTGGTGATAAAATGTTTTATAACATTTGTACATAAAACGTAAAAAACTCTGATCGGAACATTTCATTTTTTTGAGTTTTATTAATGGGAAAATAAATGTTGAATCTTTTGCGATATTAAAAAAAAGTGCAACTTGGGGTTTCTAAAAAAAATTAATTAAATTACAGACAACAGTTGTAAATGTGTAGTAAATTTTTTGCATAAAGATCATAGACATACAAGAGAATGAATAGGGAAGTAAACAATGTCAATTCCATCACAGAAACAAATAGCATATGTTCACTAGCAACTAAAAAAATTCAAGCAAACGTTCTACAAGATTATTAGTACTTGCGATCATCTACCACTTTTGAAGCATAACTTAAACAAACAACACCAGACAAAAAACTGACAGATAAAATAATAATTCAGCTTGCATACTCCGAAAAAAATCAAACCAAATGTAGAGTATAGACTAAAAGAATTAAATTTGTAAAATAAAATAAATGTCACTAATTGATACATGATTGTATAGAAGATAAGTTTGAAAATGAAGAAACCAAGTTGAGAATGTAGACAGAAGCGTGTGTAAAGAGAAGTCCACAGTGAAGTATACAAGAATGAAAATAAATATTGTACCTAGAGCATTAAAGGGCTGCAAAATGTCAGACGACTGGCTGATCGCCGTTGCGTCGGTGGTCGCGTTTGGGAAAGAGCTAACGGGGGTTGGGGCTTTGGGGATTTGCGTCACAATCGGCGAGGGCACCATCGTGCTCGTCGGCGTGACGCTTGGAGGAGGCGTTGGGACGGATACTGACGGTGTCGGGGGATTCGACGTACTCGGTGCCGTCACTGCTGCTGGTTTTTTAACCGGGGCTGCTACCAACGGTGGCGCACGCTGCGCCGGTTGCGCCGGCATCGACGCGTGACTAGTTATACCGCTCACTGGTGGCGCACCATTTCCACCTGGTGCAACGACTAGTACATACAAATTCGGATTAATATACAAACATTATTATACGCCACAAACAATTTGCACAACTATTTTATTTCGCACTTTCAAACAATTGACTCAACAATAGACTAATGATTTTGATTATTTAACAAACTTTGAAACGATTGTACAACTTTTCATTTTGTATTTTCAAACAACGACAAAACACAAACTTTGGGAATAATTTTTAGTGAATTATAAGAATTATTTTAGTCAAAGTGTACGTGTATAGTAGAACAGTAAAAAAACTGAACTTCCTGTTAGCTTTTATATTTTTCATTTTTTCAAACAGAAGTGAAAATTAGGAAGTTCAGTTACACAAGTCTGATGCAAAGAAAGTTACATACCTTGTTCGACGGGTACGCTTGCGGCTTGTGTCGTCGGTTTGGCTACCGCAGCCGTGTTGTTTGATTGATTGTTCATACGTAGACCGCCCGTGTGATTTAAATTACTTGTCTGAGCAAGAACAAAAACAATATTACATTTTATTTCTCAACTCTAATTAGTCATCTTAACATAATCATGCTCATGAAATATAAAATTGTGATTTTTGTATGAATTATATGTATTATATGACAAAATTGAATTCCGTTGCGAATTTATCATTTTAGGTGTAATAATTCTTAATCCATGCAAAATTATTTGAGTTTCAATCTTGATATATTATCAAAATTTTTAATCTTGCAACGAAAAAATGAGGTTGACATCTTTTTGGATACGCATAGTTTAAAAATTTTGAATCGCAAAGTTTAAATAATCGCGGAGTGGCAGAAAAAGATTTTGGTCTTGAAAAATTAGTACTTCAAGTACTTTTTTGCAATTTTCTTACTGTTACCATCTATGAATTATTAATTTGACAACAAAATTAAGAAATATCTGTTTCTGTATAAGCTTTTTGTAATTTTAGTGTCCACAGTATTGTTATTTTGCAATTTTATAATAGTGTACAAAGAAAAGGTTTTAACATTGCAGTAATAAGTATTGGAAACTAATCTCTGGTACCGCTACCATTTTCAATTATTTGTGTTTGTTTAAAATTTTTTAGCAAATTGTAGTCATACATAGGACATCATAATTTCTTTTTACTACTTGACTTTCTTCTATTCTGTCCTTCAAAAATTTCATTTTTAAGGCACCTCTTTGAAGTGAAATATTTTAATTAATTTTCAACTCATCGAAGTGAAGATAAGAAAACTGATTAAGATGGTAACAAATTTAACAAAAATGAATGAAAGTGATTTGCGAATTCGTTTTGCCATGCATGGTTAAAAACGGTCTTACCGGTGGCATTGTGGCGGTGTTGCTGACCGGTACCGCAGGTGGCGCCGCATTGGACAAGGACTTCCTTTTCTTGCGAGGCGGTCGATTTGTGGTTGGTTCGTTGCCTGCAATATACAACGTAAGAACGTGCATGCGGGACATGAGATTTTGAATATGACCATCGGGGACATTACTCGAGAGAGACAATGGTCAGAGGATACCACCCAGCCATGAAACGAAAGAAACAAAGATCGTCTTGTCGACGAATAACAACAGCCTTCGAGTTATTTTCTAATAGATTTTATTCATATACTTATATTATAATTGTATCACTGTGTACAACAATGTTAAATTAAATATCTCCATTGATGCCTGCTTTCTTTTCATTTTGTTATTTTTTTTTCATTTTCATTTTACGTTATTTCTTCTGCCATTCCTTCAGATTTTGTTGTTCTCTTTTTCATATTCATTTTTTTGTATCATCTCTCATTTCTAATCAAGACCCACTCTCCCCCCTCTTATTCATCATTATACATCTCGTAATTTTTGTGCCGTCTTGATGTTTTTAATTATTTGATGTTTCTCTCCTGAATAGAAAAAGAATTTAGCAAACGTCGAACAATCTTTTCCTTGTCTATACACAAAGTCAATTACGTCGTTCGTCATTGCGAATAATTATGTGTGTATATAATATTGAATATATTTTTCATATATTTGAAATCTTTTGAATATAGATACATATACACGCTTCATCTCTCCTGTCTCAGTTACGTTCACGCTTGTGTATACATATTTATATATATAAACTTTTAAGTATACACATCTAAATACAGACAATCCCTCACGCATACAAGCAGACTCGCAAAACGTCGCGTCACCCGCGCACACGCATTCAAAAGCCCCGCGAGCCTTGCAAAATGCGTCTGCGCGTGAGAACTTATTCTTTTTATCTTTCAAAAAATCGTTTACTCTTCTATAATCATAAGCTTACCTTTAATAATAATATAATATAATAAACCAATTGCTCGTTCAATTATAATGAAATAATCATCGTAATTGTCGAATCAGAAGAAAAGTAATGGTAAAATCAAAATGAACAATTTGTCTTCAGTAAATCGTGTTGGCAAATACAAGAATGCTCTTTTTTTGTTTGTTTCTCTCATCGACTATACCAAACTGCGCTTTTTTGTGGCTAAGAGTACACTTAAAGTAATAGTATATAGAATGATTATTCCTAAATAAACGTTATAAATGGTACAGTATGGTTTCAACGTTGCACAAATCAGTTTCGTCAACGTGAAAAGCAGAATGTACTCGTGAAAAAAATAAATGAAAAAAAAAAAATATTCAACAGTTTGTAAAAAACTTGACGCGCAATTCTACAATTGAGATCGGCAAACTTTCCTGCTCAATGTTCCTTCTAGTTTACATTAGTCCGCGAGTTTGTGCAAAACGTCGTTTCTTATTTTTTATGGAAAATATAGGTTTTCTCTGTGGTAGAAAATACATGTCGATTGTGTGATATAGACAATGGAAGAATCAAAGAAGTCCAAATAGGGACAAAACGACAGAAGTTAATCATTGAAACGATTTGAGGAAGGTGAATATTAGAAGACGACGAAATGCTCTGGCTAAATTATTGTAGTTTCTCTCGTGGAACTTAAAATGTTTGAAGTGGAACTTCTTCGATGAGAAGAGTTATCTGGTTGTGTTGCTGGCCCTTGTGTGAGTTTTAGACTACTTTGCTAGTTGCTCAAATCAGATCAGCAACATGAGAAGCAACAAATATAATAAGAACAAAATTTCAAAGATGTTGTAGCAAAATAATGTTCACAAATTCCAAACATCTTGGTGCACTTTTGAGTCACAATTATTGCAGAAAGCTGCAAGCTACGTGTGCTTTTCTAATTAATCAAAACTGTCAACACGTTTCAATATTTAAAACTTAACAATGTGCAACGTTAGCTGAGTGCTACAACATCCTGAAAAAGAAAGGATGTTCAACTACGAATCAAAGGACAATGAAAAAATTGTTGTCACACTCGGGGATGGCAATTTCGCTAAAGAACCAGAAAGAGGAATTCCCTCCATCGAAGTAGGAAGAGAAGAGAGAGGAACAAAGAACTGAGAAATTGTTGTCAGAGAATAGATGAACTAATATTAAGTACTGCTGGATGTGCACGATTAATGATACTATGTAGTTGTACTGGAGTGCAACGTGAAAAAGAGTAGACACCCTCGACAATCTCGATTTGTATGTCTTAATTTACATGATATCCTCAACAGAAGGCCGCGCTACACCGTGGAGTAGACATTTACACAGATAAAAAATATAAAAACAAAAATATTCCCTTAAAATTAAATGTATCCTTGCAACTTGTGTATCAAAAATTGTTTTTGTCTAATCGTTACGATGGTTTGTTTTTTTTCTCCTTTTTGTTATTTTCAAGTTAACTTGTATTTATTATCAAATCATTCATTTAGGTAGAAATGTATGAGCGTAATTGTGATAGAGCAGGTGATTTTACTCGTTTACATGGCAATTGCAAAAGTGACACAGTCTGAGGCTCGACTAATTTTACATCTCATGATAATTGCAGAACAGCGATTATTATTTAATCGGTAGTCATGTTACAGTTGTTTATACATCATTCTTTCTTTATTAACATTGACATTTATATGCACACGTCAAGGGTGCACATAAACGTACGCATTCTAATTCACGAAAAATCGTTACTCAGACATCGACGCAAACATCGACTATACAAACTTCTCAGTCGGCGGAAACAGTTCTGTACACAATTTTTCATTTAAAAAAATTTCTTAGTTCCAACATTCGTCATACTTTTCGGCGGAAGTAAAACAAGTTCAAGAGTTGAATTTCAGAGACGGGAGCTTCTTGGTAATCATCTTGAATCAGTCTGTTTTTTCAAAAGTTCCATTTATTTATAATTACTATGAATTATTTTTGATTATGAAGAAAACAATTAGTGTATGAATCAAAGCTTAGCGGAGTGCAAACAATGTGTTTGGAGGCCTGTGGATGAACTTGCGCGACGCCACGATCATTCATAACAGATCACAACTTTGCCTCGCCATTCTGACTTGCTTCTTGCTCCGTCGTTCGCTGCTCTGATAAGCCCTCAATTGTCGTCAAGGTGGCGCGCGCATCCCAATTGCTCATTCTCTCTTTCAACATTAAGCCTATCACGACTGACTGTACTTTCACTCTTTCAACTTGGGAAATGCCATTTAGTGCTCGTACTTTTTTTCCCCTCTCTCTCGTTCTCAACTTGCACACAGTCCATTTACAAAATTTCATTTCAGAGACAATGACGAAAAAAAAAAAAAGATAAAACAAAGTTCAAAAAAAGGTTGACCTATCGAAAAACGATGGAACTCAAAGACGAGAAAATCCAACTGAGTACAAATCACAGAGCGTCCCAAAGCAAAGTGATTACTTTTTCGGAGCAGCTTTTTAGACCAGCGGTTAAGCGCGATCCACCTGAGAACGTGTTCCTGAGCCACCAATACACATTGTCTGCATTTCTTGCCTAAGCGCGTTTGGTCGTCTGACTTTACGATTTCTTTTTTCCAAAGTTGAACTCATTACAGAGCTTTTATAATCATTCTAGGTCTATAAAAATCTGTTTGTGTCATTGCACAAAAGTGACCAACAAAATTAATCTTTATCCAAAAACGAGTCAATATACATACAATCTTTGTATAATATTACATAGGTGTATCTATGAAGATGTCATATAACGTTTGAAAAATCGACATCTTACTTATGAAATTAAAATTTTGTCTATTTTTGGTTGAATCAAAACGAAAAAAAAACGTGATACGATGAGACAGGAAGGACTTTTGTGTCGCAGAATGAATGTACCAATCGGGCCGCGCCTTTTCTCACCGCAGTCGTTGCTCGTTTCGATTGTCTAAACCGCGGCATGCTCTGCAACGACTGTCGTGAAAAAACGCGACTTGACTCACGAGCAGAACGACGTAACTTTGACTTTTAACAGAGCAAGAGAAAGAATTGATCGAAATTACCTACTTTGACTTTGTGTTAAGTTTTGGTATCTATTTTCCTTTACTTTCCTTATTTCTCTTCTTTTTGTTTTGTTCAATTTGCTTGTTCTACTGAAAATCTCATTTAGATAATACCCCGAACTGATATTTACACTTAGAAACGTATAAGCTGTTGCTGTTGTTCATGGCATATTCTTGTATCCTCTAAACACAGTCTGCACTCCACTTAGCTCTCACCTTGTTCTTAGCTTACAATTCACAAACGTCGGACAACAAAAGGATCACATAGAGTCTGCGATTAATTGAGTTCCAATGTAACGATTCGCATTGGAACTCAAAACGTAAAAAAAAGAACGCTGCGATCACGTCATTTCTTTTATCTTTCTAGTTTTTTGAACTTTTAAATAACTTTGAGTTTTGTTGCTTGACCGTGAATTATGGCAACAAATTTGTGCAGTTTCAAATCGTACCGGTCATAAGGATTGGATCGTTGCGCGTTTTATTACCGATGCATCGGTTCTTCGTTCAAAATTGTCGGTTTTTTAATTGAAAGAGTTTATTGCTTTTTTTATACAGAATGTAAAATTCGATTTTCAAAGCAACCACCAGACCATGGCCAACGAAATGTTCTTTTGACTTATCTACAATTCAAGAGATCAAAGTTTTATTGCAAATCAATTCATTGAAACAAAGTCATTTCGTTTGCTACTGTATTTAAAAAGTCTCCTTAGTGGTTGCGATCTTTCTTTATAAAATTAATTCATCAATTTTATTTTTTTTTTTGCTTCAATTAATCAACTCGTTTCAGTAGTAGTGTTTATGCTATCACTCAGGAATATAAAATTGTTTAAATATTATAAATTGTCTATAGTATCCAAGATATACATGCTTACAATTATTATGTACAAATATATAAAATCTATATAAATCGACAATTCTGTTTGTTTTTCTTCAATTATAATACAATTGCATGGTTTGGTGTGTTACTCGAAGTTTATAAAATGATTACCGCACGATAATATTTTATCCAGGTGGATTAGAAAACAAACAAAGTAACAAAAAATAAACAAAGAAACGTCCGATGCAAGATGCATGAAGATGTACGCGATTTTGATGGAATCTGTTTGGACTTCTATGTGGTTCAATGAGCTTGTTATTTACAAAAGTATCAAAAATACAACGAATTACCGATGCTTAGTTTAATTGCTCATTAAAAAACTTTACACACACTGTTATGTCCGTATAAAAAGTGAATAAGTCGTGACAGACAAAGTTAATTGAAAAGAAAAATATAAACAAAAATTTCTGTTTCTTTCTTCAAGTGCAAAACAATGCGTGAATAAATTCATCTAGTCATAGACATTGGTCTGTTTTGTAATTCAATTCATTGTGGGTGATTCGAAGATCGCAGTACCGTAAACCGGAGTTGCATCTTTGTTCTTGGGAACAAAGTCATGGAGCGTACATTATGTTTTCTTTTGATTCCGGAATTGGATCTGCTTATCAGTTACATTTTTTCAGAAGTAGATAACAGTTAGATTAGATGAGTGGTCTAACCTGCTTCACTGTCGCTGGTATCGCTGGAACTCGACGATAGGGAGCTGCTGCTGGAGTCGCTGTCGCTGCTACTACTGCTTGATGCGGACAATCGCGGCCCACTCGTGCCACCAGTTCCAACTACGTCCACAGACTTACTGCTATCGTCTGAAAACGATATTTTGAAATGTAAATGTTGTAATTACTTTCAATCCGATCACAAACAGCAATTACCTCAAATTGTTGCATAACAATTTAATTTGCTATTAAAAACCTTAAACGTTACGTTTTTGTCAATATTTTCTGCTTTGATTATTCTATAAAGCTGCAGTAGTATTCATTAAATGTTTTATAACTCAATAAAATTTTCAATCCAGTTTTACATTGGATCGTTTAGTTGTGTAATTCGTTTTCTTTACGTATAAAGTATAAAAAAATATCAACTCACCCTTTTTAGCAGTCTTTTTGGAATTCCCTAACTGGCCGGTAACATCTTGCAATCGCTTCTCTAATTCCTGCTTTTTCTCAGCAATTTGTTCATCCTTTGATTTACCACTAATTTTTTTATCTGTCAAAAACAAACAATCCCTTATTACTCAACCATTTTTTAAAAAAAACTACAGAGAGAAAATATTAGAAGTGAAAAAATGTTTGAAGAAAACTTGAAGAAACTTACGTGGCTTTTTTCTTAAACAGGAAGCGACATAGCTCTCGAGTTCACGCAGCGTAGACGGCTTGAGAGTTTCGAAATCGATCTCGATCTCGTCTGGATTGGAGTCCCTGAGGGAAGGTTCGCGCGACTGAATGATGTGAACGACACGACCAAGTTTGTCTCCCGGCAGCTTGTTAATGTCAAGGCTCAACTGTCTCTTCTCGTCGTAGGACATGGGCTTAGCATTGTCCTCGTCTTCAGAGTCAAAGATGATCTGCGGGGGTTGGTTGCTCGCGCTCTTCTTCTTACCACTGTTAGAGCGGCTGTTAGCTTTGGGCCTCTTGGTCGCAGCGTTTGGTGCTGCAGCAGCCACGGCCGTAGCCGTCGCCTTGTTAGGACCCCGTTTTGCCTTGGCCTGTTTGGCATTTGCCGTTGGCCCGCCAAGATGATGTCCGAGGGCCGCCGCTGCATGTGATTTGTTGCTCGCGACTCCGGACATCGCACCTGGATGGTGCATCTCTGCGCCTGGCATCACTCCCGGCATCTTGACATCGCCGGTGCTCATCGCCATGCTTCCAATGGCGCCAACACCGTCGCCCACATTCGGCAGGTTCGGTTTCATCAACTCCTTCATCGAACTGCCGTGCGCGCCGATCATGCTCGCTGTATTTTTATTGCTCATCGGCTTCGCCTTCGGTTTCTCCACCTTTTTGTTCTTCTTGTTCTTCTTCTTGCCGCTCTCTTCGACGAGCTTCTTCATCTGCTTCTGCATCGACTCGAGCTCCTGCTGTAAGGCAACGAGTTTTTCGCGGCGTTCCTCTTCCGAGTCATCGCTTTCCGAGGAGCTGTCAGAGCCAGAGCTGCTGCCACTGCTGCTCGTGCTCTTCATTGCGACCATCCCGCTCATCGGTTCGTCGGGAATCTTCGCGTACCTCATCTCGAACACGTCCTGCAGTTTGCGAGCCATTGCGACTACGTCGTGATCTGGCGGATTGTACTTGTAGCAGTTCGTGAATATAAGTCTTACGTCCGTCGCGAACTCTTGAGCGGTCTTGTAATCCCGGTTGTCCATTTTCGTTTTCACCGTTCCCAGATCCATTGGTTTCTTGATTATGTCGTGGTAGTCGTGCAGCCCTAATAGTTCGGCGTCTACAGGCTTGTAGAAAGGCCACGCGTATCCCTGCAAATTTAACTTTGTATATACTCGTTCACTCAAATGTTTCAACGTTTTGTCAACTTTTACAAAAATTGTCAAAACATGAATACAGAACATGTTATTGATTCCGCTGAATACAACTTGAACAAGATCAAATTTTCACATTTCCGTAAAAAATCAGATAAAATCTATCATTTTTTATACACCAAGAATACTTAATAAATATTCTCATCGAGAACAAATTTAAAATATTGTATAAAATTGAGTCAACTTACTGAATGTTTCTTGGAGAACAGCTCTTTGAGTATCTCGTTGCAAGATTTCAAGGATTCAGACAGTTTGTCCTTCGACTTGCCAGCTGGATGCTGTGACTGCAATAGTTATCGTCGTTTTTAGATATCAGATTTGTTTGTTTGTTTCTTTTTTTTCACTTTAGTTTTATAAATTATTGATGTAAGATGGTATAGCCAATTGGTTTAAACAATTGATGATAGTCAAGAACAGTGATCGTCGGTTCTAATCTAACAGGTAGCTTTCTTCAGAAATTGTTAATATTTAATATACCTGTTGAGCCATTGATGCCATCAGCGGCATAGTCCCTTGATGGAATGGCACAAGTCCATCTTCCGCTGGTCTCGTTGGCTAAAATTACGTACAAGTCATTGTGATATGATGATTTTAATATGAACAAGAGATTTCTTTCTATGAGAAAAAAACGCGAAGTCAAATCACTTTTTTAAAAATGAGAGTGTTTGAGTTTAACAATTTTTGATGAAGATCTATTTGGGAAACAAGAATCTCTGCAATTTTTTGTGATAAAAGGTAAGGCTTATTGCAAAGATGAAATTTGAATCATGAAAATTTGTTAATCGACCGCACAGTTTCATATAGACGGTGTATCAACAAACCTTTTTAATTTGTCTTCCAGACTCTCGCCTCGTGGAAATTTTGGGGTTCTTGGCTTCGATTGGCTGGTAGAGTGGCTCGAAAGAGTTGGCGGTAGGTGTAGTCGTGTCAGCCTTTCTCTTAACACCCTTTTTGGACTTAGCAGGGGTGGAAGGCATGACCGCGGCTGCAGCGGGTACCTGAGGTGGTGGCGGAGCCGTGACAGCAGTTGGCGCCGCACCGTCGAGCGTTGCCTGAGAGTGATAGCTCGTCGGGGGTGGCACCACCTGGGGTGGAAGCGAATTGTGCGTCGTTGCGACGCTCAGGTTCGCAGGTGGCGCGATCGTCGTTGTGTTGGTGCTACCGGGCACGGAAACCGGCGCCTGAGTGGCCAGGGGTGGCATTGGCATCACCCCGGTGGTAGTGCCTGCCGTTGCTGCCAAGTTGTTTGGCATCATCGAGTTCACTGTGCTCGCTGCCGACGATGGTCTTCCACGCCCCGCACCCGTTCCGGCTACTCCACCTATGCCACCTACACGCGGTACTTTCTTACCCTTTGGACCCTTTTGCATTGGAGGGTCCAGCTCCACCTCTTCCTTTGGCATTTGTGCAACCTAAGGAATATTCAAACACGTTAAAAATCTTTTTTTGTCATTACTATTGGTATCAAATTTTTCTTATTTAAATTTTACAACTACCACTGTTTGATAGAAAAAGAAATCATTTCTATACGTATTTTAACAAGTTTTTCAATAACCTTTGTTAAGAACAGTTTCTCGAGGGCTTGTGCCATGACGACAACATCTTCTCCAGGCTTGTTGTAAACATAACAATTTGTAAACATAGTGTTGAAGTCTTGAATACATTCTCGCCCGCTCCAGTAATAACAATTTTCCAGTCGCTTTTTTATTGTGCCCAAATCCATCGGTTGTTTGATGATTTTGTGATAGTCCTATGAGCAAAAGACAATTGATAAGCTTGCTGTTGAATTTCACCTTTTATACCTAATTCACTTCACACATTTCGTAAAACTTTTTAAAAAAGAGTAGGAAGGGCACGAATAGTACCGGAAGATTGAGCTTCTTTGCGTCGACAGGCTGTTGGAAAGGCCACGCAAACTGGTGTTTCCATACTGGCTTGAACACGCTCTTCAAGAGGAACTGAATTTGATTAGTTGTCCGACCTGGCCTGTTCGGAGGCGGATATACCGGCGGTTGCACAATGCCATTGACTGGCTCCACTGCCGGCTCTTCTCTAGGCGGTGGCTCTTTCGGCGGTGCAGCCGGAGCTGGTGTCTTCACGGGTGCACTCGTCTGATGATTGTTATAATCAGTTATTGTTGTCGAAATCTTAACATTTTTATCAAGTACAATGGAAACAAAGAAAGAAACAAAAATTAATTCAGCACATACAGTCCGTTTATATTCAGTCATAAGTTACAATCGTAAAAACAATCGTTTCAGTTATTAATTCATACTTACAGAGTTGTTTTGTTGGATATTGTCAACCTGCTGCATCTTGACGTCGATACTGCACAAAAAAATACAAACACATCTCATTAATAATGATAATAACAAAGATAACAACGTATAAATGAAAAAACTGAGAAAACTAGAAAAATCGAGTTGACTTTGAAAATGATTAGTGTCTTGAAGTTTGATTTTTGAGTTTTTGTTTGAAAAGGTTTTGAAACAAGTGATTCATACCTCTCCGACATGAATGGTACATAAATGCTATGTGTAGCACGTAGCTGGTTTCTGCGAAAATACGCCGCTACGAAGCTTCATCAACAAGTGAACTGTCCAGGGTGAAGCTTGAATTAAACATTGTAGTTCGTCAAAGCCTCGCTCAAGTGATCAAGACAACCAACACACAGTCGGCATGACGATACTCGCATCCAACGTCCGATGTTGTTCTAATGTCAGCCTACTGTCGCTTTTGGATTCTCCTCACTTCTAACCGACACTTTTGACAACTGCAACATCTGTCAAAACAAAAACAACCATCCTTTTAATACACAAACAAAACCAACTTTTTCTCAGACAATTTATTAACTTATCATCAGTATCAAAACAACTTTTTTGAACGTTTTTTTCTAATTTTAACTTTCAGATGTAATTTTTAAAGTTTAAAAAATGTACGTGACAACACTTCAAAAAAAGGGTTTCAAACAAACAGAAAAGTATGAATTTTTACTGTTTATTGATTATTGACCCTTTACTCATTTATTTTACTTCTTTTAACGCAAAAAACAAGGTGCAAAATCAATCATTGGTTTTTCTTGCAAAATTTTATGTGTTTTTCATAACTTTCGTGTAACAAATAATATTTTCAAGAACAAAATTCGATATTTTTCTTTTGAACCAAGACCCTACGGATTAACGGCAATAAGAAAACGACGATCGCAAAAAGTGAAAAGAAATAAAAGCGCGTACGTGGATTGCTCGAAAAAGCCGCTAAAGTTATGGGGACAGCGGCCGCGGTGTGGGACACGAGTCAAAAACTCGTTTCACTCGTGAACCGCGCCTGACAATGTGGAAAGTCATTTTTTATCCAGAAAACCGCGAAAAAGTTAACCTTGCATGAAAACAAATAAAGGGATCAAAAAAATGTATCTCAAAAAGTTGAAAACTCGAATTTTCTCTGACGAAAAATTAGATCGAAAGAAGAAGTGAGGAGCGAGGGAGGAGAAGGGGAAGGAGAGGAAAAAAACGGAACGAGAAGGTTGGACAGAAAAGCGCGGTGGCGCGAGGCTGGAGCACGCGTCTGTTGGCATACAGGGGCGCGGGAGTGCACGCAGGGTGCGGATGCTGTCGTTACGCCGCTCGCAAAAGCTGCTTGGGTTTCGCGGGCGCAGCCCATCCGCTGAGCGCAGTTGGCTTGGCGCATCGGTGTGGATGTCGCGCGCTCCACGCAACATGGCGGCGGGGCTGTTGGTGTATCGGGCCGATCGGTTGGTAGTCGGCGGATGAGGGGGGGGGGTTTCGCGCGTCGGCTTGCACTTACGCACCTGCTTGGCTGGTCCTAAGGGCTCCGATAAGACGCAAGCCGGGTCGCGATGCGAATTCAGCGGCTGCGTTGTCTTGGTCGCTTTCTCTATCGCCTTGTCGCTGTTATGGCGGACGGTGTCGGGCACACGATCTACCCCACTTTCGGTCGGTATCGGCGCGCGCCGACACGCGCAGCGTACACTCGCTTTTAGCGCGACGTTTCGCGATCAGATCAATCCGCTTGGATCCGATGCGGCCGTCGGCGCCAACACGACACAATCCCTCGTAACAACAGCGCGCAACTTTTGGCCGCGCAAACAATGGCCGCGCGCGCCCAAAAATCCAACTTGCAATCACTACGCGCACCAGTATCGCTGCTCGGCACCGTACCAACGCCACTCGATGCTCAACTCGACGCACAACCCACAACTAGAAGGCACAACCCAACATTCAGTCGTTTTATGCCGTGTCGGTGCCGGTGGCGCCCCCATTCAAACCGACAAACACCTAATGTCAATTGGGCGGGAGTTCACGCTCTCGCTTGCTCTTGCGTAAAATCTCAAGTGATGACAAGGAACGAGTCATCGCGCGCTATTACCCGCGATATTTGAATTCCTCATTTTATCCTTTTTTCCTTTCAAATGTTTTACGAGCACCTATTCGATAGTCAGCTTGAGACTCTAAAAATTGACAGAGCTTGACGACTTTATGGGTGGGCCTCTTGTTTTCATAACAATTGATATTTGTTTTGTGACTTTCTTGTTTCAATTGTTTACATTTGAAGTTAGTTATTTTGGTTAAGAAACACAAGTTCTTTTGAAGTTTTTTAAATATGAGCTTTGGTCAATTTTTGCGAAATTTATTTATCTTGTTTACTTTAACAAAACATGCTTTTTAACTGTCAGAGTTTAGAATAGCATTTGTTTCATTTACATAGAATAGTAAAATTAAATTAAGTTTTAATTAATTGAATTAATGAAAAATTTTGTATGGAATATTAATATTAATAATAATAATAATAATAATAATAATAATACCTAAAAATATTATTTTTAGGTTTAAATTTTTCTAAAGCCTAGTTCAATGAATGAATCATACATTTGTGGAGTGGAGTGGAATAATCGAAAGAACTAATTTTTTCCAAACCATTAAACATTTACTTACGAGTAAAATTCAAACTTAGAATCTATCCCAATGATAAAAATTTCTTTACAATTTGAAGGATTTTGGTGTATCTAATCATGTGATGATAATTTAATGAACCTTATAAAAGTTGTTGGAATTTGTCGCAGAAAAACAATAATAACAACAATCAATTATTAATCCTAACATTACAGCGGCAAAAAATTTGTTGTTTCATTTTAAAATGTCTAGCATATAAAAAAAGTGAACTAAGAATAAATAGAAAGAAAGTAAATAAAACAAACAAACACAGCTTCCCTATATTTATCTGAGTAGGTATGAATGATGTGTATGAGTTTCAAAGGTTATAAACAGATGAACCTTCAGATAAACAATGGTTTAATCCATTAGTAAGCATATAGAAAAAGTCATAATATTATAGCATGCTATTTATTTTGTATTAAAAAAATTGATTAAACTACAAAGTACTAAACCTTCACAATGCTTTACTCAAATTCAAGTAAAGTACATATATTCCCAATATGTTATTTCCAGTAGAGTTTCAAGGTATAATGAACATAAATTTTGGGTAATCTTCAAATTCGTCGCAAATCAGTTAATGACATTTTGTTAATCTGATTTCAATCAAATACTACTTAACAAATCTATAAGTTTTATGATTATACATTTTTAAATCTCCGTTTTAACTTCCTAATTTTCCGATATCATATAACTATTTTTGAATCAAGATAATTAGAATATCTTCTTGGGCGAATTGAAAAGACAAAAAATTTTCACATATACAAAATAAGTAAACAAACTGCATGTAAATAGGCAGAATTCCAAAATAGAAGAAAAAATTAATAACTAAGTATAATGAATGTTAGCTGTTATACTAACGATTTATTATTTAACAATATAAAATGAAATGTTAATCAAAAATCGAACTAAAGGTTAATCAGAAACTATCAACTAAACAACAAAGTAAATGAATTAAAAGATGAAACGTTTTTTCAATACAAAATTCAAAAAATGACAAAGTAAAAGAGTTCAGATATAATATTAATTCAGAATAACTCAAAACAGTAATAAATATTTAAAAAATAAAATGTTTCACCAGAACAGAACCGTACATAAACAGAGTACAGCTGACTGAACTCGACTGAACACAAAGCTGACTTTTGGAATGAATCGAAAATGCCAGTGCTTTCAAATTTATAGTTGAAATATCTACGAAGAAGGAAGAATTAATTAGATGCTTTATATTTTTAGCAGCACCACAGAGGTCGCTGTTAAATTCTAATAAATTTAATGTTGCTCTTCAAAAAACCAAAACATTGATTTATCATCACTGTTTACAATAAAGGCATCTAAACAAATAATCTCTACCTGTCACTTTTTTCTATTCTTCAAAAGAAACACTTTTCGTGTGATTTGTCCACTTTAGACAGTTGTTCTTTAACTATTTAACTGAAAAACAAGTCCAAAAAATTTGCCAAAACATATGATCTGATTGTTTGTACTTAAGGTTTTTACCTATTTGCCAAAAAGACAAAGGGTCACTTTTTATGTGATTCGTGTTCTTTCAATGATTCTTCTTTAACTTTTTAACTAAAAAAAGATCCCAAAACTTTGTTTTATTGAGCAGTGTTTACGGAGCGCAATACAGATTCGTGCCGGCAGTTGGCGCGTCGGTCACGCGGTCTTTTCTCATTCAGTTGTGGATTGGCGAGGGTTGTTGGCCATCTAGAACTGTAGAAGACAAGCTGACTGGTTAATGCCTAGCGAACGAGCCCGAAAAGGCCGAAACTGAAAATAAAAAAAGCGACGACAAATGCCGTAGCGGGTCTGGATGATAATGCGAAAATAAAAAGGCGTTGAGCGGCGCGGCCTAACCTCACTGGAGCGCGCAAAAATGCGACGCAAAATAATCGAGTCTTGGGGTCTCCGCCGACATCCGAGCGTCGAAAATTCTCGAAGATGCAGAGCGTGAGGGTCGATCAAATGTCCCTATAATCGAGTTCTACTCACCCAATTTTGGTCGTTGCTTGTTCGGTCCTGTGAACGAGCCTTCGTAAATAACAAATCCTGGCTTTGGGGGAGAACGGGTTGTTTTTGTTTGGCGGAGACAGAGGTGTGGGTCTGAGTAACTAAGTGTTATACATTGAAATAACGGTACACCTTTGCAGGACAACAATCACACTTTATTAAGCAATCGAGACGATTTGTTTCCATCGTTTCGTTTCATAATCACCCACGATGCCTTGGTCGCGACCGTTCCGCTTGTTTCTTTGTTTTGTTTACTTAGTTGGCAAAAGGCGCTCACTGAACGCACAAATTACCGAGCGCGCAATCTTGATGAACGAGCCGCGGACTAATAAAACCCGGACTCGGTACCAAAATCACCACGACGGCGATGTTTTGATCCGCAATCTGTGTGTGTGCGTGCCTCTGGATCCGAGCTGATCCGAGCATCGCAGCACTTATCGAACGTTCGGCTAATGAAAGTCCAATCGCGAGGGAGCGCTGTTGCCACATCAGTTCTCGACGCACGCCACCTCATTGGCCACGCCATCTTCGGTTCTTGCTGACATAACTGCTAAAACCAAAGCCTTTTAGTATCATGCGTCATTTTTCGCCAATATAAATAAACCTTTTGTTCATATAACTCGCGTATTGTTTTTTATTGTAAATCGTAAAAAATTTTGATTTAAAACTTTTCTTTTATAGATTGAATTACGGACCTTTGAACGTATAAATTTAAGTTATTATTTTATGATGCAAAAGATCGCTATCTTTCAAATTCAAAAATCTGAACAGTTAATTTTTTATTTTTTGAAAAAGAAAAATTTAAGATATTATTGTTGTTTTTAAAACTCCATATTACCGTTTACAATCAGAAAGAGAAAAAATTTAAAAATGAAAATAAAGTGGTTTGCTTATAAGCTGCTAAGAACTACTTCACAAAAGTTGCTTTACAATTGCAAAGAATTTAAAAAGTGATATTTTCAAAAAATTGCAAGAGAAATTTCAAAATGCAAGTGTTTTCGACTAAAGATGACAATAGAAGCGTGGCGGGTAACATTGTTGCAAATGTCCACTTGTGTATCTTAACAAAACGCGATCCCAACACTTTCAACTAGACTTTCGCTGGCCTCATTTTTCACCAGAAACGCGGAAAGTCGCACGTTTCAAGTCTGACGTGGACTGTTGCAGATTAGCTTCTTTCTTTATTCGCGAACGATGAAAAGAGAGGGATGCAACTTTTCCCTTTGCTTCAACAAGTGTTCTCGATGGAGAATATATGGAGATATTAACCAGTTACACATATGTAGTTGTAAATCTATTTTCATTTTTCGGGCAATTGAAAAAAATTCAAATAAAAATTCAAATTAAAATGAAAGTATTTATCTTAGGACAGATCTCTTATTAAAGTAAAAATTTAATCGTTGTAACAAAAATGTACTGGATTATTTACAATGGATTGTTTTTGTTTTTATAGAATTTTCCAAACTTCTTCAAAGGCAGAACAAACTTTTGCACAAGTCAACGCTGCAGATAATGGGTAGTTGCTGATTGAAATGGCATCTTCTGAGTAATCTGCCTTCACCTAAAAACGATTTTTCAAAATTTTTCATTCATTCGAATAGAACATTTCATAAAAATTGTATAAATGAAAAATTTGTTTAACCTGGCCATGAGCCATAGCGCCAATTATGATAGCAATGGGTTCATCTTCAGGAACCAATTCTCGAGGGTTTACACATTTTGTTGCACTGAAAGACATCGTTACTTTTTTACAACCTACTGGCAGGTGATCTGTGACAGGATTTTTTATAACTTTGAGTAACTTCATTGTGGTGTCTGATGCCCTCACACTGTATTTGTGCAACAATTGTACTGAAAACAGCAAAAAAACACGTTAAACAAGTTTCAATTTTAGAGGTCAACATTAATTTAGGATTTACAAACCCATAAGTCCTGCAAATCGTTTGAAAGTTCTCGGTATTCTTGTCTGTGGATTGATCTCAATCAGTACGTTTTTTTCAGTCCTAACATACACTTGCAAAAGTCCTGCCCTGTTCAAGGGACTATCCATGAGCATCAGTAAACTTTGGTGAGTTATGTCAGGTCGACAGCTCCCTGGCTCACGATTGTTTTTCTTTAGAATCCCTACATGGTCGTCGCAATTCAGTAGTTCAAAACTGTTCCCCACCTACAGCATTTCCAAATTATTACAGACCGTCAACATCAAATTAAATATTTTTATTAAAGAAAAAAGTATTGTGGAAATTTTATTTTACCTTTACAGATTCCAACTGAGCATTTTCCAAGATGACAATCAATCGTTTTTCCTGTTTCTTGATGTGTGATATTTGCAGATGTTTTGGAGCAGGATCGAATTCATGTTCGTTGTCATCATCATTTTTCCTCTTCCTTCCCATTTTTTTATAAAACAGTCGAACTTATTTAAACACACAACAATAACACATGTGCTCGTTTTCGGCGAGTAGTGGCGAGTAGTCTAACCTTCTTCAATGTTTCTGGTTAGGTTAGATAGTAAAAAACAACTAAACAACTTAAATTGAAAAGTAATAAATATCTAAGATTTTTCGTTGATGAGTCAAAATTTTATAAAATGGTAGATTTATTTAAATTTAGATATGAAATTTTTTGTTTTTTTTTTCTACCGATTTTTCTCTGTCACTTGCAGGGCAGAAGGAGACAGAAAAAGTGATTTGAGAACACTCACTATAGCTTGGCGCAGTTTGTTTTTGTTGTTGGTGACAGAGTTTGCAAATTATCAAAACAATGTGCAAATGGATGATTATCGATGCGATTACTATTTATAGTTTCACCGGTGACTATTTGTAAAACTTTGACAACCTTTTGTCAGCAGCGTTGTTTTTCAATAAACAGATCTCTCGCAAATAAACTTCTTGATCCTAACTTTAATCAGGTTAGAAAAGGCGGGAAAATGGCACAGAGACAGATAACGTGAGTTATAAAATAAAGTTGTTTATTTATTGTTGTCAAATTTAAATTTTAATGACATTATCAAATAATATAAAATAAATAAGCAAATGATTCAATCAAATCAGTAATTTTACTGGTAATTTTTGTTCAGATCTTTTTTCAAAGTCTGCCCACCGAAAAAAGAAGGAGAGAACAATGAAACGACAACTAAGTATGTATTTAATTAATTTTCGGATACTGTTTTATACGTTCATTTATTCATTTATTTATCACAATATTTTTTCAGATTGACCAATGGTTCTGAAGGCAAATGGGTAGAAAAGGGGAAAGAATCAACCGACGACGAGTCTATGAAGTAATTATAATTTATCTTATAAAGCCTTATTTCTGCAAGAAATTTAGAATTCGATTAATTTAAATTAACATTTGATTCAATTTCAGATCTTCAGTCAAGGAAGTCAGTTCTATCCCAGCCGGTAAGAAGAAAACTCCGAGCGCAAAAGCAAAGGTTTCCAAAACAGGTAATAGCAAATTTTTCATTATCACTTGACTTGCCTTATTTTAATAATGTCACTTCTCGTTTTTTTTTCATTTTGCAGAAAGTAAGTTGTCTTCTAAGAAAAAGTCACCGAAACCTGTAGCAAAGAAAGCAATCGAAGTCGACCGAGAGGGATCATTCTTCAGTTCCTCAAAAAAACGAAAATCTGAGGAGAACGAAAAAAATGACGACAAAAATGGGTTGTCCAAAAGTTCAGATGAATGTTCAAGTCCGCCAGTCAAAAAGGCTGCACTTGCGAAAAGTAAGGAAAGTAGCAGTGAAGAAGATCCAATTGACGTTCTATCAGAAGCATCTCCGAAAACTGATGAAGTGAAAACAGAGAAAAGGTCAAAAGCGGATGCTAAATTGGAGGAGAAAAAATCAAACGTTAAACGAGAAGCTAAGAAACGTAAACGAATCGTTCAACGAGTTGATTCCTCCAGCGACGATGAAGTCCACTTACCAGTCAGTATATTTGATGACTATTTAGTTAAAACTTTTGTTGATTATTGTTTTTACTGAAATTTTGATATCTTCAGTTACCTGATTCACCTAAGAAAGTTATTGACTCCGATAGTCCGGTAAAAGCTGAACCAAAGTCCCCAGTGAAAAAGAAAAACAAATCGTCCGACAGTGAGAATGACAAAGAAAAAATAAAAAAAGATACTGAGGAACAATCAGAAGATGAAGAAAAGGTAATGAAAAAAGAAAGGGATGAAATTTCAGAAGAGGAAAATAAGGCGATCAAAAAAGGAGACGGTGAACAATCAGAAGAGGAAGATAAAGTAACGAAAAAACAAACTCCGAAAGGTAAAGCTGGAAAAGCGAAAAAACAAAAAGAGGAGAAAAAATCACCCAAGGCAAAGCAAGTGAACCACTTTTTTGGTACGGCTTTTTCGATACATAAATTTAAGTTTGTGAATAAATATTGAACACATATTCAAACAGCATACTCGTTTAGCTCCAAAAGATAAAAGTCTTAACGGAAGTAGCAAAAAATCCGATAGTGTGAAGTACGATCCCAGTTCCAGCAAATATGACCCGATCGAAGATGCAATCTGGAAACGTGATGAAAAGTAACACTTTCATTTTGCTTGAAACATTTTAAGTAGTCGAACTTTTGTTTAACTTTGTACTTTTAGGGTGCCATATTTGGCTTTAGCCAAAACATTAGAAATGATCGAGGACACAAGCGCCAGGCTAAAAATTGTTGAAATTTTATCAAACTATTTTCGTTCAGTCATCGTGCTATCGCCTGATGACTTACTTCCAAGTGTATACTTGTGTTTGAACCAACTTGCCCCTGCATATGAAGGTACAAAAATATTTAAACTTAGCTTAATTTAAAAAAAATGAACGAATTTTAATGTAAAATAATAATCTGTTTCCCAGGATTGGAGCTGGGTATAGCTGATACAACTCTCATGAAAACAATCGCTCAGTGCACTGGCAGAACGCTGACTCAAATTAAAGCCGATGTCAAAGAAGCCGGTGACATGGGAATTGTTGCAGAAAACAGTCGATCAAACCAACGAATGATGTTCAGACCGGCTCCTTTAACTGTCACAACTGTTTACAGTCGATTAAAAGAAATTGCAAAAATGACTGGGACTTCTGTAAGATTATACCTTTTTGTATATTTTATTTTTCACTGTTTCCAGAAAAGCACTTGAAACCGTAAATAAATTTGAAACAAATTTTCAGGCTATGGGGAAGAAAATGGACAAAATACAGTCACTTTTCGTTGCCTGTCGTTTCTCAGAGGCAAGATATCTTATTCGATCACTGGCTGGAAAATTAAGAATCGGACTTGCCGAACAATCCGTTTTGCAAGCTTTGGCACAAGCGTGCGCCACAACACCACCAAATCAGGAATACCCACCGAAAATTCTCAATGCCAGTAAAAAAGACTCGTTCAAACAGAAGTTCGAAGATACCGCACTCATAATAAAAACAACTTACTGGTAAACTGACGAAATGATTAAAATTGAATATGAAGCTTGAAAATTGCAAGCTCGGTTGGTTAATTACTTTTTGTTTGAAATTGTTACAGCGAGTGCCCGAACTATGAAAAAATCATCCCAATCTTACTAAAGCATGGCGTCGAAGCTCTGCCGGAGCATTGCAAGTTAACTCCCGGGATTCCCTTGAAGCCAATGTTGGCTCATCCCACTAAAGGCGTTCAAGAAGTTTTGACGAGATTCGATGGGATGAAATTCACGTGCGAGTGGAAATACGACGGTGAAAGAGCTCAGGTTAATATCTTGTATATTCGAATTTCATTCACGGAATTCATTCTGATAAAAGTAATGTGATCAAAGTAATGTGAGATGTGATTCGTCAGATACACTTATCGGAGGACGATGATGTCAGCATCTACAGTAGAAATCAAGAAAATAACACGAGCAAGTACCCAGACGTTATATCAAGCCTAAAAAATGTTTTCAATCGGGACAAAGTGAAAAGTTGTATTTTGGATTGCGAAGTCGTCGCTTGGGATGAGGAAAAGAAACAAATTTTACCATTCCAGATACTTAGCACGAGAAAGCGCAAAGTTTGTAGTTATTAAAATATATTCAATCCTTCTTCATTTCTAAGTAAATTTAAATTTAAACATTTTTTCATTAAATAATTCTTTTTTTCAGGATGCAAACGAATCAGAAATTAAAGTAAAAGTTATTGTGTACATGTTCGACCTGTTATATTTCAATGGCAAACCGTTAGTGAAAGAGCCCTTTGAAAAACGCCGGGAACTTTTACGAACTAATTTTGAGGAGGTTGAAGGCAAGTGGAGTTTTGCTACAAGTATGGATACGAACACTATAGAAGAAGTTCAAGAATTCTTAGAAGTCTCAGTTAAAGGTAACTAGGTTAAAAACGGTTTGCTTTATTTATAAAATTAATTTTTTTATATTCATTCAATTTTAAATGTTTATCATTTATTATCAGGAAATTGTGAGGGTCTCATGGTGAAAACCCTAGATAAGGATGCAACTTATGAAATCGCCAAAAGATCTCGAAACTGGTTGAAATTGAAGAAAGATTATTTGGAAGGTGTCGGAGATACTTTGGATTTAGTTGTCATCGGTGGTTACATTGGCAAAGGCAAACGAACGGGAACCTATGGTGGATTCCTCCTTGCTTGTTATGATCCCGAGAGCGAAGAGTATCAAACTATTTGCAAGGTGAGTTCTTTTTCATACTTTCAAAAACTTATTTTTTTAATTTTATATTGGACTAATGTTATTTTATTATTTCGTAGATTGGAACTGGGTTTAGTGAAGAGGATCTTGATAAACACACTGTAGCTTTGAAAGACCACGTTATACCTCAACCAAAATCCTACTATCGCTTTGACAGTGCCCATGAACCTGATCATTGGTTTGAGGCTGTCCAAGTTTGGGAAGTCAAATGTGCTGACTTGTCTCTATCTCCTGTTCACAAAGCAGCCACTGGAATAGTATGTAAACTTGTTTGTTTGTGATTTTATTACCCTTGAAAATAATTAATAATTACACCATGGGATAATGTTTTAAGGTTGATCCAGAAAAAGGCATCTCTCTTCGGTTCCCTCGGTTCGTCAGAACTCGTGAAGACAAAACTTGCGAGAATGCAACATCTGCCCAGCAAGTTGCTGATATGTACAACAGTCAGGAACAAATCAAAAATCAGGATAAAGACCAGGACAAAGATAAAGAAGATTTTTATTAAATTTATATTCACAATTTTCTTATCGTAGATCAGTATATTATTATTTACTTTATATTTGATTTGTACATTTGTGCGTACTTTCAAGATGCGTTCGATTTTTCGATCATTGTGACTAATGCTGGTTTCTTGAAAGTCGAAGGCTTTTGAGACGACGTTTCCGATTATTTAATTGTAATGTTTGTGCAACAAATTGTGTTATTTTAAATTTTGATTCCCATAGGTACGGGATTGAAACCGATTTGCAATGAGAGAATGAATTTTGTAAACCACAATCAATAATGAAATAACATTAACATACTTTTGAATTCAAGTTTTTTGCGTTATTAACGTCGATAAAACAAACACCTACCATCGATCCAAGTGCGCACCGGCGTTGAATAGACTTGCGCCATACCACGCGTTATGTTTTGCGATCAAAATTACAGCAGCGTTTTTGTCATCGCGGGCAAATTAAAGCATTGTTATTGTTAATATCGCGAATCTAGTAGCAACACGTGGTTTTTGTGATGTTCCCATTTTCGCACAGCAGAACCAAACAACGTGACAAATCGCCTGTGCTAAAGAAAGTCGACAAGTTAGACGACAATGATATCAGGTACTTAATTAATTACTACTTTTTCATTTTTGCGCAATGTCACTGTTCGGTGATTTAAATTGTAATTTGATCGTTTTTTATCATCTTTGTATTCTGTAATTATGTTTCAATTAATGGAGCAAGATTATCGTTCATTTGTGCAAATAATAAGAATTTTCATGTTTGATAGAACAAAAAAATAATCTATTAATAGTTCATCGAAAATTGTTTCGTTGTTAAAATTGTTAAATGCAACGAGGAAACTTGCATTTTGAGTACCATTGATTTGCGCGATTCCGAGAATCATTATCTAGGAAAATCGATCGATGCATAGTGCGGTTTGTACTTTGAAAAGTGTTATCAATGTAATAGATATTAAGTACTTGAAACTTATCATGGAAATTCATTATCCTTATCATAGTTTGTTACAATGTATATAGAATTATAGCTCAGTGTTAACTGATGCTTCGTTGATGTGTGAACACGTTTATTGTGCATAATTTTGATTGAAGTACAAACCGCACAGTGGTATAATAGAAAATAACAGTTTGTTCTGACCTTGTTGTGTTTCGTGAATTGAGACAGTAAATAAAATAGTAAGGTTCAACAATAATTGAGATTTAAAGGAAACTATAACGGTTTGATGTTACGTAAAGGTTCGTTTAAGTAAATAGTTTTTTGAACGAAAAATGATACTTTTCTTGTGCACTTCGGATAAGTGGTTTGCACAGATGTCATATAGTTCGTAATAATTCAATTAAGCTTAATTGAACTAATACCATATTGTCTCGCGATAATCTGGTAAATGTACGCTATTTCAAGGCTGATGAGTTATCACGATAGAGAATAAGTGTTTGAAAAACTCCAATTTGATATTTGTATCATTAATGAAAATGAAATTAAATGTCTATTTATTTTTAGATTAAATGTTTCGATGGAGAATGGAGCTTTGTATGATATAAACGATGCTTTACGACAAACTCCACAGAGATCAAGAATGTCTCGTCGACAAAAGTACAGAAAACAAAAAGAAGCCGAGTGGTTAGTTTTGTTTGAATTTAGAAATTTGAAAACTCCAAGTTTTGGAAATGAAATAATAATTGTAATGTCTTTTAATTTCTCAACTAAATGATTATTCCTTGCAGTGCCTGTAAAGTAGTGAAATCCATTTGTGCAAAGTCAAAGATGCGTCGTCGTAATACACTTGACACTATCCTGTTCACAGAGATGTGCGACAAAGCAGATCAGGATGTGGAACTGGAGAAGGAAACGGAAACAGTCAAGGATGGAAACTACAAAAATAAAAAGAAAATGAAACTATTAAAAATCTCGGAACGGGATTACAAACAATCAGAAGATAATAATTTCGAGAAATTGTCATCTTCTATAACGAATATTAAGGTACATTAAAAAATTAATTAAAAAATGTCATGTTTTTTTTTCATCTGAATTTTTTAATTTTTCAACTAGCCCAATAGCTTGGTTTGTTTATATAATGATAATGATACGTATATGAATTTCAGATCGTTCTAATGGGTTAGGTTACTAACATTAATTTGATCTCTTTGGCGCTAGTTCAAAGACGTATTGCATTTAAATGCTTTCAGATCGAGACTAGGAATAGATTTCGCTGTTTGCACTCAAAGCCAGTCGATGTTGAGTCGAAAAACACGTCGTCCAGCTTCAGCACATCGAGCTCCTTGTCAATCAGCGATGATTCTACTAATACAGAACTGTGTTCCTCTCCTGTGAAACGAAAAGAAAGAGAAGCCTTCCACAATGACTTTCATAATTTAATCAAATTGGTATGATTCCAACAAACTTATTGAGTTGCAAGCTAATTCGTCATAAAAATAATAACGTCCAAATAAAAATTGTGTGTTTAGGCTTGCGGTGACAAAGAAAATATCTGCCAAATGAGTCGAGAAGAAACAAGGTGGCAGAGCGAGTTGAAGGATCTTATCTGGCTTGAGTTGCAGGCTTACCATGAAGGTCGAAGCGTAGTGGCTCAGGACGAGTGGCTTTGCAAACAACGAGAAGCTATCGGACCTCTACTAAAGGAAATTATGGAATACAGGCACGGCTAAAAATATTTCTTTCGCAATTTTAGAGTAAACATCATAACTTGAAATGTTATACATTTTAAAATATTTGTTTCAGGTTCGATCCAACTTCGTCAGAAAGTCAATCACCAACAACCCCTAGTTTCAACGAACCGTTCTTGGATATCCTGAGCGGTAGTCTCATACAGGTTTCTTGTTCAGGATGTTATTCCATGCACTGTCGGGCTTGTGCAAAAGCACAATGCGCGTCGTTGAAACAAGTTGAGATGTTGCTAACTCGACTGGACCGAGCCGAGTCATTATATCCTTCCACACAGGCGTTTGCAGCTAACTACCCACTTTACAAAAGCCAGGAGTTTACTAACAGAATAAAAGCCATGTGTTTGTGGTACAACATGACAAGATACCATCGACTACAGTTACTTATTTTAGGCAAACTGTTGATGCTCATAAATAAAAAGAAAACAAGTGACGATACGGATTCTGGTATAAGGTTGGTTGTCAGCTTTTACGTTTGGCATGAAATTAACACTAGAACTATGAAAATATTTCTTACCCTGGAACTTACAAGAGGACAGATTTGCCGCAGCAATTTATCTGAAACTTCTACCTTTTCTATAAGTATAAAATTAAAAACATTAAACAACGATAATATTATAATACTTTTTGACGATGAATCACTTGTCTTCATTTATCCTATTTTTGCATTTTTATCCAATTTTTGCCATTCTATTTCACAACAAATAAGTAAAAGATTTCAAATTTAATTGAATTGAAAGCTCCAATAAAGTATTCTTGCCAAAGAGAAATATCAACTTTCCACTTGTTCTTTATAGAAAACGCTGTCAGGAACAAATTTTTCTTCTTGGTAGTAACTAGGTAAACTAAATTATAACATTTCAAAGTCAATATTTTTTCTCCAAAATTGGTTGAAAGTAAGTTAAAAGGTTCGATCCAACTTTGACAAAAAGTCGATTGTCACAACGCGCGCGAAGAGCGCTTCTAGAGCACAAACGAAACCATCAATATTTTTACAATTACAAAAGAATTTGCACATATAACAAATAAAAGCGAAATTTTTCGTTTTTTTATGTTTCATACGGAGGTCTCACGCGAAGCGTGGGGGGAGGGCGTGGAGCGCGAACCCCCCCTCACACCCCTCATTTTATAAAAAATATTATTTTCAAATAAGCAAAAAAAGACAATCTTTTGAAGCCAATTAATTAAAAATTGCCCTTGAGAAAAAAAAACTTTACAATATGGCTATCGTATTTTGTAAATTCATTCGTGATTTAAAAACCTTTTAAAAAACTATAAGTAATTTGAATTTCAAGCTTACGCGAACAATATGGTGTTTTAACAAATGGTGATAATTAAATCAATCTAAAAATAAAAAAGTTTGAATGATTAACAAACATTTGTAAAAAATTTTCATTCGCTGTTCTTAATCTAAAGTAAAAGCAATAGAAATTATATATTTCAAGTTAAGTTGGAGTATAAAATCACGAAAATCATAATGTAAAATGAATAAACTTCTAAATAATTTTTTAACAGGTTAAAAGTAATATCCAAAACAAAACTAATCGCGACTACAATTGTCTAGACTTCCCAAAAACACCCTTGGAGCGTCTGACGGACAGTTGATAGTCAACTGACTGCACTCTGTAGCGAAATTGTCATGAAATCCAGAAAAGTGCTATATTTTGTGTAAAAAAGATGCACCTTCATCGACCAAACTACTTTATATTATCACTTTATATTATATCAAACTATTAAATAGTTTTTTCTATTATTATTCTATTGTTATTATCATTATTATTAAAACAGAAAATAAATGTAAACAAATTAAACTATGTGGATCTTTCGAATTTAGTTCGGAAAAATTAATTAATTTATAACGCTTTAATATTTACACTCCAACAAAAATTGCAAATCGGAAAAAATTGGCAAATCAAAAATGTTATTTTCGTCTGGTTCATTTAATTCCCACAATAAATTTCGAATGGTCCTATGATGATTGTATCTTTTTCAAGGCCCGCGTTACAGGGCCCCAGTCTCTAAGTTTCGTCATCCTATATTCAGACGAATCGGGTGTTTGAACGATAACAACGAAGAACCAAGTTGGCAAAGGTTCGTCCGTCGACGGCTTACCGGCTTCACGACAATACTAATGCATCTATAGCGACAATTATTCGTATTAAGGTGGTCATACAAACGAAGCAACAGATTGGAAAATAATAATTTTGATCATAACTTTACCCATATTTTTTATGATTCGAAAAATATTTATCAATTGATTCCGATTTAACAACTAAAAAAATAAAACAAAAGTTGAAAGCATGTTTTAAAAATGAATGATTATCTCAGAAAAAAAATTACAGCGAATGAAAACTCAAAAGAAATGTTTTAAGAAGTTGTATCATGAAATATATGAAAAATATCACCAAAACTTCAACACGAATGAAAAAAATAACAAGCCGATAAAAAATTAATAACTTAACATAACCTATAATAATACTGAAAACAATGCTATGTAATGAGCAATTCAGCGATTAAAAAAATTACTTACATTACTGGATCTACTGCGGCTGCGGGTCCAATGGTGTCACGCATGCGTACTCAATGGTGTCCCGAGATCTACTGCGCACGCCTACTCGATTGTGGCGCGGGATCTATTTCGCACGCGTACTCGATAATGTTGCGGGATCTATTGCGCACGCGTATCCAGCGACGTCACTAGATCTACTACGAATGCGCACCCGATGGCATTGCAGGGTGTACTGCACGTCCGCATCCGACGACGTCACAGGGTACACTGTAGCAATTAACGGATCTAATGGCGCGTCTGATGCTATGACTCTATATATATTATGTCTGATGTTTTTTTTTCTTATTTTAAGTTTTGCTTTTAAGTTACATTTTAACTTCATTTTGGTTTGTTTGTTTGTTTGAAAATCAGCTTTGGATCTAAATTAGAATCGTTGGATGCAGTAACGTTCAAAAAGCCTCAAGTGCGATTTGAATTATGTCAATCCGAAGAAAATGCTAGTCCTGGAGATAGTTGCAATAGTAATGTATCTAGTTCGTCCTCCGTCAGCGCGTTTTCTGTTGGCAAATCAATACCATCTTCTCCTGACAGTTCATTCATCATTGACAATGATGCGATTGATAAGATGAATTTTCCTGTCTGGGATTTTTCTATCATGGACTTCGATCGTGAAGCTTACAGGTAAAATAAAACGCGATACTCAATTTGTATTAAAATTGTAAAATGTAAAAAAATGTATTAATCAACTTTAACCAGTGCAAAATTTTACGTTACAGAAAATATATAGAAAATGTGCTCAAGACACGCGGGTTAAAAAAAAGTTTGTATTTTCTTGAAAGACTTCATATGACCATCTTGAGTAAAGCAAGCATGACTTTGGAGAAACCAAACGAACAGTTTAAATTAAATGAGAAAGAAGAATATGAAAGTGAACAAGAGTCGATAAGGTATGGAGTTTGGAGTCAAGAAGCTGCGGACTTGAACCTGCCTTCTTATAGGTAAAGTGCTGAGGTGTTAATTATATTATATAACAATTTTTTATTCATGAGATTGAAGTGCTTATCGATAACCGATCAGTAATATTAAAGTGTCAACGATCCGAGAGGAGAATTAAATTTGATAGATTTATCTCGATGATTGAACTTTGGATAAAATGTTGAATTACATTGAAAAGGCGTTATCAAATTTAATAACCAATTAAAAAAATAATAAATAAACAGAAACACAAACTTAGAAAATAAATCAATGAATAATCATTTGTTTGCAAATTTAGGGCAGCTTTCGTTTTTCTTTCTCGAGTGCCCCTTGACATCATTCATGAGTTTCTGAGAATGCGATTGGAGCAGAAACCAGAGCAACCGACGCTTCTTTCAATCAGACAAATGATGTATGAACTAAAAGAATTTGTCTTCCGGATGGCTTGCCTGCATCGTGACAAATTTATAGAACACACTCGTGCCGCTGAAGGCATCAACGTTGATGGAAGAGACGACTGCTTCAGCCAGTCTATGTTTGACGAAGACGTAAAGCAATTCGAAGAAACTTTAAAAGCAGTGTTTGTACTTTACTTGGAATATTTGGAACAGTGGGTTGATATGATACAGCATACGATTTTTTGTAAAAATCGAATCATGGACGAGTGGCGGTTTGTCAAGAACGTTGCTAACAATATCCGAGGTGGTCATGAAATTGCTGGTGAAAGATTTTGGTAATTTGTGATTCGATAAATTTGTTGAACAAATTTTTAGTTTTGATTTCAGTCTAACCATTATTCTGCTATTACTTTTTAGCAAAATAGCGTTGATTGCGATAAAACAAGTGGACGAGTTTCTTGTTGAACGTCCAAAAGAACTGACTGACATGAAAGAAAATGCTGAGTTAGTAGATGACGATGAATCTTCAACAAGGTAAATTATAAAAAAATAAGTGACTAAACTACGATTTGAAACTTTTAGAAAAAAATTAAACACTTTTATGTTTCAAAATACAGGTATCACTTGATGTACCTTGGAAGAGAATGGCAGGGCATGTTTGTCGACGCTCGTGAAAGAGTTATCAAAACGATAATGTTCTACAGATGTTTGAGGAAAGACATGGAAAATTGGATCGACTATGACAAAACTTTGAAGAAATCTATCAACAAAGTAAAGGTAAATTGCTATAAAACTACATAACAAGTACTATTACTATATAACAAGTAGCAATTGAATTCCCTCTCCGAAAGGAAACTAAAACAGAAATTATGTTTCAGGAAAGTTTGTTACAACTTCGTAAACGAATGTTACAAATAATAGAAGAGTTTGAGCAAAGAATCGATCAGGTAGACGAACCCAAAAACGAATCCGATCTAGTTTCACTTCGAACTCGAGTTCGAGAAATTTTGCACCAGGGTTACAAGATGGGTTTCGAGTATTACAGGGAGATGTACAAGCTATTGTCGGCCGAAGAGCGTGTGACACTCATTCAAAGTTTGATCGACTTTTCGTTTCAATGGATGAACTTTGTGCAAAGGCGGTGCGAGCGCGGTCGTGGAGTGCGACCAAGATGGGCATGCCAAGGACTCGAGTTTTTGAATACAATTTGCGACCCTTCCATTACCGTTCACATCTCTGACGCCAAGTTCGACGAACTCAAAGTAGCTGTGGACAAGTGTGTGCAGCACGTTATTGGCACTCCATCCACAACGAACCTGCCGGTTAATCGTATCCGAACTCCATCCACTCAGAAAGTTCGCGACAATGCGAAAAATAGTACGTCCGAATCTGATAAAAAAAGTCCCTCGATCACCGGTAGTTTCTTGTCCTTTTACTCGGACACAAACGAGACACGAAACGAACGCATTTTAGATGCAGTATTGAAATTGGATCAACAAATTGACGCTCGATTAAGAAGTCGTTACTTGATTGGAGAAGTTACTGATAGAAGTGCTGTGATTGACCGCTGTCACTTTGTTAGAAGAGTTAACTTTACTTGGCAACGCGGAATCAAAATAGGTGTGTTAGTTTTTGTTTTAAAGGTTTCATATAATAAATTAAATTATGCAACATTTTAAATGAATAATAATCAAATTTGATTTTCAGGTCAAGGAAGGTTCGGCAAAGTTTATACGGTAGTAAACAATCAAACTGGCGAGCTACTCGCAATGAAAGAAGTGCAATTACAACCGGGTGACCATCGTGCGGTGAAGAGTGTCGCCGAAGAATTGCAAATTTTCGAAGGAATTCAACACAAGCATCTGGTTCGGTATTATGGAGTTGAAATACACCGGGTTCGTTAATGATTCTTTAGTCAGCTTGAAAAATCAGTCAAAAAAGTGAAACCGCACATGAGATTCAGGTTTTTATAATTTTAACTGCAGGAAGAGATGCTGATATTTATGGAGTTCTGTGCAGAAGGAACCCTTCAAAGCCTCGCTGCTGGTTCTGAAAATGGCTTGCCCGAACAGCTTGTTAGAAAGTATACGCGACAATTATTGCTTGCCGTTGAAGTTATGCATTCGCATGGAATTGTCCATCGTGATATTAAACGTAAGATTTTATTGTTCAAATGATTTGGTCGAAAAATATTTTTTAAAGATTATGTCATTCGAAACAATTCATTGGACTAAAAATAACTTGATTGGTCGTTCTGATTGCAGCTGCGAATATTTTCTTAACTGATTTGGGAAACTGCTTGAAACTTGGAGACTTTGGGTGCGCAGTTAAAATAAATGCCCACACGACGATGCCAGGAGAACTTCGTGGATTCGTTGGGACCCAAGGTTTATATCTTTCTTAAGTGCATTTGTCAATATAATTAGAGGCAGTTTAAAAGGTCTGGATTGTTATATAATTTCGTTGATTGTCGTTACAGCTTACATGGCCCCGGAAGTTTTCATGAAAAATGAAAGCATCGGTCATGGCCGGGCAGTGGACATTTGGTCTGTCGGCTGTTGTGTAATTGAGATGGCCAGTGGGAAAATGCCGTGGTCGGAGTTCGACTCATACTACCAAATCATGTTCAAGGTACGTCATGAAACATAAATTTCCTTTTTAAAGAATCAATTTGCTTGTCAAAACTTGATCCTTTCATTGACGTTTGTGTATGATTAAAATTGAACGTAAATGATAATGAGATCAGTGTCAGTTTCATACAAGTAATTTACATAATGCAACTGAAACTCTTAAATTTTAAAACTTCTTCCCAAACGAGATTATTGAAATGAACTGTTATCAGTAAAACGGATATTAATTTGAGAGATTGAAGAGGCTCTTGCTGCAGATTCGAAAAGACTGTTTATCATTTCGCAATGGCAGTATGCACGATTGAAGTGTTCTTGTTTGAAGGTCGGCATGGGAGAAAGTCCACAACCTCCAAACCATCTTTCTCCGGAAGGTGTCGATTTTGTGAAAAAGTGTCTTCAGCATGACGCCAAAAGGAGACCGACGGCAGACGTCCTTCTTTCCCATACCTTCACCACGGTTTACGACGACGCTAATGTTGACCTGACAACATAATTTTTTAATCGCAACACATCACCGTAAATAACATATTACGGGATAAAACATTCCAATTTGCACGATCGAATAATTATTTTCAATTTTGAAGTATTGATAACAAACAAGATTTTTTCATTATTTTGACTTTTTGTATAATTTGAGACAATTCATGAGTACAAAACCAAACCAAAAATAAGAATTTAATTCTTCTGAAATATTAATTAACCAAGAAAGATCTCATTTTTTAAGTTATTTTTTTAGCTTTAGAGCGTTAAGAAAAAATTATAGAAATGTTATTCAGCTGTTTAGTCAGTTCAGGACAATAAAGAGTCTGTTAGAAAAGACGTTTTTTTCTTGAATTTTCCTTTATTTGCACCGAAAACATACACTCATATAATTTGCCTATTATAGTTTACTTATGTTTTACATTGCAATTATGTTCCAGATTAATTGTTCATGGCGTGCTGCAAGTTCTAAACAAATCCTCTTTTTATTGTTTACAAACTTTGAAATTTAACTGTGCAATGAATTTGCAAACTATCTAAACACACCGACCAACTAATAAGGACTTGCTTAGAATTCGGATCACGTTTCTGAATTTCTTACGTTTCTCCGATAAACAGAAAGCGCATGTTCGTAATAGGCTTAAACGCTATATGCAACATTCGCGCCAACGAAAGCGAACGTTTTGAATTCGCAATTGCAAATTGCGCGAAATCAATATTAGGTCCGAACAAACAACAAATGGATGTAACAAATTGACGTCTGTCTAAATGACGCGCGTTTTGATAAATCTGTATCAATTTGAGCGGTAAAATTCCGCAACAATAACAAACAAACGCAACGAAACTAGAATTGCACAATCGTTCGGATGCAACTTATCCTGAGTGAACAACAAATGTCAACACAGTTGAGAGAGTTATAACTTAACATATTGTTAACGTTCGTTTCACTTGCGAAAATGCCTGAGATTGTGTCAGCAATCTCATTGAGGAACAACTATTTATGCATTCGTCGAAGACATCTCTTCGTCAGATGAATGTTTTAAACAAAACGCTTATTTATAATACGTCTTCGTCGAGTCGTTTAGGTCTATATTACAGTTTTTTTTCAACACTTTGTTTTTCCTCAGTTTCTTTCAACTAACATTAATGTTGAGTCTTACTTGGCTAAGATGTTTGATATGCGAGTGATATTTCTTGGCCGCAAGGGTGCGAACACAATAATTCGCGATATGTTTATTATAATTAGCTAATCTATACTTTATCATTACACGATACTTCACTTTACTCTTGTACCTACGGCAGAACACTTTTGTTTAGTTGTACTTACACTTATTTTCAAGATGGACAGCTTCTTACTATTTTTGCAGAAAAAAAATCGAACAAAGAAGAAGAAGCAAACAATTTCTCAAGTTAATAAAACAAGAATTGAAATTTAATCTTTAACGTTTGATCAGAAGTTGTGAACAGAGCAAAATAGATTTTATGGTTCGTGAACAATAAATTGAATAAACGTTTCACTCGTGAGGTAACAATAAATATCGAACATGGACAATAAAAGCAAAGTCAACTTGGATCTCAACACTCAAGCTGTCAACGTCGCGTTACAAATTGTCAATTAAACTTATCCACGCCGTTTGTGTACATCACGTATCATAAATATAACGCTGGTTTTATGAAAAGCCGCTTGTCTTATACTTTCATCAATTACTCGACGACGTTATTGCACAATTATGATATGTAATTACCGACACAACTTCTCCCCGCAGAAAAATACGTATCTCACAAGCACATTCACCACGATCCACAACTCCAAACAATCTTCACAAAACATCGATCATCCAGACCTTTCTTCCGTTTATAATACTGTAAAAACTGTAAAATATAGGTACATTTGTTTATCAACTACAAATGAGAAACAGCCTAAATCAAATTTCAATTAAACTTTCAATTTAAGTATTGGTCAAATTAATTCCACGCCAAAGGGATTTACATAATGACTAGATACGTCACGTTATTGCACGCGATTTTTGGAAGTTGATTTTTGGAATCGGCTCGTAAAAACAATACGGTAAATCATAGGTTTGACTTGGGTTTGACATTTTTGTGCGCTATTTACAAGCATCAATATAGCAAATATACTGTCCAACGTTGGTGGGAAGATAGTTTGCTGGAATGAACAGTTCTAGCATTCCAACCTGAGGTAATTATGTGTTATGGATTACAATTACGATTATGATTATTATATGAGTAAGTATAGAATAGCGCGATAGACGGATAGAGCTAATCGTCAACGAGCTCTGAACCTCTGCAGAGGCCTCGCCTCGTCGACCTATCTAATAATTGGACAAGAGTTACTGTGCGGGCGCCAAGTCGAGCAACTGGCCTCTTTAAAAATTGCATTTCAGGTGTGACGTCGGAACCGGTCCTTTTATCGCCGCGCTTAATTTACACGTCACGCGCAGCTTTCGTTGACAGCTTTGTTTTTTTACTCTCGACAGACTTTCAAACTCGTGATGCCTCGAGGCTATGTCCAACCGGATCCGACTTTTCGTTTGCGGTTTTTCGGAAATACCCCTTTGTGACAGCTACAAAGATTATCTAATTTAAAGCAATGCGTTATCTACTTTTGTCTTTCATGGCCAAACGTTTTCTATTTAAATTTGTGCACCGAGATTCCAAGTTGGATATTACTTTTTTTTTCATTCACAAATAGTTCATTTTTTTCAATTTGTCAAAGGGGCAATCAAAATTTGATCTGACAGTCTACAAAGTTCACTTTGATAGTGCATTTTATTGGTCATCGAACGTGAAATCTCGGCTTATTGAATATTAATTAGTGTGCCAATCAGTCTGCTTTTTTTCGAAAAATCGTGTTACTTTCCGAAAGACGTTGCAGACACACAACAAAGTGCAACAATCTCATCTATATTGCCTACTACACGTAGCGACTATTAGTATTCTATGGTACATTCACGAACTCAAACCAGAGTCGCTAATCATAATTCATATACATCTAAAATTTTACAATTAATTATTAAAATAAATAACAATCTTCGTATAATAATAATTTGTCAACAGAGAAATTGAAAAGCAAATTGTGTTTTACAACTTAGAGATTGATATTTTACAGGTCATTAATGTATAAAATATTTCTCTCTTTTATATATTGACTTCGATTTGGATATGTATCTTGCATTATTTACAAGTAAATTCGAAAATAGTTTCTCAGATTCGTATCTTTTTTCGTTTCTCATTAACAAATTGTAGACATAAACGTTTTGTATAAAATGTATATCTTGAGAACAGACTGAACAACAAAATAGAACAACCGCTTTTTCAGGAACGCTAAACAGCAATGTATCTACATTTAACGTGGTTACAATATAGTTTTCAATATATCATCTTTTTTATACATATATATAAGTTTGTCTCATTATCTTTCTATATATATGTGTAAAAATGTACAGGGTTTTTCTTTGTCTTCGTGCTTACTTTCCTTTTCACTTTCATTTAGTTGTACATATATACGTTACTTGTATTAAATATTTTAGTATCCTCTTTTAATCTGCGATAAAACTTGTGTTTACTTTTTTTCCTGCTTGTATATCATATGTCAATTCTATAATTATTTATTATCTCTCTTATATAATCTGAACAATTTCAATCGGCGCGAGATCGACTCGTACGACAACAAGTTTAAACTTAAATCTCTCATATTTTCGGATCACAATCGTTTCCAAGTTGTAAGCGTAGCTTCGTTACTTATTACATTATCGGTTTCTTTGGCTCGCAACAGTTTCTCGTCTCGTTAATTAACCGTTCAATTAAATTTCGTTAAACAAGCATAGCTCAGTTACAAGCCCAGATGATCCACGTCTGATAAAGTGAATTTCATGTGTCTCTCAACTAGTCAATTATGATATGTCAATAGATTTTTGCAAAACTTTAGAAATCGATTTTATGTAACTGACTTATACTTGTGATGGCATTATGATTCGGTTTTTTATCCGTGATATCATTTTCAGACTGGCGTTAGAATTCTAAACAAATCATATAACTTTTCAAAACAACAGTTCAACATTGTTATGACTTTTAATAATTAATCTATCGAATGGATCTGGTAGTTTGTAGTTTCTGTTCAAATCGTCTTGATAATTTTATCACGAATTTCAATTAGGTTCTATAGCAAGCGTTTTATATTCATTGATTCACTGAATTCTTCAACATCGAGGCCATGTCCTGCAGGCTTCTTTCAATATTCTGTGCGAAGCGCGTAGCATTAGTCCTGCCGTCGCTATGAAAGGCAGATACACAAAATATAACTCCGTCTTTTCTCACGTTGTAACCGCAGCCGTAGCCGTCCGGAACTACTGGCCCATATCCCACAATTGCGTCATTCTTCGTAGTGACCTAATTTTGAATCGAAATCAATTTTCTGTACGTTAATATCATTTTTTCCATGTGATTGAGCGATATGATTTATGACAAATATCAAACCTGCGAAGTTGACAGAGCAAAATGATTGACTATTTTGTACGCTTCGTCGTTCAGCACTTCCGGGATGGGTTCTCCGGCTTCGGAGGCAGCGTAGCGTAGGCCCATTAGGTGATTATCGATACCATATCCAGTGATGTTATCGTTCATCTCTTTCGTTTGCCGCTGCACAGCCAATTCGAACAGCTCCTTGATCCTTTGCTCCTGTTTAACAAATTTCCCTCACATTATAACTTCTGGCTTTCAAACAAATTAAATTTTCGCTGGAAAATTTCCAGTCAATTAAATTTATTAAAAAACAAATACAAAAACCATAAAAACACTTTACAATAGCACTTGACAAAAAAAGTGTGCAGACCTGTTTTTATCATATTTCCATCTCTCGATTAAGCACAACAATTGTAACTTCGACATTATTGGTGCGAGAAAATAAAATTGCCAGGATTACAAAAGACACTTGGATCATTACGAATTCCATTAAAATAAATTGCCGTCAAATTGGTGGATATAAAAATGAATAGCCCACATTTTTGCAAGATATAAAAATTAACTGCACTGGTTTTTCTTCGTTTCATTGAAACAATAGGATCTACATTTTTGATTGACTTGGTGTTGAAGGTCAAGAGCCAACTTCACCTTCAGATGAAAGAAAAAAAAAGAAAAAATAGTGCACAATACTATTATGTACGAATTACAGTATTATTAGAGGGAGAGCGATCACCATAATGGTCCTTCAAAAAAGACAACTGCGTTCCTTTTTCGAGCATCTGGCAAACACTCGATTGGAAAAAGCTGATCTAATTGATTACTTCTTCAAGGGCCTTTTGTGTTATATTATATTTCACGTTTGGCTTTTCTCTATCACTTGTCTTACTTTACGATTGTGTGTTTACACGATGGCGTGGCGTTTTATTGAGCGTGCAATAGACTATTGCTTCTTAAACTCAAGTTCTGCACAAATAAAGCCAAGCTAAATCTATCTAGTTCTTTCTCACGATTCAAATTTAATTAAACAGACACCGATGGTGAACTTGTGTATCATACGTTGGATGTGCTTTAGGATTGTTTTTGTCCAGTTGTATTCGCCTAAGTGTGATATCATTCTAGTAATCTTATATTTAAAGAGACATCCCATTGAAAAATTTTGTTAACAAAATGGAAACAAGTAACAAATAAATTCCATAAAATTATAATAGACTCAAAATTAAATTAGTATTAAACTGAAATAAAAGAACTAAAATCAAATTTCTTTAACTTGGGATTTCTCTTTAAACGTTGTCTTTTTCATTTTGTAATTTCGCTCACCTTTCAGTTTGTGAAACAATGCGCAATTTTTAATGAACTTGTCTTGTTAGTATTTATTTATTTAGTCGCCGAGTTAAAATTTTTTCTTGTCGAATAAAGTAAATAACAAATCACACTTACGTAAAACCAAGGGAAAGCAAAACGTCATTTCCATCAAAACATAATCATAATGGCGTGCAAACATAAAACATCGCTATGGGTAGAATTGGTTGATCAGTTACACTGTAAATGGTGAACTGAACTCTTTTAGAGCCTTCCTCTTGAGCGATGTGGCTTTGTTGATTGGTGTTTTGAGTTTCCGGTTCGCCTTGGCACATGCCTTTGACCCAGGCCAGCGTCTCCGGACTGGCTGCTCTGATAACGTCCACGCGACCTTTCGCAAATCTTCGTATTCCTGCGCTCTCATAAGTTGCTACTAGATGTCCGTGCAATCTTCAATTGTGTTTTTTTTTCACAAAAAAATTGTTATTTTATTGTTTTCACAATTAAGAACAGATGATCATTTTTGACCACGACGTTTTTTGCATTGTACAAGCTATATAAATTACTAACACAACTGCAAATGATCTTTTACTGTAAAGTTTCATAGAATGGTTAACTTTTTTCACTGATAATTAACTGCTGGAGTACAATATAAAAAGTCCATTTATTTCTTTCTTTGTAGTTTGACTTATGAAATGGATGGAATTAGATTAAAAAAATTGTGCACTAAAAAAGAAGATGTTTACCAATCAAATTATTCATTCGTTTATTTACTTGACTTTGTTTATCATAAAAATATGATTGATTGTGAATGGGATCAAGAGAAATATTATATATTCGAAAAAAAGGAGATAAAAAATTAAACGATGATTTATTACCGGAAGTATGTTAATTGCAGTGCCAGTTGCAGATAAACGTCCGGACTGATGTTGCAAGACTTGATGAATTCCTTTGAGTAATCTTTGAAATATAGTATGCATAGATCCAAATCTTCGACCATTCTTTAAAAAAACATTACAAAACGTGTTAGCATCTCATAATATTAAGATGAATTCAATTATACTTATGTAAACTAACTTTTAGATAAAAAAATCAAAAAAAGAATACAACATTCATTTGAATTCAAACAGAAATTCTAAATTGTTGAAATTAACCTAATTTTTCGGTTTCATAGATGATTATAAATTATATACGTACGTATCGAAAACTGTCATAGCATCACGAATGTCACTATGACTTTGCTCTGACAAGCACCATTCCAATCTTTCTGGGGCCGGTAGATGTGACGGCACAATATTTTCCTCCAATGGTGACGCCGAGTCTACTTTATCCGTTAGATCTTCAAAGGCTTTGAATACTGCCGGCGCTTCGCCTGTTGAATGCTCATATGTAAGTCCCCAAAAACCATCCTAAAAGTATTGCAAAAATTTTAACAAAACGTTTTCTTATTTAAATATTCAAATTTAATATTTCAAAAGTCTAATCTTATTCAGTGCCGGATTTACCAAGAAGAAACAATGAAAAAATGATTTATCCGTTTTGAAATAATTGATTTATCCAGTTTGAAATGAGTAAATCTGTTTTAGTTACAAATTTGAAGAGTCAACTTTTCAATTAGAAATATCGGTGCTGAATGAAGAATTTCAGTAAGTAATTTGTCTGGTTCATTTGATTTCTGCGGTAAAATTCACAATGGTCGTATGATAATCGTATTTTTTAGCCTGCCACCGTCAGTCCTCGCTTCCGTCCACTAAGTTCCCAATCATAACTGCCACACGAGGAGCTATACCAAAATAAGCTACCTTTACATTACTTGGGGCATAGTTAGACTCATAGAAGTCTCAGACTCAAGAACTGAGTCTGAGACTCCAGAACTATAGCAGATCAGTCCACGAAGATTTCTTATTTAAAATAACAAAGAGTGCAGTCTCCGTGGATTCACCGATTTTCCGACTTTTTTATATACTGATGTATACTTTTTTATACTGATGTATCGATAGCGACTATCAAATTGAATTGTTGCAGTCACACAAACTGTACAGCCGAAGCAAATTCATGTTACCTTGAAACCAAATTCAAATTCACCAAATATGTTTTTGAATTTCCATTATGACTTTCAATTTTGTAACTAATTTAAAAGTGAAAACAAGAATAAGTCTTTTTCGTGGGCCCCGAAATTGTGAAATTGTTTGGGGCCTCTCTTAAGGTAAATCCAGCCCTGATCTTATCCAAATCAATAATACAAGTCCTGGAAAACAAAAGAAAACTGATTCGTTAAAAACTTGGTGCTAGTTGAAAATTAATCAGTAAAATACGAAAATAAAAACAAAAAATCAAAAAACAAAAAAAAAGAATAAAAAAAGAGGGAGAAAAATTTTAAAGTCATACTCATACAAATTATAAAGTGCGTCAATTAATAATGGATCAGCAAATCAGCAATGACTTTGATGCTTCTAAGAGAATAAAAGTTGGCCGGACTCTCTCTCACAACTCTCGGGTTCATTAAATGGCTCATTATAAGGCGCGGAAACTACGACGCGGATACCCAAGGGAACTTACTCTTCTTCTGCGGCAGTTTCGTAAATGTGCTCGTTTTGTGAGACAGACTCGCGGTACGCGGCTGGCTCTAACGCAGTCCCTGACACCGATACCGACGCTTGCACAACGCGCGACGATTCGCGCGGAGAAAGCGCGTAACATACGACGCTAATCGTCTCAAAACTGCGAGAAAATTTCAGCTCGCCCGTCTGACGCTTTGTTTTATATAACAATGCCCAACTAGTTTGCAAGCGAAACTGCCTTGCGACAGTTTGCATGTTACAATTTTGTTTTTACAATCGTTTTGTTTGCAATGTTCAAAACCATGAAAACATATTTTTTCTCACATTGCAAACAATGTTATACAATTAAGGTGTTTTCGCAATTTATTAACCCGAAACAATTTTTCGTGTTGAAAATGATAAACGAATTTAAAAGTGCCGCCAAGAAAGTGAATAAACAAATTAAAAAACCATTTATCACGTTTGAAACGAGGAACCAATTTTTTCCCTACTATATGTCTTGTTGCAAAATGAGTACGAACACAAAATATTTGTTAGGTCGCTTACACGATTTCACGCGTGTATTACATGACATGCGGCGCAGTATAAGCTTGCACAGTGTTTGGAAAGTGTTTTATTGTATCGGTGCAATAAGTTATCGGGCTATTCCGTGTACGAAAAAGTTGTCCGTACATCCATTCGGCGCTTTAAAAATGCATCGAAAATCCCCCCGGCTAGTAATGAGTTAATTTTCGTTTTTATTCATCATTCATTATGGATAAATTATGACAACATTGCGATTCAATCGACTCGACTAATTGAATCGGTAATTGATTTGTTTATGTCACAATAATTTAAGCCGCTTTCAGTTGGTACGACTTTGTCTACTTTCTTTTTTTCTGTTTTATTTTAGACAGTTCTGGTAAATAATTAGGGGACATAATGTGTTGCTTTTATATAAAGGGCGAGCAGTGTTAAGAGGTTTCTCCCTCTTCATACAATATATTTCCAACCCTCTTTCTTAATGTAACATTATCATGTAATCTGATACCTTACTTTTCATATTAGTAAACATAACGAAAAAGAAAAAAAAACGAATAAAACAACAATCAAAAACCCAAAAAAGGAAAAGTTCAGATTCTTCTGCTTTTTCAATTTGGTTTGGATGAGTCAGACTTTCGAAGAATATGAATAATAAATCAAGCGTTCGAAATCATCTGCAAATTATAATGCCAGTGATAAAATCGGTTGTCGGATTTTGTAATTATACAGTAAGGTTTTAAACATACGGTTCCTAAAATAGCGTGGAACGTTTTGTCGAACCATCGATTGGCACCGTGATGCCGCGAGCCACCGCCGTGCAACGCTTGATGAAGTACGTTGGCGTAATCTCGATCGCCGATCCATCGGTCCTCCTTTTTTAAAGGATTGTTGAAAGTCGCGGGTAGCGCATCGTCATCGATGCACACCATGCAAAGGCACCTTTCCAGTAGTTCCAGATTGTGACGATTGCGCTCGTCTGCAAAATTATGAAATTTGTTTACGCATTTGTAATTTCGTAACGCCATCATTGACATTTAATCTTATCAACACACAAAACTGACAGAGTAGATATTTTTTTCAGATAAGTTGCGTTTTTGAAAACGATCATGTCGACTTTGACATAACAGTAGGTTGCTTACTCTTCATTAATTCCTCTCTGGCTTTGGCCCAAATAGGTCTTTTGGCAGTCGTTAGAATACCGATCGGTGGTGTTCTGGGGTCAGGCTTGGTTTCCATAATGGTCTGGAGTAGTTCGACTAGTTCGGCTTCCGTGATTCTACCTCTATCGGAAGCTCTAACTGGCACGTTGTAAAACTAAAATTGAATTTGATTTTTTATTCTTTGAAGATTAAAAAAGAGTTCAAGATTAAAAAATAAGCTAAAATGAATTATACCTGATTATGATGGACTACGATGAAATGATCGCCAGAGGTAGTTCTGTCAAGAAGGACTTGTTCGTCGTGGACTTTTCCAGGTCTGCGATAAATTCGGAATACTTGATAATGCTGTGCCATACAAAGAGGTTGCCAAGATTTGCCATCCTTTGATTTAACTTTCTCGACTTCGAGTTCGCCTCTACAATGCACAAAACGTGATTATGACAAAAAGAATAAAAGAGCCTTGCGGGGTGGATATATTAATTTGAACTATTAGGAGTATGTATAAAAGTGAGAGTGAATCGATTCGAGGCGCTCTTCCTGTGCGAAATTACGCACGAGGGCACTGAAGAAAGCTTGCTCCCCAATGCGCGTCTCTTTATGCTCGCTTTCTATGGATCTTACAAGCCGGATTTCCTTTTCGTACAGTCGCGTCTCACGTCAAATTGATTTAAGTGTGGCTTCTTTTTGTCCCTGAAGGTGCAGTTGAGCATATTGAACATTCACGTTCACCTTCGGTTGTGTTATCTTTTTGATTACTCCCCAAAGTAATTCGTTACGTTCGAGCGAACACTTTTCATCAGCGCTTCCGCTTGATTTATCGTCCTTGAGACATCCCGCGGTTCAACACGAAAAATATTTTCTTTAATCCTTTCTTATAAAGCAAACTGGAATTGTCAACGAAATTGAACGCACTTTTTTGTGAATAAAACACTGTGCGGTTTGAGAGGAGAGTTTACAGTTTATAGATTCTGTAGTGCTTGATGGGTTTGCTGACTTTAATTTAGTTACGGCATTTCGTTCGATGCCAGATTAGGTCGCTTTTTGAATTTAAACTTGTTATAATTTTATTACTAGGGTGTGAACGTTTATCAACTTTTTGAATAGGACGAGTTATTTCATTTCAATTGGTTCAACTGAATTCGAACTTAATGGTTTGCCTACCTGTCGAGCTTTTCTTGATAATTAAGAAGTTCAGACAAGAATCGTGCGAGGAAGACTGTGGCTTCGCGTTGATTAGCAAATTTTTTTGGTCGCGCTACCAATCCGGGGTTGATGTTAATTGGAAGAGCCAAAGGAACTGAAAGGTACATGTCGTTCAGCCACCAATCCGTTGCCTAAAATCAAACCAAAACATGGTCCTATTATTTTGTGTCTTATTTTTCAACTATAAATTTGAACGATCGAAATAAAAATTTCAGTTACGAAAAATCAATTTCTGTTCAATCGAGTTGAATTCAAAATTTGAAATTTTTGAATGTTCGAAAGTAGTTTTTGAAAGCATGCAATTTTGTATTGAAAAACTTTTTGCAAAAGTTGGTCATGATTTGACTTTCGATCAAAGTCAGTGGAAAATTTTTACATGTAAAATATTGCTTGACTTTGTAGTCTGCAAGAGTGATGGGCAAACTTTCGTGAATCGTATGACAAATCGACAATATAGATGGAACGACTCCAATAAGACACTGAGAAAATGAAATTTCAATCGATACAATCTATACAATTTTTATGATAAAAAATCGTAATCTGTACAACTAGGTTGTAATCATTAAAATTTCGTTTTCTCAGTAAAGTTTCTCTTATTTCGAATCGTAAATTCAGCCTGAGAAGTACCGATAGTTTAAATTTTCGGAGATAAACATTCGTTAGTCAACAATTTTTTTTCTTTTAAAATGATTGATTGCCATTGATGGGGCTGAGAGCGCATAAAGAGATAATACACCAATCGGTCACGATTTGAGAAATCACAAAAATTATCCGCGAGATTTCACTTGAAAGAGAATTTTATTCTTGAGATGAATCCGTGAATGAAAAATTTTTTTATTCACACGCGAGCAAATAACAGGTCGCGGAAAGATGAAAAGTTTGCAAAATGTTCGCGTCTGCAAACAATTTAATGTGTGCGCCCGATTCTTCGAAACTGATTAATTCGCCATCAAGAACAAATAATGATATTCAAAAGCACATTTTTCTACCCAGTTATGAAAATTTCACCACCGCATTCTTAATCACTGAATAAAAAGACTCGTTTGAGTCATTCGCGTCGAAAAAGAGCAGCGCGATTGCTCATCCCTGTCGTAATCCTTATTTAATGATGCGACGTGTGTCGTGCAAATTCCATTCAATCAGAGGACTGAAAATTCAGCGAACGATGCTTACACGTTGTTGTAACACCTTTTTGCCGCTCGTGGTGCAATGGACATTTAATTAAGCCACACACGATAGCAATGAATACCGTAATTTTTATAATGAATGGTATACGTCTAAGTGCGAGCTATCAAGCGCACGAATGATGGATGCGTCTTAGAAAGAATTCCTTGAGATTAAATAATCCACATGAATTTACATACTCAACATCTGTACAAATCACTCGATCCTCTACCAAGTACATACATTTTATAGGGTTTATTTTCTAGTTGTAAAAGCAGTCAATTGCAATCAATCCAAATCATCCACTTTAATGCACAAAGCAAATGGAAAATTTACAACTCCGAGTTATTTATTTTAATTTGAAACTCTTTTTACATTGTTAGGTTCCTATAAATATTGTTATGTGACCGAAGAGACATCGATGATAATCTTAAAGGATGTATTTTTTATCAGTTCGAGTACGGAAAAACGTTGAAACTGGAAGGAGTTGAGCGAAAATTTTTGGAATTATAAATAGTACAAGTGGCAGTGACGTTCGGGGTTGAAGTTTTTTTTAACTACAATTCTAGGTCAATGGATATATGTACAACCCGTATGCATCTTTCACGAGGTGACGCTTTTGGCGTAGTCGATAATTCGCTGGTCTTGTATTCGTGGTGAAACTAGAGCTGTGCTTATTATTTCCATTCAATATTATCGTTCGAATGTTTCGCTGTGATAGCAAAATTGTCTAGGATATGTTCGAAGAAATAAATGTGCGTTGTCTATTAATAGTCTCAATTCTTTCACTGTGTAAATCTCTTTCTACCCCTACGATTTAGCGTCGGCAGACTATATAATTTAAGTTGAAAAAAGTTTTCCCCTTCTTCGTGTGTATATACATTTTTGTCCCGATGCGTGGAAGATTTTTCAACTTTTGATTGCGGTTTCAAGAAGTTAATTATTCAGATGCTTGCAGATTGCTACTCGCGATTTCTTATGAGTGCACTTCTAGAAATAGCCATAATTGTTAATTCAATATAGAAGCGAAGGAGAAAATAACCCCGCAAGAGTTTATCGTGGCCGTTGCACTGTGTAACTTATCGCCCTAACACCCTTCGTACGTATCTATACAATGTTATACACGTCTTTCTTTCTCAAGTTTCGTCACAAAGACAAGTGCCACCCGCCACTAGACTCTATAAACAGGTCTTCTCCTGATGCCAACAGGCCAAAAGTTAAAAACTGTCATCTTACACTACTGTGTTTAATATGTCTAACAGCATTTTTAATATTTTTCATGTCCATAAAAGATGATTGTAGCTTTTATTTTTTTGCTCACACTGTAAAAAAAATAATATTCAACTAAATTTGTTCAAATTTTAAAAACACGGAGTTTAAAATCTGCGATTCTCAACTCTAACACTTTAAAATCACAGCAGAATAGTCTGATTTTAGAGTCAGAATTTGAAATTCGAGCAAAATTAACCTAAAACATGGTTTAAAATTAAACTCTTTTTTTTGGGTGCAGTTTTTGCTGAGTGAAGAAAAATGTTTTTGATGTGTGGCAATTCATTAGGTATCTTGTGAAACGAATTGGCGTTTGGCAGAAAGTGTACATATAATTTTGTAAGTCCAGACAAATCAAAATAAGCTGAGAATGTTTTGATTAAATGATAAAAAACTGGGAAAGGATAGAATTACTATGAAGATGCACGTGTGAGCCTGGCATATGAGGAAACACGTGGCGCAATAATATAATATCTTAATGCATCGGACGATAATCGTGTGTTTACGAAGTCTACGTGATAACTCGATCAGCCGCGAACGTGACGATATGACGCGCCGAATGCGAGAAAATCGCGCGAAAGTGTAAAGGGGACATTCGAAAGTATCAGCGTTACGCTCGAACGAAAAAAAAAGCGAGACTCAAATTAAGTACCATAATTACCGACAATTTGACAGATGAATTATTACATTTTTACCATACGGCTCTTACCGCGCCGAACTTTGTATAACTAGCGGCCAATTATGCCGCACAACAAATGTCATTACAAATTAAAATAACAAACGACGAGAGGTTTACAATCGCGAGCGCTAAGAATTATGAATTGCGGAGGACGGTGCTTAACCAAATAAAACGAATGTTCTCACGTAGATGATCCTCGTGTGTTGTGCAAACTTGGGGCAACAATATTAATTATTGTAGGGTGAACGGTACAAGCGGCCGCCTCTGTGACATAGGATAATCGAATAATTTGATGAGGATTTAGTTACACATACGAAGGGAATCTGTATTGATCGTATGACAAATTAAACTGATAAAATTACTCGTTGAGCAAAATTCTCCGCACAGACATGCATGTCCATTTTTTTGAACTGTAAATTGAAACGAGTTAATTTCATTTTCATAAATACTTTCATATTTCAGATATAATTATTTCAAATATGCATACAAAATTAACGCTATGTTGAAAGAGTATAATTATCATTGGAAAATGAAACAGACAGTATCGAATTAACATATTCAGTAATGGTTGGGAGAAGGGGAGGGGGTGGTTGGGAAGCACTTTAGTTTGAAAATATGGGGATACAGCATCCCAACACGAAATGAGAGACATCAACCCCGTTCGTCGAACTCCTGGTGTCACGTTACGGAGATTTCAACAGAGGCTCGAACACGATGTTAAGTTTCCATCCTGACATTCCTGTTTGCAATTTCACAAGGTGTGCTTCAATTCACTCGTCTATCGGTTTTCATTACTTTGTGTTAAGAAATATTCGCTCAATTAGCATTTTTGCAAATTCTCTATAATTGATAAGACACGCTTTTTCAGATGTAACTCGGGATGTCAATTTTTGCAATGTTATTTTGTTCAAGAAAACGGAAAAATAAAATTAAAAAATAAAAATTTTAATGATACTAGAAAATGGAAGTGCAATTGAATTGTTTCTTCTTCGTTGAATATCGACAAGTGTGTTTGAAACAATATTATTTTTTCGGATCTACGCAAACTCAAAGTTATCGACCAACTCTGAAAATTTCTCCGGATGTTTTGTATGTTTGAGTTCATGCGCCCTGATGTGAACGCAAGAGCGTTTCGTTTAGTTTCGGCTAAAAAGCAGTGCATTTTGTAGAGGCTTGACTTGGCGCGTTTTCTGACGAGGCTAATGAAGTTTCATGTTCCACCAGAAATCCGATATGAACATTTTCCTTAAAGATTGCAATCTAAATAACGAAAATAGAAGACACAAACTCTCGATAACTTCTGATACGCCTTACATCTTTGCGAATATTTGTGTTTCAGACGTGGAATAGTTGACCTATTCAGAATTCATAAAAATTTATATAAATCGTACTTTTTTGTAGTTGTAAAATTTATCGATGATCTATAATTTTTATATGCAATAATTCACTAGGATCATGCATCTAAAAAATTTTAATTTTTTAAAAAATTTAAATTTAAATTTGAAATTGATTTTAAATTTTGTATTCAAAATGATTATTTAAGAGTTAAAAAATTTATAAAATACTAAGTTTGGAATAAGTTTTTTGAGTTGCTCAAAAGAACTGAAAATGATTGAGACTAAAATGTGTAACTTGTACAGAATAGTTGACAGTATTTATATAACAAGTGTTATAACATCGCTATAATATTGAGATATTTTGTTTCAGTCTGTGGGTTTGCATAGATTGCACGTAAAACCGGAAGTGGAAGGTGCCTCATTTCCACGGCGGAATGCAAGACGACCCCGAGATTAACGAAGCGCGCATTCAATTTCGTCAGCCCTCTACCGCAGACTTGGTAAATATGATATTAATTTTCCTCTCTCCTTATGTCATCGCTCGATTATCAATCTTTGATGAGAAATTCGGCAGAAGCACATTTTCATTTCTCCACTTTTCTACTCACGATTCGATTTCCACGACGCTCCTACTATTTGCTTTCATGAATTTCTTTACATTTACACAAGTGTCGCTTCATTTTGCATAAACAAAATGTTAAGCACAATTTTAAGTCAAAATTTTTAAGTTAAAAATCTTCTCATGCATTTCAATGCAAATTATCTCACAACTAGGAGGGGAAAGTTTCGAGTTATATGAGCTAATACGAAAATATAACGCGATTTCCAAAGACCGCAAATTGATTTCCATTGAAAAATAACTCGAATTTGCCGTAATAAAATATACGAACACTCTTTTCCAAACTGCCATACCTGATAAAATATCTCGCATACGAATTCTGCTTGATTTGAATTTCATATGCAATGAAAACGTAACTATGAAAAGCCACATTGCAACGAAATTGATAGATCATTTATTATTGATACGTTGCATGTCACTGGTTATCAGCATGGAGAATATATCTTGTATTTTTCATGGCACCAATTATATTGATGTGGCATATTTTGTTGACTGGGTAAACGGTCTAATTATTATATGAACTTTGCAAGTGCGAGTACGACATGAAGAGTCATTACAGTGCATGAACCGGGGGTCTATATTTGAACTTCTTATATAAGCCGTATCTTGAAGATAATCAAGAGAGCGAGGCGCAAGACTGAATTAGGGCGGACGATTGCGGACAAAGTGATTGATTTGTCCAGCAATGATTAGGATCTGCGAAAGCCGTCGCGCTGCATAATGTATTTGCGAGGGTAAAAACAGTGGCCAAACAGGATCGATGAAGATCGAACGTCCCTTTAAGTGGGTCGTAACCTCCGGTGATTCTGGTCTCTTGAGCGCGCGAGGTCTTGGTGACCCAGATCAGGCCGCTTTGCCTCACCTGTCGCTGTTCCGTGCGCTGCTCTCCTGCAATCGTTATCCAGGATTCTGCGCAGCGCGTCCAGACCGGTCGCAAGGACGCTTTTACACCTTGCCCGTGCCCGACTCATCTTCGAAACATTTTATCACGGCGTTTATTCTTATCCTCGTCCCAAAAATTTCACTTGGAATTGTCATTTCGATTTGGTTATGTTTTCTTTTATTTTGTTCTTTCTCGCCAGAACGTTTTGCGTAATCTAATAGAGGCGATTACAATTGCACTCTCAGTTTTGTACGGCATTAAGTAACGGTGAAAAGTAATTGTCGTGTGACGAAACGGTGTGTACTTAACAGTCGCTCATTTGAGGGAAACAATTGCTTACCCGTGTGCAAAAAAGTTAATTGAAGACGTGCCGCAATTAAGTATCTCATTAAACAATTTAATTTGTTTCGAATTTATTACCAAAGACGTCGCCCGTGCCACCACAAATCAACAAATTTTCCTCTCAGCGAAACGAAAATTATCATTACAGATATCTCTTCGATAAGAGATGCGAGATGGAGGAAAAAGGTCTTTTTTTGGTTTTCGATTTGTTTTTGCTGTTGCAAAAATAGGAATCGTCTATTTCGAGAAATTTGCATCAACATTTTGAACGTTTCATAATTGCACTCTGCTATGAGATATACATCAGTTGTTGTGAAATGTAAAACATTGTTTCGTCGCATGCTATTTTTTTTCGAGTGAAAGTATCAAGTACGTTTATTTTCACGACAGACTTGCCAAGTTGTATTTATAAAAATTGCTGAGATAAAATCGTGGGTGAGTCGGGATTGTGGAGGAAGCTGACACTTCGCATTTGTATTGTTACGCGTACACGCCTGCCCGCGAGAGCACTGTCAGGTCAAGTGGATCGATGCAACTCACCTTAGAACAAGCAGCAAACATACGTGAATACACGTTTAAACAAAAATTTACCTTCTTTTCGTATATACATTTCGTGACATTTTTATCAATCATTAGAACTTATTTTTGGATCTTACTTTACGATAATGACAAATTTAAATATTATATATTACAAATAATAAACGCAGTTTGTTATTTCTTTCATCTTACGTAACATAAAAGTTTGAATTGAGGTGAGATGAAATTTGCTGATTTGTATAATTCCATACTATTTCAGCATAAATATAAATTCAGGATAAAATATTCATTTTTCACTGCAGAAAAATATGAAAAATGGCATAAGTTCTTAGAACGTTTTGACGTTTAAAAAAATGCCTAAAGTTATAGATTTGCCATGTTAGGGTGTTTACGACCATTGCAGTAATTGAGTTATGAATTTTTGACAAGGGGAAAAAGTGAAAGGAAGTTTTTTTTTCATATAAGCCATAACAGTTTTGTACAGAAAACCCAGGTTTAATTCAAGTTGAGAAAATATCGAGCAGTGAGTTAGGAAAGATTCACATACAAAAAAATCTTCCCTCGAGATGAAGGCAAAGCCAATTTCACCCAGGAGACACGTCGATGAAGGGATATTCATGTGTACGTCCGATCATCTTATCGGCAAACGAGCATACCGAGGTGAGACGGGATGAAATAAAGGGATTTGTTATAGTTCGAAAGCCAATCGAGGAAAGGATCCGGAATACAAATACGGCGGCAAAAAAGCGCAAAATTCGACGCAACTTGTTTTTTGTTTGAAAACAACAGGTTTAGTGCAAGGGATAATTAAATTTCATTTATTTATAAAGAGGGTATGGGCAACTTTGATGGCTTCATCACGATTCATGCGACACTTTGCTGAGCAAATATTTATGATGTCTAAACCGAAAAACAAAGCTTTATCCTGAAGCGAAGACAAGCAGTGACAGAGAAAGAGCGAAGCCACCCCGTGTACCGCCTGTGGATATACCCCACGGGATTAACCTTTAATTCTATCCGCGCTCGACGGTCCCCTCGTGTCCTTGAAAGTGAACAACGAGCAGGTCGAACATCGTCAAAAGTTTAGCCACGGAAATTCAACGAGCGAAATAAAATTACACCGATAAGACGAACAACTTTTCGATCCTAGTTTCTAATTAGGTTAGATGTATTATGCTGAGAATTTCTGTTCCCCTGCGAAATTGATAGAATGCCGATTTGGGGTCACGAATTTCGTTTAATAGTTTTTCTAATACCATCATTGTATTTTATGTCATTTTTCAACTTACAAATTGTATCATATTTTTAAGGACGAAAAATGAAAATATATCACTGTCTGTTAGAGACCAGAAAAAGCATCCGCCTTGACATTTTGTATCTTTCTGGACTCTTCTTGACACAAAGAACTTGACTTAGAGTTTGTTCCAAAATAAAAAAGATTTCACGAAACTTCGAAAAAGCGAATTTTCTATTTTAATCCCCCGATTTTCTTTCGGTTACAAATTCCTTTGCAAAATTCACTGTTTAAACTTTTAAACTAAACGAAACTGACAAAATTATTTATCAGGATTGTAATTTGTTTAATTGCCAAAATTGATGGTCGAGCATGACTATCTCATGATAAATACAATAGGATTCAAACTGAAACAACTATTATCTGTTGCATGAAATCTCGTTACGCATCGTGGACTGTGGGATTCGCGCGACTCTTTTCTGGCGGTTAGTTATAGATATAGATCACGTTTTATCATACGGTTTGATTCGGATGCGTTCGCAAGCGAGGCCCTAATCTTCGCAATTTAAATGTTTGTCCTCGGCCGGGGGAGAAAACGAGGCGAAGTAACGGTAAGGGCAGTGCTGGTAATTCCTTGTTGAAATAGGTCTAAGCCCTAGGATTGTCTGCGGGATTGTTCGACGATACCAGAACAACGCCAAAGCCACTATTGCTGTCACCCCCGTACATTTCACGCACAAACACAAACTCTCCGCGAAGCTTTAAAAAGTGCCTTTATTTAGTTTTGATTGCACACTTCTAGCTCGCATCATGGTACTTTAAATACTATGCCAAATCATTTATTTCAAGTCAAAAGCTTCGACATTTGATTAATGCAAATAAAATTTGGTAATTTTATTTTTATAGTTCAAATTTTCAAACGTGGATGAGGACATTGTAAATTACTGCCTTATTATATAATGTTGTTTCAACAAAAGAGGTTTAATCAAAATTGCATTCACGATGGGTGACATAAAGTTGCCTGTTTGAATTTGCGTTTCGAAATTGATGATGAGTAATTAAAGGTGAAGCATTTAGTTGGGTAACTAAAATAAGACCACCAAACGGATTATTACGCTATCTGCTTAAAGACATATAGTGCACCTTTGATATCGAGCAAATCGCATTTTCGTCACCACGCCGTGCGACCCTCTTCGATGTCGGATTTCAGAGGCAAACATTGGGTGGATTCAAAGTAAGAGGGAAAGATCTTAACCTGCCTCCTTGTTATGACTGCGATATTAAAAAAGTAAATAAAACGCTCCGAATGGACGGTTGCCATTTTTTGTCAACAAAATTATCAAAAATAAAAAAAATGCTCTTAAACATTTGCCTCTGCAAAAATGTACAGCATTCATTACATTTAGATTCTATCTTAAAATAACTTGGAATGAAAAATGAAAAAAAAGTTAATTAAGCAAGGTCGTTTCGTTTCAATGGAACGATGAATTGGATAAAAATATTGATCAAAATTGTCCGTTTTATGCGAGCAATAAAGTTGAAGTCAACGCAATTACAAAAGTGAATTGAATCGCCGTAAAATTCGAAACTCGATATCCTATCTGACAGTCCGTCAGCGTCTAATTTATTCTCTCAAGTCGACGTAAAGTGTTGTAACGAAGAAGGGAAGATTTTGTTCGTTTTTTTTTCTGGCGACATCGGTGGCTTTAGAAGCCAATCTAACGCGATCTATCGAAATGGGGAAGAGCTCTAGTACGGACATTTAAGAGAGCATCGCGACAAAGGGCGATTCATCCTTGGATTTTAAGAGTAAAAAATAAGGAAGACAAAAAATTGTAAAAAAAGGAGAAAAGGCGATGCTGAAAATGGATAAAGCAAAGAGAAAGGGAGTCTTTTCACGCAAGGATATCGATTTACACGGGGGCTTTTTCGTACTATCGCCTCGTACATTGAACGAAAGCGTTTCGCAAAGCACCTCGCCTTGTGACGAACATCTAACAACTGCAGGCACAATAAAAAAACAACGAAGGAAAATTGATGAGCTTAGACTTCTTTTGACACTCAAGAACCTTTTTTTATCCCATCTTACAAGGAAACTACACGATCTTTCGAAAAGCAATATACCTTTGGAGTCCCTGTTTTAGTCTTTTGCAAAGAAAGGGAAAAGTCAAACGCAACTTTTTAAACTACTCAATTTTTGGAACAACTTAACTTAGGTGGGATGGGACTTGAAATATTTTTTTATTCGTCGTTGTAAAGTATGATGGTTATAGCAGGACAAAAAGTATATACGACTATTTTGTACGCTCAACTTTACGAGATTAGAACTTGTGTTAGTCCCTTGTGAAATGTTTTTTTTTCTCTCTCGTTTCTGGCAACTTCGCGCGTGTGTATTCTTCCTGGTAAGAAAACACGGGGAGAAAATGAAGAAGCATCACGCGAAATGAGCTACGCTTACTTCAACACACTTCCTAACTGCTGCAGTGAGAACAGAGGATGGGGAATTATAGAGGAAAAACGAAATCGCTCATAATTTTCTCGCAAACTTTTTTACCATCACTGAATTTTTCCATCTTGAAAATAGTTACGAATGATTATTTTTTCGTGGAGAACGAGCAAAGGTGGTTTTCTTTTTTGAAAAAAATGAAAATTGATGAACGAGCATTCAAAACATATAGTTAATTAAAAGAAACGAGGTTGGGAAACTTTGTAAAACGAAAATAATAATTTCAGAGATAGTTGAAGTTTGAATAAGAAAATCAGAATTTTGCTTTCGACGTTATAAAAAAGTCGCGCTGACGCTTGCAGACATGTTAGGATTTTTTGTTCAAACTTCTGAGCAAGTCATTATATTTGTGGTTTGCTTTGGAATTTTGCGGAATTCAGCAGGAGTTTCGAAGCAGTGTTAAAGAAGGGCGTAACTTTTTTGATGGCTATAGTAAAGTCGCCCGAGAGAAGTACTTAAAGAAATTAAAAGCACGATGAAAAAATAAAACGAAAAGGCACAGAAAGTTTTTGATGATTGGTTTCTTATGGTAATAATGATGGACAATTTCCTTCTGTTTTTTTATCTTGAAAATATCGTCATAACTTTAATAACAACCTGTTCGTGTTTGTTTGCAAGTATCTTTTTTACACGAGACATGAAACGGTTCGATATTACGACGAATAAAATGATTTCAATAATAGCATCTGTTTTGATACAGTGTAATCATAAATAGAAAACGATGTGTGTGCGTAACACATTTCCTCGCAATATGATGTAGCGTCAAGAAGCAATTCCCAAAGTTCGCTTCGTGAAATTGCTTCTCCTTTGCTATTCACGTCCGTTCCGAAGGGCAACTCGATCAGCGTCTTAACGCGCAAAACGAAAATGTCTTACATCGATGTGTATCGGCAAATCGAAATTCGTGCGACGATTGTGCGTCGCGGTCCCTCGGGAGTGTACAATTTCAATGTATCTCAACGATCATTTGAAAAACAGCCTGCCAGCCCTGAATTAACAACCAATCGGACGCGAGAGAAAAAAACACTGAGATCATAAAACACAAAACAATCTCTTGAAGGATGATAACTCATCAAATTTCTTATTTCCTCTTTTACTCATTTTTTTCACGACCGATCAAATTAATGCAGACTTTTTCATTTCTTTGATGCCCTAACTACAATTTCGGCCAGCATTCGCACGGCGGGAGCTTATCCCGAGCGACGATAAGCTAATATTACGGTGCCCCGCGGCGAACTGGAAAATTTCATTCAAAGTTCCATTATTCATCTGCGCGACTGACTCGCCGTACCATGCCGCTGCCAAATTTAATTCCTATGCGACAAGTGCGCGAATTAAGCTCTGCCCAGTATTTTGACCTTCGGTTCAACTAGTTAGGCCTGGACATGTGAGATATTTCGTATCAATAAGTTGAGTTTGTCATATTAGTGTGTGGCTACACAGACCTGTTCCAACTTTGACCCGGGTTACACTTTGCAGTAGAAATTTTGCAAAAAAAAAACAACAAAAGAAACTAAAAGAGCATTCTAAAAAAATTAATTACAATAAAGTTGAATGCATGATTGTAAAACTTGTAAAATTGTTTACTTATAATGGCCAGATGAAGTTTTTTACTTTCATGTCCAGATGAAGTTAAAAGCAAAATAGTGCGTATTCAAATGAGATATTTGGTAGGAAGTGTCTTTCCAAATAACAGACGGTATTGTTCCATCAAATTTGACGAGCCATGACCGTGCGTGACGCAGGGCGAAGTGAGGGCTGCACAGTGCTGCTCTCGTAAATCCATTTATTTATTTATTTATGTTCCACGGGGGTTACGGGAACGGCATAGGCGGAGTCCCGCGGGACTCAGCCGGGTACATGGGGTTCTCGAAAGTCACCGAGACCGAAACGCCATAGTACAGCACAACGCGGAGGTAAAATCTCCCGAGGCATCGCGCAGCTTGAAACGAAAATGCTGTTGTGCCACTTAGCCGGAGAAAAGCCATCTCGCGCATTTTGCCGGCGGATCTGCTGTTTTGAATGTTTGATGACCCAATCTACTTATCCTGCCTGGGTCTGTCTGCTTCCTTCCGATTATTCCTTTTTTTAGTCCAAATCCATACTCTTCATGTCACAACTGACAATATGCTCTCAAACGACTTTGACAAACAGTTGCGTTGTCAGTTCCAAAATAATGATATTATTCATTATTGACCAACAATCACGACGTGTGATTACAACTGATCACAAAGTATAATCAGATTAGACGATCCATCATTGGCCTTTGTCAACGGAGCCTGGCCGCTAAATCTATCCACAATAATTTCTCCCTCGGACGGGTAAATTTGAAATTCTCATCAAATATTAAACGATAATTTAATTTGTCTACGTCGGGTCAGACTAATTGAAATTTCGTATCTGAATATTTCAGACAGTTGAGTTGTAGTTGATTATATGCGTAGCGTACTCACCCAGTTGACCACGTTCTGCCTACGCTCGAGCAAACGCTGTTGGAGCTTCGGTCCAGGTCCAGCTAGAAAGGCTTTGACCAGGGTGCGTGTCTTGTCCAGATGGCTTGGAGCAACGGCCTCGACCTGGGCCAGGTACTTCTGCATGGTGACCTCGAGTTCTGGCACTGGCAGACTCGGTAGAGGATCGTCTTTCTGCAATGTAAATGATGTTGGTCAGTTCGACAGTAGGGCTCGGTTCGAAATAGCCTTGCATCGGTAACCCAAATAGTTGTGTAATCCCGTGCAAATAATGGGATTCACTGAACGATAAACTAAACTGTTTTGACGTTGGAAGGAATATCGTTGTGACGTATGTGACAGTCACGCCTCGCTCGCCGACATGGGGCGTCGCTCAATTATTTCGAATTCAGTAAGTCCGAATGGCAGACACGTCCGATTGATTATTATCGAATGCTGCAAACGAGGGTGCTTGATCCAAGCCACTGAGGCATTCCGTTTTCACATGTAAGCCGAGACTCGCGAAACAAACATTTGCTTTATATAATTGCAGTTCCGACTCTCTGTATGGATTGTGCGAAAAAGGGGTTAACAATATTCCGCACCTTTTGCCTATCATGGAGATACAAGGATTGAAGAGCTCATATATATTTTCGTGCCGGAATTTGAATTCGGCGAGCTGATTTTGAAAACCGATCTGTATATCTTGGCTTAAATAAGTCTCTTGTGAAGAGGGGGCATGAAATCGTTAGCGTGTTGGGTACGCGGTGCATAACAATGAGCCGTGAAAAACCTCCTGGGAACGCGGACACCCGTTATACGTCACGAGGATATTTCAGCCTAGAGACTGACTCATGGCATTCGGGATAATCGAACTCGTTACGAGCCTTGCCTCGGATTCGTTTCGTGTTTGGCATTTCAAGTGCATGTATATTGTTCCCATCGCACGCATATCTAAATCGCTCTGATCTAATCACTAAGATTTTTCAACGACTTCATTTCTTTTCTCCGATCGATCGGCTTCTGGGTAACGATTAAAAGTATATCGGTCAGTGATGTTTATTATTCAGCAGCGAAAAAGGTGACTTTTTTCAGCTCGAAAATAAATCATATCGGTCCAATATCAGTTCGAAAGTGAATCACAGTTGTTTCTAACTTGAGGATAATTTAATCAAAACTAAACATGGACTTTGAACAAAATCGTTTATCAATTATGGATTATATTTGTAGAATTTGAATACACAGTTTGAGTTATTGATGAAACTGGATATACAATTGTGATTTTGTCATGTTCAAGGATAACTTGGGATCATTAATTCCGGGGTTAAGAATGGCCGGGAGCCACTTGTGACGAGACGCACTCTTGACAACTCGAGAAGGACATCGCACAAGAGTCTGTCAATTGTAAAATAAAGAATCAATCGAGAAACGAAGCGTGCTGCTCGACGGAGGGAAAGAAGGGTTTGTGCACGGTTGGTTGGCGGCGTCCCCTTCGCTGGCCTAACAAGAGCAACTTTGCGACCCTCCGATCGTCGAGCGTGAATGTTTCCGCCGAACGCTCTCGGCATAATGGACTTGCCTTTGGCGGTGCAGGTTACCGAATTCCCAAATTGTCGGGCCGCCCACGATTACACGCGTTCGAGTCACTGACTTGCATCCCAATAAATGCTGATTTCATAACCGCCACGCGCATTTGCATTCATATCATTTTATTTCCCATTGTTTCACCAATTCATATATCTCGCGAAACAAAAGTCGCCACTCGATTCGATTGGTTTTGAAACAATCTTAACTGGGTTAATTGGCCTGCTACTTTTTCCGCTCTCGAGGATTGAGAAAAAATCGACTGTGCCAGATAATTAATGCAGAAATTATTCATAACGTGTTCGAAATTAATTTTTTTGCTCCGGAGAGCTTTTGATTACATTTTTTTGATAGTTCTTATATTCTGTGGGAAATTTTGGTTCGTTCATGATTAACGAGCGAGGTACAAGTTTTTCTCGACGCATTTACAACTGCAAAAATGTAATCTCAATGAAAGAATGAGAGTTGTAGGAAACGAAAACGAAGCGTACTGAAAAGAAACAGAATTATACTCTGTTTGCTTTACGATGGTTTGGCCAAGGGGATGACGAGCTGCGCTGGTTCAGACAGCCCGGAGGAGATAGGTCGGGGTGTTACTAATTGGAGGGGTGCCAAGGGGAAACCTTGTTATCTCTTAATTGCTACGACCCTCCGCACTGTTTTGCATCGATAAAGGACACCGCTATACACCCATCGGAACTTTTTTTCTCTCTTTTTGCATTGATCTTTATGGCGTCACGTTCCGTTTTCTTTGTCGCAATTATTATTATCCTTCTTTAACGTAATGTTTGCTAACGATGTGATCTCAATTTTACAGTCACACTTCTGACTTCGAGAACATTTTTATCTCAAGTTTTCTATCAAGATGGCATCTAAAAGTAAAAATCATTAAATAGTTTTCATAGTTACTAGACAAAATGTCATTCCTATAAATTGTTTCATACGCAAGTTGTAATCATTTTTTTAACGATTTTGTTTGAAGAAAACAATATCGAATGTCAGGTCGCGTGTAATAGATTTGAAAAAAAAAACATTCTCATAGAAAGCAGAGGGTTTTTACGATATTTTCGTAGGCATCGAATTTGAGAACATAATAGCCATCGAGTAATGGACTGGCGAACGTAAAAAGGATATCTGCCGTGTGTCTTCCCCTTGATTACAAGCATAAAATTCCGTACAATTTAGCTTTGAAATGGGAAAGTAATTTAGCGAGCAATTAAGAGTCTCTAGGCCTTGGTTTGCCAGCAGGCCCTTTGGCTTCCTTCGATTACCCCTGCATACGTTTTTATAGCGATGGGCTTAACTTACGCCATTAGCAACTTGATACCTACGCTTGCATCAAATCTTTCATTACTCTTATTGCTTCGCAGTTAATGTATTACTTTTCATCAACACTGTTGTCGCTATTCTATACGGATCATTTCATTACCACTCAAATTTCTGAATTAAATTGAAAAATATTGTTGCATGCTTGCAACGCGGTTTTCGTCATTTCAATTCTTTTTTACTTTGCGCGTGTGAGACACGAAAAATGGTAACTCACGTTTTGACTCTTGAAGTTTATTGACACGTTGTCAACCTAACAAATTTTATGACACAAACAAAAGACCGAATCGACATATATTTGAATTTGAATGTTCTTCTATTTCATTCGAAAATAATTTTTTCCAGTGAAATTTCGCGTTAGTTTGGCTATTTGTATTTTGATGCTGTTTGTAATTACGGTTTGTGAAGGAACATTTTGCACGATAAAGAAAACGACGAGTTCGTTAATAACAGGGAAGTTGAATTGCAAAACAAAAAAGGCATCCGAGGAAAACAAAAAAAGGAGAAGTTTTCTGGTCGGGTCAAGTTCTCGGTCGCGTCTCGTTAGAAATGCGAGCGTAAACCAAAAAGGGGGATGCCTAGCCCTCCAATTACTCAGTCGTGCGGCTTTTTTTCCTTGTTTCGTGTCAGCCGTCTTTGTTGCTCGAGGCGTGCTTTTCTTGTTGGAACTCGAGTTTGACTCTAGTTCCAACAACTCGACCTGCACTCAATCAGCCCCTAGGTACAAAGAGTTTGCACGCGTCGCGCACGCAAAATCTATAATTGCTTCGCCTCGGTGCACATTGCCCGACTCTGTTTGCCAATTTGCCGGCTCGCCGCCGTGTTTGCAATGCGAGCGAAAATCACTCGCAACCCCACGCACCCATTTTTGCGACAACAAATTGGCGACGACAAATCTCTTATAAATTCCGTCCGGATTCATCCGAATACTCAACTTTTTTTATTACAAAATTGAAAGCGAGCGAAGATTGAATTATGCCGTCGTCGCGAGATTAGATTGAAATTATTCAAATTGCGTTGCAAATCAGTTCGGACATGTTTCGCGTGAAGATTGCTTTTGTTCCACAGTCAGTGAATGTCGTCGCGATTTACGAGGCAAGTTCGTTTATTCTCGTTCGTTTGGAAAGGTGAAAAGGCGCGGAAGCATATTTTCGCGCTGAAAAGAAAATTTTCGGCCCGACGATCCCCTCGCATTCCGTCGCAGTGTTGCGCTTCATTAAAGCGCGAAAGAGCCCCCTCTCGAGCGCTCGTGCAAATTACGAAACGCGCTAAGCCGATTACCAAACAAGCTTGAGCGAATAAAAAAATATAAATTGCCACGCGCAACACGAATATTAATGACACTTGATTCGGGCGAAAATAATTCTCCAAATGAACTGTATTCGTGAACATAAAAACAATTTATAAATATTTACTTTTGCAGGAGAAACAAAAAAGTGAGATGTCAATGGTCAAAAACGTTTCAATCTGTGAAATCATAATTTTCTATCGAGTTTGCTTGCGTTGTGATGAATTTGTTGGCCGATGCGTCTTTTTGAAAGCACCGGCATTCATCTGACGAGAGGCGCGTCAGTAAATACGAATCTGTACGCGTAGAATATTTATTTGCCATCGTCCTCGGGGGCAACTTCAGAAGTTTACACTTAATCACGAAATGGACGGGATTGGAAATGGTAAACATCCCTTCCCGCGATTGCAAAGTTTAGTTAGCGACACTCGCCAGGCTTTGAAGTCAAACCGGCTTTGCCGCTCTTTCTATACGTCCCTCAGCTTGTCCCTTGATCATGCTTATTAACACGCCATCACGAATAATCGACCGAACATTTTGCACATCAAAACATTTCAATAACTTTTTTCCTCGCATTCCACTTGAAACACTTTTTGCATTGAATTACATATCAATATTTTGCAATATTGATAATTTCAACTCAATAATTGGTTGTATTTTTTTAACTTTTGAATCTCAAAAGTTGAAAAAAAACATTCCCTGCCAAATTGGTTTCTATTCCAAATTTGTATGTGTATTTTTAAAACATTTGCTGGTCGGAAAAGTAATCATCAAATTGAAATAATTTGAAAAAAATATACTATAAAAGTAGTTTTTTTGAAATGTTGTTTATTATTTTATCATGAACCTGCTTCAACGTGGCAGTAACGGAACGATGCTCATGAATGTTTCATAACGGTAAAATTTTGTCAGGGAAAAGAGTCACGTGCAAAAGATTATTATGGAGTCAGTATGAAAAGTTGATCGGGGCAAAAAGTATAGACGTTCGGTTGGTTTTGTGGTTTTGATATTGATTAAGTTCTTTTTGAATCGGAGCGAATATTATTTAATGAAGAGAAGCGGCGGTAAGATTCGCGTGTCTGAAAAACGAGGGACGCGTGTTAATGGACCTGCAATCGCGTTTGTGTGCGTTGCCACATGGCTGACCCTTCAAGGGCCTTTTTCACTGCAGGCTCACGCGAAACCGAGGCATCGATCGTTCCTCAGCTTTCGTTGGCACTTGTTAAAGAAAAATATTGTCTTCGTTAAATTTGAAAACCAGGTTAGAGGATGCGATCTTTCTTGAGCTTTAACCTAAAAACATATTTTAAACGTGCTCTTCTTAAAATAACGCGCTCTCGAGTGTAATATTCAATTAGGTCCGACTGAACTAACGCCAAAGCTTTGTTCACGAACAAAAATTTTTACGGCATTTGATTCATCTTATCAACATTTTTGCATTGTTTTATTAGTTGTAAATCGTGTCTCATTTTCAAAGTACTAAAAAAACGTTTTGTTTTGAGTTATTAAGAAAAATGCTATTTTTTATAGAGAATCTTTCATTCGTTTAGTTTAATCTTCTTAAAAGTGTTGCAGACATTTCTACCAAGAGTAATTGGAATTAGATAATTTCTTACTTAATCAATATACACAAGTTGAGTTAACGCGTAGACCAAAATTTAATTAGAGCTAAACGAATTAGACCTGTGTGACCAGGATTCCAAATACTTGTCTAAACAAAACAGATATCAATCTCTCGGAAGCTTTTAATAAACATTAAAAATTACTTGTAACTCAATACAATTTTCGATAAAGTTTAAATCGATTCAAAAATTTAATCGTCGAATCAGGAAAATTGATTCAACTTAATTTTGCATGAATGTGATTACTGAATTACTTATAATTTGTTGAGAGCACTTGTTTTCATATTATGGCTAAGTGATGAAAAATAAACTAATCGTGATTCGATCGCAGTTATAAAATGCAAGTTGCTCATTTATATTAGATGCACTGGTCTAGTCAAAACTATAATGCAAATCGTATATTCGTGGAGATAAAAATCTCCGTGTTTGTAATGAAAGAAATCAGTAGTGTCATAATCGAGTGGCAGATGGCACGTGACTCACTGATATAGAGTAGGGACGATTCGTAAATAAATTAGCCGCTATCGGAACTTGAGATAACGCATTATTAATGAATGACTCGTGACGGACTGAAGGGGCAAGTTCGACTCGCAGGTAAAGAAGCGACTAATACCACACGGGGTGGGACTACGGTCTGTTTAACTCATAAGTGGACTTACATTAAGCTCATCAGTCACTCGACACTTCATAAGTGAAAAAAAAACGTAATCTTGAAAATACGTGTAAACATTTGTACACCTCTCACTATTTCAGTTTTAAATCGACTAAATTCAAATTTAGTTCTTTGTTTATGTTATTTTTTCTAATTTCTTATTCTATTTGCTTAACCATTATCCATTTACTGCGTCAGAATTTTTTTCCATTACGAAATGAAGGGGTTGTGATAGCTTTTTGCCTGATTTATAAATAAATATAGGAGAAGGAAAATAATTGTTTACGCTTTTCTTAAATGTTTCTGACAAAATGAACTTGATTATTGTTGTTCAGTCATAAAATCGAACAAACGGAACATAAAAATATGTTTGATTCAAATGTTTCAATGTAGTCTGCGTTTGACCTTTCGTTAATTGGTGCCTGGGCGTGGTACACCTGGACGCTGATCAATATTAGAGGCCCTACAACGAAGCACGGGAATTTCACTCAAGTTTGTATCTTCTATCGAATACCTTGGCCAACATAAAAAGATCACGTTGTTTTTGTAAGAATTTAGGAAGTTTTTGATACGATGTGATTTTATCAAAAAATTATTGCAATTAAATCACCCAAGTCACGTCAACTTTTGAGGTTTCATGCAAAAGGCAGAATCGTCGAAGACAAACTTTTTCTTTGTAAACAAGTGTAGATTTTTTATTTAAACTAAGACAAACAAGTAGGTTTAATAATAAATCGTACTGAAAAATTGATACCTGGGCAGTCTTTTCATTTTTACTGAATATTGTTTTTTTACAGTTAAAAAAATAGTCGATATAGCTTATTTAGATCTAGTACTTTTTAGTACAATTTTTTGAGTTCTAACAGTGTAATTAACTAACACTAAATAATTAGAACTGAAAAAAAAACAATAACGTCAGAAATTGACTAGTGAACCACTTTTTCTCGCTAATCGAAGTCTACTTACAAACCCGAATCATATTATACTTGATGTTCGCGTAACTAACGAACTTAATGTAGTGGTCGTTCGCTGTACTTTGCACAAGGTTTTTCACCACGCTTTGTTTTCAACCATAAATTTTATTTTTATGAACATATCATCTTTAAAAATTCTTTAATATATCCTCTAAGAAACTAATTCATTTCTTGCAGTGATTATTTGTGCTTTACATTAATTTTCTCGACAAATTTCTAAAAGTTTAGCGAAAATCAATAGGGAGTCCAGGAGAAATCTCCAAGGAATAGAAGTGAAATGTCTAAGCCACGTGAATTACGAATAATACGAATTTACTACAATCTAAACATTTACGTTTTGTCAAATTAAATCAAAAGATAAGACTAAAGTACGAAAGTAAATATTTGTTTGGTGCTCGTATGGCAAAAAGTTGGAACACGGTAAGTTATCTTGCTGAGCGAACATCTTATATATTATTGAGCAAAAAACTGTTGGATTATTTTTGTTGGATTACTGTAGGGACGTCGCACTGTTACGCAGTCGGATTGGCCAACCGAAAGTTTAGTGTTCTCAGCGTACATTTGACCCCAACATCATGCTCATTTCTCCCCGCATCTGTTCCAGCGATTCGTTTCTCTTTACAAACGCATATTTTTCTCCAACTTTTGATAATAAATAAACTCACGCCATAATTCATGACTATCAAATTGTACCTCAAATTTGGAACTAAACGAGCCTCATTTGTCACGATCGAAAACATTATTCTAAATGTGTTAGAAATTACTTGCGGTATATTTAAGTTAATTCTCCGAACGTACTAAGGCAGTTGAACCAATTATTTATCAGTATCGATTTTTGGAACGAAATACGAAACAATACAAATTCTGCATTAATCATCAGACAAGTCTATACCGCCAGGCTGGAGTGGATAAATATTTCGAGTTGCAACACCGGGGGCCGATAAATTGTACAGTCATTAGAATAGCGAAATTGTGTAATTTGACAGTCACAACGATAAAGAATTTTGTAACCAATGGGACAATATGTTACACCGACTTTGTCTAATAAGGCACTTATTTATTGCGCATTTTTAAAATACACCAGCTTTTTCGCTTTTGTCCGAACTTGTGTCGAGCAATGAAGATTATCGCTCATGACATTTTGTATGCGATTTCTCACCGCACGCATATCGAATGGTGCCCGAAACGTCGTATGCGACATTTACATATTTTGCCAGAAGCCGAGGGACACTTTCGCTCGTCGTGTTTTCGGACAGGGAACAAGACTACGCGATATGCATCTTTTACATGTGACGATGAGATCATATATGGTGTTACCAAATACGAATCTACTCTCGGCATTTTTTAATACGTCAAAATTATCAATTTTTCATTTTCAATGTACACTTAATCACGCTTTAATCAAACTACAAACTCAAACAAAAATTTAAAAAATTTAAAAAAAAAGTCTGAAAAAAGTTTGAATGCAATGGAAGAAAAATCATTTTTGAATGTTAATTCTGGCAGTTTAGGAACTTGTCGGGTGAAAATGTTGCAGACTCACCGAGGCGGGACATGGTGAGGCGTCTCGTGAGAGGCTCCCAAGGGTGTTGATCAACCTTCGCGGGGCTCCCAGCACTGAATCTCGCCATCCCTCTGCAAAGAAAAATTATAAATTGTTTTGAGCGAGATAAATTTTTATTCGCACAGTTGCGTTGGCGTGTTTAATATTCATTAACTCTTAATTCGCGCAGTTTTAAATTTTTGAGTTCAACTTTAATACACTCTCTACTTTAATGTTCTGCCGCAAAATGCATGATGTTTTTTCGCAGGAAGTGCAATTTATTTGCAAAAGTCGTATAAATTATTAAAAAGTTTTAAAAAATCATGTTTAAATGCAATTTTCGTTTTCAAATTTGTTTATCCAATTTAGTCGGTCGGGTTGCGGTCGAATTAACAATTCTGCATATTAAAAACAAGATTTGAATAATGAATACCGTAACAACCTAAGTAGGAAAGTGGAAGCTGGCCTTATGTATAGTTAGTTGCTATCCTTTATATATTAATAAATCCCAATTAAGCAACAGGATAATGGTTTCCCTTGCCACATCGAAAAGAGGGTGCAGGCATTTGCTGCGCCATTGTTGCCGGCACAATGACGATAACGTTTTATTGTTTCGTGCGTTTGCTCGGAGATGTGTACGCGGTTTTTCGCTTCCCCTTTTCTCTCCATTTGTTCAAATGCCTTTGAATGATAATTTGGGAAAAATCAAGTTCAAGTTGTAACATTTGAAAATAAAAATATGCTTTTAATTCATCGCGTTCTATTTAGGATCTCGATAATCATACCAGAACCTCATAACCCAATGTTGGAAAATAATGATTAGAACAAATATTTTCCATCAGCTCATAAATCACTTTGTACCGCTCACCCCTCATTATGTAAGCAGATGTTAGGAAAAATTCGAACTCGACCATTTGTATATATCGAATCGACTTGTGTTAACGAATGTTATTTTGTTTTCAACAAATCACCCTACAAATATTTTCGAATCTTAATTATAATTTAATTAGTTTAGTCTTATAAAAATGAGTCAAACAATAATTGCAAAGAAACAAAACAATATTCTAATTAATTGTTTTGCAAAAAACAATAACACTGAAAGTGAAAATCAAAAAAAGCTGATCAATAGTTTTAAAAGTAGCCTGCAACGTGTCGGATTATTCGTTATAAATGTCACTGGCATTTTGGAACATAACTAATTGGATGACCGATGCAAATTTAAACTGAAATAAATAACTTTGGGTGCGACAAAATGAATGCCATTTTTCGCATTTCAAAGGGCTGTTAAAATCGCGAACAAAGAAATGCCGGAGGTCACTACATTGAGGATTCAATGAGAAGGCGCGTGCTCTCGTTGCATTGTCATTGAAATTGTCCGGATAGGCGACGAGAGATAGAGCCGAATGAGACTTGTACAATTTCCGGTCATGTAAAACGGGGGAACCAACCCTTCGTAGTAATCCCGCCGTCCAAATCCTCGTTTAATATTTATGATTTATTTCGGTTTAATTCGCCGCGCAAACGAGATTCAAGATTTATATTTCTCCGGCGCACGTCTGCGGTGACGAAAATTTAACGCCATTTTCATTTCAACTTTGACATGGACTTGAAAAAAAAGTGATGCTTGTGCAAAACACCTTTTGGGATTAAACACGTGTCTGAGGTCGCGGGCGAATCGGCTTGTACCCTGCAGCTGCGATGATCACTTGAATTACATACGCTCTTCTCGTGGAACTTTGCCAAGATTACAACAAGGCGCTGAGTAGTTTCGGGCCAACTCCATCTGTCATTGCCGGATGGTGATCACGCCCCTAAAGCTCAGGTCGCAGCTTCCGAAACACGCAGCTCGACGCTAACGAAGATCGAATGAACACGACTATATATTTTGAACGCAGTACTTGGTACTTGGAGCAGTCAAATAAAAGTTGTTACAGATTAAATTGTCCTTTCGAGTATAAAAAAATTCGAATATTACTCAAATCAGTAGAACTTTAAATTTTTTATGTTTATAGCGATATGAATCTTTTATTTTTTAGAGAAACAAAACTGTGAACTAACTAAGGAATAACTAATTTGATCATTTGTTGAGATTCAGCAGACTGGAATGTCTAACACTTTGTTCGGAGTGCATTTTTCTCTTTCACAGATAAAGAAAAGTTCGAAGAGGGATGAAATGATTGCCAAATCGATGATGACATCAACATAATTCTCATTCCGGTCGCGTTCGAGCGAAATGGTTTGATTAACTGACGACGTGTCGTTACTGTGGCCACCCTGTTCGGTATTACCCTGATAGGGACGGTCCTGAAAGGGGGCCCCAGGCTAAATGGAAAATGGAAGAAGGCGTGTTTTAGTGTTGGCTTTACGCGGTCACGTTCGTTCAGCTTTTGTGCGTTAAAGAGATATACAAAATTCCCCCAGTTCGGGCGAACAATAAACGGTGCAGGAAAATCGAGGCCCACAGCCAGAAAAACGTTAATGTGCAATCTGGAAAAAAAATATTACAGGGAAAAATAATGATTATCGAAGCTGCCACGATGTAATATTAATTTTAGTTCCATTTTATATAATTTAGTCACAAGTTTCAACGACTGAAAGTAATTTGATTTATTTGAATGATTGCTTGGGATTTAGTCGGATCAAAGTTTTCGTTAGAAGTGACGATTTGACAATCGATAAATCATGACGGACTTAACGCGCTATATAAAGTTAATTATGCGTAAATATGTGGTGGATTAGGAAATTCCAGTTCATTGTCTTGGGAAGGGAGTTGAATGAATTATTTTATTAACATCCCGCAGGCCCTGTTATAAGGATTAGGCGATAAAACCGACGCTACATCCACGTACATTACAGCTTCTCACTGGGACACTTGATTTATGAGCGCCAATCTCGAAGAAAAAGTCGTTGATTTTCGAAGCTCATCGTGCCTCGCCTGCACTCAATCCATCCCCCGCATTCTATAGTTCCACAATGGATGGGCGATGTGCAGTTTTTTTGCTATTTCCAAAATGTGTACGGAAAGGTCAATTTCTAACATTTGTATTCAAACGTCGTGCAGTTCAGCAAATTTATTTGGCAAAAATGGGGATGTTCATGTTTTTGATTTTAATTTAAAAAAAGAAGATACTCGAAAGTTCAAATGTCAGAATTTTAACAACACAAGGTGCAAAGCTCGCCCGTTGGGCGCGAACTTCAGACCGCTATGTTATTTAAACTGCAACTTATAAATATTTTAAATTTCGAGTCGTAACATCAGTTGCACCATTTAACCCATAGCCTTAGTATATTCTATGACGTCATTTGATGCGCATGCGCAGTAGATCTTGCAACGCCATCCAGTGCGCGTGCGCAGTAGATCCCGTGACGCCATCGAGTACGCATGGGTGGTAGATCTTGCGACTCCATGGAGTACGCATGCCCAGTAGTCCCGCGACACCATCAGGTACGCAGTCGCAGTAGATCCAGTAATGTAAGTAAGTAACTTTTCTTTTGCTGAGCCGCTTATTTCATTGCATTTTGTCCACTATTATTGTTGAACGACTTGAAAAACTGAGTAAGTTTTTATCGCGCCTTGTTATATTTTGTCATTCATGTTGAAGTTTAGGTAATTTTAGAATGTTTCATTTTTCAGAATACTTAATAATAATTATAAATTCATGATATTATAATACTAATTAATAATAATACAATTAATAATTTCAAAATATACTCAGAATCCTTGAACTTTCTTTTTAAAAGATTTTTTCATGCGCTGTAATTTTTTTTAAATTGATCGTACAATGTTTACACAATTTATTTATTTTTGTATGTAAATTTTACTCTTTAAAAAATAGCAACAATACAATGTTTAGTAGTTGCTTATATAGTATAAAGTAGTTTGATCGATATATTTTTTAAACGAAATAAAGCACTTTTCTGGGCTTCGTGACCATTTCGTGTTTTGGGGAAGTCTAGACTAAATCATAAATATTTAATTCATTTTAATAAACTTTATGTGAACTGCAACTTAAGACTGTTTTGTGATATAAACTGGAATTTCAGGTAGTGATGTACTTTTTTAGAATTCAATTCTCTTTATATAAAAATTATTTTGAAGTTAAAATACATATTTTCATTTATCTTAGATTTACCAACTTGAATTGAACGAATTGAATTAACCTTAAGCCAGAGCGTAACAAAATTCCAAACTCAATGCTTAGCCATTAACAAAGTTTAATATGAAAAGTTTTACTACAAAAAATTCATCTTGACGTAGTGCGTATGTTTTTTTCCTTTCCTTGCTAAATGGCACGAGGGGTCGAGAACGCAATGATATATATTTTGAACGATGTCCTAAATATCTCTTGCTTCAACCCTAAACAGTTTTGCTATTCCCCAGTATCCGTGGACGTTATGATAAATTGTACTTCTCACGTGGCATATGGGAGACGTGCTAATGCCGTTTTATGTACACTTTGATACTCACATTGCAGCATGGTGCGTTCAACCAACGACTCTACTACTGACGGTTCACGCGACTCGAAGGGGGTAAGACAATGTAGCGAATAACTTTAGTCTAATCTTTCTATATACATACAACTTTATGGTGTAAATAAACATACACGTGGAAATATCGACAAACTTTAGAAATATGTAGTCCGCGAAGTTATTTTTCAACTCGTTTACAAATTTATTTCCCTTTAAAGAAAAAGTAAGACGTATGAACGAATCGTTGTTCTGTACTACTGATGGTTCAATCATTTATCATTTTCTTTACAGAATTTGATGTTCTTTTTAGAATAAAAACAGAAATATTTGTTCAAGAAAGTAATTTGTACTTAACAAGAAACGAATAATGAAGAAGCAAAAAAATGTAAGATGAGTACGACAGAGAATATACTTGTAAGCCGGCAACCCTCATCCACGTGCCCTATCTTTGACTGGTCGCCTCAAGGCTAGTCACCCTTCATAGGCAATGCCGCAACAAGCTTTGCTTGTACAAGAGGTCCGGGAGATAAAATGAGATCGTGTTCTCGAACTCGAGAGAAGGAGGCATAAAAAATTGGTACATCGTTTGGCAAGAGTGCGTTCATGTGGCAGACCGAATTTCACGTTACATGCGGACAATTTACCAGTAACACGGCCAAAACGAAAGATGCAGTCTCGAAATTAATTTTTCGTCTGAAAAAACATGCAATTTCAAATAAGAGTAATGTAAACCTTGTAAACCGTGCATTTCAATGATAGTAAAAGCATGTACTCGTAAAAAAAGTATTTTTTTTTATAAAAAAATATTATATAAATTCTGTTTTTACAATTGAAAAAAGAGAAAGTTTTAAACTGCTAAACTTCACCATATTTCTGATTGTTATTAACAAATAATTAGAATTTCAAAAAAAAAACAATTATTAAAATTGGTTAAATATTGTTGATTTTTTTCCTCTATCTAATAATTGTCCTCTTTATAGATGGCCTGTATATTGGGACCAATTCAATCGACCTTGAAGTGATTCGTGAGAAATACGATTGCAGTTTCAAGCACGTTCTGCGTTGTCACGTAGCGGTCGGATTCGCGGGAACTGCGTAAGCGTTTATTTCACTGCGCCGAAGGGGGTACGGTAATTGGGCGACCGAGGTTGGGGAAATAAAGAATCGCACGGGAGAAAAAAAAGCGCTCAGGAAGAACTTGGATAAAGGCATACAGACCGCGAGAACAAAGCACCAGGAGCTTTGTTGGCCGAGGGCAAATTGTGTCGCGTGGGACGCACCCTCCTTACGCAGGAAACACTTTGGCTCGGCTGACGGAAGTTCGCTCGTTTGACACTTTCCAAGCGGTTTTGCGTTCATGTGTTGGCACACGCGTATTGGCCCCAACAAACTTGACAAATGGATACCGGAACAATCGGATGCTGCATTATTGACGACACTTTATCAATTAGAACCCAGTTGATTGATACTACCAAGATTGTATGGTTGATTTATCAAACCCTAATTAAAATTTATGTGACAAGCAAAAATTGTGGACATAAAAAATTACTTTCTATAAATTCGTCCTGATGAAAAAAACTCTCACTTGATTTGCAAACGAAATTCCAGTTCCACTATAATTCAGAAATTTTTTTAGCTACTTTTGAGTATACCTGCTTTCGTACTACTGCTAATTAAAATTACATGTGGATTATCTGCGTATCAGACACACCTTCCGGATGTGCTTCATTATCTTTAAAAAGGTTGGTTTTAGCTGAAATGTTTCACCGGAGATAATTTTGAGATTTTTGTTCACAATTCTCTTGAATAGTCATGAGCTCTAATGCTATTATGTGATACAACGTTTTTTTTCTAAATGTCATACACAAATGTGGTTTGTGTTGTTTTTGCATTCCTTGAACTTTATTTAATGTCATTAATTTAATGAGCGATAGAAAATTTGAATATTCTGAGAGAATATTCTCCAATGAATTCATATGTATTATACTTCAAAACCTGTGAATTTTTTTTACAAACTTATTACAATCGAAAGAAGACATTTATGCACAGAAAGAAGTAAATACAATTTTCGCGATATTTTCGCGTGTATTACCGTAGAACAAATGAAGGCGTTCTGGTGTCTCAAGTCCACCCTTGATACTGACAATTTGTCACCTCTGTTTGCCCCATCGAACGAAGCGATAAGCCGTCGTTTGATAAATCATGCGATAGGCATAGAACATTACCGCAAGAACGCACAAAAAAGTAGGTTTGCATTTTTATTTGAATGCCTTCGATAAATCTTCCGAACTTGATGGTAAATGTAATTCTCTAAAAAAAATTTGATTGTCAAGATGTTCGCTTAGAGAAGTACAATTTTGTTTGGACAGTGTAATTAAAAATTTGAAAAGGGTGCAAAAAATATGAAAAGCTCTGCACCTAGACAGGTGCAGGGCAAAGGTTGGTGTAGGGTCGCGATCGTGACATTGTTAGTCTGGGTGGTTAGGGGCTTGTCGTCATGGTTACGCATCCTAAAATAGTTATTTATTCACGCGATTCACCCCCCTGTATGGCCAGAACACCAACTTCTCCAGTGCCATTCAGCGCGCACTATATTCATGCTCGTTTCACTGAGAACACTGTAATATAAATACAAAAATCATAACTGATACAACTTTTTACATTAAAAGTTGAAAAACAATCTGAAATAAAAGTTTCTAAATGATAATTCGTAATTGTCTGTACACAACGTATTATATATGAATCCTCCAAGTAGTTCATGACTGTTAGAAGCCGGAAATTGTTAAAATGAGGACGATTTTGTGACCATAGCAAAGAACGGTTCAATGTAACAAACGAGCCGACAAATCGGATTGATACATCTCTGGACATATCCCAAACGGGATTAGGTTAGAGCCCTTCATCCATCTAGCTACTTTTTTGTTTCTTCCCGAACGCGTCTTGTCTTTGACTGTATCCGTATCTAACATTTTCTTCAGACCCTGCGAAATTGGCTTGGCGCGATTAATTGACGTTAGGCCCTTCGAGACTACTCGACAAGATTCGAAGTGACGGATACAGATTCAGTAGTAACGGTAAAGTGCGGGAGTTTGACGTTCAACACGCAGCACTGACGTCAAGAAAGTCAATAACAAGGCCGCAAATATAATTAGTATTAATGTACTGGCAAGTCAAAGTTGTACACCTTATCCCATCAAAAATAGCGCGATTTCTCGTAAGCCCAAGTGCTTAATGTCAATGTTATCTCGAACTCTAGATCTTCATGTTCGCACAGTGTTAAATAATTAAGTACTGGCAAAATCACGAATGTCAAATTATTTTCTAATTTAGCTTTAGCCGATAATGGGGGTAGCAAACGAAATTCATTAAGATAATAACGTTATAATACGAGAGATTGTCAGTTAAGAGAAAGTGAAACGGAACATAATAATAATCTTTGTTATTCATCAAACTTCTGATTTGTTATAGTGCACATGGTTATAAGGCAACAGATATTATAATTCATTCGTTGTATTGACAATTACTTTAATGCTATATGACTTTTAGCCCTGATCTAAATAGTTAGTTCAAGGGAGGTTTTGTATTAAGTTTAACCTTGTTACATGTTTACAACTATTGCAGACTTGTGTGATATAAAATTTGTATGATTAGCGGAATATTCATTACCGCGTAAGACATTAATCGTTTTTCTATTGTTTTGACACGTAAATTTACTATTATGTTGGTGGCTATTTAATCGTTTACCAATGACGCAAATAATCGGATTTGAAGTTTAAGCCTCTCGAGCATACGTGTGTAATACCTGAATGTCAATATTGTCATTGTTCAAAAAGCTTTAAAATTAACATTACCCCACTGCGTAAAGAGTAATATCTTTAACTCTTTTTATTATGTTGTAATATTATTTTTAATTGTTTGGTAAAGAATGCAAAAGAATCATGCAAAACATTCATTATGCTAAGTTTTTTTCTGATGTGATATTTTCGATGTGGAATATTATCAGCAAAACTGAGAGATACACTTAGCTATTCACAACCCCTGTGACATGTGATGTTCCCACCCTCTTAGACGCGCCCTAATATAAATATTATTACATTTTGATAGGGTTAGGTTGACACTCGGCCCATCCATACCGTCTTTTGCTATCGTGTATTCTTTTTCATTACGCCTAATTTCACATGGCACGTGGCACCACAGTTATACCTAGGCTTAAATTTAATACTGTACACCTTCAATGTCTCACAATTCTTCAAACGATTAAAGTTCCTCGATGCTCAAATATACCTTTATATTGATGATATTTATCTTTTGATGTTCTGAATGCTAGGGGAAGAATGAAGAAATGCGGTTGTAAAATTCTTCGGTAACAATCACATATTTAATAATCGCTTCAACAATATTACAGCGTTATATTTTTTGTTCAATTACATACGCAGTTGTTTTGTAATTACTTGTTCGTAAATATACATACATACATACATAAATGTGTTCACGTGTTTAGTGCGTTCATGTCAGCAGATTCGAGTGTCGAAGAACAATTATATGTACCTACATGTGTTGTCATGCGCGAGTCTATGTGTGGTTTCAAGTTTGTCGATTTACTTGAAAGACAAATTTGCATGATTACAACGAGCTTTTCGAACCTCCATATACATCTTCCTTCAGCTACTATAAATAAATTATATATCCACGGTTAGAACATATCATGAATTCTATATAGCAAAAAAATATAATCGCTTCAAAGATTCGCGTGCAAGAACTTTGTACATTGATTTTCCATCTCTTCTCAAAATTTATCATTTATAATTTTGTTTATTTATGATCAATTCTTATTTGCTTGTTGGAGATGAATATTTACTTTTAAGGCATGGGTGTTTTTTAATAAAATAATTTTTTGTGTACGTTATAAAATGCAACTTTTTATAAATTCAAAATATTGTTAACGTTGTAGCACTTGACGTGCTACTTTTATTTTGTGGATGTCAAATAATTAACCTCGGAAGACATTTTGCATGTTTAATCCGAATCGAGCAACAAGCGGTCTAGAAATCCAGAAGTTCGTTAGAACTTCTGTACGAGTTTTAATTAACGTTTACGCAAAATCAGTTATGGAATCAAGTTCGCGGAATTTCAATAAAAATGCCATACAACTGATAACGATATACAGTTCTGATAAATCATTTTTCTATTTTCGTGGTTTTTTAAAGCAGCATTGGCAATCATGTTTTGAAACATTTTTCTTTTCAAGTAAATCTTTTATTCTAGGCTTTTTTTTTGTTGGTTTTTTTAATGGCGTAATGTTATGTATATATTTTTCACTTTTGTCATTTTATTTTTCTATGCTAATTGATTTATTACATAGATAAACTGTCTGGTAAATTTACTTTCAAAATTAGGGACTTTTCAACAAAATTATTTTAACTATAAAAATCAACGCAAATCATAGGTTGGTAAATCAAATCTATTTTACACAATTTTATACAATATATCAAAGAAAAGTTTATCTGTTACAGTTTAATTTCATATGCATTCCTTTTCCAGTATTATTGTTAAAAATTTCGCGTTAAAACTGGTTGCATCAAGAACATTTGTTATAAGTCACAACTTTCGTCTTTATAAACTTTTCGATATACGAAGCAAACTGAAAGGGTTAAAATGACGGACATTCATTTCAGTATTTCGATCGCAGTGTAATTGATGAAGTCATAGCCAAGACATCTAAAAAATGAGAGACAAAGTTATAATTCCACATGGAAATGTTTATCTTGGTATATCAAACTGGAATATTTGTCTTCAGAATCAAAGGAAATCTTACTATCTCAAATTATTATCCATTTGTCTTGTCTACGACTTTGAGAACAACACTAAACTTTTTTTACTATACATTTTTCAGCAAATAAAAACAACTTTTCGTCTTATCGATACAGCATCTACTTTTATACATTATCTCTATACATGTTTATAATACAATACATCATCATATATAATATATCATATCATATAATATATTATTAAATATAACAAGAAGGCGAGTTCAGAATGTACGGACAGAAAACGTACAGAAAAGTTTTAATAATAAAAGAAATGATATACTGTTCTATTATTTACAAGGAGTAGTTTTTACTTTGAAAACATTTGTTGATCATGTAATATGTTCGAATTTAGATATCGAGTCGAACATCAGAATTATAAAAATTATATGCATCATAATATATTGAAGCTAACAGCTGTTTATAAGTTCAATTTGATGCTGACTTTGAACTTAATTTGTATTAATTTGTTAAATACTTTATACCACTCGATGGTTGTACTAGAAAAAAACTTTTAACGAGTTTTAGCACAACTTTCAATGTTCAATGTATAAGATAAATTGCTGATTAAACAAAACCACGTTCTTTCATAGATTTTTATAAAATCATATAGTGTCCGGAATCCTTCATTTTATTCAAATTCAATCTTGCAATTTTTCTAGACATATTCGTCACAGACTTGCAAAACATTTAACATTTTTTGAAAAAGTAAAACTTTTTTTAGTCCGACGATACTCAAATCAACAGTCGATATATCATTCACTTTAACGTAACATTATAGTAAAATGTGTATTTGTTATTCACAATGTGGATCATTCAATTTAAATTTTAACATTAATATAGTCGACAACGTTCAAAAAGATTCAATGTTTGAAAGTCAAAAAGGGCGTCAGAAAGCGTCCATATTTCAGTAAATATTTCACCTACAATTTAACATCAAATGAAAAATATTTAAATTCAAATCAATGTAGTAACGAATTACGAACAGTGCAAGTTGAGCATTTTGAATATGAATCAAATTCAAATTGTTCAAGTTGAACCTTCCGTCAGAATTGGTATAGATTTTAGTTCTTGAATATTTTTTGTTTAATTTTCTACCGCACACTAGGCACTATAAACATATATTCATAATTACAAGACGAAAGTCAATTTTTTGACATATGTTACGAAAAAAAAATGAAATTTTGTAAGAAAAACACGCGTTATTGTAACATGAATTAGATAGTTATCATAAATAACACTGATCTCTACTATGGTCAGTTGTCTGAACTTTTCACAAACCGAATAAATTTTTAAATACTAATTTTAATGTAACGAAGATGCAATAACTGGGTATGTGCACTACTGGTAATCTTGAATTCACTTCAGATGACAAAGATAATGTTTCTCCCGTTTTTCTCTCTAAAAGAACTCATCAATATTCAATTTGTTATTTTATGTTGAATTTTTTGCACACACTGTCCACAGTGCATCTAAGTTTTCATTTATAAGATGAATATAGTTTTATTGCTTTCTTTAGTTTAAAATCAATGTACTGATATAGCAAAAATTTAAATGTTTTCAGTGAATTAGTTAAACAATATTCACGTATATCATGGAATAGTTATATTGTCGACTTAATGTTAGTGACAAAATAAGTATAAAATTAAAAAAATTCAACAAACGTATGAAAAATATGAATTAAAACTATTTGTATTTACAACGTACTAGTCTGAATTCGGCAATATACATAACGTCTTCACGGAAGGAAAGAACGTCTTCCTAAATATGACAATTTTCGCGCGATCCCCAACAAATATGTTTATAATATCCAAAATAATGATAAAACCATTATTCTACTTTTAGAAATAATGTTCATGAACAGATATGCTTCTGCTGGGTTGCCCCAGGTAGATATGTCATTTATATTGCATATACTTTTATAATTGGTTCCGAAAAGTATCCAGTCACACAAAAATTGTGGATAATTTTTAAAATGATATTTAACTGTTCTCAAATTTTTTAATGTCAAGTTCACAACATAATCTAGAACAGAAGTGGATATATGTTAGATAAAACGCGCAATTTTGATATTGCATAATAGACGTAAAAGTAAAGGCAATTGAGATGAAACAATTCTCGAAAATTCGACAAAAGAAATTGTAGAACACTTCTCGATCTAGATATATTTTGTGGTTTGTTGGTGACTTTACATCCTATAATTAAAAGCTTACTCCTAAAGATGCGAACCTCTGATATCGATTTCTGATATATAATCATAGAAATCTTTATTACTGTCGCACTGATATGTTAACCTTGGTCAGCAACGAATGGTGAAATGAATTCAAAAAATGAAACTAAGGATTCTGACGAACAAACGTTCGTACCTCTTGCTGACTGAGATCCTGCGTAAGCACGTCAGAATGAACTATATAATCTACTGCTCACTTGCCATCATGAAGTCACTTCATAATTAGCATAAAATCGTCACACATTCTTCCATAATACTACAGTTCAGTATTTGTAGCACCTCGTGTCGACTTTCATTCCTTATTATCTATTTCGTATCGTATTATATAACGCATTTTCGTTTCGTCGTTTATTATGAATTTACATTTCCTAATTCTTTGTTTTAGTTCGAAAACGAATCTCCCAAGACGATGTGCACTTCATTATCTGTACGAATTCTCCTCGATTATATCCACAATTGATTTAAATGACGAAAAAATAACGATTTAATCAATATATTCTTGGAAGAAATAACCAGCAGCAATTAAGTAATGAAGCAAGACGTAATTAAAATTTTGTGAAAATCATGGATCAACACAAGATGCGAGAATTCACCACTTTTGGCGTGATCATTTTAATAAAATGAATATCACTGATGTTAGATCTGATTACGACACAACACTATATGCACCAGTCACGGAAGTTTAAAGAAGCTGCCTCTCGTCAAGGTTGTAAAATGGTTATGGTGCACATGTAAAGTCACGGATAATCCGAACGAGCATTATACCGTGGGATGCTTTATGTCAAGATGATCATTCCCATATCGAATTTTGGAAGCCTGCCTTATATCCTAACCTAAAATACTCGATTCTTTAAACTGAATCATAGTAAGACTTAGGAATTTCCGAGAAGACTCGAGAGAGAATTGCATTTACATTAATACATTCCTTGACGGAACGGATTGCTACCCCCCGCTGGTGGTCTTGGTTCAACGTCCGGTCTTCTGAATGGGTTTACGTCTTGGTCTCTTGGTGGTTCTTCTGGCCTCTGTTGCTGCATATAATTTGAAGGCTGATCATAGTTATACTGTTGATGATGTTGCTGTTGTTGTTGATAAGCAGCCTGTTGATCGTAAGTGGCTTGTTGTTCATAACCACCGCTCATATTTTGAGCATAGTCCATTTGATTATACTGATTTGACATCGTCTGATATCCTCCCTGATCTTGGTCTATGTTGGTTTCTGCTCGTTGATTCAAATGATTTCCGACGTCTCCTTGAATTGGTCTTTGTTCCTGAAGAACGTAAGTTTGGTATTCCTTGTCAGGAGGATCTTGCATAAGGACGTTTGCTTCGTCTTGGAAGGGTTTAAAATCATAAATATGTCTGAGGTAGTATAGAACCGGTGCGTATAGCAGATTACTGAAAGCTATTCCTATGTTTAAAGCTGTAAATCCGATAGCTTCAACTACACCGCCGGCTATTATTGGCCCGACAGCGTAAGCCAAGCTGTAGGAAATATCAGCGATAGCATAGATGCTGCCGTAGACGGATACATATCGGACATCCACCAAATATCCTAGAGTAGGCAGCAGTGCAGTATCGATCAGAGCGATACCAAAGCATATTCCACAAATTGGAATCATCAGTACTTTATACGATGACGAAAAAGGTATTATGAAGCAGCACAACCCTTCCATTACTAAACCACTAGCTGCCATCAACCATTGATGTTGGGGATATTGTTTGGCCATCTTCACGGTTACTGCAACTCCAAATACGTGTGGGAAGAAGGCGGGTAACCATACCATACCAATTTTCCAATTATCGTGAGTCATAGTGTCTTCCATCCAGAGTGAAATCGTGGGTTCTAAAAACGCCAAAGCGACGTTGGACATCATCAGAGCTCCTGCACAGATCGCAATGTAAGGATCCATGAAAAGACGCCAAATTGGTACGGTTGGTGCTCGCTCCCGTTTGCTCTCCTTTATTTGTTCTTTGATAGGTTTCATTACCAGTAGCAACATAAAACCGTCAGCAAGACTTATAAACGCGAGAATTAAAAAAGGCACCTCTTTGCCGGCGAATTGGTATAAGAATCCACCAAATGGTGGTGCTACGAGACACCCAAAGCTAATGAAAGCCAATGCTATTCCCAAAGCTTTGGTACGTTCAGCTTCTTCTGTAAATCGATCAGCAATCATCGCTAATCCTGATGTATCAGCAAACGCGGAGCCCACTCCTTGTAGGCTTCTTGCGAAAAACAAAACACTATAACTTCTTCCACACGCAAATACTGCTGTTGATAGGAACATAATGGATAAACCGATCATCATCGGAATGTCATATCCTATCCTGTCGATGAGAGCCCCCGAAAATGGATTGATCATGAGTTGTACTATGGCCTTGGATGCGAAGAGTATGCCTGTGGCCGAATCTTGCCCGTGATGTCCCGTGTCGTTTGCGTTAGGATCACCAAACGTTCCGATATATTTCAAATAATCTGGTATAATAGGCACAATCACCATATAAAGCATGTTGTCCAGTAGTAGCGCAATGCAGACGATCACTAAAATAAGTTTCCGTTGAGCTTTTGGCTCTTGAAGTCTCGCCCATACTATGTCTTTCAGTTCTCCAAACTCCATATTTAGAAACGGTATTTGCGCCATCTTGTATGTTGTTTGTCACTTGCAGTTATTCTAATTTATTACGAACTTATTGTTATCATTCCGACTGTTCTTTGCAATGGCGAAGTACTCGTCGCGATTGGAACGGCGCGCATCAGGCCGGGCCAGGGGTAACCTACAACAAATCACGGTGCTACAGTTATTAACTGTTATACCTTTTCGAACTGTCAACTTCATTTATAATACGACCTAATTATGCTATACTGGCTCGACATTTCAACTTGAAAACAATTAGTATTTCGATCAATTTGATAGATTAATTCTTTATTCGTCACTAAATTTTGTTGTCAAATTAAGAGGAGCCCTGGCCCGGCCTGGTCAGCGCAACCGATTATTTTACCAACTTTTGTTGAATTTGAGAGAAATCCCATTATTGCACACACTCCCGAAAGTTCAACATATTTTGCCTATGTTCTTCGTACAGTCGTGGTCATCAAAGCCGATCTTTGATATTTACTAAAACGATGTCCAGTTAACGAAAGCTTTTGAATAACTTAGCTAAATCGAAGATTGCAGTGCTGAAATTTTCAGGCGAGAGGCTGTATGCCGGATAAAGGCTCCCCCCGCATAATATATAAAATGAATAGAAATCTAACAGTTGTTCTAAAATCATTCAAATCTAAATTATAAACTAATACAAGCATCAATTTGATTCAAGCGCGTCACTTTACATTAAAATTTAAGTACAGCGTTGAAGTTTGGTTAAAAAAGGTCAAGAGCTTCGATTCAAATATTTGATTAGGAATTAATTTAAGATAAGTGATGATTGTTGTTTTGCATATTGATGACGAAAGATTATTGAGCTATAACTTGGAAACAAGTACTCACCAGAGTTCTCAGCGAACTTTTGCCTGAGGGTGGTGGCGATTCGCTGGGAACCAGCAAAGGTCGGAAGTCCGGCCAGCAGACCACTCAGCGTGGAAGCTACTTCCGGTCCCTCTCCTTCCTTCGAGTCGTTCGCCGACTCACTGGTTCCTCTCGTCCCCGGGCCCTCCACCTTTTCAGCCGAGTCCTCTACCGAGCCTGAAATGTTGATAAAACGTCCATTTCGTAAAAATGTATCTAATTTCAGCAATTATTTTAAGTTCCAACATGTTACTCATATGATAAATATCCAATTTACGGATGATTATTAAGAGCGATTAAAGTATTGATCAATACGTGCGAGAAATTTTGAAATTTACGTTAAAATTAATTGTTATTTTTTTCGTAATTTAACGTGATGATGATTTTTACAAATCATTCATTTTTGAAGATCAAAGTAATTGATATAAATTTTTGAAGTATAATCCTGAAAAGCGCTGTTCTGTTGGTGACCGTAGAGTTTTGTTTTGCAAAGAATTGCAAAGAATTTCAAGAATAATTTAACGGATAAATTTTGTCAATATTTTTATTAAAAAATGTGATACATTCAATGCATTAGCATAAGACTTTCTAACTTTTATTCTGTGAGTTTATTATAAGTAGTCTATACGTATTAACTTTTTTCTATATTTGGATTTTTATCTTTATCAGACTACTACGTCTGTTAACGAATATATAACAATTCTAAGGTCGTACTACATTGTTTCTTTATAAAGACATTTATTTAGCTGTGCCTTGTGTGATGATTCACAATCACAACAGTCATAACATTTTTATATCAATAATTTGAAAAAAGGGAATCATAAATTGAAAATGCATAGAAAGTAGTGCGAGTACAATACTTTAACAAATCACGTATATACTTATGACGTAGTATGGTCATAGCAAAAGAATATTTTAAAGCATTCGTTGTAAAACGGGTTGAACTGCGAAATGTATCTAGGGTTCGTGATTTAAAAATCGAGTCACTTCTTATACTCCACCTCCGACGTCCATTTTGTTTCATCGAAATCACCTCAACGTGAAGTCAATAACTAAAAATCATAGACCTAACGAACTCTATGCAAAATGAATAAAAATGTAACAATTGAATTAAAATTTACTTTAGAAGAAAATTTGATTTTTGTAGGAGGAATTTAAAGCTGTAGTAGACTACAATTATTATACAAAAGAAGAGTACAATCTTTCCTGAGATGATTTCAATAAATCATAGAAGTTAAGCATCCACACAATATCTAGTTATAGCTTGAGGGTAGATTAGCAGGTGATTTCGCACATACATGAAACATCGATGAAGACGATACCTCATAGAACATGAAAGCTACATCGTCACGGGTAAAAAAAGTTTGACGAAAAAGATTATTCAGACCAAGACAACAAAAAAGCAGAACAAGCAAAAAATAAGGAAAGATGAAAAATCTAACCCGGGATGACATCGCCAAATGAGTTGATGGTTACAGGGACTGCAGAGCAGGGATGTACGCGAAGTTGGTTGCGAGGGGACGAGAGGGCCCTCGAGCAGAACAGAGGACAAAGCTTAGGCATACTCACGCAGACCGAATGGCTCCCGATGTGCAGGGGCGTCTTCGACGTGTCTCTTCGTCGAGGTAGCTTTGAAACGTCTGTGCAAGAAGTTCTCCCCGCCACCTCGACACGGCTCTGCCACCTTCACCCCTCGTGCATTAATCTGAAAATGGGCTTGCGCGCTTGCGCCCCCCTACGCACGTGCCCATTGGCGGAGTTGTGCGCAACCCCTCCAGTGGCGCCACTTAGCCTTAGCCGCCCCCGTAGACTAGGCTATCGTGGCGCCCGCGTCGCCCAGTGGGGCCGAGGGGTGACTTCCCCGACCGGTTACCTTTCTTCACCGGCCAGGTACAACCGTGCGCGCCGCGCCAGTACGGTCGATGATGCACGGTATTTCTGGCCGCAGGTCGATACCTCACCTGTATCACTCAGGGCTGCCATCCTCTTAACGTTTAACCTGAACGAAAAGGGTTTTTCAACGCCTCTCTTCATTCTCTTGCCCTATGAACTTTAAAAGAATTAACTTATACACTTAGATTCAAATATAATTCATCGGATCATATATTTATTCGTTTCATTGACATTGAACTTTATTACAAATTAATACAAGATGTAATTTTTCGGTATCATTTACATGGAAGTCACTTGCAGCAAATTTTGCACACTTACTTCTAGATGGTCGTCTCTGACGTCATACATGCATGATAGTATTATACAAAATCCTATTATTTTAAAATTTCAACTAATAAAAATTATATACTATAGTTGTATGTTTAAATGCGGTCTATAACGTCTAAAAGAGTTTAATCTACAAGGTTTTGTTCGTTTCCATACGATGCACTTAATTAATTAGAAAAGCATCTTATAAATACCTATAATTATGATAGTTTACATATTGCTTCAACGAAACAATCTTTAATTGTAAACTAAATTTTTTATATCATTCAATGATTACCGGCAAATAAGGTCATGGATCTGTTTTATATCAAACGATTTATGAATGAGTTTTATGGTTTACAAAACGAGGCTTAATGATTAGAATGATTGTTCTAGTTTTCGAACGTACTGAAACTGATGTTTAAAAAGTAATTATTAATTGATAAAAACAGAATTGCATTTTGATATCATCAATGACTCACCTCACGTATTGCTCGTATTGTTTATTGAAAGCAACTAGGATTGGCAATCGTGAACTTAGAATGATGAACGATTAACGATGACACGATGAAGACGGTATCGTGTCATTGTAATCAGAACGGCATTTTGTGATGTCTATAACAACCAATGGAAACGTATATTATAGAGCAATAAAATAATAGCCTGACGGCAAGCTAAGTGTGATTGCATAAAAAGTTATAATTACGTCATGATTTGAACTAAATTACAAAACAAACGCTAGTCATTTTTACGACCTACAAATTTTTTGTCCGAATTCGCAGATATTTGAATTTTCAGGTGAAGGAAAAAATCGTGCAGAAGAATGCCAGATAACCCGTGTAATTCAATTGAAATCGATCGGCGGTGCGAAATCTCTCACGAAATTCTATTACCGAAGCAGAGATGCGTGTCGAAGAAAAAAAAGCTACACGTAAAATCTAAACATACAAACAGAGTACTGCATAACTTAAAAGCTCTAAGATGAATAAAGATAATGCATTGTTTTTTGATTTTAATGATTTTAATTTTAATTTTAATGATAATAGAAAACATCTGCTATGACGTGTGTCAAAGAAATTACACATCATAACTTCAAATTTGTTTATAAATAGAATTAACAATCTCTTGATGTTCTCTAGTGTAAGAGAAATGTCAATAGATACAAAATTCAAATTTATATACTTCACCTCGTGCTACAGTTCGATAAAAGTGTTTTGCGTTTATGGCACTCATACTAATAAACCAATGTGTCGTTTAATGGTCTGTCATCATAAAACCATCATTACGCATACATTAGTAGGGAATGATGAAACAATCATACGAATTCGAATTACCATTCAAGAATAAACAGTTTTTTATTGCTCGGAGAACAACAATTTTATAAATATTCATAACTATATCAAACTACTTCTTTCATTTTCGCATATTTCAACTCCTGGTTTAATGAACCATGTTATTATCAAAATTACAATTTGAATCAAGGAATCAAAGTTTCTCAGTTTCTTCTCAAAATGTATTCAAACCCCAAAATAAAAATAACTGATGTGAGAAAAGTATCTAAGGTCTTTCTTTCAATCATTTATTTGAGAGGTTTCATCTCAAGTCATAATCGATTTTTTATCGATTGATTTTGGTAATATAGAAAAGTATATAAAAAGTAACCTCATTTTTCTATTGATGTTTTTTCATTTGTTCAATCAGTTGTGTATAATTGTCTAACAATCATTATTGTAAAAAAATTCAATTGGTATCTTTTTGATATTATACATGTTATCGTTTATAGTTGTTGAGTTGTTTATGTAGATCATCAACTTTCAAGGACACAAATGCAGATGAGAAAACGGAGCAAAGAATTGAAACAAATGTAACAATGCTGACACATTCGTTAGATCACAAACAAAAATCGCAATTTGCGAGAGTAAAATAACGTAATATGTACCTGCCAAGAGCAGAAGATAAAACAGAAAGAGCGATTCGCAATACCACCTCAGCAGCGAGTATGTCGAATGCAGCCGTCCCCCTTTTCGTACTTGACGATTCACGGCGGCGTATCTAATATAATATTCTAGGTAATTACAGTGTTTGCGGATCAAACAGAGGGAATCGTTTGGCATCCCTCCTTAGCCCCCTGGGTACCCCTGCTGGGCACAGAGCTGGTGAGATTCGCGCGGGTGGCATTCGAACAGACGAAGGGTCGAGACGAAACACGCCGAATAATTCTCATTGTTGGCTCGTTTGTCTCTCAAAATGAACCTCCTGTTTACTTTGCATTAACGACAGTGTCTTTGTACGTACAACAATTATTGTTTTAATCAATAACAGCCTAAGGCTTGTTAGTGATACCACTTTGCGGCCACTGCCTCTTCTTTTTTCGAGTTTCTACTTTTTTTGTTGATGAGTTGACAAGCAGATGGATTTGGGTTTTGTTTCAATTAAATAGTGCGAACTAAAAACTCGAGTACATTAATCATAACCTGAACGTAATTGACAAAGTACAAAAGTTGACTGATAACATCATGTCTACGATGATATACACGTTTTAATATAGCAAGAGCAACTTTCGCACTACGTAATTTGCATCGTTTATCAAAATTTATTACTCCTGAACAGGATAAATTTTTTAACAGCTTCTTTATCTTCTTTCTTGATGACACTTTTTGAAAAATTCTAAAACAATAATTTTTTTAACATTTTTGAATTAAGTGATTTCCACCTTTTTATAAAAAAGGTTCTGCTGTGACAATGTCTCTAAGTTGGTTAACCTTTTTAACATTTTTGATTTCTCTTGGTAGTAATGTCATATTTTTAAAATGTCAATTCGAAACAAAAGCACAGAAAACTTTGTTTGAAATTCATGTAGAATGTATTTGCATTTCCATTAGTTTTGATCCAAATGTAACGTCTCAGTTGCTAATAAATTTGCGTTTTTTTACTTTCTAAAAATTTTCTAGAAAACCATGCACCTGCTTAGGAATTGTCTACCGGAGTACGTGTTAAGTAAACTGTAGAATTCACTTTCTGGCATCCAGACAATGTTTTTGGTGGAATATTTTATTTTGCTAAATTTTATAAAATTTCACTCGTATGCTTTTACAAAAATTGTTTGATATATTCCATGTTTCAGTGTAATGTTTTCCTAATCGCATTACAATGACAAATATTTTTGTTGAATCAAATTACATAATGGCAATCGAATAATCAACGGTTAAAGTGCATTGAATTGTTTACAAAAAATATTATGATCATAATTTCATAATTTAAAAAAAGCATTTAATCAATATTGAAATAGGTCAAAGTAGTTTTACCACTCCTATAGCAAATACAATTTACAGAACAATGATCAAACATTGTGAGCTTAGGAAAATATGATGCGTCAGTGCTGACAGTAAGGACACTCGAACTCCAAGTTTCTTTACATTCATCAATAAAAAACTTAATTCAAATTTGATCAAAACAACATCGAAAGGATGATTTTCATTTTTTACGAGATGAAAAAAAAATGCATTACAAACCATGAGTTTCAATACCATTTGTTATAAAAATAAACATCTTAATTATGATAGCATCTGTGCTATTTTTTTGTACACTCATTTATGTTGTAAACAGTTGTTATCTAAAGCCATTTACGTGAGAAATGGGCATCAATCCAATACATCAAGAAAACAACGAAATAAATTTACCTTTGGTTTTTATTTGGATTTACTAAATTTTATGTTCGTGACAATAAAGTTTTCAGGGCGTAGGCGGGAGTGACAAATAAGAGCGAAAAATTCCCAAACTTAATTGGGTAATTTTTTTGTCTCGCGGCGTGAAAGAGACACATTTACAAATAAGAGAAAGTACAAGGAAGAAGAAACGGTGTTTATTTCAAACTGCAAGCACATCATTTTTTGAACGTTTCGCAATGTTATAAATAACGCCCTCTTTCGTTCGTGCTATAGATCTATTTTGAGCAAGCGAAAGTGATGCCGATCAAAATTGATCCAATAAATAATCATTTTAGGTGCGTAAAAGAAAAGAAAGTTGACATTCGTAAAAACAGAAAGGTTATTTAACTAGAAGCCCCTCGAAAAGCACGTTTTTTTCCAAGAGACACATTCCTTTTCGAGTATGCTATTCATTTTGCACCGATAAATATTGTTATAAAATAAAGTATACCAATCCAGACTTTAGTTCCTTTTACATTTTTCATCGCCACTTATTTTTGCTTGAAATCATGTTTATTCATCCAATAAATAGTAAATGGACAGCCAAAAATAAACCTGCTCAATTTCTCAGATTCAGTCAATAAAAAAGCCACCTAATTAAATCTCATTAAATTATTACGTCCGATATCGTACAAGAAGAATCTTCGTTTTTGAGACATAGTCAATAAATACAATGGAACATAAAAAAATGTTCCTCGGCTGAATATGAATTTAGCATACAATTAAGTCGAGATTATTAATTAGCATGAATTAAAAAACTAAAAATAAATTGTTATCAATCAACTGTTTTAAATGTTGGGAATTACACTTTGTGGAGTTAAAATGGAGTATGCGTGACTAAATGTTGCGAATGAAATCTCCTGTGCGAATTCAGAGGCCATGGCACTCCGGCGGCTGTTCCGGGAGAGGTAGACACTTTTCATAGTTAAGGGGTTGAAATCCCCACCTGAGTACCTGTGCACCCGCAATGGTATGTGGGTGGTGGGTCGAGTTAGAGATCGATGCAGTTTGGCAGAGCATCTACCCTCTCGTCATCCGGGCTACTTTTCGGAGGTCTATCCGTCCTCAGTGAGGTGGTTTTATTGATCTGTCGTTGCCACGCCTTCAGCCCCCAATGTAGTCACGCCCACTGCCTCCGTCGCGGCGGCGTGACTGGGGGCAGCAATGCCGGGGGCTATTTTTCCTCGCACCAATTTGTTGCCCACCTTTGATACGCGAATGCGTGCGTTTAGATAAAATATAATTTATATACAGATGTCTCCATGTAAAACAATGTGAAAGAACTTTTAAAAACTGTATGTAAATCGAAAGTTATGTGAAATATTGAATTCCTTGCATTTTCGACTCGGTGAAATTTGAATACTGTTCCTTTTTTAAACGATTATTGCTCTTAACATTATGTAACATTGTTCTGTTTGTATTTCGAGAATTTACGGAGGTATTTATAACCGAATTGAAATCTCACAAAAAAATCAGTGAGAAAAACCTTCTCATTATTTTCAATTTTTTGAATATGTAATATTTGTTCAGCAGGATAAAAAAATTTCAATAAAAAGGCAGACGAACAATATTTTAATACATATTAAAAATATTTGCAAAATATAATAGTCGATTCATTTTGGTTAAGCGTTAAAAATAGAATGAAAATACATTGCGAAAATTCTTTTTTTTTTACTTTTCTTATTCTATTATATAATCATACAGTTTTTTTGAATAAAGCACAGTTCCACAAAGAAAAGTCTCCTAAGAAGAAAATAAATTTTTTACAGTTATAATGCACAAGCTTCGGTAGAAAATATTTCAAGGAAGTTTTCCGCAAATCATACCGTATAATATTAGATTCATGTGTACACGGAACATGTGCGCAAGATAACTTTACCTTCGTGTAATTTCTTCAGTTGACTCAGAGTACGATAATAATTGTACGTTTCGTATCTCTTGTCTTTTTTGAAAAGTACAATTTACTTTACATCGTACTATTTCACATTAGATTAGTATTAATGAATTCCATAAAATATTTTATATTTATTCTACTCAAAGTTCAAATGTGTTTAATTTTTGTACAGTATATTTAGAAATAATAAGAACCCTTCAGTGCATTTTTAGAACATTTTCATAATTAAACGTTCTCTGTAAAAAGAAGCAGTGAAAGTTTGAAATAGAATTAATTATAACATTAAGAAATAAATATCATAAGTTGGAAGAAAAAAAACCATCCACCATCTGTTTCCATAATTGTTTACGACTATAAGTGCTATAAATGTGCAAACTAACAGTTCGCCATTAATAATTAAAACTTTGATAGGCAATCAATTTTTTATCACTTTCGTCTGAGAGTTGTAGAGAAGATTTAATACTAGATGGTAAATAATATAATCCACGTGGTTCAGAGGATCAATAAAACTTGACACAAAGCATGGGAATCAGTGAAAGTTCTTATAAACCGCGGTGTAATTGCCTACGTGAATGAATCCTCGCCTCGCTAAAGATCCATTTATTTTACGATATGGTTTACTCCATGACTTTTTGCATCGTAATAATTTTCAACGTTATTTCATTTATAAACAATAAAAGAAGTTACTTGCAAATACAGCATTTTCAAGTTTCTTACACATGTTATTTGAGATTAATATTATTATATGAAGTTCATACGTTTTATTCACACAAGTATAAGCACACTTGAAAATAAAAGTAGTAGGCAAATTACGCTCATATGATTAGCTTGCATATTGCCGCAACTAATAATATGTATACAAATGACCAGAGAACAATAACTTGAAATTACACATGCACATAATACTACAAAATAAAATATTGTAATTTTTTCATCTGTATGTAAATGTAAATACTGACATTTATCGAACACTTGGTATTCATATTAATATAAAATACAGTTTAATTTATGCAGAAAAGAGAAAAATATAAGTAAGAAATGAAATCATTTAACGCTTTAATGATCGCAGTACGAATCAGTGTAAAAAAATTTTTCGTCGTCCAGTCAGTTTTAATGAGCGTTACACCGGATTGTTATATCGTGCAAAACCATCGAACCGATTTCTCATTTTTAATTTGGGATTACGATCGTTTGAAAGATCAAGGGCTTTCCGACTGGTGAATTGTCTTAATTTCGCACGAAAATATACACAGCGCAACACGTGATGCGAATCGGAGACATTTTATTTACTGAAAGTGAGTAAAACACTTGCGCCAACAGGTATTGCACTTTCGATCGTGAGATATTCTGCATAATCTCGAGACACGGCATTATGAGCTGATCAGTGAAAGCTTCCGATTGTCCACGTGTGAGAAAAGTATATATGTGCTCGGGTCATCGTACCGGGAGCATCAATTCTCAACGTGATCCTTTGACTTTGCTATCACTTCCCGCTCGCTTTAAATTCACGAAATGTAATTGTAGCTTTGATTTCTGTCTGATGCAATTCAAATTTTAATATTTTTATATGTTTTTTAATGTATGATGGATATCATACAGTCCATGAAATTAACAGACTAGACTTTGAACTTTTCTAGTTATAACGATTTGACTTGGTGGCATAATCGACGCCGAATAATCAACCCGGAAACCGGAAAAATAACCAACAAAACTGAACGCGTCGACCAACATTGCAGGAAAATAATTTATGCGGGTATTGGTGCGACGTAATGTCTGAAAGCGTCATGGCAAACAACGAAACAATGGGATTGCATAAATTTTTAAATCACTTAGCATTGATGAAAATGGAGAAAAATCAGTATATAATAACAGAACTAATGATACTTTTCTAAACAACGAGAGGAAAAATCGCTTTTCTAAATGATAAAAAAGCCTGAGGCATTGCACAAAAAGTTCATGAGATCATCAACTCATAATTTGCACAACAATTTTTCATTTGAAAATTAATCACCGTACACAATCAACAAAATCTATTTTGAAAGCAATCATTCAATGGGAATTATTTTTCTCCTTTCAATCACGTTTTACAAATGAATTGCATGCGTCGAAGAATGATGAATGAAAAAAATAGCGAGATACTGATTGGTATTTAGTTGAATCCAAGGAAACAAAAAAATCGTCTCGGCAGCATCACGGAGCATCATCGTGGACGTGCTACGCATACAAGACAGTGACGTATTGCGTTAGAAATCAATGCATGTGGTTTACTCTCATCGCACACGTTCCAGTTGTTGGATCGATATTCTGCAACGAGGTAATATTTAATTAAAGTAACCTGCTGTCAATGTTGATCTTGACATATGCATAAGGAAAAGCAAAAGAATTATTTATGTACGTTTCAATAGATTAAAAAGTTGTGAGAGCCGAGGATCTTCAGCTCTATATGAATCTGCGATCAACATTGTTTATGAGATAAAAGCTGACAGTTTTAACGATTAAATATAAAGTAATTATTTATCCAGGTTAAAAAATATGATGCTTTCTCAAAAATGATACCATCAGAATCCACAACCAACTTTTATCCCTATTTTGTATTTCAGTTTAATCAACATTATTCACATTGATTCCAATCTGTTAAAAATAAAATTTATAAAATTTTGTTATTTTTATTATTTATTTTAAATTTTTTTTCCTGTGATCATACATTCTAATGTATATTAGCAGGTGTATAATATCAATTTGTATGTTGAGTGAGGCCTGCGGTTGAAAGCCCTTTAAACAAATTCAGGTCGTGGATGGCTGCCGGAGCGATCGTGAAACGTTCATTTGGAGTATTTCACCATTTGTCTCGTTTAGTGATAGACAGGCGATGCATAGTAGCTTTTCGTGAGTCATATAGCAATTCTGGCGACACGATGATGATCTGTAGGGCTAGTGTCGTCCTTCAAGCACAACTTCAGCAGGATTCCTCAGCAAAGTGTCTCGTCGTGTCAAATTGATTTCGAAATAATTTAGAGTCAGTAATATTTATTGCACCAGAGAACAATGATTGCAACGTTAAGAAATCTCAATCAGATACACGCAGTGCTGAAAAGTTGTTTTAAAGATGAAAAATAAGAACGAATTTCAGAAATGAAAAATAATCGGTTGATGTAATTAAGAGCAATAAAATGTTCAACAGAAGCGAATCAAAAGATCAGGAAGGAACCGAAACGTCGTGTCAAAATGTTCAAGCGAATACGAACGAGTCGCTTGTTCACAAAGTGTTACTCTGCTTTCATTTAAATTTCGTCCATTTTAACATCAGAGAAAGTGATGAATGGCCTCTTCGCAGAAAATGTCCATCTGATCGGTTTCAAATTGAACGTATAATTTTGGAATATCAATAATAATCAAACTTTCGTTTATTTTATTAGCATGGAAAATGAATTCGCTAATAAATTAACATACTTAATCCCTTTTTATAAAAGGATTGAAATTTATTCGTTATGATAAAAAAGTAATTCGTAAGGCCAGCATAAAAATAAAAAGAGATGAAAATGAAAGGTACGTACTTTATTGTGGTCCCATTTATGATTGATAAATGATGAATTTTTTTTTCAGTCTAATTGATAGTTACTAATTAATGGTAATCGAGATACTATTTTCCACGTCTTACATCAGCACTGAAGTCTGCGATTTCTCTCACTCTTCATTGTTAACGCATAATCGTAACTGCACGATGTATCATAATAATATTATATCACATAAAAATTTCACACTTGAAAATTGTCGTTTAATTGGCGTCGTATGAATGAAAAAATTGCATCTTGATAATATCAATTATACGCGATTACATTATAATCACAAAGGTATAGAAAAGTTTGACAAAACCACGGCCAATGGCATCAAACATGCTAAATCATCAGATAAAAATCGCCTTTGCTTTTTTGTTTATGCGATAAACATTCATCTTAATTAAAAAGAAAGAGATAAAAATTTCATACTCATAGCGATATTAATTGTCACCGTTCAAGATTTCGCTGCAAGTCGCCTTCGTATGAGGAAGTAACAGCAGAATGGTATGGAAATCACGTGGATGAAAGTGATAAGTATTATATTGTAAGTCGTTAAGAAGATGACAGTACAATGTGTAGAATTCGGTTGCAACTTTAACGACGACAATCATGCAATTTGAATTTTTTTAACACTTAAACAATATGTTCAGAAAGACACTCTGTTTATTGATTTATGTACACTTTCGCCTTAGACGAAATGAATTCTAATTTTAGTTTTTAGCATAACCAGTACGTGCAGCAATGCGTTTCCCTAAAAATAATTTTTAACGTGGAATGAAAAAATAATTTTTTCCTTTTCAAATTTTCCAATTTTCACTATCTTTGATTGTTATTTAATTGTTGTAACAATGTTTGGCGTGTTCCTGGAATCAATTGTTATAGATTGCAAAACGAAATCATGTCTCACGATCTAACTTTGTATAGTCTTCTCAGACGAATGAAATTAACATGAGCATAATCAATTACTTGCTAAGAATTGGAGCAGATTTGTAGGCACGTCTTAGAGGAGTGTCGATTTAAAGAGACCGTTTTGCTGAGGAAGTTGTCATCTTGACCCATTACGTTGCTTATTGCCAGAGCATATTCTAAAGAAAAGGTGTAAGCTTTTCTGGGCCGAGGACATGATCTGTTTGTACTAATTACGTATATTTCACTTGCATTAATTGTTTCGCTTTTTTCTCAAGACTAGACCCGTTCCTCAAGACATTTGAAACAATACCTCTCAAAATAACTGCTCAACGAACTACATAAATAGAACATTATCATTTCTTCATTCAGAAATGTTATATTATTTATATTGAAAATGTATCTCAAGTCGTTTTTCTGTATTCTCTTGAGCTTCATCTGAACCTCTCGACGTAGCAAAATAAGAGGATTTTCCTTGTTGATTTTAAAGACGCATTAAAAGAACGGAAAATAGTTTTTCTAAAGCTGTTTGAGATCTCATTTATATTGTATAATAGAACCTCATTATACTCTACAGTAGTTCCAAACAAAACTGCTTGAAATAAAGCTGAATTGTGAATGAAAATAATGTAGAATCGAATTTAATATTTTTTTTCGATTAACTCTATTATACTTCAACTTGAGAGTGAATCGATTGAACATAATGTCGATTGACACAAAAATAAATAAGAAAAACAAATGAAATTGAATGGTAAATTCAAGTTGTGATTTGCAAATTATTTACAATTGAAAATTGCAATGTTGAAATCAATTGGACAAAATCAACTGGATTCAAAAATCAATAATGAAAAGGCCTTGATTTACACTGGATCGGAGCTAAAATTTCCTCGTTGCATTATCAAGTCGACCGCCGATCGGCAAATAAAAAAGTCATCATCGGCTCAAGGTTAAATTGTATTCTGTGAATTAGAGTTGCAGTTGGTTCTGCATGTGTCTCCCTCCTTTTGAGATCCCTCCATATACATTCACCCTGACGATGCGAAACCGAGTAGCATCCTCCTGCTCACAAGAAGGACTTTCTCCAAAAGACTGCTAACTATATAAGCAACATCTGCCGCGTTAAAGTCATGTTAGACGATTTCGTGGTTCACCAGTAAGCGTCCGCCGCGAAGTGTTCCGCTGGCATTGAAACAATTCAATCAAATAAATGGTATAGGACAATAGAACAGATCTTGTTTTGTGCACCTTTGAGACAGCTGACAGTGATTATGAGGGCCATGAGGAAGTTATGGTCTCCCTTGGTCGCAGGCGTTTTCGCGACGGCCCTGCTTGTTCCGGCCACGGTTCACGCGGAGGGTAAGCATTGGCTTTCATACATCAGAGAAAGTTTCATCAATCTTTATACAGCCGCGACGGCGCTATTGCCGTTATTAATTAACGCTTTATCGCGCCAACTTATCGCTTATCTAATGTAACGATAATAAATTGGTTACATTTGACCGTATACGTTGTCCTCTTGCTCCAACATTATTGATCTAAACTTCAATTCATTTTTCATTCATTCAGTTCATTTTCTAATAATTCTTTATTTTCTTAACCCGGTTCGGAATGAATCAATATTTTTTCAATTAAAATTGGATCTGCTTTTTATAATTTCATGCAGCATTTTGTCTTCTAATATTTTTCATTCGTAACATATTTTCAACGGTTTTAGTTTTTCAGTTAAATTATTTATTCGATTCTAGCTCATACTTCTGATTAATATTGAATTGAATAATTTAGTAGATGGAAAGTAACTTGAATCAATTAGAAATGAACTAAAATAAATATTATCAACATCGCGAATGTTTAAACGTTACGCGCGTTTGACTGAGACAAAATTTTGAATGAAAATTTGAAGTGAAAAATTTTAAATGAAAGTTTAAAATTTCTTAAATTTTAATTTTTTAATTTATAATTTTTTTTTAATCTTGAATGACAATTTAAAATTTTTGAAATTTTAATTATTTTAATTTAAATTTTTTCTAAAATTTAAAAATTTTTTTAATTAATGTTAAATCTTTCGAATTAATATAAACATAATTTCACATGGTGAATATGATAAGACAAAAAAATCTCAAGTTCAGGAAAAATTATAATAACGCAATACACTGATTGTATGCCATACAAATTGAGCAATAGTGAGAACTTGTCATTACATCGTGTCATTGTTTTAATGTTCACATTTGCTATCGTTTTTTTCAACTGCACATAAAGAACTTATTTGTTTGGCAATAAACCTCATAATTCTTAAACTTCATTCGACAAATTTTCTTCCAAGAATTGCAATGATTATCATCGACCATAATTCAATTTGTGTGCAAAATGCGCGACACGACTATTTTAATGATAATTTAATAGAAGAAAACGGCACTAGTTTCTACATCACACTTTCGTCTTTTCCTATGTAGAGACAATTAGAGTCGGACCATGAAATTGCAATTGTTTCAAAATAAGGATAAATGTCGATTCGGTTGAATTAACTGCGGTTTCGAGTTTCCCATCGATACATTTGAATTACATATGAATAATGTGAATTAATGTTACCGAAGGATAGCAATTAATTTCGAAATATTAGTACAATTAAATTTCGGACACTTCCTTATTATGTAAAAAAATCACTGTATTCCCGTAGAAAACGCAAAAGAAAGTTCAGTTGAGTCACGACGCCAGTTTAATTCAGTGTTCTTCCTGTGCATCACCATGCTTTATGAAAGCAATCTCATTGTATGTGTGCGGTGTCGTTGCATTTCAAATCTTTCGGCCTGAGAGTAATTTCGAGTTAATTTGAAAGTTATGAAATATCTTTTATCACCACACTGAGGCCGCTAAACGTTTTATTTTAATCAATGACAATTTCGCACTCTTACAAACGTCATTTCGAATTCGCATAAAAACGTCAAACAAAAATATCGAAAACCAATGTAATCTTGCAAATTTACGATCTGCCCTCCTTTTTACTGTTCCTTATTTTTACCGACATTTGAGGGCACTTAAATATCAAATGTCATTTAAAATTAATAAATCGCATCAAACGATTGCAGGAATATCTACTATTTAGAAACAAAGTAAAAAGTTAATTGTCATATCGTGACAACCCGAGTATTGATCAAGGTTGTCAATAGCTTAATTGGGAAATATGCTGGTCAGTTTGCAGCAGAACATGCAAGGGTCAAAGCAAAATCTTTGCCAATTAACAATCTGGGATCGAAAAATCAATAAGTCGCTGTTCCATATCGTATACTATGCAATAGTAAAAGTATATATGAAACTCCGAGGAATTGAATTCGAAGATTAAACATCAGTCGGAAATGTTAGAATTTTTTTCGTTGATCCTTAGCATTTTCTCAAAACGTCGAGTTCATAATTTCTCTACTCTCGCACAAAGGTAATAATCTTTAGACATACCATCGGGATAATGTACAAATGTGCTTTCGCTTTCTCCATTAGATGGTTGTTTTTTTTCGTCTGAAACATTATATCTTAAATTGTGTATACGAATGTCGCTCGTTTAAGTCACTTGTTGATCCGCAAGCATTGTTTCAAGAAAGTATAAATTTTCAAATAATGAAAATGCTTAAGATATGAGATCCTAGAATGAATTTTCTTTTCACTGGAAAATTATAATTTATGATCGGCAGGATAATATGAAGAAACAAGAAAAGTGACAGCAGAAGTGTAATTACGTTTTCAATACATTAATCCTTCACGACTCACGTACAATTTTTTTCAATAAGAACACACATAATGACTTAATTATCCATCATTTAAGTTGAACGCACTTAATTTTGTACTCCATAGTTAGTGATAAACAAGCGGGGATTCATCAATGACTATTTTTAAACGAAGATCGTAATTAAGTTCTATATAAACTCTGATTGGCAACGATATGCTTTGCGTTTTGAAGCGACGCAACCAGCGGTACAATGTCAACTTTTGTATATACAATACAAATTATGGGGTATGCTACGTAAACGTTGCGTAAGCATGCTTGAAAATGTAAAATGATTATGTCTACGACAAGCGCGTGTTTATTATTTCTCTTATTATCTTGACTGTACTGGAGGCTAACACAATGCTGGTTTTCGCGTTTGCTCTTCCGGAACATATTGTTCGGTTTTTAAGCATACCATAAGGGTAAAAATTTTTTTAAAAAATTTATTCTTACAGTACTCACACTTTGTATGCCAAAACAAAATGCCATGTTTATTTCCTATATTTGATGTTTAATATTGTAATATCATTAGAAAATAATGTTAAATATTAATTACTAAATTACCTCTTTTCAGCTCCTTTGTCTGGTAACTACTTACCACCGTCGACAAGTTATGGTACCCCTGACGTTGGCGGAGGTGGTGGAGGCGGTTACAGTAGTGGACCTCCATCATCAAGCTACGGAGCACCGTCTCAAGGAGGCGGTGGCGGAGGTGGCTATAGCAGCGGACCTCCATCCTCAAGTTACGGAGCCCCATCTCCAGGGGGTGGTGGTGGAGGCGGTTACAGCAGCGGACCACCATCATCTAGCTACGGAGCACCATCCCAGGGAGGCGGTGGTGGAGGCGGTTACAGCAGCGGACCACCATCATCTAGCTACGGTGCACCATCCCAGGGAGGCGGTGGTGGAGGCGGTTACAGCAGCGGACCACCATCATCTAGCTACGGTGCACCATCTCCAGGAGGCGGCGGTGGAGGCGGTTACAGCAGCGGACCACCATCTTCCAGCTACGGAGCACCATCTCCAGGAGGCGGTGGTGGAGGCGGTTACAGCAGCGGTCCACCATCTTCGAGTTACGGTGCCCCATCCTTTGGAGGCGGTGGTGGAGGCGGACGACCATCTTCATCTTACGGAGCACCACCATCTTCTTCATACGGAGCCCCATCAAGCGGCGGAGGCGGTGGCGGTTATAGCAGAGGAGGCGGCGGCGGTGGAAGCTTCGGTGGCGGATTCGGTGGCGGTGCACCATCTTCGAGTTACGGAGCTCCTTCTTCTGGTGGAGGTGGTTTTGGAGGTGGCAGTTTTGGTGGCGGTGCTCCATCATCGTCGTATGGTGCGCCATCTCAAGGAGGCGGTGGTGGAGGCGGTTACAGCAGCGGTCCACCATCTTCCAGTTACGGAGCTCCTCAACCTCAAAGGCCTTCTTCTTCGTACGGAGCGCCATCTAGCGGTGGAGGCGGATTCGGTGGTGGTAGCGGTGGATTCGGAGGCGGAAGTGGAGGATTCGGAGGCGGAAGTGGAGGATTCGGAGGCGGTGGCGGAAGACCATCCTCATCATACGGTGCCCCATCTAGCGGAGGTGGACGTCCGTCTTCGTCCTATGGTGCTCCTTCAAGACCTTCTTCTAGTTACGGAGCTCCGTCCAGGCCTCCATCTTCGAGTTATGGTGCTCCACAAAGACCGTCTTCTAGCTACGGCGCGCCATCTTCTGGTGGAGGTGGAAGACCTTCCTCTTCTTATGGCGCACCCAGCTCTGGTGGTGGTGGATTTGGAGGGTAATTTGCAACACTTCTGTACCTTTGAAAATGTTTCAAGTTTTGATTACTCGTCCACTAAATCAGACTCTGTTCAATTACCTGCATAATCACATCTTAAAATGTGATCCTCATGATATGATAAATGTACTAAAGTTAGCGAATGAATTACTGTTGATGAATGGAATAATTAATCAAGTTTGTGAATGTCTTTGTAGATCCGGTGGTGGATCCTTCGGCGGCGGATCTCGTCCTTCATCATCATATGGCGCTCCCAGCCCAGGAGGTGGCGGACCTCCTTCATCTTCTTACGGAGCGCCACCGTCTTCTTCGTACGGTGCCCCAAGTTCAGGCGGCGGCTCGTCAGGAGGCGGCCAGGGTTACGCGAGCAACGGTGGCTACCAATACTAAACGTAGCGCGTTTGATCTGATCGATCTCTTTGTTTGATCTGAGAAGATGAAACAGACTCATTTTTGATGTCGCAACTGACAGATGTAACGCAAAGATATGGCAAGAAGCATCAGGTAGACCAACAACCTAGTCAGTACGGTCAGACAATTTCGACAAAAATGACGACTTGAACCGAGTTAGCAACTTCAATCGAAACAATTAGTTAAGATATCAGTTCATGTCATAGAAAATAACACCGAACTCTCATTCGACGAGGAACGACTGCTTCCTCCGCGATATTGTAATTTATTTATTTTGTAAAAACGCTTTTTATACTAATAAAGCAATTGTGCTTGAATTTTGTCTCATTTTTTGACATCTCTATTGTATGAATGCTTCCAAACGATGTTCTATAAAATGGTCTGAATTTTCTAAAGAGAACAAGATAGCAGTTTGAAGTGATGAAAAATGAAAATCGCCCAATAGTTACACAAGTAACGACAGTTGTATGGTGGTATGCAAATGACAAGTGTAGATTGGGCCAATTTCGAAAGCTTGATAATTGCACCATTGAAAGAAAACCATCGCTTTCATAATTTCAATAAGGGTACTTAGCCGTCTGCGGCGAAACGCTCGCTGGATTTATTGATTCAGTCCACTCGTTTACCAGGAACACATGAATAAATGAGAGCTCTTTTTATTCTTCTTTCTGTTCGATTCGGTATTTGGAATGCTTGATCGGCTACACTTTTTTCTAATGCATTTGTTGGAACAGAAAAACAAACTCAGATTTTTAAAACAATACAAAAGCCATTCTAAAGAAATTCCAAAGGATCACGACGAAACGCAATGGAAAATGGAAAAATTACTGATTAATTTATCAATGGAATATGACGTTAATTTCCGTCACGGTAAGGATCATTAAAATTAAAATTCAAAAAAAGTGCTACTTCAATAAATTAACATTATCTCACCGTTCAGTAATTCACAAAAGAAAGTTTTATCGTTTGATAAATAATGAATTATATTTGATTAAGAAATTCTCGTGTTTCATTCACTTTGAGAATCTTTACACGAATGATTCTTATCGGAACAAATCGTGTTTTCATTACTTATTACATCAACTTGACACGACTAGAATCATGAAATTAATCATCATTGCATCTGTTTATCTCTGATTTTTAGCGCATTCGCAAGATCAAACGGAATACGCGATAAATTATTGCACAAATAGTATACACGTTTTGTGACGAAATAAGACAATAGCAATGACTTTGACTGGCGCGATTCATTCGTGCATCTTAAAGTAGGTAATGTGAATGTTACACAACTTTAAAAAATAGATCGTCGTTTCTAGGAGATGAATTGAATGAAATCAAAGTTCAATTGTTTTTGTACACCGTTTATTTGTAACATTGACAATCAACATTTCGATTATTTTTCGCAATTATACACGTATAGTATATTCATATGTATATTTTGTTTTATATTATCTGCTATAGTACTGAGAAATGATGTTGTTAATACATATAATTATGTATACGACTGTCCAGGTTGTTTGGGCTTTGTTTTTGTGTACACACGGTTTGTGATGATAAATAATGTATTAATATCCTTCCACGTACACACGATCATCCGCTCATACATACGTTATCTTCGTCATGTAGTCTTGCACTCTACGGTAGGTAGGTTTTGGTACCTCTCTACGGAGGTAGAACGTTTAAATACACAAGTATATGTTTTAGGTACACATTTCGTATTTCAAGTATATCCTCGCGGAGAAAAATGTTTGCAAACACGTGCCATTTATCTTCATCGTTGTTCAACACAAAAGTACATCATATATCAAAATTGAGCTTGTTTATAAATATAACAAACACTATATCCGCTATTTCTTTTGATATGTCTTTTATTTTGCTTCAAATAGAAAATACATTAGACACGGCCTTACTCGACCTGAAAATATAAATTCAACACGGTCCTGTAGAATCAGCGAAATCAAACAATTAGCAACTCGCAAAATTTTTCTTTCCAATAAAAGTTTATCTTTCAGAAAAAAAAACAGGAACAACTGGAAAAGCTGAAACGAGCAGAATGAATCATAGTTGTCTCATGTAATTATAATCAGCTACTGAAATTTTATCTTGGCGAACAAATTGATAAATGACCGTGCAGTTTTCTCCGGATCGCAGTACATTTCAGAGGTATGTTGAAGGAATCGAGCAACTCCACCTCAAATCGATCGTGTTCGGCGCGGGCAGCCTTTTTTTGTTCTCTTTCTCTCATTTTCGTCACCTCGAAGCGTAGCCGAGCCGTTGTGATTCGCTTGAATCCACGGATGCTTCGCATTCACTTGCACCAAAAACAGCTTTGTTTCATGCTCGCACAAACAATGGTAAACACAAACTTAGATTTTAGTTGTTTTCCATCTCGTCGCACGCTACTCGAGGAGAAAATTTGACTGTACACAATAATATTGTTGTTCGTATATACTTGTTGACTTTCAGTTCGTTAACATTAGAGCACGCTTCATGATATGTATCCGTTACATCAGCTGCATTTACAAGAAACGAATTGCCGGGGCAATTAATTTTCATTATAACTATGCTTTTTAATTATAATACAAGCTTTTCGTAATAGTGTTGATTACAATGCATGTTAATTGATATGTAGGTGACGAGGCGCGCGATGAAAAATATTGTGCCTCCTATTTCTCGCGCTGACCCATATTCTCTATAATCTCGTTTCGTTATAAATTATATACTGTATATACGTGGCATTTCTTCTGTTCTCGCAATTTTCTTTTTTAATTACATATTATATAATTTGTTATTTTTTTATTCTCTTGTTTAACGAAACGTGTTTTTTTCAAAGCATCAAACGATCTCAATAATTACATCTCTTAATTTAAAATTGTTCACTCGTGTGTGGGTTTTGCTCTATAGTTTCGAAACAAATGCAATGATTATATACTCCATTAAATGTCTTACTTTATGGCAGGTCTATGCGAGCGACTGCAAACGTGTCAGAAGACGTGATTTTTATTTCTTTTTCATATCAGTATTATTTTATTAGTTTTTGTTTGTTTGTTTGTTTGTTCATTTTTTTACTACACATGAGCAATGAGATGAATAAATTAGAATTACTCAGCAAACTGAATTCATGCCGTGACTATTATAGCGTTTTCATGCTCAGAAAAGTTTATAATGTCACGTGTAATTCCACGTTCAATGACAAACTATAAGGTATGAGAGTTCATTTATGTACATTTATGACCAGGTTTAACAATCGTCGGTACATTTCTATAACAACCAGATGCTTTCAATTAGTCGAAATAAAAGGAGAAATGTCTAAGGGACGGGGAGAAACAAACATTTAATATATTTACAAATCGTTAGTTCCACTGTTCGGATCGATAAGCTTATGTACACGTAGAATGTCTGAACTTGTTTTTTCACCGGTCAGAAGAATGGCTCTTACAACACAATAAACATCTGAGACAAAACAAACGACAATGTTGATGACATTTGTATAACCTTGCCAAAACTTTGTCAACAAGAGATATTATGCAAAGCAAACACCTGTAATTCTGTACATAACGAAACAAAATTGGGAATAACTGCTCCTCGCAATCTTATACTATCGTTGAAATGGGTTTGATATTTTGTTTTATATATCTTTCGAACATATATAACGACTGTTCGATTATAGTCTTCTCTTGTTGGATATATACGCGTGGCTGTGTGCATATTTGCAATAACCTAGACACTCGTTTTTTTTTTTGGTTTAAACTTTATTGCGATTACATTATTTTCTATGTATATATATTTATATACCGTGTGGTTCGTCAATGAGCATCGCGTGCAAGTACCACTGTTTCCAAAAATAAATAATTCGTCGACAAAAATACCCTCTCTCTGTTCAATTGTACCAGCCATTATTTGCAAAAACAAAAGTACGGCTGCGCAAACAATTATATCTCTATTCGTAACAGTTTTTATGTACAAGAAAAATAGTAGGTGTTGAACTTCACTGTTTCTTCATCTTTTTTTCATATAAAAATACCGCTTTGATATTTTTATTTACAAACTAAAATGATACACGCGACGGCAAATATCAAGTAACGACGAAACAAATTTAATATATTTGCAAAACAAAACGTAGATAAAAAAGTTAATTAACGGTTTTGCGAGTGGTAAAGGAACTTATCGACTATTTTGTCCCTCGTATATTTACAGAAAACGGCAAAATTTAGGAACTTTGACACAAAAATGTGTATGCGACGTAAAAAAAAGGAACCCAAAAGTTGACGCGTAAATCGTCATCTTATTAATTAGTACAATTCATTATACATTGTACAATTGATATGTCAACCTCAGCCTGTAAGTCTTACCGACTTTCAATTATACCATATTTTTATATCATATTCATATCAACGAAGCACGCGATAGTCACTCCGAAGCACACCGCACTCGCATGTGCGCGTATTTTCAATAATTTCGTATATACTATATCATAAACACAACAAATATATAGTAGCAGTGGTCGATCCATAATGTGTTGATATTCATCATATAAAATAAACATCCTTATTATTTTCTCTTCAATTTCAACTGTGATAACCCAAAATGAAAATTCAACGACCAATTGTAAAACCCAAAGTTGAATTTGCAATCATTTCATTATTTTCAATAAAATTTTCAATCAAATCGAACAGGTTGTAAAATCAAAACGTCGCACAAAACTTGAACTTTAATCGCTAGTCTTATTGTTAACTTTGTTGTACATTTTGATCATCAGCGCGATTCTTTTTTTGCCTCAGAATAACGTAAGCATTTATTTTGATTGACCTTGCGCGGGACACCGTGTTACATCGAACAATGATTTGTTGGTCTAAATATTCTACCATAGATGTCGAACAAAGCACGTGGGGAACCGATCGATAGCAAGTACAAAAGCTTTTTCACCTAACGTCAACGAAGATTATACGCATTCGACACGTTGTTATACACCAGCGGGACATTAGATTCTAATCATGTCACGTGCAGGGTTCAACAACTCATACTTGTCATGAAAAGAAAGAAAAATGTTAAAAAATGATATCTCAACTACCAGCTATAAATCATAATCAGAATTATCAAACTGCAATTACTTTTATTGTGCGACTAGAACATGCATCTTAGATAGTTTACTACCGATGAACCGGTAAACGCGTGAACACTTCTATTTTGTAACTGCTGAACCAGTAGTATACAATTTAAGATACAATTGGATAAACTCTTTGCAACTTTACATAACTTTTATAACTCACTATTCATTTCCCGAAGTAAATAAACGACTATATGGCTCCTAATGACTCATCAATATTACATAGTCCTATATATGGCACGTTTATGGAGCCATATATGATTTTGTACTTGGGTCATTCTTGCTAATCTGTAACTCGATGTTTGTGTAACAATTTCATAATTTGCTATCTATTGGGAATTGTCAAAACGAACGACGTTGCACATCCTTCGGATCGATCACTGCTCGGGACATTTCAAGCTGTCGAATTATAGACTCTCTAGATATTCAATAACTCCAAAAGGAAAACAATTAATATAATCACTAGGCCTAACAGACGGTGCGGTGTTTTGGTTATTAATTTCCATCCCGGAAGCTCCGTTCGTAACACATTTATAATTCACGTCAGAATTGTTGAGCTTAGTCGAAACAGGACTGAAACACATTCCCAAGTGAAAATTTATATTCGCCTTCGTTTATTGCGTGAAAATGAGCCCATTTGCATCCGGCATTTGGGAGCCATTTACGAAACCAGATATAAATTTTTGAGCTTGGTTTTAGCATATATCTTTTCAAAGTTTAACAAGAACCACATCGGGGGATACTGTCAGACGTTCATCAACAGTTGAATAAATGCAAAAAATGCGACTCGAGTTAATTAGTGACAGTACATTTAGATCTTGACCATTTATATTAGCACATTGAGTTTGGAGATGGTAAAATGTGCGTCGCGTTTGTCATTAACAATTGCAATAGTTTCCAACAATTTTATTTTATAGTGAGACAGATTTATGGCCAACAGTTTTCTCTCAGTGATAAACAAGTGGTATTGTCCGCGAACAATCAAATGTAATTCAGTTTCAGTTGCACTGTATAACAAGTCCTGTATTCATTCTTCTGAAACAATTCTTTCATCTGTGGCGTCGTTTTTCTTTGGTGTAAAATCACAATGACTCTGAGGTGCGAGAACAAACTTTACGATCAAATTCGCTTACCAAGCTAGTTAAATCGAAGCTTCACGGATGAGATAGGAAAATGAAGATTGAATTTAATTTATTTCAAATTACGACTGATCAATTCAGCATAAGTTATATCATTAAACTGAATTCCTAAGGGGTTTGTAAAAAAAATTGTTCTTATAGTAACAATAACTTGACTAGAATAATCTCAATAATAGCTTTCAATGTTTTAACGTGAATAAATAAGTTAAACATTTCTCTTAGCCAAAACTAAAGTCTAACCATCAAAGTTTCAAACGAAACATTATTTACAATAAAGTGCCCTTATTTATCTCAAAAACACGTCACATTGTCTGCAACTTTATAGAAATATATAAAAATCTCATTCCAATAACAAAAAAAGGTAACTTCAAAACTGTTCTGACTTGTCGAGCATTCAGCAGTTCCATCAATCGCACACCTAGCAATCGAGTTCAATGATAATTTACAAACCCCTTACTACCATTCAATCAATGTTCATTCGAATAAAAATTTACCAACACTAATAAACATTGTACTTTAAGGCATTTCGAGTGTTGGAAATTTTGTGATCTGTTAGACTAATATAATTGGGTCGAATAAACTTGTATAGCCAGTACCATGTTTGGGCATAGAGTTACCAGTTATAAAAATTTACCGAATAGAAGGGTAGAAGTATAAAAGAAAAAGGAAACGCACCGCACCGTCGCAGTTATTGTTGGTCACAGCATTCGATCACGGAACCAGAGTTTAGAACGCGGTGCTGGAATGCGGTGGTTTGGTAGTAGCGCTCGGCTCGAGAGGTCCAATAAGGTTCTCGGTAACTGGCGCAGTCTTGTACCCTGGCTCCATGTCGTAGTCCGGCTCGAGCGCAGGATTCACTCGTCCGTTTGCTTCGTCCTTGCTGCCGTAGAGCCTGCCGGCTCCTGCCGCAAGGACCGCCATCTGCTCGCCCTCCGCCGGGTCGGGCCCCACCCTCTCGACATCCTCGGGGATGTTAACGACGCAGCGGAAGACGTCATAACCCGGCGCCAATTGGCCGCTCAAAAATAGCCTCTGCGTTCCGTAAGACACGCCGATCAGAGTCACCAGCGACATCAGCATCGCCATCGTACGGAACGGAAACGTCTGTCTGTGGTTCTCCGCGTCGTAACCCGGGTAGTGGATCAACGCTGGCAGTCCCAGCATCGGCTCGCCACCGCTTACGCGAACGAGGAAAGCTACGATGTACGCTGAAAGGCTGCCGTAGGTGTTGCAGTAGTCTTTGAAGTGGACCACCATTAACAGTTGCGGGAACAGGATTACGTACACCAGATCCGAACACATCGACCACAAACCGTATATCGAGGGTATTGTCAATGCCATCACCGTACTCATTATCCCTACCACACCTATGCCTACACGCATCACCCATATTATCTCCATCTCGGAGGCCTGCGAACAAAATAAAATTCACTTTTTTTATTTTTCAGTGATTTTAAAAACGTTATTAGCTATTGCTAGCCTTTTGCTGAATCGAAAATTTTCATTTCAAACAAACTTTGAATTTGTAATCAATCTCACGATATTCAACAATTTCGGAACGTTTGAACAGCGTTGCAAATTTGAAAATGTCAGGTCGAGTAAAACTGATTTATGCAAGTTTTTATTTTCCTAACTCGAACAAATTAATTTCTCTCGCTGCAGTTTTACTTTGCAAATTGATATTTGTACTTATTCTGTTTTCAACTCAAACAAACTTTGGAATCAAAAATTAATCTCTAAAATCAGTGTCACTTTATCAATACAATGTTCCAGTTTGACCTTGGACAAGATAAACCTACTTTGGTTTACCTAGTTATTCCATCCGAAGTACTATCTATTTCTGATCGTTTCAATAAATAATTACTACTTGTTTCGTGATTTTCATACATCATCGATGTCGTACGTTATCGTGATCTAATCTAAGAGGATAGACACTATTTGGACCGTGTTTTATAGTTTTTTTTATTTTATCCGGTCAATTACACCCGTATGCGAACCAATTTCACATGTTGATGATGTTTCTATTTTCTTTCACTGGTAATTGATTATTTATCGTTCCATCAAATTTACTCATCATGACAAACGCATTTCTATTGCTATTATCAGAGGGGAAAAATCAATTGCAATTGACAGTAAATGATGCTTGAAAATGGAAATTAGTTTTTCTGATTGATCTTCATTGAAAAATCATAATCATTCATTTTGCACATCATTTTTCAACTTCTATTCTAATAGTTTTTTCTTTCCAGTCACTTTTTTTGATAGATTAGACAATCCTTATTATGTTCAAGTAAAGATACCAATTTGATAACAAATTAAAAAGTAATTATGTTTAATATTTAATAACATTGACTTTGAGAATGTTCAAGTTAAAATAAAGTGAAAGAAGAAAATTGTCACCTTCAAGTTTCTCTTTGCAGAAACTTACCATACTTGACCTTTTACTATACCACGGTTCATTCATAAACACCAGGATCAATCCAAAAGTAATTGTTCGGACTCTTGACATTTCGTTTTACAGCAAACAATACGTTAATCTTGTTCGTGTATTCCATTTGTTTTAATTTATAAAATAAAATAGGTCAGGAAAAACGTTACAAAATGTGTCGTTGTAATAGGAAAAAAAATCTTCAATATACCAGTCAAATAGATAAAACAACCTGTGAAAATGAGCAGCGATTTGAAATTCATTGAATTATAAAATAAGTTGTCCTCTTTTCACAAAAGTATTATATAATATGTACGTATAACAAATCTTTTTATATTCTCTCCATTCAGTCGAACAGCCGAACTAAATTTCAACTAGGATAAAGAATATCAACCCTCCAAATCTTAATGACTGATTGTTCGAACAAATTTTGCAGAAAGATTTCAAGTGGTCCGGACTGATAGGTCGGAGGTCAAACTCTGCGCTTTTCTCAACTGAGAAGCCTCGGATCGATTCTCACCACCGCGTGATATTTATAGGCCTTTTTTGTGACCAGATTTCTTTCAACATTTTCACTTTTAACTTATTTTTACAATCAATTGATGAAATATTTCTAATAACAAATGATGATTTTAAATAAACCTTTTTTTAATTTTTTAATGTAATTTAATTTTTTGATGAAATTTGAAACTAATAAGTCATGCAACAGTTAAATCGAAATTACCCTTTGTCGGAAGATCAATTTGTACACGTTTCGAGCGAACATGGAACTTGCGGATAGGATGCTGCTGTCAGCCGATGACATCACTGCAGCGGAAACAGCACCGAGACCGAAAAACGAGACTAAACTCGGTGTGAGATATTGGAGCACCATCGGCAATATCATACTCGTTTCTTTCTCCGTGAGTGGATAAGGGCCGGCGTAACCAGTTTCATTCCAAGCTGAAACATTTCAAAACAATATTCACCCAATTAACGTCCGTTCAATTTCTGTCCTCTCGCTTTTCTGTATGAACTACCGGTCGATAATTTCAACTCAATTTGGAAAGCAAAAAGTTTCTCAAATTTTAAGTAGAACGATTCTCGAATGATTAAGCCGATTTGCACCGTCACTCAAGTGACGTCAGTGCAAAACGTCTTTGGAACGGCCTAAAAGTGAAAATTTAAATGACTCCAACAATATTACAATTGAAAAAAATATTCAAATTCCGTTGCTTGATGGAGCTGAAGGAAATTCAAATTTATTCGCATTAGTGAAAGTTGCTTTGAAAAAGTGCAAGAACAAGTTTGAATTGAAAAGGAACCGACAAAAAATGAATTCTTTGATAAACATGATCCTCATTCGTTTGTATACATTGCATTGGAAATGTCGATACAGGTTTTTGAATTAGTTCCGGTAGGGTTGTCATATTTACGTTACAACGAGGGACCTCGTGTTTGCTACCCTCGCCCTCGTCATCGGAATCTCACATGGCAAATCCCACGCTATTATACTAGCCGGGCCCCCGCATTGTAAATAAATACTCTGAGCGCCCACCCTGCGCCACCAAATGTCAAGTAGCCTTCGCGGGTCGCGGCCGAACCGAGCCTAATTTAATCCCCCTTAACATGAACCTCTCGGTCGGCATACCAAAAGCCCCATCTCTCAAAAAACAACACTAAGAAAATGAAAGCGCTTGTTTTCACTGCCATTTCAACGCAATACTTTGGAGTTTCAATTTCAACTATCATCTCAATTGAATAATAATAGGTTTCACTTTACCTTTTTTTTTTTTTTTTTTTTTTGATCGGAAGTCGAAGCTGACGAGCAAATCGAATTGAATGGTAAATGGATAAAACGATGACGTCAGAGTTGACCAAACGTATCTCGTAGACAAAACAATGAATTGACCGCGAATCCAACTATTTTTTTACATAATTTAAACATTTGTATCGCTTGATTCACTCCAGACATGTCACGGTCGCGCATGGAATCAATGAAGCTAAAGGTTAAAGTGCAAGAGAGTAAAGGCTTGCAGGTAAACTTCGTGCTTGGAATTCCTGGTGAAGTTTGCATAAACTAAGCCGGTTGCGCCAATCGTTAAGAGCGATCAACGGGTCTACTTCCGGTTCGGAATGTCAATCATGTGCCCCAACTTTCTCTGTGCAATTTTTCGCTCAGTTTGTGAAAAAATATGTACGATAAAGATTCATGTCCAGGCGTAGGTGCTGAGAGAATATTGATGGTGGCTCGAGTATCGCAGATAAACATCGCAGATTGTTCAGATAACGGTGTGATATTTATTTATGAGAATCTTTAAGTTGCGATTTTTTTATTAATGCATTACAGAAGTAAAATAACAATGTTCTTAATGAGAAATTTTTGTAAATAAATGTATATTGTTTTGAAGTTTAATGTTTTTTAATTTAATATTTTTATTGAAAAGTTGATTAAACTTACGCGTTGCTTTGGCAATAGCACCAATAAGAACTGGAGGAATCGCCATAAGGATGCAGCCAACAGCAGCTACGTAACTAAGCACTTGGGCTCGTCCTGCTGTTTTAGATGACAGGACTCGTTGAAAATAAACCTGCCAAGGTATTCCGCCAAAAACAAGAAGCAAGCCGTTGTCTAAATACTCCCAGTACTCCTCGGGGCTGATTCTGCCGATCCAGTCGACGTCCATTGAACTTAGTGGCAGTACTTTTTCGTGTCTCCAGGCGAACGGGATACACATCCACTAAAACACAGAATCAATCCTTCTTCAAGCAAACAAAAGCTTTGTCTATTTGTTATTGACACAGTGAAACACGATATAGGATAAACTAAGAATAACCTAGATCTTGCACCATTGCATGCATTAAACCCCTGTTTTATTTCCGTTTGGACCTTGAAAGTTGTTCTTTCACGTCAATTTAATGTTCATATTATAAATATTATAAATATACTATACAACGATACTTTTTCGATATTGAATTGTGTATAAAAAATCAAATAAATTGTTCAACAATTAATGGGTTAATAAATGAATTGTAAACAGATTACTTTTTTGTTCAATTAAACATTTTCATATCAGACAAGGGACAATTTTCCAATAAGCCGTATAATTATTTTGTAATCGCCTAATGAATTTGCTTTGGAGACCGTTCCCATAATAATCTGAGACGTACATCTACACTTTTACAATCGACATAAAATATTACGTGCGTTTGCGTGTATATCACTTTGATCAATGAAAGTTGAATGAGAAATATAAATGGAAAGATCCCCATGAATGCAACAACATGAAAGGCTTCTTGACTCTTTTCAGGAATCCACATAATCACAGGGTCAAATAGCGCGAGCTACGATTTTCTCATTAGCTTCTGCGGATAAAATCTGACCTCGCTTTGTCACAGTCAATCACAATTAATGACACATCTTGATTGATCGCGTGAACTATCAGGACTACACAGTTTTTACTCTTGTTTGAATATACAAACAAATAAAAAAAAGTTGATTAAAATGAAAAAGGAGATGTCAAGCTGACAGTTTTAATTGATCGTCTAAAGATATATCATCTTGACAGGAAATTTTTTTCGCGCAAAAAATGTGATTCAAATTATAAGAATGTAGTGCATGAAATTGGCTTTCTTGTTTACAAAAAAACATTAACAAAGTAATGAAACTTACCAGTCCAATGAAAATGCAAAAGAGTTGAATAACGTCGGTATAAGCAACGGCGTAGAGGCCTCCAAAAAGGGTGTAAAAGATTGCGATGCAGGCGCTGAAAATAACTGATGTTTCCTGTTCCATATCAATGATGACAGCTAAAGTGGCTCCTAAGGCTGCAAGGATGCCGGCGGCCCAGAACACTTCACCGCACAGGGCTGGGAGGAACAAAAGACCACCCATTCGCTCTCCGAATGCATCCTGGAGAGGATCCAGCATTGTGATGTACCCCTGCTGTCGCATCTTGTTGGCAAAGAATATACCACCTGCGAAATTCGGTTTAAAAACATTGCACATAATGTAATTGTTTCAATTTCAGATAAAAAAAAAAAAATACTTATAAAAGTACAACTTTTACTCACCGAAAACAAGACTGAGGGAATAACCAAAAGGGGCTTGGCACCAGATGAGGCCTTTGGTGTAAATGGCCTCGGCGGTGCCGTTGATGTAACCCCCGCCTACCCAGGTCGCTGTCATAGTAAAAATGCCTACAAAAAGACCGATGGACCGGCCGGCCAACATCACCTCCTCTTCGGAGTCGTTGCCGGCTTCTTTCTTTCTGGCAGCCCATATTCCAACACCTAAGATGAGCAGGTAAAATATAATAATGGATACGACTCCACCGATGTTAATCATCTTCGTGGAAGTGAGCTCCACTGGCGTGAGCTCAAGGTGGTGCACACGAAGGTCCGAGAGGTTCGGTAGACGATCGAATTTACCAACGTGCGGGAACCTGAAACATAATCAATCACCGAACTTTTGAATTTAGATACAAATTTAGGTTTGGAAGCTGCTGTCCATTTTTATTTCTTTGATCCAAGAAAAAACAGATTTTATTATTTTTGACTCTATTGCTTTATGTAAATGAAATTGTTAATTAGAGATTTTAGCAGAAGCTCATCATTATACAATGATTATATAATGATAGAAAACTTTATTACATCATTATAACTGCAATTATCTATAAGCTCCCATTAACAAAATTTAGAATTGAGTTTTATTTCACGTGTAATTGCTCGAATCACGCTCAAATTAACACGCGTTTTAACGAGGCAACTCTAAAGAAAACTGTCACCCTATGAAACACTTTGAACCAGACTCAAAATCAAAAGCAGCCCACTAAAACGGTCACAGCTTTTTCCCAATTTGATTTCTCAGTGAGAGACATAATTCTCGAGCTTTATGAATTTTGTGCTACTGGATTCATTCGTTTTTGTTTCTTTTGAGTGACATGCAGGCTGCAGTAAATAGCCATTGTTACTGCATCCGCATCATTAGAAAATTGCTTTTTAAGCTTGTTTGTAGTGATTTCGCATCTTTTTGTTCCGATATTAGATTATTCTTTACAACGTTACTATAAATGATATTGCCTAAGGTTGAAGCAGCAGAGAGAAGTGAAGATTGAAAAGAAGATTTGGGAAATGATTGAATTAATGGGTTTACAAAGTGACGTAATTACCTCTGAAGACCCCGAGGGGTACAATCACGCAACAGCGGGGGGCAGCCTCACACCGGAAGTGGCGGCATAGCCTGGTGACGGCCCTTCCGCACGGCCGGTGTCGACGGGGGGTTGGAATTCGGGGGGCAGCAGTCACCCCACCGGAGCGAGGTCTTCTGGGAGGGGCTGTTCCTTGTTCTAAACGCGAGGCCGCCCATGGGCGCTGATGGCCATCGATTTCCACCCAACTTTGCACCGTTCTAACTTTTGCTGCTACCTGTCCTTACGTATCTCGCTCGCCGGATCAAGCGGATCCGTTAGCTCTTTCTGTAACATTAAATAATTAAAATTCTCTTTGTGCGCCCTCGTTACTTGTTTAATTAAAACTAAATGTTATCAAAAAAGCTCAAAAGCATGCAAGCTTTCCGTTCATTTTATTGGAAAAACATCAAACGAAAATTATTCACAATTCTTGACTTTTGATCATGAAGCATTTCTTTTAATGAGGGGGGTCCGCGCTCCGCGCAAGACCACCATATGAAACATTGATAAAAAAATTTCGTTTTTATTTGATTTATGCGCAAATTTAAGTGAGCTTCTGCAGTAGATCTCTTAGCGTCGATGGATGCGCGTGCGCAGTAGATCTCGTGGCGCCATTGGATGCGCCTGCGCAGTACATCCTGCAACGCCATCGAGAACGCAGCTGCAGTAGATCTCGCTATGTCATTGAAAACACTAGTGACGTCATTGGACCCGCAGCCGAAGTAGATCCATTAATGTAAGTAACTTTTATATAAAAAAATATTAAATTTTTTTGAATATTTCAAAATTTAACTTCCTTTCAAAAGATTTCCTTTAAGTTTTCATCCGATGTTATAATTTTTTTTAAAGTTAACTGTAGTTACAAAATTGGAAAGTTATAATGGAAATTAAAAAACATATTCGGTGAACTTTAACTTGATTTTGAGGTAATACTAATTTGCTTCGGCTGTTCAGTTTGTATGACTGCAATAATTCAATTTGATAGTCGCTATCGATACATCTGTATAAAAAGTTAACATCAGTATACTAAAAAAGTCGGAAAATCGATGAACCCTCAACTACGAATTCACGGAGACTGCACTCTTTGTTATTTTAAATAACAAATCTTCGTGGACTGATCTGCTACAGTTCTGGAGTCTCAGACAGTTCTTGAGTCTGAGACTCTATGAGTCTAACAATGCCAAGTTGTTCAAAGGTAGCTTTTTTTGGTATAGCTCTTTGTGTGGCAGTTATGATTGGGAACTTGGTGGACGGAAGCGAGGACTGACGGTGGCAGGCTAAAAGATACGATTATCATACGTAATTTCTAATTGAAATGTTGATTCTTCAAATTTGTAACTAAAATTTGCTCATTTCAAACTGGATAAATCAATTTGATAGGAAATCAATTTGAAGGAATGAAAACTTTTCAAGAAATTTTTGTTATTTTGTTATACATTTTTGTTATAGCAGTCAGATTTTGTTTACATTCAAAAAACATTGCGAGCATAGCCAAAACATTGATTCGTTTTTGCTTTAGAAGCGCGCCTTTGCTTGCGTAGGAAAATGGTTGAACAAGTGGCTTTTGTTCTGCTGTTCAGTTAGTTTCGTATGTTATTTTAAAGTTTTTTAAAAATTATAAAGTTAAAAAAATTCAATGATAAATAATCAGGCTTTCATTTGTTTGATCGTGCAAATGTGTTTATAATTGACAAAAAAAATAGAAGCGTCAGCGGCGATAAATTTTTGTATAGAGGGGGATATCATGTGACGTTTAAAAACATGTTTTATTAATTTTCTACATGAAAGGTTATAAATTACACTTGATAATACACTGTTTCATAAATATTTTATTCTTATGAACCAAACTTCGGTTCGTACTGATGGTTTTGTATGAATTTATTTTTCAAAGGCTAACTCTTTGAAGACGCAATCAAAAATGTAATTGGAAGTAAATTACATAGTAGCACTAAGATGTCTTCCTCAAGGATAGAATATATGTATTTCTAAAGATTGTATATGAAACGATGTACATAATGTATCGTAACCTTAGTTATGATCACGCGATCCCTCTAGCATCGCAACAACTTTCCTTCCATCCCTCTGATCTTAACCCCTTGACGTAATTTATTGCGGTTTAACGTCAACTCGTCTTGGTATCGTAAACTGTCTCTGATATAATACCAGAAATTTGACAATGTTCAATCCGTCTCTGCTATTAGAATCTAAATTTCATCTGTTGAACAATACTTTTCACCCCTCAAAGAAGTTGATTTGATTTCAGATAGATAATTAGATTTAATTCATAGAAAAATATTTTGTTTATTGTTTTTTGAAGATAAACTCGGAGGGCATGTTTAAAAAAGGCATAAAACACTTGCAAAAACACCTGATTACAAACGAACCTATAATTTTACTGTCTTCGCGTATATCACTATAACTACGCGTGTATTATTTTCCCTTACTAAGTCTATGTGGACATGTCTATTTTTACCGTAAAACGCGAATCGCAAAAATGCTCTTTACCCAAATAATATTATTTCACTATAAACAATATTTTAATTTCATTTATTAGGAGTTGTAATACTTTAGGAGTTGTAATAGTAAGTTCTCAGAGAAATGTTTTTTCACTGAGCTTAGAACAACCTAATTCTGTGTGATGATGTTCAAGTTCTAACAAACTCTTTTTCCTCTTGTTATTCTCTATACAAATTAATTGATTCATATGTAAAATGAGGTTAGCACGAACCTAGTTGTGTAATTTATCTATATTTAGCAATTTGCGATAACCAGTTAACTGCTTTTGAGATATTTCAAAACCATCTTTACGAAAAAAAATCGATGCTTTCGAAAATGTCAGTTAACTTGTTTCGACAAATTGCCACAGGTTTATGTAAATATATATTGTTTTTTGATGTGATAGAAAAAGTTTCTCATAGCAATCATTTTTGACATTTAAAGTAAAACGTTATGAGGTGGAAATAGACTTTTTCTGATTCCATAGTTGATTAGATATTGTTTCAATACTGATTTTGTCGTTGTCCACAGTCAATCAAAAACTGTTATCATAAGCGTTCTCTTATCATTCATTGTCATGCAGTACCACGAATAAAAAAACCTTTATACTCTAATTTTACAAAACGCTTGCTATCATCAGACACAGCTTCATGAAACTGAACATCGATCTAGGACAAGTTATACAATTGTCGAATTTAAAATTCACGTGCCTGCTAAAAAATTTGGAGCAAAAAGTACTAACACTTGTTTTGATTCCGTTTAGTTTTAGTTTGGAGTTCGCGATATTGACCTGAATAAATCAGTCACCAAGATTTGTCGAAGAACTGAACTATAAAATTAGATACTTCTTACTATTGACTTATTATTGACTGAGCAGAGAAAGCCTTTCAACTGGAAATCAAAATGAAACGCGTCACTATTCCCTAAAGGTACAATTTATATATTTTTGCTCACGATTTGCATTTTCGATGAACACTTGTTCATCGAAAAAATACCACTTGAGTGGTATTTTCGTCTGTCATAAATATAAACTCGCTAAAATTTTTCCTACCACTTTTTATGCTTAGTATTATAACAATTGAGTAAGACGTTTTTTAATCATAATTTTAAGAGGAAACAAGTCGCTAATTTTTTTTTAATAGTAAAAGTAACGAATGATTATCGGACAAAAAATGCTGCAGCGACCTCGTACGAACTTCACATTGTGAGGCCATCCACCTAAATGATAGACAGATGACCTTATAAACGACAGCGAAATAAATGCATTGATTGACACCTGTGGTATAGAAAAGTCTTGATGCTTGTACTGAACGTTCTCGCGTCTAGAATTAAATGAAAATTTAAATGAAAATGTTCTTATATTACATATTTTCAGATAATTGTTTATAATTTGTTGCAATTTTTATGATTCGAAATGTCGGAAATTCAGGCAATACATCTTAAGGGTCGATAACTAATGTTTTTACGAAATTGATCACAATAGCGCCACCTTCCAAGCAGAAAAAAATCAGCCTCGATAGAAAAATCGTACCGCCGTTGAAATCGTATACAGAAACGAATATAGAATCGTGCAAGAGTAAAGTCGAAGAAAGTACTATACAATTCTCAGATGTATATAATCTTTTCCTGGTGTTATTTTTAAGTCTTATTATGCGATATAATTGGAAGTGCAATGGTATAGATACATCGTTGCTATAAATACGGAAACGTACAGCTTATTTCTCCACTGGAATAAGTTATTAGTTGAAATGCCTTTATAAGTTGTTTAGCCTTTTCAGCAATTACTATTTTCAATCTATGCACAATTTCAATTTTTCGTACGAAAAAAAAGTGCATTGAAATCTCCAAACAATTGTATGGCATCATATATACAACGTTCATGAATTTGCGGTTTGCGTGTGTGGCCGTGACAAAATTGCCATAATTCGAGCAGTTTTATGCCAACTAACAATTATAAATCTTAAGATTCGACGTGCAAATTTATTCAGAATCACGAATGAGGATTATATTAGCAATAAAAAGTGGAACACGGACCTGTCGAAGGTTCAAGCTAAATAGTGTGTATAAGCACGCATACAAACGTGGATACAAAATATGAAAAACCCATTAAACTTAGTCTTCAAATTGAAGGCAGTAAATGATCAACCATCGCACATATATGGCTCGTATATAGTTTCACATATGGCAGCATATATGACAATATATCAAAGCATATGTGCAAATAAATTTTATGTATAAAAAATATATTTTGCAGCAGTGATCGAAGCTAAATAGAAGATTGTGTTGATGTTCTCAAAAGCGATGACAAAGGCGCGAATACAGCCATCCTAAAATGCTCGAAGTAACTTGATAACGATAATTCAATTACCACAATCATTTACGTTAAATTGCAATCCCTAAACACAATTATCCTCGTGGCACCACAAAGAAACTTCGAAACGAAAAAAAAAACCCCCGCGCGAAAACTAATCGACAGACAAGTGGCTAAGATTACTCACAGGTGCGCGTTCGTTGTAACGTTCGAGACATTCGATGATAATATTTTTGCACGAGTGTCACCACCACGCGCCGGGCGAACGCGATGTTTGACAGATGCCCGATGATTGGAACATTAAAAATTATGGGGTATGACGGAGTTGGACAAACAAAACTGACTTGTACCGAGTTACGTTACAAAATGAGGAGAAAAATTTGTTGTTGAAAAAAATACCGCCGCGTCGAAAAAACGGATAGAAAGCAGTGCGGCCGACGCAACCGGTCGTCGGAGCGACGTGAATCAAACGTACCTAACGTCGCGGCGGACACCCCGCACTGAAGCGGCGCTTTCCTCAGGACTCTCGCGGATGGGATATTGATTCAACCCCCGTGACGTCACGCGACACCCCTGGAGTGGGGTGTTTTCCGCCTCCGCCATGTTCGGGACGAGGGCGGGGGGGCGTGGATTGGTGGAGACGCGATTCTGCGCCCCCGCAACCATTCTGCACACCACCACCGCACAGGTGTATTAGCTAATACCATTGATAAGGCGCAAAATTATATACCGATTTGGTAAACGTGCGTGCCGTCAATTGTACCGTCAATTTAACATTGATTTGTGTCATCCGAGCTATACGGACCTAAATCGACCAACTTTTATCACCTTCAAATGATTCAATACTGATAATGCTCAACTCACATGGGATTAGTTGAAAATTGAAAAAAAATATATGAATTATATTGTATGTTGTGTAAATTGATATTTTTGCGGAATTTTTTAGCGGAAAAGTAGAGCGGATTTATCATTTTGATAGAAGATAACGTTATTCCGCTGACCCCAAAATTTTAGAGTTGATTTTTTATTAACCCATTTTTTAACGTTTCTGGAAGAGGACAAAAATTGAAAGAAAAGAAAACGAGTTTTCTAGTAATCTATAGTAATTAGATTTTTTATTGTTATTAATTTGAAATTAGTAGCATGGAGACAGACTAGATAAATCTCAATTAAATTAATACGAAATCAATGTTTCGTTTCTTGAGAAAAGTGACCTTTCCTTTATGGTGTAAGTCATAATTGCATTCAGTTCTGAGTTCACGCAGCACAAAGACATTTGATTTTTATAAAACTTTAGAAATGGATGTTAACAATTTATATTTTCTTTAACATACTGCATGTAGCTAATAAGTTAAAAACACTTTTTTATCTTATTTTTTTCATTTACCTCACAGCAAGACTTAGTAAATTTTTGAAAACGTAAACGGTTTACTGAAAATAACACAAAAATATAAAAACATCAAATAAATTATTCATTTGACATAGTTTCCCAAACAAAAAGCGTCCAATATTAATAACTAAAATTTTTTACAACATATGATTGGTGTAACGGAATAATATCAAATAAATGTCAATTATTTTCTGTCTCATTTGTTTCAAAAAAAAGTACCTCAAAAAATTTGCTAAAGTTCAAAATGAAAGGGACAAATGTCAAAGTAAGAAACAAATATACCAAGGTTCAACATCTTTATGATTATTGGTTCTTGAAATTTAGTATTCATTTTTACTGTAAAATCGAAGTACGCGTGTAACTATAAATTTTAATTTACAATTACTGTGAAAAAGCTTTCCAAGCAAATTGGGAAATTCGGCTTTTTAAAATTATTTGGTCTATAATTCTTTGAATAAATTCAAACAAAAGATATTCACACACCGTAGGTTGTACGTGCGATTCAGATAACAATAAGACTCAGGTTGAAAGAAATCTCTTACATGGATCGATTCCACTTGACCTAGTCTTCGCTTATATATAGAAAATTTTTTGGATAAAATTAATGGGCAGACGAGTTTATCGGATTTAAAAAAATTGCCTCGAATGTCTCGATGTAATTTTCAAAAATTGCCTCTTTTATTTGGATGAGAATGGTAAACTGGTGATAATAAATAAAAATAAAACAATTTGGATTTCATTGTAAACTCTCATTTTTATTTATTTCATATAATTTTTTTAATATAATATAGTCAAAGTGACAAAGTTACAGTAACACATAGGCATGAAAATGATAACAATGATTAATCAGCAACTTTTATTTACATTTTACCCCTTAAACTGTTATTATCTTATCATATTAAAATACGGCGTATATTTGATTCTGTACATCTATGCAATTAACTTCTAATATTCTGTTTTTGACACTACGGAAACCCTTTTATTGGAAAGATGCAAAAATTCTGATACCAAATCATTTACAAAAGCATTCTTCCTCATAATAATCAATCTCTTCCACAGGTTTGATTCTCTTTGTTTATATTTTATAAAAATATCTGATTTTGCGTGCTGCTAGACAGTAATTAATTTTCCAGAGCACCACGGGCACGGATGAAAATCTGGTTCGAAACTGCATGTATCGCCGCAGTCTTTGATCTCAGTCAAAAGATCTAAAATTTCTGACGTTGTTTTGTCTTTCAAATCTAGCACTGGAGTTAACGGCTCTATGATGTTGGAGGGTTGTTCAGAGGAAGCCACAACCTCAGTATTATCTGCAATTTTAAAGTCATTTTAATTTATCGATTTCATTTCCATAAGTTCCATAAGTTTTGTTTTTAATTTTTTTTAATTGTGCAATCTTACTTTCATGATTATTGATTGGAGCCTGTTCTATTTCTTGGGAATCATTCAATTTTCTTCGAATCAAATCAGCCACAAGGACCTTCAGTTTATGTAGCTGTTCCTGTAACGTATTTCTCTGTTCCAATAATGACTTGAAAGACCTTTCTTTTTCTCTAGCTCGTTCATGAAGGATGGCTCTTTGTTTTTGATACAATGCGATGTATTCTCCTAAAAGAAAAACAATACACATTCTATTTTAGATCACGATTATCGAATTTCTTTCGTCATTTTTTTTTTAAATATTATTTCAAAGATACCTATCGTTTCCGTCTCTCCTTGCAGTTGCAAAACCAGATGTTCGAGTCTCTGTTTCTCATCGGTCAAGTCAGCCACCTGTTCCATGGTTTGTTTAAATTTCACCTCTAATTTTTTCAGAGGTTCAGGAATGGTAAAAGATTCCTCATCTGCCAATTTAGACGTCTGAGTTTCTGTTGAAATTTTTCGTATACGAATTTCGTTGCTGTCAGTCTTGTCAATATCTATTTCAGGAGTTGATTCGACATGACCATTTGGTTCAGGAGATTCTTCCGAGTTAATCACAGAGTTTAATTTGATATTCAGTTTCTCGGTCAGTCGTTCGTTTTCCTTCTTTAAATTTTCAATCATAACCTGGAATAAAAAATTTAACAATAGAGAAAAATTGAAACACAAAAATGTATATTATTTGTAACTTCAGTTTACCTGAGCATTTGCCAGTTCCTGTTGCAAAGTTCCAGCATGATGTGACTGAGCCTGATAATGTTGAATGTGATCCTCAAGCGCAGCTGATCGCAGTTTATCTTTTTCAATTTCCAAAAGAGCAGCTTCTTTTTCAGCTAGCTGAGCTCGGACATCATCCAGTTGGGCTTCTACGTCGTTCAACATCATGTTCAACTTTTTCCCTATACTTCGTTCTGCCTGGAGTTGCTCTGTTAATTCCAGTTTAGCATTGCTCTAAAATTTTCAAGTTGAAATTTAAATTTAAACGTCGAACAAAAATTTGAGCGTTACTTCTAGATCACCAACCAGAGTTACAAAAGCATCATGCATCTCATTCAATTGATTTTTGAGTTGTTGGTTTTGAGAAACGGCCCTCGCAGCACCAAGTTGTTCACTCTCCAATGCAGATAACAGCTTTGTAGTATCTACTTCTTGGTCTTTAATTTCACTGGATTCTGACAACTGATTTTTCAACTGTTCTATTTCCGCATCCTGTTAAAAAACAGTAAAAACATTATTAAAATTATTGTTTCTACCCAGTTGTATATATTGTTATTTCATATTTGAAATTCTAATTTCTTACTTTACTGTTGAGTGCAGCTTGGAGGGATTCTTGTTCAAGTACCAGATGGTCTATATTCTTAGTCAAAATATCGATTCGACCTTGGTAATCTTCTGTTGGCATTAGAGACTCTGATTTATTTCTTTCTCGCTGCAAATGTTGCTCCATATCAGAAAGTCGCTGGATGTAACTTTCTTCTCTGCTCTCAAACTCTGATATTCTTTTCTTAGCCACTTCCAACTAATGAATTAAATATTTTCAAATATTTTAACTTCATTTCTTATTATTTCTACCTCATAATTGCATTTTAAATTTCAACTACATATTTGCAATACCTCGTTAGTGATTTGTGAATGTCTTTCATCCAACTGTTGAACATAACTTTTATATTGATTGCCAGCATCACTTTTTTCCTCAGTTAAGTTCTTTATCGTCTCTTTTAATTCAGCTAATTGTTGTTCGTACACAGCTACGATATTCCGTTGGTTATCCAAGCCTTGAGCTTCATGAGGTGAGTTGGTCAACTTTGAAAAAATGTTTTCAAATTAGTCTTCTAGCCCATTCCAAATATTTTGAATAATTTCAAGACATAATTTTTCCTACCTGCTGAATTTTCAAGTCACTTAATGAAAGCAATGCGATTTTTTCTTGTAATTCCTGTTGCAGATTAGCCAAGTCCGTATTTTTCATATTCAGTTTTTGTTTTAATTCTGATGATTCCAGTTCCAAGTCTTCTTTGGTTTTTCTAAAAGAAATATTCAATAATTCAAAAGATGTTACAAAATTATTACAAGTAAACAGCAATACAGAAATAAAATAAAAACCTAAGATCTGAAAACTGATTCCAAACTTCATCGTAACGTTGTTGCAATTGCTGGCAAGCTTTTTGGACGTCATTGTTATTACTTCTTATGAACAACAATTCCTTCTCCAAATCCGCCGCACGTGACTGTGAAGTTTTAAACTTTTCCCACAAATCTTTGACTTCATCTAAAAATATTGTAAAAATACAACTTAACACCCCATTTATTCAACGTAGATCATTTTTAATCATTTAACACCGAAAGTAAGAAAATGAATCGTTAACGAGATGAAGAATCACCTGCTTTTTGTTGCAGCATATGTTGATTTTGATCAAGAGCAGTTGAAAGTTCTGCTTTCTCAGCAACTAAAATGCTTGTTGTATGTTCGTGAGCTTGAAGCTGATTTTGTAAAGAACTTAGTTCTCGGGACAATCTTTCACTCCATTCACTGTCTTTTGCAGAAAGGGCCATTTCCAATTCATGGATTTTATTGTCCTGAAATTAAATTAAATCACAAAAATAAAAAAAGTTAAACACAATTGCAGCCAAATTAATATTAATAAGTATGAAACCAACACGTTGCATTAACTGCCTCTGCAACCCCTCAACCATACTTCTAGTCTCATCGTTTGCACGATGGTTATAAAATCCATCAAAATTCGCCGGCTCGTTATTCTTATTTTCAAAAACATCTTGAATGGCATCAGACATCTGCTGCATTTGTTCTTTTTGCTGTACAAACGATTCCTTAACATTCTGTATTGCAGCGTACATTTCTTGTCTATCATTCGCAAAATTTAAATTCTCATTCGAATGATTTGAAACGTTGTTTTCTTCTTGCGTTATCACTGGATCTGAAATCGTGTGATTAACAGCGTCCATGAATGAATTTTGGATGTCACTAATCGCGGACTCCGTTGGATGGAACGTATTCTCGACCACATTTTGGACATCTTGACCAACATTTTGAACAGTGTTCTCATGAAAGAAATTGGCAACGTTTAAATTTGAAGAATTATGGTAGTCATCGGTCTGCAGTGGAGTGTTTCTTGTGTTTTGATCTGTTTCGAGCAGTACTTCAGAATTTACAGCTGGAACCTCGTTTGGTAATTTATTCTGCAAAAATTAATACAGAAGATTCAACAAAATGATAAAATATTTTCTTGGAATGGAAACTAATGAGATCAATTGATATAGGTAATTTATTCTGTTTTCACCTCATTTGAGAAATGGTTTTGTTGGCCCATATGGTTTTCCTGAGCATGTTTCTTCTCCTGATATTCCTTCAACTGTAAAATAATCATAAAATAATCAAAATTGTCAAATGATATGCACATACTCATTGCATTTGACTGGCTGAAATCGCACAACAAATTCTGTTTCGAGCACTATGATCTAATTGAACAATTCAAAATTAACCATTTTTTGCACAAAAAAATATAACGAAGCTTAGATTGGATAATGTAGAAACTACATCAGTGCGTTACCCTTTTGCGAGCAGCGATAAGTTTGTCTTTATCCATTTTAAGAAGGCGCCAATAATTCCTAGTTATTTACACAATGTCAAGTAGATTTAAAAAAATAGTTCACATTTTGCATAACAATCAAAATATGATATTTTGACAGAACATAAGGTTAGGTCGTCACTGGCTTGCCACTTCACCAACTTTAACTACACTCTCATGTGACGTAGAGTGGACTATGCGCAGTACAAAATGAAAGTGTAGAGCCACGATTCAAATCCCTTCAAATAAATACCGTCGTTTACATTTCCAATTGAATATTATTTTTCAATGATTTGCAACTATGTCACATTAAATTGCAATAATAAATTGTTAAAGTTCGAAATTGTTTTGCAAAAGTAAATTATTTTTTAAAATTAATTTTTTAAAACTGTTATGAGAAATTTGTTAACACAATTGTTAAAACGCATAAAAATTGGAATTTCAGAGGATTCATAAGTTAAAGTCCATCTATTGAAGATCATAAGTCATAATGAATATGACGATGCGAAATATTATCCGAATATACTCGAATTAAAATTTTGATGTAATGCCTGACGATCTGGAAGATATACAAATTTGCAAAATAAATTGCAATAAATTGCAAATTCGGTTATTTAATCAAGATTTTTCGTAACTTCAAAAAAGTTCCTTTCTGATAATTCAATGTGAAAATGTATAACCCAAATTTCATTTTGTTTATTTAAATAATTTAATGTAGCAAATAAAAAGAATGCAAGCATAGATATAATTAGTTTCTACAGTGAGGCATGCAAATATTCAATTGTTGTTTTTATCATGTTTCGATTATCTAATCACATTCAATCACGCCGCACTATACAAAAATGAGCTCTGCAAGATTTGTCAGCAGTATTTCCAGTCCGTTTCTGTCTTTGAGTGTCCACACATAGTTTTGTCCATTTCAAGCGATAAAAATAACAAAAAGGTACAAAGCCAGTCACTGCTAAATTAAATGTATCGTTAAATGCATTGGGTGCATGCAAATTTTTCATTTGATATAGTTGACATTTGACTTTTCTTACACTGGTAACTAATTATAATAGTTGAACTTTTTTTACACTGTAGACTAATTAATAGTTTAACTTTTGTTACTTAATTAACTCATCCAATGTAATCATATAAGCGAAAAGAAGAGATACAAATAAAAATTAAATGTGAAAATTAGATTATTGCAACACCAAATTTTCGAGATAAAACATTTTTATTTATCAGTTATACTTGAGTTAGAGATTTAATTTGATTGTTATCTTTTCGTTATAAGGCCTACTAAAATTGAAAAGTTCAAAATCCTATAGCTGAGAATTGAAAATGAAATGAAATGAATTGAAAACAAATTTTGCTTATAAAAATGTTCAATTAAGAAAATTTTGGATACCAATTAATTTTAGTTATGAACACAATTTCTGTCTTCAAAATAATTTGTTTCATTATTGTGCGTTTAAATTCCGCAGTCTGACATCAATGTGACCCATACTTTGACGAGCTTTATTTGTGTGAAGCGCTTCACTTCAATGTGCGTCAATTCGCCCAAATGTGTCAGTCGCGGCAATCATGCTGTTGTAAGTTAATCATTTCTAATTGCTCTAATTGTTATCAAATACACTTTTTCGTTTAGAAACACTTGATTCATTTCAGTAGTTCACTTTCCAGTGTATTGTTGTTTATACTTTCTTCATAAAATCTATATTTTGTGTAACTATTTCAAACTTTTTCGTTGTACAAAGTATATCGATCACATAGTAAATTATAAAATAATGAAAAAATAAGTCTATAATTGCAAAACTGTACAATTTTGCAAAACCGTTAGAAATTTGCTAACGTGATAACTCATTTGCAGGTTATGTAATTTTAAATCATAACAATTATTTTTTTTCAGTAAAGTAAAAAACTCAAGAATGCGAAATGGATTGGATTCCAATAGGAAAAAAAAGTGAGAGTTGATGCATTTTTCTTCATTTTGAAATTAAGAATGGAAACTAGGAATGTTACATTACAAAGATCGCCTAGGTCTTTCGTGAAGAAGATCCCTGAAAGTGTTGCAAAAAATGTAGAGCACTTTTTTTACAGGTAAGATAAAAATTAAAAGATGAAAATTTGATTTGAGAAAATACAATTGAATTAAATTTATAATTATTACATGAAATAATTATTTCTTTGCAGTGTTGGATTTTCGATAGCGAAAAGGCCATACAAATGGATAATAATATGTCTACTGCCTGTTCTCGTATGTTTAGCTGGATTTGCACGATTTCGACAAGAAAAAAATCCGCTCAATTTATGGGTGCCCCCTGATTCCGATTTTGTCAGGGACACCGAGTGGCTTATGAGCAATTTCAAAGAAGGTCAACGAGTCCAACAATTAATTTTAACTGCTGATAATGTATTAGAGCCAAAAGTATTGTTAAAGGTGAATTAAAAAATTTACATGGAAATACTCGTTCACTTACAAATAATATTTTAATGAATTGTTCTGATTTTCAGTTAAATGATATAACTAATAAAATTGCCACTGTTCGATCGACTCAAAAATTCAATGTTTCCTGGAATGACGTTTGTTTCAAGTAAGACTTTTATTTGTAAAAAAAATTTTTTTACTCAAATTTCAGATATTTTTCAAATATTTGTGTTCCTTTCAGAGTTCCTATAATACAAAACCCTGAACTACGTGCTCACAGAAAACGACAAGTTTTTGAAGACGATTTTTTTGAAGAAGAGCCAGCAACAAAATTAAACAAGAGTAATTTTGATCCTGTGGTCTACGCCTCGCCAGAAATTTATTGTAAAGTGTTCAACAGCTTTCCAAGGGGATGTTTATTACTAAGTATCCTGGATATCTGGGGTTTCAATTCAAGTAAAATCGAACAACTCAAACTGAACGATGTAATTCGGCAAATCAATTCAATAGACGTGAGTCCAACCATGGGACATACTTTTAACTTCTCAGAACTTCTTGGAGAAGTGACAAGAAACGATCAAAATCAGATTATTTCAGCCAAAGCTATCCAAACCCACTGGATGGTGCATGTTAATTTTTCACAAGTTAATATGGACAAGATTGGGAACAACGCAGGAACTGCAGACTGGGTAAGGTGAGTCTACAGTAAAAATTGGCATCAAATTGAATTCAAAAAGTTTATCTGAAATGAATGTTTCTTTCAGGCAACTGAGAATATTTTAGAATGGGAATCGTTGTTCCTGGAAGAACTTGAAAAGTATTCTAAAAACCTCTCAGATGGGGAAAATGAAGAAAATATTTCTCTCTGGTACGTTGCTGGTAGGAGTTTTGGCGACATTAGTAATTCGATTCTGTTTCAAGATATAGACAAAGTGTTTGTAGGAGTTGTGGTGATGTCCATTTATGTCCAGATTATCTTGTCCAATTACAACATTGTGGAATGGAGAGTACGTTCAATTTGAAAACATAAAAAAAATATCAGGAATTGGTTGTTAACGTTGACTCCTTTGTTTTCAGTTTTTACTAACAATGTTTGCACTTTTTTGCATTGGGAGTGCTTTCATTGTTGCAGTGGGAGCCTGCTCGTTAATAGGAATACCGTACGGACCTGTTCACACATCTTTACCCTTTTTATTAATGGGTCTTGGAGTTGATGACACGTTTATAATGATGGCCTCCTGGCAACAGATACTTTCAATTGAAAAGAATCGTCAAAAATCATTGGAGGAAAAAGTTGGAATGATGTTGAGTCATGCTGGAGCTGCCATTTGTATAACATCCCTCACTGATGTTGTTGCCTTTGTTATTGGAGCATCCACGGTATTTTCCTTTCCTCAAAATAATAATTCATTGAAGCTTATTGCAAAACTAAAGAGAAATTTTCATACAAACTACATTTCTAGATACTGCCTTCACTTCAATCGTACTGCATCTACGCCGCAGTAGGGGTCTTTGTCACGTTTTTACTACAAATAACATTTTTTGTAGCCGTTTTTACTTTAGATGCAAAAAGAATTGAAAGTAGCAGAAACTGTTTGATACCGTGCATCATCCACAAAGATTTTCAAGAAACGCACAAAACTAAAAAACGTCCAAGGCTTTGGAAAACTTTGGATTTTATTTATTCTAGAATCATTTTAACTGTACCAGCAAAAGTGTTTGTAGTTTTATTGACTCTAATCTTTGCTGGTTTTGGAGCCTATGGTTCCTATTACTTGGAACAGTGGTTTGACCCTGTTTGGTTTCTGCCGAAAGATTCGTACCTGAGCAACTACTTAATTGCAAGTCAAAAAGAATACCCTCATCACGGACACCCTGCAAATATTTTTATCGGAGGTGAAGTCAATTACACGGCTGATTTCAACAAAATTTTGCACCTGACGCAAAAATTTGAGAAACTCAAAACTATTGAAAGTATCAAATCATGGCCCTCGAATTTCGTTGAATTTGTTCAAAATAATTACGCACAAAGTACGCAAAATAAATTAACACATTTTTTAATTTTGCTGATTAAAATTGTTATTACACTATTTTTTCTTTTTTAGATATCACTTTGAACCCATTACCAGACACCAAATTCCGCTACTACTTAGCAAAATTTCTCTACAGTCGCAGTGGCGGAAAATACCAAGGAAATTTTCGTTTCCTAGGGAATCTAACCTGCGGCAAAATAACTCCACCGATTCAAATCTCTAGCATTGACTTCACATTCACTCGTCTAAGCGGTCCCAACGAATGGATCCCAGCGATGGACGAAGCGAAAAAAATAACAGCTGAAGCGGAAATCCAAGGCTTTGTTTTTGTCTGGAGTAAAATGTTCGGCACCTGGGTAACCGACAAGGTCATCGCACAGGAAGTTCTACGCAATCTTATCTTGGCGCTGATTTGTGTAATGGGCACAACGTCATTTCTCATAGCAGAGATACAAACTTGTTCTTGGATCTTATTGTGTGTTCTTTTAACTCTCCTTGATGTTTGCGGATTTATGTACTTCTGGGGATTCACTATTGATATTGTGTCTTGCATCAGTAAGAAAAAATACCAATTGTTTCGTAAATTAATTTTGAAAATAATTCAAATTTTAAAATGGCTTATTTTTATTTTAGGTCTCGAATTAGCAGTGGGTTTAAGCGTTGACTACGCAGCGCATGTTGCTCACGCATTTTTAGTCGCACCGTCTCGAAATGACAAGGACAAAGACCGACAGCACCGAGCTGTCATTGCTGTCCGCCACATTGGAGCAGCTGTCATGTACGGCGCTGGTTCAACTCTGCTTGCTCTCTCACTTTTGATATTCTCGAAAGCTTATGTGTTCCAAGTGTTTTTCAAGACGTTTTTATTAGTCATTTTATTTGGGCTCTGGCATGGTCTTATAATGCTGCCCGTAATGTTGAGCACAATTGGACCAAGCAGCTTACAAGCAAATGACGAATCTCATGCGCGAGAACTCGAATCGTTGTCGGCAAATGTAACTTTGACAAATGGAACTGCCGAAGAAGATAAAGATTGATGAAGAGTGTTCAAATGTTTTCTTATACATATGATATTTTTGATAGATTCAGTTTATTTTAACGAACAAAAAATGTTGAAGACTCTCTTTTGAAAGTCTTTGCTTCGTTGGTTTTTTTATTGTTTATTATCGCACAATTTTGATATTATATTCGGAATGAAATATTTTATCATACTGAAAAGTGTACCGTTATGTGTGAAACAACTTAGATTTATTTAATAACACTAACAATGTATACTTAACTGTATCGATTTTATTTTTAAATATTCATTTTCTGTTAAGTGCTTAGCAAGCTGTGGTAAAATATTTATTTGTAATTCCATTACACGAATATTAAAAAGCGAGCTTAAATTATTTCGTTCTATTATTTCATTGAGCTGCAAAATTGTTCAAACAAACATATACCAGAATTATTTCAAACAAATTGGCTAACAAATTCTTTTCAGTTCAGATTTTTCGAGCAAATCAAAGAGAGCGATATTAGAAACATCTGTCTACAATGCAAAAAATGAAATCATTAAACATTGAACTGAACACATCATTTGACGTTCGACTGATTACGAGCACCAACTTCTACTCAAGAAAACAATTGAATTACCAACAAATATTACACATCTATAACAAATTTTTCGGTCTGGCTACTTCACGACTTACCGAGGTCAAAATCGACAGGAATTATTTCAACTGCAAAAGGCCCGTATTCACAGGACCATTCTGGCCGCTACCTCACATAGTCGTTTTTTACTTCATGGTGATAGCCACAATGGCATTTATAGTGTTTCATTCCGATATTTGGGATTCTCTTCGAGACAAAGTTTTCCAATACTTGACATTCGCTGTTTGGTACGGTTTGAACATGCTTACTTTTGGGACAACAATCCCATACTTCTGGTTGCGCGAAAAAACTTATACAAGTTTTCTCAATCAGTTGATCGAGATCGATCTGAGCATTTTTTCTTTTAATCAGCAACCGCAAACGCACCACCTAAAATTTGTTATTCAAAGTTTAGGACTCTTGATTACTTATCTCGTTTGCTTTGCTGTCAGCATGACAAAGGGAGTCTTTTTCTGTGAGAAAACCCTTTGCTACGTCTGCTTTTGTTACAGTCTAAACTTTATGCTTCGATACGACATAATTGTAGAAACCATCGCGCACAAACTGAAAGCGATCAACTTGATTTTGAAAAAACGTCAAAATTTTTTTTTACGTCAAGCTAGAACAATTGTGGCATTACAGCGGTTACATTTTCAAGTTTGCAACTTGGCCAGTGATGTAAATGACTGGCACGCGTTACTCTTTGCCATTCACATGGCAGCTTTGTTGGTACAAAGTTACAGAGTAGTTATTGTTCTTGTGAATTATCTTTTTGAAGAAAAATTGAGCAAATATAGCCATGCAGCAGTAAATACTACACATTTTGGTTTAATCATCTTTTTGGCTTACTCGCTCACCAAGCATATTGATCAGATTCAGCATGAGGTATGGTTTATGGTTTCTTTATGAATAAATTTATTTTTTTGAATGATATTAATAAAAAAATTTTATTTTTGATCTCATTCATTTCTTTGCAGATAAAAAAGTCTGGAAGAATCATTCATGATTTCATAATTACTAATGAAGATGAAAATATTTTATTGCAGGTTTTTCAAAAAAGATTTTTCAGTTAATGTTGCATGATTATTATTATTATTATTATCATTATAATTATTATTATTAATTCTTTTCAGCTTGAATCTTTTTGTTTTTATCTGCAACAACTAGATATGAAATTCACCGCATACGGACTGTTCGATTTGGATAGGGCCTTACCTCTTTCAGTAAGTGAATCAAAACCATTGTAAAATAATTGCCTCAAAATTTCAAGCAACATACGAAAATTTGTCTAAAAAAATTTTATTTTCGTCTGTGAACAAAAAAATGTACTTTTTTAAAAAAATTTTCAGATTGTGAGTTCAATGACAGTGTATGGCATCATTTTGCTGCAATTTCACTTCGCTCAGAAGTTAGAAAATAAAGTCCGTTTGATATTGTAACAAGTTATTGATGAGATATTACACATTGGGATAGTTATAATTTTGAAATAGTGAATGAAATACTTTTTGACTACCATAAACGTATGATTCGGGAAAATTTTTTACAGAAAAGTAATTTTTGCATTTTCAGTGTAAACTACAGTAGTTTGACTACAATATGAAAATAAGTTTAAAAATAAAAACTAACATTTACTAATCTTATGTTACAGTTTAAAATGATTTCATTAATAATCATTTCTATAACAAGGTGCGAAGCGCGCCCAACGGGCGCTTAATTTCAAGCGAATTTGCGTTAAACAAACTTTAACTTTTAAATATTTTAAATATTGAGTCATGGCATCAGACGCGCCATTAGATCCGTTGCTACAGTATATCCTGTGACCTAGTGACGTCACTGGATATGCGTGTGCAATAGATCCCGCGATACCCTCGAGTACGCGCATGCGCAGTAGATCCTGCAATGCCATTGAGAGCGCAGTTGCAGTCGATCTCGTGACGTCGCTGAATACGCATGTGGCGCCATTAGATGCGCATGCGCAGTAGATCCTGCAACTCCATCGAGAGCGCAGTTGCAGTAAATCTAGTGACGGCACTGGATACGCGTGCGCAGTATATCGCGGGATGTCGTCGAGTACGCAGCTGCAGATAGAGATCCAGTAATGTAAGTGCCTTTTTTTTAATCGCTTAGGCTCTTTTTATATTCCGTTTTTTAATACATATTATTGGTTATGTTAACTTATGAATTTTTAAAAGGCTTTTTATTTTATACATTCACATTGAAATGGTGCCATCAAATTTTCATTTATTTCAAAATTCAACTTTAATTCAAATGATTTCTCGCAAGTTTTCATTCGCTGTAATAATTTTTTTTTTAATTAAACTATTTAATTTGACACGTGCTTTCAATTTTTGTTGGTGTTCAGAATTTTGAAGTCATTATAATTTTGTTTAAACCAACTTTCATTTCACAGATGCACGTAGATTTGATTTGTTTTATTTCTATATGTAATTTTTACTTCCACAATATTATAATATATTGTTTAACCGATAAATGTACATCTTCTCTTATATATAATAAGCTCTTTTCTGGGCTTCGTGACCATTTCGCTACAGAGTGCAATCAGTTGACTATCATCAACTGTCCGTCAGACGCTCCAAGGGTGTTTTTGGGAAGTCTAGACAATTGTAGTCGCGATTAATTTTGTTTTTTTATATTAATTGTAACTTGTTAAAAAATTGTTTATTTATAAACAATTAATTAATTAAAATAAGTTCATTCATTTTACATTACGATTATCGTGGTTTTATACTTCATCTTAACTTATAAAAAATAAACACAATTTCTATTGCTTTTACTTTAGATTAAGAACAGCGAATGAAAAATTTTTAACAAATTTTTGTTAATCAGTTAAACTTTTTTATTTTTAAATTGATTGAAATATCATAGTTTCCTTAAAATCATATATATATATATTGTTCGCGTAAGCTTGAAATTTAAATTATACTTAGTTCTTCAAAAGGTTTTTAAAAAACATGAATTTACAAAATACGATAGCCATATTGTAAAGTTTTTTTTCCAAGGAAAATGTTTAAGTAATTAGCTTCAAAAGATTGTCTTTTTTTTGCTTAATTGAAAATAATATTTTTTAAAACACGAGGAGGGTTCACGCTCCGCGCAACATGTGACTCCCATGTGAATCACATGTGAATTAAATGTGATTTACATCAAATGCGACTGACAAAACGGCATCAGCGAAATTTTTCTTTTATAGATGGGGGCCGGAACAACATTTTACTCATTTAAATATACGATCCTCAGCCATTCTTTTTTATTATTTCAGTGAACTATAAAAAATGTCAAGCAAACACATTAAATTATTACTTCTAACGCAATATAGGGGAAGCTTATTACTTTTTCCCAGTTTACTTTTACCACGTAGTATAAACAGAACGATATTAGTGAAAAATCTAATAAGCACAAAGTTGAAGCAAAAAAATTATCAATGAGTGTCAAACTAAGCCCGTCTTTGGACATTCGTCTAATTAAGCGGGCCAACTTCTATTCACACAAATATTTGATACTTCAGCGAATTGTACACAATTATAACAAAGTTCTAGGTCTAACAACATCACAACTTACCGAGGTCAGAATTGACAGAAACTATTTCAACTGCAAAAGTCCCATATTCAAAGGACCTTTCCGGCCGCCACCCCACGCAGTCATTTTTTACTTGACCTTAATGGCCACAATTTCATATACAGCTTTTCATTCCGATATTATGAATTCGGTCCGGGCGAAAGTTTTGCAATATTTAATGTACTCTGTTTCTCGCGCTTTGAATATGCTCGCTTTTGCAATAACAATGCCATACTATTGGTATCGCAAAAAAACTTATGCGAGTTTCCTCAATCAATTGATCGAGATTGATCTGGTCATGTTTTCCTTCAACCAACGCTCACAAACCAATCATCTTAAATTTATCATCCAAACTTTAGGAGTCTTGATTATTTGTGTCGTTTATTTTACAATCAGTGTGACATTGCAGAGAAAGCTTTTTGCCGAGAAAATTATTAGCCACATCTGCAATTTATACAGTCTGAACTTTTTGCTTCGATACAACATGATTGTAGAAACGACCATGCACAAATTGGAATCGATCAATCTGGTTATGAAAAAACATCAGAACCATTTTTTACGCCAGGCTAGAACAATTTCGGCATTACAGAGATTACATTTTCAAGTTTGCAATTTGGTCAAGGACATTAGTGACTGGCACGCGTTTCTTATTACCATTCATATGGCCCTATATTTAACACAAATTTGCAGAATTGCAACTATGATTGTCTCTCAGTTTTTTAGCCCCAGCTCGACCCTAACAAAATTTGCAATAAATGATGCTGTGCTATTCCTTGTGATCATGACCCTAGTTTGTTTACTCACAAAACATACTGACCAGATTCAGCGTGAGGTATTTAATTATTTACTTTTTATTTACTTTTTATTTACTTTTTATTTACTTTTTATTTACTTTTTTTGACACAAAAATCAATATAATTAAATACAATTGATTGATTCTCTTCACAGATGAAAAAATCTGGAAGAATTATTCATGATTTCATGGTGACTACTGAAGATGAAAATATTTTAGCTAAGGTTAGTTAAGTAAATTTTGCCTAATGTTAAACTTCATAATTATTGATTTACAAATAATCGCATCCGTTTCAGCTTGAATCTTTTAGTTTTTATCTGCAACGAATTGATGTAAGATTCACTGTATACGGATTGTATAATTTGGATGGAGCTTTACCACTTTCAGTTAGAGACAAACCTATTTTTATGGAAATAGCAAACAATATCTTAATTTTGATTTCAAAATGTTTTCAGATGTTGACTTATTTGTCAGTGTTTGTCGTTCTTCTGCTAGAATTTCACTACTCTCAAAAGTTTGAAAATAAAATATTATAAATTAAATCAAAATTTTCACGAACATTAGGATGCTGAAGCAGATTTTTTTTTGTGAATTTGCTCGTTGGGGTATTTTGTGGTTTTGAAATTCGTATACGTAATGATTGTAATTTTTCTCGGTATTTATTGTATGTATTCAAAAAAATTTTAAATACTTTGAAAAAATTAAACAATTTTTGCATTTGCCAATTCTCATTTTCATTTTTATGACAGCAATATTTATTTTTTTGTAATCTTCAAAACTAGAAAACCAATGTTGCCACCACATCAGCCGGTAAATTCAATTTTCAAGAATTATGTTTCTTATAAAAAACAACCTATCTCTGTACAAACAGACAAAAGCACTTTAATCAGGGTTCTCTCATTTTTTAGTTATAAAATAGCATTCTAAAAAATTTGATGTAATTTAAGAGAAAAAATTGCTTGAAAGATCTCTGTTCTAAGAATCAGTTTTGCAGAGCCGGCGCCACGTTTCTTTTGAAGTCCTGGCTTGTCAAATATGGCTGTACTGACACGTCAGACGGAGCTGGACGGAGTGGGCCAATGACCGGCAGGTACGAGACCACGCGGCTTTTCATTCCGCTGCTGCTGTCACGTACACAACAACAACTTACCGCTTACCGCAGTCGCAATGAAGATGGCCGCGGAGGTGAGGTGGCTCGTTGCTCTGGTGTTACTTACAGGTTGTGTCGCCGCAAATGAACGTAAATTTGAGTACAAGTATTCCTTTAAACCGCCCTATCTTGCACAAAAAGACGGCAGCGTTCCATTCTGGGAATACGGCGGCAGTAAGTATCCTAACCTTATTCATCTCCTGTCTATCAGCCACGTCTACCCGTATGTTCCCAAGATCAGCATCTTCTTCGAGAAGAGAACAAGTTTTTTAGTCAAGTTCAACTTGACGGTGTCAATAAATTACAATTTTATTGTCCAGTCAGATTTTATTCATTCAAACTTTCAGAACGTACGGTTTTCTGTTTTAAAGATCTACCTATTGCTCTGTTTTACTATTTGTTTACTAGTTTACAAAAACTTTGTTGTCTTGTTAATTCAGTGACGTAGTTATTTTAAGATTGATCTCCCTTATTATATAAAAAGCCTGCTTTTTGCATTTTAAATTTGGAGCAGTTTCGGAACATATGTTTTACTTGAACAAAAATTTTTTTAATAAAATGCTCTAATTGTTGAAAATAATTAACAGTATTGTATTCTTTGTTGAATTAAAAGTTACTTAAGTGTTTGTGTTATAAACTTTGTGTTATAAATTAATTCAATTTACTAATTCTTAGTTGTATACAGGTTTGTTTGTTTCATGTCAGAACAGGTGTTTCGTGTCAAAACACATTAAGCAATTGAACTTGAATTACCTAAATTAAAAATTTCGAAAGTTAACCAATCATTAACAAATAGAACTAAATTCAATTAAAAATTGTAATTAATCATTTTTCTCAATTTCAGATGCAATTGCCAGTTCTGAGAATGTGAGAGTTGCGCCATCACTTAGGAGTCAAAAAGGTTCGATATGATTTTCATACAGTCTTTCATACAATTAATCTGCATAACTTTTTGAATTTATTTTCTTTTATAAATGCGTCTATAAAATCTAAATCAGATCAAAAATTAGAAAGTACCCGATCAAATTTCACTTCATTTTTAAAATAATTGTTGGAAATAATTATGATATCTTATCAAACACATGAAAAGGAACTGCAATACAATAATTCAATTTTTTTCATATTTTAAAATGTAAATTTGCTTCGATCAATTAGGTGGAATATGGTCGAAAAGTCCTGTACAAGGTTTTGAGTGGTGGGAGGTGGACTTAGTCTTCAGGATATCAGGTCGTGGTAGAATTGGTGCAGACGGTCTGGCTTTCTGGTACACGCAAAAGAAAGGAGAATATAATGGAACTGTTTTCGGCAGCTCTGACCAGTGGGTCGGTCTTGGCATTTTCTTCGACTCATTTGACAACGACAACAAGCATAACAATCCTTACATATATGCAATTGTTAATGATGGAACTAAGTCATTTGATCATACCAAGTAATTAGGACAAACTCATAATTGCATAAAATAAGAACAAAAACAGTATGAATGAAATAATAAATAAAAATACTTTTTTAGTGATGGAGCTTCTCAATATTTGGCAGGATGCTTGAGAGATTTCCGTAACAAACCATTTGCAACACGAGCTAAGATTGAATATTATAAAAACACTCTCACGGTACGTTTTATTTTAAATTATACCTTTAGTACTTATGACGTTCTAAAAAAATAATGAATTAACATTATAATTGCAATTTTAGCTGCTTTTCCACAATGGAATGACAAACAATGATCAAGATTATGAAATGTGCTTCCGAGCTGAAAATGTTTTCTTACCCAAAAACGGATACTTTGGTGTTTCCGCTGCCACCGGTTAGTTCTGAATAATTGTCACTATCATTTCTATAAGATTTTTCACAATAAATGAATCTCGAAAGTATCTGACTCTGTTTGCAAATCTCAGGTGGGTTGGCTGATGATCACGATGTGCATCATTTCCTCACGACATCTTTGCGTGATCCTAACGGTGCTCCTGCTAGCCCACATGGTCACATCAACTCTGAGGAAGAAGCAAGAATTGCAAAAGAGTTCGCTGCTTACCAACAAAAATTGGAGCAACAAAAAGAGGAATACAGAAAGTAATTATTCGAAAACAATTGTCGTCTTTAAATCTTGATATTCAGTGCGGAAATCTCATTACACATTTTTTTTTATTTTAGAGAACATCCTGATGAGAAACACGATAAACCCGAGTTTGAAGAATGGTTCGAAAGCGACAACCAACGAGAACTGAGACAAATCTTCTCTGGCCAAAGTCAGATGTTTGATGCGATGAGAGAGCTCAACCGAAAACTTGACGAGATTGTCGGCAGACAAGAAAGAACTCTGAGTCTTATTTCTCAGGTCCAAGTTGGTGGTGTCCAGGTGCAAGGACACCCAGGTCAACAACAAGGTCATCAAGCGCAACCAATTCAGTTAATCGATACAATTCGTCGCGATGAAGTGAACAGTGTTTTGAACAATCAGAACTCAATTTTGAACGCTGCTCGTGACCTCAGATCTGTTATTTCTGAAGTTCATTCTAAAGCTGATGACATTCTGAGGAACCAAGTACATGCTCCTACAGCTCAGGTGAGATTGAAAAGTCGAAATACATTTTTTATTCAGTCCTATAAATGAAAAGTTATTTATTAAATATTTTTTGTAGGTTCAACCAATGGGATATGATTACCAAACTCTGATCAATGAGATGCGTGACGGTCTCAATGCAGTTAAACGTGATATTGCCCAAGCAAGCGCGAAACTTAGCGGTGGCCCGACCCAAGCTTGTCAAGAAGCAAATTGTCTCTCTTCTACTTTGTTCTTGATAATCATCGCTATACAATTGGCTCTTATGTGGTGTTATAGCATGTACAGGTAAATACCGATAAATTATTATCATAAATTCACTTGACCATTTTCTTAAGCGAAATTTACAAATCAAAAAATTTTTACAGAGACAACAAAGAAGCACAAGCAAAGAAATTTTACTGATCTTCAAAGAGGTCGTAAAAGTGATGCCAAAATCACTTTTATCAAGGATCTATTCTAAAACGAAAGTGATTGAATTTCTTCGCAACAGCTGTTCTATTCTCAAACCATAACGTGTACTCTTGCATATCCACAATGAAATCAATTTTGTAAAATTATTATTAGAAGAAGGGGTGTATACAAGCGTACTTGCTATGAAATTTGTGAATGCCTTTTAATTCCGAACAGTTCTTCAATCACAATATACATGAATAAGTAGAATATTCCACTTCATTCTACTACCACTGAGACTCATCACAAATGTTTCTAGACAAATGCTGTTTTTGTTGTTTTTAATAGTTTAGTAAACTGGAACTTTCAATACATGAATGAGTATATTGACGAATGAGTGGAAAGTAGTGCAAAGAATCGAAACCATAGAATTGATTTTGGTGAAATGTTTTTTCTTCGACTCGTCTAGCTCAAAGTTGTGAAAAGAAATTGTCATGTTTATTACTCAACTTTCAACTTTTTGTACATCAATTTTTATAAAAATCATTGCGAACCAAACTTGATACAAATTTTGTGTCTGTTGCTTCCAATCCAATGGTTTTAATAGTTTACTGTTTATATGAAATTTATAATTCCCTTGAATGAATGGCGTCGTTTACAATTCTTGGATACCTGAATGAACTTTACATGTACACTCGGAATGTATGTAGAACGTAAAATACTATTGTAGCACATAACCATCAGTTTTTATACGGAAATAATTGTTGATAGTTTTTATACAAGACTGTGTAGTTGTCAACATTATTCTCCTCATTTTTATTCTCATTTATATTCGCTTTTTCGAATTATCGTATTATTGAAAATGCTATTTTTGTAGTAAAAATGTACAGTAATCATTTGACGATTGTCGTTCATTAAAGGGAATAAGAGATTTGATTTTTAATCAAATTTAAAACTTGTACCTCTAAAAAATTATAGACTAAATAACGACCATTTTTATGTTGTCTATATTGGTTACTTAAAATATTTTTTAATCCAGAAATTGAAACCATTCAATGTCGATTGTTGTTTGATGTTTAGTAATTTATTTCGAAAGAAATTTATATACAATTAAAAAATATAACACCATTTGTATACCAGGTTATAAAAGACTTTGTCATAAATTTTTTGTACAGATTATTTAAAAACCATAAAAAACATCATGTATGAAAGTACATAACGATCTGTAAAACTTCCTGATATGTTCGTAATCATGTTACGAATCAAGTGATTATTAATAAATACTTGATTTTAAATATATCAGCATTTTTTTTTAAAATACGAGGGGGGTCCGCGCTTCCCTCCCCAATGCGCATGCGCAGTACATCCTGCAGCGCCATCAGTGATCTTCCGCAGTAGATCTCGTGGCGTCAATGGATGCGCGTGCGCAGTGAATCCCGCCATGCCATCGAGAACGCAGCTGCAGTAGATCCCGCATTGTCATCGAGAGCACAGATGCAGTAGATCTAGTGACGTCATCATCACCCGCAGCCGAAGCAGACCCATTAATGTAAGTAACTTTTTTTTTTTAATTGCTAACCTGATTACATGGCATTTTGTTTAGTGTTATTGTATATTATGTAAAGTTAATCATTTTTTATCGGATTGTTTTTTTTTATTCGTGTTGAAGTTTAAAGGTGATATTTGAATTTGTCAAATATTTCGAAATTAAACTTCTTTTCAAAAGTCAAAATAACAAAGATTTCTTTCGAGTTTTCATCTACTGTTATAATTTTTTTTAAAGTTAACTATAGTTACAAAATTGGAAAAATCATAATGGAAATTAAAAAACATATTCGGTGAACTTTAATTTGGTTTTGAGGTAATACTAATTTGCTTCGGCTGTTCAGTTTGTATGACTGCAACAATTCAATTTGATAGTCGCTATCGATACATCTGTATAAAAAAGTATATACATCAAAGTATACAAAAAAAGTCGGAAAATCGGTGAACCCTCAACTACGAATCCACGAAGACTGCACTCTTTGTTATTTTAAATAACAAATCTTCGTGGACTGATCTGCTACAGTTCTGGAGTCTCAGACAGTTCTTGAGTCTCAGACTTCTATGAGTCTAACAATGCCCCAAGTAGTGTGAAGGTAGCTTTTTTGGTAGCTCCTCGTAGGGCAGTTAAGATTGGGAACTTGGCGGACGGAAGCGAGGACTGACGGTGGCAGGCTAAAAAATACGATTATCATACGACCATGTTGAATTTCACCGCGGAAATCAAATGAACCAGACAAATTATACACTGAAATTCCTCATTAAGCACCGATATTTATAATTGAAATGTTAATTCTTCAAATTTGTAACTAAAACAGATTTACTCTTTTCGAACTGGATAAATCAATTATTTCATCTGAAGGAATAAAAACGAATGGAGAAACTTTTGTTAAGCAGTCAGAATTTTTTGGTTTCAGATATTTTTCAAATCATATTACATCATATGGTTTCGTTGTAGTTTTAGAAGCGCCATGGCAGCGGCGATAATTTTTTTTTATAGAGGGGGAAAGAAATAATTAATTGGAATAGTTAATACTTTTCAGATATATTTATTATTAAAATTGAGATTAAAAATTACATATAAAATATATATTACGGTAATATATCACATAAACAATCAGTCTTGCTACTATTCCCTGCAGATTTTACCCAACGGTATTGGCGTCTTTGATTAGCCTCTAGAGTTAATGTTAATTTTTGAAACAAATACAAATAATATTAGAGTCAAAAAGAATCATACAGAATAAAAAAATGCTTAACAAAAATACTGTAAATTTAAAAGAACAAAAATTGTTAAAAAAAAGTTGAAAATTCATGGTTATAAACTAAATTCACAATTTATGCTAATAATTCCCTAAACATATATTTCATATTTCGGACAACATGGAAAACCATAACCGACTTCAATCTGCAAGAATATTAAAACATGTGAATTGTCGACCAAGGGTGGACATCGAACACAAGGAAATGCAAAAATTCATTTACCTGATTCATCTTCACTTTCAAGACACATAAGGTCTACCTTCCGAGTGAGCAAGTAATGTTTTAGTTTATGAACACTTGCCAGAATTAATCCCAAGAACGGCGGAGAAGGTTTCAATGGCCTAGATAAATATTCAGGATGATACTGGGTTGCCACAAAATAATCGTGATCTTGCAATTCCATAATTTCCATTCGAACACCTTCAATATCCTTTCCTGAAATACCGATTACACGTATATTATAACTTTCAAAAAATATTATTCAAAATATGTGTGTTTGGAATGAAATAAACTTTACATATACACATACCAACGAATTTCATTCCAGCAGCTTCCAAATCCTTAACATACTTAGGATTCACTTCATACCGATGTCTATGTCTTTCTTCAACTACATTCACATTGCCATACAACTGTTCTGAAATCAAGAATAAAACAATAAATTATCTATTGAATTTCAAAAACTATGCACGTTACTTTAATTTTTTTCTTCTTACTAATTTTTGAGCTATCATCAGTGAATTTAGTAGATCTTTTTCCCAGTCTCATTGTCCCTCCTAAGTTTCCAGAGGTATGTTCTGGCATGTCAACGACAACTGGATGCACAGTATCCGGGTCGATTTCTGTGGTATTGGCATTTTCCAGTCCCAAGACGTTTCGCGAAAATTCAATAACTGCAGACTGTAATCCCAGGCAGATTCCAAGGAACGGCTTATTGGTGGTGCGACAAAATTTACATGCTGCAATTTTTCCTTCCATTCCCCTTTTTCCGAATCCGCCGGGAACTATTACACCACTAGAATTAAAAACAAATCATTATTTCGTTCAAAAGTTCGAAAATGTTTTTAACAATTATTTTAGAAAAAAATGACAACTCACTCGGCAGTACAAAGTTTTTCCCAGGCCGAATGATAAAGCATCGGATTTTCCTCTTCTGTCGCTTTTTCTAAATCTGCAGCTGCAATGAACTGAAACGATAAAACTTTTGATAAATATCATATTGACATCGGTATGATTGTTTTTCTTCAATAACATTATTAGATATTCAATTTGTTTACTTCGACACTCAATTTATAACGAGCTTTAACAGCTGCATGTTGAAGAGCTTTGGTGATCGATGCGTACGAATCTTCAAGTTTTGTATATTTTCCTACCAAAACAATTTTTACTATTTTAGTTAAATTTTCAATTTTGTAAGATAAATTACGCCACTTGCGCATGAAATTAGGTTTTTTCGTTTGTTCTATGTCGATGTTGAGTTGCAGCCTGTCGTTCAAAAACTCGATTACGTTTTGTTCTGCCATCACGAGAGGAACTTTGTAAACTGAAGACAAATCATGGATTGTTATGACCTGTGAATGAAAAATTAATCAAAACGTTTAATTGTATGACATGAAAAAATTTGTTTGGGACAATAAAAAATTATTGTACTTGTTCTGCGTTGACGTGACAAAAGTTAGAAATTTTTTCCTTGATGGAACCTTCAACTGGTTTTTCGGAGCGACAAATTATAAGGTCGGGCGACAATCCTAAACCACGCAGTTCACGCACGCTGGCTTGTGTAGGCTTCGTTTTTAACTCGCCAGTTGATCTTGGCTGAAAATGACAATTAATTTTAAAGTTAATATGAAAAAAAATAATATTTCTGCTTATAGTAATCAAAATGAATAGTTCTCCAACCTGAGGCAATAATGATACGTGAGCAAGAAGAAAATTTTCTTTCTTTACTGCAAATTGAAACTGGCGGAAAGCTTCTATAAAAGGCATACCCTCTATGTCACCTATGGTACCTCCAAGTTCAATTATGCAAACCTAAAAACGTGATCAAAGCTAAGTTTGATAACTAACAGTTACAAATGGAAAATTTTGTAAATATATCAATGGGAAATTTCGTAAATAAATTTTATAAATCTTCACCTTGGGAGTTAAACCGTCCTCGGAAACAGGCACATTTGCAATCCTTTTTACCCAATCTTGTATAGCATCAGTGACGTGAGGAACAACTGCAAATACAAAAAATAAAATTCATTTCCTGATTATACAAATGGGGTGTAACATTTTAAAATTAAATATAGTTAAAATACCTTGGACAGTTTTTCCTAAATAATCGCCTCTTCTTTCTTTTTCGATTACTTGTTGGTAGATTTTCCCGGTGGTAATGTTATTGTCTCTGTGAAGCGTTATGTCCAAAAATCGTTCATAGTTTCCCAAATCCAGGTCAACTTCACCTCCATCATCCAGAACGTATACTTCTCCTAGGAAAAATAATAAAAATATTAAATAAATAGAAAATATATTCAGTCAAAATGATAATAACAATTTATATTTGGAAACTAGGAAAAATTGAATATTTCATTTTCTCATTAACAAAAAAGGGGTTTTATAATGTAAAATATTTCTGCTATATTGTTGATCACTTTTTTCATTTATTTATAGATTGTCATTATGACTTTCTATTATTGTTCACAAAGACTATGTAACAGAATCGAAGCACGTGGTCTATTGAAAACCTGCAGAATAGACAACTTATAGAGTTAGAAAAGATAAAAAAAAATTATAAATTCGCCAGTTTACCATGTTCATAAGGTGAAAAAGTGCCTGCGTCAATGTTGATGTAGGGATCAATTTTAATAGACGTTGTTGGGATGTTGCAATTTTTGAGAATTGTTCCAAACGAACTTGATATAACACCTTTACCAACGCCACTTATCACACCACCGGTGACAAGTATGTATTTCATCATTAGTTTCTAAAATAAACCTCTTTCTTTTAAAATTAACTTTCCACAAATTACAAAACTTACGAACACTGAGGAGACTACAGTTTATTATTTACAAACTAGCTAGAGCGATACAAAAGTACTTTGACACGATCATACGATTTCATGTTCATTCAGAAACTCATCCCGCACCCGGTAACGTGCGCGCGCATTAATATCGTTTAATTTTTTTCATCAGATTGTATTTATAATTTATCTATAGGTCATTAAATTCCATCCGTATCATCGTTACTCAATCAATTTTTGATGTAATTGAAAATTAAATAATATACAGAATAAAATACAATGAATTTCAAGTATATAGCAGATCAAATAATTAAATAATATTATTTTCAATAATTCTTTTTGGATTTCATTTTCTCATAGAATATCGAAACCACTTTCAAAAATGCTCCAAAATTAAATTATGAGTAAAAGTTTATTTTTGATCAATCAACTTTTGCAAAACTTTTGTATTAAAAAAATTGAATTTTTGTTATAATTCTTCGATTTTTTGCAATGTACTATTAAATTGTTACAATGTAATTAATGAATTGTTTTAAAATTTGCATTTTAGTTTAATATTTTTTAAGTCACTTTTATTTTTAAGCGAAAAAGAGTTTAATTGAAAAATACGGTGTTCAGTATGCTGTATCTTTTTTCAGCACCGCTATTTACAGACAGAGACAGACGTAAAAGAGAAAAGCGTCACGGTACAGTGCAGTATTTCCACAATATAGCGTTTGTGTCGTGTAACGTAACCTAATGACAGTGTTATTGACAAAAATATGTGCTCCGAATTAATTTGGACGAATCTTCTCCCAACTCAATCAAAATATCAAAACATTGATCCACGGAAAATCAAGAGAAGTTAGATCAATAAGTGAAATAAAAAACCAGAACGCTGTCAAAATCGGAGCAACTGAAACTGCGAGGCTCCAGAAATGATCTACTTTTAACAAAGAGAAGATTATAATACAAACAAGGACAATCAAAATGCCTTTCAAATTTCATCTGAAAAAGAGTCGACAGTACAACGTACTGTCCAAGAACCAGTATGTGATATGCATCGAATTGTTGGACGCGACAACAATTGAATGCACTCTCAACATTGACAGCCTGGGCCAAGAATGTTTGGACAACGTAACACAGAGACTGAACTTGGTTCAGCCCGAATTTTTTGGTTTGAGGTATATTTCGAGACACGGCAAGTCTCAGCCTAGGTGGGTGGATATGAGCAAACCACTCAAAAGACAACTCGAAAAAGAAGCTAAGGGTTTCAATCTATATTTACGTGTTATTTATTATGTCACTGACGTGCAATTGATTCAAGATGAAATTACAAGGTAAATAAGACCAATTTTTGTTTTCATTGTTCAAATTTTGAATTTAAAATCATTTTTTAAAACATTGAAATTTTTTATTTCAGGTACCATTATTATTTACAATTAAAAAGCGACATTTTGGAGGACAGAATTCAGTGCAGTCCAATACAAGCTTCAATGTTAGCGAGTTATTCGATGCAGGCTGAATTTGGAAATTATGACCCTGAACGACACACTTCAGAGTACTTCCAAGAATGCACATTTTTCCCTAAAGTAAGTTTTTTGCAAAAATGGAAAAAAGTGACCGAAAAAAAAGATGGTATATGTTATCACAAACTTTTTTTGTCATTTTCGCAGAGTATCATGGCTGGAGATCCAATCACAATCGAAGCTTTATTACAAAACACAATTTGTCAGTATAAAAATTTGGTTGGCATTCGACAGTCTGGTGCTGAAGATATTTATATTACGATTGTAATGCAATTGGAGGGTTACGGATACGAAACGTTTTCAGCCAAGGTATAATTTTGTTCGTTAGATTGTAAACACAATTTTGTCTAATCAAATTTAATTATTGAATTTGATCTTATAGGATGAGAGAAATAATGATGTTGTTCTTGGTGTCTCACTGAATGGTATTATCGTTGGATGTTCAGCGACAGAAATGACACAATTTTATAGGTACTAAAGTTAAAAATATCACACATGAAAATAAAAATCATTGTGAGTCAAAATGTTAACAGACGTTTTGTTTGGTTTCAGGTGGAAGGACATTAGCAATGTTATAAATCACAAAAAGACTTTTAGAATTGAATGCCAGTCAGATTCGGAATACGCTAAGCAATTTTCCTTTAGTGAATCGCGAGATGCAAAATACGTTTGGAGGTTGTGCATTGCTCAACACACATTTTACATGCAACACCAGGATTCTCGACCACCGTCCGAAAGATTACAACCGAATTACTTTGTAAGAAACTAAAATTTTACCAATAGTTACAATTTTATTTTTTTAATCTGAGAACAACAATTGTATAAATATTTGAAATTTTAGGATAACGAAGTAGGCGACACATCTGAACCAGCTCCGTCAGTTAACATGGAAAGCAACGGCACAGATGAACACACGCGATGGACGAGTTACAACGATTTATCCACGTCCCCTTATCCAGTAGTTTCAGTGTCATCGACCGACATCAACAATCTTCGTGCCTTATTACCGTCCTACAGACCAGCTCCCGATTACGAGACAGCTGTACAAATGAAGTACAACAACAGTCAAAGCAACTCTCAGCCGTTTTACAATAATCAAGTTGGGGCAGACCTGTCCTGTCTGCTGGGCAACGTTGTTAATCGAAACAGATACTAAAAATGATCTCAGTCTACTCAGTCTTGTTTCTAATCCTTCGGAGATTGAAGGATTAATAAACAAAAATGACAACAGAAAGGGATGCAGTTTCCAATCAAGTTGCTAAATTAATGTCGGATAAGAGTCTGATTCAAGTAAATGTCAATCTAAACAAAAGAAACCAAAACTCTAGTTTAAGCAATCAAAAAACTTTTTAATTTATATTACAACTTGCTTTTGTATATTCCTAATTAATTTTACACAACGTTCGATTGTTATTTAAATAAGTAAATTTGTTATTCATTTTGCCATTGTTTATTGACAATGATTTGAATAGCAATGAAACTGTACTGAACTTACGAAACTGCGTTTTCATCGATGAAAAAGTAATATAAATTCGTTGTTGTAAGTATGAAATTATTTGCAGAAGAGAATTAGGTTTGATGTACTATATTGTTAGTGAGATTATCAAGTGCACTTCAAAGTTATGTATAAATTATAAGATAGATTTATTAAAAAGAAACGCTTGCTTCTAAAATATTAACGTTTTTTATTGTTCATTTTGGCCTACAATTTTTTGTACAAAACAAAAAGATTCACAAATTATAGTTCAACGCTCTTATTTACAATATTTATAAAAGATCTTTTTTACATTTTATTCGTTTCTTTTACAAGATTGAATAGCGTCTAAAAGTGCAATCGGTTCTGGTTTCGCTGCAACAGCAGCAACTTGTTTACCCAATTTTTTGAGAGCATCGCTTGTTACTTGACCGATTGCAATAAGTTTAACTTCTTTAAAATTTTCATTTTCGTCTAACAAAGGAACCACGCATTCAGCAACAGACGGACTAAAAAATACCAGAACCTTGATAAGAGGCGATACGATGTTTTCAAAGTCTTCTCTTAAAGTTTTGCTAGCCAATGTTTGATAAACAACGATTTTTTTGAAATTTATTTCCTTCACTGTCAACACTTTATCAATTGTCTCCCTGGCTATTTCACTGCACGGATATAGCAGAGGTAAATTGTTAGATTCTACATTTGCAACTATAAAATTTGCCAAATTTTCAGCGTTTCCTGCTTGGTCACCGAGGATATTTTCTAGTTTTAAATGCTCCTTTGCTGAATTTGCTGTTGCTGGTCCAACACAGTAAGCAGGTAAATGTTTCCAATTGTCTAAACATTCTGGTTTATCTTTCTGGATTATTTCTATGGCCTCAATTGATCTTTGACTTGTGAATATTAGGCCTGAAAATAAAACAAAAATGATTTTAATATTAAAACTGTTAGAATATTGATCATATTTTTATAAAAAAAATTGATATTTGTAATAACCTGAATATTGATGGTGGTTTGTTAAACTATTCAACAGAACTTCCAAATTAACAAATTGAAAATTCAGAGCAGGCAGAATTTCACATTTAAATCCGGCGTTTTCTATGACACTCTTGTAAGATTTCTGCGGGTCATTCTCGCGTATTACACCTTTGCACAGTACAATTTTTTCTTGTTCATTAAACATAACCGCTTGTATAAAAATTTTCAGGCAAAAATTGAATATTGTTAACGTTAAGTGAAAATATGGCCATCACATAATCTATTTCCTTATATCAAATTGCGAAGTTGAGGTTAATTGTTTATGCGAGTCCAAAATCTAGAAATAAAAAATTTGCATTGTTGATCAATTTTCAGAACCATCTAACGGATAAAAAAAATTGAAAATTCGAGCAACTTTAATCAGTTAAAATTACATCAGATCAATAACCCTTTTTTAATATAAAAATGCAAAAACATTTATTAATGCTACTTAAACTTGGCCGGTAAAACTTTGTTACCGACTATATAATTATTCTGCGCAGACTTTCGCGTCGCTCCCACTTTTGTCCTATTTTACTCCCACTCTTCGACCGCCCGGTATTATGCCAACATTCAACATTGCGAATTTCCGCTAGTTCCGTGTTGAACATTCTACAGCAACTTTGATTTGTGATCTATCTCGACTCTCGTCTAACCGGTATACCAATTGACTGTAAATTTTGTGACATACCAAAATGGCTGTCAGTAAGTATAAAATTTTGAAAATATTTATAAAAATTATTCCCTGGCTCCTGGCTCCGTCTTGATATATTTATAAAATTTCATTAGATGATGAATGGGTGTTATTTAAGAATTTTTAAGCGAGTTAATATTGAAAGGAATTTAGTTTTATTATTAAGCCAGAAGGCAATCCACGAAAATAGCGATGACTTCTTCGTCTCTGCGAACTATTACGTTTATCATCACTTTACTTTGGATTCTTTATTTGCGAGACGCCGATCTAAAACTCCCGTTTCTTCAATTGCAATTCTTATTTTCAGTCCCGTCTAACGGTCATTCAGCAATTTTTTGATTTCTGATCCGTAAACATAAACATTTTGCTAATCTTCATTGTGTTCTGATTTATAGAAAAACTGTTTGTTCTCACTTCTAAACAATTTTTTGAAAATTTTTTTTCATCATTTTTTGAAAATTTTTTAAGTTCTTGATGTTATTTGAATTTTATTATCCGCTATAGTTTTTTGACTACAATAAAACTCAAACTTCTTTAAACTTCTGAATTTGTCATTCTAGATCAATCAAACTGCTGAGTTACTTAGTAAATTGCAAAAAATTGCGCCACCCACATGAAATTTTCTCTTGGGCAAGCACTAGCAACTATAATACTCTCAATAATCATGAACTTGCTCCAAATTTTTCGTTTTTCTGCGAGCCTTTTAATTGAAAAAGGATTTATATCAGTAATTGTGCTCGTCATGGCAGTAATAAGAGGATATGCTCTTTGGAGAGACGCTGAACTCGAAGAAAAGTAATCATAATAACTTCCATCATTAATTTTCATTAAAATTGAAAAATAGCAATTTCTCAATTATCACCGGATTTTTTACAGAAAAGATAGATATAATTAACCAACTTTGAATTTATCGATATTTTTCATCTACTGGAAAGCTTTAGATTTGATCTTCAGGTAAGAGGCTTAAGGAATTAAATTGTTTGCAATTTTGAAGAATTTCGGTCGATGCATAATTGAAATAATTAAAACCTCAATTAGCTGTACACCAAATGTACACTAAGGGCGAAAATAGTTTCAACTTTTTTACTTGGCAGAAATTTCTATAACTGTAAATGACAAGATTGTAGTAGACATAATAAACGCAGCGAAGCGGCAACGGATGTTCGCTTGGACAGACACCTGTAACTTCCCTAAACCGATTGCTTGTCAGGTGACTCATCACGGTGTAATGCCGGGTGTTCGTAATTGCGACTCTTCAAACAATTCTTATGTAAATGGTGTTGAAAATCCGACCAATAATTTAATGTAAAGTATCAGTTTTGTTGGGATGATTAATGTTTTGCCTTCTATTATAGTAAATTATTGAAATTATTAATAACATTGTTTCAAAACAAACTTTTCCAAGTATAAAATAACATTTAAAAAAATTCTACCGTTCAAACCTCAACATTTTAATGTTAAAACCCGAAATAATATTGCAGATTAAAATCATATCAAATTTTCATACGCCAAGTGTTGACAAATAAGTCGTAAACTTTTGACATTTGGTTGATTGTTCACGTTTTAATCGTTAAATTTTATCGTCTATGCTGAGCGCTTGACTGTTACAATTTTGATATTCAAGGTTTTATTTCTCAATGAAATGCTAATGTTTGAAATGTCGAAAAATCGCTTAGTGTAAATTGAAAATATTGATTTTCACTATTTTTCTATCGACTTTGCATAAAAAATTAGGTAGATTTGCATGGTCGTTTTATATTAGAAAGATTCCACAAATAGTTACATGAAATATATGAAATAAAAATGTATTTTTATTCTTAATAACAAGTTGTTTTTCCATCTTTCTAACAATTCATAATAATCGGAATTTTGTTTTTGATATCGTCCTCGTCCTTGGCGACGTACGATTTTTCAGCTATGCAACGGAATGTATAATACATGACCTGTGCAACGTGCAGCGACCTTCGTTAGCTCTGTTGCTTTTCTTTGATCAATATTCTTCTGTCTATAGATCTTCCCATGCACTGTTGACGGTCTCGAAACTTTTCTAGAATTCTAGAATCAAACGGTTTCAACGTTGGCTCTGTTTTGAATTTGCTCAGAAAAACATTGCCACAGCAAATCTAGTTTCATGCATCGCTTTTGTGATGGTTATCAATCGAGGTCGCTTCTTTCGATTGATTCCCATTGATTGTTGCTATCTAATTTTCACGCGAGTTTGTTAATAGAACGATATCCTAACTGGAACGTGCATCGATCCGTCCGATGTCTAGTTCCTATAAAACACGAGACAGTTTGGCGTCTGCTTTTTGTCATTGAATTGTCCGCGATATCAATCAAGAAATTAATTTTCGCTTCCACTTAATGCGCCATTTCAAAATCAACGTTTTTTGTTGATTAATTATTCATTGACTGAAAAAAATTAGCCAAGTTATCCCAGATCTTAATACATGCGAAATTCGTTGTTTACAGTTTTGGAATGGATTTCGGTTGCTACAATAACACTGACCGAATTCTACACGGACAAATCTCAATAAAAGATTATGTTGATTGTACATGTCGTTGATTTAAACTGTAATGAAAGAACGTCATTTATTTAATTTTTGTAATGCAGCGAGATTTAAAAATAGATAATGACAAATGTTCGACTTTATTGATGTTTTTAAATAAAATCCAATGACAGTGATTCTGATACTCGTTTTATGGAGTTGACAAAATGTTTTTTTTGAAACCCACCAAATTATTTGCATAGATGTGGACGGAAATGAAATAATCACTTTTGAAGCCTCATATTTTCTTCTTTTCAACATGAATGTTTAATAGAAAACAATGACAGATGGTGAATGATGGTATAGTTTTTCTTCAGTGTTACATGTGTGTGCGTTTTGTTTGCCACGTACAGTCTATGTGTCTATGCATAATAATTCTTACACTTAATTCATAAAAGTTGCAAAATCCACATAATCTTCTTCCTACACTTGGTACACGTGTTTCACAGACAATGTCTGTAGGTACAGACCAGTTGAGAACAAAATGCATATTGCAATTCACACATTTTTGTTTTAAAAAAGTTTGTTCCATAGTATTATGATGTAATGGAGGTTTCTTTATAATTAGTAGCAACGTCTGGAGATACGTTTCATTACTGACTCATCATTCGTTAATTCAAACTTAAGTGCAAAAAATGAATCAACTCAAATAGTTCAAGGCTCTAGATAAAAGTTCCTATTATTCTATAATTTTTCGTAAGATTTATTGCTCATGAATTAGTGTAAAATTTACATTTTCTTCTCGCGGATTTCTGATTTCATTTTATATATTTTTTTCGATTGTTTGAATGAAATATTTATTTTGTCCATTTTGGTACGAAGAACGCAAAACATTTTGCAATTACGACTAGGTATAGAATAAAAAAGGTAAAAAAACTCACTGCCTACAAAGTTGCAAATTAAAGTTGTGATCGTGTGTCATCATTGCAATTACTCATCCATTATATCACTGAATTTGTTGCAAACATACAAGCGCGTCCACTAATTAGAATTTCATTTGTGACGATTATTTATCATTGGCTTTTGAATTTCAGCACTGTCAACGGAAGATAAATTGGAGTACAATTTTTACCCTGTTTCCGGAAGTCAACTGCAATTCCGTATCAAAGCTCCGAACGATGCTCATATTGCACTCACCACTGGGCCTCATGAGGGAGAACCTATGTATGAAGTAAGAAAAAAATACAAGTTTACGAGTTTTGAAATTTGTTCGAAAATGTTCTCCACTTTGAAATTTGCTGATTGACAAAATAAATCTTTTGCAGGTTTTCATCGGAGGATGGTCTAACGCTAAATCTGTCATTCGCAAAAACCGCACAAAACCAGACGTGGCTGAAACTGATACGGCTGCAATTTTATCTCCCGATGAATTTCGTGGTTTTTGGATCAGGTGAGCCTAATAAATTCAATAAATAAACAGCTGAATCGAATCTCAAAAAAATTTTATATTTTTCAATTTTCGTCATTTTTGGTTCAATTGGGTGCAATACAAATTTTGTTATGAATTTCCTAGATGGGTCATTTTTCATGTTTTGGTACATAATTCAATTCTTTATTGCTTTTTCTATATCTTGAAAGTCTCGAAATAAAATTTATGTTCAATTGTTGGAAAAATTTGAAACTTATATAATAACAAATTTGCATTTAACAACAAGTAAATATATTCTCTATTCAACAGTTCGACATCGTGAGAACAAATTTCAATATTTTAAATATTTTGTCCGTATTTAATCTATTTATTATCAACTAACCAATTTTTACAGGAAAAAAATTCCTGTACATTTGCTGTTTTCGCAATTTTTGATACTCACTTCACATTTTGTTTCCGGAAAAGAAAATAATTTACGTTTTTTCAGATGGAGCGGTGGCAGTTTAACCGTAGGAAAGGAAGGAGAGGCAGATCCATTTCTGAGTTACGATGATCCTGAACCATTCCAGATCACTCACTTTGGAGTATGTACCGGCTGGGGTGCATGTGGTGAATGGTTACTCGAAGGTAAAATTATTCAATTCTCCTCTATCAGAATATTTAAAACATTCGTATATAATTTTCCTAAGAAACAAACAATACTACAAAGTAAGATAAAGTGTAGTCAATAAAGTGTAGATCTTTAATGCAACTGTTATGAATAATATAATGAATATCTGAACAATTTGATGATGGACTTTAAATGAAAGCGATTCTGTTTTATCTATAATGCATTCGGATAATCGGGTCAACTGTACTTACGTATAGCAATATGCATTGCTGGATATGGTGATCGTACGTAAAGTATTCAACCTGTTATGTGTAGTGTGAAAAAAACCTTGACTATAGCAAAAGCACTGAATTTTCTAAAGCCCAACCAGTACACAAACCTGCATGCTTCGTTGTCGTTTCAATTAGCCGGAATTTATCTTGATTTTTTTATTTTAGACATTGTCGCAAAATCAATTCTCATACAATCCTGACGCAAGAAAAATACTTTGCCTTTTGCGTTTCAAAAATGTTCATAAAACATTTTTTGCACTAACGCATTGTGTAATTACATTTGAAAACTTAAAATACCGCCTCATTAAAATTACATGAGTTTCAACGCTTCGTTTAAAAATAGGCACGTTATTACCTGTTTTTATTTAAGATAATTTTCCAGACTAGCAACCAGTAGCCTTTCGCAGAAAGATAAAAAAATAAAAAAGTAATTTGTAAAACATGTACAAATCTCATGGTTAATTTTTGGCTTGTTTGTATTTTAGCATGGTTCGTTATGTTATTGCAGAAGTGATTCAAAAAAAAATAATAAAAAATTAAACATTTGCAGCCAACAATCCACTACCTTCTGCACCATCAGCAGTTGCTCTCGGAACAGAATGTTGGTGTGATGCGTCGAATGGTGTTATTCCACCTGGTGCAGTAGAAGGGGGATCTGATGAAGAACCTCTTTACGTTGGCAGGGCACAGCATGAAGGAGCTCTCATTCCAGGCAAAATTAAAGCGAGCCATGGAGTGTGTTACGTAGCTTGGGGTGGAATGGAGAATGCTAAAACCGAATATCAAGTATGCATTTTTTAATAAAAATTGTTTTCAAAATAAAACAATGAAATAACAATAATAACAAACTTTGTTTCTAAAATATAGGTTCTCTGTGGATGTAACCCAGTTTGGATTCCAGCACAAAATGGAGACATACCCCCAAATGCGATTCCTGGAGGCGAGACAGAAGACGGTGAAACCTTGTATATAGGTCGTGCTCCATACGAGGGAACCGTAACGATCGGAAAAGTACAACAGTCTCATGGAGTATTATATATTCCATTCGGTGGTGAAGAAATTTCTATCCCCGAATATGAAATTTTGGTCAATCCTATGTAACTTGTTACGTTCGCTCACGGAAATTAGATCTGCAAATGCCGATACTCGTTGTTATTGGGAGACGCATGTATAAATTGTTTGCTTTTATAACGTGTTTTGCAACATGCTGGATATGTGTTGAACTTAAACGGAGATTATCAAAGTGCCTGGCTATCGCATAAAAATGCTAATTTGTCAAAAATTATGCGTGATATATTTATATTTTTTGAGAAAACAAAATCTGTTACATGCTTTTTGATAGTGAAACTATTTTTATATGCCGCGCCAATTGCTGTTTTCAGAAGATAATTACAATGTTCAATGTCTTATTATATTACAAAAAATGAATTACGCATAATGTAATCACTGTTTATTGTTATAAAAAAGTGTAACACAACTGTTCGAATCTCATTTATCACCATCAGTACCAAGATGTATTTATAAACGCTCGCATTTATTTTGTGAGCTATATACTTATTGTATTATTTATTATCATTTTGAGAGTGATTTTATTCAAATTCATCTAATTTTGCAATGTAACATCAACACGTAATAAATATTTCATTTATAAATCAAAGTTGTGCTATGTTAATATCATTGTTCCTTTTTCTATAAATTTTCCATTTCAATAACAAAAATTAAACAAAAAAATATTTTCGTTTATTATCGACTGGACAAAAGTTTTGAGATAAAAACAAAGCTCGCTTGAAGTTTGCATAAAGTAATTTTGCATTTCATTTTGATGGTTTCAGAAAAACAAGGACAAGAATATCGTAGCACGAGGATCATATAAACTGCGTGCAAATTTTGTGAAAGTCAAGTAACGACCGCAAGACGACGCCACTGTGCCGGTTGAGAAGCGGGATAATGTGGCGGCGTGATCCCTCACTCTTTGCGAATTCGACCAATCAGGTTGGTTGAGAAGCGTTGGGGCAGAACGCGCATGACTGCGAGATCTCCGAAACTGCCGTGTTCGTTGCATTACTTTATCGAAGTACGTCGGACCTCGTGGTGAAGACTTTTTCTTGCGTCGGCCATATTTGATTCGAATGTTTCTTCTGTCCGCGGGCTCGTGTAGCCAAGAAAACCACGCGTAATCCCCGTTGCTCGGCGCGTCGTCAACTAACAGCAAAATGGAATACAGTATCACCGTCACGAACAAGTTCTCGCTCGCGCTCGACGAGGACGAGGACCCGTTGGAGGTGCTGAAAGTGCGCGAGCAGGAGAAGGAGGCGAAAAAGCGCGAAAAGCAGTCCGAGAAGGAGAACAAAGTGAAGAATCCGGACGCGCAGAAGACCGCGGTCGCGAAAACGCAAAAGAGCCGTGTTATCAAGGAGGTCGCGCAAACGCAGGCCCCCAAAACCACGGAGAACAAAAAAGATCAAGGTTAGTCGAACGGTCGCAGTCGCGCTCGAGCGCGCGCGATCGTCCCGTCTCGCTCCTGCAAGCCCGGCCAATTCCGGCCTCGTGCGCGCGCCTTAATATGGCCGCCGTCGCTTCTCAACACCTCGTGTTGGGGCACGTGCTATACTCAAACACCAATTTTTATGCTTTTTCCATGTTAATCGGCCAACTAGTTTTACATCTTTTTTTGCATAAAAATTTTCCCACACCCTCACAACAAATTTTTCGCACCCCCAACTCATGCTTCCCGATCTAATGCTTTCTTTGTACTTTGTTTCGCACGTTTCAGATAAATCTATATTAAGACTCGCACTTGTAGCACATTTTTACCATTCGCATTTTCGGCTTTGGGTTATCTCCGGTTAACAACCAACATTTATACCAATTTTTAATATCATTTGCATTTTTTATTTGGTTTTATAAACAACCGTTAGGTAACATTTTACAATTATAAATAATAATAATTTTTTCGTTTGAAAAAAAAAAAATATCTTAGGTCCTTTATTTGCAGGTTGATTTTGGAATCAGAACCTTTTTAGCGAGAAATAATTTTGTTTTCATTGACCACGCGTTTTCATACCTTTTAGATCAACGCGATGTTGCAACGTGAAACACCAAGTTTTATCGGTCGTTTAATTTCATACATTTTTTTTTCTTTTTCCTCTTCGTTTCAAAGTTGTTATTAAAATTTGTTACCAATAATTAACAACAAAGAACGGCAGTTTTGAATAACATTTAATTTTTCATTTTGCGGACGTTGAGATTCGTTTATTGTTTATGAGAACTGCAATGTTTTATTGAGTAGCAGTTGGGCATGTAATTAGTTTTCACATCGGTCTCGTTCTTTTGAATACCCATAGAAGTGAGAAAGCTGTTTCGGACAATCGTAATTGACCATTTCCAAACGACCATGTGTTCGAAAAAGGCTGTGCCTTTCTTTTATAATTGAAATTGTTTCAGATGCTTTTCTTGCTTCGGGAAAACTATTTCAGGCACCAGGTATCATTAATTTTTCAAATGCTTTTGGCACCTCGAGTTTAATCTTCTTAAATAGAGTCATGAATATTCATACTTCCAGCTGGTAGAAAAAGTTGCTTTTCTAAACAGAATCAAAACACAAAGGAAACCAAAGCGTGATTTTAAAAATGTCAATATTTTTTCTTTTGTTAATGAAAAAAGTGGAAAAGAAGAAGTTATGAAACTTATTCAAACTTAACAATTTAATCAAGGATGAACTGTATTTCGGAAGAATTCCATTAAAGTGTCATTACCACAAACACCCCCTGATAGTCGCGGTCAAAAATAGGACTAATAAATATTAACTCTAAAAATATATCGTAACGTATTAAAAACGTACAAGCACAATTCACGATTGTCCTGCGACAAATCATTGAAGAATGGCGAGTTCTTGTTTATAAACTCTGAAGCATAACAAGTGCGTTTAAGTAGATACAAAACTTTTCTAACGTATCCTAACTTCAATGAAGAATCTCTTCTGTTTTTCTTTGTTTCACAAAAAAACTCACCCAGCTTAATGAGATTTGTTTTCACTAATTTTATTTGTTTTCTGTCTTTGAACAGCTGAAAAGAAGCCTCCGCAAGCAAGGACCACTGGTGAGCGCAACGTCAAGTTCTCTGCAGAATCACGCGAGGAGCATTTCAACAGACGCAATCGCGAGGATCGGGACAAACCTTTCCGTCCTCAGCAGAATGACTCCAGGCGTGGTCCTCAAGGGTTAGTTTTCTATTCTTTTTATTACAATTTATTTTATCATTGTTTCTACTTATGGTAATTTTTAAGGACAACATTTTAATTAAACGCTATTTTGTAACTTTTTTCTTTTATAGGGAAGGAAGAAACAACTTCCGAGGGACTGAAGGAACGCGTGACTTTGGTGAGAAACGCGAGCGTGGAGATCGCGGCGATCGTGCTGAACGTGCTGAACGTGGCGATCGTCCTGAGCGTGGCGAACGCGGTGATCGTGGGGACCGCAGCGAACGCATGGACCGAGGCGACCGACCCGATCGCGGAGAGCGCGGTGACCGCGGAGCTCGCCGAGGCATGGGCGATCGCCCCCGCGGAGGATCACGAGGCCGAGGTGATAACCGCGGCAAGCGTGAATTCGATCGCCAATCTGGTTCTGATAAAACGTAAGTTCAACGTTAATATCACCAGATAAAATTACTTCTCACATAATAAAATAAATGAAAGTTGGATAAGTTTTTTTCTAAGAAGCACTCACATTTGATCAAATAATAAAACTCTTTTATTTGTTCTCCCTCGACGCAATGGTAGGCAACCGAGGTAAGGACTCGTAGATAAATGTTTAGGACCTTTGTTTGAGACGTTGTAGTCATTTTTTTAGAATTTATTTTACGAGTGCTTTCTATGTGTTTGCAAAAAATGCATTTTTATTTCCATTTTATTTTTTCTTCGCAGTTTATGTTAACAATGATTCTTTTCTTGTGACCACGTTGTAAATAAGGACTTTGGTTTTTTTTCAGTGGTATTAAACCAGTCGATAAGAAAGATGGCGCTGGTAGCCATAACTGGGGAACTCATAATGACGAAATTGAGTGAGTAGAATTGATATTCATTTTCAATTGATATTCATTTTCATAGATAAGGAACTTGTAATCAGTCGTGGGCTGGATTTAAATTTAAATAATTTCATTAATTTTCAGGGAAAGCTTGAACCAAGAGAACCAGGATTGGAACGTCGAAAAATCTGACGGCGAAGCTGCGCCAACCGCGACCGAGCCGAAGGAAGGCGAGGCACCAGCTGATTCCGCGGAGGAAAAGCCCGCCGAAGAGGAGGCTCGCGAACTGACGCTCGACGAATGGAAAGCTTTGCAGGGACAGAGAGCAAAGCCCCAGTACAACTTGCGGAAGGCGGGCGAGGGCGAGGACTTGTCCCGCTGGAAGAAAATGTACGCTCTTGAGAAGAAGAAAGAGGAAATTGAAGAGGAGGAGGAAGAAGAAGAGGAGTACGACGCTACCGCTGAGTACCCTCAACGCGTTGGACGACAGAAGCACGTTCTTGGCATCGAAATCCAGTTCAGCGATAACCGGCGACGACCCGGCAATCGTAACAACAACGCTGGCCGAAGCGGACGCACGGACCGCTCCAACGGAGGCGGCGGACGTGGTTTCGGCGGCAACCGCGGACCCACCAGGGATGCTGAACCTCGTGGACCAAACGTAATTATTCACTTTTGACTATTCATTCTTGGAGATTGAGATTATTTTTTGATCCTAACGATGGTGTTTTTGATTTTCAGTTGGCACAGCCAGAGCAAAGGTCGCCACGTGGACGCCAGAACGCGCCCAAAGTGGACGATGAACACGATTTCCCGTCCTTGGCATAAGAAGCATTTTTCTTTGATGGCTACGTCTCACAAAAAGATCACATTAATCACCACCGACGCAAAACAAAAACAGCGACCGTTATTACATGAATTTACTTTTATTAAAGGTCTCTTACCATGATACAGTCGTTGTTATTAACGTATAACTAAAACGAGGAAAAGCAAAACAAATGACAAAAAGCTGGAAAAACCAATAAAACGAGATGAATGAAAAAAAGAAAAGAACTTTTTTGCAAACTGTGAACTTCCGGTTCTTTTGGGCGTCCGTGCGACGGTCGAAAGAATTGAAACACCACTGACACACTTACGACTGAAGAGATTACGGGGCGTTCACATACTACGTGACAAGCGTGCATTTTTTTACACTTTTTTTCTTTCTTTTATTTGAAATCATGAAGATTCCCGGTCATACGTTTTGTCATTCGTCAAGATGCTCTTTGGAAAATCCTTGCCCTCTCCCTTCCTATTTCAGAGTGTATATACGATGATTGCGAGATGTGATTTACAAATAATTTGTAATGGGGCTTAGTTTACAACATTATACAATTTTTGCTATGCTCGGACGTCAGTTGTTGCAATTGTTCGAGGTATTATACTTATCTCGTCTTGTTTCGCTTGAGAGAAAAAAACCTTGTTTCTTATGCTAAGAGTGGTTAATTTGTAATATCTGACGTTCATAGTATTTAGTGAACAATAAATTTGTATAATAAAAAATTTGAAAGATCAAAAAACTAATCTTGAGTTTGCATTTAAAGAGACATCGCTTTATTAAACTTGAAGTGATGTTTTTTCAACACTTTGAAATTCAATATTCAGATCTAATAAGGGGTTGCGTTTGTTCGAATCTCGCAATAAGAAAACTTGGGGAAATGTTAAACTTGACAAATCCAAAGGCCCTCATCAACTTGAGCCCTTGTCATACATCTGCCATGGTGTCTGTTTTTAATTGCTGGTGCTTCTTCATCGTCTTGTTTCAATTATTTTCATAATTTATTAGTCATTTTTGCGTTTACTGATGACATTCAAAATAATTCTCACAGTGAAAAAATTCAGTTTTTGAAAAGTTTGATTGAAAATGATAATGTAGTAGCATGCGGTAGAGTTGTACATACATAGCGTCTATTTTGCAAAGTACGAGTACTAATAATTATCTTAAAACCAAGGATTTGATACATAAAACGTATTTTTATATGAAATTTGGAAAAGTTCATAATTATGTTTTTTTTTTGTATTATACCTATATCACTAAATATACTTCACTTTTAATTTTTCATCACTCAATTTATTGTATTTCGTACAAATTGTATATCAGTCTATAGACTGATGTTTTTCAGAACATACATAAGTAATCATCGGTTACTTCGATTTTTTTATTTTCGAGAAGGAAACGTAATATGTGAACATCAATTAATCCGCTTATCAAATCTGCTTCTACGTATCCATTTCATTAATGAAATAATTTAATTTCCATGAGCAAAAGACATGCAATTGTAGTGTGAGTACCTAAACTCTCATGTGTTGGGATGTGTAAGTCAGCTATATGCATTTGGTAAATAAAAGCATATGTGAGTATATAGTTCAACTGTATTTTAAATTTTAGACTTCCGTGAGAAAATTCTCAAATAATACCTGAAACTAAATAAATTCCTTTCATAATAATTTGTTTTACATATTGATATATACTGGATTTTGAAGAACAATTATTTCAAATCACTTGATTTATACTTCATTTTCTGGAACAATATTAGTTATTCAAATTACATCGTACTTTATGAGAAAACTTCGTTTTTATCAGATCGGAAGTTCACTGATGTAAGTATAAGTAACGAGAGAAAAAAATTGAACAGTCTAATTTTCTGTGATTCACTGTATAGAAATACAATAAATACAATAAATGTACAATAACAATAATAGTTTCAAATAATAAATAAGTGCACATTTTTAGTATATCATTAAAAAATAAAAATTGAATATTTGACTTTTTCGTCGCAAAAAACAACAATCGCTATTAATTGATTAAAATTTCAAACCAAAAACAAACTCGTTAATGTGCACTAAATTTTTGTTATATCTTTAATTGTTTGGCCTAATTTGTGGGCCAGATCATAAAGACATCATGCCAATGAAAATTATTAATAAAAAAAACGAAACAAGTGTCTAAAGAAATCCCATCAGTAATGTACAACAAATATGTATATTTGAACTTTCTGGCGTTCGTGAGAATGGTTTTAGAAACTTATCCGATAGCTACGGTGTCTCTATGACTGTTTCATAGGAAAAAAGTAAATAAAAAAATATAGACATGCATTGAAAACTGCTGTCTTGAAAAAATATAATAATTTTTCGATAGAAATGCGTTCAGTTAGATGTATTCAATCTGATGATTATAAACGAATAAAAAACATTAACATCCAAGTGTTGTTGTACAAGGACGTTTATGTAAGTGTAAATAACAACACATATTTACTAAATAAAAATGTAAACAAAATATTCCTTTGTTTTTCATTCCTTACTAGGTTTACTTTATAAGCAATTCTTAATTTTTCAAATTTATTGAAACAATCTTAGAAAGTTGATTCATTTTCAAATATTTCGAGTTTTCGCGCTACAGCCGTCTGCGTCGTAAGAAAAACGGAACCTCGGAACTTGAAACACGTAATTTAAATTTCCCTCTACGTATCAATAAAGTCATGGCCGAATCTGTCACTATCTGTTCTTGTTTGTCGAAGGAGCCAAGTTTGGCATGAATAACCGAGCTTGTCACAGTGATAAGAGTGCTCCACGGCAACAACAGGGCGTAAGTACTACTAAAATTTTTGCAAAGATACAAGACTGAGCTATGTCAATTGTTAAACCACCTGATCGAGCAACATTTCGTTTCTTTGTGCATGACTCGCTCGTATATTTTTAACGCCTACAATAAATAAATGAAAATAATATTTTATTTTAATCGAATAAACAATTGATGTTGCATCAAGTTATTTTTCAAATGAAATTTGTTTTTTATTACTGTTATTAGAAGTTTATTCAATGAGGAGTTCGGCAAGTCTAAGAAAAGATGACAGAAAGCCTGGTCACAGAGTGGCTAGCTGACTGCGAAGATCTGCAGGCAACAGAACTCCAATCTTTTGCAGAAAGTCTTTCAAGGGACAATGAAATTGTCAGAGCCCTTTACGTGCTACTGGAGGAACGGAGCAAATATAATCAAGTACGCTTTCTTACTGTTCATTCCACAATGGTTTTTTAACTTATACTTTAATAATTTTGTGACATTTGTTTTGTTATTGTTCCAGTTGGTGGACACAGTATGTCACCAGTTATTCAGCTTTTACCGTTCAGATGAGGCTGATCTGAAACGATTTACGTTGCAATTTGTACCTTCCATGATTTACATCTATTTGAATTCAGTTGCACACGCAGATATAAAGGTACTGCAAAAAACATCAAATGTTTATTGACATTCGAAAATGTTATTTTTAACTGTAATAAGAGATTGAGTTAGGAAAGTAACCAAAAGTTAAATGTTGACTATCATTGATTTTCTCACTTAATGTTGCATAACGATAGAGATCAAGCTATCGTGAAATTATTGCTACGAAAACTGTTTTCCAACTTCTTGGTAAATCGCTGCATCATGTCATCAATTATATATTATTAGAAATGACTATTGTTTTTGACCAACTTCGTATATTGTTGCTTCGGAACATTCCTCGCCATAAATTTCAATTCAATTTCAATTCGATTCAATTTTAAAACCAAACATTTGATTTTGTTGTAATGCTCATGTTTCAGAGTTGTAGAGCAATAGAAACTTTACTCATAGGAATCTACAATTTAGAAGTGATAGACAAAAATGGACAGCCAAAAACTGTATCTTTCAGATTACCCTCTCTAGCCATGATGTCCATATATCACGAGGCAAGTGAAGACTAGACTTTTCAAGTGAACCAATAATAATAATATAACTAATAATAATTTATTTGTTTCTTTTAATTGTAGCCGACAAGTTTAGCACATGCATCGCTAACTGAGAGCGCAATACGACGTTTTGAAGAATGCAACACAAAGCCAGTTACCTGGGGACCGTTAAAACAAGTGGAAATCATGAACGCTCAGAACCGGCTAAAAGTAATTACTGCTCTGCTGTTTATTTATAACCAACAACTGAGTTATATTTCAAAATCTTCGTTGGAGCAATTGTGTAAAGTTACCACGAAGTAAGTAGGATGTCTAATTTTGTTTGTTTTACATTTATTTCCCTTTTCATAATTTATAAATCAAACTTTAGATTGGTCACTCAAGGTTTCATGAAACCAGGACACCATCAACGTTCATCATATGGAAGTGATTCTAGCTTCGTACCAAGATTGCTTCCGAGAATTCCAGTGTCAAATCAACTTTTGCTTGAGTTTTTGCATTCCATCTACTATGCTATGTGAGTAAACGAACGCAAAATAAACATAACATTGTATGTTGATATTTTCTATTTAAACTTCAATAATTGAATGTTGTTTTCGAAGGTATAACGATTGTTGGTCAGTTGGATTTCAAGCTGTGGAAGATATACACAACCGTGGGTGCTACGAAATGTACCCTGACGTCATGTTGGTGACTAATGCTATACGTAACTTGACTAGTTCAGGCCCTCCTGGTAATGAAAAAAAAATAAAAATTATTCATGAACTTATTATTTTTTACGAGTTATTGATAAATATTGAATCAATATGTTGTTTCAGGACAACCAGGAGATTCTTTAGGAGTCGCTTTATCCTCGGTGAATCCGATGCCAACCGTATCCAAATCAATGATAACAAACGCATCATTCCGTACGAAAAAATTGCCGGGTAAGTACAAGTCCCGACGAATTGTTTGGAAGCTATTTTCAATTAACACGTTATTTCTTGTTTATCAATATTACAGTATTATCTAATTGATGTTATCAATTTATTAACTATTTTGTGAATGAGAAAATTTGTTGTTCTAAATGTAACTCCGTTTATTTATAACATTCAAGAACAGTTTTGTTATTTTGGTATCGAATTTTCTCATCGCCTCACAGTCGAGTAATGAAAATTAATTTTGTAGAACGCAGATAACGCAGATTAATCCAAATTTTTGTTTTGCATGAAACTGTTTGCATTCAATTTAGGGATTGTTCTATGTGGTCCGAGATAATACTATTTGTTTAATCAAAAAGCAAGAATGGTAATCGCTAACACATTTGCTTAGTCAGCTTTACCAAAGCGATGTATAATTTGTAAAGTAATTTTCTATCTGTAGTTAATTAACATTTCATTTATTATTGCATATCGATTCAATTCATCGAAATTAACAAAAAATGTGAAAACAAAATCTGCAAATCAAATGTGTGTGATTATTCGGATCGTTCAAAGTGACTTCGTATGATTTCCATTTTTTATTCTTATTTTCATTGCACTTTAATAACTTGAATCACTTTGAATGAACAATTAAGTAAAGAAAAATGGACAAATAAGCACCAATATATGTATGACAACTGGATTAGAAACTTGGATCTTCGGGTTCACTGTAATCCGGATATGTTATTAGACGATCTGGAGGAATCGTTATTTGAGGACGAGCAAAGTCCTCAAGGCGAGAAGCAGCAACCAGCTCAGGCTGTGCCAGCTGTAACAAAGCGACGCAATTGGCTTTGGAAGCACGCGCACCAGAGCTCAATCGACGACGAGGAAGGTGTAGCACGTTCAAGGACAAATTCTATAACCTCAACATCGGCCGCAAATTCGAGACGCGATAGCGCGGCAAGTAGCCAGGGTTCACCGCTGCGGTCGTCGCCTAAACGTAGCAAAGAGGGCAAATCAAAGAAGATAGACTTTAGCTTAGAGGACGTGTTGCGTAGACCCCGAAGAGATAGCAAAGATAGAAGTGCGTCGCCAGGAAACGAAAGCAGATTGAGTGCTGGAGCGAGACTCTATAGGGTGCTGGAGGAGCAGGCGCTTGGCGAAACTATCAACGACAATTTCGACAACTTCTACATGGAAAATGCTAGGCGGTTGAGCGTCTGCACTACGACGTCGATGAAGTCTAATAATCGGTATAATTAACGCACTGACGGTGTCTCATGCTAGTGTCTAATGTGTGACACCATTGAAATTTCATTCTTCTTTGTTTTGAAGGCATTTAGCGTACACAATTTTGTTATTTTATATTCTAATGATTCCGTGATACAAAATCTGCAGTTGCTAGATGGAAACTCGTGAACTTGTAAGATTAATTAGATTAATTAGATGTTCTCACTTCTCAATTAGAACATGTAAGATTAGATGGTTTTAGATTCACATGTTTTATGAAACACAAATTGTATAGACTTGGCATTTAGTTTATAAATTTGTCTGTTACGCTTAATGTTTTTGTTACGAGACACAAAGTTTTACACTTTTAGAGTTATCTTATTGGATAACATTGAATGATGTCTCTTAATAAAACAAAATAAAGAAAATGTCAAATTTCATCACTTGCTATGGTCGGAAGTTTTAGCCTCACAGAAGTGACACTGAGTGATACATGGATTTTTCTTCTACGACACGATTTCAGCACTGCGATAATGAATATTTTTCAACGGCACATTATGTGAAACTTTTGATTGGCTTCGGTTGTGAATTACTGCATTCGATAAATCTAATTGACGCAAGTGTGCATTTTATTTGCATTCGCAACGATACTATTTGTTTTGTTATTTTTTTTTATTTTCCACAACTACGATTTTCCTAGGTTACATTTACGCCTTTGAAGTATAGTATTTAGTTAATTAAACACTGCATGAACAATCAGATCTTATTACTATGAATGTTTGCATGATATTTTAGTGTGTGCATCTATGTACTTTTATTATATTAGTGTACCTATCAGTTTTTCTTTGAAAGTGTATTCATCTAAATATTGAAAAGTAAGATTTGATCAATGAAAAAATATGATAAATTCAATATTTGTTGAAAGAATATGTATAAGAAAAGTACAAAAAATTGAATGTTGAAACAGTTACTAAACCAATAATATTTTTTCAGATGATATTCCGATACAAGAGGTGAAAGAAGATCAACCTCCAGAAGGGAAAGGGGGATTGGTATCAATAACTGAGGAGGAAGTAGCAGAGCCAACACGGACCGGCTCGGTTCGACAGTCAAAGGATCCGCGTAAGTTAGCAGCGTTTGCTGCTGGTCTTGGAAAGAAATTGAAGGACAAGGACAAGGACAAAGACAAGGACAAAGACAAGGAGAAAGACAAATCCTCTAAGAATGGATATCTGACTCCTAACGAGAAAGACAAAAAAGCTGGCTCACAGTCCGGAACTAAAGACGGTAAAATTAGTAGAGGCGAAACAATTGAACTTGACGGTAGCACTAATGGTAATATTATTCGCAAAAAGAACACGATAGTTGAGAGCAACACGATAACCGGCGATCCCGTGACGTCTCTCATAGAGAGCGGCGACGCTTTGGAGAACCTAAATCTAGATGCAAGTTTGAGTCACAAAGAATCCGAGTCTCTAGGCTCTTCGATGCAAGTCAGTTCTGTTTAGAGATTAAATCTTGAGTTTATATAAACGAATGAATTTTGCAACGAAAATGAGTTTAATGTTTTGTTTCGAAGAAGTGAAACGCTCGTACTTGTGAGAATATGATTTTGTTGATACAATTGTCATTTGGTTGATGCTAGTACTTATTTAGATGATAAATACAACGTTGAGTTGATTCTAAAATTCAAACAATAAGTTCAAGGATGAAATGTCACTTCTATTTGTTTATTCATATGTTGAAAATGCATTTTTAAGACATCTCGAATAGGTTTGTTTGTGCTGTGCCTAAACTATAATTTTTTGTTTTGGTTGACATATTTTATTATCATCGTGTAGTTATTTTATTTTTTTATCACTTCCTTCTGATCATGTTTCTTCGATTTTCAAATGACTTGTATGAAAAATAGTTTATCCTAATGATCACTGCCAGGTGAACTAATTTCAATATCATAATGGACTGAGAGTATCTTTACGTTCACAGTGATTTTCATGTTCAAGGATAATTGGAGTAAATAGCAAAAATAAAGAAAATATCAAGTCACTTGGAGGTAATTTTTTTAACCGCGTAAAATCAACTATTTACTATAACTGACAATATATCCTCATCCTACTGTTAACATTATTAATGGATGTCACGTTGTTATAAAATATTCAAGTGTATTTATTATAAATGTTATAAAGACATAATTTACATTGTTATATAGATTTTATTTACACATATGGTTTTGAACAAAGGTTCCAGCTAAATAATGAACTTGAAGTTTTATCTCAATATTGTTTATTGTTGATAATATAAGTGAACATAGAATTGTACAATTTGTACAATAACAGATCAAAATGTAATGACTATAAAGATAATCCCAATTTCTATAGAATAAAAATTTTCAATTTGATTTAATTGCAAATTGAAATTGTAAAATATATATGCGATTCAAAGATTGACAAATGTTGAAAATTGTGAAAATTATCAAATGAGCATGCAATTTTTGTACTGTGAAATATTAAAAAGGAAAAAATTTTGAAAGTACAAAAACCATTTCATTTTAGTGTTAGAGCTGGTAGTATTGTGCTCTTTTCAAGAAGCCTGTGCTATAAAAAAATAGCATGTTCGGTAGTTTTGATTAGCTGAAAACTAATAAGAATCATCATATTTGATGAACACTGAAACTATCAAGTTTATAATTGTGTATGTGGAAGTAATTTATACACACTTGAATCAACCTGCTCAGCTGAAAGATGCTCAGCGAGTTTCACCGTAAAATTATGTAACAATAATTTTACCTGTAACACACAAATAGTTAGAGGTTCGATTAATAATTTGTAGAGTACAAAAATTGTACAAAAGCAACCCTATTTATAGCTAGTTCCGATTCACATGAAAGTCAGACTATCATTCTATTTTTTCATTTCAAAGTAACCAATTCAACAAACCATTTTATTTATAAAAAATTTCCACATAGTTTCATTCTTACCGTTTCATAATCAACCACTTTTATTTATAAGAGAGGATTTGATTTTTGAACTCAAACTGGATTCGATACTTAAATCTTCTTAAGAAAATATTAATAATAATATAATATAAATAAAGAATATTATTTAGATTCATTAGACATTTAGAATCTGTTAGAAATTGCGTGGGTGAGTGAATAGCTCTTAACCCGTTACCTGCCGAACCTTAATAGAGTAAATCTTTGTAGTAATTATAAGTTTGCGATAAATATACAGACACGATCTAATCTAGAAAACGTTTACAATCGCTTGTAGAAATGTATTTTTTTATTATAAAATATAATCTAGTATATTAGAAATCGTTATTTATTGTATTAAGTTTCAGTAATCAATAATAAAATAAAAACATTTCGTTGCAAAAACGCATCAACGGCAGGTAGCGAGTTAATTAATTATGACCAAAATTTACATCAAAAAGTTTCTAATCGAATTTTTTAAAATTCATTTCCAACGAACAGTTCAGGTCTCACAAATTGTAAGGACTTATAATTGAAGTTATAAGACAAAATGTTATATCATTCGATTTGATTAATTAAAATAATATGTTTCATGACTAAAGTTGTTGTAAGCTAACAAATTAACTAGTTGATTTCAATAAGTGCTACGTCATAAATGGCGACGAAAAAGAAAATTTTGCATTTCATTTCAGTGCTAAAAAAATGATTGTTAATCTAATGATTCTTCTTTATGGTGTATATTTATGTATATAAAATATAATGTTCAAAATTATATATACGAAATATGATTATGTATACTGTAAACAGAATAACAAATAAAAATTATTCAAACAGGAACAAAAAGACAAAAGAATTATTTAGAATTCAAAAATGTTTATTGTTCAAAATTCAATAAGTCTTCTTAAAAAATTACAGTACATCTATTTTTTATTTATTTCAAGTGAAAAATTTGACACTGAACTACTATTTGTTCATAAAATAACTTTCTGTATCGCACAATTTTTTTATTACAAAGTATATAATCATTTTATTATATATTATAATATAATTTTACTCTGTCTGATATTACTGGAAGTAGAAAATATGAAACTTTGCACAAAAATCAAACCACTCATTCGAAAATTACTCACTAATCTGGAAGTCTTTATAAATGTATTATACATTATGAAAAATACAAGAGTTGGTTTTTCAATCAGGCAATCTTTTGTAACCAAGCTTGTATTTGTTTGAGATCAACAGGATTGTCAGCATTCTTATTAAACAATGTGCATTCAGCAAATTCGACTTTGCAATTCAAATGATGAAATTCAAAATCTTTTTCATTCTTCCCGAGAAATGCATTGGTTGAAGATTCATCAGTAGCATCCAATTGATTCGATTTGGTGATACGCAACAGGTTGATTTCATTTTGCAACAAAATTTTGATCACATTGGCTCCTTTAGCAGTTGCCTGATCTTGTTTGTTGCACAGAATCAAAACAGGAATGTTCCTCTCCATTGCTTCGTCTGACAAGAGTCTGTACAGCAATCTGAAAACAATTTTTTCTTCAGTCAGAATATATTTTTGTAAAAACAAGCAATTTTTTAAAAGAGAAAAATTGAATAATTACTCTGCAACATCACGATTGTTTCGTTGAAACGTCGATGCATCTATGATGAAAATCATCGCTTTTGCAGAGTTCTTGTACTTGTCAAAAAACTTGTATCGGAGGCGTTCATCTCCAGGGATAGCAACTAATCTCAATGATCTCTAAAATTGAAGAAAATGTTACATCTAAATTGCTGACTTTTGTGATATTAATTTTAATAAGATGGTGAGACTCTTATTAAACGTACATCGTTAACAACAATATCGCCAATGTTTTCCGTCAGAGAAGTCTGCGTCTGCACAAATTTCGAGTTCATCAGTCTTGAATAAAGCAATGTTTTGCCGGTGTCAGACAAACCTGTCACAAGGACATGCTGTCCAACTGATTTTCGTCTGCGCCATACAGCGAAGAGAACTGAAAAAATGCAAGAAAAAATTAAACAATTGTTTAAAAAACATAAACAGATGTTTAGTTTAAATGCCGTTTAAAAGTCAAAATAACACGGTATAAAGTCTAGTTTTTTCAGTAGAAAAATTGTAAAGAAATAAACATAAAATGATTTATAAATTTATTAATAACAAACAATTTAAATGGTATGTGTAAACACGTAAACATAACCTAAGATGCTAATAAATTACCCAGTGTTAAGATGATGATGAATGCTGCAACCAATATTTCTATCATCTGAGTTGATTTTTCCTCGTCCACGGGCTCAGCGCGCTTCTCCATTGTCACAGTTATTGTTTAAACAAAAAATGTGTAATGAAAACGCTACTCATATGAAGCAATCAAAATATTTGTTGTATCCAGATTGACAAACTGTACGCAGGCTCAGAATATAAAAGTAGTGACGCGTACAACACACGCGTACATTTAGGTAATGAAGACACAGTTCATTGGTCAAATGTGTTGTAACAAAACAACGGTAATGTTTTGAAATTTTTACCAAAAAATAAAGAAAATTTTCCAATAATAATATTTGTTTGTTTACTAAATTTTATTTTTCGCATTTTATTCATTGTTTAGCATTTTTCAAATGTTTTCAATCCAACATATTTTAAATGTCAGTTGAATGTCAGTTTCAAAATTGCAGTAATACTTGGAAAATGATTTTGTAGTAATTTTTTGAGGGTAGAAGAGAAAAAAAATTTAAAAATAAAAAATTCAAGTTGAAATTGAAACGAAGAAACGAATCAAGTCAGGCGCCTGTAGATGTCGCTCGGCTCGGTTCACCGGGTCGGCACTCTTGGCGGAAGAACATATGTTTAGACAGCTGCGCACGCGCAAACATCGCTTCCGCGACGTATCTATCCATCTTTCCAGTCAAGCCAAAAGTGATTGTTTTTCAACCTTAGTCTTATTTAAAGGAATTTTTATTAAATGTCAGAACCACAGTCCGCACTTTTATTAAGAAAACAATTAGCAGGTACGTTGAAGCAAGTCTTATCGAGACAGACATTCGCGTTGAGACGCAAGCACGATGTGAAAACCGGGGGCTTTCATTTTGAACGACGAGTTTTCGAGCGACCTCGAAATCTCTCTCGCTTGGAATGCAACTCGCCCGACCAAACTTTTGTGCTCGAAATACTATCGAGGGAGCTCGGGCCCGTTGCTTGCGATCGTCCAAATTGTTATACAAAAGTCATGCAATTTGTTTCTCACATCGCGGCCGTGCGCTTTGATCGGGGCGTGAAAATCAATACGATGTCTCCTGGTTTGCGAAGCTCCGCACATTTGCAACGAGCTTCGAATTGCAAGAATCGGCAGTTTCTGCCAACACGGGTCGAAAGCCTCACAAACCATGAGCCTCCCGCACCCAAAATAATTGCCGTTCACGAATATATTTATAGAAATTCGCGCGGTATCCCGCAACTCACGCAACCGCAATGAGCTTTTTCAGCGGAAAAAATGTTCCCGTCTTACGTGACGTTCAAGAACGGGCCTGAAATTTTTCAAACCTTCACAAATTACAAAAGTTTTTGATTTTATTTTCTCCTTTTTGTTTATTTTTTTAATCGATTTTTCATGTCGTTTGGAAAGCAAAAGCTCATGAAAGTCTCCCACGAGACTTTGTGAGACATAACCTAGAAATTGATGTTTATACTCGCTCGTCATTTGACCCCGGGGAACAAGCTTCAGCATGATCAGACAATTTTAAGAGGATTCGAAAAAATGAATTTTCTAAATAGTTATAACAAATATTTGAGCTTGATTATTAATTTTGTTCGAAAAATATGGTTTTATACATTGTTTTGTTTGTATTTTAAGAGTATGATTGGTTTAACGATTTTATTGAGAAAGTTCGATTCAACTTGTAAACATAACGTTTAAATTTTGTTTGTTGTTGCGACGAATCTTATCTGGTTTTGTATTATGCAGTTGATTGTGATCTGTTATTACTTCGAGCCATCTTTTCTCGCATTGATTATTCAAGAAATAAATCTTCATATTGAAAATATTGTGAAAATAAAATTTATGATTTTCTATTCTTACAGAGTTAAATAAAAACCCTGTCGAAGGGTTCTCTGCAGGCCTGATAGATGATAATGATATTTACCGATGGGAGGTTCTCATTATTGGACCTCCAGACACGTTATAGTAAGTATTTTAAGATTCGCTCATTTGTCATTTCAATTTTTTATCTAAAAGTATGAATAATGATTGTATATTTAAATTTCTGAGATTGCTTTCACCAAAAATGGAAAATAATAATTTCACATATTGAGTCTTGTTCCTTGCGATACAAAATATATTTAGCTTACACACTTTGTTCGCTTACAATTTAAATAAAAATTCAATTTTTAATTTTTGAAATGATTAGTTCAAATAATTTTATTTAGATGAACTAGCAATTGAAATTTGAAAAATGATCAATAAAATGACTGCCAAAAGAGTTTCTATCAAAAGTTAATAAAGTATTTAGTCTATTATATTGTAATTATGTAAATAGGTCAAAAATGAGCAAAAATAAATTTACATGTTGAGCAATCGATACAATATACTTGTTCTGTAAACGAATTAAAAAATTAATAAATGATAACTGTGTACCTTAGCATTATTCACATTATAGCTTGGAAGAGCTGTAGAATCAAAACTAAGCAGAAATATTGATATTTAATTTTAAAATATGTGACCGTTTTGAAATATTTCGATACTAAGTTTTTAATTCAAGTATTTGACTTGCCTAGTGGCAAAAACCAAAAACAGTTACATATTTTTGACTTGAAAGAACTTTTTATTTATTAAATAGTTTTAATTCTTCGATTCCAAAATTGTTTATAACTTGCTGTTTTATTTGATGATGGCAAAATAGACTCGACCGGTTTTGCAACTAGGCGCTTCAATTTATTAAACACACCACACCATTAATATAATAATTTATAATTTATTTTTAGTGAAGGAGGTTTCTTCAAAGCACATCTACAATTTCCAAAAGAATACCCTCTAAGGCCGCCTAGGATGAAATTTATAACAGAAATATGGCATCCAAACAGTAAGCATTATCTTTTTCGATTCATCATGAATATTCAAAAAATTTTTACATATTTCTATCTTATCTGAGATTATGCACAAAAGAAAACTGATTCAAATGAACTTATCAATCGAATAAAATACAATCAAAAAATTATTGCCACCTTGAAGATAAAATGATTTTTTTTATAATTTCAAAATCTAAGATTGCTTTATTGAATAAAACAAACGAAAGAAAATTTATTTTTTATGACAATATGTAACAAAATGATTATAATCTAAACCGTCTCCCGCAGTCGAAAAGAACGGCGATGTCTGCATATCAATTTTACACGAGCCTGGCGATGACAAGTGGGGCTACGAAAAAGCATCGGAGCGATGGCTTCCAGTTCACACGGTTGAAACTATACTCATAAGCGTCATAAGTATGTTGGCAGACCCTAACGATGAAAGTCCTGCTAATGTAGATGCCGCCGTAAGTAAAATCATATATGTCTTATAAATTACAAGGCAAATCGTTGCAACATTTTTTAATTCGCAAATTTTATTTGCTCTTTATATTTACAGAAAGAGTGGAGGGAAAGCTATACGGAATTCAAACGAAAAGTGGCGAGGTGTGTTCGGAAAAGCCAAGAGGAATGTTTGTAGGAGACGACAAAACTAATCAATTTGAAAAACTTATTTAATTCTGGTAAATATTGCTTATTATTTAATACAATTTAAATACAATTATTGGTTCTTGCGTATAATCAAATCAATCAGCTAAATAACAAATTAATAGAAATAATTTAATACATTTGCAGGCATTTCACGAGAATTTTCATGCTTATATGGTACTGTTGTATAGAATTTACGATTTTAAATGATTAATAAAATTGTATTTTTTTTCTTTCAGGGATGCCGTAAGCACTGTAAGAATGAAACTGGAGTTAACTGTCAGCTAATGAATAACTTCAGCTGAAAACGAATAAGCCTGACCCATCCTTACGCAAAAAGAGATGAGCTCACACAGTTCCGTCGAGTCGCTGGACCATCGTCACCGACGTACCATCTATTGACAAAGAAAAATGCATCAATATACATACGCAGCTCACCTTTTACATATTAAACAGTTAGAACTAATTTACGTAATTATTAAACAAATCATCTGTATGAATATTACCCTAAATATTGATAGTTATTGTAAACTTAGTACGCCCTCCCGCCCTCATCCCCGTTCCATCCAATGATATTATTCTTCTCAAACAAAAAGTTCCCCCCAGCCACTCCCACCAAATCATACAAGACGACGATGTTTGCGTTCGTTGTGAAACGGTATAAATCCTTATATTACCAAACATTTCGTATTTTCTTACTTTCGTATAAACATAAAAACTATAAATACTTATAAATTTTTGTAAAGTCGATGATTAATGCGAGAAACATTGTCGAGTGTATTACGATGACATTAAAAAGGATGAAAAATAATAATAATAAAAAAATATGAAAAATGTAAACATACAAGTTACTGTGTGCATAGCTTCGACTCAATGTCAGACAATGAAATACGTCTAATGCGATAGGGACAGCGTTGTGAGATTTCTCCTGAACCGTAAGTTGCCAAATAACGAATTTTAGATTAAACAAAGAAAACGATAACGGTTAAAAAAGTAACAATTACAATTACATTAAGCGTCAAACTAGGAGGACATCACACTGATATGTTTACTCAATTGTCAGTTCGCTACCGGTTACAAAATGGTTCTCTGTTTTGTTTTTTATATCAAAACTTGCGGTTCTTCAAAGACAAGACTTAGGTTTCGAATTTTGATCATTTTTTATCCGTCTATACTATATATCAATATCGTCAATTAAATTTCAATTACTGAATAACTCTGGTGCCATTTTTATTCTGTCCTAAAGATTTTGCAATCTTTCGTGTGTGACCCAAAATAAATCCATGTTTTTTTTTTTTAAATTAAAAAAAAGGTATTCGACCAAGTGTAAAAAAATGAATTATATCGTGCATCCGTGAGAAAAATGATTTTAAAATTGATTATAATAATTGTCTCTTGATGTGAAGCGTTTTTTTTATAATTTTGCTGCTGCGCGAAAGTTTTATCATCTAAATTATGTAAACTTTCGATCATCAAAGGGTATTTTCATCTGCAAATTCTGAAAATGTACTGAACCTTTTATGATTAATTGTGAATTGCTGTCAGCAATAAACGCGACTTTTTAATAAAATTACCGATCAAATGAAAACGCTCAATTTTATCTATAATCTGGAATTATGCCAGATAATTTATGACTTATAATTTTTTTCGTTTAATTTCACTTTTGCAAAATATATTTGTTTCGCGACATTTTACCTTTTTGGTTTTTTACCTTTTTATTTTTAAGGTTTTTTACACTTTAATTTTTATAACTAGTTTTTATAAATAAAATATTGGTTTGAATGCGATAAAAAAGTCAATTAATAATTTTACTCTTTTTTATTAGAAAACAAAAATTTTTTTAACTCACAAACTGTTCAAATTGTATTTAGTTTGTTAGTTTTTTTAATATATTGTTATCTGTCTGCCGCTACATGCTAAAATCAAAGTTTCAATGGCAATTAATTTGTTTATGCTAATAACAAAAATAATATATGCTATATTTTTTGAATTGTACGCGCATGAGCCATCGAACGACCTGAAAAGTAATAATAAATCGTATAAAACAGAGTGCCAACATTGAGCTGAAAATCAGAAGTGTAGTTACTATGTTACCGACATAAGAGTCTCACAAACATGAACGTTTGATGTGTCAGCAGAATCAGCTGAGTTTTGGTTAACTTTTCTATCTGACATATCCTCCTAACAATCAACTGATCTCAGTTTTTTAATTATAATAATTGACATAAGGTAAACATTGAAATTAAAATATATAAAAACATCTGACTTGATCTCATTTATATATAAACAATAATTGTTGCAATATAGTTATTATCAATTTTATAATTATTATTTACATTTTCACAATACGTTTGTTCCTCTTCAGTCTTCAGTGTTAAAAAAATCTTAATTTTTTTCAGAGTTACCATAAAAATGAGCTCTCGATCCGATTTTCAATTTTGTATTTCGTTGTTAAAAGAAAACGACAAAGACGTCGAAAATGAAGCGAAAAGAATTTTGACAAAAATGTGTGACAACATTATCAAAAACCCAAATGACATTAAATACAGGAAAATCCGAATTGAAAATGCAATCGTCGAGAAAAAACTTTTGCCTGCAATTGGAGCAATTGAGTGTCTTTTTGCTGCTGGATTCATTGAGGTAAATATGAATTTTGATTATATATTTTCAAATATCTCAGTCCATACTCAGAAGTAATATAATATTCTATTTTTTTAGAACGACGATGGGTTTTTGTTGCCCATGGATGCTGCGTTGACAGGCATTACAGAATTAAAACAATTACTCGCAGATAACAATAAAACAGTTTTTAAAAGTGATAAACCAGCAGTGAATTCAACCTCTAGAATGCCAATAAATGTGTCTTCGCAACAACCTAAATCAGCAGCTCAAAATATAGCCCAACCTTCCACATCTAAGTCACCGGTACTCAAGAAACAGCTTCCCAAAAGTAGTTTCTTCATCTCTTTAACAGAAAACTTCAAAAGAGTCCTGAGATATGAAGATCCACAGTTACAGGAACGAGTGAAAAAAATTGTACCCATGGCAAAGATGCAAGTGGCTGCTGTAAATAAATTAAGAGAAATCCAGAAGTGCGTTTTACATGTTCAATAAATAACAAATGGTTGGCAACAACAACAACAATTGAACGAACATTAATATTTTGTAGGACAATTAAAAGTATGGACATTACAGAAGAGAGTACTGAAAAAATGGCAGAGACTGAATTTACAATGGAAGATCTTGTACTGCTTGAACTTCTGCACTGGTTTAAGCACGATTTTTTCGAATGGGTGGATAGTCCAAAATGTAGCTTTTGCGCTTCGGAAAGCACCTTTACTGGAGTCAAATCATCGACTGACACACGCGTTTCTAGAATTGAAGTCTACAAGTATTTTATATCAAAAACAAAAATAAAGTCTGATTTTGAATATGAAATACGAAATTCTATGAACTTGTTTCATTTAATTTTCTAGATGCAACGTTTGTGCAAACAATGTTGATTTCATCAGATTCTCTGACCCGGAGCCACTTCTATATACTCGAAAAGGACGATGTGGTGAGTGGGCAAATGCGTTCACCCTGATTTGTAGGACTTTTGGTTACGATGCAAGATTTATCGAGGATAAAACTGATCATGTTTGGACTGAGGTAAAATATCTAAGTGATCTTTAAAACTACTGAAAATATATTATGTACTAAATTTCTGACAATTTTAGGTCTGGTCTGCATCCAGGAACCGATGGATGCACCTCGATGCCTGCGAAGAAGCGATAGATACTCCACTGATGTACGAAAAAGGATGGGGCAAAAAGCTCTCCTACGTTCTTGCTTTCTCGAAAGACGAAGTGCAAGATGTAACTTGGCGATACACTCGCGACCAAAAATCCATCATGGGGCGCAGGAATTTTTGTTCGGAGTCAAGTCTTTCCACTTTCATCGCAAAGTTAAACGAAAGCCGTGCCAATTCTCCGGGATACAGCGAAGCTAGAAAAAAATATGTTATAAAAAGAAGGTTGCAGGAATTGGTGTCCTTGTTGCCCGCACCTCCTGGAATGACAAAACCATCTGATCTTCATGATGATAAAGATTATCAGGGCCGCAGTTCTGGTTCTTTAGCATGGAGACTCTTGCGTGGAGAGACAACGGTAAATTATAAATGTTTAATAATCAAATTGATTTTAATAGACAGTCATAAATCGTTTGTTTTCATTTTCAGAACGAGTCCACCAAATCGCACAAATGGATGATTTCAAAAAAAGGCGAAAATGTTAGTTTGAAATATAACATTACATCAGATACTTATGAGATTGTAGAAGAAATCGACGGCATAAAAAATGTGAGCACAAAAAGTGGCTGGCAAAATGGAGTCGAGGAGGCGAAAGGTGGAGTATTTCGCAAAGTTGAAAATGACTGGAAAATGGTCTATCTAGCAAGATCGCCTGAGTCCAGTGAAGGTAGTTTGACATGGACTTTTCAGTGTAGTGATAAGCAGCAAGTTGTTAAATCCATTGAACTTTCGGCTTCGTGTGCAACTTTTGAACAAGGAACCATACAGTGGCAAGTTACGGGATTTTTCGAAAACACAAACGAGTATAAAACTGTTCTTATTCAAGATTGTTCAAACTTTAAGACAACTGAACTCGCCGGAGCTTCAAAAGTGAGTTTCAGTGCGACATTAGGCGGTGGAACCAGCTGGCAACACGCACAGTTGTTCAGACATAGTTCAAGTCTGGACGGTGTACATTCCTTGTGTATAAATATTGAATTGAAGAATCTTTAATTTATGCAACTTTTACTTATGTTAAAAGATGAAATTTTGTAATTACGAAAAGTATTGTAGTACTTTTTAATTATTGAGAATCAAATCAATAAACTATTCAATTGTAAAAATGAGTTTTGTAAATGGTTCGTACCTATCTCAAACTATTTAGATAAGGAGCCAAGTCATTGAAAACATAAATAATCAAGCGTTAGAACTTTTAAGCTAAATTTTCGTTGGTATGTCAGGAATGCATGACAAATAAAAGTTCGGTCAGCATTTAATCGGTAATAATCAAAATACTTCTGTCATGCATATGATTAATGACTTCCTGTCTTTTCGACTAGTGATTATGAGCATGAGCCTCGCCTCATGATGAATGACTCAATTTTATATCCAAATCGTAGGAGATACAGCGATGTTCATGATGCTGTCGCTGTCACATGATTACGTTACATCCGTAATAATTATTTACAGGTGATTTAACATGCTAGATATGCGTTATTTATTAATTGCCGAAAAATAACCCGGAACTTGAAATAAATCAAATTTCGGAAACATTTTGTAATGTACACTCTTAATTCCTGTATCTTTCACCATTTACTAATGTTGAACGTTAGTTTTGCAAAACCAACTTTTGTTTGAACTCGTGTTTTTTAGTTTCATACTTTCATTATTATACAAAACAGAAATAATCCCCCCTCTATAAAAAAATTTATCGCCGCTGCCGTGTCGTGTTTCGATTCGAGAAATCTGAAACCAAAAAATTCTGACTGCTTAACAAAGATTTCTCCAAACGTTTTCATTCCTTCAGATGAAATAATTGATTTATCTAGTTTGAAATGAGTAAATCTGTTTTAGTCACAAATTTGAAGAATCAACATTTTAATTAGAAATATCGGTGCTTAATGAGGAATTTCAGTGTATAATTTGTCTGGTTCATTTGATTTCAGCGGTAAAATTCAACATGGTCGTATGATAATCGTATTTTTTTAGCCTGCCACCGTCAGTCCTCGCTTCCGTCCACCAAGTTCCCAATCATAACTGCCCTACAAGGAGCTACTAAAAAGCTACCTTCACACTACTTGGAGCATTGTTAGACTCATAGAAGTCTCAGACTCAAGAACTGTCTGAGACTCCAGAACTGTAGCAGATCAGTCCACGAAGATTTGTTATTTAAAATAACAAAGAGTGCAGTCCCCGTGGATTCGTAGTTGAGGGTTCACCGATTTTCCGACTTTTTTTGTATACTTTGATGTATAATTTTTTATACAGATGTATCGATAGCGACTATCAAATTGAATTGTTGCAGTCATACAAACTGAACAGCCGAAGCAAATTAGTATTACCTCAAAACCAAATTAAAGTTCACCGAATATGTTTTTAAATTTCCATTATGACTTTTCCAATTTTGTAACTATAGTTAACTTTAAAAAAAATTATAACAGTGATGAATGAAAACTCGAAAGAAGTCTTTTGAAAAGAAGTTTAATTTCAAATATTTGAAAAATTCAATATCACCTCTAAACTTAAACAGAAATAAAAAAACAACCCGATAAAAAATTAATAACTTCACATAATCTATAATAACACTAAACGAAATGCCATGTAATCAGGTCAGCAATTAAAAAAAAGTTACTTACATTAATGGATCTGCTTCGGCTGCGGGTGATAATGACGTCACTAGATCTACTGCATCCGTGCTCACGATGACATCGCGGGATCTACTACAGCTGCGTTCTCGATAGCATGGCGGGATTCACTGCGCACGCGCATCCAATAACGCTACGAGATCTACTGTGAAAGCCTCCTCGATGGCATTGCAGGATGTACTGCGCATGAGCATCTAATGACGTCACGAGATCTACTGCGCACGCGCATCCATTGACGCCACGAGATTTACTGAGCTACGCTCTCGATGGCGGTGCGAAACGTACTGCGCATGCGCATTCAATGACCCCACGAGATCTACTGCGCATGCGCATTCGATGACGCCACGATATCTACTGCAGAAGCTCACTCGATGGCGTTGCAGGATGCACTGCGCATGCGTATCCAATGATGCCACGAGATCTACTGCGCACGCGCACTTGATAGCGTTGCAGGATACTGCACATGCGCATCCAATGACTCCACGAGATCGACTGCAGAAAGTGAGAATTTGCGCAAAAGACATAGGTATAAAAACGCCTCTCATTTGTATAAAAAATACAAAGAAAATTTTTGATTTTATACGAAATTGTATGATGGAATTTAAGATGCGTTCAAAAACTTTGATGTGTAAATATAACAACTTTAAAATAATACAAATTTATGAATTATTGATGCATTTCGTTCATATCAATTTATTTCCAAATTTTTGATGATAATTACTTTTTTCAACACTAGTGGAAGTAAAAATCATTACTCATTATTTTTATACAGAACTTATCTGCTTTATTTTTTGACAAACGTTTGTTCTAAAATTATAGATATATTACTCTTAAATTAAACCATGTGAAATATGTAGAAGTACCTTGTTTAATGGTTAAACATAGAATGAAACAAAACAAAAAAAGAAACTGTTAAAAAAACTGTTAGTTTCGGTGTGAATGATATAAATTTTCGATGAAGAGCGGTTTGGCTATAGTACAAGAGGCGACAAAATGTGGTATTGCATTACGTCTTGCCTGGTCGGGAAGGGGTGCCCCGACCCAGTTGCCAATGCGTGAAGTTATTTTGTTAGCCATGGCTAACAAACGCATTTGTGCCACTCGTCTACTTGTAGGCATATTGGCTGCACTTGCCGAGCGCTCGCTTCCTCCATGCCACTAATTAACAATTTGAGAATTCACCGCTCAATTTTGTCGCACAATTTAGACGTTTGAGTGCGATTTCTCAAGCGATTTCATTTCTCATATTTATAAAACGCGTCGACGAATTTAATGCCAGTGATGTAACTGTGAATGAATTTTGTAATAAAAAAAAAATCTATGACCGACAAAATAAAAACTAATAAACAAGTTTAAATTTAAAGAAACACAAAAATAAATGATTCACAAGAGACGGACGTTGGTTTTTTCTCTCTCGAACAGTTTGGTGCAGAACGTGTTATTTATAATCCGCATTCAAAATACACGGCCAAATAAAAAGACAAAAAAAATATCCGGATTAAATGGCAAAAAGAAAAGTGAGAGGCATTAATTCAAATAGAGAGCGCGGACGTCAGAACGTGAGACCATACATATAAGATATTTCGGGTGCAAACGCAGATAAACCAGGCCAACGACAACCAAGACGCTACGAGGCATAATGACGTACGATAGAAAACACAGGGTGAACGGTGCCTTGGCGTTTTTCACTCATTCCAAGACCAGACGTTTGCAATGTAAAAATTTTGGCAATTGTTTAAGAAATTGTCTGGATTATTGGATCGTGTTTGTACCATTTATGTTACAAATCTCTATTAAGAAGTCAACCAATCAGTGGCTTTTGGATAGATTTGCGGATGTTCATTGTACCAATTTATCTGCCACATTGTTACTCAGACAATGATTTATTTTACAATTCCAATGTCTCAATTAGATCAATTATAACAAAATTAGTTTTCTATCTAAAAAAAGTTAGAATAAGCGAAAGAAGGATAACTTCAGTATTTAATAATAAAAATTGGTTTATTTGAAAAAATAAGATATTTTGAATTGAATTTTGAATGAAAAATAAAATAAAAATATTATTGATTGAGATGGCAATTTGAACTGGCTGAATAAGAGTACTGCGCAAATTTGATTCTCTATATAGACAGTGGAGAATTATTTTTATCGAAGTTTGAGATAGATAAACCAATTAAACATACGCCTTCTGATGAGCAATATTTTTTCTCGAATGACGCCGATGCTTTTAAACGTTTCCCGGTCGTTGCAATGCAACCAATTCGTTTTTCATTCGTTTACAGACTAAAATTATTGTTCGAAAATTCTTTCAGCCAACAAAATGTAAATTTCAATGGAGAAAATTGCATCATTCCAATCAAAAAATCGTATTAATCCAGTAGAACGAATAAACGAAAATAAATGATTGTTTGGTTGAATTATTCTAAAAAGAAAAAAGTACCACTTTTGAGTTTTGCAATGAACAATTAAAATTGCATCATTTCAATCAAAAAAATCATTTTAATCAAGTAGAACAAATAAACGAAAAAAATCAACATTTGTCTGAATAATTATTTTGAAAAAAAAACAGTATCAGTTTTTAATTGAACAATTAAGACGAAACTTTGAACTACAAAAATTTCGAAGCTAAACATCTTTTGAAAAAACTAACTCAATTCTTGAAATAGATCCCGGTACGATCTGGAAGACTGCAGGTCTAAAGTATATTGGAATTTGTTATTTTTGAAAGACGTTAGGTTTGCAAGTAACATTATCGGAGCACATTACATATGTACAGGATGCAAATGACGTAGCAGTAATTTCGACAAGCTTAGGCGATTAATACGTATTGCTTGCGTTGCTAAAACAACCTTGCAATAAAAGCTTTGGTATGGCATCCGCCCGCGTCACAATCCTAATATATCCGAGAGTTGCGCAACTATATTTTATTTTTGTGTGCATTCTCGCTGGATTAATTCTTTCTACAAATCAATCAAAATGTTTGTTCTATAGGTACAAATACCAACGGTAAACGTACCAAAGCATACCTCGGTCCATTTTGACGCAGATTAAATGCAATCATAAAATATACAACGTTGATGCACTCAAAGTGCAATGATCTCAAATGTAACAAATTTTAAATTTTATTTGCGATAACTCGCAAAACAATTATTCAAAATAAAGTAACATAAATTTTCGAGCCGCTCTGTCATCGCTTACATTTGTTTGGACTTACTATTTATAATTTCTTATGCCTCTTGTGGTCTTGGTCGCCGGCATCGGAAAAGTGGAAAATAGACAGGGAAAACTCGACGATTTTGAATATCTAAATTAGGGGCCAACGGAAAGTAAGAAATGGTTTCAAAATTGAAATATATTTATAGATTGTCTAGAATCAAAAATATTTAACGAGTTCAGAATGTGAAAAAACAGCGACGATTACAAAAACTGTTGGTTTCATTTTTTGAATGGAAAATAAAATTGATTATTTATCGTCGGATCAAAAGATGTTAAGTATACGTGTAACTGAATGAATCATTTTAATAAACGTTTCGTCTTAGATGAATCATCTAGAAAACGACGATTGCAGTAGTTTGAACGAGCTGTTCGAATAAAAGTAATAAATAACTTTTAATTTTGCACAACAAACAGAAATATAGAGAATATCATGTTATAAACCTCAAATCTATTATTCTATATTGAGGTTTGTACTACTTGGAAATCATGATTCAAGTCTGTGAAAATCAAAAAGCACACAAAATTGCTGGCGTAGAAACTGGAAAATGTCCAATTTTGACGTTCGATCATAGGACGACGTCGTACACCTTTGCTCGGCCTCGAGAAAGCTATATATTTCATGAACGCGATCGCCAAATTGTGCGATTTTATCAGCATATTCCAACTTCCATTCATGTAAATTGAGAGTCACTTAAAAAATTTCCTACAGACACCAAACTATATATTTAATTGAACATAAATTTTCAAGCTGATTTTAAAAGTCGCCGATTGAGAAAATGAAATCATAATTTTAATTTGTGTCTTGAATAATTTTTAACGAATTTCGTTGCTGGTAAATAGTGGCAAGAAAATATTGTTTTGAAATGAGCAGAATGAATTTGATACGAGGCGGTTCAGTCAAGGATGGGTTATGTACTATACATGTATTGCTTTTCATTAGTGCAGTATGCAAAGTTTCTGACTATTGATAGATTTCGTATTTCCGGATTGAACGTGAAACACGAAGGACAGCGTTATCAAAATACAACTTTAATTAAGCAAACTTGCATGAATGAAAAGCGTATACGTTGACAAACAACTGCTAAAATATAAACATATTTACGATTACACATGATTATAGTTCGTAAATTTATGAATTGTAGTACAATAAATTCATCGTCAAAATCAATTTAGTTTTGCTAACTTTGTAATTTACACATAGAAAAAGATGATTTCGTCATTCAAAATTGGAATTGCATCATTTTTGGAACCTGCATGAATTAAAATTTTGGCCAATACGAGTATTATTTCTGTTACTCGTTTTTCATTCCATGTAGTGTAACAAAAAATAACTGGCCGAGTAGAAATACACGACAATAGTCAACCGCAATATTCGCACAGTAGTAACGTCGTTGTTACGAGTTGACATATACTCATCGTTTTATGGGAATTAGATGCGGTGTGCGAGGTCGGACATAAATAAATGAATTAACAAGAATAAACTGCCAGTCAACGTTTCGGCAGGTTTGCGCTTTAGGATTATTAAAGTTTACCTCACAGACGCTTGATCCAGAAATAAAATTCGAACGCTTTTTACATTTTCGATGTTTAAAAAGCCGTGATGATTTTAAAATGTTTCTCCTGGCATTAATTTCATTGTCCCAGAAAACAGTGCGGAAACGTATTACGCGTGCCATTTGATATCAAAAGATTACGTTAGAATTCACCGTTATTTTTATGATTTCAAATGCGCGACCGAACGGATTAAAAACCATGCCAAAGTCAATGCTCGTTTGAATCATTTGTAATTGTTCAGTTCATTTGAGCAAACTCGTTCAATCGAATCAAAAGACTCGTTAGTTTATTTTCCGAACTCAAACCTGTGCCAATTTTAATTTTACACGAATATTCTTAATTGAAGTTTTTAAATATTCGTCTTCTCCTTCTTATGATGAACTTGAAATTCAATAGTTCCAAATTGTACTTCTCTGTATGGCAGTTCTAATACGAAGGTCAGACTTAGAGAATGCAGGGTTCTAAAAATAAAAAAGCGATGGAACTTTTTGAACAGAACAATTTATTAGGCCTGAAGAAAGAAAAATAGAACGCTCGGGCTTATACACTTACCATCAAAAGTTCATCAACAAATGACATCAGATTTACCACTTTCTATACACCCATCTGTAAATAGTTTGAAAACTCCGAAAGCTTCAGAATATATCTCTCTGTAATTCAAACGGTACAAAAAACTGTCCGTCAAACGATATTTTTGGATTTAAAGTTACATTTAACCCATATTTTCGTTTGTAGAATCTCTGATTCATTCGATTTTAAATTAGAAAACACTATATAAGGCTGCGACTTTGACAGGATATATCAATTTCTGCAACTCGCTGTTTAACAAATTGAAAATACAAATGTGAATTGCGTCAACATTTTTAGGTTAGATTTATTTACTAGAAAAACACAAATGTCTAATTTGACAAAGTTATGCTCGGTTTAACTTAGAATTGTTCGTTATTATCGAAATCGGACAATTGAAACGATGTTTGGTCAGTGTTGCTTGTCTGGTATACCAAAATCTAAAAACAAGTCGAGATGATTTTGACGAACAGCTTTTTCTTCTTCAGACACTAAAGTGAACGAGTCACCTGAGCGTAGCTTCACCTCGACTGTAAATTTTGTGGAACTTTTCACGTGGGCTAGTCACGGTCAGCTGTATATATCATCTGTCGGCGTGTCGTTAATCTGGCCCCGGGGATCACTTCCTTCTGACTCAAAAATACGGTACAAAATTCTGTCTTAACTTGTACAGCAGTGCGTTTTGCGAGAGCTACAATCGAAAGATACCTGGAGAGCTACCAGCAAGGTCAAATTAAGATTTTGCGAAAGAAAAGGACCAGGAAGAGGCCGGTCTGCGGAACCAAACGGAAACGGAGTCTGAAAGCTTTGGTTCCTCGCGACCATCTATTTTCATCTCACTCTTGAAACACACGGCTAACCGGTTGCTCGCAGTGCTTTTTCCTCGGCCACCCCTTGTCACACTTTTGGTATCATCTCCACCTAAAAAGGTAGATTGGGAAACCAAGTAACGAGGCGCCCGATTGGACCAGAGCTGCGACCAATTATAACGCACGTCTCAGCCTAGGATCACATTGCACGCGCTTATATTGGGAGCCTCCGCTTGCTTCCCTGACAGAACGGCTCTCTAACGTAAGTGCTCCACGTCGGTCGTTTTTTGATTTTTTTATTTTCAATTTTCATCCAACACTTTTGAAAAGAAAATAAGAAACCACGTCGGCTATTTGCATGCTTGTCTGATCACTCACCCGTCCAAGGTGCGCGCTCATTTCTCCCAAAACTACAGATACAGGAAGTGTTTTCGTCATAAAATTTTGTGTAAAAAAGTTGTGCATTTACTGCCATTCCACGAGAACAACAAGTGTGTGACACCGGACTTTTAGTGTTCGCTTGTACCTGTTGATTACCAGTGCTTTGGAAGAAGGACTTACTGGGACTTTATCACTGGATACCAATAGTTATCGCGTATGGATTTCGTGAACTTGTTTTGCAAAAAAAATTGACCGCTTGTCACAATTCCTCCACGGTTCAATATTTTTGATGTAACCTGATTCGATTCTGATATCGATATTAAAACGATTTGATTTAATTTTTGCATTTGGATTTTGTAATTTGTGATTTGTAATGAATTTTGATTGTGTCGGAACAAAAGTTATGTAATGTTTCCTCATCTCTCTTCTAGTCAATTCTTGGCACAGTGACACTACCGTGTTACTTTCTACAACGCACGCCGAACGTTAAACTCGTGTTATTTTTAATTGCAAATTACGTTTGAATGTTCAAGTTTGAAAATATAAGTTTACTTGTGAAAAAAAATGCAAATTTAAAGTGTATTTTTTTATTGAGTTTCTCAGATTAACGTTCGCAATTTCGGATTATGGAGGTTTGCTCTAAATACTGGACTGTGATAAACGCGTAACGTACAATTATAGCAGTCAACACTCGAAATTGAGAGACTTGGAAAGAGTCCCGGTTAGGCGCATGCGCCGTGGATCGTGCGCCTCGCGTGACATACAAACGGTTCTCGAGTCCGATCACTTCATTCCTCGCGGTGCTTTCATGTGATTCCCCGGTTCACTAACTTGTTGAAAGTTGTCTCGTACAGTGATTGGTCAGATGTGCATCCATCATATTCATAAATTCCATTTTTGTATATTTTATTTTCATCAAACAATTTCTTTGTATCAAAATTGACTGATCCAATTGTTGCTTTTTAAAATGTGTATATTTAATAAACTGTGTGTTTAGGGCCGCCCAGCTCGCGCCGACAGAAGTAGTCCGTCCGCCGCCGAAGTCAACGCCAAAAAGACAACCATAAGCACGAAAAACGACGACTTAGTTGATAAGTAGAAAAAGGAAGCCAAGGGCACTCATTTTCAATCTTGCAAGTAAAGGATTAAATAAAACAAGATGCCACGCGCCAAGGAACCCGAGAGCGATGATCCCGATCCGACCCCATACTTGTTCGTGTCCCTTGAACAAAAAAGAATCGACCAGTCGAAACCATACGATGCGAAAAAGGCATGCTGGGTGCCAGACGAAAAGGAAGGATACGTCCTTGGTGAGATTAAGGGCACCAAGGGAGATATCGTAACCGTCATAATTGGTGGCAGCGAGGTAACTATCATTTTATTGTCTTTCAACTCTAAAACATCCACATTTCTCAATCTTCCAAAAAATGATTCCAAAAAATAATGTTCGGAGCAAAAATTAAACTGAATAAATAAATAGTCAAATCAAACTAAATTTTAACACATGCTGATAAACAAGCAAAAAACTAATAGACAGACAAGTAAAATGGAAGATGTTTATCTTCATTTGATTATATAATACGGAATCAAATACCGGATCCAAAGTAAAACTGAAAATTAAAAGTACAAGTTTAAATTTTGAGTTCAATTTTGATTAGCAGAAATATTGTTTGTTTGTAAAATTAGACGGTATGAGTAGTTTATATTAAACAATACGGCTCTTGAAACTTTGGACTTTAAGAATAGAAATGGCGACTTGAGACCGGATCCATTTGAAGAAATATGTCTCTTTCGGACAACGCCAGTCAAATTCGGTTGTATAACACTCACAAGGATTGTTATTAATAATGTTCATGCTGAATTTTAAGATACTTTTGCTTCCACGGTATTTTCAATCCGTTATGCAGAACAAACAATTTTAATTTGATCTAACTTTAAGACTTTGCCAAGCGGCGGTGCCAACGTTGAGCTCCTTCCCTTAAAAACAAGTTCAACAAGTTAAAACAAACAAAAATCAACTAGCTTTGATTTTCAAAAAATTTCTATTTAAACAACATAATTTAAAATGATTCATACTTGAAAGATGAACTGACAAATTTTTTAACATTTTTAAAAACAAATTTAAAATAAAATGCAATATAAAGTAAAAAATGTGAAATAACCGACTAATTCAAGTTCGCGAGATGAAGACGTTAAATGTCTGATTGTTATGACATTTTTGAGGATTAAACATGAAAAATGATTTTTTCGTTCTAAAAATAAAATATGGAATCCAACATGGGAAACAATTTGTGAAAATCTCAGTTTCCAGGGAACACAAAATGTCGAACAGAAACGCGAGAGGGGGTAGATACGTTTAGCTGGAATACGCACTATATATATAAAAAGCTAAAGGTAGGGCGGCGCCGGGCGTCGCGAGGCGTCGGCGTAACCACCGCCAACCCATATCGGGCTGCTGCGACTCTATTTCAAGAACAGAATAGCACTATTCAGATCTCTTTTTTTTTCGGTTCAACACAAACGACCAATGCTGGCCACGCGTAGTAATTTGAACCATGCAACAATCATATAAACTTATATGAATGAACAAATATTATTTATGAGAAAACGAATTATTATCTTGCAGTACCATAGCTCAGATACAAAAATCTCCTTCATAAGTCAGAAATCATTTTTTTAAATAACTCAATTTAAAATAATTAAGAATTCATAATATTAAACAATTAAAAAAAAGGTAAAATAAGAACGTATTTTCAAAGTCGATTAATATGTAATTGTAGTAAGAAATGCGAGACTGAAACAATATCGCGAGTTCTGAAATTGTTCACGCACAATTTCAAAAACTCCATGAAAGTCAGTCCGTATTACAAAGTCGAGTTTATTCGGCCAGCGGCGTCTTACATAATCCAGTTCAGCAAACCCTGTTTTTCGTCGACGTGCTTAAATGCTATTGTTAGTTACTCTAGTAGGACTTTAATAATAAAATGAAACGCCACATCTCGAAACGCAGGTCAATTTATTTTTAGCACGTCCAATAGCAAAACTCAAACGAGAGATAAACGAAGCGGAACGTCAAATGCCACTAATATTTACCTTACCCAATAACAGCAGATGAAAAATAAATATAATAAAAATTTGAATAAGATTGTTTAACGCTAAGAGAACACCAACAATTTTTGTGCAATACAAGTATCAACTATAAAAAACATAAATACAGATGGCATTTGTGCATTAAAAAAGTTAATCTACAATTGTAAAAAATGTATTTAATTTGCAAATTTATGGATTCTAAATGTTATCGTCAATATGAAATTACGTAACGTATAGAAAAACGTCTATCTAAAATAAGAAATACATCGTCGCCCGAGTGACACTACCAGATGTTCCACGGCGTTTCGCTTTTAAATGCACTTCCGATTTGAAGTAAAGATATACTCGTTTTCTAAATATAAACTTGCAGTTTCAAATTTAATGGGGATTTAATGGTGCGTCTACCAAATGGGAGAAATAACTCGGTCAAACTTTGTCAAGTGTATGTACACCTGCACAACCATCGTTTTTTTATTACTTTCACGTTATTTTTAGAACAAATTGTTTGCACAAAAACGTAAATTCACAGACTAATTTGATTTTTGTTCGATGACACTTGTTAAAATGTATGTCAAAATCACACAGACAAAGCAATTCAGAAAGGACCAGCTTTCACAAGTGAATCCGCCAAAATTCGAAAAGTCTGAGGACATGGCTGACCTGACCTTCCTAAACGAGGCGTCAGTGTTGCACAATCTCAAACAACGTTACTACAAAAAAATGATCTATGTAAGTATCAAAGTCAACAGATAACTAATGTTTTTCTTCCTTCCGTTCTCCAGACCAAGGATTTCAAGAAGGAGCAGGTGTCGCAAGTCAACCCGCCGAAGTATGAGAAAGCTGAGGACATGTCAAATTTGACATACCTCAACGACGCTTCGGTCCTGCACAATTTGAAGCAACGTTACTATGCCAAGTTGATCTACGTAAGATAAAAATAATTAGGGGCTGCTGACCGTTTGAAGTGTGATTTCTCCAATTCCTGACGAGTCGTGTAAAACACCATACGTGCCACGACTTAGCCATACTTTGTCATTTCTTTTACCCTCTACAAAGTCAATCATTTGGATGCTGCCAAACAGGTGCTTTGTTGGGTGGTAAAAGATCAACCGTAGACTAATCCATTTTCAGTTTCGCTGACCCTTGATGACCAAATCAGCTCAACAGACCTGACTGATTTTCGTGTGTTTATCCTGTAGACATAAATGTATAGTTTGTTTTCAAGTAAAAGCAAATAAGATTTTTTGAAATTTGATACAAAAAATTTACCTAGTTGACAAAATTAAAGCACAAACCTAAGTTTAAGATAAATGTAAAAAAAGTCTTATTTGCACCTGCTATTTTAATAGTTTTAGAAAATACGCACTGTGACAACAGAAAGCGGAAGTTTGACTAAATAATAATTTTTTGTATGAGAATGAATATTTTGTTGTGAGAAAATTAATTAATTTTTCTTATATTCCACAGACCTACTCCGGACTTTTCTGCGTTGCTATCAATCCATACAAACGGTACCCTGTCTACACGCTACGTTGCGCTAAGTTGTACCGTGGTAAAAGACGTAGCGAAGTTCCACCCCATATCTTCGCTATTTCTGACGGCGCTTACGTGAACATGTTGACAAGTACGCATAAAGCATCCATAGAAAACAAAATTAAACCAAGTTTAATGTGTAACATGTGGTAATTCTTTATTTTCTTCGATTCTTCAGATTCTGAAAATCAATCTATGTTGATTACTGGAGAATCTGGTGCCGGAAAGACTGAGAACACGAAAAAAGTAATTGCGTACTTCGCAACTGTCGGTGCTTCAACGAAGAAATCAGATGCCTCAGATAAGAAGGGATCTCTTGAAGATCAGGTCGTACAAACCAATCCCGTACTGGAAGCTTTCGGTAACGCCAAGACTGTCCGTAACGATAACTCATCTCGTTTCGTAAGTTGATTCAAGTTAATGTTTTTTATGATTTCTTGATTATTTTCCATCCTATAAAAGTTAACATTGTTAATCCGCTCTGCTGTAGGGTAAATTCATTCGTATCCACTTTGGACCGTCTGGTAAATTGGCTGGTGCTGACATTGAGACTTGTAAGTTACTTTGAAATGTTAAACAAATATAAACAACGAAATAAAACAACTTCGAACATACTTATGAAAATCGAATAAACTTTTACAGATCTACTTGAGAAAGCTCGTGTAATTTCCCAGCAAGCACTTGAGCGTTCTTACCACATTTTCTACCAAATGATGTCCGGAGCCGTCAAGGGACTCAAGGGTATGTTCATTCTTTTGCAAACTCAACATCAAACATAAAAACGGTCCTCCACAGCCAACACATATATCTCCCAATTAAATCATGAGTTTATTAATCTTAGATTAAATCAAACATACACCTTAGGTTAAGAAAAAATTCAAACTCAGAGTTAGGATTAGAGTTACAAAAGCTGGAAGATATTGCACTAGGGGATGCTGCAAGTTGGGCGTTGTTTGTGCAACGAAGCGAACAATTTTTTTTTATTTACCAATCTCGTATAAAGTTGATTTGAAATCCTCCTTTCGAATTCAGAGATGTGCCTTTTCTCCAATAACATCACCGACTACTACTTCGTGTCGCAAGGAAAAACGACAATTCCCGGTGTCGACGACGGCGAGGAATGTTTACTGACAGACGTAAGGCCCGATCGTCAAACGGACGCGATAGTCGTCTTTTGATTCGTTTATGATTAGTTTTTTTCTCTGTTTTTATTTGCTTTCAGCGTCGTTTATTTAATGCAATTAAAACTGTTATTACTGTTCAGCGCCTAGTAGATACCAAATCCTCGTAGACAAGGCTATTTTAGATCGGAAGTGTTGTTTTGTTTTTATAATGACGACTGTTTTATTTTATTTTAAGAAAGCGTATGACATGTGTATAGACTCGAATGGTCTGCTGTGAATAGTTACCGTAGTCTTTAACAGCGTTTTATGAACCCCTGGTGGAGAAAGATACCTGGCCTCCAAGGAAGACATTATCATACAACCCGTATGATAGCCCTTACAAGTCGTCTTACGGAGTCCCAAATTAATCTCAATTTTAGTCTCTGAACCCTTCAATACGGGCCATAATTTGACCGGTTTTGGACCAACGACTAGAATCCTTTGACCGTTCAATTGATTGTGCCATGGTCGTTGCCAAAACCACATTTAAAGAGTTTGGTCTAACGGCTATCCCGTAGATAAGCTGGGGACTGTGGAACAAACCATGAGAAAACATGGCAAACTGTAGTTCTCGGCTCACCTGCATGTGTTTTTATGTTACCTCGCAGAAATATGCCTGCTGTCCAACAACATCAAAGACTATCACTTTGTATCGCAAGGCAAAACCACGATACCGGGTCTCGATGATGGCGAGGAACTCATGATTACTGATGTAAGTGCATGCTAGGTCCAAATTGAGCTCGACACTCGTCGTTTTCTATCACTTTTTTGTTACATCAAATCATCAATTCATCAATTAAACATAAACGATTCAAAATAATACAAAGTGTCCAGCTCTTTTGTTCTACTAAAACAAAATGTATGCAACTTGTGCTTTAACGCCTTGAGTATTCATTGTTAATGATATTGCTATTGTTATTATTCATCAGCAGAGAGTCAATGTGCAAAAGTGTCTCCGTTCGTCTATCTTTGCAAATTCTGTTCGCTCTTTCTTGTACGCTTATATTTCAGTGCCTCTACTGCCTTCATTTATGTCTATCAGCCTCATTCGAATCACCGTAGATTGTCTCTATTTAGACCACCATCTTACCGTTCACAACTTTTTCCAGCTACACTACTTGGACTACACCATCGTCTCTCTTTCTTTTCTGTTATTAACTTCTATTTCTACTTCTATTATACGACCTAACAACTTTCTTCTTTTTAGCTCTCTTCTCTCTTTCAGCTCCATTAAACACTACTGCTGGTATAGTAGACTAGATTAGTAGTTTAGTTGTAGTAGTTCTGAAACAATTAGATCATCTGTTCATTGCGTAGTACTTTTTATTATTGAGTCACTGTTGTCTGCGCCAGTCTCAAAGTTAGCCAAAGTTAAAAAGAAAAATTAAAAAGAGATCGTAATGCAGAAATGACGTTGCTGACCAACCGAATGTGGCCATACTCCTTCATTAACCAGGGTAAGACGAGAATCCCAGGAGTCAACGATTACTTGGAAATGGAAGTGACAGACGTAAGTCCTTCCTCCTGTTAACTTTTTGGCAACCTCGGTATAACTGACGTCGTCTTTTTTTTTATTTTTCAAACATTCATTTTGGAAATTTTTGAATTGACATTGAAATGGGAAAACTGGTCGATGAGAGTTGTATCGATGTTACCAAAAATGATGACCCTCGCCCCCCGTTGCTTCCTGCTATAGCCATAATGCTTGTAGCTGGAGCTGTCGGGGGGCGGGAAACAGGGGGCGGACAAACAATGGTTCAACTCGAGTTTTTTCAAAGTCGTCTCCCAAGCACCCGCTCTCCGATGAGCTCCTTTCATGCTCCTTTATTCCAACAAGAAAAACAAACAAAACAAGGTTCTCTTAATTTAAGGACACCAAAACAATTCTGTTATGAACTGTTAAATGCAAAAATTGTATTAGGTACTCTGACAAGACATATCAATTGTTCAAGATCAACTTGTTGCTTCTGAGATGACTATAAAATCAATTGATTGTATTTCGCAGAAATGTGTTTATTGTCGAACAACATATACGACTATTACAACGTATCTCAAGGAAAGATTACTATTCCCAATATGGACGACGGCGAGGAAGTGGTTCTAACGGACGTAAGTCCCAATCAGACAACTTGCCCCAGACCTTGTATCCCAAAACTGATCTGCACTTGGTACCCCTCCCCCTCTCCCGATTATTTGAACTTCTAAATCTTGTGTACCTCAAGTAACCTCGGATGGAAAAGAAACAAATGTCACGACATTTGAGCAACCGTGTTTCGACGTTGTTACAATATCAATCTTCCCATCCCGTGTTTATGGTAGTTCGATATAATCACATCTAAATCAGAAGAAATGTTTCTTATTTAATTTTTTGTAGTTTACTCCCCAATGTGTTTCTAGGTGGTAATTTGAAAATACGTACATGATATCTAGTAAAATCAAATTATGTTTGATACAAGCATGATTTGTGTTTTTAAATTGACTTTTTTTTCAAAGATCCCAAACTTCTACTTCGACGTTGTGTGACGATCCCAGTTACGATTCCTGTTCAGTTTTTTTTGACTGAAATAACTGACTGAGTTGTTTCAATGAAATTGTGAAATCTTTGACTACGATCCTTTTTAAACGGATATTAATATTGTAAATAATATTTTCAATTAAAATGTCATTTTTAAACATTTGTATTCGGTTGTTGAAAAAGTCAAAGATTTCAGGTTTAATGATCATTTCGGATCAAAGATTGCTCCATGACCTGGAGCTGTGACCTCAAACAGTGTCATCTCTTTCTTCGAGACGTCTTCCTTCAAGATGTATACTTCACCATCTGGAGTTGACTATACTTTTAGATTGAACATTAATCTTAGTCTTATGAAAAAAAACGGAGTACCCGAAAGTTTACGTTCGTATGCAGACAGAGTTTGTCAACATCACTCTGTGGTCTTGCAGAATGGTTACTTATGTTTTGTATTGGAGCTCCGGAAAGCAGTGGCCTGATAACAAGAGCTACGCTTTACTATGCAATCACCCTCTATGCTTCCAACTACATTTTTTCTGACGAAATAGAAAAGTTTCTCACAACTATCTTTTATTTCTGACTTCGCTAAACGCTTATCATTTGACGCTTAGTGTCTGTCACAAGCAAGTCTGATAACTAACCACCTGCTTTGTTATTTGTCTTGTCCCTGTAAGCTTTGTACTAAACAGTCTCCATCGTACATGCTCATGTGCAAAACTTTTTTTTTCTGCAAAATTTACTTCTGTCAACATTAATCACGAATTTGAACAAAGTTATGATCAATGATAAAAAGTGATTATCAATTTTGTATCAATTCAGATTAATGATTGAATACATTTTAACTTCTAAGGAATGTGTTGTAATCAATATTCTCCCTACAGAAAGCCTTCGACGTCCTCGGTTTCACCCAAGAGGAGAAGAATGATATCTACAAAATCACTGCTTCTGTCATGCACATGGGTGGCATGAAATTCAAACAGAGAGGTCGTGAAGAACAGGCTGAAGCTGATGGAACAGAGGTGATTAAAACTTTAAATTTAATTCAAAGTTGTTTTGCTTACCTATTTTCTTGTAAATCATTGGATACTGATTGCATTGATTTCGATTATAGGAAGGTGAACGCGTCGCCACTCTTTTGGGTGTTGACTGCGCAGACATGTACAAGAACTTGCTGAAACCAAGAATCAAAGTCGGTAACGAGTTCGTAACCCAAGGTCGTAACAAGGACCAGGTCGCGTACTCCGTCGGTGCCATGTCAAAGGCCATGTTCGACAGATTGTTCAAATGGTTGGTGAAGAAGTGTAACGAAACTCTAGACACCAAACAGAAGCGTCAGCACTTCATTGGTGTACTGGATATTGCTGGTTTCGAAATTTTCGACGTAAGTATACTTTAACATAATTTTGAACATTTACATTTGTTCAAGTCTCAATGTTTCATTCAAATTCAATTACAATTAGCAGTCAATTCATTCAAAGAAAAAAGAATTTAAAACCTTCCTGATATAATATTGTAATTAATTGTGAAGTGTTGTCAATGGATAAAAAATGAATTTGAATGAAGTATTGTAATTAAAAAATGAAAATTAAAAAATGTGTCATGGTACTATAGGAAAGTCCCATAAGAGATCTGGTACAAATGAGTTCAGTATGGGTTAAAGAGATTTCATTTTGTTTCAATTTTTAATTTTCGGGTTGTTTGAATCGTTTATTTGTAGTACGAATTAAGTTAAACTTGTTTACCTAATCAGTTCTCCAATTGAGGACGCACAAAATTAAGGAAAAATTATGAACATACTCATCTCTAAGTATCAGACTGATCTATACACCCCAATTCTTAATGATAGTCGTATGAAAACTGATTGAACCCTATGAGAAACTTCATAGCGTATGCACAAGAAAAAAAAAGGAATTTTAGGAAAACAAAATTATGAGGGACCTCTGACGGTTTGGTTTCTCTCGGAGTTGAATGTCACCCAAATAAGAATACTCGATAATCAATTGTTTCCCTTAGTACAACGGTTTTGAACAACTTTGTATCAACTTCACCAACGAGAAACTGCAACAATTCTTCAACCATCACATGTTTGTACTCGAACAAGAAGAGTACAAAAAAGAGGGCATTAATTGGGCCTTCATTGATTTCGGAATGGACTTGTTAGCTTGTATCGAGTTGATTGAAAAGGTAGAAGTACTTCGACGAACCCCTCAAAAACTTCCCCCTTTCTTTCATGATCCGACAAAGATCAAGTGACTTACAATTTCAGCTCTTCTCTCCTAATTGATTTTCCCTGCACTGTAATTACACCATAGAAACATATTATGTATTGTGTATGTACACAACCATACCCAACACCACATATTGCCAGAACTCCAAATTATATTTGGCATTCAAGTCCCGAACCATCTGAATGTTCCTTCTGGATTTCGTGTGCCCCTTTTTTCAACTTGCTGTCTTACCCAAACCCAAACTTTGAATGTGACCCTGAATGATCACTAGAATATAGAAATTGTTCTTTTAACTAAGGATTCTATCAATGGTCGATGATCTTTCTTTCGCAAAACCCGAGGAAATTCGTCAGAACTAAAGTAATTTGGTTACAAGGTAAAGTGTTACCCCTCGATTGGTACCCTTCCACCATATTTCATATGAAATATACTTCTACAATTCGCACATGATATCGCTGAAGCGTATCAAGTTCATGAGAAATTTTTTATCATCCACTCCCTGACACTTGTTGAATGCTGAACCATTTTATACATGTACAAATCGGTCTACACATTTTGTAACTTTGCAACTTGGAAACAGTGGACATTCAATGTAGATCTAGAAAGAGTACAGTAGATCTAGATTTGTGTTAACCATACCCTTGAAACCCCAATAGATTTGTATGCAAAAGTTGATTTTAAATGTTGTAAATATAGTAGTGACCCACGTAAATAAAACAACCGAATTGTCCCGCAAACTAACAAAAAACATAGATGGTAGAACCAAAATAGACGATTTGATAGCACGAAATGAAGAGTTCAATCAAGACAGAATCTCAAGCAAGTCGAACTATTGCAAGTGAGACTGAGTTTACGAACAAAATCTTATGGGAAATACAAACCAAGACAGTTTGGTAGCAGATGAATTGACCGCCTTTGACCCTTTGCTCTCGAACAGTTTAACGGCTTCGAGCAGCTATGCATCAACTTCACGAACGAGAAGCTGCAGCAGTTCTTCAACCACCATATGTTTGTCCTCGAACAAGAGGAATACACGAGAGAAGGCATTGAATGGGCCTTCATTGACTTTGGCATGGACCTGCTCGCATGTATTGAGCTCATTGAAAAGGTATTGTCTCGGATCCAGAGCAGACGGAACCAACCACCGAGCTGGCTTTTACAGTGACTTTGAAACCGGCTACAGCAGCCAGTAGTTACTTAACGCTTGAAAAATGACTGTCCACTGTTTTATACTTTGTCTCTTTTATGTAGTTTTTTGTTTCCTCTTTGTCTGTCCGTTTTTCAGGTCTAAATTTCGTTACAACCACATTTTCACTCGTTCACACGTCTGGTAAACTTGGATTACCACTTTATTCATTACCATTCACATTCAGCATCCAAGAAAAAGTTGAAGGTTTCTGAATTCGATCCAGACCTTTGCCATTCTTACCTCCGATCATCTTTAACACACATTGTCTATTGTCTCCAACGTTCATACCATTAGTTCTAAAAGCATACCACTGATCATGTATTATTCAAACTGTTAAAACGTCTTGTGAGAACGTCTCTATCTCTTCCTTTGCGTTTTGCCTTTCTCGTACAGTACAACGGCTTTGAGCAGCTCTGCATCAATTTTACCAACGAGAAGTTGCAGCAATTCTTCAATCACCATATGTTCGTATTAGAACAAGAGGAGTACACGAGAGAAGGCATTGAATGGGCGTTCATTGACTTTGGCATGGACTTGGCCGCGTGTATTGAACTCATAGAAAAGGTATAAGTAACACGAGCCCATGAGTGCTAATGCCCAACGAAGGATATGCGAGACAAAAACATGTAAAAAATACACGTATTTTGAAACATGGAATGCAACGCAGAGTTCAAAGTCAATACAAGACATACTCTGTAGCCGAGAGGGTACGAAAGTACTGGTGCCCAAGAGCTGACGCTTCGTCTGTGAGTTGTCCCCGTGATTCCTCGTTGATCAAATGTTTGAACGCTAGCCACTCCATTTACCCTCATTCATCCACCTTTGTCTCTATCTCAAATTTCAGAATCTCTTGAAACATGACCAATAAGAGATCGCAAACACGAGCGGCAAATCATCACTGACAAATGATCCGCCCTAGGCCCTTGGACTCAATTCGGTGTTCCATTTAAGCCATTCGTGATTCACCCCCCTCTGCCATACTTAATGAAAAATCATTCGAGAAAGTTTTTTCGAACAATTTTTTCTGTCATCCCACAGTTTCTTGTACAATTTTGTTTTTGGTTCGACTCATGTACATATGAACCAAAGATGAATTTTTACATGGGACATAATTGCATAAACATTAACGACCAAATGAACCATTATTAATTACCTCGACGAAACTCTTGACCGGAATCAAAAGTACGATGGTCAAGTTTCGGCGAAACGACACAATTTTTCCATGCATTTTTTTTTGTCATTGGGCATAAAACAGTTATCTGACCACTGTCTTGCCTTTTTTTGTTTTCATTTACCTGCACGCACAGTTCAACAGCTTTGAGCAACTCTGCATCAACTTCACCAATGAAAAATTACAACAATTCTTCAATCATCATATGTTCATTCTCGAGCAAGAAGAGTATCAACGTGAGGGTATAGAGTGGACTTTCATTGATTTCGGCATGGACCTCCAACAAACCATTGATCTTATTGAGAAGGTACCTCTTGAGAATGATGGTAACCGGACTAACCACTGTCCGACCAATGAAAACAATTTTGAACGGCTCAAAAATTTTTCAAACGAATGAAAATAAACGAAGGAGGACGAACAACTAGTTCGAGCATGCAATCGCTGTACAAGATATAAAACGCCCTCATGCTCTCTGTCTCTTACTAACTCTCAGTCTTTCAGGGATTTTATTGCGATGCAATATTTAGTTTCTTGGACGAAATAGAGTCTGAAGAATAATTCAAATTGGATTGAATTTCCAGTTTTTGAGAGTGAATTAATTTTAAATTCTATTTTCTCTGTTTCGTCCATGACAATATTTTCCAAGACATAACAAACAGACGGTTCCTGAAGCAACCCTGGAAACTCGAAAAGCAGCAAAGCGTGATAGAACACGAGCATGATCTGTTTATTAAAATCAACTTTCTGTCTATGTCTTTCAACTTTTCACTCTTTTTCTCTCTTTTTGTATCCTTGATGTGCCCACGTGTGTGTTTGTTGTGCATCCCCGATCCCTTGTGCACGTTCAGTACAACGGCTTCGAGCAACTCTGCATCAACTTTACAAACGAAAAACTTCAACAATACTTCAACCATCATATGTTTGTTCTTGAACAAGAAGAGTACGAACGCGAGGGTCTCAAGTGGTCCTTCATAGATTTCGGTATGGATTTACAAGCAACCATCGAACTCATCGAAAAGGTAAACGCTTCGCCTTTAACAACCGCCAAGCCAGCTATTTGTGTGTGATGCCAGTGTTTTCACTATGCTTAATCGTACAGTCACTTTTTCCATGTTTATCCTGTTGACGAAACTATGACCAAACTGTTACACACATTGACCAATTGTTTGTGTCAACCGTTTGTGTCAAGTCTAGTCGTAATCAAATAATGACTATGGTTTATTTGTCAAATTGTTCAATCACATTTGAACAATTAAATTGCATTATTTGATTACAATAAATTATTGTAGTTGTAATGATCATGTATTTTCTTCCATCAGTATAATCAATCGAGTAAAATCATTCAAAAAGTAGAGTAAAGTACAATTTTTCTCATAAGAATCAATAAAATATCAGTAACATCATTGTTGAAGTCATAAATATGATTTTTAAAAGAAAAACCTCATTGTTGAGTTACGCTGCAGTAAAGTAGTTAATAGTTTTTGTCATAAATTAGTTTGAAGTAAAAATGAATAATATTTTTAGTTGTCAAAATTAGTGCAAAAATTATTATTGGTTTCGTTTTATATGAAAATTTTAAAAAGGAAGAAAAGAATAAAGAAATACTTTACCAACTGTTTGTTCAAAATGTCGGGGTGTTAACTCTCAATTTTTGTTTCAAAAATAGCCCATGGGTATCCTGTCCATCCTTGAAGAAGAATCTATGTTCCCCAAAGCCACGGACAAGACTTTCGAGGAGAAGTTGAACAACAACCATCTCGGAAAGAGTCCTAACTTCTTGAAACCCAAACCACCAAAGCCTGGCCAAGTAGCTGCCCACTTTGCCATTGGCCATTATGCTGGCCAAGTAAGTATCAAAAACGGAATTGTAAAAAGTCAATTTGAACAGTTTGAACGAAATAACTTAAACATTGATGTGTGTAGGTACCATACAACATCACCGGTTGGTTGGAAAAGAACAAGGATCCGTTGAACGACACCGTCGTCGACCAATTCAAAAAATCCAGCAACAAACTGTTGGTCGAAATCTTCGCCGACCATCCAGGACAGTCTGGTGGTGGCGGCAAAGACGACAAGGGACGTGGTAAGAAGGGAGGTGGTTTCTCCACTGTATCTTCTTCCTACAAGGAACAGCTGAACAACCTGATGACCACTTTGAGAGCCACTCAACCCCATTTCATCCGTTGTATCATCCCCAACGAGACCAAAACTCCAGGTCTTATTGATTCCCACTTGGTAATGCACCAGCTGACCTGTAACGGTGTACTGGAAGGTATCCGTATTTGCCGAAAGGGATTCCCCAACAGAATGAACTACCCCGACTTCAAACTCCGGTAAGCATTGTTAACAAATGAACTTTGAACAACTTTCTTCAGAAATTTTTGATGACACGATTACAAGAACACTTTTGAGTTAGTATTAAATGTTGTACAAGTGCTCAGACAATTATGATAATGAGCTGTTACCTTTACCAGTTACAAAATCTTAGCGCCAGCACTTATGGATGCTGAACCCGACCCCAAAAAAGCCGCTGCGCACTGTTTCGCGTCAATTGCTTTAGATGAAGATCTTTACCGGATCGGTCACACTAAGGCTAGTTGAAGTCAAGTTTACCAAGTCCCCCATCGTAAATTGACAGCACTTTGTTATTACCATTGTAGACTACTGTTCATCCGAGCGTTTGTTGTGACTCGTATTTAAAGTTTAACAATCGTATATTGTATTCGTATTTTAAAATACGTAGTATAACAATCGATAATGCAATCACAGTAGATAGTTGTAAATCACAGATTTTGACGTCGACCTCGGTTTTTACCATCCACTTTAGTTTGAGCGTAATAATCGTGCCCTTCAGTATCAGTAGTTAGACAATTTCAGACAACATCAGGGAAGAACAAAATTGAGGATAACGGAATTCAAAAATCAATGTAGTTGTTAACCAAGTCCCTCTCATTTGTGTGTGACCCTAATCACAGGTACCAAATCATGGCTCCTGCCGCCGTCGAAGCTGCTGGAGATGACCTGAAGAAGGCTGCCGATGCCATGCTTGTCGCCTCCGGGCTCGATCCTGAACAATACCGTCTTGGACACACCAAGGCATGGACTTCTTTTTCAGCATTATCATTATCAAATGTGGCGCAGATGATTCGTGCAATAGCAAATTGACTGACGTCAATTATGCTCGCAGCGTACATCAAAACACTCCCCATCTATTACTGGGAGAGATAATGCTTATCAAGATTATTTGTTCGATGTCGTAGTTGTAGTTGTAGAATCTGTCCATAGTGTCTCCGTTTTTCTAACTCAACATTTTCAGCTGGAACCATGTGATTTACATGTTTGCATTTGTTGTAAAATACACGAAAATGCGACCTAGCTCCTCCATCTAACAATCATTTGTGTTTTGTTTGTTTGTTTGTCATGTATTCGGCTGACGTAGATACAAGATTCTGTGTGCGAAAAAAGTGCGCGACAATATGGATCCTGTTGAAGCCACAGAAGTCATACTTGAAAATATTGATGTCGCCAACGACAATTATCGTTTGGGTCGGACCAAGGTACATGACACCTTTGGTACACCTTTGTGATATCAACTGTCGCTTCGAAAACTATTCCAAATCAAAACGACACGTTACATATTGTATCACCAATCTTTTGTTGACGTGCCATTTTGATTAGTTTTCTCACTTTCAAGTTTAATCAATAATTGTTTCAAGCAAACCTTCGGGTGACTATTTTGCAGTTGTTGCATAAAATTAACAATATCTTCAACTTAATCGTGCAACAAAATCTACCTCTTTGACACTTCTTTCGCAGAACCAAAGAAATATTTCTCAACTTGTTTGTACTTCATTTAATGTTTTTCATCCTAAAATTGTGTGATTTTTCGTTGGCCGAAATTAACAGTGCATGAGAAAAACGTTATGCCAGTTATGAAAGTGAATTGATCATTCAAAGACAACATGATATCAACAATTTCATTTGTTTGTGAGATCTATAAATAAACAACAAAAAATCTATTCTCATGGTTTAACAAACAACATTCGAATCAATGTCATTGACTTTGTCTATAACAAAAATAGTATGGTCAATGCGGCGAAATTTATTTTTAAACACAATATTGTCTATGAAAGGTCGATCACATTTCGAAACTGGTCAACGTCTAAACTATTAATGCTCCAAGTGTTAATAGTAGCAGGAAATGTCTTCAAAAACTTAACTTATAACGAAAGTAATGAAATTGAAATGACAAGATACAACTGTTTGATTATTTATTTAAAAAATGATCAAAAAATGAATGAGAAAAAAGCCATTTCCTGTTGTGTATTGAAATGAACACATTTTTGAAACAGCGAAAATAATATTAATTTAACTGTAGGTATTCTTCCGTGCCGGAGTGTTGGGTCAGATGGAAGAGTTCCGTGATGAACGTCTGAGCAGGATTGTGTCTTGGATGCAAGCCTTCGTCAGAGGTTACTTGTCGCGTAGAGAGTACAAGAAACTGCAAGAACAGCGCCTGGCCTTACAAGTTGTGCAACGCAACTTGCGCAGATACCTCAAACTGCGCACCTGGCCATGGTGGAAACTGTGGCAGAAGATCAGACCTCTCCTCAATGCTACCCGCATTGAAGACGAGTTGGCTGTGAGTATATATAAAATTTGTTATTTATACAACTCAATTGTACAACTTATTATAAAATTTTATTAATATTCCAACACGCGTCTGACGAAAGTTTTTCTTACTACTTATTTTTCTCAAAGATGCAATATTTTTTTATTTGCAGAGTATCAGTGTCTATTTATTAAAAGTATCTAAATATTTTAATCGCATATTTCCGAATTGAAACAAAAATATGAATTTATTAATAAGAAACCTTTATTTATCTTGTTAGTCGTTACAATGTTGGCACCTAGTTGCAGAGTTAACAAATTTTGTAATTCAGAAAAGAGTTCTGGTAATTAAGTACGACGTGTTGACTACTACGAATTACAGATTTTGGCGTGAACATATGCATTACATTAATTTTCCGTGCAGATAACATAGAAGTTTCTTGAACTTTGTTTTAACACGTTTTACTCTATCATGTTAATGTTAATAAAAATTTTAAAAAAAGAAACAAAAATTAGGATCATTCGTTTTGATGGCGAAGTTGTACATAAATAAATAATTTTTCTGAGACAAATTGAAATTAATGGTTGTTACATAAAATTTGGCATTGTGGACTGTAAAAATCGTGATTTTGGAAACCGGCTGGTTCGAAAATAGAAGTTGAATTTTTCGTGTTAAATAAATAAATCGGCATTTGTCGTGGCTGATTAACTTAAGAAGATTGTATATGTAATCAAAATATATTAATTTGTCACTCGAGGTGTACGAAATTCCAAAATAAACTCGAAGTGATTAATACCTTGGTAATAAACATGTATCTTATAAGATCTGCCAGAACTCTCACTGACACAAATATGTTAATTGATGGGACTTCTTGTGCTTTAAAATAAACACAACAATCCATCCCTTTCATCGATTTTCACCGAATTCTATACGGCTTATTGAATTCAAATGTTTAAATTTGTTCGAATGTTGGAATATTATTAAAAGTACTTGTTTAAACCACTTCTTCGAGCACTGCCATCTCAATCAATTTAGAAAAGGAAACCAAAATCGGGTAAAAGTGTTTATTTTTCGAAAATTGTTTTATTGATTCGGATGATAAACAAAATTCAACATAACCCTACGAAACTTGGCACTGATATGATCCGAATGTTATCACGATTGCCGCAACGCGAAAAGAATTTTAATAACGGGGTCACATTTCCACTGGTCCCTGGCACTAATACCGCCTCTAAGTCGCGATCAGCCTCGCGTACGAGCAGTCCGAATCCGAGCGCATTTCGCACCTGGTGGTCCTAACGCAATGAGGTGGACCAAGTCAAACGGTTTGAACCTTTATTAGTTCTGGAGAAGAAAAGTATAAAGCGCGTGCGCGGCTCTTATTTTTAGCATCAGACCAATTTCCACCGTTGGTTGAAATAACGAGATCGTGTTCCAAGATCGGTTATAAATATTTTTGTGGAAACGCCGAGAGAGAAGGGATAGACTCAGCGCGACTGGAACCCTAACATTTGGGTAGAAAGTTGAGAATCGCGAAATCAAGCGGCCAGTTCGTCGGACGACCGCGGTCCAAGTTAATTATTTTGTTACGAGTTTTTTTTTTTCATTCATCACCCCATCGACCGAACTATTTGATGGTTTCGAGCATCAAACGGATTTAATAATATACGAACGAATCGAATGAGCCGGTGAAGACAAAGTTGAGAATTTAAGGGAAGTTAGAGAGGTTCCGAAGTGATAGTGAACCTTCGAGATGGCAGATGTCGAGAGTGCGAAGGCTCAGCTCAGTAGCGGTGCTGACCCGGAGATCGTTTTGCAGGCACTCGAGGAGAAGGCTAAGAAATACCAGGATGCCTTCGAACGTGAGGAGAAACTTCGCAAGGAGTTCGAGGAGATGAACATGAAACTCTTGGCTGAACAGAATGAGATGAGGAAAGCTCTTGATGGTGAAAAAGGCTCGCTGGCCGAGTACCAAGAGAAGGCTCTTAAACTTGGAGCTCAAAAGATGGACCTCGAATCTCAGTTGGCTGTAAGTAAAATGATGATGTCAATTTTTTTGCGAAATTTGTCTCAACTAGATTTTGGAAATTCCAGCAAATTCCTAATCGACATCTCAGTTCAAAGAATTCACATTTTTTTCTTCGTTAAAATAGAGCACTCCAATGAATTTGTCAGATTGGAATGTTTCTAAATTCCATTTGAAATGAAAGAAAAAAAGTCGCGTTCGATATCCATACCAAAAGAATTATTTATAAAACCGAGAGAAAAAATTGTATTAATAGAACGTCACTTCCAAAAAAATGACACCTCTTTTCCATTATTTGTCATCACCGTTTCCATCGCGCCTGGTATTTCTAATTTGGCGACACCGTGGGTGTATCAACCGCACGATCCCCAAGAATCCATGAAACTTTTATTTTTAACACTTCTGATCATCCCCAATCGAATAGACCGATCTGTTTCAAAATCCTTTTTTCAAATTAAAAAATTCATTATTACCTATTCAAATACCTAGATGACCAATCAGAATTTACTCATTACATGTAAAAAAGCTTAGCGTTAAAGTTTCTAATTTGAGATCGCAAAGTAGTAATGAGATGTCTAATTATAACGAGATCCCAGATTCCAGATTATTGAAAGTAGGCGGGGCCTAGCTCTAAACGCAAGAAGGGTGCGTCACGAGTTAAACAGGTGTGGGGCTTATTAATACAAAATGACCCTGCGAGCCATGCGTCATTCCAACCCGAGAGAGTGGCTATCTTGCTCTCTTCCTGCCGTTCTTGGCTCAAATACCGCCTCCATGGCCTGTCAAAGCCCGATGACAGATAGGAAGACCCCTTGCTGCTAGTTCACTGTTTTGCGATTGCCAGTAAACTAATATTAGTCCGGGAGGCAGTTCCAATCCAATTCGTTAACACCACATTAATCGAACCTTTGGAGACTGTAAATCAATTTATGGCCTCTCTAATTGCAACATGCCTCATTCGAAAGAGCACAATTGGGTGCAAAAGCCTATCATCTATAAATCATTTGGTCTGGAATTCCGACCAGCTGGGATGTCTGTTATTATTTCTCGAATTCTAGCTGAGACACTTCATTTGATTTTGTTTATGTGTACCAGTAGTGAAAAGGGCATTGGTTAATTTTACGATTGTTATTAGGACATCACCGACAGATTCCAACAGGAGGAAGAGGCCCGTAACGCCTTGTTCCAAGCTAAGAAGAAGCTGGAACAGGAAGTTGCTGGCATGAAGAAGGACATTGAGGACCTTGAGTTGTCCATACAGAAGGTTGAGCAGGACAAAGCCACCAAGGACCACCAGATCCGCAACTTGAATGAGGAGATCGCCCACCAGGACGAGCTTATCAACAAACTCAACAAAGAAAAGAAGGCTCAGGGTGAAGTCAACCAGAAGACTGGTGAGGAACTTCAGGCCGCTGAAGACAAAGTTAACCACCTCACAAAGGTTAAGGTCAAGCTTGAACAGACTCTTGATGAACTGGAAGACACCTTGGAACGCGAGAAAAAACTTCGGTTAGTCTTTCTTTAACTTTTTCAAAACAAATTCCTATATATTATTTCGATGGTGTCATTTTATAATAATTTAATTGTCTGTTTGTAATACAGCGCTGATGTTGAAAAGGCCAAGAGGAAGGTAGAAGGTGACCTTAAACTTACCCAGGAAGCTGTTGCTGATCTCGAAAGAAACAAGAAGGAACTCGAACAGACCATCCAACGCAAAGACAAGGAACTGTCATCCCTCACAGCCAAACTTGAAGACGAACAGTCTTTGGTTGGCAAATTGCAGAAACAGATCAAGGAACTGCAAGCCAGAATCGAAGAACTCGAAGAAGAGGTTGAAGCCGAGAGACAAGCTCGCGGCAAGGCTGAGAAACAACGCAGCGACCTGTCCCGAGAGCTCGAGGAACTTGGCGAGCGTCTGGAGGAAGCTGGTGGTGCCACATCTGCACAAATCGAACTCAACAAGAAACGCGAGGCTGAACTCACGAAACTCCGCAGGGATCTTGAGGAAGCCAACATCCAACACGAATCGGCTCTTGCCATCCTCAGGAAGAAGCACAATGACGCTGTTGCTGAGATGGGAGAACAAATTGATCAACTCAATAAAATCAAGGCTAGGTATGTTGATACATTTTTTATAATAATTTTATTTTTTTATTATAATTACTATTCTATTGACGAGAAAGCCCTTTGAAAGAAGACTTTTTTAAAAACATTTTTGGCAATTTATTAAACAGTAAACGATTTTTAATAGAGCTGAAAAAGGTCGTAACGATATTCATGTTGAATTGAACAACGTACGTGGATGCGTGGACGGTATAGCTCGCGAGAAGGTAGAGAATAATAAAATGGAAATGGAGTTTGATTGATCAATGTTTATTCCTTGTGAAATCAGTTGCACGGTCACTCAGGACTTGAATTCTTCCCAGACTGCGTTTACCATGATTTTGTCCGGTTATTGAAACTTTTGAACTTGTGCCCTCCTTTGAATGCGTTTTGTAACCAAAAGATATCTCCGCCCAAGTGGCTAACAATGTTCTACTTGTCATGTTAATTTTTTTATTGATGATGTATAGGATTGAGAAGGAGAAGGTTCAATACTTCAGTGAGTTGAATGATCTTCGTGGCTCAGTAGACCACCTTAGCAATGAAAAGGTAGAGTAATTCAAAACCAATTATCTTTCAGCAAACTAACGCTACTAATCAACTGCTCAACGGACAAGGATCAGAGGATACTTTGAAACCATCATCATCAGTTACAGAATAATCCTTACTTCCAATCAGATGTCAATTTTGCTTGCTTTTGGCTTTTTATTTGTTGTTTTCACTTTTTCAAACAATTTTTTATTTTCTGTTTAGTTACCTGCAGAATTATAATGATAATTTTTGTTACAAATGTAGGCTGCCCAAGAGAAGATTGCCAAACAATTGCAACACCAATTGAACGAAGCTCAAGCCAAGATCGAGGAACTGAATCGCACCGTCAACGACTTCGATGCGGCCAAGAAGAAGCTGTCCATCGAGAACAGCGACCTCTTGCGCCAGTTGGAGGAAGCCGAGTCCCAGGTCAACCAGCTGTCGAAGATCAAGATCTCTCTGACGACTCAGTTGGAAGACACCAAGAGGTTGGCCGACGAGGAAAGCCGCGAGCGTGCCACCCTTTTGGGCAAATTCCGCAACTTGGAGCACGACCTGGACAACATTCGCGAGCAAGCCGAAGAAGAAGCCGAGGGCAAGGCTGACTTGCAGAGACAACTCAGCAAGGCCAACGCCGAGGCCCAGCTCTGGCGCACCAAGTACGAGTCCGAGGGTGTGGCTCGCGCTGAAGAACTTGAAGAGGCGAAACGCAAGCTCCAGGCTCGTCTCGCTGAAGCTGAGGAGACCATTGAGTCCCTTAACCAGAAGGTCATCGCTCTGGAGAAGACCAAACAGCGTTTGGCAACCGAAGTCGAGGACTTGCAACTCGAGGTCGACCGTGCCACGGCTATTGCAAATGCTGCCGAGAAGAAACAGAAGGCATTCGACAAGATCATTGGAGAATGGAAACTCAAGGTCGACGACCTTGCTGCCGAACTCGACGCCAGCCAAAAGGAGTGCCGCAACTACAGCACAGAACTCTTCAGACTCAAGGGTAAATTTCATTCATTTTGTTCAAGTTTGTTTTTTCTCGAATTTCTATTAGACGAGTTATCATTAAAAAATTATTTGAATTTTCAGGAGCATACGAAGAGAGCCAAGAACAGTTGGAGGCAGTACGTCGCGAGAACAAGAACTTGGCCGACGAGGTGAAAGATCTGTTGGACCAGATCGGCGAGGGTGGTCGCAACATCCACGAAATCGAGAAGGCCAGAAAACGATTGGAGGCCGAGAAGGACGAACTCCAGGCCGCTTTGGAAGAAGCCGAGGCAGCTCTTGAACAGGAGGAGAACAAGGTTCTGCGAAGCCAACTGGAACTCAGCCAGGTCAGACAGGAGATCGACCGTCGCATCCAGGAGAAGGAAGAAGAATTCGAGAACACCAGAAAGAACCACCAGCGTGCCCTCGACTCCATCCAAGCCTCTCTCGAAGCCGAGGCTAAGGGTAAGGCTGAGGCGTTACGCCTGAAGAAGAAACTCGAGGCCGACATCAACGAGTTGGAGATTGCATTGGACCATGCCAACAAGGCCAATGCGGAGGCACAGAAGAACATCAAGAGATACCAACAGCAATTGAAGGATGTGCAGACGGCGTTAGAAGAGGAACAGCGTGCTCGCGACGAGGCCCGAGAACTTTTGGGTATCTCTGAACGTCGTGCCAATGCCCTCCAGAACGAACTCGAGGAAAGCAGACAGCTCCTTGAACAGGCCGACCGTGGCCGTCGCCAGGCTGAACAAGAACTGGCTGACGCTCATGAACAACTCAACGAAATTGGTGCCCAGAACGCGTCCATCTCTGCGGCCAAGAGGAAATTGGAGGCCGAACTCCAGACCCTCCACGTTAGTATTGTTTTAGTTGGTATTTCATTGTTAGCGGTTTGAAGGGTTGTTTTATTGATTTTTTCCAATTTTTCAGTCCGATCTTGACGAGTTATTGAACGAAGCCAAAAATTCCGAGGAGAAGGCCAAGAAGGCGATGGTTGACGCTGCCAGATTGGCGGACGAACTTAGAGCCGAACAAGACCACGCTCAGACACAAGAGAAGTTGCGCAAGGCGCTAGAAAGCCAAATCAAAGACCTCCAAGTTCGTCTCGACGAAGCCGAAGCCAACGCCCTCAAGGGAGGCAAGAAGGCAATTCAGAAACTCGAACAGCGTGTACGCGAGTTGGAGAACGAACTCGACGGCGAACAGAGAAGACACGCTGACGCACAGAAGAACCTCCGCAAATCCGAGCGTCGCATTAAGGAGCTCAGTTTCCAGGTATTTTTTTCATTTTAAATAGCTCGTCTTTATGAAGATGAAATTGTTGATAGATGAAAAATTAACGTATGCTGTTCAATCTTTTCAGGCTGATGAAGACCGCAAAAACCAAGAACGTATCCAGGACTTGGTTGACAAACTGCAACAGAAAATCAAGACGTACAAAAGACAGATCGAAGAAGCGGAAGAAATTGCCGCGCTCAATCTCGCCAAGTTCCGCAAAGCCCAACAGGAACTCGAAGAAGCTGAGGAAAGAGCGGACCTCGCTGAACAGGCGATCGCCAAATTCCGTACCAAGGGACGTGGAGGAAGCGCCGCTCGTGGTCTCAGTCCAGCGGTAAGAAATTTGTTCACAACTTCTTAACTGTAGAAAAGAAAAAAAAACAATTTCAGTACAAATAGAGAACCTTGAAACATTAAGTTTGCACTTCCAAACATGATTATTTTACATCCCAGTAAATTGAGAAAGATTGTAATCAAATGCCGGGACTTACGAATATAATTGTTATATGCCCAATGTAGCCGCAGAAGGCTCGCAAGGCGCCCTCCGCAATGGAATAAACCGCCGCGATGGTTCATGTAAGTGCGTGTATAAATGTAGTATCAAAGCGTGCATCCACCTTTTTTCAAAAAACACGCACATACAGCACTAGCCGCGTGACTGCGGCCTATCGTTGAATACACACAGTTCATTTATGTTTATCCCCCCTCTCCGACACCATTGTTCATAATCATATATCAAACTTGTGAAATTTCATCGGAAAAGGTTGCGTATTTGTACTTAACTATTGAATGTTTATCTAAAGGAGGTAATGCAACCCTCTAGGTTTTCATGATTTTTTGAGTAAGAAAGTGGAATAGGTATTATACAAAAAATGAAATTGAAAACCAAACTACATCACCAAACAGCACTACAAATAATTTAATCATTGCTTTTATAGTTTTTTCAATTTGATAGACTTTAGATGACTAAAATCCCATACTATTTACATATGTATTGAAATCAGAACTACGATATCAATCCACTGTTCACAATTGTGATTAATAAAGACCATCTCAATTGGATCATTTATATGTGAAAGTCTTTCAATATAACTTTGATTCATGATAGTAAAAGAATTGCATCGCATAAATGTATTTGTGTGATTTACTAAAGTTTGATTGAATTTTTCAGCCGCACCGACATGCGTTCAACAAGCCCCTGTTCGATGGTTCCGCATTCCCACCACGCTTCGACCTACAGCCCGACGGCGAGCTGTAAGCCACACCGAGAAAAAGGATTTGTTAATGTTATGCTCTCCATTCGATTGAAATTTTTTCGATTTTTTTCTTCACAATCACGACAATATTTTTATATTTAGAAAATATTTGTTAATTATCATTCTTGAACTTCTTCCATAATGTCACAACAATTATACCATTTCATTGTAGTTAAACACTGTTTAATTTCACGATTTTCGCAAATTATTCAATTAATATTATTAAATTATGAAAGAAATTACCCATTGTTATATTGTAGTCACCAAACGGATTCTTATAACAATCTAATTTCCACTGTTGATTTAAAAATATTGAATAAATAATATTTATTTATTAAAAAATAGCGATTGAATTACAGTTATTGTATGAATCATAATGACAATACTTCCAATTGTTACATACAAAATTTTTGGTTAAATGATAATAATTATCCCGAGACATTACTAATAAAAATTTGAATCATTAATACAAAGAATACAAACTTTTATTTATAAGAACTTAAAATTATCCGCAAATTTAATCGATAGCATGAAAATATCGTGTTGTATTTGAAACTTACGCCAACAAGTTGCGTTATGACACTTTATTTTTTCCCATAAGTCAACTGATTTTTTCTGGCATATAATCATGGTTGACGTACAGGATACATCAAACGTTGACTCAGCCATGCATACACTCTGTACGGGTTTTTAATGGTGAATATATTGCAAATGCAGTGATTTTGTCAATAAGCGATGACAAAGTATGGGGTCAACACCAAAAACATCGCATCTGCAACATTTTCATCTTCAAAATTACGTACTCATAATAAGACATTTCGAAAAGCAATACGAGACACAATGAATATGCACATTGCAATATTTATTCAAATCTTTGTATTAATGAAAGTTACTGTTATATTGTTAATCATCGTATCGTCGACGTGCTGGTGGCAGATAAGCAAAGAGGAACTGAGAGAATGAGATAGAGAGCAGAAAGTAGATAGCATATGATATTTATGTAGAGAGAGAGAGCGCGAGAGATAATTTTTTGCAAGACGAGCCTAGAAGAACAAACAACGTCGTGTAACTACAAATTTATCATTATTCATTGTGTCGTCATATGCTATCCTATCCTATAAAATAATTTAATTTATAAAGAGAAGCGAAATAAATGTATTTATTAAAATAAATAAGCAATAAATAAAATTTGCTGATGTCTTCTTGTTTCTTTTTCCCACGTCACAAAGAAGAATAATTAGTGCAAAATTCTATTATGTCTATACAGCTAAAAATTAGGCAAACTATCACCGTTGTTTGATTTGCAACTACTTAAAAGTGTTCAAAACACATTTGATGAAATCAAATGAAGTAATGATAATAATCAATTTAATTAAATATGATAAAGTTATAACGATATAAAGTTATAAGTTCGACTCGTGGCGTGATCAACTGCGCAGGCGCAGTTCGACGCGTGGTTCGATCAACTGCGCGGGTGCACTTCAACTCGTGGCGTGATCAACGGCGCAGGCGCAATTCGACGCGTGGTTCGATCAACTGCGCAGGCGTACTTCGACGCGTAGCGTGATCAACTGCGCAGGCTCAGTTCGCCAGGTGGCGCCACCGAGTACGCATCTGCAGTTCGACGCGTGGTTCGATCAACTGCGTAGCTGTAAATCCAGCAGTTCAAAAAGGTAAGAACATTTTTTGAATTCTCATAGGCATAATGAAGCGACGTTTGATATGCAAAAAATTTTTTTTTATTTTGCATTTTTTCAGAGTTCGGTTTCAACTTTTTTACTCGATCACTTCGTATTATTTCGTTGTTTCCATTTTTGAATTATAATTTATTGGTTATAATTTTGTTAGTAATTGTTAAATAGTTTTATAAATGTTTCTTTTTTATAACAGTTGTTCGGGCTTCCATTAACATTTACGCTACAGATTGCAGTCAGTTGACTATCAACTGTCCGTCAGACACTCCAAGGGTGTATTTGGGAAGTCCAAACAACTGCCCGCGATTAACTTTATCATATTTAATTAAATTGATTATTATCATTACTTCATTTGATTTCATCAAATGTGTTTTGAACGCTTTTAAGTAGTTGCAAATCAAACAACGGTGATAGTTTGCCTAATTTTTAGCTGTATAGACATAATATTAATGCAACTTTTTTGATTGATATAATAAATACAAGATGATCTTAGACTAAAATTAATTTTTCTAAATATTTTTAAAATTCAGTAAAACTGATAAGAGTGACCATGAACTGAAATAACTGTTATCCATCTATAAAAGACATCAGGTATGGCACCCTGAAGTTGGCTCTGTGAATAATTTTCCCTATAATACTTTCTATTTTATTCAATACTTTCTTTCTATATCATTTATCACATAATAAATAATGAAGTGCTTTTAATGATTTCAATGTTCATATTAAAGAGTCATGGATGAAAGTATTATCCTTTGTTTGATTGAGCCTTCATTGTTTAGTAGTGCAAAAGTACAGACGAACAAGCTCATTATTAAATCTCAAATGAAACAATTGTTTTCTTATACTCGCTTTTATTTAGTTCACTTTGGAAGGGTCAAATTTTGCAGCGTCAATGAAAGTTCCTATTTATAAAAACGGCTGAAACATGTGTGTTTCCGAAGACACAATGCAAAAATGCAAGCGCAACAAATTTTAATGATTTTTAAACGTTGTGTTAGAAATAAAGAATTAGTCCGCACAGGATAAGTTCCAATAATTATTGGATTAGGATTTTCTTACAATGAGACTGTATTTTTGATGAAAATTCTTATGAACAAAACTTGAATGTATGTGTTTGTTTTAGAAATGTCTGAAAGTCATATGAAAATCAAGGCTTCTTATCGAACCTCCTTAACATCTTTCCTAAGTTTTCATTTCGCAGGATACGGTCAGGAAAAGATCAAAATATAAACTGGTATTCAATTTTCGCAAAAATTTATTAATTAATTTGAGCCTATTATTTACAATTATTGAGCCTATTCTCGGTATAGGAGTATCGTTTTTAAGCAGCTAGAGCCCACAAATGATGCGTACTGTTTAACTTCTTCCGCGTCATTAACACGGGCACGAGGTTTGTACATTCTATAAGGCATAGCACGTTGTTTGTAAAAGACTAACACCTGAAAAGATATTTTCAAATATTGATCAAAAATACAAAATTAAAACTCAGTTAGAAAAATACACAGGTTATTGGGTTGTCTACCTTTTGAACATTAATCAGAGCATCTCTGTCGATTGCATCAAGGTCCTCGTTGAGTCTAGAATACTTTTCTTTATCCAACTTTGAAAGACACTTGTCTACGTCAAACCATAGATAGGTTTCTGGGCAGAGCAATTTTGATGGCCGCATTTTTGCTTTGTAAACCATTTTCGGACACGAATGGATATAAAATCCCATGTAGTAGAACTTTATATTTGACGCGGCTTTGTTCAGTTGTCTGGTTAGGTAAACTTCTCTGAGCGAACTAAATACCACGAACTCCGTGATGAATTTGCAATAAAATAGGAAATAACATTGATGCAAATCTTAGTTTATATTATACCTGAACGTTCCCAGTGATAAACAGGAGTACTCCGGGTCATAAAATAAGTAAACACTTGATATACAAGCTGGTAAAATGTCCAATACCCCGACAGCTATGAGTTTTCCGTCCAACCAGTATTGATCATGAAAAGAGCCATAGCCTCTAGGAGGACCATCTTCGGGGTTCGAAGCCTGTGAAAATGTACAAATTTGGAATTAGAGTAATAACAAACAAAATCGAAAATTTACAGATTATAATCTCTTTAATATGAAATAGTTTTATACCCTTAAGGGACTTTTTACTAAAAAATTTATAAATGACTTTTTTTCGCACTCTTTAGACTCGTCTTTATGTATGATCATCTGATACTTTTTATAAAGAGCTGCTGACTCTTCCAAGGTTTCGAGAAACTCTTCTGAATCGACTCGAACAATTTTGTTCTAAAAGCAAAAATTGCAATGAAATTCTTATTAAACTTTTTTTTTCTATTTTTTGATAATTGAAAATTTGAAATTACTTGTAGTCTATCTTTGAACAAATAAATCTCATCCATACATTGCTCTAAACTTTTGGCATCGCTCTTTTTTCGGTGATCCTCAAACGCAGCATTGATTTCCTCTTCTGTCAAGCCCTGCGCGATCATTTTATTTCTCTTTCTCTCACGTCGAAAAATTTTTCTTTTTGCAAAACCAGAGTTTTGTCCCTTGTAATTTTTTTGGTTCACTTTATCAGGTACAGGTTTGATTGTTGACACTGATTCCTCGTTATCCATTTTATTTGATAATTTTGGTTCCGACTGTTGTAACAATGCTTCCACCTGCGAGTCATTGTTTCCATCCACTTCCAAACACACATTTGCACTTTCTATCGTTTCTTTGTCACACAACCTACTAGGAATCACATTTAATTCTGATTCTTTTTCATCTGAAACGACTTCAAATCAGCATTAAGAATGAAATAGAGTTAATAATTTGGTTTATAAATGATCTAAAAATACCTGTATTACGCGACTTTTTCAAGTTTTCTATTTTCATTTTATTTTTCAAAAAGTTATTCACTTTTTTAAGAACTTTTCTTTGAGATCTGCTGAGTACGAAATTGAGTGCTTCGCACCTAAAAATGTAAAATAAAAATTATGAACATATGTTTCGTTTTCTCACTTGACTTGTAAATTTGAATTACTTGATGGTATAAGGTGGGCAACAAATCTGATCCATCGTAGGTTTGTAACAATAACAGCCACTTCTCCTCCAGCCTCTGTCAATGATTCGTTGGTAGTCTTTAACTAGCATGGTATGAGCCCACATGCCTATCAAAAAATTCGAAAAATAATACATCAGTTAATCATTCATAGAAACCAAAAAAATGAAAATTAAACAAATCTTTTCAATAAACGAAAATGATTTTTGATAACTGTCAAAACATTTTTCTTACCATTATTGAACTTGAACTTGCAAATTCGAATTTTGAAAGTACTGTTTAAACTTGTTGACTTACCATGACTAAAACTTGTAGAGAGATTTTTGCAGTAGCCACAGTCTTGTTTCTCCTGCTCGGAAAAATATTCCACAATGCTGTATTTTTGTGACATCGTTTAACTGAGACTCTAACTATTTGATTTGTCGATTCACGGTTTTCAATGAGATCAAATTTCAAATTGCACTTTTGCAGCTGACAAAAACGGTATAGGTTTTGGCGTGATTTCAGTTTTTTTGTTGTATTGACTGTCAAAAGAAAAGACTGGGAGATTTCCGTTTTTTGACTTCGATCCACTTCACTTGGATCGCATCAGCTGTTGCAATGTTTACATCAGCGCCGCGCCGTCATTCTACAGTAGAGGAAACATTTGAATCTGTCGCGGTCATTGTTTAATCGCTTAAAAAATAATTGTAAGTATTTTGCAAATAAATTAACAATTCTTATTTTACATTCTGGAAAATTTTTATTTGTTGTTACTTATAATGTACACAATTAATAAATTACAATAAATAATTACGGTTTCCGGACTTGTTTTGAAGATCAAGTTTTGCTTATTTTGCCTTATTTATTTTCGATTTTTCTGTATAATAAATTGATAACCTATATGGGTCTTTTGATATTTTTCATCCTTACAGATTTTGAATATTAATCGAAGATATTATGTAAAACTGCTTTTTTAAAGGTTTGTACAGGATGTAAATGCTCATTTCAGATTCAGACTTTTGTATCATTACTGTACAAATTATATAATACTTCTAAAACATTCTGAACTTATCGTACGTAACTTACTATAATATTTTTACGACACAAAAAGGATCTTAAATTAAAATAAATAGAAATATAAAAGTATTACATTTTGTTTTTGATAAATTTTGTCACATTAACAAGCCTTAGTGACAACCACAACTTTTTACTACCATATTTTTGTATTTTTTCAGAATTACATTGCTTTCATCGAGGAAATACAAAACGGATATTGACGATAATTTTGTAGGCGCGCAACACGGTTTGGGTACTTTTCCAGGACTTAATAAATGAACAAGCGTTTGCACGATTGCATGATTCGTTGCATTCATATGAGCGTTCAAAGGAAAATTGCATTCGCCACTGCAAAAGTAAGCATCGTAACCATCAGGTGCTATTATCCAATCCTGAAACATCGGCATTGTCACATTATGAATGAAATGTCAAAACACTCTCATCTATTGATGCAACAAATAAGAATGATCATCTTACCTGCCATTGGAGGTCTTTGAAACTAACGTACAAATTTTGAAGCTTGCAGGTTCTGGAATTGTAACGAATCGCTGGATCTAAAAACAAAAAAATTGCGAAAGCCAACAAATTAAGTAGATTTGAAATTAAAATTTGATTCTGTGATTTCTTAAAATTGCAATAACCAGTTGAGTTAAACTGTTAGAATCTTTCATAAACATAAAATATAACAAAAATCATTCCGAAAATGAAAAATTGTGGTTTTCAAAAATATTTTTGCTATGATTACCTGTGTAGGGGTTTCTATACTCGTACATGGAAAAACTTTTCCTCCTCCGTTTAGCTTCCCTTTTCTGTCTTGATTTTTTTTCTTGATTACCTGAGTTTTTCATATACGCAACCATAAACGGTTGTTTATTTACTTCGTTTTTGAATCCTATTAGTCCGATATCTCTTGGCTTGATTTCATGTTCTGAAATATTTTTAACAAGTTAAAAACAATCATCCATTTTTTGTATCTTTTCTTGAATTATCAGAAGATTATTTAAAGAATTTGTTAGTTATTTTTTTGTGAAAATACGGTTGTTATACTTTCTCAGAACCTTGTTTCATTTTGTTGAACAGTTTAATCTTACATAAATAACTATTTTTTTTCTTACGAATATCGTCATGAACATGGACGGTGTAATAAAGTCCCTTGTTTTCGCTGGGATTGTTAATCCAGTGCTGAATAGGTTCCGTCACATTTATTGAGATCCAACCTTGCTTTGCTGTTATATTAACTGATTCCACAAACTGTAGTTCCCTTTCTCTGCAATCAAATATTCTCTCAGCAGAACGACTCTCAGGCATTATAAAATTAGCATATTACAATAATGAACTGTTGTTTTGAGAGACCATAACTTGGGTGCGAACAATTAAAAATCAAATATATCGCAGTATTATATGTAAATAGTAAGACCATCTTTAAGAGTAATTAACAAGTAAAAAAAAACTAATTTAAAACTTTGTTTGTTGTTTTAATCGTGAACGAGTTACTTTTTCAATAATAAAATTCGAGTAAAGATTAGAAACTTTTTTGAATAACAAAAAACCTTCATTAAAACTTCATTATAACAAAAATGAATAAAATTTTGAAAATTGTTACTACAGAGGTAATGAAACTATGTAAAAACATAAATCACCTGTTGGTAGTCCGCAAAACTCGATAAACTGAGACCGAAAAAAGGTTCCGCGAATGTATTTTCTTAGTCGCATTCCCATCGCGGTACAATCTCAATTCTGCTCCGAGAATCATCTCTCCCGGCGTAATTTCCGACACATCAAACGATAGCCTCTTTCCTCGTCCATGACGAATCTTGTTCACTTTTTTTTCTGCAATTAAAAAAGATTCGTGTCACAAACAAAAGTTACATGCATCTTTGAATTAATTTTTCTTATTTAAGTATGCTCACTCTTAGCTGAAAAAGTCATAATGACATCGCTCTCATCAATGGCTCGAAGGTCCTGATTGCTCAATCCAAATTGGTCTTTACGATTTTTCCCCTCGTGTTGAATTGCATTTTCATAAATGTCAATCAGAAACTGTGGCGCCGATTTTTGCACTTCTCCTGCCGGTTTCCTGACGCTCGGAGGTCTATCCGGTAGGCCGAGGAGAGTTAAAAGTTCATCCTCTACGTCCTTTTTTTCTCGTGTGGTCACGAGTCTTTGCACGACTGTCTGGTCAAGGCCATTGTCAACGTAAAGTCCACTGAGTCTCGTCGCACTTGCACTTAAATTCCAACACAACAGCACAGCCACAAAACAGAACCACGAATTCATCTTCTTGCACCAATATTTTCTTCTGTTCAGATGATTATTAATTTTTTACGTCTTTGTTATTTTATAGTTATATGTATTTTTTCGTCACGTTAATCTGTTCTCTGAAACGGTCATTCTGGTCTGAGATAATACTAAAGTGTAGGACAGAACCAAATGAGCTAAGCTTTGTTTTAGAAGAGGTTCTGAAGATGGGCTCTCGTTTTCTCCTTCTCCTCCACCATTCTTGGGCCCCTCCACCCAAATCTTTATCTCGTTCACTTTCATTTGTGAACGATTTTTCTTTTGTTCCTTTTTTCAAATGGACCCTCGCTGTATCGTGGGTGCGCCTCATTTATTTGTCAAAGCTCTCTAACTGCTTGATCCGCCAAAGGAGACCTGCTACTTTTTATCGTGCCGAAATTCGCACGGCCAATTCAATCAAAGAAAAAACAACCATAAAACTTGATACTTGATACACAGTTTCATAATATTATTCTGTAACATATTTTTACATTTCTTTTTATTTTTTGAATGAATGAATGAAAATTCAAATGGATTTTTTTCTCGTTTGTATTATTTTAATAAATCGCTAAACATATTTTTCTGTGATTTCAAGCTGTTAGAATTTCAACTGCGAAACAAGGGAGACCGTTGAGTGAGCAACCGAGATGGAAACGATTGTGTCTGTGTCTGTATTGAAAGAATGCGCGGTGGGTCCAAACCAAGAAGACTCAAACAACGGTCAATTCCTTCCGCTCTTTTTCTACCTGAATATGATTAAGAGCTCAAGAGTAGAGGGTCCGCTGATAAATGAGTCAGCATCGCCTTCAACGCAAATATACTACCGTCTTTTTTCGGTCCCATTGAAATCATATTAATGTGCGTTTATCTTCAAATGAAGACAACTAATTTACATAGATAAAGAAACATATAAAATTGATAAAACGTAACAAAGATCATAAAATAAAAAAGAAAAAAGATTTTGATACTTGATAGTCTATATTGAATTGCCCGAACAAAACAAACGATGAAAAATATTTTTAGTGGTTTTTTACTACCAAATGTTTTATGTAAAAAAAGTATCAAGAGATTACAAACTGCAATTCAGTGTAATTTAGCTTAATCTGGAGATGAGATCTGTCGTTTTAAAGGGCTCACAGTAATCGATGCAAACGATCTCTTAAACTTTTTCAGTTCTTTTAACGTCCTAATCCAGGTTTGGACATTTTTGCCACGCATATATCTTAATAAGCGGCATTTTTTCTTTTCCATACAATAATGTAATTCATATCATTAAACATTTTTTTCGATGTTTTAATGTACGAGAGGATTTCGTTTTTATTTGTTTTATGCGCAAATTTGCAGCTTTCAATGCTATCAAGTGCGCGTGCGCAGTAGATCTCTTGGCGTCATTGGATGCGCATGCGCAGAACATCCTGCAGCGCCATCGAGTGAGCTTCCGCAGTAGCGTCTCGTGGTGTCAATAAATGCGCGAGCGCAGTAGATCTCGTGACATCATTGAATGCGCATGCGCAGTACGTTTCGCACCGCCATCGAGAGCGTAGCTCAGTAGATCTCGTGGCGCCATGGGATGCGCAGTCGATCCCGCGATGCCATCAGGAACTCAGCTGCAGTAGATCTAGTGACGTCATTGGACCCGCAGCCGAAATAGATCCGTTAATTTAAGTAAGTAACTCTTATATTAAAATATTAAAATTTTACTAATACTTCAAAATTAAACTTTACAAAAGATTTCTTTTGAGTTTTCATCTGCTGAGATGTAGTTTTGTTCGAAGTTAATTAACTTTAATTAAAAAACATTGGAAAGTCATAATGGAAATTAAAAAACATATTTGGTAAATTTTAATTTGGTTTTGAAGTAATATTCATTTGCTTCGGCTATTCAGTTTGTATTACTGCAACAATTCAATTTGATAGAGTCGCTATCGATACATCTGTATAAAAAATTGTATACATCAAAGTATACAAAAAAAAGTCGGAATATCGGTGAACCCTCAACTACGAATCTACGGGGACTGCACTCTTTGTTATTTTAAATAACAAATCTTCGTGGACTGATCTGCTACAGTTCTGGAGTCTCAGACCGTTCTCGAGTCTGAGACTTCTATGAGTCTAACAATGCCCCAAGTAGTGTGAAGGTAGCTTTTTTGGTAGCTCTTCGTAGGGAAATTATGATTGGGAACTTGGTGGACGGAAGCGAGGACTGACGGTGGCAGGCTAAAAAAATACGATTATCATATTTTCTAATTGAAATGTTGATTCTTCAAATTTGTAACTAAAACAGATTTACTCATTTCAAACTGGATTAATCAATTATTTCAAGTGAAGGAATGAACACTTTTCAAGAAATCTTTGTGAAGCAGTCAGAATTTTTTGTTATTTTTTTTTGTTTTCTTTTTTTAAATGAAAATAATGTTTCCGGTAAAAAGTTGCTGTCCGCCATGAGTATCAACCAATCAGATTCAAGATGAGGAGAGAAAAGCTAGTCAAATTGTTACCGAAACTTTCGATATTGTTTTAAATTAGCTGTATTCTTTGGTCAAGTGCTTATTTTTTGTTTGCATAAAAGTACAATGTATTTTAATATAAAGTGTCAAACAAAACAAAATTGTTTTCATAAGATACGACAATTAAATGGTTATTATGCTGATTTCCGTAGGCTCATATAACATCCTTAATTTGTATTGCCTATTTTAGTTTTCGAATTTATTTAAATCTTTAAAAGCTATCTAATTCAAACGCCGCCTTTTCTATGGTCACCTTTCATTTAAGATTCGCCATTTTGTGGGCACAAAGCAGCCTTCTGCAAAGGGCCGGTATATAACCGTCGTTCTACAGACCTGAACACAAATTATTTGTTGTTGTGTTTTGAGTAGAGATTATTTCACAATTAAAAAAGTGTTGCAGTTGACAACTCCTAGGAAAGTACATTTCTGGAATCATCTTCATAACTACCGACCATTGCCTGCGGCTGCTAATCATTATTTCAACGAATTCAACATGCCGAAAAGAAAAGCTGCGACAAAGGTTATATATACATTGTAATATACAGTGTTGAAAAACATTTTTATTTCAATTCAAAAAAATGATATGTCCATACAATTACAGACAAATAATTTGTGACAAATTAAAATTGATTTGTATTAATTTTTTTTAGACATCTGTAAAAAAGAAGCGAGAGATTAGCGACGAAGAGGAGCCAGGTAGCTCAGAAAATGACCAGGTAGCTGTTACTAAAAAGGCCAAAACTGAGTCGAATAGTAAGGCACGAAAGAAGAAAGATGAATCTGCGTCAGACGAAGAAGTGCCGACACAAAATGAAGAACCACCTGTTGCGAAAAAAAGTAAGGTAAAAGTAACCAAGTCAAAAAACAAGAAGGTTCCTAAATCAAGCGACGAAGAAAGAGAAAAAAGCGATGTTGCGTCGGAGTCTGATGATGAAAATGACAAACCCGTTGCGAAGAAAACCAAAGCCAAAACCGCCAAAACAGAAGCATCAGAGGCAAAATCTTCAGAGCCAAAAGAGAAAATGAACAAGACCGAAAGTGATTTAGATGACATTGATTACGGTTGCAAGAAAGTTAACGGACATGGTGAGGAATACAATTTAAAGATATCTTGCTGGAACGTTTCAGGAATTAGGGCTCTCATAAAGGTATAGAGTTAATGGCAATTTTATCAAATGCAGAAATCATGAATTCGAGAATTTAAATTTTGATTGAAATTTCAGAAAAACGGAATGGATTACTTTAAAAAAGAACAGGCTGATATAATTGCATTGCAAGAAGTGAAATGTGACCAGAACAAATTGCCCAATGAAGTCAAAATTCCAGGCTATGAGCGTTACTTCCTAGACAGTTAATATACAATTTTCATTTTTCAATTGGATCTAAATTTTTTCAACATTGTTTGGAATCAGCAATAAACTTGTATTTAAAATCATAGGCCAAAAATCAGGATACTGTGGAGTTGCTCTTTATTCAAAAGTGAAGCCAATTAACATCAAGTATGGGATCAAAAATTCAAATTGCAACGATGAGGGACGAATCATCACGGCCGAATTTGAAAAGTTTTATCTCGTCAATGTTTGTAAGTTGTAAAACTGTTAAAAGTTTGGTAAAAAACAAGTTTTTCAAAAATTACTTACCTCAAATGCGAACTTTTTTCTGCTTTGCACAAATGACAGATGTCCCAAACGCTGGTCGAAAGTTGGTAACTATGCCCAAACGGTTGGAATGGAACAAAGATTTGAAAAATCATGTCAAAGAGTTGGATTCAAAGAAACCGGTCATCCTTTGTGGAGATATGAATGTTGCTCATCAAGAAATTGGTACATGAAACGTTAACTAGAAAACAAATTTATAGAAGCGAAAATTTGAACATAACAATATGAATATTTTTTGCTTTTTAGATTTGAAAAACCCCAAAACTAATATAAAAAATGCCGGCTTCACCAAAGAGGAACGAGATGGTATGACCGAATTCTTGGCTGAAGGCTTCGTTGATACTTTCAGAAAACTATACCCTGAGAAAACAGGCGCTTACACATTTTGGTCTTACATGGGTAATGCAAGGTCGAAAAACGTGGGATGGTACGTTTTTATATTAGTCAATGAAAAGAAATTTCGAATCATATTTTATTTATTGATTTAATCAAAATCGTTTGACAAAAGATTCGTAATATGAACGATTATACATGGTAATTATTGGTTTCAGGAGATTAGATTACTTCATAGTGTCAGAACGAATTGCTGACAAAATTTGCGATAACGTCATCAGGGATAAAGTTTACGGAAGTGATCATTGTCCAATCGTTCTTTATGTAACAATTTAAAAGGAATCAACATTTTTGCGTATATCTGAAATGTATTTTTTCGAAGAATCTCAGTTTTGGCATCAGTATTTAAATGTGTGTTTATAATAAAATATTTAAAATATCAATATGCACGTGTGTATTTCATTAAACCATCTATAGGGTGAAGCAACGCAAAAATAAATAAAACGGAGCAAAAATGAACAGTCGTCTAAGTTAAATAAAAGAAAGTAAACTTTTCTTTTTAATTGTTAATTCAAAAAATAGTTTACTCCGCTTCGCACCCTATGTGTGAAATATCATTAGAAAATATTGTATAAAATTATATTTTTATTGCTTTGTTAATTACTTATTTATGTTTCTAAATTTTAATAATATTTTGTTTTGTTCTATTTCGTTGCAACATTCAACATAAAATTTAATTAATTGTCAGTTATTAATCACTCACTACTTTGTTGCGCTGCCGCCAGTCCGCAGTGTGGCAATAGCCGGCGAATCGGCGATTGCCAGCGATTGCTTACCACGTGCTGGTCACTGGTGACAGGGGTTTACTTTGGAGCAGCCTTTTATTTACGATCTAATGCAATTTTATTCAATGTATGATCGTTAATTTTATTGTTTTGTTAGTGATTTTATTAATTCTAGCAAGGAAACTTCGTTATCAGGTATATCAAACAGAATAAAAAACTTTAAAAAGATGAAACAAACATAACCTAAAGTTGCATATGCTTTTGTTTACATTTGATTTCGAGCTTGTTTATTCGATTTTGTATTGAATTTTAAACCATAAAGAAAACCATTGATTTAAAATAATAATGTTATTTATAGAAAAATGGAAACTATGGAGACAGACACGGAAATTCAAACGTGTCTCGCACGATTTTTGTCAGACAAGGGCGAGGAACTACCTGGTGGATTGCTTGATCTACCAGTCAACACAGAAATCAAATCTTTGGAAGCGATAATTAACAATCTATTGGGAGAAACTGATCCAGTTCCCCTAGCATTTTTTATAAACGGAAAAGAAATTGTTAAAACATTAAAAGACAATTTTGATAAAGACTTTAATATCAGTGAGAATGTTGTGGAAATTGTGTATCAACCACAGGCAGTTTTCAAAGTCCGGGCTGTGACAAGGTGCACTGCTTCTTTGGAAGGTGAATTATCCATACTATTTTTTCTGTAACGTTTTTTAATTTTATTTATTCAATTAACTGTACTAATGGTTTTTATTTTGATTTTCAAAGGTCATAAAGAAGCTGTCATCTCAGTCTCATTTTCTCCCAATGGACAAAGTTTGGCAAGTGGTTCCGGAGATACTACGGTACGAATCTGGGATATTCACACGCAAACACCAATGTACACTTGTGAAGGACACAAACACTGGGTTCTTTGCATTTCCTGGTCACCAAATGGAAAAAAACTAGCTACTGGTTGCAAAAATGGAATGGTGATGCTGTGGGATCCAGAAACTGGCAAACAATGTGGTAAAACACCGACTTTTATCAAAAATAAAACAATATTAAGAATTGAAAAGAATAAAGAAACAATGGAGGAATTCTTCTGCTAAAAAAGGTGTTTATTTTTTAAGGTAAAACTCTGGTTGGCCACAAACAATGGATAACATCCCTGGCTTGGGAACCGTTTCACAAAAATCCAGACTCTCGTTTGTTAGCAAGTAGTAGTAAAGATGGTGACATTCGAATTTGGGACACTACTTTATGCCAAACAGTTAGAGTATTGTCAGGCCATACAAAAAGTGTGACCTGCATTAGATGGGGTGGAAGAGATCTTATCTACTCGGCATCGCAGGATAGAACTATAAAAGTCTGGAGAGCTAGCGATGTAAGAATGATGTTTTTTAAAAAATACATTTTCCTGCTTTCAAAAATCGAAAACATCTCTAACTCAAAATGATTCTAGGGTGTTATGTGTAGAACATTACAAGGACATGCACACTGGGTGAACACGTTAGCTCTGAACGTAGATTATGTTTTAAGGACAGGTCCTTACAAAATCGTTCGCAAACCCCCAGACCCTAAAGATCCCGTGGAGCTTGCCAAAGCGGAATACGAAGCGATGGGAAGTGAGAAATTGGTTTCTGGTAGTGACGATTTTACATTATTTTTATGGAATCCAGAGACTGACAAACAACCTGTTGGTAAGTTTTTTTGAAACTAAATGTTTTATGTATATTTTATAAATATAGCTTATACAATAGAAAAATAATTTGAATTTTTTTGATAGCACGAATGACCGGCCATCAACAACTCATCAACGACGTAAAATTTTCTCCAAATGGTTTTTACATTGCATCAGCATCTTTTGATAAATCGATAAAAATTTGGGATGCGAAAAATGGTAAGTACGTGGGTTCTTTGAGAGGACATGTACAGGCTGTGTACTCAATTGCTTGGAGTGCTGATTCGAGATTACTTGTTAGTGGAAGTGCCGATTCAACTCTGAAAGGTAACAGCATTTTTTCTTACAAAATTATCGTTTGAAATTTCACTTCAATTTTATCTTCATTTTACTTTTTTTGTATTTTAGTGTGGAATATGAAAACTTTAAAAATCCATGGTGATCTACCAGGTCATGCCGACGAAGTGTATGCTGTTGACTGGTCTCCCGACAGTATCCGCGTTGCTTCTGGCGGAAAAGACAAAGTTTTGAAGCTTTGGCAAAATTAAATTGCACTTGTAAAAACGACCAGTGTTCTTTTTTAATAAAACATATTTTCAAACCATTGTTTAATCGACAGATTGGATTAAAATGATTTCATTAAAATTATTTGTTGATTTTCAAAGATGATAAAGATTATTCTGTTGTAAATGTTAAGTTCAGTTGTTTGAAAGATGAAGCTGACTGTGAAGCCGGCATTCGACCTGCCCCCTGGTTATACGGCTTGAAACAGTCCGAAGTGCTGCGATGACGGATGCCGCACTTGTGACTGATACGCCACCGTCCATCCTCGATCGTCATTAATGTTGTGACGTGTTGTTTCTTTTATTCCAACACTTAAACTTAATTAATATTAAGATCAATTATTTAAGTTTGGTAACAACCACGTCGGTCACTCTAGGTGAGCTACCATTTCGTCTGCTTTTTTTCTCTTCCAATTCTCCGCAAATCAATTTTTTGCAGTCTGTTTGGAGGTTAGACACCTGCACTTCTTTCAAACTCCGAATGTTTCTTATATCTTTCGTTTTTTAATGTATACCTAAAGTGAGACCTAATTTTTTTACATTCGTGTTCAATCCAGAACTCACAAGATTGAGAAATCATTTTTCGCCACTGTGGACAATTTTGAATGATAGTTATGATTGTTTTGTTATAAAAAATTGTTGATCAGACAACACACGCGCGACCTTGATAAACGGCCTTTGTTGCTGTTGATTTAATGGTTACAAGGCGGTATATTTGAATTGCGTGAACACAAATTTGTCGAAATCAAAAGCGTGATCATGTGACAATCGTCTGTCAAATACAACTATGACTCACCTTGCCGAAGAAATTTTTCACTATATCCTGTTGTTTTATGGAGAAGTCATTTGTCATCGGTGGAGTTATTGATTAATATTTTTGATTGAAACTTTCACTTCTATTTCATATTGATTTTTTTTCTTTTTTCAGAAACCCCAGCACATTACAATGATGCAAGATGAAGATCTTGGAGGGTCAAAGCGAAATGTTTTCAGTCAGTCGTATACGAGAGTTTCGCAGGTATGCAAAATTTTAGTTTTCATACAAACTTTAGAAAAGTATAAAAGTTTGTGGAAAGAAAGAAACGTGTTTAGGTTTGAGTTTGATATGTTTTTTAATATGAATTTTATTAACTATTTCAGATTTATCAAAGTTTATTAGATTTGTGGACTCCCCATGTCATTTCACGATGGATATTTGCTATTTCCTTAGTAGGATTATTCCTTTTACGTATTCTCATAGCACAGGTATGAATAATCTGAATTATATAAACAAGATAGTTATTTCGCAAATGATAATATTTTCATTATTTAGAATATTTTCGTTTTTTAAAAAATCAGTTACAACTAAATAAAAAGATATATATTTTTTCAGGGTTGGTACATAGTAACATATGCGTTGGGGATATACCATTTAAATTTATTTATAGCATTTCTCACACCAAAAATAGACCCCCCAATGAATTTCGATGGTAAATATTATGGAGATGAAAGACTTAGAAAAGTTTTTAAAATGAATATTTTCAGTTCATAATGTAACATTTGTTTAATTTACCAGATGAAGATGGACCAGAGTTACCAACAAGATCAAACGAAGAATTCAGGCCGTTTATTAGACGGTTGCCCGAATTCAAGTTCTGGTATTCAGTGACAAGGTCAACCGTTTTTGCGATGGTGTGTACGTTTTTCGACTGCTTCAATATACCAGTATTTTGGCCAATTCTTGTTATGTATTTCATAACACTGTTCGGGATAACGATGAAGCGCCAGATAAAGGTAATAAAAAGTTTGAGTTTAACGATTACGAAATGTTTGTTAATGTTATCAATCGAACGGTTGAATGATGTTATGTTATGTTATGTTTGTTCTCTCTTGCAGCATATGATAAAGTATAAATACTTGCCTTTTACGCACGGCAAGCCTAAATACCAAAACCACGAGGATTCCCAAAAGTTGTTATCGAAGTAAACAGATGACGCTTTTCTTGGATGTGTGAATGTGCGTAGACTACAATAACTCTTACTTATCCTATCAAAGAAAAGCTTCAAACAGACAGCTGAGATCTGAAGGTGCCTTCGCACGTACCTCGGTATTGTCAGTGACCCAAAATCGTTCGAACTGGAAGCAGACTAAAAGAAAATCGTCCTTTGTTAGCTAGGGAACGAACTGGTCTTAATATATTTGTATCATACAATTTGTACAAAGTATTGTTAGGTCTTGCAGTAAAATTAAATTATCAAGATAGTTGAAAGATTATTCGACGCGAAGTCCTTTATCTTGGGTTCTGTAGTTCGCAGAAATCATTTTTGCAAATTTTCTAAACCATTTCTGATGACACATTTTCGTTTACAAAATGTAAGTGTTGATGAAATTTGATCGTACGATTGTCATACTCAAAATTATGTTGCTGAGGTCGCTTTTGCAGAGGCGACGCTGGCGCAATTAACGCAACATAAAATTGTACAATCCAAACGATCCATTTCGTGCAAACGTTGATTTACAGAGTTTCATCTATAAATCGTTTTGTTAGCGATTGTTTTTCAGCGTTCAGTAAATTCGACTCTGTTGAAACTGCCAAACGAGCACGAGTAATTGTGAATTGCGTTTTTGTGTTGAAAGCAAGCTGAAAGAAAAAACAATTTTTTTGAATTTTCGTCAATTGATATGTATTATTATCGCTGAGCATTGTTTTTTACTTTACTTTTTATTCAAACCGTTGGTTGCACTACGTTGCTATTTTAATTTTTAATGATCTTGATATGTCAAATGTTAATATTTATACAAAATAAAAAAAAAATGAACGTAAAAAAACTGCAGGATTTGGTTTTTTCCATCTGGCATGTAATGAAGTAGACATATTTTTGTATCAACATATCACTTTTATCGATAAACTTTTTACACATATACATTTATAATAATATTCGTGACAAATAAAACATTTTCAACATTTTGGAAGCATTAAAATTGTAACAATGACATATTCATTTGTTAATATGCAATTCACGTTTTTACAAACATCAAAAAATTTCACGATCAATATACAAAGACGATTTATTGTGACAATTTTAAATTGAATCGTTCATGGCATCGTGAGTTTGCGCTTGAGTATAAATACTAAGAACGACTCCGTTTTTCACGTCCCTCAGTACGAGTTGAATAAACAATAACATTTTAAAACATGGCAACAGCACTCACGCAATAACCATTTTGCATACATCTCTACGTCATATTACGATTGAGCTTGAAAATTCAGTTTTTCCGCCTCCAGTCCCTCTGCAAGTTTAATAATTCTCTTCTTCTTCCAAATATAATAGCATCCTAATTAAATACATTACATACATTCCCTTCATTAAAATCCCTGCAAAAACTGCTATTTTTATTCAACAGAAAAAATTTGTTTTGTCGATATTATGAGTCGCCTTTTTCTGCTTGAACTTGTTTCACTATGCATTTCATAACTTCTTCTTTAATGAGTGCTTAAGATTACGTCAAGATATTTATCAAAAATGAAAAAGAAATAAATGAAATATTGAAAAATATGAAAAATGCATATTTTCAGGCACAAGTTTCAATAAATGATCAATCGACGAGAGTTTTTATAAATTGCCGTTTACAACTTGATTAATTCTTTTACATACGAAATTAAATCATAAATTGATGTACAAAGTGCTTTTCTACAAGATGAAGTAAAAATGAACAGCGTTTTTCAGAATAGAGTTTTTGAATTAAGTTAACTTTGTTTTAGAAATTAGTTTATGGTGATATCACTGCTGCAGGTTTTACTTTCATACGAATATTTAAATTTACTTTTATATGAAAAATATAAAACTTATATTATGACAATTATTTAGTCACGAAATATAAAAAAACGTCGTCAAAATTTCTGAATATGTATAGTTAGAGAAAATTTTTGGTTCTTTCTAAATCGCATACGATAATGAGGATTCAGACTCTAATCAGTTTCACTGATTAGCAAACGTAATGTGTCAAAATTGGTGAAATATCATGAACTTTTATTCAAATGAAATGTTTTGGTCTTAGGGTTGAATTTACACTTTTTCAATGCGAATTTGGTTACATTTTTTTATATATGTCTCATTCGGTTACATTAAAAACAGACATGAGCGATTTTGTTGCATGTAAGTCAAGATGTAAGTCTGAAAAAAATTTTTATTCCTCTTGTTTCATCGTAATCAGTAAGAGGAAACACCACTGTTAAATATCAAGGAGAGCGAGAAATCAAAATTGGTTTATTCATAAATGGATAATTAATTGATCGATGTGAATGGCGCTAATGAGGCATATTAAATGAGACATTATTCGCTCTCATTCAAGATTAAAATTAGCTCAATATCGCTGCCTATATGGACGAATAAATCATCTTTTATTTTCTTGAAGACATCTTTCCATATCATAACTTTTGTAAATGAAACAATTATGAAAGTGTTAAGTTTTATTTTGTTATTATGAATGATGTATTATATCTTGATTTTTGAAAATTAAAAAACGTGTAACAATCATTTTATTCTGAACTCTCATAAGTTTTTAAACGGTATAAAACTGATAAAAACTTTAATGTCTTCTTTATGATTGATTTATGTGGCGATATAATCGAAGGAAACGAAACAGATATATATCCTCGATGTATACCTCACTTTTATACTAATACTTTCCAACCAAAAGAATGAGTTTGCTTTCGGACTATTACATTATCCATGTACTTTACGAATTACAAAAAAATATAAAAAATTGACACGACAGCATATCGGAGATAAGTACCAATTATTAGTCTCGGTAACTGTTGTCCATGAATTATATACAACACACCAAAGGAGCCATTGTTTTCATTTTAATTATAATAAATAATTAGCACTCGCGAATGAAGTGATAAAATATCAAAATCAAGTCAACGAACGTACGCACACATGATATATAATTAATTAATTAGTTTCAGTGCTTGAACAGTGAGGCCTTTGTTTCACACGATCGTTATCTTTGAAGACAAAAGTTCTACTGTGGGTGAACAAAAAAAGTTTTTTTTTATTCGTTTTGGTCCTCGCAGATGGCTTTCTTGTTTCGATCAAGAAAAGCCGTCGTCGAGTTTGGCCCAATCACAGTAGTGGTTGTCGTTTCACTAACAGTCGACTCCCGTTTCCGGTACTTGTTCGATGATTGAGGGTACAGTCTGTAAAAATAAAACAATTATGTTATGTCAGTCTTCCTTTGACAGTTTGATGGATAACACTCAGTACGCAATAAAGTAAAAGTTTCCAACTTTAATCATTGTTGCTTTTATCAGCTCTCTAGATATGGAAGCTTCTACTTAGGTGAGAACAAAAAAGATAAACAAGTTCGAAATGAAAGTGTTTATTGAAATCGTGACTTGTGTTTGATTTGATTCTGATTTCAGTTGATTTTCGTTTAGACAGTCGAATGATTCTCGTACCTCAAATCAAAAGCTATAGGGATATGAAAACCCGTGCTAACGATTGTAAAGAGAGAATTTGAATTGAAGCCGTAAAAAGAAAATAGAGGTTCCCGATAATATTTGTCATACGTTGATGCTGGGACAATAGTTCATTTTAGCTTATTTGTCGCTAAATCAATCGAACTGTGTTTTTACATCTCACGCGAAAGCGCTAGTTTTCATCAATTGGTTTATTAGTAACGGCATCAGGTGCTCGTCCACTTATTTACTGATCTGAATAAACATTAATTAGTTTGTCAAACTCGGACGTCGTGTGAGCCGTGTTTTACATTGATTGAGTGCCAGGGTATTTTTCAATCCTGTAATTGAAGGACCTAGTTTCACAACCACAATCAAGTCACACATTTTGACGTCGCAAAAAATTTGAAAACTACATCCTCACTATTTCCTCCCTTGAAACTAATATTCTAAACGTTAACAAATTTGAATTTGTTTACAATTTATTAAACATAATTAATATTTTTATAATTAAAAAAATATACAAAAATTTTAAAATATCTTCATAATTAATTTTTCAAAATTTTTTAATGTGACATGTAGTCTGTGATTAAGTAACACTAAGGTTTTCGACATAGTATATCTAAAAAAATATTTTTCAGGATACAAACGCAAAGAAGATACATATTTTCTTCTGTATATTCGAATGATTTTTGGATTATTTATGCATGACATATTCCTTGACTGCGTATAGATACACCGTCTAGTATTAAAGTATATATTATGGATATATGCTTAGGTGATTCTTCTTTAAAGTTTGAAGTATAAATCAGTAGGTAAATATGTTTATGATCCGATATTCTCATTAACAATAGAATCTGGTGTTCAGATCTTTTAATGTTTGTATAGTTGAAACACAGTGATTTTGCTTTGAAGTATTGTTATTATTATTGAAGTATTATTTGCAGGAAAGAGAAAACAAGACGCTAAAGTGAATCGGAAGTCGTATAAATTATACGCCCAAAATATCAGATGCACAGATATTATGTGGAAGTTATAGTTCTATATTTCATTTCAATTAAATGCGGGCGAGAAATAATTATCAACGTTACCGTTAAGTATTAATTGGTACGTTATTCGAGCTGTAAAACAGATGGGAACAGGGAGAGATAATTATTTCTTATTTAATTCATAATATACTATACGATTTGAGGCAAAAGGCAAGAAGTACGATGAAATGCATTTCAAAGCAATAATTTCACTGTTTTGTAACGTTTTTGCATGAAATTCAACATTCTCATGTTGCATTTGTAAATTACATTGAAAGTGAGATGGAATTGGAATGCTTTGTACAGAACGATAGTTCAGACATTTTTTCCAACAGATTAAACATAAACTGCAAAATTTTTGAAATTAAAAATTTAATTACAAGTGTGCAAACCAATGAGGTTATTGATAAGAAAAAAAGCAACACGTTTTGCCTTGCAATAATGATTGCCCAAAGTCATATCAAATTATATAAAAAATCGGCAAATCACAATCTGGCTCTGAGCAATCGCATAAATTTGTTCATAAAATTACTTAACTTTGTTCGCCATGATTCTTGTACCCCCTATACTTGAACGGTTTTCTATTTTCTGCAAAATCATTTGTTTTGTTTTATTTTTTAACATCCAATATTGCATTTATTTTTGTTACGTCAAATTCAGAAGGTGAATATGATTTTCAATCAGGTTGAGATAAAAAAGCAGTTTATTCGGGAGAAAGAAGGAAAGACAATGTGACTTGGGCGATGAGAGTGAACCGTTTTACTTTGTGCCCTGTCTGTTTTATTCGCTCTTTTTCGCTTGAAATAAAGTATGGAATACAAAATGCGACAATGGATTTATGAACAGTTATAGGTGGTAGTATAAGAATATATATACAGGAGTGTCACGTTCGAATGTTGCCATATGAGGACTGCGATCCTGGCAGTTTTTCTCATACCTTATACTGTCTGTTCTTGAATGTGGCGAACAGTTATTGTAATACCTTCGATCCGTGCCCAGACTGCGGGCGGTGCTCCAACGAGAAAAGTGATTCCTCACCGTGTTCTGCACGTCCGAATTAAGAATACAATAAAACAGCGCCACGATAAAACCCTGCGACCAAAACAAACTTTCGTCAGCCAATATAACTCCAACAAACATCACAATTTGAATTCTAATTCCAACGAAACATCATTTGAAATCATGAAAAGTGATTTTCAATTAACTTTTATCCAATTGATTTTTTTTCATAAAATGTCTTGAGTGAATCTAAGTTTATTCTGACGTTATTTCATTTGACTTTCATTTCAAGACTGTAGTCCTGCAAATCCAATAATTTTGTCTATTCCGTTTCATCGCAAGTTCATTCACGTTTCACTTACAGTGAATTTCTTGAACCAAGTGGTTTTGTTTCTTTCCTTGTCTTTTATGTCTGTGATTTGCGTATCTTTTGTGGAGCAGTATCGAGTCGAGGAGTGAATTTCTTTTTTTTTTTTCTATCAAATCGTAACGTGATTTTATCTAGCGCAATTTATTCGTGATGACACTTCAATCTTTACCTGAAGCGAAAGCAATACGGCTCGAATGTACTTGAATATTATCGCTGCCTGTCCCTCCGAAGGACCTGCGATAAACAGCATGTGGGTCACTCCTAGCAAGGGTAGCAGAACGAGCAGTGCTTTCGTGGCTTTCCAATACTGCTGTGTTTCAACATTGTTTGTCGACCTTAATTTCGTTATCAGCACCTTTAAGACAATTCCAAATCGTTTCAATGTTGCTATGTCATATACCTATTTTTTTCCAAGAGGCGGACTAGTAAAGAAATCACGTACTTGACAAAGAAGAACAGATTTTTTTGCTATGTGACATTTATTATGCTCTACGTGAATTTTTGGAAGGTCGAAAATAAATTTTGAGAATACTTTTCATAGTCCTTTGACAATTTTGTAAGTCATTAGGTTTTATCATCAATTTGAGATTAACATTTCAAACGCTGAGGATCTACTTTGAATTTTTCTTTTGACGTGATATTTTGTTAGGAAGATAATTTTAACATTTGCCGAATGATATCAAAAGATGCACTTACCCACATTATCATAATGAGAAATATAACATTCACGCATAAGACTAGAATTCCAGGAGCTTGATAAAACCAGTCGAAAGCATGCCTTCCCATCCACGTGCAATGTTTCGATAATTTGGCATCCTGCAAAAAAGCTCATTTCATTTCGCTTAACTCTGATTGCAATAAAATGTTTCAATCACACGGGAAACTCGATTTAAATTACGCAGAGAATTTTTCGGTTCTTTTCACGTTCGCAATTATAAATTCAATAATAACTTATAAGCTGAAATTTAAAAAGCAATTACCTGCCCAATGTAGTATTTTTTACTTTTATCTAGCGTTCTAGCTACTCCCCAGACTAGTGTCACTATTACTGGGATTCCTGTATGAAAAATTCCAGATTTTATTATTTCTTCTGATGAAAAAAATTAAAAAATTATGTAAATATATTCAAATGGTGATGTAAAAAAAGATTGTTTAACGGTATACGAACCCCATCCTATAAGTAGATAAACTTTTATTTTCACTCTGTCAGCCACGAACGTCTTCTCAACAAGCAAAAATAGATATAACCCTGAAAAAAGTGTAACAAGATTTAATAAATTCTATCGCCATCTCTAAGTAAAGAAAATACTAAATTTTGTCTAGTAAACATAATAAAAGTAAGTGTTATTTATGAGTTAGGGATATATTGAGCAGGCTGATACACTTGAAACTTAGAGTGGTATACAATTTATGATTGAAGTCATCGTATAAATTTCAATGGGCTAACCAAGGGTACGGATTAAAGTTGATAAAATTGAATTCTTTTTTTTCATAAATAGATAATATATGCTCCTAGGTTGAATTAAATTTAATTTAACATTGTTTTTGAATAACAGTTTCATCGAGATGGAAAGAAGAGTTTCCAAGTGGTTAAGTCAACGAATAAGCGTACACATTCTTTAAACTTAGAGGAACGCCGGAATAGTTAAGACAGTCATTTTTTAAAATGTTTTCTACGTCTAGAACAAAAACATATGATTTAATTACCTTCAACAAACATCCAGAAGAAATTCGTCAAATAAAAATAGTGCAGCAACGTGTACAGAATCACGCAGGTTATTGCGTCTGTTTCAAGAGAGACCTGTGAAAAATTTGATGTAAATTTCAACGGAATTTAATTAAAATTTTATCTATATTTTTTTTAAAAAGTTAATAATTACAACGTACAGATTTTAATCATGTCTACCGGAGATGTTATATAATATTTGGTTTTTAACGACAGTAACAAATATGATTTTGATAGAAAAATAATATTAAAGATTTTCTATAACAAGGTTTTGATGTAAAATGATGGAACATGATAAAAAAACAAATTATTCATGAGATTTGAAATACGCAGCGGAAAATCGATTGCGTTGTATTTTTCACGCGGACGGTGTTCTTAGTTTGACATCTCTGATCACCTGCACGAGTGTTGCTAATATCCACACCAAATTCGCAAGGATGTGAGTGGCCATCAGATTAGTGTGGATTTTGTTTTTTAAAGTCCTAAGTTCTCTAAAACAATGCAAAAGAACAGATTTATGCCATGTTTTATTTACAAACAGTAATCTCATCGAAGGAAAAATATTATTTTCTTTTTGTATCAAGAATCGACTTACATAAAAAAGATTTTACTTCGTTTACGAAGAACGTCATAAATTGTGAATTAATGAAAACATTTCAAGAGTTGTAATAAACTCTCTAGAATAATAAACTGAGATTCTAGGAATTTGCAAATTAAAATGAAGTATTACGATGAGAATAATTCAGGACAATGATATAAATTTATAATCGCAATTATAATGAAAACAAAGATGGTAAAAGAGTCCTATAAATAATGATTAAGATAACGTACTTGTAATATAAAAATATGAAGACAGCGAGAAATAGGGTGGTCAAAGAAAGGCTGTAACCGATGAAATAAAGCGCTGTCGCGACTTCTGTGGATGCTTCCACGTCTGTTGCAGCGTCCCTGGATTCTAAACACAGCGTATAATTGCTGATGTCCCAAGACCCATTGGGACGACAAAATTTGGTCGCGTTTTCTAAAACAGTCAATAAATTACACCTTTAAGAACAATATGATTTAATTATTTTGTCGCTATTTAACAATTAATTCGTACATGAAAGATTATTTCTGCGGTTCGGATTGTGAATTTAGAGAAACTGGAACTAATTCGAATGAAGAGAAAACTAATTATTAATTGCTCGAAGCGCAATCTCAATATTTTAGCTTTAACACCTAATTTGTGATGCGCGTGTACGTGTGCTGTCAGATCGCAATTGTGGCGCACAAAATACTGTTCTCAAATTCCTCATTGTTTGTTGAAACATAAGCGAAAACCAGATGCTTTGATTAGACAATATGCGCCTTTTAAAAATAAATATATGCAAATGCTGATTGCTCTCATTTTGTCAACTTTTTTTCATACCTTCCAAAATACGCACTTCCAATATTTCCATTGTAAATGAGTCGCATGGATGCGAACAGTTAAATGCTTTCAAGTTTTTGAACCTAAATTCACTTTGAATGTTTAATTCAAGTACAAAACTTGTTGTTGGAAAATGGTGCAACTTAGTGGAAAATAATCATCAACTTTTTGACGACATTTTCTAGTAGAATAAACTTTTTATTATTGTAATGCGTTAAAATGAGGAAGTGTAGCTGCCATCCAGTCGTTTTTCCATAAAAATCACTCAAGAATAAATAAATAAATAATTTTAATTCAAATTTTTTTTGCCATTGTAGCGTTTTTATCACTGACAGTTATTCATTAGTTATAATTATAATAAATTTTTTGAACAATGTTAATCAGATTTCTACCACAAAGCCGATTAAATAAATTAACTAGTAATTTTCATCAACGTCTGAATATATTATAACTTGTATAACTCAAAGCTGGCTTCGAAGTATTTTTCGTTTATTGTGTGTTTAAGCTAAAATATAATAAAATTTGACGGTATACGTCATTGTTAACAATAAAATGAAATCAGTCAGTGACTTGATTTCTTTACAAATATAAATATGAGTCACATATTTCACTTAGTCACAGTTTGCGGAAAATTTAAGCCGCTATTACACCGAGCGTCTCGAACGAATTCCTATCATTCCCTAATTTTTTATTTTTTTCAATTTCTAAAACCAATAGAAGAGATAGAAACGGTAGTCTTTGTTCACCTAACACAGGTTTAATCGAACACATGCATTTTCCACCACATTATTTACAACTTCTGGATTAGACAAGTTTATGACGTGAATTGATCTTCTTTCTTTCCGCTTCAATTGTGCGTTAATTATAAATTTACTGTCCGTGTTTTTATGGCACACTTGTCTCTTGCGGCTAAGGTTTTGTCGACAAAAAATGACTTTAGATAAAAAAGAGAAAAAATAATGGTTTTCGCTTATAGCTTTACGAGTATCTTTTTCATCTCGATCACTACTTCATCATGAAAAAGAATATAATATTTTATAAATCTGAAAACGAATAAATATGGTTTCGTAGAAATATTTATAAAATTAAAATGTTGAACGTGAATAGCAGAAACAATTTGCCCAGATTACAACCAATCGCACAAATCTAACTTGCGTAGCATGTTTTATTTCTTGCGTATTTTATTTTGGAGTTATATTTGTTATTTGCGTGCGCTTTTGTTTCCATAAATTTGTATGTAATTGTGGACTCGTATAAATTGCAAAGCTATCTGATGGCATGATCGGATAGCATAGTAAATCGCTGATTTTGCCGTTGAGGTCAACTAAAACTTGCTCTTTAAAACATTGAGTTTAGTGATCTTCAGACACCGGCAATAAAGTCTTGAAAAGGTGCGTCATCCACTCGACAATTTTACGTTTCAGTGAAGACCTGCTTTAATAGGTTTAAACCAGTAATTCCATGGCTCGGTTCATTATTCAGACCAGATGAATCTACTATAGATGGGTATCATAACGAACACGTTTTCGTGGAACAATGTGAAGCATAAATCCAAAGTATTCTTAGGTGATTAATTTAAAATGGCACTTTTGTTTGTGACCGATATTTATTAGACTTTAAATTTTGAAACTTCATAAGTTATATTTATTGCTACAAATATGTCAGCTCTACACATATGCACTATTGAATTCTTTTCGTCGACAATTTGCGATTAAGAAATTGAAAGGATAAAATCAAGATTTGCAAACCCAGTTACCACGAATCGATTTACTAGTATCATTGTAGAAGGGTTATCTATTTCTCAATTTAGTAGACCTTTTTAAAGTCGTAGTGGAACGATCTCCCCGTCGTTTCTTACAGCTCTTTTTCCAATACTCTCATTCACTCATTAACGTCAAGTGTGCATCGTCGAGTTTTGCAGTTCACACGAACCGATCGCGACGGTGATAAAACACGTTCAAGCAATTTACAATTTCTCCTTCACAAACTTTCAGTGTAATTTAATTGCGCATTTCGCCCAATCGCGAAGTTTGTTTCTACGATGGGAACAACGCGTAGAACGAAATCGGCTTAGTCAACAAACAATTTTTATTATCCTTAAACCAAGGTCCTGTACTTAAAATAAAAAACGAAAATGTAAAAGAAATTGAAATTTATGTCTTGCCTCAAAATGGGCTTTTAGTATTTTGTGCTAACAGCGTTTGATGAAAATTCTTTCCAATTCGATAGATTCGTTGATAATTTGTTTATTACATAGTTCAGCTTATACATTTCATTGATGAGGTAATAAAGTTTTAATTCTAGTTGCTAATTAGATGAGAAATAAACCGGTACAACTTGCGCTGATGTTTACAACTTTTTAATTGACTGTTTCAGCGAATTCATAACTTTCCACTCGCAACATTGTGACGGAGTTTTTCATTTTCTCGCGTTAGTTCGCAGGTTATGAAATAATTGATAAATTGATCGCAAATATTTTATTTATTTTATTAATAAGTTTGCCAGCTATTACGCTACTTACTGAAAAAGAAAACATTCTCCCATCGTATTTAAAATTGTTGCACTAATTGTTATAAGAAATTTAATTTTGTCGGTGAAAACTTGTTCTTTTAAACAGTGAGCTCAGTGATCTTAAGGCACTGGCAATAAAATCTTGAACGGTGCGTCATCCACTTGACAATTTCACGGTTTAGCAAAGATCTGCTTTAATTAATCCTTTATTTCACCTTGATGACAGCTGTCATTAAGAAAAAATAAATAACAAAAAAAAACTGATCGGTTAATTGAAAGTAAAATCTTGAACAAGTTTCACAACAAAGTAATATGATTTGAATCCTTTTGAAGTTTTTTCTTTCTGTCAACATTATGGATTTAATGAATAGCAACATTCGAAATAATTCTTTTGTTTCCAGTATCGAATTTACATTCTCTCAAAGAAAATTTATTTTATGAAATATAGAGTTTGTTTGTTTTTTTAACGATGATTTTTCTAAGGTCATATTTTTACAACTCTCGCCAGAGCGCAAAGAAAAGCTAAATTCTTGCTATAAAAAAAGTGTTCGAAACAAAGAAAAAAATTGCCAGACCATAATCGAACAAACAATTGTTCCTGTCATCTTAAGCTTGATTTTATTGTTCTAACTGTTTATTGCTACTGTAAAATTGGAAAGTACAATCAGACTACGGATCATAAAAAAGACATTTTTCCATTGTCCCGTTGAGAGCACTTGCGCAAAAATTTATAGATTAGTCGGCGTTGCGGTTTTACGGATAAGAATATAGAAAAACAATGAATAAGGTATTTTATCGGACTGGATTTCAAAAGCATCTGATCTCAAAAAGGAAAAAAACGGGTTCAAAAAATATCATGAATGTAAATTCATATATTAACCTAGACTTTGATCATTCTTTTGACAAAATTCACATGATCGACGACTCAAGAAGCTCAGTCATGTGATCGCAGGGCTGGTAGTAGTTGTTTTTACCGCGAGTTTTAATCGTCTCTTTGTAACATGTCTAAGTTTTTATTCTGTTCTGTCAATTTTTATTTATTCTTTCATCGGTCTATTTATCATTTTTGAAAATAATCTTCTGAACTTCACACAAAAGTGTGACGATGTATTAAAATTAATATGGTGTACAAGAACTGTTGCAATATATTATAGATGCAAATATTTTTAGTTGCCAATATGCCAATACATTGAAAAAATTGTAACTTAGATATGGTTTTGTCAATAGAAACTGCTGCCATAAATAATCAATCGAATAAATCAATAAATATATGACGTTATTAATGAAAAAACACTGATGTAAAAAGACTTTATAAATAATAATAATTATGTTTTCAAAAAATAGATATGTATTGAAAGAAAAATTATTGATATTTTTAACGAAAAAATAGACTCACGAAGGCTCAAAATTATCTTATTTTCTAGTGTTGAAAAAAACCATTAAGGAAATAAAACAAGGACATGGTCTATTAATTAATGTCAACTGCATTATCATGACTGCGGTATACTAATTTAGATGTGATTGATCATGATTATATTGTCTCGAATTCTGGAATCCGGCTGAATTATTAACCGTGGCATTTACAAATTATCTTTGAAATCAACTTGATCTTTCAAGATTGCTATAAGCTCCATGTCTTCACGTGGTGGAGACTAATCAAACAAACCAGAATGGGCTGATCATCAGCTAACACAAAAAGCAAAATAAGTTTGTGAAAGTGAGAAAAAGTGTCACTTTACTTGGTTTTGCACCCATTCCTATCCATTTTTCAGAAACAGCAAACATACGACACGGTTCTTGTCACGTTTTATATGCTCTCCTTTAAACGTATTTCGTGTCATGTACTAAAACGAAACTTTGTATCATACCAACAAGCTTCTGTCATCATAATTTCTCAAATATGACGGCAATCCATTCCAAAGCGTTTTAACTTGTATTGCATTCCATTAGGTTTCAGCCTGCTGAGTGGAAGTCTTTCTTTACAAAATAACAAATACTTTTTGGGTTTATTGATATGGCGGAACAAATGCAATTTTTACGCTACGTTAGATTGAGTTCGCTCGGCAGAAAAAGATAAACTTTTTCTGCGTGCTCGTATAGCCAACAAAAATTGGAACAATTGAATTAAGCACTTCTTAAACTCACATGAGCGATTGCGAGCTTTGCGTTCAATCATTTTTCATTCCAAGCCCGAAACTTTGGAGAGCGCCCATACGTTGCGTCCACGGGCCGTAAAAATTAATTATTTAATACGAGCAACGGCAGTCGGCGCTCTTTAGTTTTGCATTTTCAGGCATTAACTTTATAATTAACATCGAACGCATTCTGTGTGAGCAAAAAATTTGCATATTTTGATCCAACGGCGAGTTGGAAAATGCTTCCAAACGGAAAAATATTAGAATGAGATTAACATCTTTCATTCCTATGTAATCTCGCGTTTTTTTCGCAAAAATGTAGTTTTTTATAATTAGGTTTATTAACTTTCAATTTTTGAACTCATTCTTTACGGACATCGTTCTAAAGCAATTCATCGCCAATTAAACAATAAAGTGTAAAACCGTCCGTTTCGGATTGTCACATAAACTGGGAAACGGTAGAAAGTGTTCTGACGTTTATTCAAACATTCTATACTATAATTCAAGAATGAGATTTGTTTCTTCATTTACATGAACATTACAAGACGACATTATTTATGAATAACATTTTTGCAAATATTATTTTTTTATTCGTTTTTTTTTCATTTTTTTCATTCGGATTTGTTCACAGTCATGAGGCAGAAATTGAAAAAAAGTATTTAATTAATATTTCAAAAAAGCATAGAATGAAACTTTCTTGAAAAGATTCATTCTTTCAGTTGATATAATTGATTTATCCAGCTTGAAATGAGTAAATCTGTTTTAGTTACAAATTTGAAGAATCAACATTTCAGTTAGAAATATCGGTGCTTAATGAGGAATTTCAGTGTATAATTAGTCTGGTTCGTTTGATTTCCGCGGTAAAATTCAACATGGTCGTATGATAATCGTATTTTTTAGCCTGCCACCGCCAGTCCTCGCTTCCGTCCACCAAGTTCCCAATCATAATTGCCCTACGAGGAGCTACCAGGAAAGCTACCTTTACACTACCTGGGGCATTGTTAAACTCATAGAAGTCTCAGATTCAAGAACTGTCTGAGACTCCAGAACTGTAGCAGATCAGTCCACGAAGATTTGTTATTTAAAATAACAAAGAGTGCAGTCCCCGTGGATTTGTAGTTGAAGGTTCACCGATTTTCCGACTTTTTTTTGTATACTTTGATGTATAATTTTTTATACAGATGTATCGATAGCGACTATAAAATTGAATTGTTGCAGTCATACAAACTGAACAGCCGAAGCAAATTAATATTACCTCAAAACCAAATTAAAGTTCACCAAATATGTTGTTTAATTTTCGTTATAATTTTCTAATTTTGTTACTACAGTCGAATTTAAAAAAAATTTAACAACTATCAAATGAAAACTTGAAAGAAATCTATCGAAAAGAAGTTTAATTCTGAAATATCTGAAAAATTTTAATATCACCTCTAAACTGGAAAACGGCAGAAAGTGTTCTGACGTCTATTCAAACATTCTATACTATAATTCAAGAATGAGATTAGTTTCTTCATTTTCATGAACATTACAAGATGACATTATTTGTGAATAATATTTGCAAATATTATTTTTTTATTCGTCTTTTTTCAATTTTTTTCATTTGGATTTGTTCACAGTTATATAAGGCAGAAAATTAAAAAAGCTAGTCAATTAACAATTCAAAAGAACATGAAACGAAAGTCATCAAAAACATAATTGGCTTTTCTCTTTTAAAAACGTTTTCATCTTGATTGCAGTCGAAACACGAAAAGAATTAAAATTTCTCGGTTTACCCAAAATGCACTTTTTCAAATCAAGTTTAACCACAATTTAATCTCAATCTCTGATAAAGGCCTTTTAGACCCTAACAGACAATAAACTTTTCTGTTCAATTTCCAACATTAAAAAAAATCATTAATTTGCGGACCCTCAAACTTTGGCACAAAAAACTTAGAGAAGCAGCCAAACATTCGCCTTTGCAATTTCTACATTTGCCTTCCTAAATAAATGATGTCTGAAGTTAAATTGAATTTGTATGGGATAATGTAAAGTTCCAATGCCACTGCATTATATTAACCTACAAACAAAATGAACCCTTTCAATAACAATTTCTCCGGTTACCCGCACATTTCGATTCGCCAGAAATCGCCCTAATCATTCAACTAATTTACGCTTAACGCTTAAGCATTGAGATTTTTCTTAAGCAATCTAGTTCTGTGTAAAATCTCTCCGATGATTATTTCTAATGTAGGTGCATTGATTCACTGTTCAGTAAATTAAAATGGATTTTTTTCTGGGAAATCGTAAGTAATCATTTAAGTAAGAAGTTATCTATCTCGTTTGGAAGGTTTAGCAGTATGATCGATTGTGCATGGTACATTCGGAAAAGACAACAAACGTTTTTATGATCTCATCCCGCGTTTCTTTGTGTAGCATGGAATTTCTATGAATACTGTTTTATAAAATTGTTCGTAAGCTTATCGTTGAAAACGTATCAACATACTAGCAGAGACTATATACTTTTCTAATACAAACGGATATGATATTTCAAAGTGAACTCCAATATGTACTGTCAGAGAAATTAATTTGAACAAAACCGAATAACAACAGTAATTGGGAAATATAATATCAATGAAATAATAAAATAAAATCAGAGCAGACAAAATGTAGTTTTGAATTTGTGATTCTAATTAGTAATTTTAGTAGAATGATTTCACTGGAAACAAATAAATTCAATAAATAAGCTTTTTACTTTTTTATTGACTGATTTTTGTATACTCTTTAAATTGTGTAAAATTTGATATATTAAAGTCATTTCAAACTGAGATACAAAATTTTTATCAATTTGTTATATGGAAGAACTGTTTTTTGTTATTTTTTTATTTTTCATATTAATTTATTAAACGATATAAAAGCACCCCGGATATGTTGTAAAATATTATCTGCTCATATTAATATTCTGCGGTACGTTTTCCCAGGGATTATGGTTTAATCTATAAGTTAAAAATGTTCGGATGCATTTAAGTAGTCATTATAGCATGGCTCAAGATGTAAAATGTATCGATTTTCTGACTTAGGTAAGTAATACCTACTTCAGCTGCTCTTAAGAGCTAGGTTTTAGATTGAATAGCAAAAGAAAAACTTCGTGCAAATGTTGGAAGAAACAGATTTTCTCTCTGTTTACACGAAAAGTTGGCTAGAAATGTTTTGAGAAAGAAATACTTTTTTTCAATGAAAAATTGCAATTCCCTCTTATTGAATAGCAGGGCAATGAATATTTCTTAGTTTTTAATTTAAGTGAGAACATTCTTATATGACGTTATCCTTCTTGCAATATTCAGAAAAATCTTACACGATAGTAGTCTCAAGTAGAAAATATGAATTGTTTTAATACTTTTATTATCTTATTAATATTTTACTTTGCTTGAAATTTAAAAAATCAGTATTTTTGTCAAGACAATTATGTTGAGATACTGTATTAGTAATAATTTTTTAAAATTCATTTCGAAGTTAATAATATTTTTTAAAAAATTTTTTCATCAAAAATAGACAAGAGAATCGGCACTATTATTCATCTTATTCACAGATGCAATTTCTGAGTTTTATATGTTTCCGAACAAGCTGTTACACTGACTTTGGTGAATGTTCAACGTTTTTTGTCGAATAAAAATAAATTGAACGATTTCCTCATTTGAGACAAATTGTGAGATATATATTTTACCAATCATACAAAATTTCTCGTCGCTGATCTGTGAAAAGTAGTGGACGATTGTAGAAATTTTAGAGAGAACCACCCTTGACAAATATGTGATCTCTATTTGTTATAGTATAATATAAGATACGAAAATTGATCCAATATGTTTCTAAAGAAAACTTTTTATATTTTTTTTTGCAATTTTTCAAAAAGGCAAGGAAAAATTGCAGAAGGAAAAGAAATTATGCCTGAGGCGTTGGATTGCTAAAGTTAAATGTATATTTAAAAATGTATTACATTTGTATGATTATACCTGTAATGATATTTAGAAACAACAATCAAAATGCTGCTGAAACACAATTCTGATTTTACTAATGTTTACTTTAATGTTAACAGATTGGAGTAATTATGCCGAAGCAGGACAACTGTAAATAATTTTAGTGATTTTTATTTGCTATTAATTCATTTCGTATACTATCAGTATATAGTTAATTTGCATTAATTAAATACTAACAGAATATTAGGTCTGACGAAACATTGATTGGATTACTGAAATGTATAAGTAAACGTTCTTTCAAAATAATGCTGTCTTTTAAATTGCACAATTTTCAATTACACAATTAAAATGCATTTCTCGAACAATTTTTTCTCAATTTAACAGAATGCTTTTTATTGGTAAATTGTGTAGAACACCAACCGTTTAGTTTCATGGATAAGGAGGGATACTTTATCTCCTCAACGGGTATCGTTAACCTCTTGCGACTAATCAACGAACTTGCCCGTTTTCGGGTGGCGCACTAACCGCCCGTCCTCGATCTAGCAATAATGAAAAAGTCAGAGCTTTTTACCCCTCATCTTTGATGGTAGCAGATCGATGGACTTCATCTGTTTGGACCTTTCAAAAGTCTTTCGATAAAGTTCAATTAAACGACTTATCCACTCACCGCTGTCAGTCACAAAATGGATCTGGCGACTTTGATAACCGAGGAACTCAAGTGGAAGATAGAGGGCATGTCAGTAATAAAAAAGTCAACTGCTCATGTACAGAGTGAGATCCCTGTCGAAATAAATACTGAACTCCTGCGGACAATTTTGTTAACATAAGTTGTTCTCATTCTTGATCACGGCACTATTATCCAGTGCCACTTCTTTCAAAAGATAGTACAGCTCTCGAGGCAGTTTAGATGGGAGTCAGCAAGAACCTACGACAATGTGCCTTTCCAAGGCAGGTTCCAGAAATCGGAGCTCAGCGAATTCGAAGAGCAAAACCGCGACCTCAACTATAATGATACATATAAAAGAATACATGATCTCTAAAATGTTCGAAATTTTTCAAATTTTTTTTTTAATTTTATGTACTTTTTTTTTACTAATAGTTACTCTAAAACATTAGAAAGAGTACTGTAAAGTAGGGCTGGAGTAAGAAAATGTATACCTCGGGATGTCACCATCATCTCTATTAATTAACTAAGGGTATCCAAGGCAATTGCTATAAAACGAGCAATTTTTATTACTGTTTAAAAATCAAATTGAGGATCAAAGGTGTTGTGCTTCGGCAGCGCACTTGTGGCGTCGAAAACACGCGCTTTTCCTTACTCGACAGTAATACTAGGGATCTTTCCCGTGGGAAAAGTCGTTTCCCTCTTGAAACGACATTATTCAAACTGGGTACGCACAATGAAGTGAAAACTACTAAAGATTTTACATCAAGGCTTTTATCACTAACATGAACTTTTACTAACATGAACTATTTGTACGTGACTGTGACAAGTTTTTTTGGTTATATATTATTATTTATTATTTTAGATTTTTTACATTTCCTCAAAAACGAAAAAAGCCGTTTTTTCACACAGTCTGAGTTTTTACAAAACAAGGTGCAAAGCGCGCCCGTTGGGTGCGAACTTCAGGCCGCTATGTTATTTGAACTGCAACTTTTAACTATTTAAAATTTTGAGTCATAGCATCATCATCATGCCATTGAACTCGTAACCTTAGTATATTTTAAAACGTCATTGAATGCGCATGCGCAGTAGATCTTGCAACGCTATCGAGTGCGCATGCGCAGTAGATGCCGCGACACCGTCGAGTATGCAGCTGCAGTAGATCCAGTAATGTAAGTAAGTAACTTTTCTTTTTCTAAGCCGCTCATTAAGTTGCATTATATTATTGAACAAATGACTTGAAAAAATGAATAATTTTTTATCGCGCCTTGTTATTTTTTCATTCATGTTGGAGTTTAGGTGATTTAAAATTTGTTTCACACTACTCAAAATACTTGAACTTTCTTTTTGAAAGATTTTTAATTTTAACACATTTTTTTATTTCTTTATGTACATTTTAGTCTTTAATAAATAATAGCAATACAATGTTTGGTATTCTAATATATAATATAAAGTAGTTTAATTGATAAATGTACAGTTTTTAATACAAAATAAAGCACTTTTCTGGGCTTCGTGACCATTTCGCTACAGAGTGCAGTAGTTGACCACAACTGTCCGTCAGACGCTCCAAGAGTGTTTTTGGAAAGTCTCGACAATTGTAGTCGCGATTAGTTTTGTTCTAGATATTAAGTTTAACTTGAAAAATTGTTATAAGTTCATTCATATACATTACTTTGTTCATGATTTTATACTGCAACTCAACTGTAAAAATAAACATCATTTTAATTGCTTATACTTTACATTTCTGACACGAATGGAAAATTTTTAACAAATTTTTGTTAAACAGTTAAACTTTTGTATTTTTTGGATTGATAAATTATGATGCTTTCCTTAAAATCATTTGTTCACATAATTTTGTGAACAATATGGTTTTAAGCTTGAGCTTGAAATTATATAAATTACTTAAGTTTTTAAAAAAATGAATGTACAAGATATAAGTGCCATTGTAAATTTTTTTCTCGAAGGAAATGTTTAATTAATTGATTTAATGCATTGTTATATTTTTTTTGCTTAATTCAAAATAATATTTAAAAAAATTCTATGAAACTATTGTAATATAACTTCCGTCGTGTATTTCGTAAGTCGGGGTGCAATGAAGCAAGTCCGTTCGGCGCCCTAAATTTAATAAAGAACTCAAATCATAATTATTCAATTCATTTTAATAAACTATAAGTGAACTGCAACCTCAGACCGATGTGCGATATACATAAACTGCAATGTCAGGTAGTGATGCACTTTTTTAGAATGGAAATACGTAATGAAAGAATCGAGGGTGTCAAGCTCTCGGGAATTCATTCTAGTTTAATTATTTTCTACGATCTTTGAATTCAGTTAAGCCCTGTTGGCTGTATCGTGCAAACTAGTTGGAGGTGCGAAACGTAAATGTGTTTAGGGAAAGGCGCCCCAGTGGGCCCTCGTCATGAATTCTCAAAAAATCAAATGGGTATCTTAAAATTAAAAAATTTAAAGTTGTAGAACTTATTGGATGACATATTGAAAATTGGCTACATTTTTGTCCGTTTTACTTAGGAAGTGCCTTAAAATTTGGTTGATTGCTCAGTATTCTAATAAACATAAGTAAAATTTGAGTTCTAAGTAAACTACTAGTAAGTAAGGATCTTATGTTCTAAAGTCAGTTCAAAGTAAAATTCTTTAGCATTCAATTTTTATCTATCTTATGCATTTACAAATTTTGTATTGTTAGGGTATTGCTACTGTTTTGCCAACGGGCCATCAAAATAATTAGGCTAATTAGAATAGGGGCCATGTGTACGCTGATTCACGCGGGATGATTAGCGCCAGACGCAATCAGTGAGGTTTAGAGCGCCGAACGTGAGTGAGCCTCAGGAGCGGGTTCTCATGTCCTGGGAGCGCAAGGGCACACGATAGTTGTAAGTAGTCTGTCAATAAATAAAGTTTGTCCGTCTGAACGACTTTGTTATTTGAACATCCTGCCGAACCAACTGCTAATATTCAAATTATTCAAGGATTTCAGAATAATTCAAATTTGATGTGCAATCATAAGATAAAACTTAAGCACTAAAACTAAATTGAATATTGTAGCTTGTTTTTGATACGAGTCTGGAAATCCCGTGGGCAATCGGACCTTCCCCCATTCAATGGGGATTTGTGACTGATGATCGTGAATCGTGAAATAAAAGCCAAACAACAACTTTATAAAATTTCAAATTTTCGTATAAAATTGACAATTTCATTGTATGCTATTTCACAAGTACATTATGTTTTGAATTCACACATCAACATCATATTATACCACAATTTCAATGATTCAATTATTATTGAATATTAAATTGTCTGTTCACTCATTTATCTAGAAATGTTGTGAACTCCAAAATTGATAGTTTAATTGAATTTTTTAGTTTGAAAAACAAACATGCCAGTAATTGTGTTTGCACAAAATTGCAATCATGTAAAAAGCAAAGTGCCTTTGACACAAAGAACGTCAATTTTCCTCAATAATTTTCAATTGTGAACGCAACTATTGTTTCTAAGTAAATGTATCATGAAACATTGTTAACACTAGAAGAATGAAATTTCTTGTGTACCTAAATGGACAGACTGCACTAATTCGGTGCACCAATATGTTTTGCAGTATGTAATTTGATTTTATCAAAAATTGCATACTGTTTTTGGTTTATAATAATTGGCATTATAATATTGGCATAAACCTACCATTCTATAAGAATACATCTCCTCGAAGTAGAAAATATTTTTTTCATAATGAATTTATATGTAAAACTTTAAATTTTCGATAATTGGATTTTGAAATATATAACCACATCGATTATAAATTATGACTCACATCATAATAAATATTATATATAAAATAAACTTTGTTATTTTTGCAGCTTACTAAATCATGCATCCGTCCTTCTAAGTAGACAGATTTTTGTTACAAAAACAGTATAATACATTAAAAACTGATTATGAACCGATTATCTTGATATGTACAACTAAAAACTAAATAAATAAAGTGCAAAAAAGAAAATATTGCATTTGGAAACTATATCAGAATTAGTGATGAAAATCGAAATGCGATGATTTAGCGTGCTCCAAAACCAACTTGAAACGTGCATCGTGTTGAAGAATGTCATCGCTGATAATTTGGGCAAATCGTGATAACGATTTTACCTGAGAGCATTTCAAAGTGTGACGCTAATATGCCAATTTGAACGTCAATTTTAGAGACACATGGCGTGCATTTTACTGTCAATCACCTTGTTACAACCAATGTATATGTCATTATCAGCATTAGACTTGAACGCTGCTCGCGCACGGTGGATAGCCACTTTGCAAGGCAAACTTGAGTGGTCAATTTATACGCGCTTCACAATTTACATCGTTATACTGACTGTGCAACCGCCAAACAAATCGGCCACTGTACGCAATACAAAACACGACTCGGACCATTTGAGGACAGTGACAAGTGAAAGGCAACGTTGTATCATCTTTTTTTGTTTTTTGATTGAAATTTCGTTTGAGAGGATCATACAAAATTCGATATTTTTCTCATTCTGTTTATAAAACGAAAATATAACTGTAGCTGAAGTGTATATAAAATAGAGATTTATACTTTTTTCACGGTGTTTTTCGAATAACTTTTTCATGCTCAAATTTCAAATTGATGAGATTATTTTTTTCGGCGAATATATCAATTCAATTCATCGATATAAATGCGGTAGAAGTGATAATAAAAAATAACATATAAATTATTATATGCTTATGAACAACTTAATTTGTAATTTGTTGAAAAATAGGCTCTTTAGTTGATCTTTTGCAGTTAAAAATATTTGCACGCAATCTTCTGTTATTGGATTTTTTTAAAAGAACCATCATTCGATCAATTCAGTGCGGAATCCTTGCTGTAACATGTCGGATTAATTTTTGGGCAAGGTACTTGCATTTCATTAAAATTAAGTTCCCGCCTTGGCGAATACCGAGAAACATTTCACATCTATCAAATTTGCATAAAATAACTTACTCGTCTTGTAAAGCCACGTCCAAATTAGTTTTTCTTACTAATTGAATATTCATTATGAGCGAGGAAAAAGTGTTCAGGCTTTATCAGACTTGGAAATAGACCTAATTGCTAGAAATTTACAGTCTTTTGCAAAGTATCATCTGTTGTATGTCTTGATTCAACCTTTTTATATCCTTCTAATCGAAATAAGCTTTGAAGTCTTAGAAAATTATGTGGTCTATTGTAATAAATTTTGCAGTAAACTGAACAATTATTGTTTTTTCGAAAAAATGTTAATTAAAGTCCATTTTCTCTTATTTTTCGCAATTTTTATCAAAACAGCAATAGAAACACCATAGGTATTTTATTACATAGCTAAAAAGCTGCTAAAAAGTTGAACTAATTACATCGACTTATATTCAATGATGGCTGTAATTTACGGTCTGATGCGTTTAGATATAATCGATTGTTCTGCAAATTGTGTAAATCTCATAATATTCCAAAAAATTCTTAAGAGCGTCCGTGCATACTTAAAATCTGTTTATACAAAAATTTCCTAAATTCAATCATGTTATTCAGTCTTTCAGATTAAAAAAATTTTAACATTTTTTTGAATTCGTATTGAAAACTTGTTGAAGTGAAATTCATTCTCAAACTATCCAGATTTTGCACTTCCATTTTACTTCCATTTCATTGGAGAGAGAATCTTGATTGAAGAAATTTGCATCGAATTGATTGACCATTTACCGCGGGTGCATCTAAAAATAGAGAGTACAAATCTGTGATCTCTTCCGGATGTAATCGGGTCAAACATACGCACGTGTAAAAAATAACTCTCACAGAAATTTAAACGCACCATTTTGCGAGATTTTCATGCTGTTTGAAAACGTAGCGTAAAAATATTTATATATCCCATTTCTTACACGTGGATACAAATTATATGTAAGGGTCGAACCCTCCCGAGAAAACATCTTTGAGTCAGCAAACCTCAAAATGCTTGTTCAGATAAGATAATCGTCAAGACAAATTATAAGGACGTTACAGGTTTTTGGAGTTGGAAACACAACATTTATTTACTTCATGTAAAATTCGAATGGGCCCACATTCAACGCAATTATTTTCACAACATTTTGCACAAAAAGTTGTCAGAAATAGTGAATGATAATTGAAAATAAAAATGTGTCGCGAAACAAAAGCATAAATGCGATTTGTCACTGTAAGCAAAATAATTGGTGTGAATATTTTCTATTGTGTACGCAACGAGAGAAAAAACGAAACGTTACATATGTAATGACATTGTGCAATGTAGTTGAAATATTTTTCGCCGAAAAACTTACAGTCGTAAATCAAATCGCAAAACTCTGTGCACAAAGCTTTCATGATTCGTTCAAATAAAAATTATGTTTCGCACGTATGAAAGAAACATTTATTGTCAAATGCAAAAATTTGACGGAATTCAATCTTTGCACATTCGATATATAGAAGACGGTTACCGGAAATGAGAATGCGCGGTGCATATGTTGGTATACAAAAAAGCGACAAACTTCATGAGTTATATGATAAAAGAGAGAATTTATAATTTGCATGTATGAAAACTTATTAAAAAGAACATGCCAAGGTCAACCGCGTGTCCAATCTAAAATAAACAATGGAAAATTAAAAAAAATTTTGCGTCTTAATCCTTAGTTTGGCGATTGAAAAAAAATATTGATACAATATGTTCAATACATCATTTTAATATTTTCATTAAAACTCTAAAGCCGCGATCTTTTTACATATCATTTTTCATTTACGCCCGTCCCTTTTTCCCGTTTCCTCTCCTGCATTGTATATAACTATCGATAAAGTTGTGAAGAGTATTATGTGTCATAAATTATTATTCTCTTCAGAACAAATGCAAACCCCAGGAATTATCGATCTACAGAAAGAAAATTCGTAAGTCCTTGCTGTACCGCGTAAATTAAAAATATTTTTTCAATTAATTTTTTCATTTCTTTGTGGAAGGGAATTGATCAATATAATAATCTCTGATAGAAAGTAAACAAAGTTAACACAGCGTTATTTAAAGTTAACAAAATTGAAATTAATATTGATTTTGTATCGGTTGTAAACATTACTATAATTCTGAGAGGACACATTTTGAAAAAAAAATTTTAATCTTTAACATTATACGGTTACATTTACAACCTTTTTTTGCAAATCTCTATGTAGTCAAAGGTATTTCCCTAAAGTCTTTCAAGATCACTCCAATATTCAATTTCCAGAAATTCCTTGAGACAACTGAACAACCTAGCTCCCTTCAAAATTAAACTGGGTTCTTGTTACTTATTAGCTGCATTTCGAATTCAATAATGAAATTGAAATAGTTTCTAAATTGACTCAAACAAAGAAAGAAAAATATTCGTTCTACGAAGATATATATTTCAATTTTCAAAAATATCAACATTTCAAGTTCTTTCCACAAAGTAGAACATAACATCATTAATTTTCTGATTACGTAATAGAACTGGTATATCCTATCGGGTAAAAGGATCAACGTTTCCTTGCCAAGAAAAATGTTCATACAAATATCAGGCAACAGATTTTCTAACGTTGCCAATTTTTCGGCATTGAGTAATGTAAAACGCCTTTTCTGATATCAACACATCTTTTGAAATTAACACGTAACAACTGAGAATTGATACAAATTGAAATTCAATTCAGGGTGTCAAGTCGGCATGAAAAGCGGGAAACGTACGTGGCGGGTTTTGTTCGACGGGAAATGCACAGGAATTATTTTTTTTATTTCTCACAGCACTTCTTTTTTGATGAAAACAAAAATTGAAATAAGAAAAAAATATGGTTGTGCATTAATAATTGTGTTTTCACCAGATTGAATTTTGCTTATCAAATGTAAAATATATTTAATAGTTTTGAAATGCAAATTCATATTTTTAAAAGTTATTATTTCAAATTCGAGTTATTTAACACCCAAATAGAATTCAATTAAAGATTACGAAAAAAATCTGCAAAAAACTGCAATAAAAAATCCGCAATAAACTAATCAAATTGACAAGTAAAAACTAATTCAGTAGAGTTTGGTTTCAATCTTTACAACAATAATAATTGGAAACCAATGAATGAATAAAATTATCATTAATTTGCCATTCTCTCATTTTAAAACACTGTCAAAAGTTGAACTATTGAAAATAATATGAAAAGTCAAATTTCATTAATTTTAATTTTTTCAATTTCCGGTACTTCACTTACTACAATTCACGTTACATTTTAACCAGAGACGTCAAACTGTCATGAAATTTAGTTGTTTTTGATAATGTATACTTGGAAGCTATGATGTCAAACTGTTCCTAAGTTGTGAAATAAAAATTATCCGAATGTCAGATTAAACTTGGAATAGGTTCAAATGCATAGGAACTCGTTAATCAAAACCGTTTGAATTACTATAACAGGAGTCAGATATATTATTCATGTCGTTGATACACTTTCTATGAAGCCGGAATTTTAAAATAAGCAATGATAAAGTATATGTATACCTTGTCTTTCCGTTGTCATATGTGGCTTTTAATAAAAAAGTATGTCTGAAAGTTTCGAATGCATTCATTCGTTTCATAAATATTCTTATACGGTGTCGCTATTTTGATAGATTTTTTGCTTAAAGTCAACGAATAAATTGAATCTTTCAATAGAAATTTTTCACATTGTCGTAAGTCAAATTTCAATAACTTTTGTTGAGCTGTAAATTCTGATGCACTTTGCGTTTACTTGATAACATTTTTTGCATTCTTCTATAAGACTTAAATGAACATCTGTTCAAATTTTCTAAAATTTCAGTAAGATCACTTACTGACACAAATGATCAACAAAAGACATTTTTCTCCATTCACTCTACTGAATTAAATTACTGCTAGGAATATACAATAAGTAAGTTCATAAATCATTTTACCTATTTTCAGTACGTGACACATTTTATTTGAGATTTTTTCGTTAGGTGTGAGATCATTAGTTTCGTATCCATACGAACACATCGGATTTTCTGACAGCGGTTGTTATAAATTAGAGTCAAATTACTCTTAAAATAATGTAACGAGAATACTTACAGTTCCACGCGAAGTAAAAGTTATTCAAATATTCAAAAGGTGGAAATTGGAAGAGTTATTTTTTACCAGAAACACTTTTTATTTCAATTGAGTTAAGAAAACCTTTGCATCATACTTCGAAAAGGAAACCAACTTTATTATCAAAAGAATAATTTCTGAAGATGGTAATTATTTTACTGGATGCACTTGAACCAGAAGCAGCATTTAGGTATTATGGATACAAGAGGCTTGAGATGCCAAACGTTAGCTGAAATGCATAGAAATTTCATTCGAAGCCTAAATTGCATACTTGGGATGTTACATGAACACAAACAATTTCATCTTAAATGCACGAAATGACTTTTCAGTTGGTAAGGTAGCTCGATTTTCGCGAGATTTTTTTAATTAAACCACCGCTCCTCAGGGGTGTAATTTTCATCTCAGAACATCTTTTGCATACTGTCATCAGCAAACAATGAAGGAGTTTGTGTTCATTGTCGCCAACCATAAATAATAAGAAGCATTCTGTTAACGTACATAATACTGATAAGGAGAAATGCTTAATGAACTTGCAAATTAGACCAGGCATGCTTCACAATAACGAATCCTTTTAGATATAATGAATCAGAGGTTCGAGTATCACTTCAACATTTGACTACCTAGATAATTACTTATACTATAACAACTTCTAATTAGAACACAAACAATTACACTTATTTCGAAGTTGAGATCACAATGTTCTATTTATTCTAACTTTTTGTACACGTTTCATTACAGTAAATTCCATACAAACATCATAGTCTTTTATAACGAGAGATGAAATCGAAAAAAAACATGATTTTTTTCAGAAGCTTGAAATCGTTTGGATAAGAGTTCGTTTTGATGAACAAAGAAAAATGCGGAGGCATTGCAAATGAAACCATTTTTGCTTGGAAACGTATGTGCGGCGCATACTTCCATATGGATTTCCTTTGGGCAAAGTTTAATTTGAAAAATATATTGCGTGCATTCGTTATTAGAAAATATTCCGAAGAAAATTTATTTCCATTTGGTTTTGACATTTTACGTTATGATTTGAATCTCAAAGGCTGATTAAACTTTTCACCGGTGTTCAATTTGTATATTTTTATTATACATGATATCAAATTTTCAAATACATATTATTAATGCGGGTCTAATTGCAATGAAAATTGATAATTGAATATATTTTGAAATATTTTTTTTATTAAAAATAACGAGTGCGTTTTTTTGAAAATTGTATCAAATCAATTTGAACCATACGTATTGATGCACCCATCAAATGCCTCGGGCATCGTTCGTTATATACGTGTCGTTTCGAAATACGAATGCTATATCCCCCGACTCATTCTTTCATCCTTGTCAAATTAAAGGAAACTGAAGAAATCTGGGGTGAAGCGGGGCAAAACGAACCTAATCGGGGTCAGCCGGAGTAATTGTGACTTCGGGGTAATTCGTGACGCGTTATTTTTAAACATAAGTAAAGTAAAGAAATATCCTGGAAAATCTTTTTTTATTATATTTTTTAAAATCTTTGTTATTTATTTATTTTTTTTCAATTTTTTCTAACTTTTTTTGAGGTAAAAAAATACGTGGCGCCGTGGACTGCGCAGGTGTATTAGATCACGGGCCGCCGTGGCCTGCGCAGATGCAGTAGGACACGTGGCGCCATAGCAAGCACAGGCGCAGTAGATCACGTACCGCCGTGGACTGCGCAGGCGCAGTAGATCACGGGCCGCTGTGACCTGTGCAGGCGCATTTGGACACGTGGCGCCAGAGTAAGCACAGGCGCAGTAGATCGAAACTTAGAGACTGGGGTCCTGTAACGCGGGCCTTGAAAAAGATACAATGTTCATAGGACCATTCAAAATTTATTGTGGGAATAAAAAGAAACCAGACGAAAATAACATTTTTGATTTGCCAAGTTTTTTGATTGCCAATTTTTTAAGAACAGCTTCCAAATTGAAAAATGATTTTTTTCTGGGTGGGTTATATAATTTTGTTTAAGGAGGAACAATGCGCACAATAAACGAAAACCTTTTTATTATTATTTTTTTTTATTATAATAATATATTATTAAGTATTATTATGATTTTATTATTATTAATTATAGCGGAGTAAGATGTTTATATAAGAATATAATAAGTGTTTCTTTATTGAATGCTTTTGGAAGAAGTTTTTACTTTGTCCTCATTTTCGACCCGCTTCATCCTGATTTCACAAATAATTATTTCCATGATTCTATGTGAATACCAAGAATTCGGTTCCAGTCCAAACCATTCTCAACTTTTCCATTTGTATATAATTTGAACTAAATTTATTTCAAAACGGACTTGCAACAATATAATTTAATGGAACTTTATTCAAAATTATTATTAAGTTTAATAATTTTGAACAAAGTGAACGGAAGGAGCAAAAACAATTATCGCAAAAATGATGACGGCAAATACGAACACACGCAATTTCGAAAACATTGTGCGTGAAAAAAATAAAATATTAGTTGGCGGTGGTGGCCATTCGTGATTGTTTTCGATTTTCCTATTATTTGTTTTATTTTAAATTTCATTAAAAAAATACATTTTTTATAAAGCTTTCGTGTGCTATTCGTTTCTGCCTGTGATCATTTCAATTAAAATCTTGTTTTTTTTTTAAATTTTATTTTTTTTCATGCACAATGTGTTCAAAATTGCGTGTGTCCGTATTTGCCGTGATCGTTTCTGCGGTCATTGTTTTTGCTTCTCCCGAGTGAACTCTGAAATAAAAAAACTCATTGTTTCCGAATCACAAATTAAAAATATTATTTTTCATTCTCTACTTGCTGGTATCTGATGCGATTTTTTAAAATGAATGTAACAATCGCTTTCAAAATTCATTCAATTTTGGTTCTACAAAAAAATAATTAAAATCAAAAGTACATATGAGCAAATCCAAAATTAACATCCACTTAGCGGTTCAAAAAAATAAAAATTTTTGGACATTAGGCACACTCTTAGGATTTTTTTCTCAGGTTCTAGGTGTCAAAACAAGATGAAAAAATGGTGCGGCCCCTCTTGAAACAGGTGGCGACATACTTTTTTAATTAAAAAAGAAGAAAATAAAACATGAAAAAAAATCGAGTTCGTGAAACCCCCATTTTTTATTGCAGATTCGGATTCTTCATGAAAAAATAAAAAGATTTTATTCTTATATTTTTTTTGTTTTGCACGATAGATGGCGCTGTAATTGCAAGAGAACGATTTTTATTAATTATTTATTTCCTACGATTACAGCGACATCTATCCTAAAAAACCGAAAAATGATAAGAATAAAATCGTTTTATTTTTTCATAAGGAATCCGAATCTGTAATAAAAAATATGGGTTCAAAAAACTCTCATTTTTTTAATTTTCTATGGAACCACCCTTAACCCGGACAGGGAGTGAGGGGTGAAGGTCGAGTTTGATATGGTTGTATAAAGTTTGAAAAAGTATTAGACAAATATTTTTTGCAAGTTGTGTGTCTTTTTGTACCAACTGTTCGTATTTTATTGGAAGAAAAAGAGCGATTAACTTAATTCACTCAAATTTCTTAGTCATAGTACTAAAATTGAGACACAGAAATATTTTGATATTTCGTTTTCGGTATTTGAATGACTTTGGTAGAACGTACAACACCCCATAATCGATAAAAAACGTAAAATTTGAAAGAAACCAAATTTGGAGTTACTGTTTACATGCTTTTTTGTTGCTTTTTTGGCAAAAATCACTATAACTTAATTTAATTTTAAAAGTATGTCGCCACTCGTTTCAAGAGGGGCCGCACCATTTTTCTATCTTGTTTTGACACCTACATCGTGAGAAAAAAATCCCAAGAGTGTGCCTAATGTCCAAAAATTTTTAATTTTTTGAACCGCTAAGTGGATGTTAATTTTGGATTTGCTCATATGCACAAATTAACTCATAAAACGTTTTTATTCTTTATTTTATTTGTTAACAAAGCGAAGACATGCGCGCGAATATTTCACTTTAATTATTTTCTTAAATTTAGACTACGAGTCATTATACACACAGTATTAATGGTTTCTTTACGTTTCCATCAAAAGCTTTGGCGGCTCATAAAACGCATATTGCCCTCGACTTTTGCACATACACGCATACACAAGTACAACATTGCGGTTATACGCGTTTCATTCGAATAAATAAATAAACTTTATGGCATTTCGGCCTACTACACATGGAAGCCGAGCATAACTCAATAACTTCCAAATGTTTATTCGTCTTTTATAGAATTTGCTCAAAATTGAGTGAGCATGTTTTTTTTACAGTTTTCATTAACATGTACATCCTTTCGATCGAAACGTTTGTTTCCATAGAAACCGAAAAAAATTGTCACTGCAATTGCAAAGCTATTAAATTCAAACAGCTGTATTAGAAGATAAAACACGGAAATAAGAAAAACTTTGCTAATAATGTTATTCCATCGACTTGAATGCAGCTGCAAATTATTGAAATTCCCATAAGAAAAGTTTGTTTCTCTCTGGACAGTTGAGAGTGAATTCTTAAATGAGTTTTCACATTTTTCACCCGGTCGTCATCAGAATGGAAGCGTCCAATCTAGAATTCAGCTGATACATCAACAAGTCTTAAGATTCACTTGCATCTCATTTGCAATTCAACTTAAAGTGTCAAATGCACAGTTCAAATAAATTCTGTACACAGCAGTACGACTTAAAAAACTACTTCTAAGTATTAATATTAACGTATCATCAAAAGTTTATTCCAAATTGTCCAATAAAAACAAAAAGTAACATTTATATTTTGAAGTGAAGCAGCTTTCAGAAGTGTTTGTGCGAAAGTCATGCAATCTAGATGATAATAATTAAGTCAACAATGATGTTAACAGCTTCATAAATAATCAGCTCTAAATATAAACGAGGTGTCGCTTATCTTATAAACGTGCATTCAGAAATTTAATGTTTTACGATTATGTAATGAAACTTTATCAAGCCATTATGAGAGTCCGAGCTTTTCAACCTCAAAGATTAACATTCAAAGAAGATTGCGATCTGTAAATATTAGTGTGCTTTGTTGATACTATCCCTTCACCCTGAAAGTTTATATTGAAGCTAGCCCCACACTCCACACTCGAACAACAACCTCGCATGGTATAAATTTTTTTGTACCTCCGCGAATCGCATTTCTAAAGTCGCATATCCGAAGAACCTGACGAGTTAATTAATTTTCTCCCCTTTACTGTTGTTTGAACAAAAGTGCTCGTTCGCTTATTTTTGTTATTTTACTTTTTCTTTTGACCGTAACTTTTATTGAACTGATTTCTGTTCCGAATTGTTTGTTCATAATATCGTTAAACAACCGACCACGCCTTAACAAAGTTGGAATCTATTATAGGGTTTTAGAGCTCATAAATCACGTTGTCGGCAACGTATCAAAATCGTCTGTTCAGTACATCATGTAAATTGAAATCAGTTTCAACAGAATGATTATTAAATTAACTTTGATTTAATTTTGTCATTGAAAATAAAAGAAAAAGACAATTAGCAATAAATATTTCCACACGATAAACTCTGTCAAGTATATTAATGAAACTTTTTGTAATAGCCCCTGCTATCATGTGACCGGCCCATTTCGCCTCACTTCCGGAGCTTTTTATGTTCTGAGTAAAATCTTTGAACTTTCCGCTCAAATCACCGTCCGTAAGTAGCTACGAGTAAGTGATAGTTATTGCACATATTCAAATACATTTCAGTTTCTTTTTTCACTTTACTTTAAAAAAAGCTATCCAAACAAAGAGACCCTACGAAACTTTCAAATACTGCGGTTTTTTCGTTTCATTTTACCATTATCAGGGTTATGTACCCACGCACTGATGGCATATATTGTTCTATTTACTGGAAACTGTTTGTGTCATAAAAAAACCAATTGATCAATTGAACCAGTTGACATTGAATGAAAAACAATTTATAATTTTGTATGAACATTCTCATCAAAGGATGAGATTTTTTGCTTTTTGCAAGATTTAAACTTAAATTACGAAAAAAATATTTGAGCGTAAATAACGAAGCTGCAGAAAACTTTTTAATGAGAGTTAACAAAACGAAAGTCTAGGTTTTTCGGCATGCGCACGGTTTCTGTCCTTAATCCGATTGACATGTCTGATTGTAGAAAATCTTATTGATGGTACGCAATTATCCAGCGCAAGATACTAATTACTTTTTATCGATTATTCAAACCAAAACTAACAAACATTCTATCCCCCTGGCAAACAAACATGCGCTGTGAGTTAATAAAGTAATAAAAAATTTTATAGAAAAACATAAATGAAATATGGTGCACTTGGAAAACAGTTTTGAAATTGGTCACTTGAAGTGAAACTATTATCCGTGTTTGATGTTCCCTAAAGAATTCAACTAAAAGAAAATACTTTGTTTGGCAATCGATATCTTAGTTGTTGGAGGGATGAAAGAATTTGTTTGTGCAACAGTAACAAAGATTTCTCGTTCGATGTTGTTAAAATCACTGTTGTTGAAGAAATCTTTGAGCTTTCATCAGGCAATCTTCAAAAACTTCGATTTGATAAATCTTTAACATTTTGATGGGAATCGATTTGAGACACGAGAGACGTGGGACTGTAATAATTCTCGTGCCATCAAAATTGGTACGTTCAGGTATCATCATCGAAATTACATATAGATCTACTGACGTTCTGAACCGAACGAAATTCAAAACTATGCTTAACACTTTAGTACTTCAAATTGGATGAATCATTCATTTTTTTTTTGATAATATGTCAATCCTTCGGGACAAATTGTTTGAACAAGAAATTTATCGCTCCATTCTGCCAACTATTAGATTTTGATTTATACTGACGATACAAAATGGCCTATGAATATCTTCCTGTCATTACTTTATGATCATTGCAATATCCCCCTTTCAGCATCATCATAGATGATCTGTTATGGTATGAGCATAGTTTGAGCACCATTAGACTCCTAATAATTTGCCTGATAAGTAATTTTCGGTAATGTCACTTCGTACTACAGAGAACGTAACATTATTCGCTATGTCGAGAAATCTCCATTCTACAGATATCGCATTTTTTCACCCGATAAAGCAAAAGTTCCATCATCACAATTACGTGAATTATTTTTAACGGACGGTTTTTTTTCAGCGGCCATAAAAAATTCGAATAAAAGAAACTAAGCGGGTTTGATCACATTATGACGCGATGAATTAGGCAAAATTTTCAGCCGTATCAAACGTTTTGCTCGGAACACTTTTTTTTCATACAGAATGAGTTAAAAGTAGTTCGGAAACGAAAGGCGGTAACGTATATATAACGGCAAAATCGCAATATGCACGAGTAGTGTTTGCTGCGTCCGCTGGGAAATAAAATGAATTTACGGCAATTAAAAAGATATTCAAACGACATCCGAGAATTCGCGTGCTGGGCATTAATGTGCAACAATTTTTCACTGCAGATTAAACGTTAGATTCATAATTTTCCATTGGGGGAAAAACACGACAAAACAAAAGTATAACCATTTTATCATGAAACAACCAAACTCGTTGCACACTCGTAACTTGCTGAGTTTACGAGTGGTTTTATTTAATAGTAATTTTGGATTTTCAAACCCTCAAATCGAGAGGCTGCATTTTACAATCTGAAAATGCAATCTTTTATAAACAATAAAAACGTTTTTAGTACTTGTAGTACAGACTAAGCAATCATTAAGAAAGTTGTTAGAAAAATCACATAAAATGTTACACGAAATTTCATCGCTAGAATTTATCAAATTGGTTTTTGTTTTATCGTCAAGTTCGCGTCGCCTCCTGTGTAGAAATCTTTGATATGTTACAGTTTCAATCATTTTTATCTAAGACACGAACTTTTAAGAAATACAACGCTAACATATTACCGAAATTGTTTTTGCTAATTTGATTGTTACATCAGTAGATGTAACATGATAAATAAAGATTATTACCATTAATAAAAAAAAATGTTTGTAAACAATGGACAGTTGTTTTATATACAAATTGGTAGAATGTTAAAAATATTGAGTGTTATTCATGCAATATGATTTTGAAAAAAAGGTGTCAATCAATTTTCGATTGCAAAATCTTTTATTTTTGAACATGTGATAAACGAATTCATGAAATTTTAACCGTGAAAAACATTTTTTGAATGCTCGATGAAAAATGGGTTAATTTCAGACGTCATTAACGACCTTTCCCATTGGCCTATGTTTGAATGAACGGAATTGGAAAACAGTGTTGTTTGAAAGTTTCTGACCAAATTTTTTTCGCTTTTTACAAGTGAAAACTTTGTTATTTTTCATTTTATCGTTGGAATATTGATAAAAAGTTATCATACCTGAACTTTGCAAAAAACGTATTTAATAGAAAACTTACGTGTGGAATCGTATGTGATGCCGTTGAGCTCATCCATACAAGGCATCACAGCGAAGATGTTTTTCGGCGTTGCTGGCCAGCACGTAATGTTGTCCCACACAGGTGAACATTGATTTTGTGAATTATAAATTGATTCTTCGCAACGCCTTTTTCGTATTTCATGAATTTTGTTCACTAACTCAGTGTGTGAATCAATGTGATCGAGAGCCTCAAGTATATGATTTTCATCCTCCAAGGACGCACTATCATTCGAGACACTCATTTTTGATGCACAATTGTACGAAATTCGGTCACAATCTACACCTTCGCTGTTCTATCACCATTTCGAAAGCTCCATCCAAGATTATGTTGAGAGGACATATTTTTATTAAAAAATCCATTTTTCCTGCAAAAGAATTGGAAAAAGATCTAATTAGATTTTTTTAATCTTCTGCGAACAGAGAGTATATTATTAAAAATTTGTTTTTCGGTTTTCTATACTTTATGGGTGACTCATACGTTGTGGTGTTGAAAAACGAATGTAAATGGCTAACGATCCCGGGAAAAACACTTTTCGAAACGAGAAAATTTTCATTCAAAATGAACTAACGATAACGTTAAAATATTTCCATCGAAATTTTTCTATAGAAATTCATCATGTAATTTGTAGTAGGATGAATCTCAAAAATGCATATAAAAATAAATAAAAGCAAAAACACCCAAAATGTATGAAAATCAATAACACATAAAAAGGTTTCTTATTCAAACATTTCATCTGCCGAATCATTGATATTCAATAATAAATGTGCATATCATTCATCATAATTGATACAGGGAATCGAAAAATATACAAACATATGTGCCCGTGCTCACCAATATTCATTGAAACTTTTCTCGCATCCAAGAAGAGAAGCGTTGATAAAATAAAGCAATTTCAGCAATACAGAACAGGTCAATTTCGCACTACTACCAATTTGAATTTCACTTGAAAAAATAATTAAAACACAGCGCAGCATGCATGCAAGACATCGCAAACAGAACATTCATACAAACGGCGCGTTTATTTATACTCAACAGTTTGTAACTTCACTAACACGATTTTTACAACAAAAAATCACTCTTAATTTAATTCAAACGGTTCTGAAGAGTATAGCCCTCACACATACCGCCGCGTGAATAATCGATGTCATTTACAACCAGCTAACACTTTTAGCACACTTTGAGCGCGAAATTAACATTGTATAATGAGTAATCCATGTAACCATTCAAGCGAAAAATGGCAGGTAAAATTAATATTTCACAAATTACTTGATCAATTTGACTGATTTTAATGTGCGTATCTCGTTTCATCAGTGCGTGCAGCGCTTGTTGTAAAACTTGTATCATCACAAAATTGCATCAATTTTAATTAAAAGTTTGCGCTTCAAAATGTGAAACATGAAATTGCGAGTAGCTGGGTGGCGAATCCTATAACTTCGATATCGCGCAATTGTAATCGGTGCATCGTGGCTTGCTGCAACGCAAAATTTTACGCGGCTAGCATTATTCTCGCGCGATAAATTGCTCGCATGCAATTCTTTTTCTTATACTATTTACGTCAGGTTTGTCTCAGAATGTTTGGATAAGAAGATAGTGGTGTGAGTAAGTATACACCGCTTGGGTGTAGTGTACCGAAGTATTAATCTTTATCAAAGGTTGCATTATTTCAAGATTTATAAGAATTCGCGCAATTAATCTTGCAATAAAAAGTACGGTTTTTGTACAGCGACAACGCGAATGAAAATAATTTCTCCAATTAATTTTTCCCCCGCTCGTAAAACAAGATTGTCCGTTTCGTTCTAGGTTCAAAGTGCAATTTGCATTTTTATTTCGTTTAATTTTAAACTGCCGACACAGTTGTTTCTCGTATTCACCGCACAGAAATCAAATTGGTATCAGTTACACTGGAACTCATATTTCTTGAACCAATTATCATTAGTTTGTCGCACGAACGCCCGAACCAAATTCAATGGGATTCAATCCTGGACGTCCAAAAGCTAACTTGCAACTTAATCAACATTTACAAAAGGCATGACACAGAGTACTAATTACCCATCAGGGCAATAAGAGCACGGATTGTACGATCGCACAAAATCGCGTCACAATTTTGTATACGCACGACGGATAATTTGAAAATGATAATATAAAAGCAAAGCCGGTGCATTAAGCTGATTACCAAGTCACTGTATCGAGGCTCGCATTAGAATCATCATCCACGTGATCCGCGACACTTCGTACCGAAGAGATCCCGCCACTTGTATGATTCTCCGGTGGTTGGTGCACTCGGCATCCTTCCACCACTCCAAAAACATCCCCCACCGCATGACTCCCCCTCCCTCTTCTAGAAAACTTTTCAACATCAGGTGGCGCTGCCCCGGTATGGATTTTGAGGAGCGGCGCCAGTGTCCGGAGTCTCTGCATAGCTCACCCTGAAAACAACCCCGGACACGCCGGATGTCGCGGCACTGATACTCGTGCTTTTCCCCACGATCGATCGTTTCCCCGTCAAAAAAAAGCAAAATTGTCCTCGTGACAATTTTCTGTCCCATTGTTGGGGATGAGCGATGTGACTTGCTATTCATTTTCGAAAGTCAAAATGCGCCGGACATTTTTTCACACCGGCGAAAAACAATTCATCTTGGGGCGAAAAAAAAGTCCGCGAAAGAATGTCACGGCGATTAGTCAAGAGAGTAAAAATGGGTCGCTAACTAGAATCGAAATGCCGTATTATAGATAGAACCGCGCGAGATAAATCTGTAGAATGCAAATAATGCCGGTATATAGTACACCTTGTGAGTCGGGCGCAAAAAGATTCTGAGCTGACTTGAAATAGCTCGAGATGTAATCGACGTCGTACGATGTAATATAACATCATCGCTTCTCATCGGCAGTTTAATCTGATAAAATTGATGTCGCGGTACCATAACGTGACCTCTGTTGTTACACTTGAACGCCAAGATTGCTCCGCCGCATGCTATTAGCACCTCCTGTGTAAACAGTGTCCCAATAAAGATTGTGATTGCAGCATGTTTTTTCTGCTTATGTATTTCTCCTCGCACTTGTGAAAACAATTTTGACGCGTAACAAACACAACGTGCGAACATCCATCTTAAACGTTAATAACGTTGTTTTGGATTCGATTTTTTAACTATTCGAATAACAGCGTAATAATTTATTTTATGATCGTGAGGGAAAAAATTAATTGAATGAAGAAGAGAATGAAGATTTGCATAATAAAAAAGTTGATTGCAGAGCGTTACTCTTTTAAGAGACAGTCTGGGGTATTTACTGCGGCGGGTGGAGATTGTTAAAGTTTGCATCTAACGATGCCGAAATATCATGAAATCATGAAACACGTACGGGGCATTTACAACAGACGTGGATGTGTATTGTAGTGCTGATAAGGGTTAATGCAATGCTCATGAAGCACTTGTACAATGTTATACGACGCAACGTCGTTCCATAAATTTATATCACATCACGCTCCATAAGGGACCTATAACATTCCAACTATTTTATAAATGACCCACATATATCACGCACAGTTGCACGTTCTCGCACTACTTAAACCGCCCAAACGAGAGATAAAAATTTCAGCTTATCAAATAGAAAGTGAAAAATATCGTGCGCGAAATCTCATGAAAAAGATTGCACCGAAACACTTTTCTATGACGCGTTCACAACTTGTTTTGAATTGTTTTCTGCAGCGGGGCAAAAAATAATAATAAAATGGTTACGAGATTAAATTTTGTATTAGATTGCACGGCTACGGGAGCGATACTTTTAACATACTTCTCGCGAAATTTACGGATTGGGTAAATGTGTGTTTTTTTCGGAACTAAAATAAAGCTTTTAAGATTGCTGCCCGGAAGAAATCCTTCGATCGATGAACGTGGCGTATGAAGTTGAGAGACTTATGTTCTTGAAACTCAATTCTCTTTTCATGGGGGATGAAGAATTTGAATAGGGTCATATGACAGGGGGTATTCTTATCACGTTATTAAATTCGAAGTGTGAGCCAAAAATATATAAATCTTCCCCTCTAAGAAAGTCATTGTTGATTAAACTTTGTGAATGGAATTAATAACACACTTACAATACAACAATGAATGCCGATATAATCGATATTTTGTTCATTGTTTGACATTAAACTTAAACCGAGCTAAATGACAAAACAGGATGCGTGGGTTCAAGTTTTATAACAGAAATATAGACAGATTGGATGACTTTTGCTCGTCGCTGAAAGGAATCGAATTTCAATCCACGAATTTTGATGTTGTAATACAAAAGCTAAATACTGAACATTAACAAATCGATGTGCGCCCTCAAATTTAATCAATTTATTACTTTCAATTTGAAAAGGATCACATTTCGAATTTTGAATTACAAAGTTTAAAAGTATCAAAAAAGGTGGAAAAGGACTTTTGCCAGTAATTTACAATTTGATATCATAATCATATTTTGAAATCATTTTCATGCTTGATCAATGATAATAACATTTCAGTTTACGCGCATAGGAGCTTTTAGCAACTTAATTACTTTTGTTATTTTTCCATTTCGAATTCAACGGAGGATGATAATGACATCGTTTCCAATTCCGTAACTGAGTTACAGTGTGAACGATTCAACTTTTTCGAAATTGTAATTTGTTTAAATTATCTTAAATTTTTAACAGCCGCTTAATTGCTCTGGAAACTATAAAACTTGCACCAAATGTTCTAAAACTTTCAACTAACTGCTAATTTGCAACGCTAGTATAGTTAAAAAAGTTTTGTACGCTATAAATATGTCAAATTGGATTCATCATGGATGGTAATTTATTCAAATATAAACTTTCACAAACCGACTGTAATTTTACATATACCTATTTAACTTGTACTGATGGTAGAATTGAAATTGTGATTCTGCATAAATTAGCTAAAATATATGGTACAGGAATAGTATTCTCAGGCCAATCTTGAACATGTACGACGTGTGTAAGAAAAGTTTCATTTACAGTCGAAGCAAAAATATCAATTGATGATTCTGGGCGAAATTTTACTTAAACACATGACAGTCGTTATCTTTCCCATCACATCATCAGCATATGCTGAGAAGTGTTTGCAGAAACTCGTTCTGCATATCAAGCAGATTCCCTCCAGGCGTTATGGTCAATAGAAAAATTGTTCAACTTCTTTATAGGAAATAAAATAACTAAAAATGAATGTTAACAAAATATTAGTAAATGTGTAGACAAAGGATCGCTTAGGACAGCGTTTGACAAGTTGATCACCCTTTAATTCCAGTGAGATGCTGCATTACAAGTTACTGGCCGAACAGCAGGGCGTACACTACGGGCAACTTTGACTGCAACATGCATAACTTTTGTTACAATCCAAGCGAGTGGAAACGCATAAATTACTTCAATCATGTTCTGCAATGCTAAGGCAAGCAAAATTTACTTTCTCTGATTAAATCATTGTATTCAACATCGTATTTCACGGTTGAACAAAAACGATCTCTTTCTGTAGCGAAATTATCCGAAGACCAGTCGTCTTTTTTTAAAATACAAGTTTTACTCGACAGGAACAAATTTTTTTTATCTAGATTTTGTAAAATATTTTAATTTGAGTAAATTCATGATGCGAGCTTTGTTTAGAGCAAATCATTTGCATGTTGATAAAGTTAAATAAATGTGAAAAGTAAATTTCTTTTTAAAGTTAAGTAAATGAATTATTATTTGTTTTACTTTAAAAACCTTTGAAATAGTTAGTAGTTAAGGGGACTGTATTTAATTCTGAAACGCACGCGAGGAAAGTTGTCGAACAGCTGACTGATCTCGATTAAACTTAGCATCACATCATGCGCAAAAAATGAGTGATATTTAAACGACTGCGTGGGAGAATTCACGACTTGCACATATAGCCGTATGGTATTTTGCGCATTTCGTGCTTTTCCGTCATCCAGATTCAAGGGCGATAATTATGCCCAAGCTGCCGATATATGCATGTCGGTGCATTACATCATAAGAATAATAACTTCCAAACATATATGCCTGAGTAAGTCTATTGACTCTAGTTCTAATGAACTATTCACAAAACTTGAAAGCCACTTTTATAAAAAGATAAACGTTCCGATAAGTTTTACACGACTTTAACATGAATTCCGCCATGTACGCTTTTTTACAAAACGATTTATTTTCACACAATAAAAACCAATTTCTAGTCAAAAGATAATAATAATTTTCAGTGAATATTCGAAGCAATTTGAAAATTAAAATTTGGTCGCACTTTTCGTTATTGATTTATGATTTGGATAAAAATTGTACAGAGTCAGAAATAATGTTTTAGAACTGCACAATTGAAACGAGTTTGAAATTGGAATCAAAAATCGAACTGAATTAACTTAGATTATTGATGAAAAATCGCACTGTTACTACAAACCCAAATTGGAATTCACAATTTAAACCTGGTTGGAAACAAGTAGGCCAGCAGTTTTTTGATCCCCTTTCAACCAATTGCGAATGTCACCCTCGAAATACTCGATGCTGACATTGAAACTTTCGTTTGAAAAATTGCTCCCATAGGGGGAAACACACAAAAATTATTTCTACGTCGATAAAAGTTTAGACTAAAAAAATCGAAGAACAAATATATAATTCTGAATTATATATCTTGTCTGAGGCTGGAAATTCGAATGTTGTTATGGAAATGTGTTGTTCAGTGGTATACTTTGATCATAAAAACTACCTTTTGAAATCAAAGCTCAAGATTCGTTTTATTAACTTCCGACATCTTCTTTGCTACAGTACCTTTCTGTGTTACAATTTTTTTCTCGTTACAACATTTTTACATTTCCTTTGGAGCAATATAATTATTAATAAAAATATGTTACATAAATTTACTTGACAGCATTGAAGTACTTTCGAGTTCGAAAAAAGTTGATATGACTTTTTTTCAGATTTTCAAAGTCTGACCTCAAATTAATATTCAGCAAACTGAAAAACTTTTGTATACAAATTTAGGTAAAAATCGACACTGAAATGTATGGGTCAGAGGGTTAACATTCATTCGAGCTTTCTCATGCATTTTTTCTTCAAACTTTTTTATTATTTTTACTGCTTTCATATTGACATATCAAATGCAAAACATTTTTTGTATGTTTTCGCTCGAAATATGTCAAACACTCCAGTGAGTGATGTACTGTGGAACAGTTTTTCCATTTTTCCATAAGAATTGGATTACTACTTCTACTTTTACATCAAGGTAATGTAAGTTAAAAAGTAAATATTTTAAAAACTTCTAATTATTCTGATATTAATGTTTCGTTTATTATTTTTCACTTTTCAGTGAATTGTTTAAGTTATATAAATATAACTTGAGTTCTTCGGCTTCGCCTTGGACACCCGCGAGAGCACCGAAACTCGAGTGCATCGGAAGTCGTCCTCGAGAAATGGCCCTTTTCGTTCCTAGATTCAAAATATTATATTTCTGAACATTTTTGTTCTCACAAAAGTTCATGAATGGCTTGTGTAACTTTTTGATTTACTGTTTTTATTTTCACATAATTTATGACGATATGAAAAGTTTGTAAGAACAGGAGGAAAAACTGATTCAAAATGTTGAATATCAGAAGTATAATAGCCCAGAGAGTTAATAATAATTATCCAAAGAATATTACTCCAAAGAATGTTACAAGATTAGTCGGGTTCGTTAAAACATCATTAAACGAGATTTTACAAGTAGGTAAAAGTTATTCTTGAAGGAGTTACACCTATCCCCTTGTTCAACCTCTTAGCACTACCATAAATATAATTGCAGGATTGGCAGGTCTGCTAACTAGAATATTAATTACTTTGCAGAAAAAACACTTTTCACGTACAGATCATTTATATTCCGCGCTCATGCTGATGTTTTCACGTCAATATGCACAAATGGCGAAAACATAAATTTTTATTTGTCTCTAAACGTGTATTGTTTTTTGCTGCTTTTTCAGTTTCATTAAAATTAAATATCGGACGCAACAACACTGATTGACATTCATTTTTTTACTAAACGAAAAAAAAATTGATATTGATTTTCAATCAACTTCATTCATATCATTTTATCAATACTTTAAGAACTGAGAAACAACAAACTTTTAGTAATAAATTTAATGCAACTTCTTAAAAGAGTCTGCGCTTGTAATCTTATGGAACACCTCATATAACGCAAACAGATGAAATAGATAAGATTCATTATTTTTCAGCTAGCTATCTCCGTGGTTATACTTTTAAAAAACATTCAGAAATTTTATTCATGAAGTTAATCGTCTATACGATCTTTATGCAGAATCAATTTCGAACCTCCATTGATTCAATTTTTAATATTTTTATTACTAAAAAGATATACCATCTTTTTTAAAGCTTAAATGTTAAAAGCCAGTATCGTAAAAAGGTTCTATACAAAAATTACAGGAAGCGCAAGCGCTGCTCTTTACAGGATTAAATTTAAATGAACTTCGTACGCCATAAGCTCTATCAGATACAAAAATATAAGACTAGAAAGTTAAAAAATATCTGAACTTTAGTTTCCAATTTATACTACGAGAGGGGTCCTCCATATGAAACATTTAAAAAAGGAAACATTTCGTTTTTATTTGTTTTATGCGCAAATTTACTGCTTCCGCAGTAGATCTCGTGGCTTCATTGGATGCGCATGTGCAGTATCCTGTAACGCTATCAAGTACGCGTGCGCAGTAGATCTCGTGGCGTCATTGGATGCATTGGATTGAAATGTTGATTCTTCAAATTTGTAACTAAATCAGATTTACTCTAACTTGTGATTTTTCTTAATTCAAAATTAAATTCTCTTCTAAGTAATCAATCAATTTAATTATACAATTTTAAAAATGGTGACACGTTTCGTTCAACCCAGTTTTTATATTTTAAATGAAAAAAAAACAACTTGGTCTTTTTACATACTCGTAGAAATTCGCGATATATTTAAAGTACCTAAACAAAATTATTTGATTGATGCACTCTGTAAATCATATCTCAAATAAGTGCATCAGCTCTACATTCATATTTCATTCCGGAAAATGACAATTTGTCATATCTTGAGTACGAAACTGAACTCCATACTGAAATTCAACATTAGGTCTTAAAAAGAAAGTCTGTATCAAAATTTTATAACTAAGTAGACTATGTAAAAATTGCTCCGAATCAGCAAATATTAACGAAAAAAACCGGGTCACCTTGCGGTCGCGAAAAGCACCTCTATCTTTGAAAATTATTTACTTTTGACCTCCGGAAGAGAGATGAAGATTATTTTACCTTATTAGATATTATTGAGTGACCAAATGAATCTTCAAATTTCTAGGTCGAAAAACAGACTTTCATAATTAACACAAATTATTTGTGTTAACTTACTTTGACTTAGATTTGAACAATGATAAGTATATTAACTGTTCCAAGCCACTTATAGTTAAAACTTTTATTTGGATCCGGGATGTGGAGCTCTCAATATTTGAAACTTAGTCGTATTGCCTTTTTGTGCACAAATCGGCCAAACATTAACGAAGCAGATTCAACATTTAAGGTATTATTCGAAGTAAATGCACATACATAAGAGAGTTGCTAATAATTGAACAACGGTCCATTGGCCGGTAGACTATAGGCGGTCGAGGTTTATTAGTTTGATTTTCCAGCAGACTTTGTTATTTAGAATTTCACGATCCGCTTTGTTGCCTGAGGTCGCAAACATTGTGTTTCAACAAAAAATAGTATTTTTCGTAAATTAATACCATTATTGTCTTACAGTTTGGCGGAATAGTTTCATGTTTCACAGAAATTTCAAATAACGTATATGTCCAGTAGAATAAATCTCAATTGAGTCAGACAAGAGTGATCCAACTATCAGCACAACAAAATGCTGGAAAATGTTATTATAGTATTGCTTTGAAACTCGGCTTTGCCTGGGCTTTATGCACTCATAAGCTCCAAAATCGAAACGTCAAACGAAAACAATAATAATACCTATTCCTTCAGATCAGCTGATTACGAATAATATTTAATCGTGTTTATCGTACAAAATTATATATTTACTAACTGTATCTTAATTTTAGTACTTTTACTCAATACCAACTGACTATCAAAATATGATTGAAAATACCACGCTGTTCTCTACCAAATTTCGTTCGAATTCAGAACTTTGTATGAATATGAATTATTCTTTTGAATTCACGAAAAAAGTTCGAAGGGAGACAATAAATGGTACGATATATGATGCTCATAAATTCAAAATCCACTCGAGATTAATTTGGAAATTACGACGCGATTTAACTCAGTCGAGCACTTTCGTGCATTCAACAAGTGACGCGGCATTTGTTAAATATTCATTGACAAAAGTGTGGTTTATTGGATTATGTAAATTAAGTCAAGTTGAATAATTTTCGATCGAAGCGATTTCGTAATCAGCCACACAACAAAATCGATTCGTATTTACCATAAAATAACTTGAAGCTAAAAAGTCGATCATTGTTGATTGAACCGATGAACTCAATTATATCGTCCCTTCGAGAAAACGAATATTGAGCTCGACTATCATCGCAGCAAGCTATTGGAATCAAATATATTACCCTCTTTCTTATTTTCTCCTCATTATTCTGATAAGGTCCATGATTAACATTTAATCGAATCAAAAAGCCGAAAATTCGTTCTGCAGAACAGCAACTGAATCATAAAGTTTATTAAGACTAATCTCAAATGTGTTCCTGGAAAATTTCACAAGCATACATTTGATGCAAACAAAAATATGAACGACTTTTATATCACAAAAATAAACATACGAACAACGACAAATGTCATATTTGGCGACGAATTAAAGCGCCGCTGTTACATTGCATGTCGGAAAGCTGGTATTTTTCTACACCAGCAGAATGAAAGGAAATTCAGAGTTGCAACAGTTTAACTGACGATTATATTTTTTGCAATTTTTAACATTTACGTCACTCACGATTCGGAAATATACAATTGCATTAATTACAAGGCAGAAACCTTTCATACGAGATAAAATTTTGTCTGACAATTCAAATGCTAGATTTTAACGAACTAATTCCGTTAGCCCCAATACTGGTGGACTTGTTGAAGCGTCCTATTGTAGGATTAGCCAATAAGTAGGAACTACACCCACTGGGAAATATACCTATACCTTATCCGGGATGATTCCTCATTACATTTTAGTGCTTGTGGTCTTGTTAAAATCAAGATCATTCGTTTTTATCGCTTGAATTTATACGAATCACTTTTACGATTAAAACATTTTGAAAATGATGACAAAATCGAATAAACTTCAACGAGTATTTTCATAGCATTAGACAAATTATTTCCGCCACTTTGTCTTCAATTATGAGGTTTAAAAAGTTCATGGTTCTTTTTTGCTGTCGTTATGAAAACAAGTCTAATAACGCTTATTTACTTGAAAGACTTTGATCATAGCTGAGTATACATAGCAAATTGAGTAAGCATGTATAGAACATCATTAAAAGCTAACTTAAATCTTTCCGAATATAAAAGAGTAGCAACTTTTCCTGACAAAGGTATGCAGAGTTTCTGGCACGAAAGAAACTCTGCATTCTTTTGATAAATATGCTCTGAATGAGTCAGTTGGCCGTTCAAATAGTACGTCAGTTGTACGTCTGCAAATTTTTCTGCCAATAAATGAACTTCTCAAATAGCAAAAATCTAGCAAAATTAGATCTCCAAGATGAATTATATTTTCTTTCCTGCTGTGCACGGTTGATCTTTAATTAAGACCACGATTTGTAGAACCAATAAATTCTCGATTTGACCCTCGCTGTGTTTTGATTTTACATTCTTATATCACTAGAATATTATTTATAAGAACAAAAGACATTCTGTTCGATATTAATTAGAAGAAGGGTTTACATAATTCAATATTTATAAAATAAAAAGTTCTAATGGAGTACAAAACGATGATAACGTTTCCAGTTTTGTTTTCATCAGATAAAATCAAATCAGATTTGAAAAAGTGATAAGTACTATCGTACCACATTCATCAATAGGGATTAGACAAACTTTGTTCGAGCATGCACGTAAATGTAACTTTATAACCATTTTCCCTGTACACGCGTTAGGATTCACCTCAATTTAGGCTGGATTGTTTTTAACACACGTAATTCAGGTCAATTATCACGGTTAATTATTATTCCGCGTGCTTTCTCACATCGACGTTTCATTTGCTTAACAGCATAGGGAACGTGAGAGTAACGCATCTCGATGCTTCCTGCGCAATATCTGATTTAATAATGAGCTATCTTTTTTTCATTTTATCGTAAAGAAATCCGCAAAACCATTATTCGCATATTTCCTTCCGATACCAACTTTCAAGATCTATGTCAAAGGATTATGCAGTGAATAATTCATTAAGAGAATTTTTAAACATCTAACTAATGAAAAAAAGGCAAATGAAAAATTGACGTTGAAACGAAATTGATTGATATATTTACAGAGGAGTGGCGTTTAATGAAACATTCTAATTAATGAACAAGAACTTTGCAAGTGCTTGAACGTTCTTTCTTATTTCTTTATGAAAACACCACTGAACACCTTTTTATCGCAGTTCGACGCCAGTTTGTCAAATATTTAGTTTGGTTGGACAAAATTGAAACTTTTATCAAGTTTGTTTCGAATTCCCTTCAGCGATCGTATCCTTTCGCGCATCAGTTTCAAAGCTGACGCGACGGGAATTGAACTAATTTCATGCTGTGCGAAATGAAATATCAACTATCAACAACTGTTTGATCTAATTTCAACGCCTCGCAGCAATAAGTTCAATAAATATAAAATCATCAAGTTTTGATCTACCATACTTAATTCTAAAGATTAATTAGCTACATTTGAATGCTAACGTTGCTAATTAAATATCTAAGTAAAGTAGCTTTTCGTTCTATCAATTTCTCGAATGGATTATTAAAGACAGCAACTTTGTAGAGAAATTTAGAAATTTGTGTTTCAGCTCAAGGATGTTTTGTATGATTTTGTTCATTGGTGGGTATAATTCAATGAACCATTTATCGTAGCTCTCAATATTCTTTGCCTGGAAATATAAAAAAAGAGGATAAGTGCAACACGAAAATTGATTCATACCAAACTAATTTCTATGGCTCGGTGATAAAATTAAAAAAGTCAAATTTTTTTCATCAACAATTTATTGAAAAAATTTAACTTGACAATAAAAAAGCATTAAATATTACATCTTGTTTGAGTTCTATACACGTTAACAATATTGTTTTGAAAATACACACTTTTACATTATCTTAATCACACTTTCCCTTCAAACATGATTTCTGTATATAAAGCAAACAATCAATGATGAAATATATGCGAAATAACTTGTATTGAGCAACTTACTTCCAAATGATTCGAAATTGTAACAAACAATAAATAAATAAATAAATGAAAATAAAAAAAATACTCAATCTGCAATAAGAACTTTTATACACAGAATTCCAGTAATGAAAATGCAACTTTGGTAACTATGAAAAGCGTCGAAAGATTTTACTTCCTCAACATAAGAAACATAAGAAATTATACAGTGAGATTCAGTCTAAAATAAATACTTTGAAAAAAAATCACGTCAAATGCATTGGAAGTAAGTGAGTGATTTACTGTCAAGGAATTCTAAATACCTAGACTGACGTTCATTCAACACCCTCTTCATTGATTCACAATACATCTTAGCGTTCGATTTGCATTCACTCACTGGCTCAATTTGAGTCGACACTTTGGCATTCCGACTTGGAGAAAACCAAGTTACGGACGTGCTTTTGCAACGATCACAAAAATATTATCTCTCACATTTTTACATTTAATGTACAAACTTGACAAAGTTATATTGCCTAAGGGTTCAATTTCCATAATCTTCAGGGACTTTGTAACTTGAAATGAACCGTGATGCTTAAGCTTTTTGAAAGTCTTTTAGCCGCTGCTGGCGCGTGGATTCTGAGTTTTGGCTTGCTTCTTGGGAACACATCTCAGCGTTGTTTATAGTCACGATTTAATCAGTCAGATTAGACAGTCAAGTTTCCCGTAGGATTTTCAAGCTCTTCCTCAAATATCCCGGAGCTATCGGAATCCGTTGGTTCTGAAACAGTTTTATTAAGAAAATACGTGAGTTTTCTGTTATTTCATCAACTTATTTAGTTATTTAGCCAGAATGGTGCAAGAGATGATTATTTAAAAGTTTCTTCCATTCCCAAATGCTTTTGAATAAATCATCTCTCACATTTCATTTTGTTGTTTTAGAATTTTTCTTGTCCCCATATCAATTGAATGACCAATAACATGCAAACCACCGCCTCTGACGTCCTTGGATCATATCAATGTAACTATTCACCGTTGAATTGCTGAGTACGTTAATTGATTAGAGCGCAGTTGAAAAAACCAAACTTTTTTAATGAAAAATGCATGCAAAAAGTTATTATTGACCAATGGTTGTACGAAAAAGAAAAATATTGCCAGTGGATTAATTTGAACGAAAAATGATGACGATTTTACTATTTCTACGTTTTTAGTAGCTACATTAGCAGAATACTTGAACCAATGTCAGACATATTGCATTATTATAATTAATTACAAAATGATAGTTAATTAATGTACCGTTAAATGTATAAAAGGAAAAGGGTGCCCATAATCAATTTAATTTGTGTGAGGTATGAGTGCGTTATGGAACGTTTAAATTAACTGAAAATCATAGATAAATGTATGGCTATGTTGAAATTAAATCGTAAACGAAAAGCGTTGTGAACGATACTGAATGCAACGCAAATCACGAGAGATGAATTTATGTTTAATCGAATATGAAAATTAATTCTAATGAATAATGAAATTAAACACTACATGTACATCGAGACCGAAACGTTCTTCGGATTCTGCCAGGATGATTTCATTCTCGAAGACTCTCCATTTAAAGTACTAAAACAATTATGTATCGGCGCTGCAAATACACTTTCAGTTAATTACAAGGTTGAGTGTTTTGTGTGTTTTGATTGGATGGAAAGGGGTTGAGTAGAATTCCAGGAATTGAGAAATTAAATTGATTATAACACAGGAGTAGAAAAGAAAGAACTTAGTCATGAAATAAATTAGGTACCAGCAGCACAGCACTTTATCAGTAGATTCCCTTTGATGTTCTATAAATCTGTCGATTCGGCTTGCCCTTTATTCTTAGTTTCTAGATATTTTTCTGGAAGAAATATGATGGAACATTATAAAAACAGTGCTTATGCGTGATCTCAAAACAAATGCGACATCTTTTAGAAAAAATAAAATTCATTGCCAAGCACTTCTTATTATCAATACAAAAAATTGAAATACTTTTTTTAACATTTAAAATGTTCTTTTTTCAATCAACTCTAATCTAACGAAACAAAAATTTCAATCGATGAAGCATACATGTTACATTTTTTATGTATCACTATCATTAAATTTGTTTTTCGGACGAAGCATTTCAATTTTTATCGACTAAAAACGAAGGGTTTACTATTCCAAAATCCCGTGTTTGGAAATAGCTGTGCAGCAACAAGTGAATCAAGCAGTGAATCAAACGAACTTCCAGAAATGCAGATTCACTCACTTTTGCGCATAATATGATGCCTTCATTTAATTTGTACTACTGACATTTGTCTGGAACTTAAAATTGCATGCATAATTTTAGGAAAGTTATAGGAAGAAGGAAAAAAAATTAAAAAAAGATTGGTGAAAAGCAGGTGCGTGTGTTTTTATGTATAGAAATTTATTTATAAAATTTTAAAGTCAATACTATTACAAGTAAACCCTTATTAAGACATTTTTATAACAAAATGTCGCGATTTGTACAAAATAATATCAGTTTAAAGAACGTTCGATGTCCCAAACATCAGAAACTGGTGAGTTTGATATAGTACTGTCAAATAAAATAAAATAATATATAAAGTGAAAAATGACAATAAAACAGTACGTCCGATGGTTGGCACACCGAAGCTGAGCATTTATGTTTGTACCTGTAGTTTTTGCTTAAGATTCTTGGATCTAACTTCAAACTCGAGACCATCTCGTGAACTGCGTAAAAAGCGCTGGTGTTAAGTTTCCGCGTCACCGAAAATTGTCATGGAATTTGTGTATCACAGTACCTACTCTTGCAATCTCCACAATAGAGACAACGACATTCTCTTGGAAGCGTTAAAGATTGTGCAAGCGCGCTATCACACATGCAATCTTATCTACGTTAGAGTAATAAATACTAACAAGCAGATACTACTTTAGGTTTGAACGCAATGGTATTAAAGTGTAGTTAGTATGTGATTTAACTCGGTAGATAAGTTGGCATTTGATAATCGAGCAATATAGATAAAAAGATTACTGTGTTATGGTATACACTGATACTACGCTGTCTTTTTTCTCTGGACTGTCGGACTCATCTTTACCTGCCATTGTGAGATCGGCCATCGATTTATCTTTTTGTACAAAAAGAGCCGTCACGAAGAAAAATAAACTGCCAATCACTACGACGAAAATCGTTATGAAAAGTGCGTATTGTAGACTACGGAATTCGACCAGCGGTTGACTCATACTTGGACTGTCATCCGTCTTAGAGTGGTCTGTTGTATTGGCACTCAGGTGCCCTTTAATTGCTTCAGAAACCTACAAAAATTTTCAATTAAAAACAGAAAAACAATTTATAAAACTGAAACAACCAATTTTTTCTTTTGCTTACCACTCCTATAAGGTATGGACTACCAGCATCACCTAAGGCGTGAGCAATCAAAATTTGGAATGCCTCAGCGGTTGATCTTCTGGTTGGAATAACTACGTACTGTAAGAAAAAAAGCATTTAGCATTTTTTATACAGAAAATTAAAATTTTTAATACAAATTTGCAACCAATACAAACCAATAACATGTCAGCAACAATCGACCAATTTAAATTAATTGCAAGTTGACCGAAAAATACAAGAACGTAACAAACAGTTGAGTCCGAGCCTGCAAATATGAGGGCAAAAAATACAAAAGGTGCACTGATCAGAAGACCGACGGCGCATATCAGAGGATCGGCTTGCTGCCAACGAACTCGTAACTTTTGTGCTAAAATTGAACCGAATGGTACTCCGATTAAACCTGCTATCATCGCTATCAATCCAAATTTATACGCCACGCTGAAAATAAAAGTTTTTTTAACCACTGTTTCATTGTAATTTCTTTTCTACATTCTTATCACTTATTTTATAACTTCTATTTCCAAAAAATACATATATACAAGGTATTCTAAACCACTTCAACAATGTAAACCTCAGGTATTCATGTTGTATGGATGGTTTAGAACACCTTGTATATATCTATTGCGATTTGCAATTAACTGCTTCGGAGACTTTTCACTTTAAAATTCCAAAATAAGAATTTTTTACATCAATTATAATGACTGAGTCAGTTTCCATTTAATTATAGTACAAAGTATCAAAGTAAAGTGACAATTTAAGTTAAAAAAGTTTTTGAAAAAAATGCGCGTTTCTTGTTAAAAATTTGTCTCTTTTGAAAATGTCACTTAATTGTAAATCGCCGCAGGTATAATGAAATTTTAATTACAAAAAGTGCTTACTCGTCATCATCACTGACTCCGCCGTTCGATTGTAATTTGATACCTTTTTTAATGTAATCAGGTCCCCACCAGGCTAATGCTCCGGCTACAAATGATACGCATGTGAAACCTGCCGTTGAAAGCATGAAACTTTTGCTGAAAATGTAAAAAGGACGCAATCAGTATTATTTAAAGGAATTCAAATACAAAATATTAATAAAAATACTAAGATTATTTACTTTCTCATCAGTTCCTTAACATCACAATGCCATGGAGTAGCTGCTATATGTCCACCGCCTTCTTTTTCGCCCCTCGCCGGATCTTGAACTAATGTTAAGATTGATATGATTGCTATAACTCCTAAAACAGGCGTAACTCGTAGGCTCCATTGCCATGAGCCTGAAGCTTTTGCCGTTTCTCCTCCGACAATGTATCCCAATCCACTAGAAAGTTAATATATGAGTTAACATTTGAGGCACCGGCCTAAAAAAGTATTTGGACAAAGTTTATATGATGAGACAGCAAATATTGTTGTGCGTACCTTCCAACTGGGATTGCGAAATAAAACATGGCAAGCATCTTTGACCTCACGTCTTTCACGAATAAATCGCTAATTATCGTTGGCGCAATAGTCGAGTAACTTGCCTCTCCAATTCCAACGAACCCTCTAAATACTAGGAACGCTGGGTACGTCTGAAAAATCCAATTTAGTTTAGAATGCAACAATTTTATTTTGTTTCGAATCATGTTAAAAAATTGGTGTGCTAATTTTTACCCTCATATAAGATCCCAGGTAAGTAGTTAGGCACCATAAAAAGACTCCACCAGCCATAATAACTTTTCGGTTATACCGATCACCGAGATAACCAAAAAGTGGTGCAAAAATCATGTAACTAATGATGAAGACTGTTTGAAGAAAACCCATACTGCCTTCTTTGATGCGAAATTCATCGCTCAGCTCAGTGAGGATGGCTGAAAAAAAATCATAGTTATTTATTTTTACAGAAGACGAAGTAAACAATACCTGCTGTTACGTTTCAAGTAAATTCATTTAATCGCAATTTAACAAGTATTTTTTCGAACTTGTTGACTCCGAACATTTAGAATAACAAGATAAAATTAAATTGGTCAACAAGTAAACAAAATGTAACGATTTGGGCCAAAAATTAGTGGCGTTGATTTCGACTTCCTACTTATTTTCAACTTAGGAAGTTGCAATTGGCATGAAAAATAGCTCTAATGGTATGGTGTTATCTCATTTTTGCATGTCGGTATTTAACAGTCTAATTGATCAATGGAGCGCATCTTTTAAATCACTTTAGGCTCAGTATGTAATTTATGACCAAACTCTTAAGCCGTGCAGAACGAAAATTGTCACATGCCATTTATAGAAAGTGAAACGGTTCTATAGACGCACTTTTACTGCAGCCATCATTTCCTTGTTAGAACGTAATTTTTTGTTAATAAATAATTTGACTCTACTGATATTTTACCTAGAAACAATTATGTAAAAACGTTTTTCAACTTTTTCAAATCAATTAAATCATTTAGATTAGAGAGAACGAAATAACGTTTATGTATTATTATTACTCATAGTTATAGTCAAAATGATTCCTAAAAATTTGAATAGATATATGAACGTTAATTGTTTGAGATAATCGCGCTGATGTATCATACGATTTTTTATCGACAAATAAACGATTAACTTCGAGCTGTTCGACAATAATAATCACTTGGAATTTTTTAAACAATAAAATTGGTTGACGCGATGATGAATTTTGTCTCATGCGCACAACTCGAATTAAATGTTTACAAGACGGTTCAAGACATTGAATCAATTTATAAGTGTAAATTGAATATTCGCACAATATTGCTCCAATTGATAATAACAACCCTCAATTTCAAGCAACCCATAAGAGAAAAGACACATTGGATAAGTGTTATCTGTACTTAAAGTATCTTCAAAACAAATAAAAAAATTTTTTGCAATATAATTGTAAACATAACCTCATTTTCAATTCATGTAATTATTATACTTGTAGAAATAAAAAATATAAACTATAAATATAAATGTGTATTGAATCTTACCAGGTATTGTAAATCTGTCCATATAATTGATAAGATTGACATAACACAACACAATCACTGTAATCCATTCTCTTTTGGTAACAACTCGCGATTCGGAAGAATCAGTCCGTCTGATTTGGTTGTTCCTGAGGCCCTCCTCGTTGTTGACAACCAGGTACTGGTGAGAGGAGGTCGAAGTGATCCGGGTTTCGTCCATTGCGGCTAACCTCACAAAAAACAAGTGTCGTCTGTACTAGCGGTAGCTTGTCCTCTGCTACTAGCGTCTACCGTTGCATCTTAATTATTTAACCAAACAATGTAGAATGAAGAGCAACAATCAGGAAACCGGTCGGTCGTCGTCTGATGTGGACGCGTCAGCCAACGTCAGCAACGTTTATACTCGCCAATATTCGCGCGTCGTGACATCACATCTAACAGAACAGCGCGATCTTGAAGTTGGTCATGACATCTGCATCACGCCACTTTTCCCAACTCGGGTTTGGTCGGGCAACGTGGTTGGTTGCGAGCGATCTGGCCAGACACTCGCGCCTAAGGTGGGGGTAAAAAAGGTGTCCAGCCCCTCAGACTGATGTCGTAACATGCTCGGATTCGAGGTGCTCTGATGACACGACTAATATAAAATAAGCGTCATACCGGATGGGCATCTTTATTTTCATTCTTCAATTTGTTTGTTAGTCATTGCTCTCTCGATAAACATGTGATTCAAAATGTACACGACAATTTGAAAACATGAACTTATTGACACTTCATGTTTTTAAGATTGAAAATGACGAGTTATAATATTTAAAATGCAATTTCTTGACAATGTTTTTTAATCAGCAAAAAAGTATCATACAAAACTAAAGCGTGAGTGGAATCGAATGAGAAAAGTTGATTGAAAACTGAATTGACAACAAAATATAGAAGAAAATTTCGTTTTGTACATGAGCACGTCATCCATTCACCTCTTCATTCATTCATAATCACGTTCAGAAGAAAATACTCACGCAGGTCACGAATTTCTTCTTTTCTTTGATGGGCTTCATTGAACTTGGCTTAAGATTTTGTTGACATTGTCAGTTCTTAATTTCAATATCAAATATACTATTGGACAATTAAAAACGTGACGCGAATAAGCCAACTTTTGAAAGAAAAAAGGGATTATTGTTGTTGATGAAAAAATAACTTGAAATATTCATTTTAGAAACAAACACTTTTATTCAACATTTTCGCATTGTACAACTTAAATTTCTTTAGCTGGGAATGACACACGGTACAATTTTGTTTTAGCATTATCCATCTCTAGTTTAAAACACGTCCAAGAGCTGCTTTTACATCCATAACAAACTGCGAAATAAAAAACATGATGTTAGAGTCTGAAGATCATGTAATTTTTTGTTCAATCTTTGAGAATAATTTAGTATGCAAAACATGTTTTTTAGCCAAAGAAACAAATTATTACGAGTTATTGACGTAACTGATGCATTTAAAAGTGCATTAGATATTTATGAAATATGAGGTTGTTATGCAATAATTATAATTGTTGTTTATGATAGGATACGAGAGGACTGCCTTATTCTAGATTAAATTTTGTTCCTTTAGTACACGTTAATTGATTTCTATGAAAAAGCCTATCTATGGAAAAATTCTATCAATTGATAAAAGTTGAAATTAATAATGTGGATTAAAATTTAGATTAAATTTAGATCTAATGACAAAATTGTTATCAATTTATGATAATAAAATCTTTTTTTTAATATCCTTGATAGATTTCCTCCAAAACTTTATATTTGTAAGTTTTAAACTTTTTTTTCTTAAATTCTTTGTTAATGTGATAAAACGCGAACATTAACTTTGATTTTTATTTATTTGAAAAAAAAATAATAATAAACTTACTTCATCAAGTGCAATGGAGGTTGACCAGGGTCCGCTCCTTTTCGGAATCCTAAAATTATTCAAATCATGATTAAAATACACAGTGATAATTTTTTTCACATTCTTCAAATCATAAAATACAAATTGGAGTAAAGTATTTTGTTAAGTATAAAAACGATCTTTCGTCAAAACAAAAGATCAATAAAAAGGAATAAAATTGAAGATTCTAACCTAAATACAGTATCGTTGGAATGAATCCCCAATGATACACAACCTTTGTGACATCAATCAAAATAGCGATTTTCTGCTTAGTTTGGGGTGACAAACTCATTTTGCTATGTGTTAAAAAATGTTCTTTCTTATAATATTCGTGGTTTTCAATGTTTGTTTTCACACGTGAAACCAAAGAAATTAAGACTATGTCAATAGAAGAGTGAAGTTTGTCGACAGTGATACCAAAGTCACAAAAGAAAAAGTTCTCTAGGAAAATTAAATATGAAAAAGAAAAATACTTGTATCATTATTTTTAAAAGTTGTATATTTTTCAACGTGCTTTTAACAAGTGTGTGAAATTGTATATTTCTTCGTTTGCAATAATTTTATAACACCAAATAGTTTTAATCGGTAAAGTCGGTCAGTTTTGCAGTCATTTTTCAGACTTTTCTTCTGCCTTTTCTTCTTCATTTTCATTATCTTCTGATTCTTCATCGGACTCTTCGTCTGATTCATCATCATCATCTTCTTCGTCGTCATCGACATCATTGTCGTCAACATAACGGCTGTGATCATACGCTGAAATTAACAAATGAACAAATTAGTGAATTTTTCAATTTTATTTGAAACCCAAAATTTCACGAATAAAATTTTAGTTTTTTCTTTTGCACTTACAAGCATAATTGTACCCATAAGATTCATCGTCCGAATCATCATAACTTTCTTGATTCTGTCTTCCATATTTATGAGTCCTCGCTGAAAAGAAAATCATAAAACCAAATAAATACTTCCTGTTTCTTATTTTTTAAATACAAAAAAAATATTTGGAATCTCTGCATACTTGACATGCTAAGATCTTTCGTTTGCGAAGTTTTGTATCCGCATTTTGGACAGGGAATCGGCTGATTCTTTTCATATTTAAATCCTTTTCTACGGACATGATCCTCGCAGTAACAAATTTTACATCTCAAGCAGGAGTAATGCCCAAGGCGATTGCACGATTGACCTGAAAATATAAAACGTCCATTTATAATTTAGTCCACTAAATACATTGAACACTCCAAACTATAAAATTTAAATCGTTTTTTAAACTCTTACATTTAAAACTTTCAGCTTCGAGCACCTGGCAGGACGCGTGATGTTCAAACTGATCGTCTTCACAAAGAAAACAATCACAAAAAGAGCATTTAAATATTCTACCACCATGGTCCCAAACGCCTCTTTCGCATTCCTGACACACTGCATCCTTTAAGGGACAGGCGCAAGCATGAGTTGTTAAACATTTCCTTCCATGACACACCCATGCTTCACAAAAGTCACAAATTGCTCCCTATAAGAAAAAACTCAAATTATAAATATTTCAATTATAATTATAGAGAAAAACAACAAATTTTAGTATCATTAGCATATTTTACTTACCACCATACCCATTCCTGTAGTGTATACGCCAGCATGTTTGACAACACAATCTCCTGTTTTAAGCATGCACTTTACTTTGCCACATTGTGCGCAAATTGGTAAACGTTGAACACTCTGACAAAAATAACAAAACGCCCTGCTCTTTTGCTTTCTACCACATTTGTCACATTCCTGTAAAAGAGAAAAAAGGCATTGTTTCAATAAAATTTCGCTTTTATGATGAGAAAAATAAATTTATAAAGTTCAGTTGTCGAGAAAGAGTATTTACCATAATAGCATTGCTAGGAAATTTGCCTAAGTCCCTCTTTTCCGTGCGGATTTCTTTCTGTCGCAATCTTTGTTTCTCAGCTTTTTTACGCTGTCCGGTTTTTTTCTTTGGCATATTGATAATTTATTTAAGAGACAATCCCACAAATCTTGAGAAACTAATTATTTAACCTAAAATTTTCAAAGCAAACTGTAAGAAGAACAAAACGACCTAACTCGTGTTACGTTTTAAAAGTAATCTTGCTCCGTTTCGTGGATGACAAATCACGTATCAGCTGATGGTAACGTAACGGGTCACGGAAATGTCAAACTGTGAGCGCGAAAATAATTTGAAATTTGCAAATTTGAAAATAGAGATTAAGTAAAAACATACTCGTTATGTATAACTGTATATTTTTATGATTTCTTATTAAAAATATGATCCCCCTCTCCAAGTTGATAAAGGTTCGTCCGTCGACGGCTTACCGGCTTCACGACAATACTAATAGATCTATAGCGACAATCATTCGTATGAAGGTGGTCATACAAACGAAGCAACAGATTGGAAAATAATAATTTTGATCATAACTTGGCTATATGTATGAATTGTATGATTCGAAAAATATTTATCAATTTATTCCGATTTAACAAATAAAATTAAAACAAAAATTGAAAGCATGTTTTAACATTCAATGATAATCTCAGAAAAATTACAGCAAATGAAAACCCAAAAGAAATCTTTTAAGAAGAAGTTGTATTCTGAAATATATGAAAAATATATCACCTAAACTTATTCAACACGAAAGAAAAAACTAATAAGCCGATAAGAATTAATAATTTAACATATAACCTATAATAATACCGAAAAAAGTACTTTGTAATGAGCAATTCAGCGATTAAAAAAAGTTACTTACATTACTGGATTTAGTGCGGCTGCGGGTCCAATGGCGTCACATGATCGTGGGATCTATTGCGTGGGATCTATGGCGTCGGATCGATCTATTGCGCATGCGTACTCGATGGTGTCCCGAGACCTATTGCGCACCCGTACTCGAGTGTGGCGCGGGATCTATTGCGCACATGTACTCAATGGTTGCGCGGGATCTATATACGCACGCGTACCCAGTGACGTCACTTGTTCTGAAATTGAGCGCCCGTCAAGCGCGCTTTGCACCTTGTTTAACAAAAAAGAAAATAATAAATTATGAAAATAAAATGATCTTTGCTGTATTCATTTTCAGAGATGTACATTTTCCCACTTGAAAGGTTTCGTTTTTGCTCGGTGAGTAAAAAGAACATGAATGTTATCATTTAGTTTAACAAACAGTCATTCAAGAGGTGCATTAACTTGTCCAGTTTTAATTTAATTTATAGCTTATATACATTTTGTGTAGAACAAGACGAGATTATGATCAAAGAAGATGATGAGATGTCATATTGATGTGGAGAAAAGTGATTACTTGGCAAGTTAATTTGATTAAAGGTACTAAGAGATCTCAAAATAACATTCATGAACCCAGCGTAATGGGCAAGGTGCCCATTGACCGCCAGACAGTTGATACACAGTTGATCGCGATTTTCTATCTAATACGGGAGTTACGAAATCACTCCCATTGTTGGAACAATCGATTTTTATACAATTAAATTTATACGAACAATTTTTTTTGATTTTAAAAATCTTAATGCAATCTACCTTTTTTACAATTATTTATATCAGTTGTTTACCTTGGCAAAAAGACATTGTTACAGGTAAGATTGAACTAAAAAAAGATTTCTTCAACTGATGTGTCAAAACGTTTCATAGCTTTTAAAAGTTATCAACATTTTGTTTTATTCAAAGTGCATTTGAGAATTAAACACAATCAAAAATTGTGTGCGTAGTTTCAGTTAAAGATGGACCGTAAAAAAAAGTCACAGAAGAAAGCACCTGAGCGTGTCAAAATAATCGACGTATTTGCTCGACTGAACAACGCTTTTATCAACACGAAAGATTTTTGCAACGAGGAAAATGACATCGAATACAACTTTCGACCCCGGAGAATTTACATCAACGGGCTCTGCTTAAGTTGTCTTCAGCTATGTCGGCCTGAAATCCGCTGCGAATCTTGCAAAATGGTTTCATATTGTTCTGAAAAACACAGAACGGAAAATCATGACGAACATAAAAATTTATGCAACATTCTAGCAGAAATTTTCAAGTAAGTTTCAATTTGAAGCCAATCAAATTTTTAAATTTCAAAATTTCAAATTTCATTAAAAAAACTGTTGCGCCAGAGTGAATTTCTTTTTATTACAGTCCTCAAAACAGTTCGAAGTTGGAACAAAACTTCACGCCAGAAGAGTACCGGACTTTTCGAGTGAAACTGATGGGATTAGTGGAGAAAAGTATTAAAAGGCCCCTAGAACTGTGGGAGAAGGAAATCATGCTTTATCCACGACTGTGTCGGATTTGTTATAAAGTTTGCGACAAGTATTGTTCCGAGTGCGGTGTGGACTTTCTTTGCCCGGTTGAAGAACACGTTGAAAAGCATTCGCGTTGGTGTTTGTTTTTCCAACTGTACTGCAAAATTGTACAACTGCAAAAAGCCAATGGAAATGTCAAGCCTCAGTTACCTAACGTTATTAACGAAGTTGCGTATAAACTTTCTGATGGTTTTGATGAAGTGATGAAACATCTCATTGGAGGGACAAATTTGTACAAAATAATGGACTGTTACAATTACGCTCTTTTTTCTCATCTGGCCACTGTACCATTAAGCTCTTTGTTTGCTTACCAAAAGTCTTATCAAAAAGGTATAAAAATACAAAAAAATTACAATTAAAAATTTACTAAAAAATTGTGTTTTTTTGCAGATTGGGCTACAAGAAAAAATTTGACAATTCATATAATTGGACCAGAGTTTGAATTCGAGTGTGCAGACTTTAGATTTTGGGAAAATTTTTTTATTCATCTCATCCCGAATTTGAAAGAACTTAATTTGTTGATGATCGGGCCGGAATTGCAGGCTCCGGACTTTCTTCTGAAGGCGTTATCCATAACCCAATTGTGTTCAAAATGCAAAACAAAGAAGAAATCCATTAACGTGGAGTTTTACCCGAACAAACTGTACCACGAAGTGGAATTTGTCAAGAAGCCAAACTTGATATGTCTATTCAATCCTGGCTTGTACAGAGTGACCGGCTACTCTACTCAGGACACTTGGCCAGAAACGATAAAAAAATTTTGTGCCTATAAAGTGCCGGTTGTTGTAACTTCGTACACAGAATTCGAGATACCTCAAGATTTATCTCGAATACAGTGTATTTCCTCAGTAAAGATCATCCTCAAACCACAAAGAAACGGGTTCGCAAGTTTGAAACCCGACAGAAATTTTGTCAGCGATCACGAGGATCCGCTGATTTTCAAAAATTATTTCATCTCGATCGTTCAAGGCATTTGAATAAAATTTGATTGTCAAGGAGATAAGTCAATTTTATTGTACATTGCAATGCTGTAAAACCTTAGAATTACAGGAATAAAAAAGTATCATTTCAATGTTGATAGACTACCAAATTGACGTAACAGTTCTCGATAACAACAATAACAAATGTAAAAATAATCATAATTCATTTTATAAAATAAACTTCGAGTACAAAGTTCTCGTCAGTACAAAGTTCTTTGTTATCGAATATAAAATACTTCATTGTCCGATTGATGATTTTTTCAGAAAAATCGTACACTTCTTTTAAGTTATACTTTACGTTGACGTAATATAAACAATGTTCGAGACTTAGTCACCGACGTCAGAGTCGCCATCACCAATGACGTACAAAATGTGAAAAGCGATTCCGAGCAGTGCAGTTCCTAAAAGGTCACCGGCAGCTGTAAGGTATGGTATGGCCGAACTGTCTGGATCCATTCCTTTTCTCCACATCGCTACGACCATCACTTGAGCGATATACAACAAAAGTATAACCTGCAGCATAGCCGCAGTTAAGTATACGAGCATGAAAATCGGCGTAAAAGACGTGTGTCCTGCTTGTAAGTAGCTTATAGTATAACTAAATATCAAATGACCAGGGATCACCATCATAAGTAAAACTCGTGCTGTTCTAGCATGGCCACCTGAAAAGTAAACAATAAAACAACGTAGAAAAGGTGTAAATAACGTTTTAAAAAGATATAACAATTTTTGAGAATTTCTTTCGTTTACCAGGAGAGAAAAACACATGATATGGATGGACGCAAACGGTAAGTACATCTCTGGGCTTTCGATCCTTGTGCAAGGAAGTAGAAATTCGACTAGCTTGTACAGCAACGAGATTTCCACCGACGCCGTTGATTACCAATTGAAATACTGCTATTCCTTTGAAACTCGAGATAGTATAATCAAGGATAAGGCCCCCAAGACTGAAATCAATAACAGCAATCAAAACGCGCTCATTACATAATTATCAAACTAATTAATTATTTAAGATAGCAAGAATTCTCCGAAATTACATACCTGCTGATAAACATGGCCATGATAACTGGCATCCATCCATTTTGCAATATTTCACTAGTAAATGGATTATTGCTTGCGTTATGAATCCAAACAGGAGTGATAAGTATGAAAATTACAATCAACGTCGGAGCGATCCAGGGACTGGTTGCGATGGCACTGTGCAGAAGTGAAGCGATCCAGGAGAGCAGCGCTAAAGTCGTGAGGTCGCCCAGCGATGCAGCAATTGGAGTAGCAACGTTGTCCGGATTAATGTTAAATCGTCGAGAAAATAAGATGACCCCAACCATGACCAAACCAAGGACAAAACTCGCTACGGAGGCAGTGACCAGGGCACTGGCACAGAGCAGTAGGGCATGATGGATATCGAATTCCGCTTCCGGGATCCATCCTAGAACCACTGCTGCAATTGAAGCGAGCATTCCTACACCCATTGCTTGACATTGGATGAGAGCTAGGTTGCCCACGATCAGGGACCATTGTTGGCTTTTGGTGTCCATGTGACCCAGGTTTGACTGAGTGGACAAGCGCGAGGCCAAGGTCATTTCAAGGTTACCCTTCAACCCTAACAGTGCTGGGACTAGAATGTACACTTCCGAGATTTCTTGGTATACTGGCCAGTGCTGAAAGAGATATAAATTCTTACAATATGTATTATAATTTTCGATTAATTTGTTTTTGTAAATTAAATTGCAATTTTGTTTGGTATTGTTAGTTTAGAAAATTTAAAACCTGAACAACATCCAATAGCAGGCTGGCAGCAACCATGCCAAATCCCGCGAGCAGAAAAGGGATGAACATCTGTATGGAGATTGACCAGACATTTTCATCGAGCGAGTCATCTTGTTTAATTTTGGGCTTTCGCCTGGTATCGCTGATCGATGTGTTGATAAGAGTTACCGTGTCCCCAGTGACGACATCGTCCTCAGAATCGATTTCCAGATCATATCGGAAATTCGATAGCTCATGCCCGAGTACCTCGCCGTTACCTGAGCCGACCATTCTTCTTCCAGCAAATGTTCTGAGCCGTGTCCTTGTATCTTTCGAGGAATTGCGCCCTCCCGCGCCGTCATGGCTTATCTTCTTTTAGAAATGAAACAGTCTTTAGAATGCACTGAAAAAAACAGGAACATCATTATAATTTTTATTTCGACGATTCAATCTGATTACTTTTTCTGCACTGTCTGCTCTTTTGGGAGCACACATTGGGGTTTATGAAAAGAAATTATCTTTATAACTAAGCATACAGAAGAGAGATAAAATGCACTCAATTACAAATAATGTTTAAAAAATTGTTTACCATTTGATAAGTCATGCTGTTCCTCAGTAACAAAACTTAACTTTTTATGATTGGGAAAGAAACACAAATTTTTATTAGTGTTGAAACGTTTAGAACGACGGACAATTTACAAATGAGGAAAGTTTTTATTATAATTTCTTATTTGGACTGGAGATAGTAGATAACGTATTTTTAATGATAATGAAAGATACTATCAATTTTTCCGTGCATTCGTTCAGGAATTAACTAAATTAATAATCATGGCTTCTGTTTGCATGCACATTAAATATAATAAAACTAGTTTTCATTTGCTAATACAACATACAAAAAAGTAAGCAAGTAAGTCAAAAGTGACAAATATTTTATCAATTTTTTCCTCACTTTTAATTGCGTCAGCGATAAAGAAAATACTTAACTAAATGAAAAATTTACACTAATGTTATGTAGCAAAAATACCAATAAATGTTCAAACTACTTACTTGAAAAGAAATTGAAAACTCTTGGTTAATCATCCACGCTGCATGTTCTCTAATAGAAGATATAAAGTATTACTATTATCTTTTCATTGTTGACAGATTAAGAAGGGAGCAACAATTATTAAAAAATTAAATATAAATAAACACCATTCAAATGTTAAGTTAAAAAAACATATTATCGCAGTATTAATTGAAAAAAATTGTTTACAAAATGGTTAAGCGCAAAAAAAAGAACTGTCAAGTTTCTCTGTCGTTACGTATAAAATTGACAGAACAGAGTGATAACAACTTAACCTCACGTGCGTACATTAGGAACTCTGCTTCATATTGAATGCTTCCTCCTTCTCCCCCGTTCTCTCACCGACATCACTTCTCGCGGCAATTTTTGAATTTGATAATATTCAATTTCACTTGACGTTTTTCCTTAAAGATAAAAATTGTCACTGCAACAAACAATTTTTGCGAGAGCTTTGAAATTTGTTGCAAAACTTATACGTGGCATATGCTTCTCCGGCTAGACTGATACTGTGCAGTATTACATTCATCGATGCCTTTTCTATTGCGTAAACAAACTCATGTCAATAAATATGTCACGTTCAATCGTATCAAATGTTTTTATTGTAAAAAAGATATATTATTCATACGATGGAGCAATACGCATCACAAATAGTTGACGTTCAAAGAGAACAAAAAAAAAACAAAGGTGAAAAATAAATAAGGTGTTCAAGTTGTTAAACGTAAAATTGATCTGTAGAAGAAAAACTCGCGTGTATGCAATTTATGCGAGCAATTGTCGCGCGCGCTCGGGCACGCAAATGACAAGTGTGTAAGTCGATCCAGAGAGATGTTCGAATGTCCCCTTTTGTTTCCGTAATCGCTTTTGCACTCATTCATCTTGCGCACCTTTGAAATTAATTCCATTCGTTGCCACTTGTTTTCATCTTACTTATGATCATAAAATTATAAAAATTCTTTTTTCACTGGAAAATCTTTTTTGAGGATTTTTTTTCCTACTTTGAATCCCTGAAAGTTAAGAAGAAATACTTCTTTTAAAATTTGGTTTTACAACGTGAAGAGTTCGCAGGAAAGAAAAAAGTGTTTATGATTACAACTGAACATTGAAAAAATATTTGAATGAGCTACTATTTTGAATGGCAACAATTGTATCTTGAAATAGAAACTATTACCCTTTATGGAACAATTGCTTGATAAACGTCGGAAATTAAGTTTAGAAAACGTGTTTCACAGAATTGTCTACGCACATAAAAAGAGTACATCTTATATCACTCAAACATTTTTTTCTCCGCCGAAAGGGACGTTAGAAATGGTTCCCCGACGATTAAGAAAATGTGCCAGTTTTGTCTTGAACGTTAGTGCCAAAGTTGTCAAATAGGAAAAAAAAAGTTTTGCCGTCTAATTTCAACAAAATATAACTTACACTATTCTGCAAAAAGTTCATTCCAGTTTTTAAGGTACCATTGAAATTGAGCTTAATTGTTGACCGAAAAAGAGAGAAACATACGATGGCTGAAAATCGTGGACATTTAAACAGGTTTTACAATGACACGAATGAATTTTTAATGAATCTTTGAGAATAATCGCGGCTTCGGTCGAGACTCAGCTCGGAAGTCACGTGTCTCTGGCTACTTTGCCGTTTAAAATTGAATCCTCGCTCCACCGGCCTCGGTTCTAGATATCGTTAGCAGCCACTCGAGCTTCTGACAATGATCCGTCTTTTGAACCACGAGACCATGCGTAGTACGTGTTAGTGCAGTTTCCTTTTTTTCTTCCTTTACTTCCTTCCCTGCCTTTAGCCATAATTAAAATTAACTACCACGACTAGTGCACTGGAACCAAAAAAAAATTGAAGCTTTACAAATGGTGTGATGTCTCTTTTCTTACATAACGCATCATCCCATTGAGAACAGATCTGTGGAAAAAATTCTCATCGTGTAAAAATGAATTTTGGGACGTGAGTTTGAAATGTAAGAGTTTTTCACGTTGGCGTCTCGAACAGTCGTTGAAGTGAAGCGATCGAAAGGACCAATAGTTTTGGCATCTGTTTTTCAAGATTGTGCAAAAGTCCAACGTCTGACGATGGTTCGGTTCAAACATTTGTGGAAAGGTTTTTGTGCGATGTAAAAATCAATTGCTGGTTGCAGAGGAAGATCAAATCACGTTACGTGGAATAGAATCGTTTAAAAGTGACAATGGATGAACAATGAAGAGGTAGACCGTGTAAGTGAAGTTCGCAATTTATCAAATATTTTCATCTATTATTATGATAACTTTTAAACATCAGATTCATTTTCGAACAACTAATTTTTGTACTCAGAAATTTGTTCATTTTTTTGATACAGATTTTTCATCGTAAAAAGTAACAGCAAAATCAATATTTGAAAAGTTTTTCAAATCTTCTTTTTAAAAGCGGTGACTAATTTTATCTTTATCTTTTTTTTAATTTTCCTAATGGTTGAGTTTTGCATTCAAAAATTATTTTTGATAATCGATTTTTTTTCACTAAAATTGTTTTAGATTAATTACAAAATTGATTTAGTTTTTATAAAAACGAAATCATTCAAATGCTTAAATTGAGATGAATGTGACAGCTCCCATTGACAAGGCTTTTTTTCTTAACATCTCAATATAATGTTGCGACTTGGTGTCATTAGCTAGCACTCATTGAAATACGTGCGCCAAACGGTAATTCGATTGTAGTTAAGGCATTAATTAATAAAGACCCAGAGAGGTCACTTCCAATCGGAAATGCTGTCCAATTATTGAGATTGAACAGGAAAGACGACAAACACGGTCGCATTTAACCGCTTTAACGTGACGACATATTTAATCCAAACACCTTTTAATTTATCCTCCTTCGCCAATTATGCAATACAATTTCAGCCACATCGCAATTGAACGGTAAACCGAATCAACCTAACTAAACTCTAATTCTACCGTTTTCACGAAAAAAATCAAAAACGATTTATTTCCCTTAATTTACAACATTGATCTTCAAAGTTTGTAAATTGTGAGGTTTAGAAAGTAACACAAATTTTCGTAGAGATAATAAATAAAGTTTTCCATAAATAAACTTCAAATAAATTTCAAAACTAGTTCAATAACAAAAACTGATTTGTATCTTTAAAATATTAACTTGTTTAGGGGTAAAAATGGTGAAATGAAAATGATTGAAAAACTTTTGAAAGAAGAAAAAAAAAACAAATTATGAGCGCCACGCCGGCCTGATGGTGGGTAGTGAAAATCGATAACCGCGCGCGACTCAGTGCATCCCCCGGTGGGTGAATCGTAGCTAATTCGATTTGGAGAGACGTTACGTTGGCAGGATGGCAGAGCGAGATCAGTCGCGATGTAACCACCGTTTCGAACGGCCTCCTTCGCGGCCGCCGGAAATCCATCATCAATGCTCGACACTGGCTAAACACATGATAAAAATTGCACCTATACTTTCTTACCTGATTTTAACGATTGTTTCAAAAGTCACCTCCATTTTTGGTTCGAATTGGATTGATATGTGTTTGGCTTTTACGACGGGTCGAGTTTTTGGTAGTGCAATTGATTGGAGCTTTTCCAAATAGGTGAGTCATGTTCACATGTTGAAAGCACGTGTACGGCTTGAACAATCAAGCTTCCGTGAACAATTAGACCGGCCATGATTATATACCTACGTTGACGAATCGTTTTGTTATGCACTCGCTTTGTCTTGTCAATTTGAATAGTCGTTAATTATTGTCCAATTATTACGTTCAAACTTTTGTAATTGAGTTAATTCGCTTTTTCGGATGTAGTCAAGAACATTTTTATTTTCTTGTTTTCATTGCACTAAGGGTTGCAAAGAATTTTTTTTTCTTTTTCAAATTCATTTTAAACTTTCAATTTTATGCTGAAAAATTGTAATTTTTTTGCAAATAACAATTCAAATAAGGGATATCAAAACTAACATCCATTGAAAAAATTTAGCGACACCTTGCAATGATTGAATTCGCAGACAAACGTATAGTATTAACGTAAAATATTCACTCGAAATAACAATATTTCGTTAATCGAACAAATTTTAATTTGAGAAAAAACGTGGCGACACGTTTCTGATCTTTTTAATTTGAACCGTTAACTGGACGTTATTTTTAGATTTGCTCATATGGGGCTTATCTCAGCTATATACGTAATAATATACATTAAAATCCTATGTCTAGTTTTAAATTTTTGTTGTATAATATATTAACTCGAATGAATGATTTTTGAATTTTTGAATATTATATGAACTCATAATTACCACTGTATATTATTTTGTATTCGTATAAAATATTTTTATTGCACATATTTCTTTAGTTTTATCTTTAACTAGACTTTTGTTTGACAATTCAATTTTTCCTGATTTCCATTTAGATACGAAATCCCCAGTGATAAAGCAAATAATTTATGCACGAGATTATAATAATTCATCACACGCCAATATTAACCTTGACTATTTACGACAAAACCACACGGGTATATGTTCAAAACGGAAATATGAGCCTTATCTAGTCAATAATGCTACATATACGTACGTATTTAATACAAACTACGACACCCACAAAGTACATAAAAATTCGTTACAACAGACAATTCTGAAATTGCAACCGATTATTGCCAAAATGCAGATCCATTATTGTCATATTTAATAACGTATCAATTTTCAAGCAGTAGGTAACGTTTATGTAACAACTTTGTGATTCATTTTTTAGTTGATTTTTTTAGTTAAAGAGTACGAGAGGAAAAAAGTAGCGAATCGTTATTGATCAATTTACCTAGTATTTTCAAAGCGCTCTTAAATTATTATTGTTACCGGAAAACTAAAAGGATTCGCAAGTTGTTAATGTCAAATTTAAATACCAAATGTGATAAATTATGCGTAATTCTATGAAACTACGTCAAAATTACTCAATCATTCATTGATTACGTTTTTTTTCTTTTTTTTTCTTTTTTGTTACTTTGATTACGAATTTTCCAAAAAAACGAAAAGGGAAAAACAAACAAGAGTGTTTAGAAAATTTTACTTACCTTAAAGTATACAACAAAAAAAACTAGTTTGATACTGAACAATATGAGCGCCAAGTATTAACCTGGTATATGCGGTTTTTGCTTCAATTTTTCAAAAAAAAAAAAAAAAAAAAAAAAAAAAAGAGAGAAAACAACAAAAAGTATCCAAAACTTTTACTTACCTCAAAAGTATACTCTTAAAAGTATACAACAAAAACTGAAAAAAAGAAAAGTTTGATACTGAAAAATTTGACTGCAAAGTGTTGAGACCCGGTAGAAGCTTCTTTCCGAACCGGAGTGAGTGAACTGCAAAAGCATCATCATCAACTTTTCTCGTGACAATTGGCGCGCGTTGAAGACGGTGTTGATTTAATGTATCACTATCGATAAAAAGTATCAGATCTAGATAAGGCATTGTACGCGTCGTTTTCTGGTATTTGGCCAAACGTATTTGAGCGCTTGACTGATGTCAAACGATTAGTGTAGCTGAGCAGTTACGTTTGGCGTGTAACGGACCGGGCCACGAAAGCGCGTGCATACTCGATGCATCCAGTCACGGCAAACCAATTATGTAATTTGGACGAACCACGACCTCGTGACTTAGGCGCCGGACAATTTTTATCGCGCCAACACGGTACCGATTATGGTCATCGGTGACAATTAATATCACGTCATGGAGAAACACCGACAACCGAACAAACCTATAGCTAGCAGAGGGGATGTCAAGTATGTTCAGATATCAGATGATGTTCATCAAATCGGTTCCTTCATTCAATAGACCCCACATTTTGTTACTTTTTTTTTTGTTAAATGAAAAAAATTGTATCATATTATTTATGATTCTTACTCATTTTTTACGCTTGAGAGGTAAAGATAATCTGTACTTGAGAAAAAAAGTACAATGGCAAACATTGACGTTTTCAATCATCGTCAACAGCCAAACAAATTGTTCTGTAAATCTGCACAGAACGTGCGATATCAGAGTTCCAACGTTTCCGTTCATAATTCACTTCCCAAGTCAGATTCTTTTTGGCTCGGGCTAATGAATTCTAATATTTTACTTACTTTTTCTCATGATTGACAAACATAGTAGGTAGATTTAACTAACACCACGAAGATACTATGAAAGTCAAATTTAGTTGCTTATCTAATGGCAGCTAAATTTGCATTTTCTTTCCAAAAATTTAAGAAGTTGAGCGGAACAAATTAGTGTCGTTTGTGCTACCTTGCCTGAAGTTCGTTTTATTGCTTGATTATAGTTAAATTTTCAACGCTTGACGAAAGACTTGTGTCAATATTCAGTTTGATGACAGTACTAAATCCGGTTGAAAAATGTAACTAAAAATATCCTCGCAAACCTTGACGATTAAACCTCATACAAACTAGAGATAATACATGTTTTCCTCTTTTATTCGCCTTTCCTATTAAACATCTAACGGTGTTCTACAGCAACCGAAAATTGTATTAACATTCTTTTATATTTACGATTTTCCTTGCAAAATCCATCACTTATCTCAACTTTATTCATGAAAAACTTTGTCAACCAAAAACCGAACATAATTCTAAATTATCATTCATCAAATGATAAACTAAAAAGTTAGCTCGTCGCAATAAATCACTATCTTTGAACCAAATCGAAATAAATTGTCGAAGAAAAAATAACCATATCTTGAAATCATTCACTGGATCGATTTCAATTTAGCTATCAAAAAACTTGCGCTACAGCTTCCTAAGCAAATCATATAATATAGCTGAATGATTTGTCTCGCATAATCTTTTCTTGAACTACAATTACTATTAAATAAACAGCTAGAACTCGAAACTATGATGCAAGAAGGAAAGAATTAACAGAAATTTGTCTGTATGTTAGAGTACCATGTAAGGAACCATTGCTGCAAAACAAGCAGCAGCAGCAAAACCCGAAAAAAATGGCATCAGCAGGTGGCCGTTCACGCACGGGTTCGGAATCAAACACAGGGTTTATTTGTGTGACGACGCACACGCCGCGGGAAAGCAGCGATGACTGTGCGGAAGTGACGCTGTTCGAGGACACGAGCGACGTGGGAGGCCGGTTGCCGGACCTGGTGGCCGGGAGCAAGTGCTACGACAGCAGCGGCGAACCTCTCGAATCATACCTAGCAATAACCATCCAAGTGTTCATCCCCTTCCTTGTAGCCGGCCTCGGTATGGTTGGCGCCGGCCTCGTTCTTGATTTAGTTCAAGTACGTATAATGCTCAGGGAAATTGCACTAACGTCAATGCTCACCATAGTCACACCAAGTAGATATCATTTGCATTAATTGATCCGATTCATCTGCTGCCATGAGTCCTACGCTACGTTTTTCTTTTTTAGCATTGGGTAGTTTTCGAAAAGGTCACCGAATTAATGATACTCGTGCCGGCACTTTTGGGTTTGAAGGGCAACTTGGAGATGACACTTGCCTCCAGGCTCTCTACGCAGGCCAACCTCGGAAACATGGATGCTCCCAAGGCCCAGTGGCATATGATCGTTGGCAATCTCGTCTTAATCCAGGTAATCCTAAAACAATCAACCTTTTAATTCCCATTGTAAAGTAAATATTCGACCAGTTTTAATATTATTTCGATGGTTTCAGTGTCAGGCAATAGTTGTTGGGTTCCTGGGTTCGGTGGTGGCAATAGTGATGGGAGCACTGAGAAACGGTACGGTTTCGTTAGACCACGCGTATCTGCTGATCGCAAGCAGTCTGGTCACCGCATCACTGGCTTCGTTCGTCCTTGGCCTGATAACCTCAGGGGTCATCGTATTCTCTCGTCACTGTCACATCAATCCAGATAACGTGGCTACGCCAATCGCGGCCAGCCTCGGCGACATCACCTCTCTCGCCCTCCTGTCCTGGATCTCCACCATCCTTTACGAAGCCATCGACAAGCAGGACTGGGCCGCACCCTTGATCATCGCCTGCTACATTCTCATCACACCCCTCTGGGTATGGATCGCCAAAAAGAACCAATACACCAACGATGTCCTCTATTTCGGATGGACGCCTGTGATGGTCGCTATGCTTATTAGCAGGTCATTTTTTATTACTGAAACAAATGAGTTACCCAGACAATCAATTTTTAATCCGATCTTTTAATTGCAAAATTACAATTTTACAGTTGTGGCGGACTCATTCTGGAGTTCATGGTGTCCCGGTTTGAAAACCTCACGGTTTATCAACCGGTAATCAACGGAGTCGGTGGCAACTTGGTAGCTGTCCAAGCCAGTAGGATATCCACAGCTTTGCACAAGCAAGCCGAACTTGGTACACTTTTGATCCCACCTGGGCTCACTCATCCTGTTATTTTTATCACGCCGATTGCAAATTTTTTTGGAAAAGGTGAGAAGTTTTTCTATCAGGTTTTATTAGTTTAGTCCCGAACTTAATGGAAGAATTAACGAGAGTCATTTTTAGGGATGCACGCGAGGACAACTAGGGTCCTAATGGCAATGGTCATCCCCGGTCACATAATCTTCATCTACTTAATAAACTATATTAAAGACGGTGACGCGTCTCTATCACCTCTTTTCGTGTTTGTTTATTTATGCGCCGCGGTTTTGCAGGTGGCCGCGCTACTGTACATTGCTTTCATCATGATACACTGGATGTGGAAACGAAAAATCGACCCGGACAATTCGGCTATCCCGTACTTGACAGCAATGGGTGACTTGTTAGGCATCAGCTTACTCGCTATTGCTTTTCAATTTTTGTACCTTGTTGGCGATCAGGACTTTGACGATCCTATCAAACCGTAGTTATTATTAGAAACTATTGTTGTTATCAGTTCTTCTTTTTTATAGTCGGACGATTTTTCATTCAATGTTACATGACAGGCATGTAAATGAAATTGGGAGATTCACTGAAACGGAGAGTTTTCATACTAAGCGAGTTATTTTATGTATAGTATTTTTTGTTATAAAATTTATAGATATCAGTTTTGAAGTGTGAGAGCGTTTCATCAAATGGTTTCAAATACCAAAGAAAAAATGAATCGAACGAGGCAGATAGCATTAAGAGACAGTTTTTTGTAGACAGGAGAAACAATGAAATCTTTCCATCATCATGACTAAGGAATCTTGCTTGATTGCCTTGATTTGAAAATAACAAACGAAAAATAAGGAAAAGTACGGTACAAATTGTGGTCACTAAGAACTAACAAGTTAACATTTATTTTCGTATTTTAAGATGTACCGAATAGAGACGATACAAAATAATGCAATGTTTTTCTATTTGAAATGTGAATTCAGAAATTTGGTTTTGTGTTCCATTGTGGTTATTCTTCTGAATCGAAGTACAAATTTTGCTACAATGTCACAAAAGAAATGACTCGATAAAGCGAAGTATTAAAAAAAACTATTTGTCAAAGAGATGCGTATTATTTTTCTATTTTTATAAGCTTTTAGAAACAAATATAACAAGCTTGCAAATAAACAAGATGAATTGAATAGAAAAATCTTTGTTTATTGACGAAATGTTAAATCGACGTTTAAGACATGTACAATTTGAAAAAAGTTAGAAATATTTTTGTGTCTATCAGTCAATAGAGAAACACCATTTAGGAAACAATGTTCTCGAAAAATTAGATACAATTCTTTCAAGGCGTTCATGCGTTTAAATTGTTCGCGTTTGTTATGTTGCGAAACATGTCTTTTTGCGTACAAAGCGAAATTACGAGAAGTTCATGCTTCACTGACGCAATATATAAAACTGCCTGCAATGAATCGCTGATTATACAAATTTTCAACGGCGCAAAAGTTCATTTGTAACACGTTTGTCACCGGTCAATAATTTATTTATACAATTTGTTTTCGATTGCGCAAGGAACGAAGTATTACAAAAACGAGACAAAAACCTGACGAAAAGAAATTGTGCATTAAACAGAATTGTTTGTGTAACACAAAAAATGATGCGTGAGTACTGGTAACAGTTTTGTGCTGGACAATTAATAAATAATTGTTTGCCGAAGTATGAGATATCTGATGTAAATAACTTTCGATGTGTGAAATAGTGACAGTCGCAGCGATGGCAGACTAATATTTAGTCTGAGACAAATGATCATTTATAAGCGAATTTCATTGACCAATCGTTTGTGTGCGAATGTATGTTTCTGTTTTATGATACTATATTTGTGATACGAAGGAATTTGTTAACTCCATTTTTTGATAGAATTAATTTAATTCGGCCAAAGTAGCTCGTACTCAGCCAAATTTTTATTTTATGTTACAAAAGCCTTGTTCTTTGTAGCATGAGTATTTTCAATGTTTAAAATAATTTATGTCCGCGTTTTTTGAGAACAGTTTTTCTGTGGAATGATTAATACGAGTTAATTTGTTCTTCCTTTGTACCACAGATATATTACACAATATTGTTGTTCGTTCAACATTTGCGATATGTCTTTTGTGCCGAGTGTTTATAAATTATAAATACTTGTTTTCCGGTTAATTAATAAAGTTGTTTGAGATGATTTGTATAAAAGTATTAAAAATATATAAGTTGTATATAATGTAAATTTTATTTGATTGTCTGTTGAGTTAACTTGTACTCGTGTACCTAAGGATAATTTTACACATCCGATGACCTTTGGAAAGTATAAAACCACATTACGGGTCATAATCTTTTTATTTTATCATTATATAAATTAGACAATTTTAAACATAATAAAATTTGAAGTATTCATTCCATAAAGAGTTTGAATCTAAATTGACATTAATTGCAATCTTAATTTTTCGGTATATAACAACTTTGTCCCTTGACTGTTAATTCAACTTGTATAAATATGTCATTGCAAAATCAACAAAATAGCTGCAAGTGTTTAAATTGAACTTAACAAAACTTGTTAAAAAACTTATCATCTTATTATATACAAAAATAGTTTCATATACAACGTTTTTTGTGCTCATTTTTTATGATTTCATCATTATGAGAAATGCATTTTAAAGCTGCGTTTCATCATTATGAAAAATATTAAACTTTTTGTTCGAAAATTGAGGCGAATAAACGTCTCATAAAATTCATTGCAATAAATATATATAATTTAAAACTCATTTGCATCCCTCGAATCATTTTGCTTTTCATTGAGCAACATCTTATTAAAGCCAATGTTAGCGGAAAACGTTAACAACGGCTGCCTAGAAGGAGTCGTCTGCTGTATATTGAAAGCGGTACCTGGTTTATTAACGCAATACAAACGCGGCATATTGCATTGTTCGCACGCGTTTATCAACGGATAATTGGCAAAGGTGCACATGCTACAGATCCAAGGAGGTCCCAAACGTTCTTCTTTATCATTCTCAGGAATGTTTGGACTTGATCTTGAATTGCCAGGCACATCTTGAGCTTGCCATACCGGAGGTTGAGATGGAATCGGTGGTACACGTGATGCACTTCGCCTTATTTTTTGTCCTGTGTAAATGCTTCGGTAAAATTCTTCATTTGTTTCACCTAAAGGCACTGCAAAATGTTGTATATTTTGTTAATAATATAATTTTAATATTTTCTTCTATTCTCACAATGTTTGTAAATTACCTTTTTGTTCGCTTTTACTGTCAATTTCTTTACTAAGTCGATCACATTCAAGTTGTAATCTATAAATGTTGTTTCTCAGCCTCTGCTTAATGTCCTAAAAACAATTTGGAATAATTAAAAATAAATTATGTCTTATCAATTATTCATAGATAAATTGAAAATCTGAAAATGTACAAATGACTTGAGGTAAGATTCGGGCTGAGAGAGACTTTTGATTTCTTCTTTCATTCGTTCAAGCTTTTCTTTTTCTGCTTGTAAGGCCTGAGCTAGTTTATTTTTTTTTAACAACTGCTTTTCAATAAGTTGTTTTTGATCTTAAAAAGAAAAACACACAGTCAGTAATATTTTATTCGCAAAAAATATATTAATCCTCATCAAATTTGATTCATACTGTTCCCCACCTATAGTCAACGGTTTAGCTTCAATATCGCCCCGAATTTGTAATTGATTTTCCAATAAAGTGGAAATCGGCAGGTTTAAGTTAGCTGCTTTGGTTGGTGTTGTGGGTAAACTTCCATAGATACTTGGCATTTTGTTGCACGGTTTAGAAGGAGTTGTTGGCTCACTCATCGTTTCCGTTGGCTTTATTGATTGGTTCAAAAATCCGACATCAACTCCTGCAATTTTGAACCTTGTTCAAAAATCAAAGTAGAGCGAAAAATATGAAAGTAATTGCAACTTAAATATGAAAAGTACCTTTTGATTGTTGAATTGTATGCGGAACTAAAGGGGTAAGAGTTTTCGGCCTTAAAAGATTCATCGGATGTTTAAATTGTGCTAAGCTTGATGGTCCGATGGAGATGTTTAAATGACTCTGAAAACTTTGCGGATCCGACGAAGAAGAGTTAGAATTTGAACCTTGCGAACTGATTTCTATTGGAGTTTGAGGTTTTGAAGAAGGCGGTCGTAATGTCAAACTAATAGAGCTGCAACTCCGAAACTCGCGGTCATTTCTAGGCCTTAGGTTTGGCTCAGATTCATATCCAATGATTTGACTGCTTTCATCTATAATATCATTCGATCAATATAGCAAATATAATAAAAGAAAGACAAAATTAATATAGAGAATATAGAATGAAAAACCATTACCAGAAGTTGAAGAGAATCCTAATGTTGAAGTTGATACAGGACTGAACTCATAATACGGTTCATAAAAATGTGTCTTCTGTATGTCAAGAGAAACAGGTCGGCAAGGACGAGGGTGTTGCTCCTCGAATTTTAAAGGGTTCCTGTAGACTACACAATGCGTTGTCATTGCATTGTGCACAGGAGGAAATTTGCCAAGAGGTGGACATACGTCTTGGATGTTCCGCAGAGATTGCTCACAAGTTGGACGATCATAAGAATTCTGCAACAAATTGAAACCAAATCAAATACTATATCATTCTCATTTTTGAACGAATTATATTTTAATACTATGATTAATCAATCGTAACAAAATCATTTTGGTACTGTTTAATTGCTGTCTTGTTATTTAACGTTTTTTCTGTAATTTCTGTCAATTTTGTCTTGACAATTATTAAAACTTGATTGTTATTCACACGATGAAATTAGTTTAAAATATAAACCACACATTAGTTTGAAATTCTATGTTTATGTAGGAGAGGGAGGAGAGTGTGTGGAATATATTAGTATAACAGCTGTTTGTCAAACTGTTTCGCATTTAATGTACCTGGGCAATGCATTGTGAAATAATATGATCAGGAAGTGCTGGAAATTGTTCCTTCAGTTCATAAAAGAGTTGCATGATGGCGATTTTAGAGCAGTGGGAATCCCCCATTGTGGGGCCCCATCCTCTTCAAAGATTCTACCTACAAAGATTCATGGATTGTTCTTGTACACATTTAAAAAAAAATATTATTTCTCAATTCGTAACCATTCGATTGGTTTTGTTTACATTTTTACAGAAGGTAGTAAATAAAACTAATTTATATAGCCAGACCCAACATCCGATCGAAGATGCATATTTTGTAACATTTATAAATAACCGGGTTATGAATTTCCAGGCACAGTTTTTTTTCACAATTTTATATTACGAAGTTTCAATAGTCTTTTCACTGTAAGATCTATGTTTGTGATCGTCGTTACACCATTGAAACTCAATGTTTCACTAATTTACAACTTGTTAGATTATTGAAATATTGACAATTTCGTTGCTTACCAATTAGCGACAATCATTTGACAAGTGTCTAAAAGTTGCCAGAACTGCGGTCGGTGAAGAGACAGACGTTACAAAACTGTGTCACTGGTTTCCACAACTCAGATCACTGATTGTCATGTGATCAAAATTTGAGAGCGATTTGAAAAAGCGATCACAAAAAGTCTAGAAATGTTCAGTTTCAGTTACGTCGATCAGCTGATTATCATGAGAGCTGATAAAAGCAGACTTAACTTGTTTTGTTTTTTTTCTTTGCCCATAACTACCTTGATTTATTTTCACTCTGAAGCTAGCTGTGCATAGATTTTTGCTACAATAAAACAGGCCTTCAACGGTTGGCAGCGGAAATTTTCTGGCGGAAAGGGTAGTGCCAACATAAAAACAAAAAGAACTAAAGAAGCTAGATGACTTACCAACAGATTTAAATGGAGTACAAGGAAGAAGATAGATGAAGCGCAAGAGGTGTTACCGACAAATGATATAGGTATAGTGAGGAACACAGATGGAGCGCAGAGACAGAAAGGAACGATAAAATGAAATATAAGCCGCGAATTCTAATTTGATATGAATTATGTGTATATATATGATTGTATGAATTAACGACTTGGCTTATTATCTGAGTGAAAGAAGAATGGAAATAATGAAACGATCGAATAAATTAAATAATTATATTTACAGTGTACAATAAGTTTAAGTGTATCGTCTATTGTTTAAGTGTACAATAACTTTATTTTTTCGATTTGGTAATGCGTACCAGATTCGGATTTGACGAATAAGGTCTGACGAATATATAATTTTGAATTGCTTATTAGGCCTCTCGTCGCAACGGAGGTCTGGCAAATTTTCCGTTCTTTGCGGGCAGCTGAAACAAGAAATATTTTTGATGAAATTGCTTGCAATCATAATTTGTAATTACAATTATATATAACCCGAACATAGAAATATTAGAAGAGAAAGGTATAAAATATACCTTTCCAAATACATCTTCTTGAATGCTAATGATTTCATAGCATCCCGGAATTTGTGAATTTTTGCAGGATTGGGGGCGCGCCTGGTGTTATCGCTATATTGGTCTGTGATAATCAGACTTATCTTGTGATCGAGACTTTCATGCTCTGATCCTTTTGGCTTAACGCCAGTTTGGACGAATTTCGTTATCAAGACCTCGTAGATGGGGTACTTTGTAACGAAAAGCAGAAATTTCTGTACTTTCTGTTAATTTGAAAGATACAATTTTAGATTGTACTTATTTTACGGTGGACGAATAATTATAGAATTAGTTTTTACTCACCGACAATTGCTTTATTTCTGCTCCATCTAGGTCCAGGTCTTCCTTTATTTCTGTCACGTTTCCGCAGCCTGTATAATAAAAAATTTTAATATACTTTGTAATTTTTTCAATTGCAAGGTAATTTAATTAAAATTTGATGAGTTACTTACAATTTTTTTTTTTTGGAAAATTCGCGGGGAGCTTTAGACCCGCGTTTTTCGACCTGGGGCATTTGCACACCGAAATGGACCGAGGCCGAAAATTCACGGCCTCATTTAGCGTCACCCCCTAATTATACCCTGGAAAAAAAGAACGTTGCGGTCATAAAATTTCCTAAAACGGTCGCGCAGTACACACGGAATTTAAATGGGAGTAAGTCATAGTAAATAATCCTATCCTCTATCCTATCCTACTAATATAATAATACTGAGAATATGTTTGTTTGTTTGTTTGTTTGTTTGTTTGTTTGTTTGTTTGTTTGTTTGTTTGTCTGAGCATCACGCCTGAACAAAGCGTTCGGAAATGATTTAAACGCATCAGGGTGATTCTTTGAATTCAATAGAAATCAATTTTTAAATTTTTTTCGGAGAAAATTGCAAAAACATTTTTTCAGGTTTTTAAAAATTTTCAAATTTTTTGTAAATACAATACATAAGGCATTAGAAATTGAGTTCGAAAACGTAATGTTACGTTTTATATTCTGTAAAATTACCATCCTCCCTTTCTTAGCAATGAACAAACGTAAGTATGAGAATACTTTTGAAATATTTTCTCGGGTTCGCAAGTCGATCGTTATTTTGTTTTTGATTCATTATGACTTTTTATTCAGTCGTGTTTATATCGTGTCCGCCAGTGAGTTCATAAGTGACATCAAAATGCCGACGAAACATATAACACATTTGCAAAAAATAAGCTAATTAATTAAAAATACAGCTAATTATAGAGTTGTACGAGCTACAGAGTCTGAGGATGTTCGCCAAGTAAGTTTAATCAAGATAGACAGTTTGCAGACGTTCAAACAGCTTTGCCTCATCTGAATGGAGACCAGAGATCCTTCTACGATGCGTGGCTTTAGCTTTGGTTTCAACTGGTAACGCTTCCACGTTGTTACAAGGAGAACGAACTGCTCACAATGTGTTGAAGTTGCCACTAAATTTGCACCATCAGGAAACCCTATTTTGTAACATCAGCAAAAATAGTCAAAGGGCCGAGGTGCTGCGGTTGTGCAAACTATTGGTGTGGGATGAATGTTTTTCTTCGCATAAGCATGCAGTCGAGGAACTCGAGAGAACCTTGAGAGATATACGGAGTGACAATCGGATAACGGGAGGATTAGTCGTTATATTAGCTGGTAATTTTCGACAAACCCTTCCGGTCATCACCCGTCGAACTGCAGCTGATCAGCTTCATGCCAGTATCAAAAGTTAAATCTTATGGCAATGTGTCATAGTCCATTCGCTGACTATTAACATGAGGGTATATCTTTACAATGATGAGAACGCTGCCAATTTTTCTGAATTACTCTTGACGGTCGGCAATAGTACGCTATCAACAGATGCCAATGAAAATGTTATTCTTTCTCCTGAACTATGCACTATTGCCAATTCTACTGATGAACTGATTGCTGCAGTTTTTCCCAACATCCAGCGAAATCACTTGCACATGGATTAGTTATGTGAGAGAGCTATTTTAGCGTCCACAAACGATGTTGTCACTGATTTAAATGACAAAATATTGGCTATATAAGATTCTCGGGGAACAGTAAATTCCGTAGTAAATCAAGATGAAGTAGTGAACTATCCGGTTGAGTTCTTGAAGTCGCTGGAATTGTCTGGAGTTCCGCCACACATACTGAAATTAAAAGTCGGAGTTCCTGTTATGCTGCTTCGAAATTTAAATCCTCCTGTTTTATGCAATGGAACTCGAATCCGCATCACTCAATTTCGGCATAGGATTATAGAAGGTAGTAAGCTGTCAACTTTTTCGTTTCATACCAAATGTATTGACATACTATTCAATTTGTATGATTTGTAGGCACTATAATAACTGGATCGAATCAAGGTGCGAACGTCATGATCCCTCAGATACCAGTTATCCCCACAGATCTTTCATTTGAAGTCAAAAGACGACAATTTCCCGTGAGATTGGCATTTGCAATGACCATCAATAAAGCTCAAGGTCAAACGCTCCATGTTGCTGGTGTACACCTCGAAAAACCATATTTCTCTCACGGACAATTCTATGTTCCATGTTCGCGCGTTTCCGACCCACGGAATGTATACACATTTACGCTCCAGAGAGCAAAACATCGAGTGTTGTTTACCAAAATGCGTTAGTAAAATAAGGTGTTGCAGTTTCACGATGTTGTTTTGTCGTAATTTTAATGTTAGTTTGAATTGTTAGTGTTGTTTATATCAGTGATGAAAGAAGGATTGAAATCACTACACTTGATTTGAGCTTAATTGCTCGGTGTGGAAAAAGCCGAAGGCATAAAAAACCACCTTAATGTTTATTAAACGAAGCGAACTGTCTGACACAAACACACCTTTTTAATGTTACAATTCGGTAAATCGCGAGAACAATCGAGCGAAGTTTTTTGTAAATGAGCGCTTAAAATATGAATATATTGGTAAGCGAAACAATCGTCGAAAAGTCGTAAATATAAGTGTACGAAAAACTGCTTGAATTAATGCCTAAATTGCAGCGTAGTTCGTCTATTTAAAGACGAAATGAAATACGCCCTCGCTTATCCCTACTTCAATAATTAGGAAACTTGTCTCTGGAAAATGGGTCTAATTGGAGATGACCTTTGGTTTGGGTCAGCCCACCGGTTGTCGTTGGCTGATGCACCGATCCGTCGATCGGCCGCCTCGATGACTCATTTGTCGAGTCTTGTCCAGCGAGCTGAGTACCTTTTCTTCTCGGTCTTTTGTCTCCAATTTTCCCTTTTCCAGGTACTTATCTTGAACGGGGAATTTTTAGTTTTTACGATCGACCTTTTCCTTTTACAATACATGTTTGCTTAAAAGTGGGTTTTTGAATTCAGTTTATGACCCTTGGGGAAAAACCGATTTGACATTTCTGTGAGACGGAGTTTACAATTTTTATCTTTATTAGTCGGGAAAATTTTAAGATTTATTATAGTAATTGGGAAAAACCTAAAATACTAACATCTGCATGTTAAAAATGTTTGACGTAATAATTCAAAACGGGACAGTAAAACTAACAAAATTTCCTATAAATGCGTCTTAAAAATTAAAAACTATTTAAAAATAATTAATGTTCCTTCGACGGAACAGATGTATCAATGAATGCCATGATTTTACCACGGTTACGTGGGTTTTTTCTCGCGCACAGCGCAAACTGACTGCATTTATTATTTTGCATAACCTTTTCCGTCCTCACAATTTGTTTATCCAAGAATTGTTATATAAATGTTCAAAAATTTTCAAGTCAACGAGTTTTTTCGACAAACAATAATCCAATCGAAAATCACAATAAAAACGCGACAACTAAATTGACCTCAGGATTGTATGTTTTGACATTTTACAAATGTTAGTAAAATCTATAAAAACCGTCTTAACAAATTCCTGTTCAATACAGAAAATTTCAAGATTACAGATCAGACACTCATAGTGTGACCGGGTTTTGTCCTGTATGTATTACATTTGGAATCATTGAATTTACGAGTTTAGAAACGCTTCGGCAAGGTTTGCTCAGCTCTTGCAATTCCAAGTACGTTCAACGCCGTCGACTTGCGACAGCAAAATGCCCTTATGTAAAAGATCAGGCCCGGAATCCGGCTCGGAATCCGTTAACGGATCCGGGCCGGCATTTGGTACCGGATTTTGTACCGGATTTTTTGAAAAACTACCGAACCTCTATGAAATCCAGCTCGGATTCCGGCCCGGAAAAATGAAAAATTTGAATGGAAAAATTTTTTTCCTCGAATCCAAACTGAAAATCAGAGAAGTTCGAGGATTCGAACCAAAGTTCCCGAGGATGTAAAGCCGAAGCTCTAACCGTTGCGACTTTCTCTGTGGTACATACCTGCTGGACAAACACACTTGAATTTCTAAATTTTATTTGCAAACAGGGCACGTCTTTTTACGCGACAACAGTCCGTGGGATATCAAGAGATTGATAACACCAACGTTTTGCAGGTGATTTTTACAGCTAGACATGCTGTTTAAAAAGTCCATGACTTCGAAATAGGATGTTAACTCGTAGGATGTTAACTAGTACGATGTTAATTTGAAAATGACAACATGTTGCCTTTTTATACATTATTATTCCGTACAGAGGGTAGGGAAAATTATTGTAGGGAGGGTTATTGTCTAATTCTAAGAATTATCCGTGGAAAACAAAAATCATATTTTCAAAATTATGCAAACACCATGGATTCGATCTTCAACCAGAGAATTTCTTCGTGGATTTTGAGCCAGCAATCATAGCAGCACTCAAAACGATGTGGCCTGGAATAAAAATTAGTGGCTGCAATTTTCACTAAGGACAGAATTGGTATCGAAAAATTCAATCCTTGGGTCTAGTCATCGAGTATCAAGAGGCAACAGGAGAAGTCGGACAATTTCTGCGGCATGTGTTCGGTTTGCCATTTTTGGAACCGACTGAAGTAGGGGATTGTTTCGCTTTCGATTTTATTAGCAGACAACCGCAAGACGAAAGGGTGAAATCAGTTTGCGCATACCTCGTCGACAATTACATCTCGGAAGAAGCGAGATTTCCCGCGGAAATGTGGGCAGGACTGAATGCCGATCGCGTCAAGGAAACCACGAATGCTTGCGAGTCGTTCCACAGTCATTTCAAAAATTTGTTTCACCACCCACACCCTTCGCTTTTTGAGTTCGTAGAGGCCTTGATCCAATATCAAGTGAACAGTTACGTCAAAATGAGGAGCAGCGGAGAGAAGCGCCAAAGAACTGCAAAAACTCGCAGAAAGTACGACGAGATTTCGAATTTTTTAGACCAGCTCAAGGAAAACCTCATCAATCGCTATGAGTGCGTTGCCGCGATTTCAAATTACAATCAACAAAACCCGAAAAAGAAGAAAAAGACATAATGTATATATTTGTAAATATTGACAGGATTTGTACATTGACTTTAGCTCGTGAAGTTTTATATTTAATTGTAAAGATATAGTAAAGTATGAGTAAATGTAATTATTATTTCGAACACAAATGAACGAGAAGGAACGAGATCCCAGGAAAAAATACATTGGAATAGATTCGGGATCGACTCGATTTTCGATCGTTTTCGAGTCGAAAATGGATCGAAACCAAGTCTGAATTTGGTGCATTGAAAAAGAGCCGAAAACGAGTCGAAAATGGATCGAAAAGAAGTCGATATTTAAAAACAGTAAAAATTTTAAAAAATCTTTTGGTCTTCGGATTCGAACTTAAAACTTTCAGATTATGAAGCCCGCACTCTACCCCTAAGCTATTCGAGACGTAGTATTTATGTAAATAGTATGCTCAAATAAGTAGTACGCTTGTTGTTGTAGTTCAACAAGGTCTTTTATCAGTTAGTTTCTAAGTATCTTGACAGCTTAGGGGTAGAGTGCGGGCTTTATAATCTGAGAGTCCCGAGTTCAAATCCTGAGGCCAACAAATTTTTTGAATTTTTCACTGGTTTCAAAAACTATATGTCAAATCGACTTCTTTTCGAGCCATATTTGACTTGTTTTCGGCTCTTTTTCAATGCACCAAATTCAGACTTGGTTTCGAGCCCTTTTCGACTATAAAACGATCCGAAATCGCGTCGATTTCGAATCTATTCCGATGTGCGGATTTTTTTCTGGGATTTCTTTGCAGTTTTTTCTTTTTTTATCTCTCTCTGTTTTTCTGTCTATTTTTCGTTTTTTATACAAAATGACGACGATTTTGACTGGAGGCAGTTTTTTCATTCCTTATAATTTGAATTCAATATAGAAATAGAATTCTGCGGAGTTTAAATGATACCTGATTTTACGACCCGATATTTCTCTGCGGAGTTTACATGATATTTTAATCCGTCATTAGCAAGACCCTTCCATTTCTGCGGAGTTTACATTTTCCCGTTCAAGAACTTTGATATTTTTGTTAAACAAAAATGAAAAAACTTAAGAAAATCGATGAATAAATAACCGATTAAAATAACCGATCCCTAATTTGTTACGCTTAATTACAATCCCAACTTCACGCTAATTAAGAGGGTCCCCAAAAAGGATAATCCCTCGATTGTTTTCGAGGGGCCCTCGGAGCAGGTAGCATGCCCCCGCTAGGGCAATGTTAAGCCCATTTTTTTCGTTTTCGACTAATAAATCAGAACAAATATCAAAACGAAATTTACCTATAACAAAATTTGAATTGATTGTGAATTTAAAAAAAACTATCCACATTTTTGTTTTAAACAAAACAAAAATTAAACCCCAAAAAACTCAATAGAAAACTGAATTTGAATTCTGTGGTTGCTTCCGGCAATGATCGGATAAGTTCTTATTTTCAAAATAGTAAAGACTATATAGGTTCAAAGTTTCTCATTAGGTATTATTTTCAATGATATATATATATAATCCGAACACTTGTTGTTGAACTTAATATTACAGTTCTAAAAATTTTGTTTTCGAATAAATATAAGAATATCATTTACAACATTTTGGAATTTTAATTTCATGTTTTTGAAAAAGCATTTGTCTGTTATTATCGAAAGCCACACGATTCGAATTTAAGATTGAAAACAAGAAGTAAATGAAAATCTAAACTGAAAACCAAATTCAAAATTAAAAGCTGTAAAAGAAGCTAAAAAATGAATAACAATCAATGTATGTTAACAATGAATTACAACAATATAATTTTTGGACGTTTTGTGGCAACAAAGTGTTCCTACGATACTCGGAGCACTATCAGCGAATGAAAGTCCTGTACGCTGACGACGCGTGGGAGCACCGACCAATCACAACGCGGTTAGGGTCGGCGTGTGCGCCAGATGGTCTGCCGCGGTCAGTTCGTGAGTGCCTTTGAGACAGAACGGTTCGTATTACATCGCTGCGGATTACGACGCGTAACACGTCAAGTTCGGAGTACTTTGCGGTTTTCTTTCCTCTTTTTACGATGTGTTGTCACCGATTTTTCGTGTTGTCATTTTTTTTGTAATCTTTGTCGCTTTCAATCAAAACAATGTCGGCTGCCGGAAACGATCGCGCTAACAGTACTTCAATCAAGTACGCGTTTGTCGAGTTTTTGGTTAAGCCCTCAAAAAATGCAACGATTCCTGTGTCGTGGATTTTACGTCTGAATCCTCGAAATGAGATGGACTTTGATCGTTTGCAGATCTACGAAATGAAAATGAGCGAAGGGAGTGGTGTGTTGACACAGTGCTGTGTTTTGGCATTGGGTAGTAAGTAAACAAACGTTTTATTTTTTCCTCGGTTTTTTGTTATGTATGTGGGTGATTGTCAGAAACTTTTAATCTCTTTTTTGTCAAACTTATAAATTAACAATGTACACTCAGAATTAACACTAGAAGGACAGATTGAACAAATTCGTCTTTTCAAAAAAGAAGATGATCCCGATCAAGAGCAGCAACAACGAGAGGATGAACTTGCCCGCCGAATGGATGATCTGGAGATGCAAGAACGAGAGATTCGAGAGGCTCGTGAAGTCAACGAACATTTATACAGACCGGACGCTAATTGCCAGGTCAGTAAAATATTTTCGAATTTGAAATTTAATAAAAATTGTTTATGAAAAAACAGCTACTTCACGTGCACTATGAAGACATTAATTTTTTAGTTGAGTTTATTACTCATTTATTATTCTTTCATTTCAAATTTTTCATTTTATTTACAAGCAAAATCTGTGGTGACCAGAATTAGAACCAGTGAAGTAATAACATTTTCAAAAACTCTCTTTTTTTACAAGAGAATAAAATAAAAATATATATTTATATTTATTATTAATTTTTATTATTTATGTTTTTTTTGACATTTCACTTCGTTTTTTATTTTCGTTTCGTTTTTGATTTTTGCTACGGAAGCAGAGGGATGATGCGAAGATGTAAGGACATGAAAAGAGTCAAACATCGTACGGTGTTATAGAGATGCCCGTCAAAGCTTACACTCCGGAAAAGTACGATGCGTTAAAAGGTAAATAATAAAAGTAATCATTGAAAAAATTTTTTTTAAATATATAAAGAAATAAATAAATAAAACGTATTTTTTTCAGATTGCTACAAACGCAGGCTTGACCGGAACGGCGTCAAAAGGAATGAGGAGAAAGAAGAGGCGATCGCAGAGTTCCACGAGCATGTGAAGTCCAAAAGGCAGGACATGATCGAGCGAGCCCGCCTATAGGAAACGTTGTCCGCAACATTGGCATCTAAGTAGCCAGTGGTCCGACACATTGACAATATTTTCAGTTAGTTTTTTTATTATCTTCGTTTTAAAAATTAGTTTTATTTTGCAATAAAATAGCGTAAAATTTATAAGTGTACTAATATATAATATAATATAATGTAATGTAATATAATATATATTATAATGAATATAATTTAAAAGAGAACATATATCTAGAATGATTCTTGTAGTATGAAAAGGTATATGTAACTATGAATAAATGAAACAATTTATCAATAATACAATGATTTTTGTATTTCAATCCTTGCTGACATTCTTGTCATGCATATATATCCCAAAATAATCATGTATGTAATCAAATATCAGAAAGATTTTCAATTATAAGATTTTCTACTTTACATTCATAAATATTATTGAATTGTTCACATTATTTCAGCGTGTTCTTCATATATAAAATTTCAAATACAATTATTTTGTTTATTTGGCATTATAGTTTTAATGCGCCGGGAAAGGATTTTGAATATCTATTTTTTTTTATTAAAAGCATTTCCTTTATTGATATCATTGATAAACAAAAATAATTTTGAATACAAACAAACTCACATTTAAAAATCTTACGTGAATTCTCACGTAAGAACTGACGTAAGATCTGACGCCATTACCGCACGTGATTCCGCCTCACCTACCCAGGAAAAAATCCGCTCATTGGAATACATTCGGAATCGACTCGATTTTGGATCGTTTTCGAGTCAAAAATGGATCGAAACCAAGTCTGAATTTGATGCATTGAAAAAGAGCCGAAAACGAGTCGAAAATGGATCGAAAAGAAGTCGATATTTTAAAACAGTGAAAAATTTTAAAAAATCTTTTGGTCTTCGGATTCGAACTTAGGACTTTCAGATTATGAAACCCGCACTCTACCCCTAAGATATTCGAGACGTAGTATTTATGTAAATAGTATGCTCAAATCGCTTGTTACCCAGTCAACATTTTTTGGCGTGAAGTTGGCGTAAAGACTGCGCTCACTTGGCGCGAAAGTAAGGTTAACGCGGCGCTAACGTCGCGCTATTTCCGCTTTCCGCGCCAAGTTAGAGCCGATGAGTCAAGTTTTCGCCATCTTTACGCCATCAATTCAAAGATGTTTTTTTTTATTAATTATTAATTATTTTATTGTTGCTACCACTCATACAAACTAAAACAAGACAAAATTTTTTATTATAAGCTAGAAAAAAGGTAAGTAACAAGAAAAAAGGCAAAATAACACAACTTGTGAAAACAAGTGTTCATTGCAGTGACGTTTGATTGTACGAGGCAGTCAGAGTTACAATTGTATGAGTGAAAAAATTACATTTATGAAGCTCAGTTCCTCTACACTTTAATTGAAAATTAAATATTTTTACATATTTAAACTTTAATTGGTTCTAGTATAGTTTCTTTATAAATTCGATCAAACACCAAAATTCAAAGGTGGTGTATATATTAATTAAATTTTATTGTTGCTACTATTCATCATAAAAACAAACACAACAATTTTTATTATAAGCAAGGTGAAAGGTAAGTAAATAACACAACTCATATGAAAACAAGTGTTTCATTGCAGTGACGTTGTACGAGTCAGTCAGAGTTACAATTTTATGAGTGAAAAAATTACGTTGATGAAGCTCAGTTCATTTGTTTGACTTATTTAATTAATTCAAAATTAAATAATTTTACATATTAGAAACTTTAATTGTATCCGAAGATTCTTCGGGAACCGACCAAAACAAATTAGACTCATCGAATTCTATTAGAACAGAGGTGAAAAACAAGTTGAACTTTATTATTAGAAAAGGTGGAAACGGATTTCAGCTACACTAAATTTTTCATTTGATTTGATTTATTCATTCATTCAGTTGATTTCTTTATTGCATAATATTTTTTGACACATTTTGCTTTTAAATTATTGTAATAATTTAAACTTACATAATCAGGAGGTGCAGGATAAAGCACCCCTTACAGAGGAACTTGAAGTTCCTCCAATGTCACTCAAAATGTTTATTCTCGAGAATAACTTGTTTGTAATTAAAAAACCGCATTTTTTCGGCTCTTTTTCAATGCACCAAATTCGGACTTGGTTTCGAGCCATTTTCGACTAGAAAACGATCCAAAATCGAGTCGATTTCGAATCTATTCCGATGTGCGGATTTTTTTCTGGGTAACTTACGTCGTTACTTACGTCAGTTCTCACATGAAAAAGCACGTAAGTTCTGACGTGAATTTTTTCTATAGGGAAGGACATCATTTTTTCTTATTTTTATTCATTCAATTTAAGCGTCAAGTTGTTTTTTTTTTCATAATCATACATATACACGTAATTCATATAACATTTAAATTCACAGTTTATTTTCAATTTCATCGTTCCTTCCAGTCAACAATATTACCCTCTGTGCAATTCATCTACTTTACCAGTCGTCGTATTACCATTTGTCGGTAACTCATCCTGGCTCCATCTACCTTCTTTCTTGAAACTATATTTACCCTGATGGTAACAGGAACTTTTTTTGAAGGTTGGCAGTATCACGTATCGCCAGAAAATTTCCTGCCAACCGTTGTAGGAATATAAATATAGTTCTGGACGATTCTGCCAGACGGAGTTATCATCAATGGCCTGATTTTGTCGCACTGACTATGTTCTCATGTGTTTACAGCTTTCAAGATTTTAGAGCACCGCCGCCATTATCGTCTGCTTTGGCATTGGCATTCGATCTTTGCAGATTTTCTTAGTGAAAACCGAACGACAATTTACGCCAAAATGCTCGGCCAAGTAGCCCGTTCTGTTATCCGGCCAATGCGCAATGCCCGTAAGTGTTTTCATTGTTGTAAAATGACTTTGTTCGTTTAAAAGTTGAGTAACATTATGTAACGTGTTGTTCAAAGGGTGCGATTGTTACGCTTTGACTGTTTGACAGTTTTCTCAATTATTGTCTGATTGTTTTTATCTGAGGACTAAAGTTTTAACAAAATTGCAAGCTTGTCATTTTAAAATAGAGATATAAATGCAGTTTTCTGAAAATATATTACTGAGGTTGATGAATATAAATATCACTAAGGTTAGTAAATTTCAATTTTCTTTGCAGGTTCTTATGGCGTACCGAGTCATGCTAAGCATCCAACTTTGAACGAATTGCCTGTTCCACAAGGATCATGGCAAGCTCATTATGATGCTAAAAATTCAACTTACAATAAAGAGTTGGCAGCTGGAATTATATTTTCTACCGTATCCGTAGGACTTGTAAGGCATTTTAGATTATGAAACTAATTCATTTCTGATTTTACCATCTTAAAATGATTAACTAATTGTTTTTAACATTTACAGGTAATTGCCAACAATTGGCTTGACCACACCGTTTGGTTTGAACCAAAACCTAAATCAGCGTAAACACTTTTTTATTTGCCTTTATGAGTTATATACAATCTAGAATCATTGTTTATATAAAAAACGACAGCTTTAATCTCTGTAAATAGGAAATTCAAAAGGATTGTTATAGTATGTCGTAAATAAATCATAATATGTAATTCAAAATATTTTATTTCCTATATTTTGTATATACTTTTTATAGCTTCTCTGATTGTAGTACACTTATATTAACAGTTTTAGTTCACCTTTTTGCAAAGTAAATTCATTATTTTTTAAATGAAATCAAATAACCTTAATAATTATGCTTGTTAATTCAGAGTAAAATATGAACAATTACGTGCATTATTTTTGTCTCATAATAATCAAAACAAAAAATTTAGATTAACAATCATTATTGAATGTCAACAACAAGTTCACGATAAACTTTTTATCAAAAAATTTAATAACGAAGATTAGAACAAAATTGAATGTACTTTTTTTAATGTTCTTGTGCGATCTCCGAGAAAAATTGTAAAATATCTTCCCTCTTGAAATCCAACGATATTCCACTGTCTGGGTAGCATTTTGTTATCATATTTTCTATCGAATTGTACTGAGCAATGAATTCATATTCCATCTCATGCCAAACTACCTGTAAAAGAAACACAATTTAAATGTACATTTTTAAAAAATATCTAGGTTGACCCAAAAAGTATAATTACTTGTAGCAAATTTTCTTCCTCGCACAAATGTTTTTCCACTTTGCGATACAGATGTTGCAGTCCTTTTTTCACTTCTTCTTTGGGGTACTCTTTGATAACTCTCCTGAGTTCTTGTCTACTGAATGCCATCTGATAACATATCTCTGATTCCTTGACACCTGCTCCAACTTTGGCTTGAACTCCTTCGAAGAAAAACTACAAAGATTGTCTTTATTTTATAACTGACTAAACTCATTTCAAAATTCAAATTAAAACCAACTCACGTTAAGCTTCTCTAGCGGTCGTCCAAAATACTGAGTCACGTAAGCACGAAGGGCATCTGCGTATTTCTGTTTCGCTTCTTTTCTCTCATTTTCTAAAACTGGGATTTTCAAAGTCGACAATACTCTATGAAGATGATGAAAATTTTCTGAAAATCACATTGAAGTTTTTACCAAAAATCTCATTTTCATTATAAGTTTTAGAACGCCATTAAATTTACCCATTTTAACGACTTCCTGTGGCGTTTTATGATGTTCCGCACTGTGATTAATGATTGCTTGGAACATAGTGCCAATAAGTTTCGTGTACCATTTCTCCAGATCAACTTTCCTATCGGAGTTTTTGAATATGGTCTCTGTAATCCTAGCAAATGGCTCGAAGTTTTCAACGTATGGCAATATTCCGCACTTGTTCCTACGGTTGACTTTAACGTCTTTCAGAATGGATTGCTGCTGAGTCTGCATAAGTTTGTCGAATGAACGTTTTACTTGAACAAGCGCGGATGCAAATGTCATCGAGAGAAAAGATCCCGTATCTTGAGCCGACATTACGTGTTGAGATAGGCGAACAAGTACGTACATACACCAGCTGAAAGAAAATAGTTCGCAGTTGCATTTGCCATCGTTTTTGTTGACTATAAATCATTAAAACTTGAATTCTCAGCTTTTCTTGTTTACTTACAAGCTATCAATCTTATCGAGGAAATATATGAAATTATTAAGTTCAGTTTCCAAGGTAGGAAAGATGACTGCCATGGTTGCTCGCACTTCTTCGTTTATTTGTCTTTCAAGTTTTTTGCTGACTGTTGAGTTACCAGAACTGGGGCTGGTCGCGTCGTTGCTTGAACTATCCAAATCTTCGTCATTTCCCTACAATAATGTGTAGCATTACCTAATCATCTTTTAATTGCACTTACATTTGTATTGATTTTAATCAAGAAAAGTGATTCTTACTCTAGTTGGTGAAGTTACTGAAACACCCAACTGTAAAAAAGTGATACAGAAGGCCTGTTCCGCTAAACAGACCGGTTGCAATTGTGACAATGATCGGTTCAAAATTAAATCAAGCAAAGCTCCATCTCCTTGAGGAGCCCATGTTTCTGAGCTTAAAAGGCAAATAGGAGCAGGATTAACCAGATCCTCCATTCTAGCGCCGCCTGAAGATTTTGAAGCATTTACTGAAAATAAAAAATAATATTAAGTGAATTGTGGACTGAAGTAACTTGAAGTAATAATTAAACGCAAAAACTTATTTACCATTCAATTTTTTACTGACAAGCTGAGTTTTGGCTTCTTCAAAGAAATTTTTAATGTCTCTCTGATAAAGTGAACTCATAGTTCCGGTGTAGACCGATGTAAGCTGGACAAAAACTTTATTGTCCAGGACTCGTAGGAGTTTCATGAGTTCAGTGTAAGGATCTAAATCTCGATGAACATTTTGATGCGTTGGCAGAGTAAAGTTCGTTGCAGATATTGGCTTTGAGTCGTCTTTATTGCCCTTAAAAATACGAAAAATGCAATAAAAATGCATTGAAAATAAAGATTGTATTATGTGTATCATTTCATTTCGTCAATGCTTACCAAGTGTACAAATAAATTATTTAGATATCTAGCAACAATGTGCGAAAATTTGGTTTTCAGTTTATCTAAGCGCCTTTTTTGTTCAGTCACAGCTCCTAATCGATCCAAACCTAAGGGCAGAGGTGCAGAAACAGCTTTAAGTAAAGCAGCTCCCGCACTACAGAGTTCTTGCAAATTTCCTGGTACACCGGCTTCGTTCAAGATGCGTTGCTGATTCGCCGGGATATCAAGTTGAGTCTAAAAAAAGTAAAGTTTGATTGTAGTTTCGTCTTATATTTGTTTTTTGTTCCATAGTTGTCTTCTAGATGGAATGGAAATAATAGGTATAATTACAATAACGGCATCAAGTTGATCCAACAAGAGTCTAGCGTTACGATTGGCAGTATGAATGGCATTATTTTTCTGGCCGACTCTTTCCATGGCTTCTCGAATCCTCCCCAAGGCTTCGTCATAAGCAGTCAGACGAGCTTCAACCAGAGATGCTTCTTCGATCGCAGCTTCTATTCCTTTCATTAGCTGACTTACTTGAGGTTCTGAAGCTAGTACTGACTGAACATTTTCCTACAACCCGAAATTCAGCCATATAAAATCATAATTTATACAATTTTTATACACTTTTATAGAAACTTGATTTAAGTAACTGAAAAGCAATAATAAAATTACCCCATCGAGTATTGACAACTCCTTTGACAATTTTTCCATAAAAAGTTCAGCATTAGATACAGCGTAGTCACAATCATCAATTAACGCTGAAAGATCACTAGCTTCCTTATCTGTAATTTGCTGATACTCCGAAGTTAAAGTTGTTTGCAAAAGTTCTGTTGAAAATTAGATCCAAATTAAAAGATAAGAAAATCGATAAAACAAAGAAAATTATTATAAGTATGAGTTTAAGAAACGTGTCTATTTTCACCTGTGGTGAACGTGATACTATCGCTCTCTTTGAGACTCGAGGGGTCCATAAGCCAATCCCTGGGAACATTTTTAAACACAGGTCGCTGTGGAAGATTGAACGTGTAGGTGTACAAACTGGTGAGGAAAAAACGTCTTTCCTGTGAGTTTGTTGCACTCCATTTGTAAATTTTGTCAATGTGCACTTCGATGTCCATGGAATCATTTTCCACGCCGTCGATTGTATGCACGTCGTTCAAGCTCCATGACTGCTTCTTTTTGAAAACATTTTTGTCACTTTTCTTCACTTGATAAAGAATCATCGACTCTAGGTTGTCTAGAATTGAGACCAGACACAAAAAACTCGTCTTCTTTTTCTTGTACGCTTTGCTCACGTGACATACTGACAGCAATTTCTCGTCGTTTGGAGTGAAAATTTCTCTTTGCAGAGTATGTTTAATCGCTGCCATACCTATAAATAAAAATAAATAACAGTATTTTCATAATTTTTGGGAAATTCTTTTTTTGAATTTATATTAATTTGTTATGATTTTGTAACTTACCTAATCAATTGCTTGCCTTAATGTAGAAAATTGCATATCTTCTGTTTCTTTTCTTCAAGGTTTGTGGGAGTCCATCATTGTTTATTCATTTTTGTAGCTATAAAGCAATTGTTGGTGAGTAACAACAATTAAGATAAAAAATGACAGGTGCAATCAAAAGTTTGTCGTTGATGTCATTTTTTGACAAGTAAAAAAGACGTGTTCAAATATTTTGATATCAAAAGTTTTATAACTTTGTTACAAATTGTTGCCTAATTGTTGATGTATAAATGTTTGTTTTTTATTAACTAATTATCCAATTTTATTTCAAACGGAAATATCTGAGAAATATGTAATTAATCAAAAAGGAAGTTGTTTGAATTCTTGTATATAGCTGCATAAGTGTAGGGTGTTTGTTTAAACAAATAAAAACGGGGTCAAAACAACTCACGTATACATTTTATCGTAGATGGGTGTTCAAATCGTTTGAGGGGTTAATTCAAAGTGACATTACGCTCAGAATCGGAGTGAGCGAGAGACAAGAAATTTTCCCATTCATTATTTGGAGAGAAGGAAAGAGCAACTGGTTATAGGTTATGTTTAGTGTTCAGAAATACGCCAATTGGTTTATTAGTTTTCTTTCCTTTTCTGTCTCTTGCCATAAAAAGAGAAAGAAAAACAAATGGAAAAAAATTATTTGTATAACATTCAATCGACATAATGTTTTAATTATTAACAATTAAAATTTGAAAATAAGAGTGTTTTGTGTTGGAATTTTACTTTACATGTACCGGTCGACGATTGTATTCAAGAAGTTATAAAACTGGCCGGCAGATGTCGTTGGGTGTTTCAAGTCTGAAACCGTTGCGAATGTTTTGGGTTTGTTATTTTTATTTTAATACAATATTCTTAGAAGGTTGACGACAACAAATAAGAAATTTCGCGGAAAATTTCAGCAGTAGAAACAGGTTAATCAATAACATTAATATTTATTTCTCAATAATTCTACAAAACGAAAAGCGTATATGAAATTTGATATATTGTATGGAAAAACATGGTTCAAATTTGACCAAAATTTGACAGATTACTAAAATAGACTTTTTCAAAATATTTTGTATTACATCTGAGTTTCTAATATGCTCTGTAAAATGATACATAATGTAAAAATTTCAATAACAAAATGAATTTACAACAAAGTGGACCACAGGATTTATACGCGGACATTAATATTTACATTGCATACTAAATCATAAGCGTTTCTGCGCCGATGGTACTTTATGCTTCGATACAATTTATCAAAGGACTCGAGTAACAAAGGGGAATTATATAACAAACAATTTAACGCGATGTTTATGAAAAAGAACGAGTTTCATCCCTAATTAACATCGTATTAACAAATATAATATATACATCAAAATTCCGTCGCGAAAAATGATCTCGTTTGATGTATTTTGTTTTTTGATAAAATGTTGATACTTGGTTTAGCAACGGAATTTATTTTTTGTATAAATATTCCTCTTGATATTATCAAATGAAATATATGAAATTTAATGCCATGCAAAACGTAACATGATTCTTATGTTCTATCTCAATGAAAAACGTACATAATTTGAACAAACATCAATTTTATTCGTTTCATTTACTTGGTATAGCTTGGTGACTGATTAATTGTTGTTGAACTAAAAAATTCATTTTTCTGTTTTTCAAACAAAGAACGAGAACAAAAGTCAAGCGTTTGTCCATTGTTTTTAATGTTACAGAAGGGTTCTACACCGTTTTGATTTTGAGAAAATTGACCAGTCATCGCAATTAATTCCACCAAGAAGAGCCAGGCACCATTTAAGAGTTTTGCTTCAACCACAGAGGAAGTAAAAACGGCGCAGAGAAACAAATATGTAGATTCGTTTCTGTGATCTTGAAAGCGGAAGCTCGCTAAGTTAATTTCTAACGAGCACTCTAGTATCGATGTAAATGTAAAATTCACTGAAAAGACACAACTTTTACTCGACCTCACGCTTAATCACGTAAGTAAAACTTACTTTTTTCAGCAAATATCCAAATGTTGTTGTAAATACTTATACTAACATTATTCGTTATCATTTGCAGATATCAATCATTACAATTATTTTACAAGTTGAATACTTTAGCAAAATGAAAATAATTGTAAATCCAATGAAATTAACGAATTAAACTGAAAATATAAACTCTGATAATCACCGCCGCGGCTGATCGAAGTATAAATATATTAACTATAAAATCTTATTTAAATTTAATTACGTTTAAGACTAAATTCGATTTGTAACATATTAAACGTTCATTTGCGTGATGTCTCGTTAATCATCAAGCCGGAGTTAATCGCAATCGTCGATATTTATTCGATTACAAAACCATTAAAATGCTTCTCGCGAATATTATATAAATACTCTTTTGCGTAAACATATTACACTTATTCTCTCGTTTATATTTGTTAAATACTCTTTTCAAGCAACATTTCTTTTCGTAACATTTTTTCATTTCGCAAAAGTTAAAAAATGCTTTCTAACAATCAACCAACAATCTGAATCAATTTAATTGCCTTCATTCCTACAATAAAAATGAATGTAATTGTGCTATTTGCAATGGCAGCAGCTCAGCTCCAGTTGGTCGTTGGACATTTCTTAGAAAAAACAATTAAAACATGAACTGGACAGTCTCTACCATGGGCGCGCCCATTGTACAGAAAGCGCAGCCAAGTTTTGACAAAACGACGAATAAAAAACTAAAGTAATCACTCTTCATGCATGAGACAATCACAGGAATAACCACCATTAAAATTTGAAATCATACGTTAAATAAAAATTAAAGTTTCCTAACAGTCAAGTGTGTAAATAGTTGTTAAAATTGAAATAAATGATTGTATTGAAGATGCTCATAACTTTCTATTTTACATACAGACTTGAACTTGTCGCCGGTTTCGAGTACCATTAATGTTTACAAATCATGTTTATAAACTTTCGTATGTGACGATGTGACGATGATTGTGAACTTCGTTATTAGAAGTCGGTGATGCTGTTACGACTTGCATTTCAAAACAAAACGCTGGTAGACTAACAACAAAAATTTGAAATTGATTTTAACAATTTCGATTAAGCATTCGTAAAGAAATAAATAAGGAAATATTTTTGTCTTAAATCTTAAATCAGCTACTTTCAAAACTTACTAAAATGTAAACAATTATTTACAATTATTCATTATTTCAATATTATGTTTCATTTGTTACACTTTGGTATCTGTGTTTACTTTTTGCATTTTTAAAAAGTAAATCTGTCTTCCTTACTGTAAACTATTCAAAAAATGATCGATTATTTGTTTTCATTCCCACTAATGTACACGTGTTTATTGTACTATAGATTTTGTGCGTGTATGCCAGTGTCGTAGCGTCTAAGGCGAATATACACGAGTTCAATACAATGTTAATTTGGGATTCCTGTGTGGGCAGAGTATTCTACATAGAAGAGGTGTAACATGGCTTTGACTCTCTGATGAACAATTTCACAAGGAAGATTGCGATCTAGAAATGAAATTCAACTGGCAGCAAGTATTACTTTCGTGGCTTTTGTTATATTTCAAAGGTACAAATTAGTAATAATTTTTGTAGTCTTCGACTGCAGTACCACCTTCGTGTGCTCGCCAGCACTTGAACCCACAGACAGAATTTGTAAAAACTCGCTTTTACAACTCATTGAAACAGTTTAACGTCAAATATAACTCAATCATCATCTCAGCGACTATAAAACACAGTCGAAATTTCGGCCGTTAATTTTGTCTGCGCCCAACGTCTTGATTCATTTCTCAAATAACAAAGCTCCACTATTCGACTAGTGTACTCTGCCTAATCTAAACACATCTCATGTTCAGAATGTTAAAATAACATATCACGTTGAACAAATGTTTGACTGTTTATATATTCATCATCGTTTAGACAGTGGGTACAATAATTGGCAAAATATTACCGCGAAATCAAGAGCGTCCGCTTGCAATATCAAAACGTATCAAATTCTCACAACGGGTGTAAAGGTGACAGAGAATAAAAAAAATCTGTTTTTCGACAGCTCGAAAGTTGAAGCAAAAACATTGTATATTTGTATGAGTGGATGACGGATGAATATACATTTGAAAAGAAAAAACATTGTTTTCATTGCAGGTTCGCGTTGACACGTAACTGGAACCGATGGATGAGTATTTGATGAGTATCACGGAAGGGGGTTGTTGGACGAGGAAAAAACTAGGCAGGGAGGAAGGCGACAAAAAAAAGGAGCCTTGCCCTCGGAGCGGACAAACGCATGGGAATCACACAACGAGGGATGAGAGAGCGCGCTCCGTGGCGTAAGATGGCCGAATAGCCGGAATAGCGGTATGTCTCTCGAGCGCTGAAAGCCGAAAGCCTCGGCTGCCGAGGTTGTGCGGTGCTCGGGTGCGCTCGGCTGTGCTCGCGTACGTTCAGTCGAGTTGGAACCGACGGAGTCAGTTGGTGTTCTGTGGTCGCGCGGAGCGGACCTTTTTGTGTCACGCGGATGCTGCTCTGACAGGAAGCTTTTTTTTGTGTCTGAGAGGGTCGGCCGCGAGAAGCGCGGTCCTGCGGCGAACCGACGGTTGTCACTCGGTATTGTGTGCGCCCGTTTGTGCGCGTCCGCTGGCCGAGCTGCTTGCGTACACGAGTACGCCGAGCGACAAGACTCTCCGGAGACCGGTTTCGAGACGTCTCTTCTTTATCCAAAAACACGACGCGGTCGTGCTCGCCCGGACGAAGAGGAATACGCGCGTCCGCCTGTAAATCATCGTGCAGTGCTCGATCGTGCAGTGCGCGCACCCCGAGTGCTGACAACACGCAAGGATTGCTCGCTAACCCGTGTCCACTTGCGGCTTCCAAGGTATCAATCCCTTTTTATCCCTTCTCTCGTTTCTTCGTTATTCGTCCCAACTGGCCAAAAATATTCATTCAGCCTCTGCGGCTTCTTTGCTCCGACCTAGACAACAACCTCCTCAGCGTCTGTTCAACTTTTTTTTGCCTCCTATCAAGTTGTACCTTCACACGGAAATCTACCGTAACGAGCATTTATGAACGTTCAACTTAGTAATAAGTCTAGTTGACGTACACTGAAGGTATATTTATCGCTTATGTTCGTCGTGTACATCTCCGCGTATTTAAAATCAGATGAATAAATAATTGCGAATCTAGAGCCCCGTCCAATTACACGTTATGCAAATTCAATAAGTCAAGCTTACCTTACGTTTATTTTATTATAAGTCGAGGTGTTTATCGCTGTAACGCGCGAGTTTCAGATTGATCTCACTCCGTGCTGTTTCACAACCCTCAGTTTTCATTGGTATCTCGAGATGTGTGAATCTTCGTGTCAGAGGTCGATAGACTACCACTCATGCCCCCGGAATGCCACCGGCTATTACATTCCGCTCATAATTATGTCCGACTAGCGAGAGTGCCCGTTTTTTTGGTCGATTTTTTGTCACGCGAATAAAGAGTTTTCGACCATGTTAGGACGATTGTAACGAAGAAATTCTTGTCACTTTCAAAACGACGATGAATAATGAACGAGTTATACCGCTTGATAAGCTAATAAATAAAGTACCAAGTGTGTGCTTTAAATCGATTTGGTCGGCTTTTCATGGCGACCCATAGATTAATCAAATTCAATCGACTTTGATACCTTACGGCTTCGCTTTCATTCAATTGTTCTGAGATTTTGCTCCGAAATCATGTTCCGTTTGATTAATTCGCTTCTAAGTTGTAAAAATAAAAAATAGTTTTTTTTTGACTTGTAATTTCAAGGTCAACGTTTTGTTGTGGTCAAAAGGTCTACCGAAATGTTTTTGAAGGTTCGAGCTTGTCAACAAATTCTTTTCTTCTGTTTGGAAACTACAAAATCAATGGGCTGTCGTACACTGAGATAAATTATAATTTCAAATGTTGTGCTGACGTTAAAAGCCAAATACAAGTGTTCTATGGAAAACCGAACTACTTGAAAATGGATGCTCCAAATTGGATGCAAGTTAATTTTGATCCGAGATATAAAAATGGTATCATTTCTCATAGAGTCTAATCTGTGGAGATTGTGGATTGGGAATAAAATTGGGATTTGGACAGGTCAGATGTAGGGTCGGAAAGCCACAATGACAAGAATTTGACTCGTGTTCAATTTTGTCTAACGAGGTGGAAAGTTCGGTAGTGTCAGGTTGAGGGAAAAATTGTGTGCGCAGTATCGTGAGACTGACAGAACACAAAATGTCACTTTAATGTATGCGTGCTTGGACGCGATCATTATGGAGATAACTTTTCTATACATTCTATGGGTGTAGCGTCTATGACGTGTATACGTTTTAAAAGAAATATGAATCAGCACCAAACATGATCGCGACAGATGCTTATAAAGTTAATTAATTGCCATGAATCATTTATCGCAATATATTCATATGTCGAAGACAACGTTCTGACAAAATCATGATATATCGTTAGGTATAATGTATCAAGTACATGGGTAACGTTTCTCTTATTAATTTAACTTCCTCGTGTTATTCATCAAAATGTTATCACTCAAGCAACATTTTTAACTCACTCAAATTAAATATTGAGCAGTTAAGATCAGTATCCATTTGTGAAATTTAAAAATGTAGTAACCCCTTTTTAGTCGCTTCTTCTGTCCTCTGGTCGGGCTAACATAAAATTCGAAACTGACAAGCAGGAGAATTAAAATTGTAGAAAGAAAAATGTTATAAAAGGAAGAAACGGTTTTCTTGGTGAATTTAAATATTCCATCATTACGTGACAAGTTTGCCTGCAACAACAACCTATTAATAAACATTTCCTTGCGATAAATTTTGACAAAAATCTCAAAGCAGCATCACGTAGATCAAAAATGAACGACCGCTTACTCGAGGCAACAGTTTTATCTACGATCTCGCGATCAAAAGTGCTTCTTTTAAATTTTGCTTCAAAAATCTGATCCAACGTGACCCTAACGAGCTGCCTAATATTTCATACGTTTACGTGCCTCGCGTCTAATTTCCTATCTTTTTCTCTCTTGAGAAGAAAAAAAATGGAAAAAAAAAATTTTGACCTAAGCGCGTACAAATAGTTGCGCTCATATCCGGCCGCGCATTTTTCATACAAAGCGCGGCCACGCCGGTTCATCACGTGGCGACCAAACTTATCTCGGCTCATCATTGCAAAGATGCATTCTCTGTATGCGTGACCCGATCTTTCCCTTTCGTTCGTCGCACACAGCAATCTAAATATTCTAATGAACGGTGCAATGATGCAAGTCAAACTCAGCAATTTTGTCACGTATCTCCGTTAAACCCTCTCCACGTTGTAAAACTGTCTCATTTTCAAGTACAATATTTAAACTTCCTTAGTCACGTCATCAACGACAATCTATGTAAATATAATCAAATGGTTTTCAAAAAAAAAATCTTGACATGTTAAAAGCAAAACGTGAATTTGAAAAGGTTGTGAATTTGTTTCGAAAAAAATGAAGATTTTTGTGAACTGAAAAATATTTGGCAAATTGTTTGGAAAATCGGGTCTGAGAATATATACACAGCAGGCATTTATTGACAAATCGTAGAGTATTTAACATATTTTGCTGTCAGCATACCTGGACCGGGCGGCCAACAGGTAGAGACGGACCGAGGGTCACTTCGATAGGTCGCCATAAAGCTGCTGCTCTACTGGCCGAATGCATGTACGCGACTGTCAGGCGATAAGGATCGCGAGAGAGACACACAGACTTCCATATTCGAAACACGTAGCGTATAACTGTATACGCCAAGTTGATATAGGCGCTGATAACCTCGCACAAGGCGACGCGACACAGCCCAGCTCTCAAAATTTTTCAACAGCCCGACGACAGCGCCCGTCATTGTTCGGCCCGGCTAATTAATCGCTCGTCCAGAATACAAACGAAGGAATGCGTGACGATCTGCGTTTTGCCTCGTACTTTTTCGGCCCCTAAGCCTCAGCTCGGACAAAAGTTTCCCCGATCGCCACTTGGTCATTTTCACACAATGCCCGATGATGCGGCCCCCCTCAACATTTGCTCAGCCTAGCTCGCATTTTGTTCAGTATAGACTTTGACGTACAAACGAGTTTCGAGAAAAGGAGATCATTTCTCCGTCCTCCTCATAACAGTCTTCTTTTTCATATTCCTCTCGCTCAAAATCACGTCTTTAGATGTTGCTTTGATTCATCTAACTCTTTTTCTTTATTTTTTTTCCTTTCTTCGAAAACCCTTCCACGAATAAAAAATGCATCATTTCTTATACTCAGATGTATCGTTTTAATATCAAAACAGCAGGTCAGAATACAAAATTAATCGACATAGAATTTGTTTTATCGAATTGAAAAAAAAAGAATACTTGTCGTAAACTTTATTTACATCTCTGACGTAACTGGTAACATCTGTTAATTGACTTCCAACCGGTGGCATGTTCATTTTCTCTTGTTTCGGCTTATTATTCAAAGATTTCTAAAATGTTGAAATTGTATTGGAATGATAAAAAGTGTACAGTGGAAACTGAAAAAAAATAGGCATCCTGTCTTTTATTTTGACTGTGAAATTAGTCACGGTCAATTGATTAGAGGGCTTGTTTTCGAAAGAAGTTGTATAAATTGAGTTGGGAAAAAGTAGGCACAGTAATTCCCGAGGATGAGGCAGTTTGAGTCGTGGCCATCTGGCTCGCGGCTCGCAATATTACGATTCCGCAAACAAGCAAAACATTTTTGCGCAAAAGAAGGAAAAGGGCGGACTTGTTTATCCGCGAGGGTAAAACCTGTTTGCGCGCGGCGTTAAGAAGCAAGGCGCAACAATGGACATACCACAAAGTTCGGGAGTGCGGCCAAATGGTCGGGATTCCGGTGTTTTAGCCGAGAGCCGAGATATGGTGTACGCGAGTTTTCTTTGATACCATTTGATGCTTATGAAAATAACTCGAATAATCACTTTGTGATGCCGGGCATATCGTGTACAGAGAGCGTCTGGCATTATCCCGGACGCGAAAATGTCGGTTGCGTGCTCGTCGCCGTATCCGACACGCGACAGTCTCGAAACTTTGGCTTTAATAACTCCCGTGTTCTTGTAATAATTTTATTTTGCGCTCCGGGCCACCACGGCTCGGTGCTATAATGTATGCAATTATGTTGATACATTGTACGCACACGCACACACGTTTGTTTCTCAAAAGCGAACGATTTTCGAAGACTATTTTCTCGCAAGGGAGAGAGCTCCCTGACTCTCCGGTAGTTGCCATTATCTCTTGCAAATAAGCGTACACATACGCGTATTTATGCGCTTACACACGATAAAGGCGGTGGCCTTTCATGTTTCATGTGGAAGCTGACGCAAGTTCATGAAGATGTTATCTAAATTCCGTGCATGTAAAAACGACATACAAATTTTCAAAACCCCTTTTTCACCCGAATTTTTGTTTCAACCTTCAAGTGAAAAGGAGAAGGAGGGAATCTCGCGATGTTGTACCATTTCGCGCTGCTTACGTAATCTTGTATACGACCTATAGACGCTGGGTTATTATTTTCTCAGGCCGTACGATGGCTCTTGGTTATAGATATGTACATGCGATTTGGCACATTTATATTGTTCCGTTAATTGCTTTATCAAACACACAACCAACTCAGACTTCTGAGAACGAAAAAGATATGTTTGGAATCGAAAAAAAATTGGTTTAGAAAGTTTTTAGGTTAGATGTTAGTTTTTTTTTTCGGTTCTAAAATTCGTTTCATGTTTGTCCATTAGATTGAGAAAGAGGATAGAAATAAATGTTTTGAAAACGATCGTCAAATGTGAATACTTAATGGGTATTAAAAAAGAAGGAAACTTTTGTGTGTTGCAGGTTGCTCCAGGTATGTCAAGATAAATCTGAGAAAACAAACAAGCAGGCACCCGATCCATCCACGCCACATTTGCATAAACAACTGAGCTAATAAGATTGAGCAACAAATAGTTATTTCCAATTAAAACGTCGATATAAAAGATTTGCAGCGGCGGGGTGAGTTAATACAACGAGCAGCGACAAGCTCTCGAATCTCGAGTCTTGATGGGAAAAATGCGCAGACGGCTGGGAATGCTAAAAGTCCGTTGATTGTAATTAATATGCGCATTCTTAAGCACCGTACGGCTGGATGCAATCCATTTTTTATGAAAGGAGATGAGAAACAATTACGATATTGACATTATAATTGAGTAACATGCTGCAGCAGCGCGGCCAACTCAGCCGAGGGCAATACATCGTGTCGGCGAACTCGCGGAAAGCCAAGGCGCGCCTAGCGAGGAGCACGAGCGGCACTAGTGAAAGTAGCGCAGGTGCCGCGATAGTACCAGCAAGGCATTCTAGACCGGTGCCGTTTCTCGCCCGTCGCTACACATTTCCTTCAATCATTCGAGTTGCTGCGTATTCCAACAATCTCACATTCGAACCTTATCGCTCGCGCATGTTTATGACTCCGTTCGAACATTAATTACAGATTTTTTTTTCTTATATCCCAATCGGATATCACTCGGCTCAATTCAACCACTTCGTAACGGTTAACTTGATCATTCTAATAAATTTGTATTAGTCGCGTGTAATATGAATATTCAACGATCGAATTTGCGATCAATATTCTCATCGCGCTCTTTTCCTTCGCCCATTTTTTAACGTCCCTTACCGATAAAACATTCTGCTAATTTTAATTATCGAATTCAGCGTGTTCTAGATTTTTCCGCTTAGACATTCTCCAGCAGCAAAAAAAGAGCCAGAATCAACCCATGCGAAATAACAATCAATAAAAGTAGTTATTAAAATTTGTTCACGTAGAGTAATTAAAAATTTACTTCTCGCGCGCTTCATCTGCTTTGGAGAAATTTGCATTCCGTGGATGTAAAGAGCGCACTTATGCGTCATAAATTTTGAGCTCTGGCGTCTAATAACAAACGCTCGCACTCGCTCTTGAAAGCGAAAAAAAAATTCATAGGTATATATAGCTTCTCATTCTTGAGGTATTGTCAAAACGTCCGGCGCGATGCTCGCGTGCATGCATGGCATTGAACAATGGATATTATATGGGCGCGCGGGGTGTATCGATGCGCGAACTCAAAAGTCGTTGGTTCGCACAAAGAAGCGTTTTTCAGTCTCTCAGCGGCGTCCGGATTAATTGGCCCTTCGGCCTTTGTTTTCCCTCCCCCGTCGCGCAAATATCGACGCATTTATATATGCGTCCACGTGGCGTCCTGCGCGGGACGCACTACCCAATTGGTCACGCGCAGCTCAAAACGTGAGCGAAAAATAAACGAGACGAACGTGAGCAGCCAAATGAACAGATTATTGCGATTAAGTGAAAGAGGGACGAGGGGGGGCAGCGGCGAAATCGCCGCGACGACGCACGCAAATTATCGTGCTGACCCTATCAAACACGATAACGGTACTGATACAAGCGCAAAAAAAAGCACCAAAAACTTAATTACCGTGCCTCGCTTAGATGAGGCCCATTTTTCATCCAGCTTTGAAAAATGACGCGAGACACCGCGCCGTCGTTCAAACTGCTGGATCTTGGTCCTCTTCGCCAGATGCGACGGCATCTTTCTCACGCATTAAAAATGACAGCTTCAAAAAATGGGCGCCCAATTTACAAAATGTTTTTGGCGACTCGAAAATTCGTCTACTTTTCACACAAATGATTTTGTGCAATTTTAATTTTGCAAATTCATTGACGAAATGATTTGCAAAACGAATAAGTATGTAGAGAAGGAGATAAAAAATGAAGTCGTGATCGCAAAAACTTGTCGAGCTGTACGGTCGTCTAACCTTTCACTCGGCACATTAGTGGAGGCGCACGAACAAAGGTCATGCCTGATGGATTAGCGCACATATAAAATACGAACTCGTTAAAAGCCTATGACGATTATTGTTATAAGTGCAGGATGTAATAGCGCCTCCGGAACTCGTCTTATAGGAGAGAGCTGCTACAAAACGTATCGGCGAATTTGGGTCGATTTGAGTTTTGTTTGTGAGTTTTTTTTTTGATTTTAATTTGGGTGCTGGCGGTGTTGCAATCCAGCGAAGCGTAGGGACCTTTGGAGGGCTCGCTCGCGCGCTGCTCGAGTTTCATGGGAATCTGCCCAATGGCCGTCGGGGTTCTCCTTTTCGCCTTTGAGCTATTGGGCGTCGTCTTAAAAACTCGGCTGTGCGTGCACGTTTTCATCTCGTTGGAGAGAGGTGTGTATCTCTTCTGTTGTGCGCCCTTTTGTGTCAGTTTTCAGCGCTGTTTGGTGCCCCTCCTCTTCCGTCCGGCGTCCAAGATAATAAACAATTTTTCCTTTCCCCGGTATCTACTCTCTGAGTTGATTAGCCTGCGATATTCGAGAGGTGTATATTCCATTTTGGCATTGTGGCCCGTTCGGCACAAAGGGACATTTCTGCCCAGTGCCTCTATGCCGACACTAATGTATATCCGGCGCTCGATCGCGAGCTACGAATTTTGCCCACACGCTGTTTATAGAACGCATTAACCCGGCGAGATTGAAATTCACAATTTGCCTCATCCTCGGCACTCTTTTTTTCCTCGCCGCCAATTCAATTATTCGACATTCCCATAAGAACGATCTACGCGTATTTTCGTATGCACGGTGCGAGGAGCTTTCTCTCTCGGTTGCATTCGGTATCGGCGTACGTACGAGAAAATATAGCAACGTCGAATATCAAACGGATTTTACAAATCGAATAACCGCCGCGTGTTGGCCAAAAATAAAAGAAACATTAGTCTTTGTAATTGTGAATCCAATCTCGCTATGCAAATTTTCGCCACGTTTATATTATTTCAATGAGGATATATGTTTTGTCTGTTTGTCGAAACATTTCCAGGGTAATGTTCGTACTTTTGGTTTCTCTATTCTGTTATTTCTGCCCTCGCTGGACAATGTATAATCGAATGCTCAAAAATTGTGCTGTGCGTGCGCTTATATAAATAATACGTCAAAGATTGGATAATAGAGCGATCAAAAGTGAATCGTGAAAGAAAGGGACGATACGAAAAGGGGAACTCCGTTAGCGGAACAGGCTTTATGGCGCGGTTATCTAGAAAGGAGAATTAAACTGATTCGGGACAAGATTGATCTTTGGCTCTGCGTTGCAGTTAGCAGCCACCTGACATTAAATTTTATCATGACTTGCTTATTGTTTTGTTTTGCCCCGGACTTCTTACCTCTTTTTTTTTATCCACTTGTGCGCCCGTTGCGTTTCTTCTCCTTTTCGTGCATACTTGGCCTCACTCCTTCTCTCTCTTCGATCGCAAAAAGTGAAATAACTCGAAATGAAAGGTGCTCGACTTTATACGGTTACACTGCGATTGAGATTTCTCGATCGGACCGCCTTGTCGTTTGTCTTGATGCACGGTTTTCCTTCGTAACCGTCGCCTTTTATTCAAACTTTTACTCTTCTTTCGGTCCTCGAAATTCATTTCATTGCTTTTTAAAGAGCTCAGCGCTCCACGTTTGTTCACTTTTCGCTTGTACCATCATGTGCGAAACTTTTTCTCCGCCCTTTTTTTTCCTCCACCCTTTTCATTTTTTACTTTTTCGGCTGCAAAACCAAAATTTAAAAATTCTTTTGACATTTACATTCTTGTTTCATTTGCTCATTCGAGAAACATTTATCTAATTATTTCAATTTACGTAAGTAGTACTTTTGGGACGAGTTTTAAACTTCCATGTATAAAGGCATGTTAAAGAGGGAGAAAGAAAAAAGAGCGAGAGGACTAAAACAGTGCACGCTCTCGCACGACATTAATATCTGCGCGTGCACAAATTTGTTTCCCGGAGCGATAGCGTCGTGTGTCGGGCCAAAGTTTCGTTCGGCGAACTTTTCGAGGGTTAAATTTCATATTCATTATTTGCATCTAATTTAGAGCGGGCAAATAAACACGTCGGACAAATATTTGTCTCGCGCAAACTTGTATCACGAGTCGCAGGACAAAGTCACGACTTTTTGGGGCACCGAGCGTTCGCTCATAAAAGCGTACTGGGCAGAAACGGAGGCGGCGCCGTAGCGCACACTCGTATCGGTCAAACCCCATTGTTTTAATGCGTTCGCTGGCAAATAACTCGTGGGAACCGGGGCGCGGGCAAATAAATTGGCGCCGAATGTTTTGTCGCGGCCGAACATCCGATGAAGCCGCGCGGCGTGTCGGCCAAAAGTTTACTCAGCCCGGCAAACAAGTAGTTGACAAACAATTCAACTGTGTGTGGTATTTGAGTTAAAACTGACACACGCATCTGCGTCTCTCTCGCACTCATTATTATTATATTACAGCGCGCATTTTCAAAGCCTCGCACACACGTAATTACAAAACACTTTAAATGGATCCCAGATTGAATTTGATTTTGCATAATTAGACGTTAATTACTATGTTAACGTTACATAATTGATGAAAAGTAAATGATGTCTTTTGTCCTGGATACTTTTTGGGGAGAAAATAGTTTTTAAGCGTCACACGAATCGACCAATTTGCTAAAGATGTCCAATCAACTGTGTACACAAATTAAATTTTCAAACAAAATCATATAATTAGAGTGAATGACTTTTTGTCGGTTCTTAGCATGCAACATTCTAATAAAAATATGAAGAGGGTTGTGTACGAGAATTTTGTGGTGAAAAAAGTTCAAAAAAGATTTAATTGTGGGATTAAAAAAAAGTTAAATGGTTTTACAAAAATATGCGTTTAAGCGCAATCGTTGTACGCGCATTGGACAAATAAAAGAGCGAAACATGCGGATGAAAATTAGCCGCGTCCGTCAGTGTCTCATGCAAAACGGTAGGTGTTTTTGGTGCGCAGGATCGCTGTCCAAGACAACCAAAATATATTCGAAGGCACTTAACGCGCGCTATCTACAAAGGTTAATGTTGCCGCCGGGCGATATACGAAAGCGCCTCGGACTAAGTATCGACTACTTTCTTCGTCGTGCGGGTTATTCCGCACTCATGCCGCGCGTATCGCAATGCCTTTCTTGTTTGTTGCGTTTTTTTTTTTGCTCGCCCCGTCTCCTTCATCTGTTTCTTTTAGCCCCCGTTATCTTCCGGCCGTTTTCGCGAAAAAGCATCGCGATCGATCGGAATAAATTATTTATTCGTCGCATTTAATGGGCTTTTATTCAGCGTGATGCATTTATCGAGTCATTATGAATTCTTCAAATTAAAATTCACGTTACTTAAGCAGCCGGAGATTTTCGTTGCACGGCGCTTTTAATGGCTATCAATTTGTGCACTAGCACAAATTATCGCGCGCTCTGCCCTTTTCCAGTCGTGCCACTCGGAATAGTGAAATCGCGCGGATTTATTTATTTATCGCACATCTCAGTGTTTCTCTCCATACAGTTTCTTTATATTTTTCCTTTCGTTCAAATTGCGCGGTTCCGATGGTCCACTTCGATCCAGCGTTTCATCTCGCTCAAACCACTTTGTTTCATATAAATAATATCAAATTACAAAATAGAAATCAGACGAAATATAAAAACTACATTTTTTCCAAACAATTCTCCCGTTTGTTACTCGGCACTTTTTATTTTCAACTGAAGATTTCTAAGCATCAATCAGAGTGTAAACGCTATCGGTTACAAATTTGTCGACAAGTTAGCCGCGAATTATATTGATCGAGACGAGTTGATCCGGGGGGTTATACGGCCAATTATTTATGAGGGGCGGCGCACCCCGCGGCGAGCGCGTCTAACTTCTTCCGAGCAAGCGCGCGGTGTGAAAAGCAACTGAAATCTAGCCGTAATCGTCATTGTGCAGCGTGTCTGTTTAGGCCGATCTGACAAATCGCCGGTGCGGCCAGGTGTCACGCGATCCTTACAATGCCGTGCAGCAGCGCTACTTAACGCCGCGCACACCTTCGGGTCACCGGTCGTCATTCATAATGCTCCGATCCTGCGACTGTTACAATGCTAAGCACTCCCGCCGCTAACGCAAACGTTTTCTTCCACAACAAAGATCCGTGTTTCCGTACATTCAACGTCAGCGCACTTTTAAGGCACATTACACGCTAGAAAAACCCCACGCATGCTATACAAACATTATCTCCTCTGTCTTCTATTTTCATTAAGATGAAAAGCGAGAATTTATTTACGGACGATTTTGTTCAAACGGGTAAGTCAATTATATGAAATGTGCGCCAAGTCGAATTAAAGGATTATAATGAAATTGAAAGGCCGTTCGGGATCTCGGTGCAATTTCGCGGCTGAAAGAAAGCGGGTGATATTTCGTTTAAAAGTTAGAAGAATCAGGGCAAACAGCGAGGCTTTGATGTCCGCGAATATAAGGCTGACTAAACAATCTGAACAATGGCAATATTAACGCAAACTTGGCGCTCAAATGGTTATGTATATTTGTTTGCGGTTTGTTTTTCAATGAAAAATTTAATTAAATTGATTTTAAAGCGAGAGCGACGCACCAGGGCAAGAATGTTTATTAAGACGAGAGCTGAATGTTGGAAAGTTTTGTTCGCAAAAATGTCGAGTTCCCTCTGCTGATTGAATATTAAAAACGTGTACAGTTTGCGTTCTTGTCGTTTTTGTTTGACACTGCAGTATGAAATTTCGGCAATTACAATTACGAGACGACGGGCAATGTGAATCGTGCACGTCACCGGTCTCTTATTCGTGATCTAGGAAAGATACTTCAGCAGCTGCGTCAAATATTTGTTCGCCCGATGACGAATAAAAGCCGAAGCGCAAACAGAGAAAGGCCGTTGTGATTGCGCGCCTACTTTTTGCATTCTTTATTCGGACGTCCAGTCGGTCAATTGACCTTTCTATATCTCCAAGTTGACTCGCAGTTTAATGAGACGCGGTGTCAATTTTGATTTTAACTGCCGCTCAATTATTATAACGTTCGTAAATAAATGCCTTTATTAGAGCCGGTAACAATTCAATCGTTTATTATCACCAATTGCCTTAAATATACATTTGTCTGATGGATCTACTTTCTTCATTGCCAATATCACCTCGTAAGAAATTACACACAAATTTAAACTTGACGTCGTATCGTAACTTTATTTAATCAACTAAGAATAAGTTGTTTTATAATTAAGATGGAACGAAAATTAACGGTTATTTTCATCTCAACTGTGAGAAAAGATTTCTTGTCCAAACCCATCAGTTACTCAGCGATATTTTATATTTTTGAAGTTTCAATCATTATTGACAGGTACAGTTAAGTTGACTCTAGAAATATTTACGAAATTTATTTAATCAAAAAGTACAAATAATTCTTCACTTTTGACAAGCTCGAGTTCTAATATTCGGCAACAAGTTAAAATTGTCACGAACAGAAATACAGGACATTTGTAAAGAATAAAACTATCATTAAAAAACGTCCTCAAAGTTCGAATTCCGCGCAGACGTTTTTCATGTCACTTTGTGTCACGTGCGTTTGTTTCAAACAATTCTATTCGTGCGCGATCGCGAGGCATATTTGCCGAACGACGCATTTTGCGGAGACAGTTATATACATCAGTGAGAGCGATTGCGTGACGAGATGCTGGATGGAGTGGGTCTGCACACTTGTAATAAGTAAATGCAGCGTTGAAAAGCGCAGTATCGTTTGCATCGCAACGATAGCGCGGATTATTTGGAGATAATATTCGCAAACAAAAGCATCGAAATGCGGCAGAAGCGAAATAATATCAACATGCCGAGAGGGAACGGACAGATGGAGAAACGCACGCGGGCACAACAAAAAAAAAGAAAAGAAAAAAAAACGAGAAGAGAGTACCGCGACGTCATTCTGTTCGCCCTCTCACCGGCTGCGTTTTTTTTTATTTCTCCCCCCTCTGTTTTTCATAGACATGGAGAACACAAACGCAGGGCGCTCGCGGTTTCTCTCTTGTCTCGCGCGTCTTGCTTAACGCGGATTATCAATTATTTTAATTGATCGGCGGGGGGAGTGCTCGCGGCGCATTATTGTCGGAAATGCCGGGATCGACTGGGGGCGCCATCTTTGGCCGCACTTGACCGAGAGTGCACTTTTGTGTAGTAGTAGTGGGACGTCTCGATTGCTCCTTGTTTTTGAAAAAAACTCGCCGCCATCTTGGGTCTTTTTCTTTTTTTTGCGCGAGAGAGCTCCCTCGCTTTTTTTTCCATTCATTTGCCGCCCCCGCCCTCTTTTCTCGCGCCGGTCAAGCCGGGTGAAAACGAGTTCGCTGTTTTACGACGATTCTTCCCGGGCGAGGAGTGCGCGTGGAATTTTAAGCGAGTCGATTTCTCGTAGTTTCGGAGAGGTCCCGTTTGCAAGACGCAAAAACGAACGCGACGGCCGAGGGATGAGAAAACAAAACAAGACAACAAAATGAAAAACGAAAAAAAAAGCGAATGAAAATAAAATAAAATAGATTAAAAGAGGAGAAGCGTGGAGGCAAGAGCGAGAGCAGCTTTTTGTATACTTTTTAATTGGCCGAAAACGCGGATGCTTGGCGCTTATCTTTCGGTAATTAAACAACCAAACACCTTCCCACGTATGCGCCGGGCGCGATTCATTATCATACGAAGTGGCTTTCGTCGTCGAAAGCAGCCAGCCCTTTTACCCTCTGACGTGCTTAAAAAAACAATGCGAGAATATTTCCGTTGCGCAACTCGATACCCGGGCGCTAAATTTTCGGTCGTGCCGCTTCGACTGCCCGCATTGGATGCAAATTCTAGTTTCTCCTCCTCCCTCTCTTTCCTCCTCTCTGTCCTTTTTTTCTTTTTCATTTATTTCCTTTTGCTCTTGTTTAGGAAAGTAACGTCGCGCGACGGCTGTTTGTTTCGCCCTCGAACACGAAACGTTGTTACGAAAATAACGCCGCGCGCGCCTGCCGGAAACGCTTGATTGCCACCAATATTCGAGGGCGTTTAGTGTCGTTTAACGCACCCGTTAAACACTCCGTAATATCGCGATAATAAATATCGTCATCGTTCCATGTGACCCCCTTTTTTTTCCTCCTTCTACATTCGCATCTGACTTTACGACTCTAATGAAGACGGACACGGTTCCCGGGGTATCTCTTGTAAGTAACACTGTCATTCCTCATGTGAGAAACGCTCAAAAACGCGGCTAATTAATTGAACAAACGTGTGATTCACATTTCTTTTTTTCGCTTCCAGACCGTCAGCGCCATCCTAACAAGCACTCTCATGATTAACCGGGCAACGCTCAAAACTGATTAGCTGCGATTTCTCTCATTTCGCAAAATTCGTCCCGATCAATTATCACGGTCCAGATGCATGATCATAATTTTGAAATCCGACGCGCGACAAAAAGCGCCCAGCCTTTTGGTCCCCTCTCTTTCTTTATCTCGCGATCTTCGTTCTGTCCTTGTTTTGGTTCGGTCGGCTTGGCTAATACCTAATCAAGAGAAGGTTGCGACTAACCGCAAGTCGACTGTTGTTTGCGGATGAAAAAAAAATCGGAGAAAAAAAAAGGTGAAGGAAGAATAAGGTGCATCATTGCGCGGCGAAAAATGATGGCGAATCAGAAGCGGCGACGCCACTAAAATATTTCTGCGAAAGGAACAAGAGGCCAAGAGGCAGACAAATAGCGGATGGCGAAAAATATGAAAAAAGAATAGAAAAGAGAGGTACAAAAAAAATTGCGACAGACACGCGGGGGGTGGGAGAAAAGTAACGATCAAATTGCTTCCAACTCGGCGACTCTTGTGCCTCGTACTTAATGATACACTCCAGGCTAAGCGAGTAGTCCCGCACTAATGCACAGACGCTGACTTACCCGCCGCGTACGGATTGCACCGTGCATGTCTGCCTCTCCTCCTCACTTGTCGAGGCCGTCTCTCTCGCTCTCCCTTCGCCTGCCGTTTTAACCCACTCTCCTTATTCTAGCCTCTTCCTCTTCTTCTTCTTCGTTCCTTCATCGCACGCCTTTCTTTACGTTTCGCCACGCACGCCGCCCCTTCACTAACGGGCTATCGCAAAACATACCGTGATCCGATCTCGCAATAAAAACGGGAACTAGCGTACTTACACATTTATTATTTATACTATGGATGTATTCCTATAACTAAAGTCAAACTTCAGGCTATACAATTTTTCCCCCCTTCAATTTTCTTTATTGAAAGAAATCAACAATCTGGAGGAAAATCTGAAAAGAAAAACTTTTGACCGGATTATATATGAGCTTTCGTAAAGGGCATTTGAATGAAAATGTAGCGAATGTAATTTTGGAGGAAAGAGTGAAAAAAAACATATTGAGATGAGAGTACAATAAACCGCGACGAAAAATAGTATTGTGAGAGAAGTTAGTCACAGAGCTAACTTCAGGGTGCTGTCTTTTATAGATGGAAATAGAAGATAATTTATAATTCTATAGTAGAATAAAGAAGAAGACAACATTTATTTGAGTACTTGGCCACTCTTATCAGTTTTACTGAATTTTGAAAATATTCAGAACAATTAATTCTAGTTCAAGTTCATTCGGTATTTATTACATCAATTACAAAAGTTATATTGATATTATATCTATACAGTTAAGAATAAGGCAAACTGTCACCGTTTTTTGATTTGCAAATATTTAATACTGTTCAGAACACATTTGACAAAATCAAATAAAATAATGGTAATAATTAATTCAATTCAATCTGATGAATTTAAGTTAGTCGCAACACTTGTTTGGACTTCCCAAATACACCCTTGGAGTGTCTGACGGACAGTTGATAGTCAACTGACTGCAATCTGTAGCGTAAATGTTAATGAAAGCCCGAACAACTGTTATCAAAAATTAACATTTATAAAACTATTTATTGATTAAAAACAAGAATTAAAAAAATAAATTTTAATTCAAAAACGATAAGTTATGATAAAAAATTCGTAGTCATAATTTTTCAAGCAACTAAAATATAAAGCGAGTAGAAAAGTTCAAACTGAACTATGAAAAAATGAAAAATAAAAAAAGAATATTTGCATCTCAAACGTCGCTTCATTATGCCTAAGACAATTCAAAAAATGTTCTTACTTTTTTGAACTGCTGGATTTAAAGCATTAAAATTTAATCATACAAAAATCTACTTCAAAAATTGAATTATGATCATATTTTATTTCATAAATACTTAATAATTACAAATTAAACAGTAAAATTCAAATATAAACGGAATAAATTAAAATAGAAAAAATGTCCTAAAAAGACTTCTGAAAAATGAAATCGACAAAATCTCACACATTCGTTTAAGAAAAGCGTGAGGCGCTCATTTTAAATCTTTTGTATGCCTCTTTTTTAAAAAAATGGTATTAAAAGATGGAGGTTTTACTTTGTTTCTGAGTGAGGTAAGCGATAAGGATTTGGGACAGGCATGATACAAGCCGTCGGATTATTAGGGTTAAGTCGGTTTCGCGAGCAACTAAACCGTGTCGAATGGTTTGAGTGGAATTACGAAAAGCGTGCGAACAGGGTGGTCCTGTCACAAGACAAATCGTATCAATTGAGCTTGGAGCGCATGGGCCGAAATTGAATTATCATGTACAAGCTCTCTCTGAGCCGAAAGGTTTTGGTTTGCGCGCGTAGCGTGATTTGCGCGCTCGCAATTTATATCACTGTGGAGAGAGCACACGGCTCGTGATGGGTAATTGAAACCCGGTCAGCGGTCCAATTATTAATTCCGCAGACGTGAGTGAGCGCGTTGTGTGATTTTTTGTGCGCGCGATGCTGACCGCTTCTTCAGGTGGAAAAAAGCAACGGCCGATGCGGTGACGAATGTCGCCGGATATAAGGAAGCCGAGCGGCTTTCTTGCAGCGCGCGGACAAGTCGATAAAAACATAGCAAGAAAATGCTACTCCGTCCATATTAGCGACATCTGTCGTTCAAAATTTTCGATGAGCCTGAATACAAGTGGAAAAAAAGGGAAGCAACGTGCGTGTTTTTCGCCGCAACCGCCCGTTATGGTATAGCAGAAAGATTGCGCACTTATTTCCAAGATCAAAAACTTTCCGCGAGTGACGTTCGTGTGTATTGCGCGTGTGTGTGCCCTCGCACACCCGTGCACTCTGCGCTTTACACCAACACAAACACTTTTGTTTACGCTTAATCTAGCACGCGATTTATCGACGATCCAACTTTCGAGAGCCGAATATGCGGAATTAGTTGGCGCAAGAGTATGTGTTTCGTCGCACGATGAAAAGTTTCAACTCAAATTCACAACTTGATAAAGTGCACTTGCGCCAACTCTATCAGTGATCCTGGTAAATACTCCCATTAATTGCAATCCGCGGGATTTCATTAACAAAATTGTTCTTCCAAAACAATTTTCAGAGTTTTTTCCACTCTTGTTTGATATTCTGATGGCAAAGTTGAGTTTCATTTCATTTAGTCATTCGTTAAACTCGTTTTTTCTTCGCGTCAATCATCGACAATGTTTTGTCATTGCACGGACGTATTTCTAATCAATTCTTGAGAGCGAATGCTTCGAGTATCAATGAGGTGATAAACGGATGAGAAACGAGCTGGTGGTCCGGAGCGTAGCACTCTCTCAAGCTCTATTAATCCGGCTAAAATCGGATTAACGATTATTATTTTTCATTCGAGCACGTCCGGCAGTGTGTAGCAAGGCGTGTGATTCAAATAAAACGACCGGCAGACTTACTTGATTGGAGAAATTTGACGAGACGTCTCTGGTCTGAACCAAAAAAGAACCTTGCATATAAACCGAACACCGCCGTAAAGCTCATGCTGTGTCAACGAAATGCACATGTGACGAGCAGCACACGCTATCAAGTTTACTTTTTACTACTATATAACCAAGCATTCGAACTTGGGCCAAATAAAAAGATAAAAAAAACACACACACGAAAACCTAAAAACAGAAAAAGATAAAACATAAAGAAAAATTGGTTCCATTTCCGCACAGACATTTTCTTCGGGGCTATTAATTAAGTTAACGGCTGCCCATTAGAGATAACCGTTTTTTGGAGCCTTTTTTTCGGTTGCGTTTAATCGCGCGTACATCGGCGTTAGCATCAAAATATTAACCGCCACTTTTCGTCGCTTGTCGTGGAATCATTAAGAATCCATTAACAGTTTTCCAAACTGTCGCTAGATCTAAATATAAACTGCGTGTCTGTACAGAGTATCTGTCCGCCCCATGGCAGTCGAGTGGCAAAGCGTTGGGGCAAGGCGCAAATGAAATAACACCTCCTTCGATGACAAATCCTCGTGATTAAGTCACACGCGGAGCATTCCACGTTCACGAAAACATTCAATGCCGGTGTTTAAGTCGGTGGCGCGCTGCCAGAGTTGGGTTATTCAAATTGCGCAGCGCTATCGACCGGAATGGCCGCGATTACCGATGGCGATTCCGAAAGTAAAAGTCGGCACAATTCAAAGTGCCCTTTTGCTCGACTGAATTTATATGTTTAGGCCACTCTGTGTCAACCCAATCCCCCGGGCTATATTTGGATCAGCTCAAAGTCGCTATAAATATATTTTAATTATTCCCATAAAGTAGATATGACAGGCTATTCATCTAATGCGTCTACTCAACGCTCACAAATTTGACACAGTGTTGAGAAGAAAGCCTTTGCTATAAAGCTCAGACGCTTCCAAATGACACTTGCTTCATTTTGTGCTACTTGTAACTTTACTTTAACTGCGTTTTGTTTTGTTTTCTTTTTTTTTCGTAGTTCGTATTCTCCCGTCAGGCGAGTTAATAATTCATGATCTAAAAAATGAGCGATTCCGCTTTGTGTAAGTCCAATCGATACGTCCGCTGTTAGTTATTCAAAAATGAAACCGCGTTTTTATGAAGAAAAAAAAGTCAATACAATAGAAATAAGCATTTGATATAAAATGCTGAACTGTGTATAGACAATCTGTTATCGCGAAAAGTTTTTGAGTGAATAGGATCAAGTTGGGCTGGAGTAGGCATCAATCATAGATGGAGTCAGGGTTCATCAAATAGTCATAAGTATCAGTGGAGTATCCGTGTCCGTTATCTCTTCGATTCTTATGAATTAATCAATGCTAAGTTGATTTATAGGGAGGCTGGTGAATGTACCGAAACAAGGCTCGAGACAGTGCGGGCCTTTCGAACTTAATTAATACACTTTGATCGTTAATTTTGCATCGAACTTGTGGAAGTTCAATTAAGACGATATTCGATTAATCGGGCAAGTTCGCGTAGCCGAGAGATTGCTCAACTCGACTTTGCAAACACATAAACAGCAGCAAAAAAAATTTGCAAAATAAATTCAAGCAAGGAGAACAGATTGGCAAACACTTCGAGCTGAGAATGCAAACGAGTACATAAGGAGAAATCAAAGATTTCAGCAGTTTACATTCACAAATTGATAAATTTAATTCATCTTCGTGTGAATATTTATGTTATGAAATCCGATTCAATTAAATTTCACGTCGCATCATTCAACTTTTTGGAACCATAAATTGTAAGTTGAGCAGTATGGAGATTTTGAAAATCAAACAAAGTGAACTTGAATGCAAAAAAATTCGTTATCTTGACTGTTGCATATTTCATTGTAATGTCGAATAGGCAAAAGGAAATGATTTTAGGTGTTGGGCACATAGTGGCAGTCTTTAACTGCATAATGACACGATTAGGTTTTTCGGTGAGCGGTGGCTTTTGTGCTGTCGGAAGTGGGCTAGGGTTAACGACAACGTGAGGAAATAACGTCGGATAATAAGCGCGGTCGGTGTGGCGGAGGACGATTGTGCGACATGGGTATTCGTGTTGGGCCCCTCCCCCAAGGGGCCACACGTTACGCAGTGCTCGGGTGTACATTCGTGCGCCGCATCCCGAAACGAGAGCTGACCTCCTAATGAACGGTTAGCCGTTAATGGGGCGATTCCCCCATTGAGCGAGTGTGGGGTCACGGCGGATACGCTTCCTTTATATACATACCACGCACACATCCATCTTCTTTCCTTGTCCCTCGTGGGTCTCTGTCTTTTGGCCACGTTTAGTCGGGTTATTAAGGCATTAACATGGCCAGAGCGTAATCCGAGCGTGCATTGTCCGATATCAATTGCAGCCGAGCCTTGTAATCCCGGTTCATCCGTTCCTCTAATTTTCGAACTCGGGTTACCTCTCTGCGGCTTGCTAATGATTTGCGGGACCAAGATTTCGGCCTCGCAGCGTGTATGTATCAAACGCTTGACAGCTGTCGGCCTCGCCGCGCGTTTTCTCTGAATACTCTGCTAACGACCGGCGCGTACACCGCACTCGCAGGTGTCGCGCGCAATATACTCGCCTCATCATCTTCCGATGTCAGCTCACTTCGACGTAGGCCGCATGTGCCGGACATGTTGATTCATCAAATTCAAAACTCGAGCCCCTGATTGAGTCCCACCCTAACGCACAATTATACACCCAACACTCGCCCGGAGATACCTATCCAGCCCTATCAAAACAAATTCATTGTTTCGTTTTGTCACGATTATTAACGCAGTCGGATTCACGAGGTCGAGTGGCTCGTCCACTTGTCCGTCTCTTCACAATTGAAATAATACGCTCGAAAAGAATTTCTTTTTTTTTTTTCATTTTTATTTTCATTTTTCCTCGTACTTTTTTGGCTCGTTTTGGTTTTTCGTCAACTTTATACATCATTGTGTGGTTTTGTTTGTTATTTCGTACGGGGCATCACGAGAGTGGAATATGATCCATCCGGTGAATTTAAAAAGCATCGTGCAATGCCCGGCATGCGAGTCAAATGACTACTAACGACGCGGGGACAATCGTTGGACGATGCGCTTTATGTACCAAGTTCACGTTGCAGGCTCGCTCTCTCACTTGCAATTTTTTTTCTCGCGCGGCTACTTAATTGTACCCATTAATGGAATTAATTGAAACGGTATATCGTAACGGACGATAATTACACTCAATCTTCCTTTTAAAGATCCTGCCGTATCATGCGTCATAATCGAATCAGCCGCTTCGCATCAAAATTTTTGCCCTTATTGTTCATTTTCGTTTTTTACATTTCGTTTTTTCAGTTAAGACTTTATCGAGAGAGCCTTGAGAGAGTCACGAGCGCGTTTTGATGTTGTCAAATTTCCGACGAAACCATTTTCACGTTCTTCATAAGCTTGTGACAGGTTTAATGCGTGCATTAACATGATTCCTCTTCGTTTTTCATCTTCGTTTCTCTTTTCTCGTTCCTTTTTTTGTTGCTACGCGATGCCCGTGTTAATAACTGGTAATGAAATTGATCACATTTTGGGTGGTCCCCGGCAATCGTTTCTTATGATCTCTTTATTGGTTTTTCTGATTTCTTGTACACGAACATTTTGCACAAGGGTTGTCGGCTGCGCTGCAAGAAAAACAAGCCCCGGAGGATGTGCGGCGAGCGAGTTATTCGACTTGGCGCAACTTACGAATCCAGCTCGAGAATCTTTTGTTTAGAATCGATGGTAGCGCAATCCCGAGTGCTCGCAACAACAATATCCGAAGCGAAAACTTTATAATCCGTCCGATGGCGCGTTCATCGATACAAAATTATATACGTTTCAATTTAACTTGGCCGACGCGCAACTTGGGCAAACTCTTTGTGTTTGATTTCACTTATTACGTCTTCGCGCAAGTTAAATTGTTATTGGCTTATTTGACTATAGTTAAGGTGCGCTGAGCAAACGCGTGCGCTTATATACACGCCGGTACACATCCCGGCCGCATCCGCGCCAGAGCCATATGGCTTTCGTTTTGCTTCGGATCGCATGCTCTCGTGCAAACATCGTTTCGTCTCGTCCCTCTCTCTCTCTCTCTTCGTCTCTTTCTCCCGATACCTTCCCCTGTTTTCGGCTCTTTTCCGTGTTTCCTCGGGCAGCGATATCCGCTCGCTGATTTAACGACCCAAATCCCTCGGATGCTTTTTTGACATTCAAACTCTCCTCAAACAACATTTCCCAGACGCTCGGATGATTTCCTTTTTGAATGCGCGGGCCCTAAGAATGTTGTGTGTGCCACGCGATGCTTCATTTGTACAACTTGTCGTCGCTTTGAGAGAGCCCGTTTGTCGGTAATTTCGGTTATAACTCAGGCAGATTAAAAGTAAATACAGTTCCGAAAGTTATGAAGCCTCTCGTTAGTTATGAAGGGCGCCCTTAACAACGTTATTTATAGATCGCAAAAGAATAAAGACGCTTCGGTCGAAAATTTGTTTGTACAATAAGAACACACCGTGCTTCATCTACACTTTTTCGCACTCTTTTTGCAAACTTTTTGTCCGGTAAAAAGTTGATTCGATTCGTTTTTTCGACTAGGAAACTCGCATCAAGAGAAGCAACAGAGTCTAATTTACTCTCTCGACGCGGTGCTTTTTTTTTCTCAAGCCGTAATGACAGAACGACGAATTCCGTCGCAAAAACTGTCATTTCGCGAATGCAACGTGCGAGAGTTTTTTTTTACGTTCGAGCATCTCCTGTCTTGTTTGCTCGCGCGCAAATTAGTCAGCATCAGGCACTGCAATATCGCGTCCGTCATTAATAAACCTAAACCCAATGATAAATTACCGTCTAACTGCAAATTCAATTATACGATATTACGGCCGGGGGTCGGTGTATATACGCGCGCGAATCGATCCGCATTCACGCGTCATTCCACATTGCTTCGAATAACTCCAACTAAATGGATGCGCAAGATCCCCGTTTGCGGTTTTGCAATTGTTCTTGCGCCGCTTCGCGCGATCAACTCTCAGAGAGGTCGCGATGAGGAAAAAGCGTGCTTCCCAACCTCTTGCATCTCCGTCTCTCTCGCTGATTCTAAATTTCATTTCGACGAGAATGCGGAAGTTCAAGGAGGGGTCGACTCCGTTTTTTTTTGTCAATTCTTTTTTCTCTCGCTGCTGAATAAGGTAAATCCTCGGCCGGAAATTGGACAGGTTGTGCAATAGTTTCATATGAATCGCGCACCATCGAGTTTTCAAGAGACCAGATGAGACGTTAAATTTTCATTAGCCGACATCCGAGAGTACATTGTTGGGCTACAATTTTTATTGGTTATTCTCGTACGATATTCCCCGGAACATCTGCATTATTCGGCAGAATCGCAGACGCGAGAGAGGCTGCTGATCCGAAGGCAACATATGGGCGGCTCACACATAGACTCTCTTGATTCTTGGAGGGTGCGTGCGATGCCTACGGCGTGCGTCCCTCGGGACACATGCAGCTATCTCGTTTGTGTCATAGATCAGTGTCGATACGCGCGTATACATTTTGTTCGCAATTGGCTTCAACCCCCTGCGAAGAAGCTCCTCTATCCCAACCCGGCAGAATAATATTTCACTACAAAAGACACACAATCAAACTGCTCGATTGACTTCTGATCCTTAAAGTTCCAGAGGTTAGAGCAAAAGTTTCCTCTCGGGTTTTTTTATTTACACCGCACTCAAACATTTGTAACCTGTAAAAAAGTTAGGGGAGGATGGAAAAAAAAGAACTCTCCACAAATTAGCGTAGTTGTCGCGAAGATAAATTTATAGCCGAACTTTAGGGGCCGTAAATTTTTCGCAGTTTTCCCACTCTCGTCGGGCTCTGTACTTGTGTTAGGATTTTCTCTCCTTTGGCGTAAAAGTTGAAGTTTTCAAAGTTATATCAGAAAGTGTATAAACGCTGGGAGTATTCAGAAAAGAAATTCATGTGCCGATACGCCTAATGGCCCTGCATTATCTATCACGTACGAGACGCACGTGGCACGGGAACAATGTGCCGCTGCGGAATGCGCCGCCCGTTCAACGTAAGAAAGGAATGGAGATTATCATCGACTCAGCCCGACACTCGTTTATTGCGCTTCGCCTTGTGCTTTTTAATGTCGCCAAAGTTATATATGTTCGATTCTCGCGGCATTATTGAAGACCCCGGCGAATCTCAACAATGAAGGATTGCAGACGCCCGATAATTAGATTCAATGAAAAGATTCTCTCCTGTGCCATCTCTCTGGACCCACAGATTCTATTACCCATTCAGTGACAACAATTATTCTTCGAAATATAGGTCCTCTTCAATATCAATTTATGAGAACGTACAAAAAATGGGGAAAAGTCGTGAAAAATCGTTTTAAAGTTCCTTGAAATAGGCCTTTGATTATTAACAATGTTATTGTAAATAATAACCGATTAAATTTCGAATATGTATTTAAATTGATGCAATTCTCTAAATATAAACTTTGGAGTTGATATTTTTGTTGGTTTTGTAATGTTATTTTGAGGTTTCACGGTTTGAAATAATGAAATAATGACTCCACTTGTGCTGCGAGATTATAAAACAGTCAAAAGTCGGATAAAAAAAATGAGCAACTTAATTAAATACAAAGAAAAAGAGAAACGAGTTTTGATGTGGTACGAGTTTTTTTGTCGTATAAAGAATGAGTAACGAGGGGATTAAATAATTAAGCGTGAAATAAATGTGCATGAGTTATCAGAGTAGGCGAGTAGGCTTCGGGTTGAGCGTGAAAATAGAAAGCCATTTATTTAAGACGGTGCGACAAATCGCGGTAGCGCGGAGGCGTCGATGGCAAGAGGGCGATGGAAAGAAGAGCTTAATGAAATATACAGCCGCGCGCGCGTCTACGGAAATATTTATTGGCGCAGTCTAGCCGAGGGGATTTTCCGGCTTCCAGTCTTGTTCGGCTTCGTGTGTACGTGTTTTATGGAGGTCCATCGGTTTTATTGCCGCGCGACATCGATCTCGCGTAATTATCTTGCCTCGGCCCAGCGTTTTCTCCTGAAAGCAAAACAAACAGCGCTCATTATTTCTCATTACGTTATTCATAAGACCGCGACGGTTAATCGTCGTTCCGCGCGATTACAAAACAAAGTCATTTCCCGTTGATTTAACTGCACCCGAGCATGAAAATCAACAGCAATTGTGATTAAAAATTAAATTATTCCGTTGATGGCGGCGACGTGCGCTGCGACGATTACCCAGTAATTTGATTCGACTGCCGCGCTTGTACATTTCTTTTCATTTTTTTTTGCTACTCCTCCCGCTTCTCCCGATCAAACGTCCAAATAACTCTAAAACCGTCCCACGGCACAATTAATGTAAACATTTCTAGTTAAAGTTGAAAAAGCTGCACCCTCGGCGTAATTAATTGGCCGCTTGAGAAAACTGAATCAACGTCCGCGGGAATGCGAGTAAAATCGGCTGCGGGCATAAAAAAAGTTTGACGTCCTTATTCGTGCAGGGATTGTTGTGTTTTTATTACGGCCAGCTGAACTCGGCCTTTTTCGGAAAAACAAGCGCGTGTGCCATGTGCAATTTACCGCGAGATCACGGTCGACGAAGGCCAGATGACGCCGCGCATCCTCGGCCTCCAGACGAGGCCTTTTTCTAGAGAGACTAGGCTCTGTCGCGTTTCGCGTTTTTCGTCCGATCGCAATCATTTATCCGCGCACACACAACACCCCGCCAATTCACCACCATCTCACGAATCCGCTCCCTGTTTGTTCACTTTTTCGTCATCTGTACCAGCCAACAGTTTTGAATTCAATCCATTCATCCGACGGATTTCAAGTTTCCAACGACAAACAAAAAGTGGTTCAATCGCGCGAATAGATCTTACAACTCGTTTAATGTTTGTGTGATTACTTCATTTTGTTAATTGAAACCGTCGATATTAGGGACCCTCGCAACGTACGGCCACTCTGGCCGGTGTTGGCGCAAAAAAAAAGCGCAACCAGGGGGGAGAATAAATTATGACCGATGTAACAATAAAGATAAACGTAATTGCGATGCCGCCAATAATAATGTCTACCTGGCGAAATAATATACACACGTGCATGTATCACAATTTTAGTCCGCCAAAAGAGGGGCTACAAAAAAATGCGTATGCAAACGTATGATTAAAATGTGCACATGTAACAACAGCTTATATATTTACGGCGAAAATTCACTTCATTTACATAATTTTGATGAGATTCTTTTGCTCTTGTTTGTTGTACTGAACCTCTTTTAAACAAAAAAAGGTATCATGTTTTTTACTGCAAATTTAATTTTCTACGTCGCACGTCCGATAGTTTTATTTTGTTCATTTGTGTTAAATTTTTGAAAAACATTTTAGAAGGTTTTGCTACAAAGATTACATTTGTTTGAAGAAAAAAATGAAGTGTAATTGTGAATTGGAATTTATGGCATAGTAAACAAAGTATCTGCAATGATGACTTAGGTTTAAAGGATGAAAGGATATAATAATGCAAGCAACACTGTATGATAAGAATAATAACAGTTATAGCAACGCTGGGAGAGTACACTCTCACTCGGCTACCTGGGCATGGGCAAGTGCATCGTGCGGGAATATAACTCGGCGCATAAAACGCGACGAGCCTTGTACACATTCAGCTATTGGAAGGCCTACACTCTAAATCAGGAAGGACGCTGTCTACGAGACATGTATATCCTTTAGAGTGACTTTCACCGCCGATAGTTACGAAACGTACCTTCGAGTGCTATAATAATCTCATAAGCTATCCTGCGCTTCGGAAAGATAGAGAGCTGGCACAAAAATGAGCTTGTAAAGTTTGCTGTCGAACAGCTCCTTAGGGATAACACGCACGGAGTGCTCGGGCGTAATTCGTTTTGTCCGCTCAAAACAGGGATTACAAATTTGATTCGACGAAAAAGCCTGGATGTCGGTTCGTGTAATTACATTGTCTAAAATCGATGCCAGAGTTCAGAACAGAAACACAGCGGAGGAGCAAGAGAGACAGAGATAGACAGTAAAGGGGGACAACTTTTGTGAATCGCAAAAGTTGGTAATTTGTTTATGGCTAAATGCAGCTTGACAATTTCGTTCTTTTTTTTTTGCCCAAAAAGGAACAATTGCCAAACGAAAAGTGGTATAGCTTGAATAAAATCAATTAAGCACTTTATATATACGCCAGGGATTGTGTAATTCCGCGCGTCGACAACACTTCGCTCGGCTTTCGAAGGCTTCATTTGTCTGACCCCGAACAATCCGCCTGTATTCACTCTGAAATCTTCGCCTTTTTTTTTCGCTATTTTAATCGTTGCATTTTTCCTCTTCATTCTTTCGCATTAGACTCTGTAACCGCCGCGAGTCTCGAGGAGCACCTTTCGCTTAACGCTCTTTTCGAGCCTTTTTACCGGCAGACGCAAAAAAAAAAGAAGGAAGCCGCATCCGGACCGGGACAGCAACGCGAAATAATAGAATTGTTTCGCAACAAAAAAGGCCCGACTGTAATTAAGACGATCATAATATCGGCAATCTTTCCACGAGACTTGTTAGCGCCCGATCGATCGGCACGAAAAATTTTCTACCTCGACGGAAGCGAGCGCCGGCTATAACAAAGTATACACAAAATTGGCAACTGTATCAGTTGCGCCAAAGGATTGCTCAAATCTTGCAGTATATAAGTATGCGTTCGACAGCTGCCGGCACGTATGACGGCTGTCGCAACGTGCGCGCGACAGCTTGCGACGACAACTTTGGCCGCAGCTTTCCATCTTATTATACACACCTAATCGATTCGCAATTTATTACTAATTCGGGGGGGGGGGGTTGTAAAAAATCGCGGTACACGAAAAAAAGCGTAAACATGTAAGGATAAAGAAAAAGAAAGAGTGAGTAAGGGGTGGGAGAGAAGGAGAGAGAGAGAAAGAGTTAAAGAAGCTTTTGAATCTCTCAACCTGTGTGTACGTAAGACTTGAATCGTGCGCCGGAAAAAGTGATGAGTCAAACATCATTAAGAAAGGGCCTTTGTCTGTGCGAAGGCGTACCGAGGGTGGGGGATGTTTTTTTTCATCGCGTCCTAAAGAAAAACAGTAAAAATAACAACAGGATGCATAATATATTGGCGTTGAGTCGAGGGCTCCCGAAAAATTGTGCAATCGGGCGAAACTCGCGAGAAGAAAGGAGAGCTGACGAGTGGGTCTCGCCCGGAAGAGAAGAGGCCTTTGGCCGCTGGAGAAGCGCTCGCTTCGCCCCTCCTCGCTGTGCTCTCTGTGTGTGCGCCCGGCTGTTTACGCGTTTTTGCCAAAAAGTCGTCGGAGTGGTGCGTTTGACTGCTTTTGCGGGTCGCGCGAAAACCAAGACAAAGACGATTGCGCTGAAAGTATAGGAGAAGAAAGGCCGATGAGGGGCGCAAGACGCGGCTCATTATTAAAAAGAACGAGAAGCAGCGCCACCCACTTATAGCCTCGTTTCGCCCTCTATATCTCCGTCGGCACTCGAGCGCTCGATGCTATACGTAACCCTTATATTGCCAAGACCTTTCTCCGGTTTTCGGACGCGCCGCAGCTCTCGTCCGCGAGAATTCAAAGAGCAGGCCGCTTGAAAAGAGCCAATGATACGAAAAGGGTGAACCGCTTCTTTCCAAAGTGCATCGGCATTTCGGTCGCTTTCATCGGAAATGAGCTTTTCCGCCGCAACTTCTGCCAAAAGGATCTCGCGCTCGCGCGCAACTCACGCCCACCCGAGCGGCCGAATTTTCTTATTTTGTTGCAAGTGCGCGCCGACTTTTTCGCCCACTCGGCTTTTCATTTTTGTTTTGTGCTCAAGTGCACGCGACGTTGCCGCGCTTCCGACCAGATAGATGTCACTCTAATTTGTGGCGATAGAGTGCGCCCATTAACAAGTTAAATGGTTTTCGAGTTGCAAACAAGTGCTCCGTTTTCAAGGACTAAACAGCAAAAGAAGCCTCGAGAAAACGGATTCCATTGAGCACCGGCTCGAGTGTCACTTCAACTTTTCTCTGAATTGCATTATTAAACATTTTTTATATCTTTTATTCTTGTTCTTGTTATTGCGCGCTTTTTTGTCCTCGAAAGCGCTTCGCGAGCTTCCAAGAAAATTCCGCTTGACAACAAAAACGTATAATAAAAAGCCGACCAACACGCCCTGTCAAAATTGTTTCGCCCAACCACGGATTTCGCTTGTTCGTGACCTGTCGAGGAGCGCACTTTTTCAACGTCCTCTCCGGCAGTGCGCGCGGCAAAAAATTATGGCATTTCTAATGAAATCCCGCGCACCTACTTTTTTCCACCGCTTCACAAATTTCGGCTCCTTCACGCCAGCCCGATGCTTCAACGTTTTCCACGTTGAACAATTTTAATGAATTTTCATCTTTTTACTTTACGCCGCAATTAAAATTTACTCAATCTTATCTCAACAAAATATATCCTCTCGGATGCCAACGACCTCGCTGCCTCGGCCTTACTTTTTACATTCAAATAAATCCTTTCATCCTTATGGAACTTTTTAAACATTGTACCATTTACAACAACGAACGTGTATTTAAAGTAAAAATGTTGAACATTTTCAGTTGAAAAATATCCTCAGTCAAAGACAGTTCATCCCAGTTCAAACCGTAATTATTTTTTATTACATATTGACTGAAAGCATTCGAATTTCGATACAACGAGTGAAATTAAAATGATTTCGCATTTAAATTTATTTTTGCAAAAATTGCTATCTGACTGCGAAAAATTAATTGATATTAGAAATTAATTGCAAATACGAATAGGAAATAATTACAGTAATTAATAACGTCAATATTACAACATTACATTTTAGTATATTGAATATTCAACGTATTGCATCTGAATATTCTAAAATTAACGTTGGCGTAATCAATTTCTGTTTACAATTTTTAGCAATAATAATTGGACCAATGTGTGATTAGATTTTTGAGAAAATGTCGAGGTGTGTTAAAGTTTCATACTGAAAAGCTGAAAAAACTACATTCAAGTCAACGGTTTTTTTGAGCCAAAAATAAATGTGATGTCGCATTAAAAAATTCCACAACCGCTTGTTAATTTAACTCCAGTGATACCAAAATTAAGGTTTTAGGAACAAAAACTGAAATCTGAATAAATTAAATTAAAAATATCTGATGATCAAAATTTATGAAGAAGAAATTTGGTCCACATTTTTTGTAGTTATATAATGTTAGCGAAAAAAAAAAAACAAAAAAACGAGTGATATGAATAGTAAAAGCCAAATAAAGGGTGTTTTGTGTTGCGAAACGCGCCCTCAAAAACGAGAGTGCATGCGTCAGGACCGATAATAGCACGTCAAGTTAATTTTACAACCTGCTGATGTGTTATTATATATCTATTTAGTCCATCGCCATTATAAAGACATGGGTTAGAGTTTCTCCAAAACTTTGTATCAAGTGAGCCGCAGGAGCTTTACATATAATCAAGTTGAGATTACCTTGAAATGTTTACCATTGCGTTTCTTTTCCTTCGGAGCAAACAAATTTCAATTGGGTAAACAGAACGCCTCTAGGAGAATTATAATGATATCGAAAAGCCTAATTTTCCGTTCAAGTTTCAGGATTAACAAAACGAGAATGGATCAAGCACCTGATCCGGCCACGTAAATTGGATCCGGATATACGAAACGCGACGCCGACGCCTTTTGTCCTATACCCCTAATTATGTCCGATTAAAATCAAATAAAGTAAACTGGTTTTAGGACTTGACAGATGGATCGTATGAATGGCGGATTTAAAATGAAAGTTGTTCGGCTAACAAGTAGATTTAGTCGGATTTAGTCGAGAGAAGTTGATAAGATACCGATAAAGAGCGAAACAAGATCAAACAAACGAAAGGAAGAAAAAGTGCGGGGAAAAAATGCAAAGACAAAGAGCACGTGCGGGGTTCTTTTTATTTCTTGAGTATTTTTTCGTTTCTTGGCGCGTTCAATGAAAAACGTGTAGTCATGATAATGGAGAAAGTGCATGAAGAATTTCAGAGTTATATGATTGCACTTTTGAAGTATCAAACATTTATGAAATTTTCGTTTCTTTTTTTATACCATCTGTTATTTCGTGCGTTGTGGGACAAGTCTGCAAATTGGCTCGTATATTGCGATGCACGCATGCTGCGAGATCCAATTAGGAAAATTGTGTCAAGACGCAAATTTATGTTACGCGAATGTTTGGCCAAAGCAAAGCATCTACTGTTGGTGGTGTGCTTCAAAAACTCATGTTACAAGATTTCACATTATTGAATACAATTTTTCTTTTATTATCGTCACGCTCTTATCGTAAACTTGCGCGGTTTTTACGTTTATGGCACTCGGCCGGAGATTGCGAACTTTGTTACACGCGCGTGTGTACACAAACGCGGACCTTATTGAAAAAGGATGAAACATTGATTTCGTAACCCCGGCGCGCTGCTTTTACTATAAGTCAAAGTTTTTTATATCAGTCTTAAAACTTAATTTAAAATAATTGCGCCGAGTTTGAGATGGTAATTTATGAAAAGCATTAAAAGACGCCTTTTTTAAATGCAAAGACGGATGGAAGGCGGAAAAAAAGGACCGGCTGAAGTGCCGAGACGAGACGGACGCAAGAAAAAGAGAGACAAGCGCTAAGAAGACGAGACCGAGGGAAAATGTTGCGACGTATTTTACGCACGACGTGCAACCGGTGACTGAACCGTGCGCAGCACACTATTATATTTGAACGCAGAAATGAGTCGCAGCATTTGACTGAGGAATAAAGATGCGATTTTATAGTTACGCTGACCGTAATTACTGTTTCATACGCTATAATGCCACGATCATAAATATTAATACAATATTTTAACGTAACGCGCACTTGCCCACCACTACCCAACGGTGCGGATCCTCGACTGATTACAGCCATTACTCGGCTCTTCGCATACTTTCCGCAAAAACGCTCAAACAAATATTGTAATTTCATCTCCAAAATACTAAATTTCGTCCTTTATAGTCTTGAACTCGAATTCTCGTTGAGGCTTTTGCAAAAACCACGCAAACATATTTTCTCTCGTTTAATTTTGCACATCTATATAGCGCGCTATGAAGTCGAAATTGTTCAATGGGATTTTGATATCGAAAAACATGACCGAGGTAAACACGCGCCTTGAACCAATAAATCAATCTTCCCCTCCTTAAGGACCGTATACGCTGTAATTATCTCGCTCAAATAATTCGTCAGCGAGTTACGCTAATGAGCAGCACACGAAGCTTCGCGCAGCTTTATAATCTCACTAGGCATCAGAGAATTTAGCTGAATTACGTTTATTAGAATGCGCAACGAGTAGAGCAGCTATCAGGGCGCAACGCGTGCAACAAAAAGAGACATATATCGCGGCGCTACTTTTTATTCCGTCGCTGTCGCGCTCGATCAATTAATTATTATTTATTATTCCAGTTTCGCGCCAACTTACACGACATATTCCTAAGGAGACGCGGCAATTTTCGCACTCGCGATAAGACAAAAAAAAGCCGTCTTGGGACGCCAAAAAGGGACAAGAGAGATGAGAAAGTAGAGACAATCTAATAGAGAATAAGTTTCGGGGTCGCGAAACTTTTGATTGCCTCGGTAACTAGGCAAAGTTCGTTTTAAATTGGTCTTTTCTTCGTTTTTTTTTCGCCTCCTCCGGCATCACAATGGATTTTTGACCAGATGAAAAATTCGAGCCGTAATCGAAGAGCGCTTTTTGTGGTAAGGTGATAAGCAGCCGTCCGTAAAGCGTAACGCGAATTCTTGTCTTTTTTTTCCCGTCGATTCGTGTCTCTTGAGAAAACATTAATCTCGGGCGTCGTTTGAAGTGTATCTACAAGTTTGCATGAGGCTCTCGAGTCGGGTTTTGGCATCGTGTGATTTTGGATATCGCTGACGCGGCTGGTCGGTAATTTCGCGGACACGTCAAGCGAATCCAAGGGCTGGAAGGGTGGTGGTGTATTCGCGCTCAAAAAAAAAAGGAACCAGCTGAAAAGAGGTCTTTGCCCGCTTTAGAAGAGGCTCTCTTGTTCGCCGACGGCGAGTACCCGGTGTGCGCCCTCTGCTATATTTTGGCACTCGTCGAATTTCGTTTGTTCCAGGGCGACGCGTCCGACTCTTTTCCGGCTTCTGTTTTTGTCACCCCGCCGGCGGAGAGAGAAGATCGTCCTTGTCCGACCAAAGTCAGATTTCGACGAGACGCGAAGCCGACCCCAAAGCGCTGTGAGACAGAGCGCCGGGTCAAATCGCGCGCGAGAGAGACGCACGGACGCGCGGCGTTGGTATTGATCCCGCGACTCACCCTACGCGTCGTCTACCCGCACTTATACCCCTGATTCAAGCGTCCCCGCAGCTACCGCCGGCAAAGCCCGAAGTTTCGATCGCAGCGCCACCCCCGACACCGAGAGCGCTTGGCCCCTGTCTCGCTCGAGCCACTTGTCGGCGTAAATCTTTTCTTTATGCGTGCAATAGAATTTGGGAATGTGGGCCAGCGCGCTCGCGCGCCACCTCGAACTCAGCCGGCGAATTCATAATCCTCGCGTTTATTCCTCTCGCCCAACATTTGCGCTCGGGAATTTCGCGAAAAATGGCCGCGGGTCAAGGTTAACGAGCGCTTAATTAGTCGGCCAAATATTTTCGAAAGCCAAGGTCTCTCATCGCGGAGATGGTATCGCGGTCGCGCTCCACTGCGCATCACATTTTCGGTTGCCTAACTCGCTCCCTCGAGTCCGGATGCGAGAGCCCATTTTCGTTCGGCAATTTGTCGCGCCACTCTAATTTGCTGTTTTGCCAGTAATCAAAACTCAGTTATGTGCGCACTTGCTGCGCACGAAAATCAACGATTGAGTTGTACTCCGTCGAGGAGATAATGAATGCGCAAAAAAGAAAAGTTGAAGTATAAAAACGGGGGGAAAAAAAGCTGGTCAAATTCTTGTGAAAGGAAATCGAAAAACCGGACGGCTTTGATGAGAGAGCGCACCGACGACGATTATATTATTTATCGCGATTTTTAGCCGTGAGCTTACACAAACGATGAGAGTCGACCTTGCCCTTGAGATCGTCCACTACCTGTCGCCGCGCCAGCCCTTTGCGTCCCCACCACTGCGCTGCGACGACATTCTTCGTTTATAATTGTTCGCTCGATTGCACATTAGGCAATGCATCTCCGACCTTAGCTTTTTGTCCCTCCGGTTCTTGCTTGACTACAACCTTTTTGCAACCTGCCAATCCACCAGGCCGACGCTTATGAGTGCATTTTCAGCACGATAAAACACAACCGACCTCTTCACGTCTTAATTAACCCTCACGCAAATCAGTGTCCCGTGATCGAGCAAGATCAGTCGATTCGATTAATTTGTCATTGATATTCGTCACGTCGTGTGCAGACGATCACAACTTGACCGACCACCGATACACAACCAACACAACCACACGCCTTTTCATGCTTATTCGAACGAATGATCCGAATGTTTGTTTAGGACCGCTCGTAACTCAGACGCCCTGACAAACTCGCAAATCTTGGCGCGGGCCCGAAGAAAATTCCCTTACCTGCTCGCGTAAACGATATCATTAGAGCGACGCCGTCTTTCCAACAATCGTTTTGTATTTGCTCACAAATCGCCATGCGACTGTACTTCAATCCCCAAAGTTGTTTGACGATCAAACATAAGTTCCAGCGTCTCTGCTGCCCTGCAGATGTGTTTTCATACTCTATTTAGTTCTTTTTTTCCATCACCGATTTCAGATGGTAAAGCTGTATTTGCTTCTTGGGGATGAAAAATTCCTTGGAACTCTCTCCGAGCAAAGTTTTTCTTACGCGAACCACAAGGTATTTTATGACAATCTGTTCGCGATTGAAAAGGTGCTTTCAATCGGAAAAACATTTTTTGAACTTTCGAAATTGAATATTTCTTGAAAATGGGAGAGAGCATCGAGTCTAGTTCAATCAAATTGTACAAATGGAGCGGTTTTCGTTTAAAATTCGTTGGTAAATTAATTCGTAATCATTGATGAAAAATTATTTAAACAGTTGTCTGAAACAATGAAAATTGCTAGTCGGCAAGCGATTTCGACTGTGAATAGGTTCAGAAAAATATTTGCATGTATTGTGGCGTACAAGGCAGGCCTCGAATCGGTCTTGCGGATGAAACAAAACTAAGTTCACCGAGGCATTGTTTATCGTCATTTATGCAGAGTTAATGCTGCGAATTGTAAATAATAGGATAGCCGACGGGGAGCCCGCTCTTTTGGTCGCGTCGTATTTTTTTTTTTCTTACTTCTTTTTTTCGTACAGAGGGGTTCAGGATTAGCTTGAAACGCGATAGCTTTGGGAAGAGGGGGCTCTGAATGGAATCAGCCAGTTAATTAGAATAGTGGGGGGCTCTCGGTACTGCAATGAAGCCGACGGTGCATATTGAATGATGATTATTATAAGCGATACACGAGCATTAATTCTCGTCTTGTACATTGTTACTCGCGCGCAAGTGGGTGCGACAGATGAGACGGACAGTCGATAGCCGCAATCGCTGCAAGACATCTCCCCCAAGCTCGCTTGATCTGACAAACTCAATCGCGCGATAACGCTCTAAACGAGTTGACTGCGATCAATCATGGTGCAATGGAAGTGTTACTCACTGTTGTTTGTTTTGTCTTTGTTGCAGCTAAGTCGAGTTCAGTCATGCGAGCGCGCCGTTCGTGCGCCACACCACGGCGCTCGGCGCAATAGTGGCGTCGCGGGGCCGAGCGCGCCACGCGCAAAGTCGGCGCGACACAGCCCCAGCACGATGACGCACTGACGACGTCCGAGCTCAGTGCCCCACGCCTCCAACATGGCCCCACACCGAACCCGAGGCTTGCTCATCCTGCCACTGCTGCTCCTGCTCTACCTTCGGGGGACATGTGCTGAACAAGGTATTTCATCTTCCATCTCGTGCAACACTTAACAAATTAAACTCTGCCGTTTGCACTTTATACACAAGCGTCTTTAATTGAGATGAAAGCGAATATAAATCGAGCATCATGCGATTAACATTCGGATTCAATGGTGCATCGTGATAAACATTTTCTGATAAGACATCTAAAATTAGTTTAGCAACACACTTTAAGGTGGGACCTCGGGTACAGTCGAAACAAAAGTGAAACCCACTTTTTAAATGTTAAATTATTATATTAACTTCAACATTTCATGGCTGATTTTGCCTTCTATAGCTATGTACATCATTTTGCCGAATTCCTACATTTAATATCTCAGCTCACAGTCAGTGAATCACAAAAATTTAACCATAAATGCTTTTGCACTACTAGATTTTAAATTCTAAATTTAAAAACAATCTGACTATTTAGCCGATAACTATGTCCCGCCTTGAAATATTGTTTACGTTGAGTATTAACCCTTTTAGTCCAAAAACAAATAGTGGGTTAATGACATAAGAAAATAAAACAGATTTTTATGTAGTACATCCAATTATGTTGAATTTAGTAAGATATATGATAAACTTAAGAGTGTATGTCAAGTTTTGACAGGTAGAAAATTGTTTACGTTTAGAACGTTAAAATGTTGTATATTACGTTTTAGTCAATATAAATAATCCGGAACTGCATCGTTAATTATCTCAAGTAGTCATAAACAACGTACAGTTGAACAAAGTTGATTGGTTATAAAAAGATTACGTTTAGTTAGTAAAGAAGTTGAGGTAAATATAAAGGTAGATTTTATTAAAAACCATATTTTCTTGCTGGAATAATTGTGCATTCAAAGTAATAGCAAACATCTTTGATATTTGATTTTGCCTCGTACTTAACTTTTATTTAAAAACTGAAAATGTTGGGACTCGAGAAAATTATACTTCAATCAGGCAGATCTGTTTTTACAGAAATTGATATGGCCAAGTGAAACATAGAAAGGTACACCGAGCGAAAAATTGCACCATATTAGTAGCAACATTCAAGTAGTTATACGAGCAACCATTTAAATCGTACAATTCAAACGATTACTGATACTACATAGTACAATTTATTTTTCTCAGCATGGAATGTCCGGCTAATTGTGAGAGTTCGTTTTTTCTTTATTTTTATTTTATATCTGTTGATTTGCAAATACATAAATGCCACGCTGTTTTTAAGTTGGAGCTATAGAAAAGCCGCAGCGTGTCGAAAGACTTAGCCAAGCAGCACGAACGGTTGTCATAGGTATAGATCAGATTGCCTAAGTATGATTTCTCGGAACAGCTTAAGAATCAAATAAAGATTAGGAAGACACCAACAGAAGGATTGGAATACATTTACAAGCTCAATAACTGGAGTGAAAATGTGTTATTTGAAAAATATTTAGAAAAAGGGCTGACAAATTTTTTTGAAACGGGTGTTGAATGCATTATCAAACTGATGAAAGGGAAAGCTAAACAAGTCGTTTCTCTTCGATTCATAGGAATCACGATTTCCCAACAGTGAATTACCCCCAAACGAGCATAAAAATCAATTTTAACGAACGCAGAGGCGCGGAGTTAGACGCGGCGGAGCGTTCGTTGACCGATATAAAACGGAAACCCGACGAAACAAAGAAAACAGATGACGAAAAGTGTACGAGGAAATTCGTACAGTTGACAAGTGACGTTGGACGTGACTGCGGCGGCGAATTAATAATTCATCTCGATTACAATGGATCACGTAAACTATTTTTTCGTCGATCGTTCGGGTTAAGGATGAAGCGCTTTTCATTAATCTGGTGCGGCATGAAAAATGAGGGTCGGAAAATCAGGTGGAAAAAAGGCTTTCACAGTTCTGACCGGGCGTGGAATCCGATACGTTCCGTAAACCCATTTTCCTCTCCACGGGACACCGATCGAAGACAGGAAGTCTCATCGAGTTACTGGCGGCATAAAAATTTTCGTTAATAATTTTGTTCGTACTACCGGAGCGCGTCTTATTCCCACGCCGTCACTGAGGCACGTAAAAAATAAACGTCCGAAAGCGCGAAAGTCCATCGCGATGGCAACGATAAAGTCGCGCGATAACGGCGATAGGGCACAGATAGAACGTTATTAAGACATTATCGTTGACAATTTATGTACAATAAAGTTCGTATCGGGTTTAATAAATCAAGCGTACCAATAAATCGTGCGTTTACGGCTCGAGCATTAGAATAAACGACGCTCGAGTGTACTACAAAAATGGACCTGAAGGAACTATCGTATCAATAATAAAAATAATAAAAGAAGGCTCGTCGCGTTGTAATTAAGAGATCTCGAGGCGGTAAATAACTTTGGTTTTAATCATGCCCGCTTTATGACGCGCTGATTTATAAATCTGTGTGGCAAAAAAGGTCGAAAAAAAGATATTGAAATTCTGAGAGTTTATTGTTGCTTTTAAGGGGAAGGCGAGGAAGCGCGCAGCGCTCGTAAATATACACAGTGGAGATAATGATTGTAAAAATTAAGACGGCGGATGCAAATTGGTCGATATGACGTACGGCGTTTACAGTCAAAAAAAGATTCGGGCCGGACAATAAACGTTGATTTCGGCCAGATAACATCACCGGCTTGTTGTCTTTATCGAGCGAAAATAGCACGACTATAAAACAGCGTTATTATGACGGGTGAAAGTACACGCGGCGAATCTTTCAATGTTTGTCGTTAAAACATAACGATCAGCGGATGTACTAGCGTTTCACATTAAGGAACAACATATTGTACACTTTTATTATGCCCGAATGGCATTGGCGCGACCGTAAGCTTTTATCACGAAAACGAGCGTTTAGTGCGCTTTGTTTACTGAAAATTATTCACGTGATGAATAGTCGATGTCGGTCTCCGGGGTTAATTCCCCGACACAGGCACTTTTTGACGCGCAAGAGAAAAAATTTCCATCCAGAGATCACCGGCCACGATATCCTCTCCTCGTTTCTTTAATCAACTAACACCAACTCCGGCAGCTTCTATTTTAGACTATAGCCGTGTGATGAAACGATTTTTTTTTTCACTCAACATTTCGCAAGATATCTTCTTAGTCGGTGATTTCAGTCTCCGGCAGCATTGCAACTTCGTGCAATTTTTTTTGTGATACGCGCAACTGAAAGCGAAACAAGTCGCTTCGCTGGCTAACAGTTTAATAATCTTATGTGAAATTGAATTTTCGTACGGATGGACGGCCAGAAAAAGATCGCACAAATTTTCCTCAAGATGAAATCCGCCGTTAACTCTCTCAGTGCACAATGAAAGAAAATCCACAGCCGGCGCTGATATCAAAATCACAGATAGAGTGTGCGTCTATTATAAAAGCGCACTTACAAAGACGTTAAGCTGATGCTGCTTTTTGAAGTCCTTGATGACCCGAGCATCTTTCAATACGCAACCCTATACTCCGAGATGAAATTTTCAATTATAAAATATGATTATCCGAATTTCCTATTTTCAAACAAAATGAAGAAATAGTGCAAAAAAGATAGTTAAAGAAGTATGATCGTTTGACAAAAGTGATTACTATAAATAAAAAAAATATACTTTCTGAGAGAGAATTCGACGCTCTATCAGAAAATTCTAAGAAACACTATTCTTGCCGCACCAAATATCGAGAAAATTAAGTTTGAAAATTGTCAAATTTAACATCGGTTCTTATGGAGGGTTGTCTGCCGGAGACAACTTGGAATTTTAATTAGAGATGTGAAGTTGCTAGAACACCAAAAAAGTATCTAAATGACAGTTAAGAATCTTTAGAATATTATTTTTTAAACAAATATAGACGTTACCGCACTAAATAAAAAGATAAATGCAATAAAAAAGTGAATATACACCGTTTTCGAAAATTATGGCTGCCAATTCTAACCTAACCTAATGGACTGAACTAGTCAAATTGTATGTTATTTTGCATAACAAAATGTTTTCTTTATTTAAATAAAATATATCGCTAGAATGATATTGGACGATTTTGAAACAACATTTTTTATATAATGTTAAAAAAATTTTAGCCTTGAGGTAGTGTAATAGACGATCGTACTACTGAGAAAAGTTGTTGGTATCGTTATGGTATCAAGGTTTTGAAAAAATTGTATGCTAAAATATCTGTGAACGAAAGATGAACGGTTGGGTGTGCGGTTGCGTGAATGCAAATTAAACAATTTGATGTGAGCAAACTCGTCGTTGGTGAAATGTTTGCTCTCTGAAACTGACGAAAATTGCGTATTTTTTTGATCGCCGACATTCCAACGGGGTCCGATCGATCGATTAAGGTCCCGGCAATTTCTAAAAACCCCGAGTAATTTAGAACCGAGAAGCAAAATCACAGGACTGGCTGGGTCAAATAATTGATTGCCCTTTTATTAACACTTGTGATTCATTATCCAATCATCGATTCATTAATATTAATACACCCGGGCCCCAGATTTCGCTCAGCTCCCGTCATTATTTGGGCCAGAACCTTGGAAACGAGCAGCGCGCAAACTACACTTAACCGCCATTAGCATAATGCCCTGGTGCATGCTTAACTTAATTAATCTAATCGCTAATCGCGCCGTACTCTCTGTTTTAGCAAAAAGATATAGCCCTCCAGAGTGAGGCTTTCGCCCGGCGCATTATCCCTCAGGGCCCAAATTGGCCTGCTAGCTATATCCCGAGGTTAACTCTCGACCTAACCTCAAATGACACGCCGGGCTTTTCTCGTTTGCGACCGCATCGTAATCGACCGCTTCCGCTCCTCGGCCGCAGAAAGCCATTTTTCGCTAATGCGCTATATTTGTTTTGGCGTTATTATTTTTGCAGTCATCTGGCAGACCTGAAACATTCAACTTGCCCCAAACTCTTGATTGCCGTCCAAATTACATCGATGCTTCACAGTCTCTTGCAAAACTTCTGCACCGTGCGATTATTGCTTCCGCACAAACTTTTTTTATCCTCCCTGTCCTACCATTTCGCCGGTGCAGTGTCAAATGTATCCGAAACAACAAAAACGCAGCTCAAATTTATCACGATATTGGCACAAGTTGTTGGCTGGTCAGTGTGGTAGAGATGTTGAGAGCAGAAAAAAAAACGCTCGATCGATATTGCAAACTAAATAAACATATATCCGTTGTATTAGGGTTTCTTATCTGATGAGTTTATCGGTTGCTGCCAATTATCTCGACTGCGTGCGCTCAATCTTGATCACCTGTTTTTTCGAAAAATAAACTATGACTTTTAAGATCCGATATGGCAGTTGCCAACACGAAACAGTATCTGCGGCAATTTTTAAAAGTGCCGCCCCGTGAAAATATAGACCTTTGTAAAAACAACATTATTATGATTGGCTCGAGGGGTGTGTTCTAGATGTGTGTTTTAGTTGTGACAAGGCAAAGATGTATATATTTGGTCTTATAAATTTCCTCTCACAACAAACGTCACGTTAGTCCTTCTTTATTGCTTTCTTTATTCCTCTGCTTTTTTCATCGTTTTATTTACTTCATTTTTCTTAATATCATCTACAATTTTTCTCCTCGCAGATTATTTATTAACATAAATGAAAAACGTAACAAAAATTTGTCGAGACGTGGGTATAAGCTCTCTCACCATATTTTGTGGACTTATCTGACCCTCGGCCACGCAATTTGAAGTATCATTTTTTTCTTTCCTTCTTCACATACAGAAAAGCTTTTCCTCCTGAGACCTTACAATTTTTTCGCCCGATAAAGGATTTCGATTTCGTGAGGGTTCTTCACTCGAATGATATTTATATCGAAAACCGTAATTGGCCAAAGTGGTTACAAAAAAGTACAAAAACGAGATAAAACGAAATCGACATAGAAAAAAAGAAACCCGAAAAAAACTGTTCGAGAAAAAATGTAAACGAATTCTCTCGCGTTAGCGATAAGAGAAAATATCTAGTTTTTGATAGCAATTGAAGGATTTTGCGTAGGTCTGCAGATGTGTTGGCGTTGAAACGATGAAATGAAGTTATTTGATTTAGCACGTGTACGCTATCAGCGAGTCGGCAGCCACTTCCGAAATGAAGACACCTGTTTCGGAAGGGTCGAGAGACAACGGTGTAACATGTTAGATATCGCCGGTCGACCCGGACGGCGCCGGAACAAAAGCAAGACGCGCTCGGCTAAAGAGAAAATGCAGTTAGCCGTCTCCTACGGGATAGGGTTGCGTCTGCGACGTGAGAGCGGCGCCGTTAAATGCGTTACCTACGCCCGAGATCCCGAGAGACGGCGCTCAAGCTGATGCTCGAGGGAAAACTCGTGTACTCGCGCTCTGTTTCAGACGGACCCGCAAATTTCATTAAATTCCCTTTGCTAAATATCGAAACGCCATTAAAGTATTCGCGTCCGAGACGAGCGTCGCAATTTGTACTAACTTTTGCGAATGAATATAATTTACTCGCCGAGGCGAGCAGCACATTCCAAGCTCTATGTCTATAGACACTTTTGTCTTGCCGGCAGATTCTTTTAATGCACTTTCTTTAAGACATAAAGACGAATTTGCTCCTTCAAATTTCGCTTCTGCCGGTGATTCCGTCCGTTTGTTGCTCCCAGAATTTGTGCGTTCAATCATTTAAATGAATTCAAGTTTGATTCGAGCGTGGAACAGAAAAGTCGAATTAAGTTTTAGCGTTGTAGACAAAAAGCGGGGAAGAAAAAAAGGTCGAAAAAACGAGTGGACAAAATGAACGCGCGAAACTGTCCGGACAAACGAGAGAAAAAAAAGAGACTCGGAGCAGTCAAAGCAAAACTCCTGGGCGATTGATTTTGACATCGTAATTACTCGTGTTTTTCTCTGCTCGCGTTCGAAGGCGCTGAACACACACACGCAAATAATATAAATATAGAGCAATTGAAAATCAACGAAACTGAAACGCCGTATAATGAATATTGCGTTATTAATGCCTATTAGTTCGCGCATAAATACCGACGTGCATTTAGCATATTGGCGAGGCAAAAAAAAATTTGTGGTTATCTACAAACCAATTAGTATCCCGTTAACAAAGATAAGGAATAATTATATATAATATAAATAAATTATCCGTAGCGTTCGTTTATAATAATAATAATGACGATAAACGTCGAAAACCGCTTATTATTCGGTGACTTGTTTTCATCGTCCTCTCGTGTTCACAGTGAACATATAAAATATACATCTGTTCCTTTTTTTTCACTTCGCTTATTCTCCTTTTTTTCACCGCTCATTTCCCTCGGTCTTTAATTAATTTATAACGTACCGTTCAAGACGTTCAAAATTTTTCGACGACCAGACACTTTTTTAATAATAAATTATCGTCGATCGCAATCTCTCGCTACCAAAATGTCAGCTTGAATTTAAATAAATTATAAAATGCCCGAAAGCCCTGGAGCGATAATTTTCGGCCCCGAGAGTAATGAAATGCAGCCGCGTATGGCTATTCGTCGGCCAAGAAAGAGCTAAACTTAGAAATATATAAGGGGGGAGGACCCCTTATCACGACATATCACAGTTTCGGAAATCACAAACTTTCGTTGCCCGTCTCATTCGATCCATTAGCATAGTCATGTTCTTTCTGTTAGGTAATTTATTTAGTCCCTCTCTTCTCTCCAGCTGAACTCGACCCGTTACCGGAATAACCAAAGCCTGTCAAACGTACATTACACATCAACCTGAAAATTAATTTTAATTGAATAATATGCGCATTCAAACTAAAAACAGGGATGTGTAAACAATTTTACACACTCGTTTTAATAAGCGTTTTATTCAAATATCTATATTTCACTGGGCTGATCAGATTCTCATAAATAGGATATGATGATACTTTACATTGAATATCATTCGGCCGAATTAACATAACGACGAAGCAATTCAATACTGTCATAATTTTGCACAAATGTTTGAATTCGTGTGATGAAATCATAATAAAAAGCGAGGATTAGGACCCGAGGATGAGAAATTAAGAGGTGAAGTTTTTATGGCGGATTAAATGACAAAAAGTATCGCGAATATAAATTTTCGGTTTACCGTTATAAAAACGTACCATTTTTTATCGCTCTAAAAATTTTCTTATCAGTTTTATGATATAGTTGTAATCCACTAACATTTTTTAAAACCCCATTAAAAATAATTATTCAAACCCTATCTTTCTGTTCTTTCCGTAAAAATAATAATAATGAAACGTTATGAATTCGACATCCTTAAACTTTTAAATGATTCATTTCACAAAAAAAAATTGATTTATAAAGTTAATCAAATTATTGCAGTGAGAAACAAATTGTACAAACATTTATTTTTCGAAATGTGAATAATTTATCAGTTTATTGACTTAACTTTTTTTCGGGCCAAAATATCAGAATTTTATTGCCTAATATATTACCAACTTTATTATATTTTTTGACAACGGGGGTCAAACAGAAATTGTTTTGAAACATTCCTATAAAATATCGATTGGGACGGTACAGATTAATACACCGGAACAATTTTTCAACGAAACGCGATGGACAATTTTGACGAATATTTAATTACGATTCGTCTGGTCGTGTGCGTGCGGCGCTGTAAAAATGAATTATGCCATAAAACGTTTGCACAGAACAATCTGTCCTGATGGTGCGCCGTTCCATTAGCTGGATGAAATAAAAGTTCCGACCAATTGCGGCGACTCCATTTCTTAATTCGAGGCTCAATTTTGGCTCGATTCAACAAACCTCTCACCGAATTGCAGACAAATATGCCCGCTCAGGATCCACGAATCGCCGCTACCGAAAGATGAAAATCTCGCGAAGGACAAGAATATACCAACGGAGAAAAATTGGAAATTGATGGCCAACGATGATAGTCGATCGGGGGATCGTAAAAACCGGCAGACCTCGGCACGTGAAGTGCGGCGACGTCAAATAAATTTGAGATGTATATTGGGGTCGTGCGATCGCGGGGCGCTCGCAGGTTAATTGGAGCGGGCTAATCTTCGGAGCGGCTAATTTATATTTAGTGGCGCTGAGCGTCCGACGAGCATACGCGAAAAGAAAACCGGCAACGTCGCTTACGCGCGCATACCTGTGCAACCAAGTACTGACTGTTTCACTTTGTCCGTCTTTTCGGCTCTTCGTTCGGGATATAAGAAACGGAAGGGGAATGGACACAAAAAAAGGCTCACTGCTATGCCGATGCGTGCGCGTGTACCGCAATCCCCCTTTAGTCTGGATTGCTATTGCTTCGCCACTGCAGAATTCCGCGCATCCAACCAGATTGATGTCCAAGCATTTTTGGCAATTCTCTGCAAATATGGAGGAATCGAGCTTATTTAAGAGGACCCTTCCTTAGGTTGATTGTCCTTCGCATACATCTCACTCTTTTTCTCCCCTCTCACTCCCTCCTCGAATTACTCATTTACGATGTACACAAACATTCCAATTTTCATTTATTGTTATTCCATCATTTGATTTATCAAGTTGTACCAGTTTGCACTCAAATTACAAATTGAAAATTGTGATGAAAATCATGCAATTCGCAGGAATTGGCACGATTTGCGCGAGCGGTTGGTTAAATAATTGTTATTGGTATTTAGTATGGTTAAACAAATAGATTCCTGTTTCAAGAGTCTTTTATTTGTTACTATATCGATATATCCAATAGGAAAATATTGAATGCACAAATCAAACGTCGCGCTTTCAGAGATAGTATGAGTTGGATTGTTTATTTATTGTATATACGTGCCGTAAAACAAGTTGATGTTTATCAAACGACTTATAGCTTTATCTCAGCTCAAATTCGGGTCGGAGTGTTAATTTAAATGCACCCAAATGATATTTTGTGTTTTATTTTTAGATTGATTTAAATTGAAACATCGACAGTGTCCTTTTGTTGGATTAATACGTACTTGAAAATGTATTCCGAATGAAACAATCGTGTATCATTTTTATGAACATAACTTTATTAATATTTCGATAAGCCAAAGCGTCGAAATATTGAAATGAAGCGAGAAACAAGATTTTTATTAAATATCTTGATCAAACTTATAAAAGTGTACATTTTTCATCTCAAATCCGGTTTACAATTTTATCAACATGAAATCGCTCCACACGGGCCGCCTATTCCTGGAATGTCATTTCGAATTCTATTTACTCTCACATCAAGCACCGATTAAATCAGCAGTTAAACAATCATTGATTAAAAAACGACAAACAAGAAAATCAACCAGAACAGATGGCAATTGTTGAACAAATAGAAAACGCGAAGTAGACTTTCGTGTTTTTATCGCAGCCGATGACTATGGCAGAGGAATTTGAACTACACGGACTTTTTAATGAAAGAAAAAGGTTTATGGCTGTAAAAATGATGTCACGACGTTATTTGAGCGATTGTAAAAGTTTTTCGCAGCTCGAAGTATAGATCTTATTACGTATACAGTAAAACTGAATCGGCGCAATAATTCTCGTTGGTTATCTGTCGTTTATATGCGCGCTCACTAATAAAGAAAATCGTGTTACATGCAAATGACGCGACGAGATTATTGTGTGCGTCGATATAACGAATCTTCGTTCTCTTGGACTCGAATTTAGGAATTCATCTCCATAATGCCTGCGAGCTAATCACCATTAATGCTTTTACGGATGTATATTGAAATGCCTCGTATGTCACCAGATAACAGATCTTCCTCAAAAACCAATGGACATTATATTGTTCCCAACCACAAATTTATATCCGACTAAGCATTTTTGCGCGCATTATATCGCTTGTCCAAAGTTCAATTTACACACTATAATATCGTTAGAGAAATGTCTTTTCCATCTTTTGCTCATTGTTCCAATTTTTTCCTCCCGAAACTTATGTTCGTTGCTTCCTGATAAGGTCTATTCGTTTAATTTCCATCAGATTTTTTTTTCACATAAATTAATTTGAAACTAAGAATAAATGTTACAAAGACACAATAAAAAAATGGGTGTTGAAATGGCGTGACGAAAGATTCCAGGCAAATGAGGAGGGTATCATTTTTATTATAATTTTTGTCGTTTTAATGGCGCCATTATTGCCGAAGCAATGACTCGAAATGAGCCATTAGAAGTTGCTCGCTACCGTTACCTATATCTAAATGATTATTGCTATAAATTGCTCGTCAATCTAAGTACCAAAAAGTTCGGCACCGCGCGACGATGGCACGCAGTTATCGACGGCCTTTATCCGTGTTATCAGCCGTTCGGAGGTCGTTTCAATTGGGAAATGACACCCAACCTTTTAGGCATCGAAGGACCATACTCTCAAACGCGTGATAAATCCTGCGCAACGACTAATTCACGTAAATACAATCTCATCGCACGCTCTTTTCGTCTTTCTCTTTCATCGGCATACATTTTTCCTTTTCTATCCGCTCGAAAACCCACGCACACACATTTTTTTCAACCTCTGATATTAAATTGCGAAACAACTTTGTTCGAATTTCATTCAATGTTCGTTTGTAGAGTTTCGATCTTTTTTTTTCGTCTTTCAATTTTTCAGACTGATAAAACGTATCGGTTTTGTAAAATTATGCTCGAAAAATAAACAGACATTGAAGACACACCGAAAGCTTGCGAATAAATGTTGGCAACTTTGTATTGTTTCTTTTTCGTGGAAAAGTATATTCTTTGTAAGTTTAAGTGTAATTTCAAATTGACAAAGAAAGTTGTTAAGTCCATATTTCGTGTTTTCTTGGCAGAAGTAACGGCGCGCAACTTTCCGACGAGTTAAATTTTTTCGCAACTTAAGAAGCTCTGCGAGTCGTGATTTTCCAAATTGATGAAAACGTCAGGCCATCGCAGTTGAGATTTGCACGACTGCGATTTCGCTATTCGAACATAAAATGTTGCAATTTTTCGTATTTACTTGATTTTGTTGAAAATTGTGTTAAAACTGTGTCGCATCGATCGAATAAAGTGCGATCAAACTTGTTAAAAATGGAAAATGCATGAAAAATTGAAGCAAAAACGGTCTACTGAAAAAGAGAGAAAAAATTTAATTCAATTTTGTGGTAAGGTGAAATTTTTTAAATTTTTTCGTTCGCGAAAATGCATATTTATTAAAATAGGATTCAATGGAACAGAGTGCGGGTCGTCGAATTAATTGAGTTTGATTTTTTGCCGAGCGTGGAATTAACACAGTTTTCCTTTTGGCGCTTGGTGACCCGCGCGTGTTCGGGAATGTGGTAGTGGCCGGCGATAATCGTGAATCGAATTGAGCTACGCGACGTGTAATACGCGATGTGTCTTGGGGAAATAGCTCGCGTGCGTGACGGCAGCGCGGCTCGGGCAAAAGCTCTCGCGGCTACTCGAACGGGAAAAGTAAAAGTCGGCATTCCTCTTGGGCTGGTTATGTTCGGGGTTATATAGTATGTGCATATGCGTGCTTATTTAGAGTCCAACAGGCTCCACTAAATGCAATACTTTACGCGCGGAGATGCGCTCGGATATACGAACGATCCGCGCTAGAGCGCGGCCAAGTGCTTTCCTTACCTTTCCGCTTCTTTGCCCGTATACTTAGCGACTCCTCTTTGTCCTGTCGATTAACCGAACGGAAACAAAGGCCCACGGCGCACAAAAAATCAATGAGAAAAAGATCCAATCGGGATGAATGGGAATTGTGTGCTCCGAATCGGCTTTAATTGGATTTTATCGTGATTAAAACTCGAAAGGGAAATTGTTTACAATTTAAATCAACACATCAATATTGTATCATCATTTGTTTATTACAACATTTCCCCAACTCTGGGACCAGTCGAACCGATTCGATTTTCGATCGCTATCCGATTCTGTATACCTTTTTCTTTCCCATCACACTTCTTTCGATTGATTTTTGCATTTTGAATGCGAGGTCATCTGCAAAGAGATTTCGTCACTCACCAGTGCGTCTTTTTTCTCACTCCCCGTTGCACTTCAAGCTTTCATTTCACGCTCAACCGGCAATTGCGTCAGTATATTTACTCGTTTCCAAACCCGAGGATCCGGGCCTCTCGTTACACGCGGATGCCTAAGATTCGCATCACTGCTCGCATTCTTCACACCACACCGCACGACATCTTACTTCGTCAAATAACAAAAATCTAATTGTACTTTTCGTTTTCAACAACATTTCTTTATCTACAAATGCAATCAAACTCTCCCATGTCAAAAGAAAGAACAAAAAATTGAAACGAACAAAATTACATACATCTGTCTGTTTGTTTGTTTGTTTAATTTAATTTCTGCCTGACATATGATATTGCCAACTTTCTACGTATAAAAGTCATAAAAAGGAGGCGCAGAAAAAAAATACGCATTGACGTCGTGTAATCCGTCGTGTTTGGTGCGCAGCGTAACATTAATAAAATTGAAATTCACTTTCTCCATTAAATCAAACGTGTAATTAAAATATATAAATTGCTTAATTACTCAATCAATTTTAATCAACGAATCGTACATGTTCCTTATTGCACAACCGCTTTCTTCTAATTCCCTTAACTGATTGCGCTGAAATAATAAAATTCAATTATACCTGCATCGGGAGGCGTACAAAAAATGAACCTCTGTTGATATTCCGACAACGCAAATAAGCCATTAATTAAATTCTCAGCTCTAATCCGGCGTTTGGGAAATGGCTGCAGAGAGCCAAGGAGAAACGCGAAAGCCAGATAAAAAGATGAGGAGGTGCAAACTGTGTGGCTCGGAACAAGACGAGGACAGACGAGATAGTACGAAAATAAATTCATTGAAGAAATGTCGCGCAAAGTGAATGAGATTCTGTGAGGTCAGAGTGGGCTGTCAGCGTCGCGATCTTTCGCAATCGGTAGGCAACTATTTCTGCGCCGACTATTTTGGAAATAACGTTCGATTGATAAATAGAGAAGCGAATGAATGGAAGCGTTTAAAATAGTCATGCACAAGTGCAACGCCGTAATTATAGCCCCGGGGCCGATGATTTGTCGGCAGTTTCAGTTGGACAATTTTTCACGCGCGCGTTATCCTCGTGTTTGTTTCGAGGAGGCGTCGCGTGCACGTCTCGCCCAACACCGACTGGCAAACATTTTTCGAGCGTCGCGACGCATCTTGTGCTCCCCTTTTGCTAGCACGTCCTTTGCCTCGCAAACCGTGTTCTTCCCCCTCGCTCTCAACTTGTCTCGCTCCTTTTTGTCCTCATTTATTCGCTCGGCCGCTAGCTGCACTAGCGCTCTATCTTCCACGATTCGCCGGAAATTCTATCCTTGGGGTGCGCTTTAAATGCTTGGACAAATATTTTTTTCCGCCGCCACGCGAGTTCTCTTTCACTTGATTCGATTCGAGCAATGTTGAGGCTCTTGCGCGAGCACTGTTTAGACGCACGCTCTGATAACACGTGCACCTTTTTTTTCTTACGCCCTCCTTTTATCAGACGCAGTCTGTCGCAATCATTAATAGCTCCTGCACATTTTCAACCCCCGTTTCTTAACTTGCAATATATAACTGAACATATCTCGCAAACAAATCTGATCTCAAATGTTTCGACATTTGTTTCGAAAATTTTTTTAATGCGAAATAAAGATTTCAAACAAGTACGATTGTTTATGGATTGTTACGAATTGTTTGCCATTTGAAGAATCAAGGAATTATGTTTCGCACAAACGTCTTTTTCGTCGTCTTAGAAAAAGATTTTTTTTTCAGGTCTTAGTGTCTTATTTAAGAGAATGTTGTGAAGATAAGACACTTTGTTGTTGCGCTTAACACATTTTTGCAGTCATTATAAAAGTTTTAATAGAAACAAATGACATAATAATGTACAATTCCGTTGCGACAGTGAATTTATGATACACTTTTTGTAGGTCTTGTTAAGTGCACTTTCTGCAAGAACAAATCTCGATGCCATGGCAACAAAGTAAACATATAAAACGTTTTGTTTGAAAAGTCTCCCGTGTGAAAACTATTGATTCCCGTTCGCTCGCTTTTATCACTCGGTGTTTTTTTGTGTAATCAAAAGAATTATCAATTTCAAAACAAGCACGTTGGATCATCAGGATAATGACTGACAATGTTATCCATTTTTGCGTAATAATGTAAAAGCAGCGTCGGTATATAATTGAGGCGAACGAAATTGGAGTCTGCTGTAGAATCAACATGATCCATCATTTTTGCTTTCGCGCTGTCTCTAACGCGCAATGCGCATTTAGAAGCTCGTCAATCTAACGGTATAAAACTCGCGAGTAGAAAAACACATGACCATCAACTAATAAATGGCAAATCCCCCGTGGCAGGATGAATATTTATTTCAGGCTCTGAATATTCGTGCGGTGAGCGGATTTTTTTCGTTCCCCGCAAATGGAAACATCTAGCGGGCACGTAAAAAAATCGCGCGGCCGTTTTGCGGCAAATAAACATCGACTTGATCGCCCGCGGGCCTTGTCCGGCTTTCTCTCCCGTGGGACGCGGCCTAATTGCTCGCATTTCGACCGGCGACGCTATGTTAATCGCGTTATTTAATAACAAAATCGAGCTTGCACGTTAACGACCGCGCGTAAATAATCCCGCGATTGATGCGCGCAGCGTTTTAACGCAACTAGTTATAAATATTGCCTGCGACTTGCCGGAGCAACTAATTCATTATATCGTAAATGTCGCGATCACAAACGTGCAACATAATTATACGCTTGCGCTTTTCGCGTCCCTGCATCATCATCAAAGCGTATAACAATAACGGCGCGTAATTATACACAGATGTAACAATCTAGCTCTCAATGGGACGATGACAAAAAATGTTCTCTCAACCAGAGACGACGGAATGATTGAAAAAAAAAAACTAAGTCGAAAAATGACGCCGAAAATAATTTTTGCTCGCGGACTAACGTAACGCGATACACGAATAACATTTGCGAAAATATAAAAATCGTGATTTGCAGCGTAATGAAAGGCGCAATAAAACTGATTTTTAAAGCCGCGCCAGGCTTTACGAGGTATTATTTTTCGTAATGTGCCTGCCGCAGTTTTATCATTGCCTCTAGTGTATGCAACTTTTGTGCAACAGTAACTTATCTCGCGGTGCCTGAGCATTGACACATCCTTCTTTTCGTTTTTTGATAGATTTGATAAATAATTTTAACTCTTCCCTTTCATCGGGTATGAATAATTTGACACGATAAAGTATCGATTCATAAATTTTCAAAAGGCGTAAAAAATCGCAAAAACGAGTTTTTCATTTTTTTTTTCGTCATCAATCAAGGTGAAATAATCGTCTACTTTTGAACGCCTCTGATTAGCCAAAAATCGTGTGATTGCCAAGCGGATTATAATGTTGCATAAAAGTTGACTGAGTGGGACTGAAGAAAAGAAGCAATCGAACGTTCGGTCGGGCGTTTTGGAACAAGGTTTCAAGTTCGCGAGATAAAAACGTCGTCGACAGCCATTAATAATACAGGTAGCTGGTGCGAGCGATATAATGCGCGCGGGTTGCATGCTTGTCGCGCAGCTCCTTCGCAAAGCTCGACCAACGGATAGAAAGAGAAGCTCGTTAAAGAGCTCGCACCCCATTGCGCCTTAGGCCGCGATCCAGCCACTTCTCGCTTTTTTCCCATTTTTTTTTCTGCTCCGCGATGGCTCGTCGGCGCGAGACGCGTCTCATCTCGTATCAACAAACTCGATTTTGTTGATTCCATCCGCTCGCCGCATTACGACAAACAGACGTGCATTTCCATACGAGCACATCAAGGGGTTGTTGATTTTTCTCGCTGGAAAAAGTGGAAAGAAAAAAAGAGTAAAATTTCGTTTAACTTTTGGAACACCGATGAAGCATTGTATGAATGCATAAGCGTTTCGACTTGTCAAACTTCTTCGTGTCTCCTCTCCTCTGCGTCTCTGCGACCGTTGAAATTTCACGCAAAATGACAAGAGACGTCGACGCTATCGATCGTGGGATTTGTCATTAAATTATGCGGGTTTTGTTCTGCTCTGACGAATTTGCATCAGCCACGTACGTTCCCTTTTGCCCTGTTAGTTTTAGTCTGCAAACAAAATTGTTACGTTTCTGTTATAAACAAAAATTGAATAAAATACGCGTTTGTTTTTATCGTCTCAAAAATGTTCGATTTGAAATCTGATATTGATTGTCGAAAAAAATTGATGATTAAATTCACTTGCTTATCCTTCGCGTGGATTTCAAGTGCAATCAATTTCATAAACATGTCACGTCAATTTCACAAGAGCATTTATTTGTGTGTCTGGTATTAAATAGCGCTCTGATCGATTTTATCAAAGTTTCAAGTGCAGAAACATGACGGCATCCAAAAGATCCTTTTTATATCATTGCCAATGACCAAAACTAATTACAATTATCAGGCATGCGAGTTTAATCATAAACTATAATGTACGTGTTTCTCTTGTTTCAGGTACGCGAATCACAACATGGCACACACTTTTTGCGCGCGAGTAATTGGCATCGGGGCGTAAGCGAATAAGAGCAATTATTCCATTGTGTTCAAAACGCACGCTTTACATATTCATACTGTAATAATCATGCATGCGATTGTTATAAATATAAAATGATGGAAAATTAATATCGCTCGAAACAATGTTTCAGAGTAATTCCAGCAGTTGATTCAATCAGCGCAGTTTTTTTTTCGTGTAAAATGAAACACAATTGACAACGTAAAGCTATTAACTGACGCTTTTTCAATTAAAATACCATCATTCATATCGCTGATACGATTATGCTTCAGCATTTTAAATTCGATTGTACATTTTTCGCAATTTTTCGGTGTTTTAACTACACCGTTAATGTCAAAGGTTCAATAATTCTTTTCTCTTTCGCAAAAACGTTCTGTCTTTTTTGAAATATTATCTTAACAGTAATCTTTTTTTACAACTTTTGTTTGCCTTTTTTTTCAAGCCATTAACTGCGTCGTGTTCATTGTTTTGTTTAGTTCTTAAACTCATAATTTTCTATCTCTCTTTTTCTGAGACTTTTTATCCGGTGCGTAATTACATTAATCTTAAATGTCATAAGTAAAACACAAGTACTCGTGGATCGTTTGTTTGCAACAGAAAGTCTATTAACTTTTAGCTACAAAGTGAAAGCGAATTCAACTCCGCCCAAATTCGTTTCTTTTTCGGAGTCGTCAAGTAAACAGTCGATTACATCATGGCTGATTCTTCTTTTGTGCCCAAATTGGAGATCTTGACGTTGACAAAATATAGATCATTTTTTAAAGTCACTCTTACGGAACGATTTTTCGAAGAAACACAAATATTATGTCTACAGAAACAACATTTTTATTTTCGAGATCAATTTTTTTGTTCATTCCAATAACTCCATTCGGAACAAAGATACCGGCCATCGAGTAAAAAATCATACTTTATCATCTGGCCTGAATAAAAATCTCAATAAATAACATTCCGCCCCTGTTTTATAACGATCTTCATCAGACAAGAAAAAAATATGAAAAAAAAACAATGACTGTTGAAAAACTAATTAAAGCAAAAAACAAATTACGAGCATTGGACAGAGTTAAAAAATGTGCGAGGCTGTCCAATTAGGTGTATAAAAATTAATTGAATTTGCAGTCATAACTCTGCGCTGAAGTTTTATAAATTTGAATGTAAACACAAACTATACGATTGGAGCGAAAATTGCGCGGCCACCGGGTGCATGCATCGGATGAATCAACATAAAGTAACGAGAGTCGTGCTAATAAAATAATTATTATATTGGAAGTGCGTAATAGATTCTTGGAACGCATTAACCGGTCGAGATAAATCGCGCGCGGCGACTGCAACAGACGGGCTAACGGACCAAACCGCCGGCCCAGACGAAGAGGCAGAGAAGAAGAGCGAAGCGAAGTGCAGATTTATATCGTACGCGTATGTTGCCCAAATCGAGCCATTTACGAGTCACTTTTGATAAGCTGTCTCATTGGGTGGATGCCGCGCTCCGGGCAACCGCCGCAAACGCAATCGATCGGGCTGCGAGGTGGCGCTAAATGCGACGAGTGCATAGATTCGTTCGAGATTGATGCCTCTGATGGGGCAAAATTGTCGTTGATAAGAAATCTAACAGTTTCGATTTCAATCCCGATAGCGTCTCAGATCTTGCCTCTTAATTCAAGACCACTCTCTTTTTTCGTCCTTAATCGCGATTCCGAGGAAAATCAAAAGTATAACTTTTTTTATGATCCGCTGATAACAATGTTTTAAGGAAATAAAGCGACTTATAAAAAAAGTTGGTTCCTGAAAATGTTGAAACGGCTTTTCGTTGAAGCACTTAAACTCGTTTCAGCGTTTAAGGATAGCAAAAAGGGCCAAAAAATTGGGGGTCGCAAAACCGACGAACGTGCTTCGAGCGTAAAATATAATTTGGCCTTATTCGCGCGCGTCGCTTATTTCACGGCAACAAAACAAGCGAGATTAACGGGAAAAAAGTTTGAAAAAAGGGGGAGAAAAAGGAAGACGTCGACATGAAAATTCGTGCCCGAAAAGATCATTTAAATACAAGCACTCGCGGTAATTGCATTATGTGTTTTATCGCGACGTGGTATCATCGGCTGCAATTACGTTTGATCGGGGCAAAAAATTTTAAATTCCAACGAGCATAATTAGCCGTGGCAAGTCTCTCGAAAACAATTTAGATAATTCGACAAATCGTTTCATTAAGTCAATATAAACTGGAACGATCGGCTGAACAAAAAAAAACAGATTCGTTAAATCGCGTCAGAAAAATAAAAATATTATTCAAGTGTATTCAGCTCACTCGACATCAAATATGATTTTTGTGTGTTGTAGAAAAAAAAAACAAATAAAGCCAGACGAAAAAAATGAAGAGGTCCTTCTTACAATCGACTATTTATGATTTTCTGTCGATGATAAATCTACTTGAGATAATGAATAAAACATTTGGGAGTAGGTTGTCGAAGCATTAAAATAATCAGGAAACTGGCGCTGAATGGGAATTAAAGTTGGACGATTGTTTACCGTGGTGATGATGTTAAAATATTTTCGTGACTGTTGCGCGCGCCATTATTCCCGGGATTAAAAGAAAGTAAAACCACAGAAACCTGAGCTTGTAATCCGGATGCATATAAAGTAACAGGACAGACATTCCAAATTACTCATGGAACATCAATTTAAAGGAACGTGCGAGCGTTCGGTTCAACAGAGACACACGCTCATTTTTGGCTCTGCTTTTTACGCTTCGTGAATTTTAAATGCTTGCGTTATCCTTTAATCGTACGTTAAGCGTTTTCGTTCCTCTCTCTCTTGCTTCTATCCTACTTGGTTGATTTTGTTTTGTGTATCGCTCTTTTTTTCTGCATGCACCGGTTTTCACCCGAACTCGGACACTTCAAAATTTCGACGAGTAGATCTTCGTATTTTGTAAACGCTGCAGTCAGCACAGCGCTAAACTCGGTATACGAACACGTATCCAGTTTATCGTTTCCGCTATTCGATCAATGAATTGATTCAATAAAAAAATTAGATAGATTGAGTTCGCTCGAATCATTTCGATTGGCGCGTTCTGATTTTGTCGAGCAATTACTTTTTCTAAATCAATATCAAAACTTGTTCCCAGATTGTGATTCAATTTTTTCTCCTGATTTTTTTTGTTGTACAAAAAAGGACGAGAAAAATAAATACGTCAGCTTTTTGGACAATTGACTTGTAACTCGGAGATAAAATCATTCGCAAAGGACACACGTTATTTTCTGTTAATTAAAGCCATTGTTTAACGGGGACAAATATCAAAGGTGCTAGAGTGCGCGATAAAGAGCGCCAGGGGGAGGGTACGTGCAATGACAATGAAAATTCGAGCCGGGAATTCATTACGGTGACTGTTATGTTTTCGAGAAACGCTTGTCGTGTATTTTTTTGCGACGGAGAAAGTTTGTGTTTAGTGTCGGTGGTTATGGTTGTGTCGTCGTGTTTGCTCGGCGTAGTAATGTGGTAATTAGGCGTTAATACCGTCAGTTACATTAGAGTTAATAATGACGGTTTGAACGCTAATTAGTGACGGAGCCGAGAGTCCCGCGGACAATCATAAATTTGAGGCAAAAACCGTTGTTTCGGTCGTTGAATTTTTGTTAGCTTGTTTATAGACGCCGGCGAGCGTTTTAATAAGAGGCGTCTTGTGGGTCTTCAATTTGATCATTTTCGTCGTTTCAATCAATCAGAATTCGAGCGACCGTGGCAACGACGACAGACTCGAGTGTGTAACGATATTCCTCAATTCGGTGGTTGTGATGCAAATGTTTGGCTAACCTTCAAGAAAGTCCTAACATGTCCGCGGGTCCCACACATTTTAATATGGACATTGACAGTTTGACATTCGAATTTGAATATTCAAACAAGACCTGAATATTCAGATGCGAACAAGCAAGTAGCAGTTGGAACACCAAATGCTAAACAATGTCGTAGAAATAGGTGAAGAAAAATCGTTGACAATTTAATTTAAAATTCACAGCAGGTTTCAAAGTTTTCATGTTGAATCAACTTCGTCTGATCGATACAAAAGGTAGAAATAGAAACATGTACGCCAATAAAGAATGGAAAGGCTTGCAGCAGTTTGTTTTTTCTGCTCTATCATAAAAATTATAATACAAAATATTTTAAAACGAAAAAAATGTCAGGAAAGAGTTTTTCGAATCGCAAATTTGCATAAACATAGATTTTAGATTGTTGCAATGGTTTATCAATCGATGCACTTTGTAGATTGGGATAATGCGTTTGTTCCAAATGTTGTTCCATTTTTCAAACGACGGGTTATTTGTATCGCGATGATCAAGAGCACGTAACGTATGCACGTATCGATCCAACATTCGTAGATGAATTTTTGCGGCGTAGCAAAACAATTGACATCTAAATGTTATCGTTATTGAGTCCGAGAGAGCTTACACGGCGTGCCCCATAACCGGTTGATAAACACTAAGTGTCTCATAACCGGTTGATAAACAGTAACTTACTTACGAACATCATTCACATCGAGAGCCGGCCCCACACACGTGCTCGTTACGAAAAATGGCATTAGCGTTCGTCAGTGTTAAATGGCGTTTAATAGTGGCCGTAAGTTTGTCCACGCCGGTTTGATTAAACGGGCCTGCAAACATTGTTCCCCGAGAGCATAACGACGCTGTGTAAATTATAATTCTCGCTGCGAAATATGTGTCGACCAAATGGCGTAGGCTGCGCCACATTTCTTTCTTTTCTTGCGCTCTGTAATGCTAACCCACACGCCCGTGACACTCGCGAAAAAATCCTTCACACTCTCTCCACTTTGACCTTTTTTTTTTAGTATGTTGCAAAAGTTAATTTTATCGTCGTTTCATATTTATCGTTTGTCGTTGAATAAGTTTGTTATAAGTTGGGCGATAAACGCGCGACCATTTGGTGCGTTGTTTTATGTATCAAAAGTTTGGGTCGGGTAATGGATCAAAAGGAGATTAAGCGAAGTTGCTTTTGCAAAATTTCGGTGCGATAATTTGAGTCTGAAGACAAATAAATGATGAAGCAAAATTAGCCCGCCCGTGCGCGCCCGCACTGCATTTTACATTATCCTTGTAACTTGCTTGTTATTACCGTTAAAGTGTCTCGACAGAACGATCTCTGGCGGTAAAGCCGGCGCGGCCAACTTGGCGAATTGCCTTTATGCATTATAAATGCCGCGTAGAAAAATTATTATCCGCGCAGATGCTGATGAATGATTTACAATTTCTGCCGCGTAAAGGTTAATTTTAATTAGTCGCATTTAATTGATATAAAATTGTGATTCATTTTGATCCGCGCAATTATAAATGAGCGTTTGTTTGCACACGTAAGCCCGGGTCGCAAATCAAATTGCAGAATTGATTGCACACGACCTATATATACATGTTCTCTGCGGTTCGCTCAATTAATACGATGTAACAGTTACGTAAATATTAATAAAAACTTGTCTACGATTAATGCTCAGCACTCAACCCGCGGTCTTAATCAAATATTTTCTCAACTTAAATAACGCAATAAAACAAACAAACATAACCACACTTTTATGAGATTTTTACAACTCTTGAATTATTATTCCTTGTCTAACTATTAACATCAAATGATTATTTCTCCTAAATTGATTATTTGATTTAAACTTAGACGTTTCGGGATATGAAAAAATGCTTGGTAACTTTCAAACCCCACAAAAACAAATCTGTGAGCTATATTTTTATTGTTTTCATTTTTATTTCTCTTGTATTTCATAGTTATGAACAAATTTTAATCAAATAATGTTCATAATAAAAGTTCATTAACAAAAAAATGTTCATAAACAAATAACGATGTACTGCTACAATTAAGTGACCGCAACTCGTTACTTTTCACGAGTCGCAATTTATCGCAATTTAAAAATAGTAAAAATCATAGAAATGACAAACATAAGGAACATAACAAAAATAAGAAACACCATGAAAATAACAAAAAATAACAAAAAATAACATACATCCTTTTTTTTGTTATTTTTGGAAAATGGCATTTGACAAATTTGAGCGGTGACTGGGAAAAGCGCGTATAAATAATGGCACGATTGGGTTCATTAAATAACGTGAGGCATTGTATCAAGCTAAGTTCATTTGTCCGTGACAGTAATTCACTTTGGTTGCGAAACGTATAAACAAAATAATTAATATTTGATAGCCGCTAGATGGACGATTGAATGGAAAAGCGCTTTGTGGCGGACAAAGAAGTAATTTATAAAGCTCCGAGAAGACACGCTCGCGATGCAACTGCATAATATAATATCCGTGCACGTGACACGGATCGCGTACGTGTGGTACATGCGCCCGGCAATTGCGAAGAGTGAAAGGCAATTTTGCAGTCGCTACCTCCCTCGCGAAAGTACGAGAACCCATCGCGGCCATCAAAATGCCAAACGATTATGAGTTTCAACATTTGCCTTGATGATCGACGCATTCGATCCCTCGCCTAACGACAAATTGATATTTACATTAATAATGCACAATTAATCGCCGCCTCGTTTGTAAATCCAAACAGCCGTTTCTGTCCCTTTTTCAATGCGTGATTAATCACCCGGGAAAACTTTTTCCGCCTCTTCTCATCCCCCTCTCGCACCGATTTGACGCAACGAGATTTTCCTCCGAGTTTCTCATCTTACGCGCAAACTGTCCCATTCACTCAAGAACATTTCAAGAAGATACTCATATTACTTATCGAAAGTATCTCGTGTTACGTTAACATTTTCCTCAAGTGTTCCTGGTCACGCGAGCGCGTTTCAATGTAGAGTTACATTTTCATTATCGTGTGCATTATAAGCTCGCGTCAAACTCAAAGTGAGAGATTGTCATGTTTTGCGTTATTTTGTGGTCCCGTAAGTGAAATCCTGTATTAAACTTCCGATGTACTTTGAGGCGCAACTTTTCACTCTGTTTGTCTCGGTCCGTCATTTTCAAACTATAACTAAAATGAATTTCATCTTTTTCGAACACTCTTCTAACTACCGTTTTCTGTTCAAACATTTCAAAATGATTGTTCGCCGTATAAGGTATCGAGTTGAAATATATACGAATGTTCCGAGTTTCTTTTTGGATTTCACATGGGATGTTATCGTTATAATGCAGTCTACTTTTTTCATATCATTTAGCGTTTGGGGAATCACGCTTTATTGAAATAAAGTTCAGAAAAGTAGCAAAACAATGGGCAATAAACAGCGCGGCTATCCGCGCTGCAACGACAGCAAGGGGGGGGGGGCGCGGAGCCGAGAGGTCAATTCGAAGTGAGCCCTCGTGTTAGTTTATCTTTCTCGCGCATCTCCTAATAGTACCCGCTATTAATTACAGGAATATACGCTTCGTTATATGTTAACGCGGATCTCGCTGGAAATATCGGTGCTTTACGATTATGCGCACAACATGTTAATTTTACAGCTCCAACTCTCCAAACTGGACTGCTTGTTTATGAGCAACGCGGGATACGCGGGTGTGCAGCAGCGTCTTGTTCAATTTCAGCGATGCGATTTCCTTCCACTTTTGTGTTTTGTTGCACACTGTCAAAAATCAATTTTTCTTCGCTCTCTAATATTTGGCAGAACATTTTACATCTATCATACGATGTTTGCTCAACGATTTGTTATTAATCGATATTTCATTCAATTATCTCTGCGAATTCGACGAGCCTTTTTTTTTTGCAAAACAAATCAACCAATTTCATTTCCAAGTTTGACACGAACAGATCTTTGATCAATTTCAATTTTAGCGCAATGAGAAAGGGATGAATAAGGAAATCGCTCGAGACCTGATTGAGAGTTTTTCTTGGGAGGGGGAAAAAAGTAAAAAGAGAGAGAAAAAATAATGGAATTGTGATTTATCGATAAAGCAGCGTGCGGGAACGTTGTCGCGTAGGCGCTGCTGGTCCTCTGGCTGTCGCTCGACTACTCGCGGATGGGTCAACGACTCGGGCCAGAACTAGTCCGATGCGAGGACGCGCAAGCCGGTCTGTTGCGTGTTATTACGCGCGTTCCCAGCCGATAGGCAGAGGCAGCGCTCGCAAACTACTACTGCAACCGAAATTGCTATATACAGCGATGAGCGACACAGACACGAGCTCGCGAGCCTGTGTCTGTGCAAGAACCGAGCGCTGCACAAACTCTCGAACAAGGATTAAGTGTTATTCAACTATTTTCGACGGATTGCGAATCTTAAGCGACGCTTTTCGAGCCTGTCGCGTGTTCGCCCGTTCAGAATTTTCGTCTACAAAGACGGGCTCAGGGATTACTCGCAAGATCTCTTGGCTTTTCATTCGTTTGTCTGAAAACAACTATTTGTTCCCCAAATCACGATCAACTTTTCGTCTACAATGTTTTATTCTTAGATTAACATTTTCGTCTTATTTTCCGTTGCGTTTTCAGTTCATTAATTTGCTGTAATTGCGTTCCACGGATTGATTGTACTATATATAGATAGGTTTGAGTGAAATGATACTGACGTTAATAAAATTTCCGAAAGAAGTTTAATTGAAAAGCCATGTGTATCAATCATGAAATACAAGGGAATAAAGGAGTTAATAACATGTCAATTGAGATTGGAAATTATACACGGGATTGGAGAAAAAGCGCAAAATTAGATATGTAAATTATGGGTAGTTATAATAAATATTCGTGGTAAACCGGTTCTTTTTCCCGTGCATTGTAACGTTATTAAAGTTTATCGAGAAAACGAAACTAATAAGCTAAATTACGTTTGATTTATGTAAACATATTTCAGAGCCATCAAGAAAAGCCGCACTTGTATGAAAAGAGAGAGCAAGTAAAAAAACCACGCATGATCGCGTCCCGGTAGACGAAAAATTTTGCTACATCGGTTGCGCGTGATTTTCTATTTTTTTACGACTCTCTGCAGAGTTTTGTCATCAAACGCGATTGCCATAAAAATTTGTCATGTTACGAAAAAATATATTGGCTGTGGGTCGCAACCGCAATTTCGTAAATCAATTTACACAAGCTGGAAGAAAAATAAAACAGACACAAGCGAAGCGAATAATTAATTATCCAAACTGCAATAAAATAACGAATAAAAAGTTTGAAAATCGTTTTGGTTTTTTGTTTCGTGCTCGGGGAAAAAAGACGCATCCCATCCTCTCTCATCTCCGTGAGAGACCGGTTTATGAGAAATTGGCGCATAAGATTCTAAGACGGCGAGAAAAGATTCGCGATGTAACGAGTAACGCGCGAGTCAGTAACACGAGTCGCGTTATTATTCCTGAATATTCGTCGACGTTTCCTCGTTATAGTTTGCAAAAATTTCCAATTAACATTCTCGAAAATTTAGTACCGCGATTCATTGAACGAGATACCGGCAAATTATTAAATCCTTCGCTGTGTAACGTGCGAGTTTTATTGCGCATGACAATTTCGGAAATCACATATTTCAGAATCCGTACAAGTGAAAAAACAAAACAAGAAAAAAAAACGTTTCTTTCCAATGTCACAGGGATGACACAAATCGTCGGTTAGTTTTAATTGCAACGTCATAACACTCTACAAAGTATAGTAATAAGCTGATTTTTGGATGCGCGGACGGGTTATTACATCAGTTATGGTACGATCGAAATTCGAGTCGTATGGGGGGAATTTGAGGAATGCCAATATGCTGCGGTGGAAAAAGAGTCTGGACGTTCCGAGTCCTGTTGATTAATTTTGGACGACTTCTTGTCAGCGCGACGTGCAGCCGGCTAATTCGTCGAAATGTTGTGGCATCTTCTGTGTCGCTTAACTCGTGTCAGAAAAAGCTTCTCGACAACATAGTCAGAGCTTCGTGCTACTCATACTGCGATTAATTCATTTCATATCATCACGACCAAACCGTCACTTTATAGATCATTCATGTACAACTTTTTTCCCACACGCTTTTTTTTGCAGACGTGTCGTATGTCCATTCATTTTGTCGTCCAATCAAATTTTTGGTCCGAAATCATGTTAAGCGAGATGAGAAAAAAGATTAATACTAAAAATAACAGAGTTGACGTCCTATATACATGTGGTATCATAAAAATAATGATCTTCCAAAAGTTGATTGACAAAATTTCCACGAATTCGGCGCAAAGTATTCGAATTGGACGCGTGGAATTGAGTAAACGCCCGTCTGCTATTGACATAAATAATTAATTTTATAGTTAAATAAAAAGCGACGCGAATTTAAAGGCACAATAAAGTATGCATGTTGACACGAGCATTTTTACGACTCTGACGCGATAAAATATAAGCGACGTCGCGGTCCTGAAATGTGATACCTCGCGTATTCAAAAATACTAAACAATTCAATTGCCAATGAATGCGATTTCTGAATTGCCAATCATCTGCTAAATTGGAAATGAAAAAAGAAATTTTTTCAATAATTCGCGTTGTTGAAACGTTTTCTTTTTTTTTATCATTTCATCAATAACTTAAAAGCAAAATAAATTGGCAGTGTTTTTACGAAATTGAAAAAGAAATTTCCATAAGTGTCATTTCGTGAGAGAATCGAGTTAATTGCGAATGAAATTCTGTTTGAACAAAAAGCGGCCACAAATTACAGTACAAAAAGGCTGTGTCACACTAGCCTGAAGACAAAAGTCACAGATGTTGAGATAAAGCAAAGGCAACTGTAAAACAACAAAATTATGGTCGACGCACATCAGAAATCTCATTCAAATCGACGTAATACGAATATTTCGTATCGCTTCATTATATGCGAGCAGTGCCGAATTATTGTAATTTGGAAGCGGCCACTTTTTTTGGTGCAACTCAACTACGCCCTTTACGCAGCCTGCAATTTTCGACGAACCATGTGCGTTACGCGGTACAACTTTTACCGGCAAACAAACATTCGTCATTATAACGCGATCATCATTTTATTCCGCTCTCGTAGACATTCATTTCGAATAAATAACTCGCTTCATTTTGTAGTCGAAAAATTTATATAACGTGTATTTTCCGTCTGTCAATATTTTATAATTCCGCGAACTTTCACCGCGCGAATTATCTCATAATAAATCATTTTTCAAACAGTTTTTCGGTGTATGAATGAATAGGCAATAAATGTTCGCTTTAACATTTTTTAACAGCATTCTGTTGTAGGCGTTTTTTCGATTCTTCTTTTTTTTCACATTTTTAGCAACTAGATTTACGACTGGGTTGTGTAATTTTAACAAAACACGATGCCTATAATGAGCAATTCAATCTTGCAAATTTTACGTGTTACAATTGTTGAACAAGAGAGATAGAGAGAGGTGAGGGGAGGTCTTTTTTTGTTGCCTCCGCATGCAAAATCAGAAACAAGAAAGTACGAATCACACGGCACAGTATAATAATAATGATTAATTGAGCAAATATCCGCGCGTTGTTTTCATCTAAATAACAACGGCTTCCCGAGACGAAATGACATCGGATGTGGGCAAAGAAAGCAATTTGCGCTCAGCTCGCAAAAAGCGTATCACTTAAGCGGCGGTAATTGCGCGGCGAAATAAATTATGAGCTTGGACAAAAACACTACGGTTATCAATGCGCCGAAAATCCTTGGATTACATTTGCCGCCAGCGCTGGAGCACTTTTTTTTCCTCGCAAAACGAACAATCAAAGCAACTGCATAGGTCAAAGCAATCGTCGAACGAAAAAAAAAACATAGAGAGCCATTACACTCGCATATAACCGCATCGTTTCCACACGTTCCTGTACATATTAGAAGATGGCTTTTACTGAAAACTCGTCGAAGGAATCCGAACAAAAAAGTATATACATTTTTCAACCATTTTATTTCGCGGAGAAAATTGGCGTTTCTCGTTTCGGGCTTTTTTTTCGCGATACAATTTCGGATGGAAAAAAAATGGGGATTAAGAAAATGGTAATGCGAGGTGAGGAAAAAGTTCGAAATTTGGTGACGTATAGAAACAAGCGAATTAGCAGGCATCAGGGAGCATTACAGCGCTCCCTATCGTAGTCTCCTAATGCACCCACTTCATATCTAATTCAACGGCGGGAGCGTAAAAAAAGTTTGAAAATGGCCATTAATACTATAAACTTGAAAAACGGCTGGAAGACGACGGCAAGAAATGCGCTTTATTGCCGGGGTTTCGGGCGTCGAAATTAATATCACGGTATCTCTCGCGCGCGACGTGAAAACGAGAAAATGCGATGGCGCGAAAAGTGCGGGAAACGCGCGCTCTTACGCCAGCCAAGGGTGAGAGGGGTGGCTGGGGGGTGCGAGCCGCCGCGGAGGGGGAACGCCGCTGACAAATTGGAAGGCGGCTGCGAAGGCGTCGCCGCTGAAGGGTTTCTCGACTGGTGCAACGGAGACGCCCCCATAGGCCGGCGCTAGGTGCCGAGCGAGACCGGGCCACGGTGAGAACAACGCAAAAATAAAAGAGAAACTCAACGTAAAAACCAGCACAACAAAAAGTCACGCTAGAAAACAAATCGAGCAGAAAAACACACTCGCCATCTAGCGGCCCCCGCGAAATCTGCCAACTCAAAGGGTTTCTTGCAATCTGCTTATTTCAAAAGGAAAAACTACCCTCGCAGAAACCATAGACATCGAGCAACATTTTGGATCAAAAGATTCTCTACTTTTTTGTGCTTTTATTTTTGTTTGTTTGTTTGTTTCGCTAGATTTTATTTTTAGAGTGTATAAGTATAAGAACGTAGGTGGTCCGGGCTCGTTACGGCTGTCGGCCGAATCACGGCGATCGGCGCCCTCGTCCCTTCTCGGAGGTTCTCGGGAGTCCCGAATTATCCACTCACGGACAAACAAACGAGACCCCGCTCTCCGCTTGAACCTTTTATTCGTTGATATCAAGCACACACGTGATTTGAGAATCGCGTGACGACTCCGACGATCGACAGGGACGTAATTAGGGGGCGCGCATTCGGTGCGAATTTTCGTAGTCGCCCCTGGCCACGGTCACCGGGTCACATTTTTTTGCTCGATCGTCAAAGACCATTTTAGGCGCGCAATAAATTGATCAGTTTATGATTTTGCGAAGCGTCGTAGGGTCAGTCGCGCCCAGTTTATAGCCGCTGCCAGGATATCGCGGCCTTTAAACCACTATTTATTTCTTCATGACAAAATGTGTATTTATCGTGACAATTAAGCCGGATAATACACAAGTTCATAGTCATCGTGGCAAATTACACCTGAACGCTCATATCTATTTACAAAAGTCGCGAGATAAAAAAGGACAAAAAATGTTTGGATTTTATTTTATCCTGCGTAAATTTATGTACCGTTATGCATATGGGATGTAGTGGTGTGTTTATTCCTATATATGATTAGATTCTAATTTATTGGTACGACTGCAAATTCCGCATTACTTTGGTATGTTATGGCTGGTTTCTGCCGATAACGGTCTTGTTTATTCGTCCTATCGTACCATTAACTCAATTCTGATTAAACAATGATATTCATTTCCTTGCTTGAATTCTTCACTTGCCAAATCTGAAGTGGGATTTGCATTTTTTTCAAAACAATTTGATTATTCAATACAAAAATTATTAAACTATTCCAAACCTTTCCATCGCAATTATTCATAAATTAAAACAAAAATGAGTGGAATTTTCGTTCGCTGCTCTCTGAATTTTTGCACTCGTTTATTTATTTTTTCCAACGAGCTAAAGATTGGTGCTTCAGAAACGATGTGAAATTCAAAACAATCCAACGCATGTATTTAATCAATAAAACATTGGCATTAGCGGTGCAGAATTTTTATTGTATCGTGGAAACAAGCAAAGACTTGCGCTGGAAAAACTGCGACATCGACAGAAAAATGGGCGTTCGCTGAAAATTTATTATTCTTGCCATCAAAATCAATCGGTAAAAGAAATCCACCTAAGCTGCAGGATCGAGGGCGCCGATTGAGTTTTTTTTTGCACCCGTGAACGATCGAAATTTAGTTTCCGTTTTTGTTTTCATTTTTTTGCTTTTCTGACGTCGACGATCAAACTTCATTAACGTGCGAAATTTTTGTATTAAGCTCAGCGTCGAAGCGATCGAATTAACGCTAATTATCGTTGCTTGCCGTATCACACGTACTTTCGTAAACTTATCTTCGCGATTTGGTCGCGTAAATTCAATGACGCGTGACAAATCATTCGCCGAACCAGACACGACAGAAATTGGAAAAGATTGAGAGACGAGAACGTGAAAAAAAAACAACGCAAAATGTCGATGACAAGACGATCGCATCACCCTACACAAATTGAGAGGACACTTTGAAATTAAAGCTCGCAAAACGCAGCCTTAATTGAGATCCAAGTACATGTTGATCCTAACAATTTTTTGTACTTTATTTTTTAAACCCTTTTCAACAAATTTCCCACCAATCCTTTGAACTTGTTTGAAAATTTTTGAAACACTTTCCTTTGATTTTTGCTAAATTAAAAATTATTTTTGACGTTGATTCGTTTAAGAGTTTAATAGTTGGTGGTTTAAATTTTGTTGGAGTTAAAAATACATAACTCCTGTTAGGAAAAAAAACGTGTTAATTAAGTTGAAAACGGGAAAGTGAAAACTAAAATAGACGAAAATCAAATGAAAAGTCTAAGTGGCATGTATCGGGAAAGAGTTTGAGGTGGCTGGATGGCGCGTCGTCGACGCTCCCTTTCGCTTGCACTCTCTATTTGTCTCGGTTACTTCGTGCCTCCGTGCAACAACCAGTCGTCGTGTCCCCGGGTCGATACCGGCGAACTCGCTCTCGGCCGGCTTCTCCGTCTCTCTCCGGCTCTCTCGTTCGTTTCACTCCGCACACGCTGCACGTCGCTTATAAATATTCTCGCGTCGCGCACTAACGCGCGTTGTTCGACTACGTAGGATCCAATGTGTACAGGTACACACACACACACACACACACACACACACACACACACGTCAACGCAGACGCGTCGTCGTAAAGCGTGCACGTGCACACCGATACAGCGCTGGAGTTAACTACACATGACATTTCGGCAAGCATTCCACAGTTTTAGATAAAATAAAAATGTTTAAAAACCCTTTTGAAAAAGGGCTAGTCGAGCATTTCTGCTCAAATTCCAATTTCGAATTTGCACATTCGATTAAAGAACAAACGCGAACCTTGCAGAACGTGACTTTCTGCAAAAACTAATTTTCTGCGGTCATTTTACAGAAAGTGCATTGATGTAAAATAAGGAACTAATTTTTTCGGGTAGAAATCAGAGGAGGATAATTTAATTTCGTGTACTGCGATTACGTAACATGCGTCATTATCGCTATCAATGTCTTTTATTTAGCATTTCAATTTATCATTCGTGCTTTTAATTTCACGTTGGAAACTCCAAAGAAGATCGGATTCGTATAGATCGACAAAAAAAAAGGTTCCATCGCGCGTAATTGCATCTAGACGCGCACTCCTGCACAGGAACGTTTGTAATTATTTTCATTTAACGAAAAAAGAAAGAACGTTAATGATGCACCGACTTTTGTTCATAAATCAATAAGTAAATAATTGTCGGCGCAAGAAAGTGAGAAAAAAAAGGAAAGGGGAAATGGCGGATTAATCATGATAATAACAGGACGCACAACTGAAACATTGTATTGTGATGAGATTTTTTTTCTCGATCAAATAAAAGCTGATTGAATATTTTCTTTCAGCTCGCGGGAGTCGCGCCACTCAGCCAAACATTTCGCCCAAGTTATGACGCGCGGACGAGCATTGAAAAATGTCCACGGTTTTTTGTACGCAAACGTCTTCAACTTGACTTAAGTGGAATCCACTTACACATAATGACAATCCAATCGACTAAAGTGAAATCGATTTACCTCAAATTGACCTTTTTTATTATGGTGCACTTCAAAAAGTTTGATACTCCAAATCCAACTGAGCTTGACAAACGACCAACTTTTATGCGACGAAACAAAATGTTTCTTTTTTGTTCACTTTTCTATCTTTACACACGACAGTCAATTAATAATGACAGCAATGATGAATCCTAAAAAAAGTCAATTCTTGCAATGGTTTTTGTTTTCTCACAATATTTTTCATTTCCGGCTTTCTTATGAAGTTTTTTAATTAATTTGTAATTACTTTTCGGAGTCAAAAACACATCTGGCCGATGTTTCAACTCGATTTTCGTAAATCTAGTAAACACTTTGACGGGAGTTAATTTCCTTTTCATTTTTTTTTACACTTCTTGATGTGCGCCACCCTTGAACGTTTTTCCACCGCGGTCATTGCTGCACATTCCACGGCACCATCTGTTCTTTTCCTCCGACATAAATCAAATTTGATGCACTTTTGAAACTTTTTCATCACGGGATAAAAAAGCTCTCGTTCGCAAGCAAGAAAATAAGATTGAACAGAACGATGTTGTTAAAAATTTCGACTTTTTTTGCGACGATTGAAACAATGATCTCATCGCATTGAATTTTTTTTCTGTTTGACAAGAGTGGATTATACACACGAGAGGTTTAAAAAAATATTGCGAGACACGCGAGAACGAATAAATCAACGGTAATTCGGAGAGCGACTAAATTGAAATGAATGTTCATCCGCACAATAAGAAACGCACAGGTTACACACGTATTACCCGTTTCAAAGGCACGCATTACAAACGCCCATGAAAATTTTCATTATAATCACGTCAAAAAGCGAGCTGCATCGTGCGGTATTTACTCTGATTACACCACAATTACATTGAATAGCTTTTACCTACGCTCGTATTATGCTAAATTATTCCATCAAGATGAAATAATTCGCGGCCACTTTTCTTCGTGTGTGTACGCCACAAATCATGAGGACAATTGTAGATTGTCAAAACGGCTACACTCGCAAAGCCAAGGCTACGCTGAACAAGAACAAACACACATTTCATCACCCCTGACGCATAACATGCTATTCCAAATAATCCTCCTACATGAGTATAGTTCCACAATAAACTCAAAAAATCAAGCAAAATAAAATTTAAACAAAAAAGTACTTGAAATACTAAAAAAACCTATATCCAAAGTAAATGATGTCGTGCAATGTCAAGAATAATTTTTAACTCAAAAAATGTACAATAGGTATTGTAACTTTTCTCGTCATGATTTTTTGTCAAGTTTAAAACGTTGTTGTAAACGTTATTTGTGATTTTCGAGCTGAGAAATGAATTTCTGAAACGTACAAAAATTGGTAGCATTTTTGCAATTTGTTATTTGAATAAAGTACATACAAGCAATCAAGCCCATAGCATTTGTCCTGTTGAAAGAGGCAAAAAAACAAGGTAAAAGTTTGAAAATGAAATAGGGACCGGAAATTCGTAACATGGTAACGTTTTGCGTCATTAATTTTGGTAGCAACATTCGTCGTCGACGTGTTTATGCGATGCAGCGCGGTGATGGACTGTGCGACTATTTTGGACCGACGTCTCGGTCGCGCTGAAAATTCATTAAGCGACATTCTATGTCTAACGTGGTGCGCATTTTGTGTTGCAGTGGTTCTTTTGGACACGACAACGGAGGCGAGCCTGGACTGGACGCGATACCCGTACGGACCGCAGGCTCAAACGCCCGGCGTAAGTATTACACATTTTCGTTTTGCATCGCCTAATGACGGCGGGGGCTGCGTTAATTGCCCGCGGCCTCTGTGACTTTTATCGCGCATCCCCATCCGTCACGCGCGACCCTCGTCACTTTTGCTACTTTCAATTTAGCCGCGAATTTATACCGCCGCGCTTAATTTGGCCGCACAAACTTTTGGCCACCGTTCAACGCTTCCGATCACCATAAATGATTCGGTTTCAGAGCAAAACGCGCAATCAGCTTTCGTTAAGAGGATTCCGACGGTTTCCAGAGTGGGCCTTTATCGCGATTCCGCGTTTTCAAACACTCTGCGTCTTCGCCGCAAGCGGATTTCACGCCACTCTGCAGCAGTGTTATTTTTTTTTCACGTTTTTATATTCAGTTTTTCCTCTTCTTTCCCTCGGGTCGCTCGCTTGATTTTATATTTTTGCATTTGGAAAATAGGGCCCAGCAAGAACACTGTAGCATCGTTTCGATGGTTTCAATCATCAAATTTGCTCACGAGTATATAGCGTGCCGCATATACTGGAAATACTGGTTCGAACCAGCGACCCGGAATATTCGGTACTCGAACAAACTAACTACAAACTGCACCAGCACGTATGCGCGATCGCGTGCCGGATGTTTGTTTTCGATTTCACGTAAAAAAGCCATTGATTGCCAACAATTTTTTACATTCATAATTCATGTGTTTATGACCAATCTTGACTACCGAAAAAAATGAAAAAATTGTCAGATGCTGCAAGTTCTTTTTTATTCCTTCTTTTTTCGTTTTTGTTTCAATTTCTTCTTTTTTCAATTGAAAAAAAAAATTTTAATAAAAAGTAAATCTGATCAGATAAATGATAAAGCAGTAAGAAGAAAAATCTATAACTGATAAAGCGTGCATTTGGATCGATACAAATCTCAATTGCAAATTTGTGCTTGCGCGGTTTCTCCGGGTGTTAAATTGATTTCTTTCGCCCGGGCAAAAGATTTTATCGCACGCAAGTTTTCCGTATTCGATCTTGCTATCGACCGAGATTAATTATAATTCATGTTTAATGGCGCTTCGACGAATGTGTAACTGTAATAGCAGTTTTATGCTAAGCGGGGAATTTTGCGACTCGCTGCGAGTCTCAGCTCGCCAACGGTTGTTTTAATTAAGAGAGAAGTTGTAAATAGTATAAATAATCATGCCGGCTCCGTCTTTTTTGCCCGACGTCAATGCGCAGACTTTTATCTTTCTAGGTTATGGCAGTTATTCCATCGCTGATGGCCGTTTTTCGAAAGTTCTGTACTTAAAACGTCAACTCTTTATTACAATGTACACCAATCTAACATTTTTATTTTTCGTTCCGCTGATTTCGACAGATCATATTGAATTTACGCACAATAACCGCACAATTTTTTCTCCAAAACTTTCATAAAATACGGAAATAAAATCTGCAACTTTCACGGAACTGCATACTTTTTGCGAGCATAAAAGTTTGTGGACGAAAGAAAACAATGGTTTTTCGGGTTAAAAAGTAGGGGAGGGGGGAAGAGGTCAAAAATTGTTGCAGCCTGAAGGCGTTTGTTGGGACATTGAATTTAAGCGGTGCTAATTAAAACTGTCAAGTCGGTGTGGCGTAATTTAAAGTTGATCGACGGGATTTTGGAATGTGTGAGGCTGCGAAGCCTCTGGTCTGGGAGCCGCACGGCGTGTCCGAATCGCGTGTATGTTCGCGATCTCCCGCGGCTCGCCGTGTGTCGGGCGCCATGTTTGTTTTGCGATTGTTAAGAGCGCAGCAGGCCGCCAGACAGGTTTGAAATCAGTTGGCCGGTTGTAATCGCTCGCGGGCCTGCGACCCACCCGCGCCCCTTCCTCTCAATTTGTGTGCGCGACGACACCAACATGGCTAACAAAAATCATCATATTTGCATAGACCATAATAAATCTCGATGGCAATTTGGGGTATGCAAATACCGCCTGTTCTTTTTGCAGATTAATTTTCGCCGCTTTATTTTAGATCCCGTGCCCCGCCACTTTTCTTTCTCTTATGGTGCGTTCTTGCTTTTCTTTTCGCTTTCGTTACTTTTTTTCCTCCTTCAAACGTTTTTTTTTTCTTTTCTCTGGCCAAAGAAACATCCTGGGCCTGTGATTTATCGCATGGGCCCCAGTAGTTTCGTCGAAGCGGGGATCATTAAAAAAATTGATCTTATTTTTATGAATATTTATCAGAGAACGAGTTTCGATACAAACGCCCGATTAACGATTTTTGTTCGCTATTTTTATTAACGAGCCGGAAAAACGTCCGAAAATATCGTGTCCTTGTCGCCTCTTTGCGGTGCAATCACGAGAGTATAGAATGAAATAAAAAAAAAAAAAACAAAAAAAAAGCAAATACAAAAAAAGCGGGCCGTGTAAATCATTTTCCAACGGTCGCCTGGCGGCTCTCGCATATCCACCTACGCGATCGTGCGCGCGATGTTTTTTCGTCACATCTTTTTTTTAATTTTTTTTTCTTTTGCAAAAAAGACGTCCACGCGATTTTTCGTCATGATTTATCGCCGAGACGAAAGATTCGCCCTTCCTCGCAGTTATTTCGGCTTGATTTCGTCTTTGTTATTACGGCATTGAATTATACCTCGACGATAACGGGCTTTCGCCGGAACCGCAAAAAAGGAGTCGCCCTAATGAGTGCCGACCAGAAAGTCACGGAAGTACAAATCTTGGATCAATTTGACGGAACGCTGAAAAGTATACTCAGTTTTAATTACATAGTTTGAGAAAAAAAGCGCCGCCTCTGTCTCGTTTTCTGGCTGACCCAAGACAATGTAAATTAATCAAATCTCATCCGTAATATTTTTTTTACCTTCAATTAAAATTTAATCAGCAAAAAGGGGATAAAAATCCCCCTGCCAAAATCATCATTTCGTGAACACGATAAAGGGCGTTGCAGCAAGAAGGAAGAAGAGGAGAGAAGCACGTACAACCTTTTTTTCATTCTTCTTTTTTTCATCCCCTTCAGAATTTGATCGTTAGTGTACCGATGGTAATCGAGTGCGGTGTAAATGCTGCTCTTATGAAAGGCCCCCTTTGTGCTGGCGCGCACATTAGCACTCGCTGTATTTGTCTGCGAATCCGCTTGTTATTGTTAGTTTCGTCACTCTGTTGTTACATTTCGCGTTTTTTTGTCATTCACACCTACAAATATCAAAATGTTATGTGCTAAAAAGTGTTCCACAATTTGTGTCGTCGGTTCGTTCACGTTCAATATTCCTAATCGAAATAACATTTTTTTCAACACTAGACTTGAATATCAATTTGACCCTCCCCAAGGAACATGATCAATTATGCAAATTTTCCGCAGAGAAAATTAGGAAAAGGAATAAATTAAAAGGTATAATTCGGCAATTCAATAGTTTGATCTCGGGGGAGGCAAAATGTTTAAATAACCGACGAGTTTTCCCATTGAAACGACAAAAATTGTAGAAACTTGTGGAATTGCCTCGACGAAGTCCAAATAATGGCTCGGAGGGATTGTCTTAATCAAAAGGATTAAATAATTTGATTTCGTTCTCTAGGATCGATTGAATAAATCACTCTAATTAGCGCGCGGGATATGCCAAGTTTCGCGTCTGACGTGGAACATTGTGTCGTATCCGAGAGATGGGTAGTTAGGGGTTAGTTGTCTGTTGGTTGTATGTGTGTGTGATAAGCGGCATATTCAGAGACTAATAACGGAATTTATCAACGAATCAAAGCATTCGGGCCTGGCATTTCGAACATTAACCATGAGCGGAGAGCTCAGGATTGTCGGAGGTTAGCGTTAGTTAGCGGCTACGTGCAAACCAGCTGACCTTTGCAAACCGAGGCAGGTTAAGTATGAATGAGTGAACTCGAGGTGACGTCTCCCGTAACCCACATGCACCGCTCTAATCCGTGCACGATCGAAGCACCCGCCTAACAACCCAAATGATTAATCAGAGGGCGCTGCGAAGCGGCGGGGAAAAAAAAGTATGCGCGCGTGGCGATAAGCCGATGTATCATTTCGTCGGATTTGCACGGCTGTATCAAGATAACATTATGGTGCCGTTTGTGGGCCCGTGCGCACGCGCACACACACACTATATCAGCGTCTCCGTCTGCTTTTGTGGGCTAGTTGTCCTCCTCGCAACCGCCACCCACGCCCAGATTCATCTTCTCTCGTACTAGCTGTTCAAATACTCCGAGCTAATTCCGTTTGGTTTGTTTGCCTGATGTTGCTCGCCTCTGCCTCCCTTGTACCTACGTACGTCTAGTTGTATAAAATATACCGCTCCTGCACTGCTCCCCCGATATCAGTACGCACGCATGCACACACACACGTCGCGCGCCTCGCATACGTAAACCAACGTATTACACGAATTCGCTCAGATGTAACGCTAGCGTGAGATCTGCCGACGTCTAAGTCGCTTTTGTTTGAAAAACAATCCTGTTTGCCAAATTAGTGCAGCTTCTCGCCCAAAACTGTACACAATCTGTCTAACAATCACATTTGAACTTGTGTTCCTTTTCATAAACTTTTTTATCATTGCCTTTATCTTATTTATCTTTATCCTGAGTCTTTTGGTTCAAATTTGATAAATGTTTTTCACATTAGGAAAGTTGATTAAGGTGAGACATCGGGTACAGTCAAAACAAAAGTTGACCCCACTTTTTAAATTTTAAATTATTATATTAATTTTAACATTTCATGGCTGACTTTGCAATAAGGTATTAATAATGGTGTTATCAATCACCCGACTCTGATTTTGAAATTGTTTTTGACTTTGTATGCAAGTTTGAAGGTTAAAAATAAATTTTGTTTAGGAAAGTCAGAATAAGTTTATAATTTGATCATGTATTTTTTTTTGTTGTTATAAATAATCTGGCCAAATTTGAAAAAGTTTCACTGAACCGAACTCGAGATATTTAATTCCAAACTTTCAGAAACACTCATACCTTCTATGGCTATATATATCATTTTACCGAATTTACACATTAAATATCTCAGCTTACAGTCAGTGGATCACTTTGAAAATTTAACCATAAATACTTTTGCACTACTAGATTCTAAATTCAAAATTTAGTCGATTTAACTTAAACAGAGCGTTCCTAAAGGGTTGGAATAGATTTCTTATTTTTGATAATCGAAAAAAATTGTTATTACACAGGAGCTCAATTTCGATATGCAGAAATAAAAAGGAACGATACGAAAAGATTGGAATTTAGCGTTGCATTGTACTAAGAAGAAGACGCATCATTTGTGTGAACGCCAGTACGGCGCATATTTGAATTGAAAAGACACGGTGTAAAAAACGATCCAACGCAAAAAACTGTTGGTGCTGTTGACCTTCATTTTTTTATCCCCCGTCATCTGTATCGCTCATACACCGGGCGCCGAGTCATAAATCGCGTTTATTCAAAGTACACTTGGGCCCGTGCTATTGTTTCGAGTAATTTTTTTCCTCGCACGCATGCCATAAACTCTAACGTTCCAATGACATGTGACTTAAATGTAACACTCGTGAGACTATCAGCGTCTCGCTTCTTTTGTTTGACCCGCAACGTCACAGCCCGAACAATTCAATTTGCAATATTTTTTCGCGTTTCAATTTCGCACGCGAATTGAATTCCATTTACAAGATCTGCGAGATAAACGAAAAAAAGTGTGCCACACCGCAGAGACGACGCTGGATGAAATTTTATTCCCCGGCGCGTATTTGAACGTTTGAAGTTTTTGACGCCGGTGCTATTAAGGTTACACAGAAGCGCCAGTAAAAAAAAAAAAACAAATTGAACCGAAAAAAGAAACGTCATATCAATTGAAATTTATTAGGCTGTTTTATTAGGCGAAACAAAACGAACGCTTGATGATAATTTAAAGGCGACTTCGGGGGCGATATAAATCGCATTTCTGTGTCAAGCGAGGACGCGTTTCTCGCATTGTTTAGTGCCGTTTTTGTTGTTCTTGTGATGCAGCTGTCCATCTGCATTCGAACGTAGGGGGCGCTGTCGCGTATTTCGTCCCTCTCGCCTTATCTCGAGCGCTGTCACAGCCGACGAGAAGCTTTCTTCCTGGAACGAGCGCGAGCCCAAACGAAGGAACGGTGGTGGCGCGCAACGGGTGTCCCGCGCGATGTCTACAACACAGACGCACCGCCGCCGATTTTGCCCACGCTCGCTCTGCCAAACCAATAAAGTCAACTGTCGCACCAACGATGTTGCCGCAACCAAGTGCAAACAAAAATAACAAGTCCAAGTAAAAGGCAAAAAAGAGACGAAAACGAAATTGAATGAAAAAAAGATAAAAACAAAAGCAAACAAATTACCGAAGTGTAAATCATTGCGCAAAACTGGTTTGCACGCCGTGTTTTCAAAAGGCCAAAATTATTGCGCCACTTGTATTCAATTGCTGACGTCAACCGACAAGATTTTGCCAATTAATAATGCGCGAATTATGTGGCTCTTTTCATACAAAGACGTGGAACATTTTTTTTTTCAATGTTGTATTTAGTGTAGAAAAAATTACCAACTTTTGAATAAAGAAAACAAAACGAAAATTGAGAGACGTGAACAAAAGTGAGAACACATTTTGCGCTCAATTAAATTAACGTGCAGAAGAGAGCAAGAAAGCATTCGAGAGAGCAAAATGTTAGCATGTTTTAATTAGTCGAGATATTTGTTTAGCCTTTTATCAAACTATACGAACGGGAGCACGCGGTTTTGTTTGCGATGAAAATGCGCGCAAGGCACTCGGAGGATGTGGGGCAGCGTGGATTCGTTTTTTTTTTCGTTGGCAACGCACATTCCTAGATTGACAAAGCCGACCGAGACAAATATTGACTGTGAAAAAAAAGGGGTTACCATATACGGACGCGCCAAATGAATGGAGTATTTTTAATTAGTCGATACGGTGTAGGTGTTCGGGAAGATGCAAACAAGTGGGCGACGTCGTGCCAGCGCCGCAATTACCACTAGTACAAGACTCACTTCCACCTTTGGCGTCCAATTACTCCACAAAAAATGACAACTTTCGGTCGTCGATAATTAAGAGACGTGTTTTGCATCCGTCTATATCTTCATCTCTTTCTCAGTCTCGTACACTTTTTTCCACGTCCTCTATTTCGTTGCGCAACGCTGCTTAATTATATGGACCTCTGTTTATGATGTCCGTCTATATTCATAACTCACGGATGTGTGAGCGTGAAAATGAAACAAAAGCGGGTGAAAGTTGGCGTGTTCGAGGCGATATTCAATCGGCATTTTTTAATTCGGTCCCTCGATTGTCTGTCGAGATGTGGAGCTGCAGAAGGGCAAATTTGCATCACAAATTTTGCCGGCGTTTGACGTGAGTCGATCGACGATCGACTACCACGCGGCGCAAGTTCATTTGTTTTCCCATCAGCCTCGCACGGCCATCAATCTTGATCATCGTCCGGCCGTTTCCGGACGTTGCGCGACAAATTTCAATTACACCTCTCGGCAAACAGAAAAATTGCACTCCTCAGATGATGAAAACTGCCGGTCGTTTTTGAGATAACGATTTGATGCGATAAAAATGGACTTTTCAGTTAAGCTGGATCCGAGATTTGGATAACGCCGATGGCGCGTGTTAGTTAAAGTTAAATTCGCATGAGTGAATGAGTTTGAAATGTTTTGATTGATAAAAAGGATTGAACTTTTTCGTATCGCTCGTAAGCGCTCGACTTCATTAAACGTGATTGTGCGTTGCACGTGCGTGCGAGGGAGCGACAACGAGCGATCATTTATAAGGACCAATAGCGCTCGAATATTTAAGCCGCCGCTTGAATTACGACGACAGACGCGTGTCTCGCGCGAGCATGCATCTCATCCTCGCGTATACACTGCTGAATTCCATCCTTCCTTCCTTCCTTCCTTCCTTCCGCGACTGTCTCGCTTGTCCCCGCTACTCGAAAAGGAAACAGCGGATCGCATTGTGTCGCAGAAATTGAAACGGAGAGAGAATGTTAAATCTTGCGTTATGCTCGGTGCCAGATCCAACGAGCATATACGGACAGTGGCATTGTACTTTCCTTGTAGTTATGACAATAATATTTTAAAACATGATTGCAATAGAAGGCTTTATTGTCCGGCCGCGCTATTTGATACGAGAATTATGACGCGCGCCAGACACAAACATTATTTCGATGGCCGTTTGTCTTAATATGGACATCACAGTCGATCCACTTGGGCGGCCAAATTTGTTCCGATTCCATTCAAACACTCAAAACTGATACCCTCCAACTTTGTTTTTCTCTTCGTGCAATTTTTTCTTTTTTTTATTTCTTCATTAGATTTTTATATTTCGCCATACGTTGCGAAGTCTTCAAACGGCATACGTTATGATATGACACTTTGACACGAAAAAAAAACGGATAAAAAATTGAACAGACAAATATTTATGGGCAGGAGAATTAAAATTCGAAAGAAGCGTAGAATATCAGTTGGTAAAACGCGCGCCTAGCTTGAGTACACGCCGCCTTTGCTCGGCCGTCGTCGCATGCAAAAAGCCAGCAGCGAGTGGAGCTCTAGGTAAGCGAAAAAGCAAGCAAAAAGTATTCGGGAAAAATGGCTGTTTAGTACGCGACATGTGCGCGCTCGTCGAGGAGGGTCAAAGAGAGCCGAGGGAGCGTAGAAAGGGAACTTGTAAAAACTGCATCGTGAAGAATACACGTGAAATATTATACGTGTATACGTAACGAGGCAAAAGGATTAGACTCTCCGCATAGCGGCTAATCCCTCGACGCGCGTTAGTTTGGGGCTTAGGGCGAGAGTCGCGTAGCGTAGCGATGCAAAATCACGATGAAAATTTCATTTTTCGACCCGCTTGATTTATTGCACTCGCATTTTCCGAACCCGATGCGTGACGTTTTGAGATGCGATTATGCACCTTCTCCAAAACTTGCGTCCCATCTGCCGCCGACAACTTTAAAATTGCATCCACGTGTATTATGAATTTTAATACCAGATAACATCCAGCAAAAGATCGTCCGACAATTATCTACCATGATCGGTCATTTGTCACTGGCAAGTGCACTTTTTCACAGGTTTCACACGTTAGAATCAAAAATTAAATAAATAATCCATCCGGGCAAAAAAAAAGGTTGGCCAAAAAAATTGCAGATCTGTTTTTTTGGAAAGCATATTTTTGTTTTGACCATAAAATAAGTTCAATGAATCATTTTACTTTTATCATCCAAATCAATCGCGCTCGATTGAATGACGCTTAAACGTCCGCGTTCAATTGTTATACGCACATATCGTTATTTTGGTCTGAAATGTTTTTCAATTATCGGAAATACAAAAGTAATGTCAATTTATCGGCTCAATGAACTTAATTTGAGTTCTTTTATGGTCGGTCATATAACGCGCATAAAATCGCGTTCATTGCACGGAGCATCATAAATCCTTCATTTATGACGCGCTCGTTTTGGTATCTTATAGCAACGTCGCGTTCACGTCTAATTAATACGACCAAAAACGTCAAGAGACACTGCGATCAAATAATACTCGTCAAAATTCAATCACGTGTTCATTATGTATGCTTTTGAAAACGCGTCGTATTTAACCTGATGTAAAGGAGGCTGTTCCGAAAATACAACGATCGCATCAGTTTTACAACTGCTGGATATACGTCGCATCGTGAGTTTCGTACATTAAATCATAACAGACGAAAAATGGCTGCAGAGGGAGCGAAAAAGAAAAAAAAATGTTGGCGTATCGTCTTTCAAACGCTCCATATAATGCGTACAAATCGTATGCGTTTATTGCCATCGACGAATCGTAAAACAACGTCTCAATTTTGCAACGTCATGCACCGATGAGCATCCAAAATTTGAATACCGCGAGTCGCATCATTAAAATCGCTTTTAAATCAATTTCGTCGTAACTTGATAGGATCGAGTTCTACATCACGAAATCCGATAGGCTGCTCTAGTTTATGTGACCATCGGGTTTTGCTTGCGTTTTTACGTTGCAGTAAATGATAAGCTTATTTCGGCGGTTTGAAACGAACAGAATTGAATTTTCGCAAATTTTTGTACTTCCTTTTGCCGCGCCGCTGTGTCCAATAAACAACTGAATTTGAATTTCGCGCCAATAAAGGACGCGGCTTTTTGATATCCGGCGTTTTACGTCCGTCAAAAGTTTTTTCGTCGAGCGATATTATGAATTATTGAGCCCGGCCCACTTGTCTTTTCCCTTCAGTCGTTTTCACGTTTCCAAGGCACGCACTTTTTATTAAACTTTTGCGCGCACGCCCGTCGAGCGCTTTTTTACTATCAGACGAAAAATTTTATTCCATCGCTATCACATTTTCATGCTACTTTTTTTGACTCGATAAATTTCAATAACGATTGTGTCTGTTTACCCTTTTTTTTTCATTATTTTGAATATTTCATAAACGAAAATACAGACAAAAGGGTTCAATATCATTGTGCTCGCTAAATAGACAACTTCACAATATACCATTCATATTTTGTAAACTTGAAAACGTGTGACATTTGCAATATACTTATTTGTGTTCTACTTTCATTGATCAAAAGAAGAGTTGCATGAGACGGTAAAATATATCCAACGATATGAAATTGTGCGATACAATAAATTTGAAAACGAATTTCTCTCGTTTTCGGAATTAAATAAAACATTTTACGAAGATTTTTGTTCTCAAAATTCTTATTTGCCTGGCATGGAACGGAAAACCTGAACAAATCTTTAATCAGCTTTTTTAACACTACATAAAGTATCTGCTTGGATGGGTCGAGAGTCTCTCCTTTGAGAACGTTTTTCAGATGGTTTTCTTACATTGAATATACTCCAAGGAACTCGCGCGCACTGAACAGGTATCTTTCGAGCGACAGATGGGCTATTCGTCACAGTGCTGTAACATTATTTTTATACCTACAATTTATATTTCCCATAGAAAACTCTTCCCTTTATTCGTAGCGTTACTGAACCCTCCCTTGAAAACCGCAAACTCAATTCGTTTTATCTTACTCAATATCGTATCACGAGACGAAAAAAAAAACATTTCTAACAGAAATGTGTTTAAAACTTTTTCCCAGAAAAACGATAACGAAGATTGAAAACTTAAAAAATTAATTATCTTTTAGCTAATTAAGTCAGTTGATTTAATTGTAATGCGAAAAAATTGCAGTAGTAATTGAAAGTGATTTTCTTATAATTTTCGAGTATTTGGATCAGTTTAAACGTGGTCGGGTGAATTTTGCTACAGAAGGGTTGCGTAAATCGAATTAAAATGCATATCGCCTTATGAAGAAATGGCGCACGCGTGCCTGAGATTGCGCGCACTCAAAAGATACCGGCGGATTAAGTAAGGCGCCCTCACATTGCAAGCAAATTAAAAAGTTAGACACGAAAGGCTTACAATGGGATTTCGGGTTACGTGACACGACGACGCGGATTACACGCGCGTCTTATTGTCGCGCTGATATGAATATTTAAAGCAATAACAAAAGTGTCGCGTATCCCGTTCAGTTAATTCGGCCACTCGCGCGACAATTACGGCCGTATCAAGTGCGCTAATTTTAAATTCAAATCCCACTCTCGCTCACACCAATATTAAACCTGATACATTTCAATTGTCAGATTACTCTCATGTCGGGTTACTTGAGTTTAATTATCGCTTTGTAAATTTGTAAGCTCATCTTTGATATCCGAACGGAAATATAAAATTCCCTTTGACAACGTTTATTTACCCCCACGAAGAACCTGATAATTTTGTGTTCTGAATTGACAGTCGACATTTTTTTTATCTTCGCGAAGTTGTCCAAAAAAACTTTCAAACAATAAAAGTAATAATTGTAATGAAAAATTGATAATACCTGAAAAAGTGTTCATTTAATGCGTTTTTTGGGACTTAATATTTGAAATACTTATACTTATCATATATATAATTAGTACAAATACAATACCATACAAAGCTGACATAAGGGATTAAAAGTGTTTTTCAAACAGTAGTCAAACATCAAAAACAGAATAATAAATCATGTATGAAAGTATTTCAAATTACTCCTGCCACTGTAAGTCCTCAAATTTTCAATAACAAAGTATTTGAATTCATAAGGTTTTTTGAAATTGAAAAGAAGTGGTCAAAAGACTCAACAGTGCAACCCCTTGGTATTTTGTATTAGTGAAAAAAAGAGAATCTATTAAAATGTTCGTTGGAAATAGAAAAGAAGTGACAAAAAGAGAAAGTGGGAATATAATAATGATGATAATAAAACGCGACGGCAGTATATAGATATATAACGGCGTGGGAGAAATTTTCTTTGAGATAAAGAAAAGCGAGATAATGCGATAGTGCGCGCGCTTTTCAGCGGATTCGCATCTCCAGAGGGATGCCGTCGGAAGTTCGTGGCAGGTTGGCTCGCCTCGCCGAGCCTCCGAGAAGCCACAAAATACTTACTCCGTAAGCTTTTTAAGACTGCGAGGATCATCTTGAAAGCGTCCCGCGTGACCTGCCGCTTGGTTACTACGTGCAACCAAATCTGCCACGGTTGCTTCCACACCCAGGGCCGTAACTTTTAGGTTCACTAACTCCAAAGAACACTATAAACTCCGATAATCCAGTACTCAGCGAGACTTAACGTCAATTATCTATACGTTCGGATAAAAATGACTTTATACGAAAAGTTTTTGCAAAATGCACCTTTATGTTGATCTCTTTTCTTTTGAGAATTAACAATGATGGGTCGCAAAAAGCACGACGGAAGTAACAAATGAGCGCAACTTTTCTTGACCATTTGAGCGCGTATCAAAATCTTTTTGATCAATCGAGCGAACAAATGACGACAATTTGGCCAATCAAAATCTCTCGACTCGACTCCGGCGAAATTCCACTCTGCGAGAGCGCTATTTCTTTGTCCCGTAAAACGTTTCCTTCCATGCGTCTTCCGTTTGAACGTAATGCCTCGTTCCTCGCAGGCATCCGCACCCTTCACCACCTCGACCTCGCAAAATGAAATATTAACGAGCCCTTAATCCCGCAATAAAGCACCTATCCTCAATCTCAATAACCGGTCAACTCTACAAACGCGCGGACCCTTTGTCGACTGCCAGCCCTTAATTCCAAATCATAATCTCGGCCCCACGTAACCTATTTGCTCCGATGCGTTTGCTCACAGACACAGAGCTTTTATAAGCGTGCCGCAAGCGCACCACGCCCCACGATTGTCTCATTCGTATTCTCATCTAGTGACAAATAGCGCAAGGTACACAACAAGTCTCTCGAATGATCCTCGAGACAAGCACGAAACCGTCTCCTGGACAATATTTCTGTCACGCTCCAACGTGCTCGATTGATTGACAACCCCTGACCCCTTGTTGGTCCATTAATTAAGCCACTCCATAAATATATACCATATCTCGCTTGCTTTCCCACCAGATTTTCTTTCCAAAGATTGCAAAATTCTGTTAGGCTCAACTTGATGTGTTTTTGTTTATTTGTCTTCGGATCAGAAGTGTCCGAAAAAAAGTGACAAATGTTTGTCTGGCTGAGGAAAAATAAACAGGGGCTAAATAATTGCGCTCCGTTTGGTTTGAATTCCGACAGTTCAATGTAATGCGACAATATAAAAATCTATATGTTTGAAGATAAGCCTTTTATTTTTCAATTTGACGCGTGAATATTCATCCACTCATGACTATTCAACGATAATTTTTCGACGTCGCACAACGCGCTACGCGCATGGTGCGACGCAAAATTTTCATATTTCACGTATAATTTAACGTTTTACATATTAGTACCTTTACATGACTAGCAGTGAAACCTTAGAAAAGCCACTCTAAAAGTTCCTTCGCTTGAAAAAGTTGTGAAAGTAGTCGCAATGCTAATCCCAACGTCGAGACCTATCGTCGACGAAAATACGTTTTTTTTGCAGTCAAAGAAAAAAAACACGAAACGAGGGAACATTAACAAACAGAATGATACGACGGATAAAAACAAAAATTGTTAATGTTTGGTGAAAAGGAGCGGGCGCATTTATGGGATGCGAACGATAAAGGATGGGGCGATGAATGAAGTCACAAATTGAATACATATCGGTAATGTGATGGCGAATATTTGAATGAGCGAAGATTGCGCGAAGACTCTGTAAATTGGGCGGCGGATGATTATGCGAGTTGGCTTTAAACAAATAATTCGATGAGGATAATGCAAATGCGTCTGCGGGTGCATTAGCCTGCGGATCAATTTGTCGAGCGGCGGCGCGTGGATTAACGAAATCAGTCGGGGGCTGTGATGCGCGGCGAGATAAAAGAGCACTCTGACGATGCTTGCGAGACGTCTCGAGGCCTTTGTGTATGTCCTAATGCATCGCTCGCATTTGGATTCGAAGCGCGTGGCTCCGGCTAACGAGAAAGATCGACGGAGACGGATTGGACAGGATTGCACGGGATCCTCTCGCGCGCCGGCTGCGTTCGAACCGTTTCCATAGCGACTGCGACGTGACCCGTGCGGGTCACGTCCTAGCCCATGGGGATGCCGAAGGAGCGAAATGTCGAGATGAGAATACGTACAGCAGTTCCACCCTTATCTAAACATTCTTCCTCGAGAGAAAAAAAAAGAAACGACCAACCCAAGCAAGCGACAAAAAGTGCCTCGTGATCCGCGCGAAATTATCAATCCAACCCCCCGGACTACATTTTTCATCCCACCTCATTTTCCACATCTCTACTCCCGCGCGAAATCTCATTCATTTTATTCCCCACAGATCCAGTGACATTTTTTTTCCGACAATTTAATTTATTATTACACACAGTGTCAAATTTACAAGTTTATCATCATTTTCAACTTCCCAACTTGCTCCCAAGCACGTCTTGCAGTCGAGTTTTAAGCGAAGACGCTTACTCCAGGGTATTTTCTATGCAAAGTTTGTCTTTGTCATGAATTTGTCGACGTTCATTATGTTTCTTCTTTTGTTATCAAACATATTTCTCCAAATATATTTTAGAAAATGGTTTCAACATTTTTAGAACTGTCACATCCTTTTTATCGAATTCGAAAAAAAATCTTCATTTAGCAGATAAATCTAATAATGAATCAGGACGTTAAATTTACCAGACATTATATTTGCCGAGTAAAGAAGCTAAAATTCCGACTAAATCATTTTAATTATTATTGGACTTTACCATCTCCTAACTGAATTTCATTATATTTTCTTTTGGTTATATTGGGTATCTAATTAATGTTTAATCAATTTTCATAGAATCGTTGAGTAAAATTGGTTTATTTAATAAATTTTACTGCCTGAAATTTTACTGAAATTGTACTTCAATTTTCCCAAAGTTTAATTAATTGTTTAAATGAACGTCGAAATTCATCGGCACGATCAACGATACATAAATGAAGTCAATAATTTTGACGAAGATACTCTATTTATTTGTTCTAAAATGATCGGCAAAGTTTTCATTTCCAGTTAATAAAATTGATTGAAAACTCTCGAATTGGACAGAGGTAAAACGATTTTGAAAAGTTTCGTGCATTTCGCGTAGAGAGAGCCAACTTTTTGAAACGAGCTACCTAAATATTTGGCAACTCCGCTGAAAGGTTTTTTTACCGATGATTCATGCCCGGGATTAAACGAACTTTTTCCTGCTGACTATTATGTATTTACTAAACCCTCTTGCATCAGTATGCAGAGCGTTTACAAGTAAATAAGAAAAATCACGCCGATCGACGCCGATCGCATCAGCCGGCTAGACGTGATAGCGATGATTCATTTTTGATAAACCTGTATGCACCACCCTAAGCTCAACTAAACGAATTACAACCGCCTAAACAGCACATTTTCTCGTACAGTCCAATCTCCAGCTACATCTGAAATAAAACTTTGAATTTTATGAATCGGAACTTTGCTTGACCCCGTGCGCGGTAAACTTTTGCGAAACTTAGTTGCATGTATGCCGGTTGAAAATATTTGCGCGCAAATTTACGATCTGCTCAAACGCGTGTTTACGCTTCCCGTGCGACAACTTTGCGTTGGATTATTCAGCAAAAAAACCGCCTCGAAAAAAAACGTTCGCGCTCCTGGGAATCGCGGGACCGATGAAAATACAAATTTATGTATTGCCGCGGCGCGGAGAGAAAAAAAATTCCCGCTTAATAAATTCCATCAAGCCCTCGACTCGCAAATCAAAAAAGCTCGAATTTTCAGGCACAAAATTTATTGTTCAATTTTTGAGAGCAGCCGCAGCGCGTCCGCCAAATGGACAGGTTGAGTTATTGAAGGCCATGGTGGGGGCATTTGTTTGGCCAAAGGATGATGGTATATTAAGTTATGAGGTTTTCGTCAAGTGGCTTTTTTGAATCCGAGGGAGTTTAGATGGATCTGGCGTTCAAGTGTTTTGTCAAGGGTCGAGGATTTTTTTCTCGCTCGTCTCCTCGCACGTTCGAGATTCGCACTTTGACATTCAAATCCGCGTCTCCCAAGACTCAGACGCATAAAAAAAAGAGATCCGATCGTATTTACATCTGAATCGAATTGTAATTGCGAATGGGGTTTGTTTGTATCTTGGTTTTCCCGTCAAGGGACACACTTCCCTCAGGGAACTGACATTTGCAGACCAGATTAAGTTCTAGGAAAAGAAATCCCTCTCTATTGTGCTGAGAAAGCACCGCAAACCCAAGATTCAGTTTGCGTGGAAAAAAATTGATATTACAGATGTAGAAAAGAATGCACTCAGCATAATTACAAGGACGATATTGGTATGCAAAAACCAGAGCCGATGCGTGACAAGGAAGTCTGCCTTTTTAATATATTCATTTCTGCATCGAACAATTTTTTGGGCCCCCCTAGAAACGCATCACAGGCGGGCCTTTAAATTAGACCACGATGATTCGACAGTTTTGTTCATGTCTGTCCACTGAATTCAAACTAACTTGAGATTCGGTTCGTAAAAAGTTGTGCGTTTTTAGTACACTGTCATTTCTCGTGTAGCCTGACCTATGTAAATTTTTGATTTGCAAAAAAGACTTGGACGGTTTTATCGACGACGCGGATTTGTTTGTTCACCATCGTTTAATATCTTGAAATTGGAGATCCCGGGTGAAAACGAAAATTTGCAACTTTTATCGAAACGCGCGAATTCGATTTATTCATAGCCGGAGTGCTCTATTTCGTTCTCTCGTTTGTTTGTCGGACTTTTTTATACGTTCGCATTATCCCGAATTATCCGCGCATCGACGTAACATTCAAAATAGAACAATCGTAAAACTTTACGATGCGACGAATATTGCATTTATCCATACGAAATTCATTTTGTCCGCAAAGCCCTACAATCGTACAGCAATGTTCGCACCCCGCTATTGACATTTTCATGCTCTCGCTCTTTCTCCCTGGCCTTGACTTTATCGAACAATTTTGTTCAAAATGTGCAACGTTTTTGTTTCCCGATTATAGTTTCTGTCTGTCGAACGGAGGCATTTCGTGGTGTAATCATAAATACATTGATAGGGGAGCGAAATAAAAAAAAAAGAAGTGAAGAATCGGGGAAGAGCGATTTTGCAAATTTCAGCAGTAGCGTGATGAGAATAATGCGAGGGTGCGCGACCCTCGCTGTGTTCCGCCGCGTCAGATGATTCATTCGTCGAAACCCGGACCGGGCCGATAATTTTGCCCCCGCGACGCACTTGGAATTACGATGCAGGATGCTGCTGGAAACCGCGGAGGTGGCGCCACCTTGCGCGGGGTCGAAAGTCAATTTGGACGACCCAAAAAGATGCCCGATGCGTGCGAAAAAAATAAATGGCTCGACGAAATTGCACCCGCGTGTTTATCTCACCCTTCTTTCAGTTTTTTTTTCTACCCGCCCTTTCTTTATGATGGCTCAATGTATACCTTTTTTTTGTTACGATTGAATACACTCATCGTCCTAGCCCTACGTACATTTTCGCCAGATTCCTTGATAGGGCTTTGCGAGGCATATTTATAAGTTTAAGGGATAAATAGACCATTTTTTTTGTTTGCTGTTTATTGCCAAGATATATTGACCGCGGGGGATCAACGTGGCGTCTTCTCTCCTTCGCAAGCAACGGCCAATAAAACTTTTTTTCGGACATTTATTATTGGCCGGAGTAACGCGATGAATTCAGTTGCGTGGAGATATATCAGAGGCCTGATGTATGTAAATTGTGCGCGGTAATAATTGAATAAATATTGCGATACTTTTTCATGCGGACTTTTGTTCTATGAAAATTTCCACAATTTGTTCGCGAAATTGGTGAATAAATTTCCGTCGCTCCTTGCAATAATAAAACAGAGTTCTTATTCTCTTCCTCATCAAAAGATGGGAAATTGGGTTAAAACGAATCGCTTGTTATGTATTTTGAACGATGATGGGTCTGTTTCACGAGATACTACGGAAATCAATTTTTTTTTGTCAAATAACATGCAACGTAAGTACAATTAGAGAAGTATATAATTGCTCCTTTTAAGAATTTGTGTAACCAGCAATTATAGTATTAGTTGGAAATTACCTAGCGTTTGATCAAATTAACGGTGTTCCGTGTATTGCTCCAAGTTTCGTGAAACTTTTTGCAATTGTTCCCGAATTCTTTGTTCCATCAAACTTCACTTTAAACGAAAATTCAGATAAGCTGTATGGTTTATACTCATCGTACGTATCAAAATGAAAACGGATGTCAATATTTGTTCATGTCGCATTATTTATGATTATAAATCGCCACAGTGAATTATTCAATACAAAATAATAACCGTAACAAAAAAATATTATTCAAACAACAGTCGATATACGTGACAAACATAGCAAAAATGATCCATTTTTTACCGTGCACAAAAATATAGAAACCAGAGCATTATCGTAAAAAAATCGATTTACACGATACGCAGCATAAAATGATACCAGAATGCTTTTAGGTTTATGCGCACTGTTTTCCCTATGCAAACAGACGTGCGTTATTGCGATCGGGCGACCTTTCTGCAAAACTCAAAAATATCTCGTTCAATAAGATGAAAACCAAACTGTTTTCACAAAAATTTTTAGTACTCGCGTGACTTAAAAATTATGGTTGGCAAACGAGTAGTTTAAAAACGAAAAGAAACGAACCGCAAAAAAAATCTCGGATAAAAAAAGCGACATGAGGAACATGATGCGCATCCAAGATGTTATAACATTACAGAAACAATCTTGAGAGCCACGTAGCGTAACCCTCTCGCGCGGTGAATCTGCCGGCTGACGTCAGCGAATCGCGTCCTTGTCTAGCCGAAAAAAAGGGGGTCCGCGTTGGACTCTCTGATATAAAAGATGATATGAATAATTAATAAACTGCGAAATGAAAGAAACAAAGGTAAAAATAAAGCTGAAACAATGAGAGGAACGCGGGCAGATGTGCGTGCATAAATTGAAGCCGAGAGGGCCGTCCGAGGAGGAAAAAAAAAGAAAGAGAGGAAAGAAAGACAAAGAAGACGAAAGAAGAAATGGAAGCTGGACATAATGTATAATAACGGCGGCGCGAAGCCGTGGTGGCTCGGGTCTTGGCGGCCGGAGAAAATTGAGTTTCCTTGCGGCGGCGTAATGAAAGCGTGTTTATGATAATCGCAACGACGAAACAATATACGGGTAACGAGCGTGTCCGCGAGTAAGTCAACAGAGTTGACACACAGATCGCGCTGAGATTGGGATGTTGCGCGCTAATGTGACAGAACGCAGTGTTCGCAAGCGTGTCCGACAATCAATATAAGCCGGATATCCGATTGATGTCTTTATCGATAATAAAGGATTATGCCCACGTATCGTGAGCATTACCGTGCCGACCGGATGTTTGTAATCCCGAGATTCGCTGTTTGCATGCATGCTCCCAACAGATGATATCTGATATCGCTTTTGCCTAAGGGTTTCACTAGGATAAAGGTTACCCAATCGTTTTTGCCCAATTTTGCGAAACGCCAGGGTTTCGTCTTCGTTATATTGTGTAACTGCTGCGCACACTTGATCCAACGCCAGGGCCTTAACGGACGGGACAACTTTGTAAAACAATAGAAAACCATCAGCCATCACTTTAAGCGAACAAAAATCGGGAGAAATTTGAGAAATCAGCTTTTTCCATTCACCGCTTCTTCGACTTGATTAAAGAGATTAACATTTTTTATCGGCATTCAAATGCGATCGTATGAAAGGAAGGGAATTCGATTTGCAAAAAATAGCTTGACGCAACACAGAAAGTGGAAAGAAATGGCGTTTGAAAGAAAAAGAGAATTGAACATGACTTTGAGAAAAGAAACCTTTTCTGCAGTGTACCGAAAGGGGTGTTCGAGAGAGCTACCTATAAGTCCAAGTGAAATTTCCAAAGTCGAATAACGATATTTTACATGTCTATTTTATATAACAGGGCCACGTAATCGAATATCGTTCGCGATATTCTATATTGCAAAAATATCAAATAACGGTTTGCGAATCAAAACGAGCCGTGGAAAAAAAAAGTGTATTATAAAATGTAGACGCATAATAATGGCGCGGTTGATTTTCCGCAACGTCGTAAATTGTGATAACGGAGTTTCCATAAACATGTCGAAGGAGATTGCTATGTGAGACGCGCAGGCAAAAACAATTAGCTGCGATGTCAAACAAAATATTCGCAGGCAAACAAAAGGCGCTCGTAAAAAGGCTTAGTTCAAACATCTATCACTGATGTTGGCGTTGGCAGCCTCACCGTCTATACACTTTTTTTCTCCGCTAACAAACCTCGTTTTGTCTCCGCCATTGCTGCTCCCGAAAAATGCTTCTCAGATGCCAAATGAGTCACCCTTTTTTTCACATACAGGAAAACAACAAGAAAATAAAATCGTAACTCTTATTGCAAGTGAAAAGTTGAAAAAATCATGACGAAGTGTGTACACGTGACGGATGTACTTTTTAGCGAGCTCCTCAATCCTCTGCGACGTTCTTTGTGCTCTTCACAGCTCTTACGTGCGATTACGGCTTTTGTACTTACATTACGCATAGCTTTTAAAAGCGTCTTTAATCATGCCAACAAAATCATCAAAAGACAAAAATACGCGACGAGAAGAAGACACCTTCCCCCCTGATATGCTTAAGTATTGACTTTGCGATAATTGCGCGACTTTTTCACTGTCGCGAAAGCTCATATTATTCGCACCAGCCATTGACGCTGCTTTCGAATAATATGGCTTCGAACCCTCGTGACTTTCAGGGGGGTTAAATCGACCATTCGCGTTCTCTAATTGGCCTGGGAAACTTTAATTCGTCCCTACGAAAATTCTCCGCTACAAATGGTCCAGCTAATTTACTCGCATTTCAAATTAAATTTCACGTCCACAATTTATTGTTATTTTCTTACAAAATTAACAACGTCCTGCGTTATTTCGTCGTTCGAATTATTTGCTCAAAATGTAACGCAAATTCAACTGGAAATTCCAGCTGAAAAATGTTGTAGGGTCTTTTGCGATAGATTACAAACGAATTTGTTGGTTTTTGTTGGAGAAAAAAGTTTTATCGAAAAATTGCAAGAGTGAAATTAAAGTCGGCGAAAATGGTATTGAAATGCAAAAAAAGCTGACTTATCGGGACAGGGAAAACTGTCCGCGAGACATATGTGTCATTAAATCAGCGATAACTCGGAGGGTCGGAGTCACGTGCGCCGATTACGTAACGTGAGATCATTTTTTGTGACTGTCAAGGTGATCTCGGTGACGATATATAGGGTTGCTCAAATGCTCAAATTAACCGCGAATAAATTTGGATTGGATTAGGTTTCGGCGTCGGAAATGATCGCGAATACGAGGCGTGAGCGTGTTGGGGCGCGTTTTAATATCGGCCGAGGGTTGTCGTCCGACCCTCACACACCGACTCCGCAGACGTCAGTTTGACATATTGCACGCCGCGCAGGAATCCATTATATAGTCAATTACGGCGCGACGCGATACAGTCCGGCGACTTGGGGTGTCCTCTCTCTCCCGGCGTTATTCCTCTGTCTCTTTACGAATCAGCATTTTTATTTCACGCTCCATCAAACGGCTCGAACCAATATAATTAATGCCCCAGTTACAAAGCGGAAGACGAAATGCAATTATGCCGCGCCATAATCGAGAAACACGCGATCATTCAAAACAATTATAAATTTCGGTTTCTTTTTGCAGTTTGTTTTGTACAATTTGTTTAAGCGTTAAATTAAAACGCCCATTCTGTCTTTCAATTAAGCTGTAAATCTCATAATAATGCCAGGATAAGACAATTAGTGCGCCTATTTATCCCGCGACAATTTTCCCGTCGATAAATTTTCATTAAAATCGTTTTACACAAGGGCATTTTGAGTTTTCTGCCGAACGCTAAGTTGTGTTGGTTAAATTTAATCGGTTTCTTTCGGCTGTTGGAATTTGATTTTGCAATTAATATCTTCACTGAAAAAGACATTACCGAAAAGTCAAATTTCACTTTTGTCAATCTTTTAAGCCGATTTGATTGTTTCATTATAATTGGCTGTCATAATGCATTTTTTTCGAAATTGTTTTTTGTGTTCGCTCCCCTGACGTTTCGAAATTGTCAATCCATAATTGATTCCCAACTTGATTGCTAATCGCGCGGACAAAAAGTTTGAGCCATTATTTTTCAAATTGAACTGGATTTTTCATTATGCCAATTAAATAGCAGAAAGACCGGGTCTGTTGTTTTTTTTCATCGGCCAATCAATTTCCCATGATGTGCATTGCGAGTAAATTACAACGCTCAAAAATGTATGATGCGCAAACACGTCGCGCGCGGGTAATTTTCCTTTCGCGTGAGTTCGACGTGCGGGATAAAAAAAAATTGCGCGCGAGAGCAAAAAAAAAGGGTATCAAAAGCGTGTTTACCACCGGGCAATACAATTTTTCCGGCAATAAAGTTCAAAGATCGTAATTCGTAGGATACATCAGCCGCGGGGCGCCAACATAAACCACCGCTTTATCACCCGGCTTTCGGCTAATACATATGTAATCATAACTGGCGTGGAATCGCGCTCTTTGACGCAATCACGTAGTCTGTCGTGAACGCGTCAATGCGACGATAAATTACGTTAACGCGCGCGCAGATTGATGCGCGATTTTCCTAATCAATGAGCGACGCGCCATCTGTAACCTGCAAACTTAATTATTTGTGCTTGTATTAAAGTGAGACGTTGAAAAAACAAAAGCCCTTGTTGTGTCACAGATATTGGCAGGGCTTATTCTGGTCGGTTCAATTAGTCGCGTGTTAATACCAAATTATCGCGCGCTTTTGTTCGACAAATTTATTAGCCTCTGGCACTGTCTTTATTGATGACTCGTGTAATCATTCAATCATCGTTCGCATCATATATATATTTGTCGCGCAAATTTTTTCGTCATATCCATCACTTTTACATCGTCGACAATTTTTCAAACAGCCGAGAGTATAATCCGCGATCTTATCGTTTGTGCCGTTGTTTTGAAAAAATGAAACGATCCATTTTCGCGTGTTTTCCTGTATATACATTTATCAGACGTATCTGCTGTTACACAAATAAATAACAAAAAAAAGGGAAGCACGGGCATTTCATATAAATATTCGGTGCATACGGAGCATATTTGCGAAATTTCGAAAATACGCGCGCCACTGAAAATGTGTGTGCTTAAACAGAATACTGAAAAACAAGATTTTGCCATTTCATATATTCACATGTACGCGAGATAATGAATCGCTCTACGTTTATTTATTGTTGATCAAAAAATCGGTTTCAATATTTTGTGTGGATTGCTTTTTTGCTTTGAACTCATGTGAAATTAAACAGACATGAAAAGCTGATAAAGTGATCGAAATTTTATGGCACACATTTTCGGTCGTTTTCATTTTAATTGAAATCATTATAACGATAAATAAAATACAATCAATCATTTTACTTAATGCGATTATTGAATTGAATTGCTGCAATGAAATGAACGAAATTATAACTAACTTTTTGATTAAGTCTCGCGGTGTATCTTAACGATATTAATATCACGGAATGGCATTATTGAAAGGTCGTTTTAAGGGTGGCCATTTGAAATCGAACGTGAAAGCCGAAAAAAGTAATAACAGAGCGACGGGTAAAATTAAGCGCGGTAACAGTCAGGGGCTGCAAATTCGTGAGCAGAACAATCGCAATAACAATAACGAGGTCTGGCGAGAATAAATAATCGATCGCGCGATATATATTAAGATCCCCTGCCGCTGATTCGGTCCTTCTCCTGATGTGCAATCGAAACAGCGATTATACGCCAGACGGCGATATTAATCGGCGTCGCGCGTTTTGTCCTTGTCTGATCTCGGCGCATCTTGTTTTCTCTTTTTTTTATTATTCGTTCACTACCTTGCCGAAATCCGATCGACTTTTGACCGAACCAATCGTCCAAGCGTTAACGATATTACAGAGCGATCGGCGGTGGTAACGCGATCGCGAATTTGATTTCGCCTTTGATCATTCGATCGTGCTCAAAATTCAATCGCGCTCGAAATTATTAACTTCGTTCTTAATTAGCGTCTTGTGTAGCCCTCTGATTAGATTCGCCAGCGTTCTCTCCTTTAACACAAAAACGACGCTTTATACTTCAAAAATTTACCATTTGAAAAATACAAAATAATTGATCCTGCTGATTGGCAAAAACGTTATCAATTAATCTATCTAGTAGGAAGTTTTTTCATCTATAGTTTTCCAGAGGTGGAAAAAAAAATTAATTTCAACGGCAAAATACGATTTCTTGTTTCTCGCGCGTCATAGCCCTCAGATTACTTTTAATCCAATATAACTGTTGGGCAAGAGGCAAAAAAGAAAACTTTTTCCAACTTAATACCGTTTGTGTTGCTCTCCGGGGGATTAGCCCATATGTGCCTCGCGAAGCGACCTTTTTTTCGTCGTTGAAAATAAAGACGTGCGGCGTGTGCATTTATTACGCGTTTAAAGGTGGTGTTGATGTGTGCAACGCAAATGAGCGAACCCTTTGGCCGGCAAAAACCGTTTAATATCAATACCTGGGCGACGCACGCTGCCATCAAAAAAGTTGATCGCCGATTCAGGCGCGGTTATGGGAGAAAAAAGTTCTTATACAAATTGAGAGCTTGTATTTAATTAACGCTGGCTATACAGGTAGTGGACAAGGTGACTAATAAATCGTTCTTCCGAACGCCGGTAGAGATTTAACTGATGACGGATCGTTGGGATTTATCGGCGTGACCCTTTGACCTTGATAAGAGTCGCATTAGAGGCCGCAAGATCGGGACGATTTATCAAAACGAAATTGGCGATCGGAGTAGGCGAGACAAGCGCGGGCGCGACTGTTATCGCGCTTATCTGCTTTGTGTGGGTATAAACAACGTTTCGCACATAATAGGTTGAGGGAGGACGAAAACGTGATTTTTGGCTTGTCCCCGCGATGATGTAAAAGACCCCACCCAGAGATAACGCCGCGCCTCCAAGACAGTTAAAAACTTTTGATGGTCACTTTTGTCGTTTATTTAGGACCGCAGATTGTACGTAAATTACTTCATTATCTTACACCGAGGGGGAGCTTATTTGTTTACTCCGTTTGATGTAGAACTTCTCGCCCTCTCACGGGGGCCGTTATGTCTTTGCGATAAACGTGACTAAGCGCGCTACTAAACAAAACCCGCGCGCTTCCTTCGCCGTCCCTTAGTTTCGTACTTCATTTGTGCCTTTAATGATGAAAATTTATCGACAGGAAAATTGTAGCATAAATAGCCGCGCTCTCTAATTGTCTTGTCCTGCGACATTAAAGAGTTCGCCAACCCATTGTTAACGTCGCAAAAATGAAACTTACGAAGTTACCAACTTTGTAACTTGATCGAGATACTTCTTTTCCATGGTGACTTTCAGTTTGGTCACATTTTTCGCCGACTACTTTTAACGAGCTTTATTTATTGATAACCGTTTTTGTATAAAATGTTGTAATATTACATTTCTCAACTTAGTTGAAAAAGTAATTTTCCCTCAGCAAATTGTTTCAAACTTGATTTAAGTTTATTTTTGCAACATTTTGCTTGTCTTCGTTCGAGGTTTTGCATTTAAATGCTAACTGTAATCGCTTTTTCTTTCAAATGAAACTAACGCTTAAATATTTATAAACGATATTTTGATCTGTAAGGGAAATGAATAAAAAATTGTGCTAAAAATCGCCACCGCTCGGTTGCCAGGAATAGAACTCAGATCAATTATTCATCACGAAAGAAACCGTTGGCGACTTTTCGAATTAAGCGAGACTCGATTTCGCTAATTATCCGTGCGACGCTTGAAAAATGCACCCAATCGTAAGCGAATGAAAAACAACGGGACAAACTTTTTAATTTGATCATCTCTTGGCATCCACGACGTGACTAATGAGTGGGATTTTTCTTTGTTTGTTACAGTGGGTCGAGGAATCTTTTACAAATTTTGATAAGGGCATCAATTGGAGGAGTTATGTGGTATGCGACGTCGCCTACCAGAACGTTAACAATTGGCTGTGGACGCCGTTCATCGAAAGAGGTCCGGCGAATAGGATATACATTGAAATCAAGTTCACGACTCGTGACTGTTCCCTCTTTCCTGGCACCGCCTACAGCTGCAGGGAAACCTTCAGTCTGCTCTACTATGAATTCGACGCGGCCACCAAAGAGCCACCGCCTTGGGAACCCGAGAGTTACAAACAAATTGGTATGATTCACAGCCTTAAATCCATACTATTTATTAAAATAACAAGCCCCAATCTCCGTACCCTTGCTTGAAACAACAACAATTAATTATAAAATAATACTACCCTCCGTTTAAATCCATGTTAACCCTACTGCTCCCAGTCTATTGTTACAATTTTTTTCTTCACAAATAATACAGAGATTTGAAAAAAAAAATCCCTTCGAGTGTGAAAACAAACCGACGAGGATTGTTTGTTCAACAGAACCAAAACACACAAAAGCATTTGATATTTCCAACTTGAAATATTAAGAGTGGACAAAAAAATTGTATCATAAAAAAAGGGATAGAATCAAATTTGTAAAGGAGAAATGTTAAGAGAATCGATTTAGTCGAGTGTATACTCGTGGCCGAATTTGCAATGCAAATTCACATGATTTGTTGTAATTGAAATGCAAATAATAATTTGAATGTTTATGATATGTTAATGGGCCACATTAATGTTATCAATAATTTAACTCGAAATGTAAATTCAGCAGCAAGAGTGCTCGGCCTCTTTTGCAGTTTAATTGGATCGACGTTTACACCAAGTTGTCTTACATATCGATTCTCTCGGCAGCGTTCATTTGCACGTTACATTGTCCAAATTGATAACCGCGTCTGCAATACGCTTATTCCTAATGCCACAAATCATTCCAACTTATCCCAAGTAACAGAGCAGTTTGATTGAAATCGTATTATAAAGAGTGACAATTCGCAGCAAAATAATCCTCGCTAAACAGGCTTTTATCTATGTTAATAATCGCAAATCTCAGAACCGTTTGACGTTAATCGTGCAATTAATCATTTGTCGGATTGGATTTGAAGTTTTGGTCTGATAGCGATAAAAATATCGATCTGATGTGATAGCAGCTTTCGCGTTTGGTTTATTTTCTAGGTCGCATCGCAGCGGGAGAAGGTCGATTCAACACCAACACGAATTCCGAGGTGATCATAAACACGGAAGTCAAGTCCATCCCGGTAACGAAGAAGGGCGTGTACTTTGCTTTCCGGGACCAGGGAGCGTGCATCTCGATCCTGGCGATTCGAGTTTATTACATCAGTTGTCCCGAGGTATCGGTCAACTTTGCGCATTTCCCGGCGACGCCCACCGGCCGCGAGGTCACCCTGATCGAGCAGGCCTTCGGCACCTGCGTCGCCAACGCCGTCAAAATCGAACAGGGCCAGGAATCAAAACCAACTTACCTCTGCAAGGGAGACGGCAAATGGTACCTGCCCTCTGGTGGCTGCCACTGCAAACCCGGCTACCAGGTAATAAAACGATCCAGCCACGTTCCAGACCGATTGGCCAAATCGTGTAGGCATCGATTCAAAAGCTAATCATTGTCGGGCAACAAAAAATTCAGTACAAATGACTGAACTTTATCACGCGCTACTGCGGAAACAAAAAAGGGATACAAGCATTTTCTACCGACCAGTTCTTTTCGCCAACAAAAGCCCATACATTTCCGCTTATCCGATGCGCGCCAGCGAGTATGCTTTGATGAATGACTCTTCGAATGTCCGATAAAATTTCTAATTGATGATATACACGTGTATAACTTTCCATTTTCGCGCTTTTCGACCACTCCGCGTCCATAGAAAGCGCCTCGTAATCCGTAATTAAAATTTATTTCCACTACGCGAAACCGTGATTTATCTATTGTTCTTTTCAACTCACGTTACATTCATCACCATTTTGTATCGATTGGTCTATTCGTCAATCAAATAGCTTTGATTGAACCGCTTGTTTCAACCCCTTTTTTCCCATCTCATGATAAGCCAACCACAAACTTACCCGGCTAAAAATCAACACAACTCACGTGTGCACATTTTTCTCCTGGATTTTCTACTTTGTGTCAACAATTCAAGTGCAAATTTTTATTTAAAACAATGTTTCAACAACGATAGTTGTAAAATAAATGTCAAAGAAAGGGATGCGAGTCAACTTAAGCAGTGAAATAAATTGAATACATCATCCCCCGTTTAATGTAACACAAAATGCTGAGCGAAAATTTGAACTACAAAGTGACAAATCCCCGGGGCAATTATTATTCAAATTCCAGGAGCAAAGTAACCAAAGCCGTAGCGAAATTCAAATTTGACAAATAGCCAAGTGAAATATGAATTCCGATGGCGCATAATAATGTTGTGCTCTTTCCGTTATCAGGCCGACGTAGACAAGCAGCAATGTAATGAATGTCCAATTGGCAAATATAAACACGAGGCCGGCTCACAAAGCTGTCAACCCTGTCCGGCGCACAGCAAAGCGCTGGGACATGCTTTTACCGAGTGCAGATGCGACACTGGTTATTACAGGGCACCGAAAGACCCCAGGGATATGCCTTGCACTCGTAAGTATACACTTTCATGCGCCTACCTGCATGCATTTCTGCCATTTTTATCAACAAATACCCACCGCTCCTGTTCATTCTAATAACGCGACTTTTTTTTTTATTTTTCCCCCCGCAAACCTGACGAGCAGATTACTTATTCCCCGACTCGGAAAAATTACTTCCTCGTGTGTGAATTAATGCCATCACAATTTTACAGTTACGGGAATTAATTAGAATTTAAATATGCAATTTAAATTTATCCTTCGCGACTTTTCTTGCACGTTTTTATTTTCACCATTTTTGCAAAAGAACGATCGTTTAGAGCTCAGCCACACACTCGTTGAACAAGTTTGCCCGCTTGTTTTACTTGTTTTCGTCGTTCGATGTCAAACTGAGATTGAAACCTTCGTAGCTCGGAATAATCACGAGTTTTGCTTTCGTTGCGTTGTTTCTTCAAATTTAATTGTTATCTTAGCGAGTGGAAGCAGTAAGATTTTTTTTTTTCAAAGGGCACTTTTATTTGACTGAGCGAGAGAAAAAAACAAAATAACTCGTTGCATTCCAGCGACCGAAATAATTAATGATGATAAATGTTTCTTGATTTGTCGTACCGACTATTTGACTAAACGCGCTATTAATCACGCGCTCAAATGATATTAATGGCCGCGTGTGATTAATAGTTGGTGCTTGACTTGTTGCTTATTAGATGCGTTATAATAAATATAATATTGTGTTCAATTTGTGTTTCAGAGCCACCGTCAGCGCCCCAAAATTTAACGGTCAATTTCATGGATCAGTCGACAGTGATATTGTCGTGGAACACCCCGCACGTTTTGGGCGGAAGAAACGATACGACGTACCGGGTCGTTTGCGATGCTTGCAGCATAGGTGTCAAGTACATTCCTAGCACAGTGAGTTTTTACTTCATTTCGACCTCGGCTCTAATGGCTCGTTATTCGAATGGGAAAATATGTTATGCGCGGAATTAAAGGGTGGTTGTGTGTACTCTAACTTTTCAACCTGTTTTTTGTTTGCACTAAATAGGACATTCGCTTTTTCGCCATTCCTATTTTTTGTCTTCTCTTTTTTTTATTTGCCACTTGCATTCGCTTTTGAAGTACATGCGAGGCAATGAAATGAAACAGAAAAAAAGCAGACGAATAAAAATAGTGTGAAACTAAATGAAATCATTGGTTAAACATAAAAAAAAGAAGTGCGTAGAGATGTGATAACGAAATTGTAAAATTTCAAAAGAAAAATGTTCAAGTGATATGTTGACAGGTTGAAAACAAGTTTGAAGTGTAAAATTGAAAGTGACACTTGGACGACCACCTTTGCGTTAAAACCTTGATTGAATAACCGTAATTGATTCTGAGAGTGGGATCAGTGCGGTCAAACTGGACATGCGTTAAAAATTGAGCGATACAGAGCAAGAAGACATGTGTCAGAGATATGATTCACTTAAATGTACAATTGTCGTATTTCAGGAGATTTTCAACGACACGAAGATCACGATAACCGGGTTAAACGCCGTGACGACGTATCGTTTCCAAGTGTTCGCCGAGAATGGAGTGTCACCTTTGGCCGGCAGGTCCGAGTACGTGGACATCACGGTCACGACAGAGGCCAGCGTGCCGAGCCTGGTGAGCAACGTACGGATAACCAGCGTCAAGAGCACCGAGCTGAGCATCAGCTGGGACGCCCCGATGGGTGATGCCGCTGGCGACAGTGACCTTGTCGAGCGATACGAAGGTATTGCATTTCATCCGATTTTTCCTTTCGTCCGGCCAACTGTATCCGATTTCATCATTTTTTGCATCTCCTCGTTTTTATACCCTTTTTTACATGTCAAATTAAACCGAATCCCTCAATGCTTATTCGACGCCCTGCACAACGTTGAACGAAGACAAAAAAAAATAAAAGAAAGAGAGAAAACCAAACCAAAAACACAAGGAGACACTTGCTGCTCAGCATACCTGCCTCGTAAACATGTTTGTTCGGGATATTTATAATTTTCGAATGTTCAATTTAAATTGAATTCACGAGTCGCGCGTCCTTTTGCAGATAAATTTGTCGTGGGAATGAAATAATTGTTGAAATGCGACAAGCATGTTTCGACCGCAGCGGGGCAAATAAAGATTGAGACTGTCCCTGACATTTGAATCGCACTTTTGGTTTGCAGTGAGGTGTTACCCGCGGTACGACGATGCCGCAAATGCGACTGTGATTCAAACGTCCGATCTTTCGGCGACCTTTAAAGAACTGAAGCCTGCCACTGATTACGCCATCCAAGTTCGTGCGAAAACGACGCGCGGCTGGGGCGAATATACCCCTGTCGTCTTTAAGAAGACTCCACATGCTATGGGTCTGGGTAAATAATATTTAGCGCAAAACCCAAAAACACTCGCTTAGTACCCGACAATCTCTTTTCTCTATAGTTTGTTTTTGACATTCAACAAACAAAATTCTTGCAATTTTTTGCAAATTTACAACAAAAAAAAACACATAGTCCTTACCCAAAAGGTTTGTGCGAACCTGAGCGATAGAATCTCTCTCATGATGAAAATTTGAATATGAGTGAAGTGAGTTTTTACGGTGAAATTCTGAATTGGCCGGGCATCAATCGAAGTAAGTGTTTGAAACTGCAATCGAAATGCAAAAACTGTAAAACAATCGGGCAAAAATGTTCGGGTAATTGAGAGAGCTTGCGCAGGTTCGTTAATTAGCGTACAATGCTTGCACACACGTACCCGACACACACAGGCATATTTATATATTCGCATACAAATGCTCAGCTTCGATTGGTAAAGATAAAAATGCCACGATATTACGTTACGAAAAATATGCCCTCTCGCCAAGGCTGACTCGCGGTGAAAATGTTCTCATATACTTGGGCTCTCTTATAATTGCAGACTACGTAGGCGATGACGACAACATGCAAGTTCGGATCATTGCCGGTGCCATCGTTGCTGTGGTTGTTCTCCTCGTGATCATTATCATTATGATCGTTCTGTTCTTGAGAAGGTAAAGGACATACTCTATTTTCAATGCCGACGATCCATGTTTGCGGTTGCTCTAAAAATCGCGCGCTCACTTTTTATGTGTAAGCTCTTGCCCAGCCGGATTGGCTTTCGACAGAATTAATGGATCGCAACAATTTCATTTACACGTTTTATCTCTTGTCCTGACATTATTTGCTACTCTCATACTCCTCTTTTTTTTTATTATTACCTTCCTCCCCTTCTTTCTTCTTTCAAATTTTACACTTACAATTTCTTATACAATGTAAAAATAATTCGATCCAGTTTGCTTTCAACTGAAATATTAACTTGTTTTATTGAATGATTGAGAAAATAAGAAAACAGCTCTCGTGTTGGAATTCAATAAATGATTGCTCAGCAGGTGCATTTCGTTTGTGTTGCTGATAATTTATTGATTTCTGATAGTATGAAATTACGCCACAGAATAATTACAATCACATCGCCACTGTATTATGCATAATTGTATTTTAGTTGAAAAGTAGTTTCTAGAGCAACCGTGAATAATGAAGCTATGATTCAGAATTGAATCAAGACTGTTCAATATTTTGTATTTAATGCAATATCTTGATTTGTTTGCTACAGCAGAGCGTCCGACGAGTGTAACAAAAAGCAGCCGAGCGACTGCGACACTCTGGAGTACAGAAATGGAGAAGGTACGTTGTCACTGGGCCCCGAAAGATGATCAAAATCTTTCGCTCCTACCTCATACTGTCTGTCTCTTTCTAACTAGATCGATACCCCAGAAATGCCAGCCCGTGGTCGCTGTAATAGATTTTGATCCCTGTGTGATGTGACTAATAAGCCACCTATATTACATAACTTACCCCCTTAGCTATTGATTTTAGAGATGGTAATCACCAGTTGTAGTTATCGAACTATCTGAAGCTCCCCTTGTATATCCCATGAAAAAGGATCGAGTTCGATGACAGAAAAGAAAGAGCAACAAAAATTTTATTTTCAACCAGATTTTTTTCAAAAAAAAAAACTAAAGCAAAAAAATTCTTATAACAAACTTTTTGGCCCAATATGCTCGATTGAAATTTGTCTAACCGAAACATTTCGATTCTTTCTTTGTTTTTCATGTACGATTTACCCTACATTATTGAATCTGCCTTCACGAACCAAAAAATATAATGAACTTGTACACAATCGCCTGCTACCTGCTACAGGACTAGTTGTGACTTACAGTAAGTCTTTGTCAAAAAAAAACCTTTGAATTTGTGTTTTGTTAAGCATGTATCGTTTGGTTGTCAAAATTTGCAAGTTTGGAATCGTTTGAAGTATTTTCTAATCGTTTTACATCTACTAGTCAAGTTTCTCAAAGTTTTGCACGTTTCTGTACATATTTTTTGCATGCATCTGCACCGTGAAGACGTTCAAACGTCCAACAAAGTTTTTTGATCAGTGAACTAACAAAAAAAATTGTCAATCTTTGAAAAAAAAAATTCCGACTTCATCTGACTCATAAAAGAATAAAATCTAATCAGCATCGCATAAAAGTTTAAACAATTCTCCAAGGCATGAAAAAGAGAGAGAGAGAGCAAAAAACGCAAAGCAAAAACTTTGAAATGAAATTTTTTGTTCTTTTCGCTCGCTTTCGTTGTAAAATTCGTTGTAACGAATTTCTTTGCTTCTTCTTTTGAAAAGTATACATCCTCGTGATTATTTTTCTCGTTTCATAAAAACGAAGACGATGAAACTGTCTGCAATAAACAAGATTAAAGAACGTTTGTCTGATTGCGCTTTTCTTTTTATACATCGCCATTAAACATGGCTATAAAATTTACGCTGACGCAAGGGAACTGTAATCAGAACCATGACATAATTCATTATAATTTTAATAATGATGAATTGCACGCTCTGATATCACGTTACCGTTTGATACAATCCAATCATTTTCAAATCAAAATTTCAATTCAGTCAAGTTGAAATTACATTCTAATCGCTTAAATTTAATCACAAGTCGAGTACGTGTAAAGGTTTTCTGTAACTCAGTCACCTTTTTTGCGGGCTTTGTTTTTTGTGTTTACTATTTTTTTTAATAAAATACCTGTATGTATGATATGCAACGTGAGTACGTTAGTTGGAATCAATTTTGATGAAATGCAGCGGGATTTCGTGAGGTCGATAAAAAATGGATGACAGGGAGTTTGATTGACATCTAGTGGCGTACACTGATTGCGTTTTGTTAGTTGCATTGTGTATGAGCTTGTTGGCCGTTGTGTCGTTCACGGTGCACTGCAAAATGGACACTTCAACGATTGTGACAACCCATTTGAGAGTCGTCCTCGCCATAAGTTTCCACGTTTCCTTAGTTAGCCTGCACGACATGTAAATGCAAATCGTGTATTTACGCGTTTTCCAAAACTCGTCGCATCCGACGTCGTTTTGTGCGCGCCACAATTTTATACTTATACAGATCTCTCTACCAAAGTTGAATAAATAATGCCTGCAAAAATAAGTCAAACGAGCATGCACAAAACCTCGCACGAAAAAGACCCTGTTAGTCCAGACAACATGCTTGTTATATTCTTATTTTTATCTATAATTATTTCTCTGCCTTAATCGGGTTTGTTTTTGTTTTCGTAATGATAATCAACTTGTTATCAGTCGCATGCAACGTTAAATTGAACAGTAACGGTAACTCGAGTTACAAATTCAGACTTCAAATCATTCAAAAACGGTTATTCGCTTTACTTTGCCTTTAATGTTCACGATTTTTAGTGTAAAAAACTTGAGCTTATCTAATTACTCAAGTTTAGAATGGCAAGTCATAACATTGATAATTGCATCATTTTTAACTCCGACCAAGTAGCCGGGTGTTTTAAAGTCATTCGTATCTTTCTGTGACTAAGTTACCTAGCTTTGATGTAGGTATATCGATAAAGTTACACTTGTTTTACGAACGTGATAAATGTTCTGCTTTGATAAATAAAACGATAAGTAAAATGTTTTGAAAAAAGTGGGTTGTATTTTTTGTAATCAAGCGAAGGTTACTTTTAATTGCGCGAATCGAGCTGGGAAACGCTTAATTTGTAGCGTAAAATCAGATCTGACGTCGAATCTGTCATCGTATCTGACATCTGATTAGTTGCCAGCTACGAAATCAGGTCTGACGCAACGTCGAATGGAGTGTAGCATTAATCATGTTACCATTACATCGATCAGGAAATTAATTTCGCCAATTAGAAATGATAATCAAACAGTGAAGTTAATGCGAAAAGTTATCCGGTTTCATCTCGCGAACGTAAATCATTTTACTTCCAAGACTGAAATAACAGAAAAAAAAGAGGGAAGAAAAAAAGGAACGTTGTCAAAAAGTTGAAATCATTTCTACGTCTTCATTTAAGCTTTCAGCGGGAGTTCAAAAATTAAGTTATCCAACTTTTATCCTCAGGCGGTAGTTTGCAAAAAAAAACCGAGCGTGCGGCGAGTGCGATTTTTTTGTTATCGGATGCGACTCTCGGATTTTCAAACGTCCGCGACGTAACTTGCGATTTGTTGATCGGACAATTTCGAATGTATTTCATTATTTATCTAAAACGACTCTCGCGTGCTCTCTCGCGTCTCTTCCGCTTCGACCCTCGTCGCCAAAAGCGTTTTAATTTCAGAATGACTCGTCAAACAGAACGAACGAAATTCGATTCTGTCGATCAAACGAATCGTAACAACAAATTTGACTTGAAACGCTTTGCGTTTATAAACACTTGATTGACGCGATACCTGCAAAAGATGAACCGTGGCTTGTACCGTGAGCTTTCCTTTTGATGTCATTTCCTTCTGCGACTGTCACATTTTTCATCTCGATTTGAGGTTTTCACTTGCCCGTTTTTTCCTTTTTCTACTCCTTTTTGTATTACTTAAATTTTATCTGTCAAATATTTCTCTTCATCTTTTTGATATTACTTTTTCTCAAATTGTAATGTATCGTGGATTGCTGTCCGTGATTGACAGAATAGTTTTAATGAGTCGAACTTGGCTTTGGACTGCTGTGCTTGCACGGATTTTGATGGTTGTTATATTGGAGGGCTTAAATCAATGGCCGTTTGGTTTATCAGCCAGTCTGAAGCTGAGTTCAACCGAGATACGTGTAGCCCCTCACAACGCTACGTTTTATTACCCAAAGTTCGTTTACACATGAGAAGGACGCATTCTCGAACATGTAAATTCTGATGCTATTTTGTTTCGCATCAAAAGTATTTAAATTAATAACCAGTCATTTGATCAGCTCGGTGTTCAATTTTCATAAGTTGTTGGCCACTTTATAACTGAAATTAAATTCCAACACGATCAAACGAAAAGCGTACACAAAGGATAAACAGTAGTTTTAGCCGAATTGCAAAAAAAAACACAGGGAAAACAGTAAGCGATTTTAGTCATTTTATTGGCCCATACGCGAGCATCTGTTTTACATGGCCTTTTTATTCCGAAAAGAAAGCAGCCTGCATTTACTTGTAACATCGCAGTCGTGTTTTTACTTAAACGTCGTAAATAAATAACGCAGCAACATTTTTATGAAGCATTTTGTTCCAGCTCGCAATACACTCTGTATCTTTGTGCACGCTTGTATATAAAAATGTTACGAAACACAACACTCAAACAGGTTTGATGCTCCTTTATCTTTTTTTTTATTTTTCCTTCCTTTTAGAAACTGTTTAATACACAATAGACAAAAATAGTGTCGAGCACCTTTTGTTCTAACATTAGAAAAGTTGCATCTACAAACAAACAGTGTACAAACAATTTACAAACAGACGAAAAAACTGTCACTTCAAAGTACAAACAAACAGAGCGATTGTTGCGAAATGTATGTTAAAACGATAAATTCGAGGATATCACATCAACAGAATGCGTTCTTATATTTTTGTAGTTGATCTATGTAACGGATACGAGATTTTTTTTCTGATGTTTCGCGAAACATCCAAAGATCCAGAGATACGTATGATGAATTGGATTACGGTATGGGATATGCGCTACACGTATCTCTAGTTCAACGTGATAAAAGTCTAAGCTGGCATGAGATTTGGCTGTATTCGAATCTTTGGCGGCTTGAATATTTGTTCCTCGTGACCTAGATTTGTCCGCATGAGAGGACTCTCGCGAGAAGATACAAAAATAGCGAACAGCTATTGACATTTTAATGGTGACAAAAATAGCGTCAATTATTCAAACATTAAAATACCAATAGACCTGTTCAATTGTCAAGGCAACCCTGTTGGATTTTTTGTGTTCGAACCTTTCTCTCTCCCTTCCGCAGTATCATCTTCCCACTTTAATATCCGAACGTTTGTTCAAATCAGAAGAATTTCTTTGATGTCCCCACAAGAATTCCGTCTCAAAGTAATTAAATTCGAAATTCTTCAAATCCACTTGAATACAAAATGCGAGTGGATGCTTGTTCGCAAACTTTTTTGTTTATTCTTCCTTCTGTCTTGGTTTTAATTTCAATAACTCAATTTTCTTGTCAAAATTCAACAGGGTTGTGCATAAAAACGTTAAATTGAATAACTATACGTGAGACCCGTCAAAAATTCTCAACGTCGGCCCGTGTGTAAATATAATGAATCCTGTTTTGGTGACGTTGCAGTGACCACGCCGCTGTTCACACCTGCAGTGGGAGTTGCGGGCGCGGGAGCAGGTGGCACGGGAGGCACTGGTGCCAGGAGCTACGTGGATCCACACACTTACGAGGACCCCAACCAGGCTGTACGTGAATTTGCACGCGAAATCGATGCTGGATATATCACCATCGAAGCCATCATAGGTGAGTACTTCACTCAATCAAAGTGCATCCCTCGTCAATACCTACTTCATTCGTTCAAACATTTTCAGCAAACACTTTTCACCTTGTTCATACCAAAAATTATTCAATTTACTTTCATCTCAACGTATAACAAAATCGCGACTCTACTAATGTTTAACGTTGTTGTCTTCAGGCGGAGGTGAATTCGGTGACGTTTGTCGTGGAAAACTGAAACTACCGCCAGATGGTAGAACGGAGATTGACGTCGCGATAAAGACACTGAAACCAGGATCAGCGGACAAGGCGCGCAACGACTTTCTCACGGAAGCTTCAATAATGGGTCAGTTCGAGCACCCCAACGTGATATTTCTTCAGGGCGTGGTGACCAAAAGCAATCCCGTGATGATAATCACCGAGTTCATGGAAAACGGCAGCCTGGACACGTTTCTGCGTGCCAACGACGGCAAGTTCCAGGTGCTCCAGCTGGTGGGAATGCTCCGAGGCATCGCCAGCGGCATGCAATACCTCTCCGAGATGAACTACGTTCACCGCGACCTTGCCGCAAGAAACGTACTCGTCAATGCAGCGCTCATCTGCAAAATCGCCGACTTTGGCCTCAGTCGCGAAATCGAGAGTGCCACGGAAGGCGCCTACACGACCAGGGTACATATCAATTCACAAGCTTTTTTTACTTTTTGTTAACAACTTTCTTTCGTTTGTGACTGTTTCTCTTCTCTTTTACATACGAAAAGAATATTTTTTCAAACGTACTGTCTTTTTTTTATTTTGTTCATGTTGTTTATTGAGATGTTCATTGTAACGTTTATGTCGGAATTTTGAAAGTTCTCTATTCTTTTTTTCGCAGTTTCTTTGCCTTTGATATTGTCTATTACTTGAATGTAACTGCTTGAAGTTTGGTACGAATTTGCTCTGAATTAGAGACTTGCGTGAGAATATGTAGCTATAAAAGGTAATCTGTTGGAAAATTCTCTACCGACAGTCATAAACGAAACTCTAGAATGTAAGTGGAAGAAGGTAGCTCCGTACTGTAGTTGTTTTCAATGCACTATTGTAGTAGTCCGTGATACTAGATCCTTTTAAGTTACGTAGTTTGTTTTCGTTTAGCCAATGATTTAGACTGGACTTTAATTTAACTTCATTTGCATACGCACTTTTACAATTCAAGTGGAAGCAATTTTGTTTCTTCTTTCTTTGTTAACAATGTTTGTTTGTCCACTCATCTTATTTCAAGGGCCTTTGATTGTGACACTGAAAGCCAAGTCTGAAAAAAGGCTCTTTAAAAAAAAATTGCGAAAAACGTCCAGTCTCGAAAATTAGCACTTGTAAACAATGTTGTGCTTCGTAATGCTTTAATGTTGTTTATTTGTTTCGCATTTCAGCACCGAACTTTGCCGAAAGTAAGTATTTTTGTTTCTCCACAATTTTCCTCTCTAGTAGACCAAAGAACAAAAAAAGAAAGCAAAAGCGAGTGTGTGTGATTGTGTGTCTGTAACTCATACCCTACTCGGCTTGCGATTGTTGAAACAAATCTTGTAATTTGCGTTGTCATTTGTGCTAAACGACACCTTCTTCCACTCGTGCTCCTCGCAATAATATTCGGTAACAAAGCTCTGCCGCTTTGACTCTCGCACGGATATTCATAACAACCCCACGTACGGAGCGCGCAGTGCAATGCAAAGTATTTCACTAAATAACCGTAACAAAGAGCCTTGATATTGCAAATATTTGAAATGTTTCTGCTACTTTGCGGCAACTTAACTCATAGAGCGAGCGACCCCGTTTTAACCAGCCTTGTTTCGACGATCGTTTGGTGTGTCCGACAGACCCTTTATAGCCACCCCCTATCTCGATCCCCTAACAAATAACGAATCAGCTTTTTGGAAAACAAAATTGACACTCGCGATATCGCCCAGCCAGCCAACGGGCAAATCGTTTCCCGTTGTCCATCACAGTTTGTTTCCATTCAATTCACCCGACAGTTATTAGCATTCCACAACCAAAAGGACAGATCCTAATCAATTCGACATAGATTAACTCGACGACAGTTCAAGCACCAAATTAACATCATCATCTTAACTCTAAGACCATACGTGAGAAGCCTATCTTAACAAGTCGACCGCTCTCCCCGCCTAGATTAACTTGTTGATATCCATTTTTAATTTTCGTTCTCGTCCTTACAGGGCGGTAAGATTCCAGTACGGTGGACTGCTCCGGAGGCGATAGCGTTCCGCAAGTTTACCAGCGCGTCCGACGTCTGGAGCATGGGTATCGTCTGCTGGGAAGTAATGTCGTACGGCGAGCGACCTTATTGGAACTGGTCGAATCAGGACGTTATCAAGTCAATCGAAAAGGGCTACCGATTACCCGCGCCCATGGAGTGTCCGGAGGCCATCTACCAGCTCATGCTCGACTGCTGGCAGAAGGAACGTACTCACCGTCCGACCTTTGCCAACCTCACGCAGACCCTCGACAAGCTCATCAGGAGCCCGGACACGCTGCGCAAAATCGCCCAGAACAGGTAACAAGTTTCTTTCACAGTCGATCTTGATTATTATTATTTTACCCACAAGTTATTTTACATTATTTGGTTTCAAATTATTTGTGTTTCCTTTTTTTGTATGTATCTTCCTTTCGTCTTTCGTTTTTCCCATTTACACTTTTCATTCAAAGACCAACATTTTTTCATTACTTTCTGTCATCGTCATCGAGCTGCCTTTTAATCATTGCTGTGAATCACTCTCTATTCGTGTACAAATCGGCCGTCCCGATCGTCCTCACTTTAAAATGTACTCGCAGCATCGACGTGTGTCCATAAATTAATTTTCCAGCGACGACAAAAAAGGAACCAAAAAATTGGAGTGCCGTTGTACGCACACACAACCTCCCTTACCCCCGAATTGGTCATTCTCAAAAATCAATATCCCACGCTCGTTACACCCTCGATTTGCAGACTTTTTAAGTGTGCATATCCATTACAGCACTTTTTAAGCCACCATTGTCCGTGTTTCCCGATGCTCCGTCCGACACATGTGTCAAACTGCAATTCCGACGAGAAATCGATCGAAATCAATCCAAAACTCCGTGGTTTCTCTTTTGCAAAAAAAAAGTACGTGGTACATTCAAAATAATAATCATGAAAAACCTGATTGGCATTACTGGATACGGCTGGACTCGACGATACATTTAGTTGCACAGCGGTCGTGCTGTTTATTATTATTGTCATTTCATTTGTTGCCAACTTGTGTTTTTCTGTTTCGTCCTGTTCTCATGTTATTTTTTGTTCGTTGGTTTTTGAACTTGCACAAAAAGCCGTACGCCGTCGATCAAAATTTTTCTCGCTTCTGCAAACAAAAAATTAATTTATGGACGGTGTCTCTAATTGTGTCTTTGTTATTTATCTGATACAACTTACATTTCAAATTCTCATGTCTTTTATTTTCATCGCTCATTTTTTGATCAATTATCTTTTCTCTTGCTTACATTTGTTTCACAATTACTTGTCGTTTGCAACTAGCTTCTGAAGCTTTTGTCGCTTTCGCCTCTTCATCATAATTCTACTTGAAATTATTGCAAGAAACATTGTCGCGACAACAACGCTATTTGTGTTTTCTGTTCTTTTCATTATCACCCTGCAAATCTCTGTCTGAACCCCTGTTCCTTGCGGCATCAAGGGAAAACGAAAGGAAAAAGAAAGTATCGAAACGAGGAAAAAAAAGCGAAACTGTTTGAAAATAATCTTGTACCGGCTGTTTATCTGTCTGTAAACGCTGAATAGCGCAAGGATTATGCGTCGTATATAGTTCATAAGATATTCCTCAGCTTTAATCTCTCGTTAACTTGCTAAATCACTTAGCAGTGATAATATTGCCAAATGAACGAGTTATGAACAAGCACCTCTGCTCGTGTAAATGTACTCTAATGCAGATATAATTTCTGATTATTAATGCATGTATTTTCATTCATTTAATTTTGTCGTTTGACCAGTTTTATTTACACATTTTTTTCCTCGGAGGTTTTCGGATTTAATTTATTTCACTTACAAAACATCATAAAAGCTATTCAACATAATTAAGCGGAAAATTAACTTCAATCTTTGTTTTTCTCTTTGTTTTCTTATTACATCAAGGAAAGTTTCATTTCGTTTGTTAAGAAATCAGTTTTAAATTTGTTAGTCATCATTTGCATGTTGAATGGAAAGAAAATATGATAAAGTTGAAGTTGAAAAATCCGAAAACCTGAAAGATTGAAATCGTGATTTTGGCAATTAAAGCAAACTAACTATGTTAGCTCTAACTAGTCTAATGAAAAATTAACTTCGCTTTGGAAGATAAAAAGATGTTTCTGGGCTAATTCTTTGTGGTTTTGGTTTTGTGGTGTCTTTGGTACCTGACTGCGACTACGTGACAACGCACAACAACGCACAACAACAGTGTGAGGCCGCCTGCGCACAATCCGTACTATGTATCGAGCCAGAGCGCGCAGGTTGCCCAGGTGGCGGCAGTAATGCCGGGCACAGCCACGGGCCCGTTCGTAGAGATAGTCGGCCATCAGGCCCAATCAGCAATTGCCGTTCCAGTAATGCCAGCGGGAGCCGGCCGTTCTCTACACTATCACACACATGCCGCCACACACGCATTACCACATCAGCCACCGCTCACCTACCCTAACTGGGTCCCGTTCACGCACTTCGGCTAAACCATGAGCGGCACAGTGTTACATAAAAACATTTTTTTTCTCTAGACCTTATTTCGTCCAGTAGGCAACGTCGCCCTGTTTGCCTCACTTTCTTTCTTCTTCATCTATTTTGTTTTCGTGTTATCTTATAGTTTTTTTCGCTGTTAATTTTTAAGGACAGCGTGTAATTATCTCCCTTGCTCTTTCGTGACGGCCCGAAAACGATTTCAAATCGCGCTTCACTCGAATTGCGAAAAAAAGTATCAACTTACGTTGGTCCGTGGCGCAAAATGTGATAATTAAATAAAATCACCGAATAGAGCAAAACAGGATAAAAGACTGAGAAATAACAATTATAGTGCTGAGACGCATAATTACACGCTGTTCCATCAATGGAACCGAATTGCGCCTAATTGTAGAATATATACTTTTTTTGTTAGTCGCACTGTGCGATGCGAGTTGAGCGTGTGTTTATACTTCTTTATTTATTTCTAATCGAGCTCGCAAGCTTTTTAATTTAATTCCATCTGCCGCCTAACAATGTTTGTTTTCACCGAGGACGCCTTCGTATCATTAAAACAGAATATAGTGACTTGAAAAAGAGATGAAATACAAGACTGCACATACTTACACACACACTCACACACAGACACACATTTTATCGCAATTATTTTCGTCACATTGTTTACGCGTGAGATATAAAAGAACCGAACAGATAGGAGAGGGATAACATTTAAAAAAAATGTATAAAAGGAAATAGGGAAAACGGATTTGATTTTACAGTCGAGAGACAAAAAGAGAAATCTCAATAGGAATCCGCACTCGTACGACTGAGACAAACCAAACCAGGTGAAACTAAGTTTGTCTTCACAATCGAAATAGTCCGATAGCGCAGTTATCACATAAATTAAATGCAGCGATACGCGTGACATTATTTTGATAGCTTCTTTTATTTGCCAACACGCCGCGCAAGCGAATCCATAACTTTCGATCGGGCGAACAGAAAAGACAACCCAGCGATATCATAGTTATTTCTCCTCTACTCTATTTTGTCTATTGTATTGTATTTATAATCGCGCACTTGCGAAAAGAACAAGAACAGCGAGAATAAATAACGATTCCGATAAAGTATAGATAAACGCAAAAGAGCTCTTCAAGTGCCGCGGTACAACTTGGGCACAACCTTGTTTACAAAGTATCTCATTTATAAAAGTCCAAGTGTAGTGGTTTCGTATAATTGTTAAGACAAAAGTGAATTCTAAAATTGATAGAAATTGTGAGGAACAAATCGATGTTAATGTGTAAACATCCCAGTAGGACAAATCTTAGCAAACCAACCGTAACGGATATAGTCTGATTCGTAGCTTTAGTTTATGACCCTAAACTTGTCGGTTTAGTCGTTCGAAATTTTGGATATTAAATTAATCGTTAGATCGTTTGTACGAAATTTAAAAAAAATTGATATTTAGATGAAAGTTAGATTGTTCGAATTAAAAAAAGAGCTCTTTTTGTAACAACTCTCGATGTAATTTTCAAAATTTTTCGTGCACAACGATTGACGTGTTTTGTTGGAACAAATTCAAAATCATTTGAAACAGCAAACAAAACGATTCTTTTTGCACGGAAAAATTCGGGAAGCAAATATTCTATCATAGTTTCTCTTATAATATTATAGTTGTATTTAATACAAAAGTATAATAAAATTAACTTTTCGAGCTTTTTAAAAGACTTTTCAGACGAATTTAAAGTGTACCGAATAAAATTAAGAAATTAATTGAACACATATCACGATAAGTGTAAATTTTAACGAATTTTTCGTTAATACATTGTTAATCGCGTTAATTGACAACGAAATCAAAACTTTTGCTCGATAGAAGTTGTTTGTTACAGAAATGATATTGATGGGAATATGAATACGTTAATTGAAATTTCGTGATAAAACAGCGTTACACGTTCTATGTTATAGATGTATAAATCAAAATGAAGCTCAGTTTTCAATTGTTTATTCGCTGTTGCTGAGCGAATTAACATTAACTTTCATCGGTGAATAATTATCCCAACAGCTAATTATTTCTGTAACAACATACAAACAAAAAATGACTGATTCTTTCCTTGCAAAGACTTGAATATAATATTGAGAGAATTCAATAGTACTGCGTCATGATAGCTTATTATATTATGATCATCGTGATAATTCCAGTTCATAGTTTATCATAATCAATTATTCAAAAGTATAACATTTCGTCTAATTATTACGATTATTTCATATGATAATTATATTACATTAACAAACAAAAAGTATATAACTTGATAAACATATAAAAATTGTTTGCCCATTTCCAATTTTAAAAAAGTAATTCCAGAAAATATTTACCTATGACGGAAATAAAATTAATGAGTTGAGGATAAATTTGTATCTGAGCATGATTAATCGAATTATGAATCGTTATTAGTATAACGAAAACGTTAACGTTTTTAGAAAATTTGAAATTTAGAATGACGATAAAGCTTTGATATGTAAGTTACTTCTTAGATGTTGATAAATTATCAAATGACAGGGAATCGGAGCGAAAAAGGCCTTGGATACAAAGAGTTAACGAAAACGAAACAAATAATAATAAATAACAGAGAGCTTAAAGTCGCGCTGGCGACATTTCGAGCAAAGTTCGGAAGTGCGGAAACTTCGGCTGAGAGAATAAATCGAACAGCGATTAATATCAGTATCAACGAGATTTAAGAACAGTATTTTTATACTCGAGACAGGGTTGATGAGAACGTAAAGCAAACATACGATGCGACCGATGCACCGAGCTGTTTACTCCATAAATACAACTACAAACAGACACAACTACAGATATCGCAAATTATTAATAACAAAAACGTTCACGAGAAGAATTATAATTTCATGCGACAGTTGTCGTCCCAGTGGTTCCGTCACGATGCAGAAGGGCACAATTACGTAATTGATCCAATCAATTTTTTATTATAGAATCATCATTTTGTTACAACTGTATTCATTCATTCATTCAACTTGACAAATGGAACAAAAAAAAGTATATGAAATTGTGTTCCGCTTCAATATCCCAGACAATGGTTGAGTTTCGGCGAAAAAAAAATCCGTTTACGTTGGTTTGATTAAAGTTAATAAAAGCAATATCCGTAAATCCGCGTGACGGCCAACCGCGACGGCAAAAGTCGCATTGCACCTATAATTTTTCGTGCACACTGCGCCTAGAAATAATATCCTTATTTCAAAGTGAAATCAAAGTTCAAATTATTTTGACTAAACGGCAGATCCAGGGTAGAAGAGAAAGTAGAAGTTGCAATTTATATTTGTAATATATATTTTGTTGAACAGAAGCGACTCACTCGGTGCAGGTGTCACCGTTTCATTTCACGTGATTACGCGTGATACGAATTTATTAATGTCAAAAACGTAGGTGTGTTTCTGTCAAATAAACGACAACGTCGCGACTTCACCAGCACGGGAAAATTGTACGCAATAATCATACATGTATTCGTATCATAGAGCATAATGTTGTCCGGGTGGGATTTAACAATTCTTAACTGCATTAGACAGGACAATCCCCATATGTTTAGAGCTGCTGTCAAGCAAATGACCGTGAATGGAGCTGGTATGATTGGTCTCTTTATTTTGATCAACTTTTTATGACAATTACAACTGTAAAAAATGTGTAATATACGTAATAGAGTTAAAATTTAATTTATAACAGAATTAGAATGGAACAATGAATAAATGTTGTTAGTTATTATTATTTATGTTGTCTAGCTTTAGAACGAATAGTTTTCGATTTTGAGAATGCACCAGGTCCATCTGCGGATGAATTCGTACGGACCGAGAGCGAGGCAAACGCGAAAGAAATAAAAATAAAAACGCGCAGATAACCATTAGTAACGTGCGTTTCGCGCAAATTACAATGCTTTTATTTTTGGAGGCTTCATCGCGCGTATATAAATAATTCGCGATTCCGCTTTGTTCGGCTGAAAGCGGGCGACAATGTGCGTTTGAATTTTGCGAGAGCATTCCGTGCGTATCAGCCCGATGCCCAGCATAATAAATGTGTTTTGTAATTCGCGCAAAACAATGTCAACTGCAAAGCTACAAAAGCAAACTCACGACACACATTTACACGATGTCACAAACATTTACGAGTCTTGCGCTGAAAGAAAGAGTGTGCGAGAGGAATGAATGAACTGTTGAATGAGAGGGGTTATGATAATAGCAACGGATCGCGATGCAAAAACGCCAGTCTTATTTTAAGACCGCCTAATGATAGGGAGGAGCCTCTCTCGCTCAGACGCGATGATGATTCATTGTAGAAAACATTTTTTTTGTCATGCAAATTTCGTGATTTAGATGTGACAATTTGTTATCGAATTAGCATAACTGTACTTTAATTATTTTTGTTACTTGCATAATTATGAATTGTGATCTCCGATTCAAGATTATCATTTTAGAATGCATATCACGAAAAAAAAACGGAGCAGTGGATGTTGTATAAAGATAGAATGAAATTTGCATTTCAATGGAATTTTTTGAAATCTAGAAAACGAGATAACCAGGAGAGAAAAGTAGAGATATGTAAACGCGCGAATGTGCCTGTTTTTGCAAACCGATCCCGGCTGAGTGACATGAAAGGGGTAGGGACACAGAGAGAGGATCTATTGATATTGAGAAACATGCACATCAAATAAAAAGAGAGACTGGAGTGGGAGGTTACAACACACCGCATACATTAGACACCAATGTGGCATCCATTGCACTAACAAATGCTAACGATTGTCAGAATCAGGGAAAGGGGTGCTCCGCCCCCACCCCCACCTGCCTCGTCAGCTTGCAACATGCATTTCAGAAAAAGGTAAAACACCCAGCAACGAGTCAACAATGTTTTACGAAACAACAATCGAAATCATTGTCATTGATCAAAGCTGCAGGGAATCATGGCAAATTCACTGGGGGGAAAACGCTCGTCAAGGGGTTGAGCCTCATTCATGCAGTTTTATTGATGACTTGATCCATCAAAGCGGCAAAGATAAAAAATCATCTCTTTTGAAATTGTCTGAATGAGCAAAAGTAATCGAAAAAATTGTGAAATTGCAGGGGAACTGTGATGTAACGCAAAAACTGCCATAGTTACGTGCAGTTCGAATTTCGCTTTTCATCAACTTTGCGAAAAACACGAGCTTATCTCTTGTAAACTTTCATTCTTATCAACGTCAAATATTAATGTCAAATTTTTCATTTAGATTAAAAAGAAGCATCCGGCTCAGAGTAAATCTCTTCGTAAACAGGGATAAAAAAGGGTTGAAAGTCATGATTCCCTGCTGCTTAATCAATCAGAATTACATCCACCCGTAGAAGGCACTTATATACTCTGCTTGAATCCCCATTAGCATTTGATAAACCGCACATTGCTTGCTTTGAGAGGCACCACTGTATTGTTGGAATCTATGTAAATACAGGACACGTATAATAACGATGACTTTCAACGTTGACAAAGTCTGTCCGTTGGGCGTCGGCCTAAATTTTTCAACCTGTCGCCTGACTGACCGTCACTGTGTGAATTAACGATTGTCGTCGAGCGCCGCAATCAATTTTTTTTTCTTTCACTACCACCACAACGTTGTAATTTTTGTCGCACATTTTCACAACCAATCTCATACATACTTTTTGTACGTTCACGTTCGTTTGTTCTTTTCTTTCATTACTTATATTTATATACAATATGTTTTTTATATAATTTATTTGTAGCGCATTTCTCGAGTCATAATTTTAAGTTAAACTTATTTTTCATGTCTTAAGATTTATATATACAAACTGAACGAAAAAAGATATATAAATATATTATTATAAAAAAAATTACAAACTAGTTGTTGAATAAATAAGACTTTCAAAGATACGAGTACTTATTAATGACAATAAAGACCAATGACACAAAGTTTTTCTTGTGATTAAATGCATTGTCCTTGCACCATTCTCTTTTTAATTAATTATAACTATGATAATTCTAAGACAAAATAACCATAAATAATGGCTTGATTACTTTGGAAATGTCGAATATTGAACGTAAGTAAACGTGTGCTCAGCGTTGTCCAGCGATTGAACGATGAGAACAACGCAAAGTCAGTTTTTTCTTTGATTGTGAACCCCTTTTTGATAACTTGTATGTACAGAATTCAACCCAATAATCAAAAGTATTTGGACAAATTTGATCTAGAACAGAATTTTGCTCCCATGTAGGTAGATAGAAAGTTGATACCCTTTTGAAATAGACTCGTCAAGTTTTTTACCCCCACTTAATTGAATTGAAATTCGACATCGAACTTTAATTGCTTTTTATAACTGGAATGATAACCAAATGATATCCCGTGTACAAAGCGACCCCTTGCATTATTACCATGGAAATAATTATAGCATCAGTAAGAAATTGATTCAAACCAGTTTGCCCTCTTTTTTTGACTTGTTCGCCAGACATGACAAATTTCAGCTTGCAATTTAAGTGCGTCCACTCGATACGTATGATGAATAAATGATGGGACACGCGGAAAATAAATGTGGATCGGAAATGTTCTTAATTATGGATTCCAGATATCAATCGAACTGTCGCCTTCTTAACATTACGCAATTTTGTTCACACAATTGCAATAACTTTATTTGCAGCAGACAGTTGTGTTCATCGGTACTATGTAGCAACCGATCTTTTTATGCTGCACGGTTTCATATCAATTTCCAAACTAGTTTCTTTTTTTGCGCGCCGCTTTGTGTCAATGTTACAACTCAATTTCTGTGATGAATTAAATAAAAAGACAGGCCTTTTTTCAAAAAAAAATTATAATACATAGTATTTTTTATCACTGTTTTCTGCAGACTGACAAAATGGATCAACGTCAAGCCTCAAAATATTTGACATTTTTCGCTTTTCAAAGTACAGTATTTTTTATCAATATGTTTTTATAGTACAGATTAACAAAAGAATAGACGAACGTCAAATCTCGCAATATTTGACACTTTTTTTATTTTTATTTATTTTATGGTTCAATAACATACATTTCCGTCCTGTCATCAGCGGATAATTTTTTTACATCAAAAAATCATCAAGCTTTTAATTTGCAAAGAAACATTGAGTGTAGCGTTTTGATTATAATTCATTCATAAATACCTCTCAGCTCTTATCAGACTGCAATGTTTAATTTCGTATCCACGGTTTATAACGACCGAATGAAATTGTAATAACATCAGGAAGAATAACAAGTATAAATAATAAACGCTCTAATGTGTATTTTATGCCGATTTATTGCAAGCAATCATCGTTCGAGCCATTTATAAGATTACAGTTCTTATGGGATTTTCATAAGCTAAACTTGCTCTGCGTTTCTTCGTATATAAATCATATCGCGATCATCCAACGTAGATTTTTGGATTTGCAGAAAAAAATTGAAACGACAGTTTCATTGCTCATGTTCCATTTATATATACTCCACCCTAAAGATTTAAGAGCGGAAATCATAAGCAATTCATGTCCCGTAGGTACATAATAATCTACTCAAGAGAGAGGGGGAGTGAGGTATTTGCATTTTATTGTCGGAAGAGAAAAAATGAAATGACGAGTTTTGCGAGAGTTAGTGGATTTGATCGAAAAGAGATAAATTAGAATGAGGATTGTTTGCGGAGAGTCTATTGGTGATAAATGTGCAAAGAGTAAATATCGCGAGTTGGATAGTAAATCCAGTTAAAGAGTGTACGTTAAAGTTGAAACTGGGAGAAACAAAACAAACGACGCAGAGCAAAAACAAAGAGCAGAAACAAATGAACGAGAAGTGAATATATAGTGGCGCGAGTGGAGCAAATTGGTTTGAATCCTCGTCCCCTGTATAGATTGTTTAAATTTAGAGTCGAGAGAGCCCCGTAAGAGATTGAAACAAAGAGTTTGGCAAAGTGATACATTTAGGAATAGATTGAGAGAGGGCCATGAATCTTGCACAGCAGATTAACGAGTGTTGTTTCGCAGGGGCACAAATCCACTGGCTCCGGACGCGGTGGACCTTACGCAGCTGACCTCGGTGAGCGAGTGGCTTGCCTCAATCAAAATGTCCAAGTACGCCGAGAGCTTTGAGCGAGCGGGCATCACGACCCTCGAGGCCGCCGCACGCGTCACAGTTCAGGAGCTCACCGACCTCGGTATCACCCTTGTCGGACACCGCAAGAAAATCATGAGCAGCGTCACAGCGCTGCGCGCACAAATGTCCGCGACCTCACAGGGATTCCTCGTCTGATCTGCCGCAGCGGCCTAATCCACAGCCAAATTATTCGATCACGAGGGGACCACTCCGCCGACTCAGCAAACCGCAAATAACTCCACATTATCTTATTTGCGCGCAAGCAAATAGACCGCCCTTCATTAATGCAGCGTCACCCTCAAGATTTCATCTCCAACAATCATTTTGTTTTACTCCAGTTCTTTAAGTTTTGTTCAAAGCGCCTCACACTATTGCTCAATCTTTTTTCTCAAGCGGTTTATTTATTTCAATGCTCATTTATTTAATCACTCAAAAACTGTCCCTCCTGTTTCTCTCTGGCTCAGACTGAGTTGACTCCTTTTGCGATTCTTGTTGAACTCCCTGATAGGTTTATTCTTGTGTTACTCTTGCGTTTTATTTAACGCCAATTTTCCCTACTCTTTTTTCGTTAAGTGTTTGACGTGCTTTTAACAATTTTCTGATTTTATTGAATTCGGTGAGATATTGGATATTGTATAGCGATTGAATTTATTTTGTTATTTATTTGCGAACAAAATTAGCTTTATGATTATTTTTAAAAAAGATTGAAATCAATGCCAAGATCTTCACTGAGGGTTAGATTGTACGAGTGTTGAATAAGATGCAGAGAATTTTGATTCATCGTTTATGTGTACACATCAAATTGTAAAAAAAAAGAAACGACAAATCTCTAATTCATGATGTATAAAATGCAAACAGTAGTTTGATATATCGGCACCTTTTATCATTATTATAGTTGTATCGCTATGGCTATTCATTATTATAACGCCAATTGCATTTTCAATGTCATAAATGAAAATCAATTCTTAAATCTTTGTTGTAAATAATTTTGACTGCGCGGTCAATTTCTAATCCGTCACTGCCTCTCTATGTAATCTTAAGTATTATCCCCAAGAGATAATGAATTAGTAAATTTTACAACGCTCCTATAGTAAAGTTTACTCTTTGTATTTAATTCATTTGATTGTTCTCCGGTACGTGATTTTTGTAAATTTTGTAAATTCAATTGATTTGTCTAGGGAATCCCAATTTTGTGTCGATGATTTGTCTTCCCTGAAATGAAACATTTCACACAAAAAATTTGGTTATTCTACTGGCCTAAGTAATAAGAAACATTATAATAATGAACACTGCAAACAGCGATATACTTTGAGTAGATGACATTGAATGAACGAAATTTTTGCTTTGAATTGTGCAAGTACTAAAGTGCCAATGTGAGTACTTTGCAACGCATTGAATTGAGTCAAAATTATAATACATATCATTTGGAGGAAAAATTGTTTTCGTTTGAAACTTTGAAAACCATTAAAGGCGCAAGAATCGAGACAAAAATGTATTTGTCGATGCATCGCCCTCGACTTTCAACGAAAATGAGTTTCGTTTTGCAACGAGACAATGTCCATTCCAGACCCTACACACCTTAAACTTTATGTGTTTTTATTGTAAGCTAGTTGGTACATTGAACCAGCGAGAATATGAGAGATAATAAGGCCTGAACCGAACTCGTTGCACATCGAAAAGACTGCTACACGAACTTCCAGCTCGGCCTCTTATTGATATCGTCCTCCCTCCGAAATCACCAGCTTACACCAACAATGATATTGCGCTAATCCTCATCGGATCATATTTTCTAGCCATAATAACTGTTCGTGCATCACAATCGAGTCTTTGCGTGATATTTAAACAATTTTTATAAACTCTTTTATAAATACAAATCAAATTGATTCATTTTTTATCAAACTAATTGTCGACTTTTTTTAATTACGTTATTAAAGGCAACTTTTTTGTACTAACTTAAAGCTAACTAAACTGCTCAATCTTTGAAGAAATTGCTTTACACAATCAAACTTGTCATTAGAAAAAAATACTTTGATACAAGAACTTTTGAATATTGGTTTCATCTGAACATGAGTTTAATTTTGGTTTAGAATTTTTTTAGTTGGAAATAATAAAGACCATGAGATAGAAAAAATTTAATTTTTACTTTGTGAGAAAGAAAGTATTAATTTTAAACTGACAAAAAGAACACATTGAAGCGGAGGCTAAGAAAAGAAATGAAACAAATATTTGTGTACAATAAGAGTGTAAAAGTTAATTGAAAAGACACCGAGCCGTAGATCTATGTCTCGCACAAAGACAGCCAGCGCTCAAGTTAAGATACGGGTCGGGAGGACAGCAGAATGAACAAAAGAAACTGAAAATGAAGCAAGAAGGTGAAGAAGAAAAAAAAGACTCGAAGTAGCGACAATTACGAAGCAATAAGATTGAATTAAAATAAACTTCGCGAATGCAGAATTTTTATATAGAGAATGTTAAAAAATTTCAGATGATATTAATAATTACTGATAGCGCTCTATCTTCCTAAATGTTCATATTAAAGGTTTAAATGAGATTATAAAGTGTAAGTTTATGCCGAAAAAAAAAGAATAGACAGTATGGATTCTTGAGCCGCTACTCTGGACGGAGATTTCATTGGAGGCTTTTTTTCCAATCGGTATGGACGATTTTTGTTTTGAATAAGCCTTGATTATTTTGCGCGATAAACAAATGAATCGTTGTCCATATTATCGAGATCTCCATCCTGGAGCTGTAACTACTTGTGCATATTGACATACGTTTGCACGCAAAAATCTTGGTCTTGTTTTATCCCCTTTTGCAATATTCAATTCTAATATGTAAAGAGAATTCAGCCTGCGCAAGTTGAGGATCTTTGCGTGCGACGTGTGACACATATTTTGGTTACCTCGTATACATGTAAAACTTGAAATTCAAATGAGATTGTACGAATGAAAGCGAGTGCAAGATTGTATGAGAGCCGAGAGAGAATGAGCGAGTGAAAAAGGTTAGCAATAAGCGGAGAACGTGAATTTAAACAGAATAATTATGAGAATCAAAAAGATGAGAAAAGCGAACAAGACCGTGGAAGTAGAGGACAAATATCGTTAGAAGCCTCATCACACACCTTTTTTTTACTTACGCCCTAACAGCGCTATATCAACACTGTAATAACTATTTATTAGGATATACAGCGAACAATGTTTTTTTTGTTTATTTATTATCCAGTGTAACTCAGACGATCCGAGTGGTTTTCTACGATTTTTATTTATGAGATTTTGTTACAGCGACATCATTGCCAAAGTACCTGCTTAAAATAAAAGTAAAGACAAAAAATAATAATAATTGATAAACAGAGAGAAAGAGAGAGAGCGCGAGAGACAAAAATGATGTACACGTTTTTGGGCTCAGGGGAAGCTGATTGGCGGGCTTCGATTCAGACACAAAACTCACGACAATCTACGCAAACGATCATTTGCCTTTACTTTTTTTTAGTTTCTTTTTCGAGCGTTGCCAGTCAAATCGGCTCTGTTGAACTCGACGATTTCGAATCAGGTACCGTCCCGAAACCATCGCTTATGAAGCGAACTCACGATAATTTCACGAATAAGCCGACTTTTGTAATTTTTTTGTTAATGCATATTATTATCAGCAACTTTTCTTTTCATTGTATAAAAGAATGTACTACTTTATACAAGATATTTATTGTATAGAAGACAACAGAAAAGTAAGACGAATACAACACACGTTCACGCGAAAAGCAGACACTTGCAAGAAAATATACACACACAGATACACAAAGAAACAAAATGAGGAGTTATTGAAGAAAGCAAAATTGTCGACAAATTTTTTCAGGTTGACTCTAAAAAGCATTTTTCCTATGGTGTTGTCAAGACGATGTTGAATGTACATAAGATATAATAAATAACATACCTTATACGATGTAAATTGTATTTTATTCACCTTCAATGTTCTTAGTTCTTTTCCGTTACCATATTTTCAAATGTACAAAATTCAAATCCATACACGTTTTGATCTATCTTTATATAATATATTGATTTGTTGATACGTTATTTTATATACAATGTAGATACTTTTAATATCTTCTTTTTATCACGTACATGAGTTTATGTTAAACTTACGGTTAGATACTGGTAAGAAAATCGTTATTTTTTAACATTTTTGTACAACTTGCATTTTTATGAGTAGTTTATGCGAAAATTTAAACAAATGAGTAACGTTGCGTTTTACAAACTAGTGGCAAAAAAATTGTATCAGTTCGAACAGAAAATCTGAAACCTGTTTAATATCTGTTTAATTTCAATTGAAAATACTGGATTTACATTTGTCTCTTTGTAATATGAATTGTCATTTTAAATATATATTCAAAATTTAACTATGAAATAAAAATTCATCATATTTTGACCATTCAAAACTAAATAACAAAATGCACAAAGCAAATTAAGTATATTAAGACGTTTCACTTTAAACGATAAAGTCTTTTTAGCATAAACTATATGATAAATAAGTACAATTTTTAATTAATAATCATAAATTAGTGTAACAAAAGAAAGAAAACTAAATATTTACATGTTAAGTATGTCTATGATATAATATATCTCTGGAACTGAAAATGAGAAAACGGATTATGAGAGAATAATTTTTGCACCAAATAAATTTGAGCAGAACACGGTGGAGATCAAATCAAAATAGAATTATTACCGCGCAGAAATCGATCATGTTCAGACTGTAGTGAGTCTCGCGGGAAGCGATACGTCGACAAAACACCAACCACTAATGTTCCGTTTTCTACTACAACCTGCTTAGAAGGCACGTGAGATGATGTTTGCTTTGTTAAACCAAATGTTTTATTAAAATTTGAATCGCATCTATTTAAACATAACGAGCAAAATGGTATTAACTAGTGAGTTGGATTATTCAAACGAGGCGTTGTCAAAGGAGTAGCAATTTCCAATTTTCTCTTGAAAATGAAATTCGCAAATTTTTACATGGCCTTTTTTAAAATCTCAGTAAATCTAAAATCACCATCAATATTTTATACAACAGTAACAAACAAAAATCATCAAATTTTCAAAAACATTTCAATAAATGTTTTTAAAAACTTTACGTAACTTGCGAATTGTAGTAACTATGTAACTTTATAACATTCATTTGGTGCAATTCCATACTCTTCATTTCTCTTTTCAGTTCGCCTAATCTTTGCGACAAAGCGTGCTTCAGTTCTTGTATGCTTTGTGGTTTCCATCCCCTTTCTTCAGCTAAACGCCGTGAATAGTCTGCAAACAATAAAGGATTTTTTAGTAAACCACCATCCATTCAAACTTTACTTTTTCTACAAAAAGAACTTCTTTTTTACCGATAATCGCATTCCTAGCTCCTACATGTAAACAATCAACCTTATCATTCAGTCTTTCTTTTCCGAGTGTTCTGGGCGTTTGGCCCGTTAATGTACACCTTCTAATGGCCTCGGGCTTAAAGACTCCTGATATCAGACGACGAGCTACATGCGACGCTTTGTGCGATGCAATGTGGGCCGCGTCATATATAGATTTTCGACAGTACACTTCGTCGTGAAGTTTTACCATCTAAAAAATTATCATCATTTTTACATATGTTTATTTAAGAAAAAACAGTTGTTTCTTATCATTTGCACATACTTCTTCACCGGGCCAATCCTTGCCAAACAATTGTGCTTCATCTAATGCTTCATCGCCATATCTATTTTGATCCTCGTGTTGCAAACCTAAAATTAAAATATTAAAATTAAGACCTTGACAATAAAAAATTTGATTTTTTGTTTGCGGAAGTTGCCTTTACCTGGCATAGTCCACTGGCACTGTTGATACCCAGCATTTTGTGAAGACTCTTCAGTTGCAAAAACTTTTTGCTCGTGGTGGTAAGGATTTTTGATTGTGAAGTGATTGTTATATCTGTTTCGGTAGAGATTCTAAAAAAAGAAGACAACAAAATCACTTACATCACTCCGACCTAAGATAAATTATATATATAGTTCCATTCATGCGCCATATATGGGTGACATATATGAGACACGTTTGACCGTCATTTATGAGCCATAATTGCGATTCGTGCCCCACGTATGCTACCATAAATGGACCATGGAAATACATATATTGAAAGCATCTGCCATAAATGGAGTATTGAAACACATATATGCGCCTTATTCGGGCAGCTGCTTTGCTATACAATTTTTACATTTATAAAACACCAAAATGATACCTCGGACTGTTGTTCTTCATCTACAATCTGATCGTCATCATATACCGTTAACATAGTTGACACAGGATATTCTGGCAGATCTTTCTCTTCGGCTTCTTGTTTGATGTTCATCGCCGTACAATTAGTTTCGTGAACAGCATGATTTACCTGTAAAATCAAAATTACTACTTAAAAAATGTTCAAAATTTGTTTTATAAAATCATTAAAAATTCTTTCGTTTCACATATCGTAGTAGTAAAACTTGTTTTTTACCATTTACCCATAAAACCGAATTTATATATAACTTTGCAGAATGGGGAAGTAAAATTTATCGCTGCTACCTCAATAAAGAGTCGTTGTATATGAGCAATAAAAGAGCGCCAGTTTACAAGCTATATGCGAAATACTCTACACCCTACCATATATAATGTGTATGTGTTATTTTATATATGTGTATAGTCAAGCATAAGTCAAATGTTTATATCTAATACTTTCTTATGTATGACACTTTCAAGGTTGGTAGCACCGGTATAATAATATACCAGTCCTTTCACATATATAATTATAGAGTGTATTATATATAGAACTATATAGTTGTGTACATTATGTATGCCGTTCTCTCCATATTTTAAAAAAAGATTGTTACCTCACTTTTACAACATTGTAATACAAAAAGTTGAAATAAAGGAAAGACACAAATCATTGTTTACAAACAAATGAACAAAAGAAAAGTTTATTGGATAACATTAATTTGTTATTAAAATTACCTCGTCATTGATATGGAGCTTGTCATTGACTTTGGCTTCCGGTCCAAACATTCTGTGGAGTTTGTTATCCGATTCCTTACACTGGGTGATGAATTCATGTATGCTAAACAGTTTCGACTTGCACTCACTGCAGATGCATTTTGGAAACGAGTCATTTTCTATCAACTGAAAATTTAGAAACAGATATAAATCTATCAATCGATTATTTCATACTGTGTCACAAAATAGACGTTTTGGTGCATGACACTGACCCTTATCGAGCACAAATCACGTATCAATAACTGAATTTTAAACGATTCGAGATTTGACGTATCAAAAATGCTGGTCAAACTTTCTTGCACTTGTAAACACAATCTACAAACATCACTCATTTTGTTAGTGATGTTAGATATCATGTTAATCGAGACTATATTCTTATTCTCACCATAGTGTACGAATACTTTCTCTTACACTATGGTCTCACAACTATCACACGTTTGACAATCATTGTTTGGAATCGAAACCGATCTGTAATTCTGTTATTTGGGCACCACAAAAAAGCTTGCAAGCTTGAACTGATATTCGTCGGTTCGGCAGTTCGACGCTAAACAGCTAAACACAAGAACTATTCTGATTTGCTTCAGCAAAACCTCTACAGAGGCGCTGGCAGACTTGGCTTCCACCAGCCTCCACCCCACCACTGCTAAAATTATTTTTTTTTTTTCAAATTGTGGAACAATTTTCAAGGAAAATAATGAATAAAAAATGACACACGAATAGTAGTTTGATTAAAATAAATTTATCTCATTTTTGACAACTTTGTAAGTAACAGAAAACTTACTTTAAAAATGTACATTTGATTTCAATATTTCAATCATATAACAATTTACATCAGATAATACGAAATAGTAAACTTAAAATTTGAAAGTATAATAGAATTAAATAATTATTTAAATTTTCACATCCATTGTATGGTCAACTAATGTTTTTCGGTGCAAATATCGTAAAACTTATGTAAACTACAATGTTTAACAATTTTAAAATAACATATTCTACGTAGAATAGAAATAGAAGCACGTTTAAACTTTTTTCATGAACATTTTAAGATATAAATTGATCCATGCGAATATTTTTATATTTACAAATTCGAAAGTCGATCTTAAAGATACATGTGAAAAATATAAGTTTCATATATACAAAAATTTTGTGAGATAGCTGTAGTGAATGTCATAAACATTTTTACGTCACACAAAAATAATTTGCTAAATCAGCGTAGTATATAGTGTATTGTATGTAGTACCCTACGTAAAACAATGAAATTGTATAAAACTGTCACATCGTCTAAATTCATCTTCTGCAATAGTTGAAATGGAACTACTTCATAAACAATGTGAAACATGTAACAAATAAAATTAATATCTAGATATAAAAAAATTGACGTTGACTAAGTGTCATATGAAGACATTTTGTGCAGCTGAAGTGTACCATCAATACAATAAGAAAACTATGCTGCCGATAGACATTTTGATTTCGATTTTCACTTCTTTTTCAATCCAGCTTTTTTCGTACCGGCTGATCCCGATTGTACTTTTGGGTTCGTTTGGTTCTTGTGTTTTTTGCTCTCTATGTGCTGTGCAAAGGTTGCTTCCGAATTCAGTGACAAGTTGCAAGGCGCACAGTAATATTGACCTAAAACAACAAACAAAAATCCAATAATCCTCGACCTTCCACAATAATTATAAACAAAAAACATCAACAAATAATGTTTACCCGATGGCGTTCTGTAAATAGAATAATCAATAGGGCCTGATGCCAAAGGCGTTGAATCTTTATCAGTACCTAAAATACAAAATCAAATCTTATACCTCATCAAATTTAAATTTCTAGATATGCAAATAAAATTAAGATCGAACTTGTTTCAGGCAATGGCATCCCGTTAAGTTTAAGCATTCGCAAGTGTCTAGCTCCGCGTTTGTGAATTTCCAGTTGATCCGGTCGGTTAGTAGACACACCGCATAGGTCACATCGTAAGGTATTGGCAGCGTTAAAAGTAGGTACAGATGGGTACGTTACAGCTGGTGTTACTGCGACTGGTGGTACGACAACTGGTGGCACGGCAACAGGGGACACAATCACTGGAGGAGGTTGGGGAGGCGATAAAACTTCCGCGATTGCAATCGGACTCGGAATTACTGGTTTATCTGCCAAGAAGCTGATTCCTATTCCAAAACGACCTGTTGGATCTACCGGCACGTTCGAGTTTGGACATTTTTTTGTTGGCCTGAAAGTAACAAGTTGTGTTATCAAAAATGAATTCTCCTTAATAATTCAAAACAAACCAATTTGCTTGCACAACCTTCCCTTATTCACTCCATGCGCGGCTTTCATATGCTTTTTCCCAGCATAATGTTGCGTTGCATCAATTTGTGATGTGAACCAAGTTTTACAAATCTATTAAATATGTAATTAATTAATTGGTGACTTTTCATTGACTTTTAAGAATCAAAAGTAATTGTTAAGGGTTGTTTACGTCACAATATGTGTTCCAGTCATTTTCAGTCGTGCTGGACACCTGACCATCATCTGTTTTGATTTTTTTTGCGCTCTGATTCAAAAACATCGACACTTTCTTCTGGTGAGGTTTGCCTTGGTAGTGCAACTTGGCTTGAACAGTTGAATTCATCTAATAAAGCAAAAACAAATTTCAAAGCACATTCTGCTGAATCTCCCATAAAACAAAATATGTAAAAGCAATCTTACAACAGCATTGCACAAATCACATTTTAATGGCTTCATCAATGCAGACAATTCTCTTTGGGCACTTGCAACTTTTTCTAAAACATACAATTTTATTAACAAACTTTCATCCGAATAATTTTGAAGTAAACAATGTTTGTTTGTTTGAATTTATTTACCAGCATCCAATTTTGGATCCACGACTTCGGCTTTTCGTTTAAAACTCTTGTGTTTGATTTTCGTGACGTCCGTTTGAGCAGCGAGAGCAGCTTTGTACCTTGCCTCGTACCAATTTTGGTAAGCATCAGAAGTGTCTAGATCGGTTGCCACCCACCAAGGAGTGTTTGTTTGTGCAGGAGGTTGTACGGGAGCCACAGGGTAATACGCCGCAGGGGTTGGTGCGGGAGGATAGGGCATGGGGGCTGCCATGGGGATAGCAGTGGAAATGGGGTTGATTGACATATTTTGGATAGGGTTCACGACCGGTTTGATGTCAGCAAAGATGTCAGGTTTGATGTCAGCAAAGATGTCTGGTTTGATGTCAGTGAAGATTTCAGGTTTGGCGTCCAGTGGAGGGTCGGGTGGTGGTTCCTCTGGTGGAGGCGGTGGTGGAAGGATTCTCTCCATACCTACGAAATCCAAAAGTTTGAAATTAAAATTTAAACTTTACCAAAACTTAATAAATATTTCAAATGTTTATTATCATCAGTAAAGGAGAAGTTAGCGAAAATAATTTTACCAAAAATGCCGAACATTTTGTCAGAAGAAATAGAAGTATTTTGATTGAAACTTTGTAAATGTCAATAAAGCAGGCATAACTATAGTTAAAGAGTCGTGAATTTATTATGACAAGTCGATTAAGGTTATAATCGATCGAATAAACACTATTCCGTGTTATCAAACTCGTCAACGAGTCACTCGAGTTATTAATTTAAAAAACAATGTTTTATATTGTGTGTGGCCGGAAAACCGAAATACAGTTGTGCAATGATTTTTTCAGGACAAACATTATTGCTCAGGAGTGCCAAAACTAGAGAGGTTCGATGTTGACAAATATGAAAAAAATACGCACCCGGGATTTCAGGATTTTGTATGGTTTTAGCTGCCGACATGTTACGTGATTGGTTTCAGCTTGTTTAAATAAAATATAAACATTCAAATAATGTGAGCTGATTGTCACTCTCACGCTGGCTTGTTGTTAGACGCAGGAGTCACTTGACAGCCAGCTGTTTGTTTATTTGTCTGCAGCTTTATTTCACGCAGATTTAATAAAAGCCGATAAATTGAACACCTCACATTTTACAGAATGTAAGCATGTAAAGCGATGTTTAATTGTGAGAGACAAAAAACTGTTGTTGTTTCACTTCACTGCGACATCTGGCGAATTTTATAACAAGCTGGAAAGTCGGTAAGATCCACACGTCTGTTTTGTGATGTTTCTACATAACCACCAAGTTCACTAATAAAAAATAAGAAACACAATAGGAAATTTTGTGCACTGGTTGGAAGGGTTGGAATTTGTTTGTTGACATTTGATAGGAATTTTTAATGCAACAAAGATGCTGTCAAGATTGACAGCACTGCGTCGATTGACAGGTAACAATCAAAATGAATCAATCAACTGGTATAACCTCATACTTTTAATTGTTTACTATGTTGTATTTTGTGTTTTTGATATATAATTACATTTTTTTAGCTATTAAACTCCCGCAATTAACACAAACAGCTGGTCTGCAATCCTTCGAAGAACGAACCAACTATGAGAGTAAGTTTATCACTGAACTAGACTATTGCAAATTTATGTAAATAAATATTTCATTGTATAATTTAATTGATTTGTTTTTCTTTCGTCTTATTCAGATGTCGAATTTCCTGAACGTGCAAGGTTGCCAGTATACCAAAAAGTTCCTCAGTATCAAAATAATATCAAACCTTTCAAGATGCAAAAAAAAATCCGGTTAATGCGAGGTCCTGAAGAATTTCACAACGAGCTTCAACACAAACAATTCGGCATTGTAGCTGTGCTTGGTGGCCGACTTAAACACGGTCATTTTGAGATGATCAGGTTGACAATCGGTAGGAAGTTACCTGAAAAAGCTTTTGCTGTTTATCGAGTTCCTGCGCCTTGGCAACCAGTAACCAAAAAAGTAAATGATAAAAAATGTACAAACATGTTTTTTTAAAAAAAAAACCATTTGAAACACACGATAAACAAAAAAAATTATTTTAGGGTCATGGTGTCCGGATGGGTGGTGGTAAAGCAGCAATAAACCACTATGTTACACCATTGAAATCTGGTCGCGTAATTGTCGAAGTTGGAGGACATATCGAATTTATACAGGTACTGAATAAAAAAGAAAAAGAAATGTTTGACAAGCTTGACCTACAATTTTTTTTTGGATAATTTTCAGGTAAAAAAAGTGCTGGAGGAAGTAGCTGCAAAATTGCCATTCAAAGCCAAAGTGGTAACCTATGAAAGTATGCAAGAAGACAGAAAAAAGGAGGAGTGGATGGAGAAAAACAACCAGAATTATTGGACGTACAAGTACATTGTTCAAAATAATTTATTGGGCTGTAGCAAATGGATTTGTCCCACAGACAGATTGTGGTTTGGTAAACATCGATAATTTTTGTATCTTAAAATAAAATATAATAAATCGTTCAAAAATGTTTTTATTTGACATTTATGAATTTCTAACATGTTATTACTCATTTTTTCCTATCTGACAAACTCTTTCAGTCCCATTAAAGTAACGTATTTTAAGGAGTGTTTTTAGAACATGTTATGAGTTTAATACCTGCTGATTGCAATTTTTTTGAGAATTCAAACACTTCGCGCTCCCCCCTCGCGCTCAGCGCGAAACCGCTATATGAAGCATTTAAAAAAAGACAATTTTTGTTTTTATTTGTTTAATGCGCAAATTTACATCTTCTGCAGTAGATCTCGTGGCGTCATTGGATGCGCACGTGCAGTATCCTGCAACGCTATCTAGTGCGCGTGCGCAGTAGATCTCGTGGTGTTATTGGATGCGCGTGCGCAGTGAATCCCGCGATGCCATCGAGAATGCAGTAGATCCCGCGATGTCTCGAGAGCTTTAGTGACGTCATTGGACCCGCAGCAGAAGTAAATCCATTAATTTAAGTAACTTTTATATTAAAATATTAGATTTTTTTCAAATATTTCAAAATCCTAAAGATTACTTTCAAGTTTTCATCCGATGTTATAATTTTTTTAAAGTTAACTGTAGTTACAAAATTGAAAATCATAATGGAAATTAAACAACATATTTGGTGAATTTTAATTTGGTTTTGAAGTAATATTAATTTGCTGTTCAGTTTGTATGACTGCAACAATTCAATTTGATAGTCGCTATCGATACATCTGTATAAAAAAGTATACACAACAAAAAGTCGGAAAATCGGTGAACCCTCAACTACGAATCCACGGATTCGTAACAATGCCTCAAGTGGTTTAAAGGTAGCTTTTTTGGTAGCTCCTTGTATGGCAGTTAGGATTGGGAACTTGGTGGACGGAAGCGAGGACTGACGGTGGCAGGCTAAAAAATGCGACATACAACGATTTTGAATTTTACCGCGGAAATCAAATGAACCAGACAAATTATACACTGAAATTCCTCATTAAGCATCGATATTTCTAATTGAAAAGTTGATTCTTCAAATTTTTAACTTTATCAGATTTACTTACATTTCAATTTTTTTTACATATAAAACTGGATAAATCAATTATTTTAACTGAAGGAATGAAAACTTTTCAAGAAATTTTTGTTATTCATTCATCATTCATAATCAAAATATCTTATAATCACGTTTTTTGCGTGAAATAATGTTAGATATGAATTCCAATCTTTACAAACTTTGCACTAGAAAATCAAAGAAACAAGTATAGGGTTTTGGCGATTCGATTTTCCCGCGCAATTGATTCAACGCAACTCACCAGTTGGAAACGCGACTGTCTTCACGTTGTGCGATTTGTTTGTCGTCTGTCGTGGTCTGTCGTCGTCGTTAAATTTTCTCCGAGCAAAAAATTGTCTGCCATTGATTCAACCGGGGAAAACTCGCGTGTTTGATCAAAACTCTGCCCTAAGAGGTACCTCATTTAGACAGTCGAACTGTCATTCAACAATCTAGCGAAATGGTTTTGACTAAGGAATATCGAATATGCATGCCGCTGACCGTCGAAGAGGTTTGTTCGTTTCGCATTCTACAATCGTTTGTTTTTGTTAAAATGACACTGAGTGTTTGCACCATCAGGTGTATTTGACTCATCAACTGTGCAGAAACAAATAAATGCAATGCATTTTGACAACATTTTAAGTCGAGTTTTGTCAGTGTCGCCTCAAGGTTGACTGGTGGTTCGCATTAATTTTGCATTTGATTTGCAGTATCGTGTTGGTCAATTGTACATGATTGCGCGCCACAGCCACGAGCAATCTGACTCTGATGAAGGTGTCGAAGTAGTCGAAAATACTGCTTGCGAAGATCCAACTCATGGCAAGGGACAGTACACAGAAAAAAGAATTCACCTGTCCAGGTAATTATCCTCAATTATTGCTCAATTTATAGTCTTTTGATCAGTTTTTTTTTCATTTTTTAATTTTATCTGTCTCTTACTTTTTTATTTGTTATTAGATGATTTTACACCTAAGTCCATGTTTATCGTAAACATCGTCATGTACATAAAAGTTTTGCATTAAAAAATTACTATGCCCATCATTTTCTGTTAGAAAGTTTCTGTTAACGCAAATGAAATTGATCAAAAACTAGCAAGAAAGTTTTCTTTTAGCACAAAATTAATTATTTAATTCTATCACTTGGTTTCAGCAAACTACCTTATTGGATTCAGTCAATCATTCCACGAATATTTTATGTCACTGAGAAGGCCTGGAATTATTACCCTTTTACAATAACAGGTAATTAAGTCATTTTGTTTTATTTATAAACTAAAATTAATTCTAGATTCGTTATATTATATTAGCCTTAAGAAAATGGATTAACATTAATGAGAACTTTTTTCTTTTATGAACTACAACGATTTTTGCAGAATACACGGTATGAAAAAAATCTATAACCATTTAAGTATAAATTTTATGAATTATTTTAATAAAAAACAATATATTTTGCAGTGTTCCTTCATTCCGAAATTTAATATCCACATAAAAACGACGTACGAGAACAATAATGGGTCTACCGAAAACGTAAGAACAATTAATAATAACATTTAAACAGTATCGCACGTGTATGAACTAAAAATTTTTCTTCAGTGTCACGGACTAAGTCCAGTGGAATTGGTTCATCGCGAGATCGACTTCGTAGACATAGCCTATGATGAAATCACCGCGAAACATTACAAGGAAGAAGAGGTGACTATTGCTTTGCCATAATTATATCATTCAAATGTATCATCAGAAGTTTAATAAAAAAACTCGATGATTTTCACAGGATCCGAAATTTTTTCAATCCAAAAAAACTGGACGTGGACCGTTAGTGGAAGGCTGGAGGGATAACACACAGCCAATTATGTGTTCCTACAAATTGGTCGCCGCTTCTTTTGAAGTTTGGGGCATGCAGACACGTGTAGAAGATTTTATCCATAGAGTACGTTCAGCGTCCAATTACTCAAGAAAAATGAATATTTATATAACTTAATAAGAAACTTGAAATTTCACGATTATATCATTTACAGTGCATAAGAGACATTTTGTTGCTTGGTCATCGTCAGGCTTTTGCTTGGATCGATGATTGGTTGGATATGACACTGGAGGATGTAAGAGAGTACGAGTCTAAGATGCAAGCGGAGACCAATCTGAAAGTGCAGTTTCGGCAAGCAGAGAGAGAGCAGAACAGCAAACCGTCAACGCCTAAGGGATCGACACCTTCATCGCCGATACCAAAGTCGCCATCGCAATCATCCAATCGGTCTTGGTTCTCTTGGTCATAGCTGGAATAAAGGCGCCATCACACGTATTGTGGTTATTCTTAAGAGACTCAAACAGAGAATTATGTCAAATGAAGTTCATTCTCGGTTTCCGCGAGTCATGTAAATAATTTCCTGGCGTCGCGAGATTCACTTCTATGCGCTCTCGTGATTGATGTGTAATCTGTTGCATTGTGTAGGCTTGCTGTACACACGTTCTGTACATATACTCTGCCAGCTAAGATCACCACGATGAAATATTGGTTGTTTGAGTTCAATTCAAAATTGAATCTTCAAAAAACAACCAAAACTGATCAATTTCTATAGAATAGTCTTTTTTTACAATCACCAAATAGTTGATCAAAGAGAGGTTTTTTGTTTTTTTTTTTTTTTTGTTTATTGATATAATTACTATAAGAACAAACAATGTTATGTCAGTATCATTTTTAAGTGTATGCTTTAATCACAAATATTTGGATTAACAATCTGTGCTAGTTACTTATATGTTGATGACAATTTTGCAATCGGTGTGTTATAATATTTTGTTAAGACTTTTCTCAAGTTTGTTAATTTTGTCGATTGTTTTTTTAACCAATAAACAGATATAAGTTCGTTCAGTAAACAGATCCGAGGTTCAGATACAAATATTTTGTCGTACACGAAAACACGATTTAGAATCACAACAAAAACTCAAAACAATCATCCAAATTGATTCGAGTCCTATTTTACTCCGGACAATCTTAGAACCAGTTGAAACTAATTTCAAAACTGTATTACTCAATAAAAATTTTATATATATAAATAAACTATTTTCGATTCAAATTGTTTATGACAAAAAAATATATTCCATTTATTTACATATTGCATGCTTAAAAAATAAAAAACAAACCAGCATTTAGATAGGTAATTTGATCAAATATTTTGTTGAATTGTTAAAAAAATGTACATCACATTTTTTTGAAACAATTAACAATTTGGTTGTAGTTTCACAAAGTCAAGCCCGCACATTTTTTTGTATTTTATCTCAATGCTCTCTGTAAATGTTATATAAAATACAAGAAATAAATTCTGACTCAATTTTGCACAAATATTTATCATTGAACTTTGTAGCTGTCAAACCTTACTCCAAAAACTATGGATCTTACAATTATTACAGCGTCTAAAAACTTGAAAATTGCGATAATAAAATGGACAAATTGTTGCCGAGATGCAAATATATTTTAACAAGACGGAAATGAGTGAATAGCACACGTGTGCACTGAATATGCGGAGAGAAAATAGTGGCGCGTGTCAAACTTGCAGTTAGAAGGTCATTATTGATCGCAAGTGCGAGGGTGCGCGGGCGCACTGAATCACAAGTCTTTGCGAGGACGATACACCCTACGATTGCAGTTGGCCAAGTATACCGGTTAGTGTTGTTGTCGCTGTCATGATGTCCGGCGGTAAGTTTTATTATGACCACTTGTCATCAACTATAATTTGTTCGCTAATTGAGCACAAAGTAGCTTCATTATCAACTCAATCCTTGTATTTCCTCCTCGATCAAGCTAACTAACGTCGGTAGTCTGCTCGCTCGCGTTGCCTCAATCTTTTTGCATGCAATTTCCAAACTGGGAGGAGCTGTATGAAAAACGAAACATTGTTCACAGAAAATGTCAATTACGTTATTCTGTTTCGGTGTTGGATGTTTTTGTCGTTTTTTACACATTCAATAGTTTATAGAAACGTATCTGAAATAAGCATTTTGTTTAGCAAGACAGGGACTATATTGGGTTTGCCACACTCCCGGAACAAGTGCACAGAAAATCCGTGAAAAGAGGATTCGAATTCACTCTCATGGTTTTGGGTGAAACTGGATTAGGAAAGTCAACATTGATCAACAGTCTTTTCTTAGGCGATTTGTATAAAGATCGTCGTGTACCAGATGCTGCAGGTATTAATATCAAATTAACTTTTTCCTTATAATCAAAACAAAGTTTTGAAGTTGCGTTAATTTTGTTTATTTTGGTTTATTTAACGAGACTTAAATGAGTGTATGACATTTTAGAGCGTATCGAGAAGACTACCGGGATTGAAAAGAAGACGATGGATATCGAAGAAAGAGGAGTCAGATTACGCCTCACAATAGTGGATACTCCAGGTAAAGTTGTTGACTTGGTTGAACACATTGAACATATTATGAAATGCATCATAAGATTATTTTGCACTGAAATTTCAAGTTCGAGATTTTCATTATTTTTCTATATGAAACATTTTTTCAGTATTGTCATTTATAAATCATATTTGAATTGTGTACTTCTGATAATTTAGTGTCACAGGAGTTCAATTTGCGAAACCAATAAATTGGTTGACACAATTTTTAATTTTATGTCCGACGTCTCAATCGAGATAATGCATCGTGTCAATTGAGCGAGATCGCAGACTAGAAAGTCAAAGCAAATCGCATGGATTGAATTGGGACACCAAGTTTTATTTATGATTGTTTTGGAAAATAAAATACTATAATTTTTGAAAAAAGTTCAACGAAAAAAAATTATTGATTAAAAATTTAACTGTTGCAGGATTTGGAGACGCTGTAAATTGCGAGGATACTTGGAAAGCTTGCTCCTCGTATATAGATGAACAGTTTCGTCAGTATTTTACAGACGAAAGTGGACTGAATAGGAAAAACATCCAAGATAATCGAGTACACTGTTGTCTTTACTTCATACCACCGTATGGGCATGGGTTGGTATAATCTTACTTTTTTAAATTAATAAACTCTGTTTCAGAAAAAAATACTATTTGAAATGTTGATAATAATTTATTATTATAGTTTGCGACAAGTGGATCTAGAAGTATTGCGAAGATTGCATAGAAAAGTGAATGTCGTACCAGTGATCGCTAAAGCTGACACCTTGACTACTCAAGAAGTGAAAAAATTAAAAGAAAGAATTCTAGCTGATATTGAAGAATACGAAATTCAGGTATTCATTTAGCAATTTGTTGATAAAAAATAAACAATGAAAACAATAATTATCATGAAACTTGACTTTTCAATCAGATTTACCAGTTTCCTGATTGCGACAGCGACGAAGATGAAGAGTTCAAGCAACAGGATAAAGAATTAAAGGCTTGTGTGCCATTTGCTGTGGTAGGTAGTTCAACTGTTTTAGAAGTCGCTGGAAGGAAAGTTAGAGGACGACAATATCCTTGGGGTGTTGTTGAAGGTACACAAAAAAACTAATTTATATTTAAAAGTTTTTAAAACTGTTTAACTAATATTGTTAATTTGTGTAGTTGAAAATCCAAAACATAGTGATTTTGTCAAACTACGGACAATGTTGATATCAACGCACATGCAGGACTTGAAAGACGTGACTCAAGACGTTCACTACGAAAACTTCCGGGCTCAATGCATATCTCAAATTTCACAACAGGCTATTCGGGAACGGAGGTACATACTACACTCGAATGATCCGCCACATAATGAAAAAATGTATTTCAAATGAAGTTTAATTTTTAACTTCAAATATAGATATTAATATAAACATTTTGCTTTGACAGTAAACTTAAGAGGGATTCCGGTCCTCAGTTCGAGAACTCCATCACAGAAACTGATCGTTTACTTTTACAAAAGGACGAAGAGGTAACTTTGTGTAATCATTTATGATGTACAACAATACTATAAACGTGAATTATTAAAAGTTGAAAAATCTGTCTACAAATGATGTTGATTGAATATTGTAGATTCGAAGGATGCAAGACATTTTGGCTCAAATGCAAGAGAAGCTCAAAGCAACCGGACAGATTACCGGAAACGTGGGACTTCGAGGTAGAGTTGGAAGTCTTGGCAATGATTTAGACGCCACTGACGTGGATAAAAAACGAAGCAGTATTATAGATGTTTAAGCGTTTTTTATATCGAATTTATACGCAACAAGTCCTCTTGACTGTTCACAGCACTTTATCTTAGTATAGTAAGTTATGACTACTGTTGCGATATTCTCAACGTATACACAAATTTTATAGCCATAATTGAATATCATTATTTGCAAAATTTTTACACATAAATAACAATGAACTTCGTTTCAATAAAATCATATTAGAAAGAAATGTTATACAAACTTTTCTCGTAGCCAACAAATACGTAATATTTTTTTTTTAGTGGAAGAGGGTAAATGAAAAAAGTATGTTATATTATTATAGCTTTCATTTTGTTTTTTAAGATCTCGAAATTTTTTATTGTCAATAATATTAAATTCAATATAGCATTCATTCCAGTTTACTATTTTTTCTAACATACATTTGATATAATATATATTAGTTTGTTATCTAAATACTATAGTTTATTTAATTTCGTAAAAGTGGTTTCACGTTAAACATTTGAGTACTACATTTAACGATGATATCAAGAGATATGATTGGTAGGTACATTCATTCGCTTAAATATCACTCTCATCTGTACGATATTTTTTAGCAAGTTCTTATCTGTATAACAATTACATAATTTGATATAATTGAAATTTCATTTATGCATCAAGTACAATATCGTGAACCATTAAAAAAATTGATCATTTCTTTTTTTTTGAACGCTTTTTCGTTTGAAGTGAAATATAAAATTTGCACAAAAATGTATATGTTATAAAAGTGTTAATGATTTTGGTATATTAAAAATGTAACACCATTTCACATATCTCGCGTTAATATAAAAAAGCAAAATTGGTCTGCAAATGCAACTAGAACTACATTCTTTATGAACATTTTCATTTTGTACAATTTGTTTACGTTGCCATGAATAGTATACGAGAAAAATTAAATTTTGTAGTTTAAATTAATTAAAAATCATACCTACAGTCAAAGTTTAACAATTTTTTCCTAAATATAACACTTTACAATAGAAAACATTGGAAAAGAAATTTACAATACATTCTACTATTACATTAATCTATTCATTTGACTATGTGTCATTTTGCATCTTCATAACAGAATGTACAGCAGTTTTTTTCTGCCACCACCAAATAATAATTAATGACTTACATCGTATTTTCACGATTCTTAAGGCACATTCTGAATCAGTACAGCTTTCTTAAATACATATCATCAAACGTATTTGAATGAACTGGGATTTATATTATTTCATATATTTTATAACATATGCGTACTGAGCCGTTGTTTATTTCAGTATAATGATAATGCTATTGATTCACTATTATGAGATTTTTCTTTGTTTCTTTTATGATGAGTTTTTGAAATAGAATTTTAAGAAAGTTTACTTTAAAAATAAAAAAAAAAATTAAAACATCCCAAAAATTTGCAAACACAGATTGTTTTGTAAAATCAGAAAACTAGTTTTCCTAAAATTCACAAGAAGTGATATTTCATTTCTTTTGTTTTTCAATTATCCGTTTGTATATCTATGCTTATAAATTACAATAGTACATATGTATGAGTCTATTCAACATTTTAAATGCAGTACTGCTTTATTTCCAGTTTACTTGTTGAGAAAAATGATATTCATATGTTAATTGTTGTTTTTTAGTTATTATTCATTAAATAGTTTTTTGATCACTTTTATAGAAGGGTAAAAAATCATTTATTAGAATAGTCGAATTTCGATTTCATTCTATGATGAGACTGTTGAAACCGCAAAATAACAAGTCTGATTCTATTTTTTTGATTTTAAATAAACTTATTTATTGCAAAAAATATACTGATGTTCATATTTTACATTGGTTCTTTTTTATTATATTAGAGTTATAATTTACATTTTAAATGATGTAAAATGGAATATGCACAAAATTCAAAAACATTCAATCTTTTGAATTTCCTGTCATGTATATGATCATCATATTCTATATTAACACCAGTAATGCATGTTACATTTTCATGATTTTGTTTGTAATAATTTTCATTTTACATACTGCTTAGAAATTCTAAAAAAATTATATTACCACTCAACTAGAGTTCATTAAAAAATTAAGTCGATTATAAAACTATTTAATACTTTACAAAGATAATGCAACATTCATCCTTCATAGTTATCTCAAAACTCTCAGAAAGATCATAAAGACGTACGCGTATATCTGTCGTAGATTCTATTCGTAATGAAATCGAACAAATGAAGGGATCTGTATGTTCAATGTATATCAACATTTCTCTACTTCTCAGTGAAAGATTGAAATGGCAAAAACTTTTATCAATTTATCAAAGTTGAGTAGAGAAACATTTAACATCAGTTCTAGGCTTAATAGAAATAATTAAAATTATGTTTGAGAAAACCATTAAATTTAAAACCGTACATGAATATTTTGGATTTACTAACGATAATCAATGTCTTGTGCGACATGACAAAGTCAGTTTCCAAGTTTCATTTTTCGAATTCTCGATTGCCTTTTGCGGCACAGTTATTATTCCAATGTGACTCCGTCGGACTAGGATTCAACATCAGATCGTTTATACATTGATAAAATTGATCAGAAAATGATCAATCAATATCTCGTTTTATATTATCTATGTATAGACGTTCTAAAGCTTTGGCAGCTACAATCAAAGTTTCGACATGACCGATAGCAGATAAGCGTTTTCCCCATTAAACTCAAGATTTGAGGGCTTTTCCTTCTTCTCGCCTAAAATGACACTGTTTTCGAATTATTTAATAAAAAAACTATACAATCAGAATGTTCAACGGTTTAATTATTTGAACATAAACATATTCTCACAATTCACAAAGATAGTTTAAGATTATTTGTGGCATCCAATTTTTCAAAAACTAGTTTAGAACATTCACGTGATGAAATTAAAAAAAAAATTTAACTCTTGTCATTTTAAGGTCAAAAAAGGTAAGACCCTCCGTAAAATTATTTGCCTAAATCAAAGTTTACGAAATGACTCGGTCAATGACAATTCAAACAACTTAACACCGATTCTTAATGGAGTTTTTTATATTAAAATGAGCTAATATGGCAAACAAAAGAAAAGGAAAAAACGGTTCAGTTTCGTTAAAAATAAAAAAATATAATGGATAAATTCGGTTTCTGCGTCACGGTTGTGTCAGAAAATCGACATGTTGAAAAAATTTTCAAACTAAAGGCTTTGCAGATCTTCTTTGTCTTTGTTCGACGAATCCTGGTGGATCCACTGGCAGTAAACCAGCTGCGACACAAGTTTCACAGCAAAATTTGGCGAAGTGTTTGTTATTACACATATTTCCTCGTACAATTAACGAGCAGTTCGCATAGTATGTGTTATCGATACAATTCGGATGCATGAATACACCTAAAAGATAAAGTCACGTTAGTCCATGTTGAAAGAAGAAAACCCAGTTCAAAAAAATCAAATTTTTGTGATATTCACCTTCCACCTTAATTTGAATATTGTCAGAAGCGTACGAAAAGTTATTTGCTGCTTCGCAGCGGTAAATACCGGAATTATTTCTCTTAGCATCTTTGATGTACAAATTTTCTGCAAATAAAAGTCAAATATGTAAATATGTAAAATAACAAATATGTAAACTTGGTTTTGCAAATTCAATTAAAACAAACCTGTAACCGTGTAACGATTATCTGATTCTAATCGTTGGTCATCCTTAAACCAGGTGACACGATATCGACTTGAGCTCGCAACTGAGCAATTAATATAAATATCGGCTTCTTCAGGGAAATGCGTTTGCGTTGTTGATATATGAACCTTTATCGGAGCAGCTGAGAGGAATATTCAATGTATTGATTAATAAGTTTTCAGTAATAAACATAATAACCATAAAAAACAAATTGTACATTTCAACTGTTAGTAAAATCATGCAGTTAGACTATTCACAATAATATCATTCGTTTGTTTCTATAAGTCTAAGTACATGCGAAGGTTTCAAATTCAATATTATAAAAAAAAGCAAAGAAATGGTCCCAAAAGTCTTCTCACCTTTTATTTCAGGTCTCGTGCTGTACCTGGGTATAGGAGCAACTGTAGGTGGGCGTCGTGAGTAAAATTGTCCCTTGACAGGATCGGGGGATCTTGTACTTTGATATTCAGGCCTTTGAGGTCTGTAAGGATATTGAGGTTTTTCTGTGGAAGTGGGTCTTGTAGGGGCAGGCAGTAAGTACTGGGTGAAGTTTTTATGTTCGGGTCTAACATTGGAAATGGGACCTACAGCAAGCAGTGTTACTTCCCAAGATGCAGCTTTGTCAATGCCATTGTAGGCTTGACAGGTGTAAACACCAAGGTTAATTAGTCGCACCAGTTTAATATGTAAAGCATAGTCCGAATCTTGCTCAAAGTTCTCGGACGATAGTGGTAGCATTGTATTTCCACGCCACCATGTTACTTGGGGTCTGGGCCAGCCCAACGCGTAGCACCTTATTACACATGGCGAGTTCATGTTTACTACTACTGATGCATTCGGCTCTCCTGCTATTGCAGCTGAACGGTTGTGCGGTTCTACGTGTGTAAAAACATGGTGAAAATCATTCTCAAACTAACCACTAAAATTTGACACGTTAATCATTGCTTTTTCATGCTCAAATACTCAAACAAGTTTCAAATATGAATAAGACACTACCATGTTAAGAAGTTCATTCAACGAAAAGTTATGACAGATCTTTCTCACTAAAATAACAGTTTGTTAATGTTAATGCACAAACTTTTAGAGCACGAATAACATTCAATTTCCTTGTTATGACATTCCACACCAACAAAAATGTTATGCATAAAATACATTACGTGTACCCCAAAGCTTAATAAATCACTTGGACTCGTACCTGTGATATCTAGATGGTATTCAATTTTATCTGGTGCGCCTAAGCCATTTTGCGCCTCGCAAGTATAAACTCCGGCATCAGATGTATACAAATTTGTCATCACCAACGAACCGTCGTCCAAAATTCGCATCCTACTTCCGTATCCATCAATCTAAAAAATCAAACCAATAAAATTAGCGAATGTTATACAGCAAAATAGAAAGTGATTTTTAACTATCTCGTGAATGTTTAATTATAATTATAATTTTATTATATTTGTACCATTTCTTTGTATTTTCTCCATGTTATACTTGGTTTGGGTACACCAGAAGCGTCACATTGCATGGTAACCATTCCTCCTTCCTCGGCCCTCAGGTTTCGTTCTTCCGGCTGTTGAATAGTGGCCGGAATGCTGCCATAATGTGGCACAGTAACGTTCATGATCGGGGGCCATGTACTGTGTTGTCTCTCTGAAACGGGCTCCAAACAAGACGTGCCACAGCCATTGTCGCAGCACTTCCAATTACCCGAACAATCCGCGTCTGTCGAACATTCTTGTTCGCATCGTGCGCTACGCGAAACACTGGGACAGCGACCAGGCTTGCTCGCTAAGGAACAATGATTTTGTTATTAATCGACTAGTTTCTTTGAAAGGATGAAATTGAATGACAATTACTTGTATAATCAAAAATCGTAGAAAAAACTGACATGGATGAGCATCATTTAATCAGAGATACAATTTAAGAAAGAGGAGTTTAAATGAATGGTTATTACTTTCTCTGCACTCGGTTCGGAAATCATATCCGCCTTTCCTAGGTACATAGGAAATTGAGCAAGTAGTTCCTTCAGGACATTGTCTGTTTCTGCAAGGGTCAGCACAACGACACCGTTCGCAGTCATTGTCATCGATGAATTCTTCTTTTCCATATTGGCATTGTATTGTCTGACATTCGTTTCGAGCTTCAGTGCATGGATCCTTTGGTCTTTCATCAGTGTTGATTTCGTTGGTAGCTAAAACAACATGAAGATTAGATTTGTGATCGATTTTTTTTATATAAGACGTACAAAAAACGACTGTTAAAACGATGATTAAAGAAAGATTTTTGAAAAAGATGTTTAAATAATATTAATTATACATGATATATTGTACGGACGAGTAAAAATCAGCACTGTAAAAGAATATGTGAAATATAGTATTGAACATCTTTTATTTTTTCAAATCTGAATGTAATTTTATTTAATCTCTTGTATTAATGCACACCATAATAAAAAACAAAGATGACACTATTGCCATCTTAAAATAATAAAAACTTTTAGACTTTTCATAGAACAATTTATGCTAAGTTTAAAAAAATTTACACTCATTTACACTTTATTTTATACTGCTCGACATGATTTGTCTACAGTACTAGTTTTCAGCCCGCCCTATTATGCTACAATTATGAAGCATAATGTATTATGTTTGTAATGCATAAAATGTATAATATATAGTTCAAAACTGTATGATAATGTTATCGTTATTCAAAAGTAAAACATGAAAATTAATAATTAATAAATAATATAAAAATATATATAAAATAAGCTTGGTTTTAGAGATTTTAGATGTTCTTTTTATGGACCCAATTAATTCTGCTTCTGCTGCTGTAAGTCAAAAAGATTTAAAACTGGCTGCTGTGAACTGTTATGCATTTGTACAAAAAGCTGGAAAAAGTTACATTTTCCGTGAACCCCTGATCACTTACGCCTGTGACAAACATGAATACAAGTTTCAAAAGTCTTAAAATTGTTCTGATTGCCACCGCAACCGGTGTAAACGAAAGCTCTGCAAGTTCGTTCATCTGGATCGTAATAAAATCGTCTATGTTGGCCATCAGGACAGGATCCAACATCAACGCTTTGCCTACAGATTGCTATAATTGATTTTGTCAATGAAAAATTACAACTTGTCTATTTTTTAAATTGTAAATTGAACTGAACTCAACTAACCCACATTGGACGAGGTATCGTTTATTGTAGCGGTTGGTTCCTCGTGGTAGATACAAATGGATTGACACTCGGCTATAGAGCTAAAACGATTCGCATTTCCGTCACAACCGCTGTAATAGAATGCACGACACTGCGAAATCTGTGGATCATAATAGTATTTATGGAAGCTGCCTGAACACGGACCAGGATCAGGAGAAAGATTGCAGACGTCTGAAAGAAAAAAAAATACATTGAATAAGAAATTCCCCGATATTTTTAATATTTTATCAGTTATTCAAAGTACCTTGGCCGTGGAAGCTGCCACACTGTCGTTCACACTGTTCCTCGGATTGGAATCTGTTATTATTCCCTTCGCATCCTCCGTATAAAAATGCTTGACAGACACGTCGCTCCCTATCATAATAATATGCAGTTACATCGTTATTGCAAGGGCCGGCATCTGCAGGTTCCGAGCAAATTGGATTATTTGGAAGATCTATGACAGTCTGTGGTCTTTGCTGGTCAGGAGCAGGTTGTTTCCTACACTTCCTTTCACAACTTGCAAGATCAGTGAAACGATTTTTGTTGCCCAAACAGCCACTGTACTCGTAAGTTTTACAGGCGTCTACGTGTCTGTCGTAATAATACTGCGTGACAGTTCCATTGCATGGACCAATTACCACAGGCAATTCGCAGGCATCTGTGAAATAGGCCATGATATTTTAATTCAATTTTCGTGTATCATTAAGAATTTTTATTCAAATAATCTACTTTATTGTTTAAAAATGTAATTTGTTTTCTTGTTATACACTATTAAATTTAACGACCAGCAATGTTAGCAACATAAATTTACCCTGAGCTTCTCCACAGCGGTATTCACATTCTTCCCGTGAATTGTAATTATTAGCATTACCGCCACAGCCGCTGTAAGCAAATTGTTTGCACGTTCCATCTCTTCTATCGTAAAACCATTTAATTTGGTTTTCAGTGCAACTCCCACGTTCGTCAGGAAGCAAGCAATACTCTTTAAAAGTTTATAAAAAGACTATAGATGAAGTAATTTGATAATAAACAATAATATAGCGAAAATTTAAATATTTTACCAGTCTTGAATTCAGCTGTCGAAGGTACTGATGTATTGTACTGCGATTCACATCTTTGTACACAATCTTGTTCGGTTTGGAAGTTATTACCGTTGCCGCCGCACCCGCCGTAATAAAATTGTCTGCAACGTTGCTCGTACGAGTCGTAATACCACCGGTGTTTGTAATCAGAACACTCGCCCAAAAGAGCAGGAAGAAGGCAAACGTCTTGCTCTGTTAAAATACACAGTTTAAGAATTATTATGCGTACAGAGAACGTTCAATTAAACTCCGGCGGTATTGCTTTTAAAAATTTACGGGCAAGTCTACAAAAATTATTATTTTTATTTCACACGATAAACATTAATGAAATACATTCGTGGAAAAGTATAATTCGTGCTGTTGATTACGAGATCTTTTTTTCAACGAAGAAAGCAATACCAACAGAGAGTAAAAGTATTGTTTTTGTGCATAAAAGTTTTGCAAACAAATTAACTACTGAAAATAGCATTCTTTGCAACCTAATTTATTTACTTGTTTATTTGAATAAATATTCAACGTCTGAAACCTTACCAATTCTAGGAGGACAATCCATTTCACATGCATCACTAGAGATAAAATTATTTTTATTCCCACGACAACCACTGTAATAGAACGGCATGCAGCGGTTTTCTGAATGGTCAAAATACCACCTTGGATGTTTCTCATTACAATCACCTTCAGCTCGAGGCAGTGAGCAAGAATCTAATAGTTCAAATAAGTTAACATGCAGTCAAATATGCAACTTAAATTCGTCTAACAACTTTTTCCATAAAACAAGCAAAAACTTTCTAATCAAACAAGCGCCCATATTTCAAACCACACTAGGATAATTTTGCAGTACACTAATTCAATATCTATTTTTCGTTCTATATTAACCAAAATCTATTACTAATACTCTAATTTAATGTACCAACACCAAAAATAAATAATTAGGTCAGGAGAAACTAATACTACCTTTGCGACTACCGGGCTGTAGACATTTTTGTTGACAAGCTGTCTCTGTCAGGAAATTGTTGGCATTTCCTTTGCATCCTCCGTATCTAAATACTTCACAAGATTGCGATTCTTTATTGAAATGCCATCTAGTAAAATCACCTTTGCATGGTCCTTCGGCTTTTGTCTGTTGGCATGCATCTAAAACGTAGAAACGTGTGAAACAAACAATTTTTAGGTTTACACAAATGGATCTTGAATAAAAAATAATATATATTTTATTCAACTTTTTTCTTTTAAAATGAAAATAAAAAACGATACTTTTGATTTGAAATTAATTTCGACATTATTTACCTTCATCGCTGGATGTGACGCATAGACCCTCGCATTCTTCTCGTGTTTGGAATCTGTTTGAATTTCCTAGACAACCACTGTATATGAATTCATGGCACTGATCTCGTTCGCTGTTGTAATACCACTGCGGAACATAATCTTTACACGAGCCCGGAACTTTGGGAAGATAACAAGCATCTGAAAGAGAAAGCATTGCCAATCGTTATTTTCCAGTATTCCAGTAGACTCTATCTCTAGTTCTGATATTTTATTATCGTAATTATAATTGTGATACAAACCTCTGCCTTTGGGCTCCATGCAAATACTTTTACATTCATCTTCTGACTTGAAACGATTTCCGTTTCCTTCACAACCACCGTACCAAAATCGGTTACATCCTCCATAAACTGTATCAAAGAACCATTTGATAGTCTCATTATTATGACAAGGCCCATGATCTTTGGGTAACCCACAAACGGCACCAGCAATCACTGGCACTGAGCGACATCCTTCAAAGTGTTCTCCTTGTGCTTCTTCTATTCCATCTTCGCAACAGCCATACTTTGAGTCTGCACAAGTACATCCAGCATAATTTGGTCCCTTCGCTGGAGTTTTGTCATCTGAACAACACCGATATTCCGAATTCTCACATCCACATCCTGTTTCAAAATAAAATCCCTTTTGATGAAATTCCTATTATTCACTTTCATAACATTTTCAAAAAATAAATTCAAATAATTTTAACGAGATTTTAAAAATAATTTTAACTATAGAACTGTAACCTTGTCCATGCGGTCCTTTCGCAACAGTAACACCATCAGGACAACAGCCAAATTGATAAGTGTAACAGGGACAGCCTTCGAAGTTGGGTCCAGGTGATGGTGTGAAACGGTTTGGACAGCAACCATTCGGAGTGTACTGACACCCACACCCTTCGTTATTAGGTCCTCTCGCTGCGGTCGAGTTATCTGGACAACAACCAAATTTGGAGTAATTACATCCGCAGCCATAAAAGTCGGGACCACGAGCAGGGGTGATGTCATCAGGACAACATTTGAAAGGCATCGACAGGCAGCAGCCTTTTCCGTTGGGGCCATGAGCAGACGTGATACCATCTTCGCAACAGCCATGGGCACTGTTTTCACAAGGCATATTGCAACCTTGGTAAGACCCACCAAGAGCTGAAAAAATCAATGATATTGAAAGTAGAAATAAAAAAAGAAAAATTAATAACTTTCTAATAAAGAAAGAAGGATGAAAGTAAAAATTATTGACGTTGTGCATTTATTCTATAATTCTCTTGGAATCCTTACCTGCAGTTTTTCCATCTGGACAACAGCCGAAGTACGATGCAGTGCAATTGTCTTTGTTAATAACTCCACAACCTTCAAAGTTAGGACCTTTGGCTGCGCTAACTCCGTTTGGACAGCAACCATGAGGGGCGTTCGTACAATCGCCTTCAAATAATGTTGTGTTTTCTGCATCAGGAGATAACGTTGTAACTTCCTGGCAACCTTTGAAATTAGGTCCCTTGGCAGGTTGAATACCATCTGGACAACAACCATGCTTAGTAACGTTGCAACATCCCAGTTTATCTTTGCCTGCAGCAGGTGTAATTTTGTCAGGACAGCAACCGAATCTAAAAGAAAATGAATTTAAATAAATTTCATTTCATTTAACGCAGAATAATGAGAATGATAGAAAGTTGTATTTACGTAGTTTCTTTGCAAGGTATTGGACAACCTTCGAAGTCATTTCCTCCTGAAGGTGTAACGCCATCTTTGCAGCAGCCGAATAGTGTCTCCTTGCACTGAGAATCTGGGCAACCCTTATTTTTGCGGCCCAAAGCAATAGATACACCATCAGGACAACATCCATACTTAGTTTCTTGACAAGTCTTGGGCGTTGGACATCCTTTACCAAAAGTACCCTCGGCGGGAGTGATTCCATCATAACAGCAACCAAATGGCATGGTTTTACAAGATTTCTTTTTCTTAGGTCGACACATTTTCTTGGTGGTGACATCGCCCCAGATGGTGGCTAAAACAATTACATTAACAATTATAGCAATTTTCTGAGTTAAAAGTAAAAGTACAGAGTAACAAAAAAGACTGAGTTCGAATTAATTTGGTACCAAAGGATTGATCAGTGGTTGGTTCAGTCATTCCGGACACGGTTGTTCCTGGAGTTTCAGTGCTACCATCAGTTAGACCTGATTCGGTGGATACTGGAGATCCTGTGGTTTGGCCAGATTCTGTTGTCATTCCAGATTCAGTTGTCATTCCACTGTCTGTGGTCATTCCTGAATCCGTTGTCATTCCTGAGTCCGTTGTCATTCCCGATTCTGTTGTCATTCCGGATTCAGTTGTCATTCCACTGTCTGTGGTCATTCCTGAATCCGTTGTCATTCCTGAGTCCGTTGTCATTCCCGATTCTGTTGTCATTCCGGATTCAGTTGTCATTCCACTGTCTGTTGTCATTCCTGAATCCGTTGTCATTCCTGAGTCCGTTGTCATTCCAGATTCAGTTGTTCCTCCAGATTCTGCTGTCTGGCCAGATTCTGTTGTCATTCCAGATTCTGTTGTTTCGCTAGTATCTGAAGCCGAGCCTGTCACGGTGGTTATATCTGAGGAAGCAACTGTAGTGTCGCTGGATGAGTCACTACTGATCGTGGATCCTGTTATGAATCGGTAATTTATAATTGTGGTACACTTTTTTATTAGATTTTTGAAAAGTATTCTGGTATAATTTGTATTTGACATTACAAATAAAATGTCAGACCTACCCGATATTGTAGTGTCTGTTGAAGGACTCTCTGTTGAGACAGTAGTATCTGTGACGGTAGTGTCTGTACTGGTCGTATCATCGGATGATGTTACAGTAGATGCAGTTATATCACTAGAATCTGTAGATATATCTGTAGGATTCGTTGACAAACTTGAATCAGTTGATGAAGGTGTTGAATCTGTTGAACCTTCTATTGTTGTTTGATCTGTTGTATCAGATGAGCCAGTAGTTGTTTGTGGTTCACCTAAAGGTATAACATTTTATAGAATTTTGCTCTGTAGTTTCAAATAGAATTTTTTCCCAGGCATCAATAAATAATGAGAGTTACACTACTGGGAAACTTGTTGTAGATTTCATTTCATGAATTCTTACCAGAAACAGTGGTCGGTTGAGATCCAGTACTATCAGTGCTAGAAGTTGTAGCTCCACTTTCAGTGGTTTGATCCGTTCCTGAAACTGTAGTTTCTGTCACCAAACTTGGGGTGGTTTCTCCGGATCCAGTACCACTTCCTTCAATGCTGGATAAATCATCAGTAATAGAGGTATCATCAGTACCACTTCCAGAACCAGTTTCGTACATTTCCTCAATCGGCACATCGCCGCGATCACTGAACATCCGATCATCCATAGTACCAGTAGAACCACCAGTCACCGACTCAATTGGCGAACTAAGTGGCGTTGCATCAGTCATTGTCAGATCTGTCATCTGTAAATTAATTTTTTTTGTTAACTATCAAGAACTTACTCTGAATGTAATCCTGATTAAAGTATTTACCACTTTGAGTACAGTCGAAACTTTTTCAAAATCATCTGTTACTTCTTCCTCGTCTTCATCCTCTTCGTCTTCTTCTTCTTCATCTTCACACTCTGGCAATTCCTCTTCTTTGTCACCTTCCTCTTCCTTGTCATCAATTAACGCTTTGTCTTTAGTTGGGTCTACTGCAGTCACTTCATCTGAATATTTGAAGAAAATAACAACAATTTATTAAAAATGGGTACATCATTTTACATTTAATATTTTAAAATAAATGAAGTATTGACAAATTACCGGCAACGCAAGAAAGCGCATTACACGTTTCCGTGGAGAACATAATAGTTTCTTGATCACACATGTCCAGCGAAACTGTCACGTTGTCTTTCAAGCAGACCACCTTTCTTGTCATCTCCCCGCCACCGCATGGTTTCGAACACTACAGAGACAAAGTTTACATCATTATTTTGACTTCCAAAAGTCTCTTGTACAATGCTTGTAAAAGTATTTTACAGGTACGGGTATCAAAGGGGCTTCATGAAAAATACATAAGAGGCAAAATAATCCAACTGTATTGACGACGTGAACGCCGCCAATACAAAATAAATAAGAAATTCTACGATACCTTGCTCCATGGCCCGGCGAACCACTCGCCTGCGCACTCTTTGTCCTTGCCAGGACATTCCTTCGTGTCGTTGTATTTTTTTTCCGGATCGCATTTCGATTCAGGAACCTTTTTCATCGTATCCTCCTTCTCATAAGTTACACAGAAAACTGATCGCGTTTGTACGCCAGCATTGCAGGATGACGAACACTAAACAAGATAATGCGTTTTTAAATCAATTTCTTTCGACAATGGAAACAGTAAAAAAATAACACCAAGGCGAAGAAAACTGTAAGTTGTAGTAAAGCAATTTGTAATGCAGTCAAGTAATTTTGAGGAAATAGATACTGTAGAAAAACAAGCATGTATGAAACAAACGTACTGATTCTATTGAAATAAACTCTGAGTCTTGAATGAAAATTAGTTGTAAGAGTTACCTCACTCCACTGGGTAGCAATCCATTGATATTCGCATGTCTGCTGCATCTCGCATTCTCTCTCCGTCTCGGGCTTCTTTTCACTGTCGCATTTTTCATCAGGATACACGGTCCCGCTCTGTGTTGCACAAACCACCGATCTTGTCTCCTTGCTGAGACCGCATTTTTCATCGCACTGCAAACGTTCAATAAAGTTATCAATATTTTTTTACAAACCAATTTTTTTTGTTACAACAAACTTTTCACTTACTCCAGTCCAATCCGACGTAACCCAATCTAGACCTTCACAAGGCCTGAGTTCACAGGCTTTCTCTCTCTCGGGTGTTGCTTCAGAACAAGCCGAGTCATCCAAGACTTCAATTTTGCCGTCTTTATTTTTACGGTGACAAGTCACGTTTCTGGTTTGCTTGCCTGGTCCACATAAGCGATCGCACTGCAACGAACAAGCGCGGTATCTTTAATTTCAGTTTGGTAATAGAAATCATTGATCCGTCTACTTGCAAAATTAGGCACGCGTTTTAAATGTTTTAAATTGATTTTTTTTTATTCTACGAACCGGTTTCCAAGGACCTAAGTGATAAGTTGGACAATCCTTGTCTTTGTTGCACTCCCGTTTGGTGGCACCTTTTGGCCCGTGTGATGCAACGCATTGCGATTCCTCGACCGCTATTCTTCCTGCGGAAATGACCTGTTCGCATTTTATGTTTCGCGTTTGCACGCCACCCTCTCCACAGTGTTTCGTGCACGGACTCCAGTCCTCCTCGACCCATTCCGCTGGACAGCTATTTTCGTTGCAAGACTGAGTGCCATCCGGCTCTTGTGTAGGATCGCACAAACTCGCGTCTACTGGTGCGTTGGTTCTCCGTCCGACGCATGTTACATTTCTTGATTGGTAACCTGAAACCAATTACTTACGTTGTATTATCTATAAAGTCTCAAAAATAAAGTCTTTAATTTTTTCTTTTTTAGTTTATACCTAAACCACAGGTAGCACTGCAGGGTCCAAATTCCTCAGTATCCCAGACGTAAATGTCTGAATCGGTAGTAAATTTGTTCGGTACACTGTACTCGTAATCTACTCCTACGTTCCTATCTTGCTTGAGAAGCTGAAAAATAGACACTCATCATTTTAATGTTAGTTTTGCAAGACGCGATTTTATCAAACAACCTCTTTTAATAAATAGTTGTTGTGAAAATTTTAGTCTATTTTCTTTTACTAACCACGATGTACAGGGTTTCGTTCGTTGGTCCCAGACACGATATTTTGTCAGGCGCAGGAAATCCTTGTGGATAACGAGAGTAATGGAAAATTGTGCCAGCCATCCTCCAGCTCTTAGGGAAATCTATCCTCCATTTGCCATTTAAATAAAAGGACCCATTGGCGGAACGAATGGCTGCAATAACGATGTTATTAATAAAAAATGAAAATTTGTGTAACAATTTGTATAAAATTAAGTTCATTGAAACTTAAATGGGTTTACCAAGGTAATTGTTCGATGGTCTAATCTCTTCGACTCTGATATTAGTTGCTCCCGCGGGGATCAATAAGAAGTCATTGTATCCTGAAATACGTCGAGATTTTGCTTTACGTCCATGAAACTTCAACTAATTGAAATCTTTTAACTTGATGAAATATTTTTTACAGATGAATCGATAGATGTCATTTCAACTTACCAACTTTAAAATTGTCTGCATCGAAGAGCCCTTTCACAGTATTGCAATCTGATCCGTTGCCTCCACAATTCCGACAAGCATCTTCCTTGGTCTGACTTCCAAGCATCATGTCACACCCGACAGGCTAATAAAAAAAATTATCAGTGATCATAATTGAATTACAATTATCGAACAAAAAACGAAAATCTGATGTACTTGCTAAAAAACAACTTTGTTATACACAATTAGCCTCATAATTATAATTTTCAAGCCAATCATTTGTTTCATCTTAATTTTTTATTAAAATTTTGTTTCAGTTCAAATTATATTCTAGCCGTAAGGGCTAAGAAAGCATTGTTCGTCAGGTCTCACCATGCAGGTTCCTTCGACGCATACGTCATGACTTTCAACATCACAAGGCGTACCATCGATAACAGTCATTTTATGCCTGTAAAAAAATCTTTCTCCCTTAGGCATACAGTTGAGTTCGCACTTTTTCGGCCCGTTGGTGTACGCCGTCCAACTGAAACATTTTCATTTAATCGTCAAGACATAAATCAAACCTAAGTTGTCAAGTGTAATCAAAATTCAATTCACTTTCAGTTCACAAGATTTATTGTTTTTTCAATTCGAATACTGCGCTCAGTATTAACATTTGACATTTGACTTACTCATAGTAGACGCCTTCGAAGGGCTGACTATTGAATTCCGCGCACTGCTCAACTCGGAAGTCCTTAGTCTCACCTTCACATTTCTGCAACATTTGAATCAAATTATGAAAACATTTTTCAACAAGGCCAGGAAAAAGCGTTTAGCCTGAGCGTTGCGCTGTTATTTTTCATCTTTTCCGCATGAAAGTTTCTGTATTTATGCACTTTCCTCCCTACCCTAAAGGAATTCATTTTCTTTCATTCTTCTACTCCATTACTGTTTGGAATATTCATTTTTAATGCATTATGAAATGTCATTTAATGGACAGTGCACATTATTTTGCTATCAAAAGTTTGTCATAAAGTTTGGTCGTGCACGTGGCCTATATATAATTCACGACCACTTTATTCGGAGATATATTTTGAGTAGGGAACCTCTTTACTTGTAGATAATATCGATAAATCGAAGTGCGGAGTAAACTGAAAAGGAAGAAAAGGGATCCCAGAGGGACCGGTACCACGCACGAAGGACACCCGACGATTTATGGCGGGTGCTTTCTTACTCCCAAAAGAATCTCACAAAAAGTCCTTTCGCACTCAAATATCTGTTCAAGACACATTTCTCATCCAGCATTCATAAATTAATAATTAATCTTGATAACAAACTTTTGATGCCTCACAAATGTGAAAAATGTATTTGATTTTAATTTAGTAATCCATAGTACTTTCTGTTATTTAAACCGGTGTAAATGTTCTTGAAAATAATGTTGAACAAGTCTGAGGAGGTCTGTGATTTATTTTTTCCTTTTGCAATAAATCAGTACAGCCAATCATCTATTTTCGGTTTAAAAAAATCGGCCACTCGTTTATGAACAACATTTTGCACCTTTACGAGGATTTTTTTTTAAAGTATGTGAAGTTAATGTTCTTTGCACAGGCCATCGATCTGACATCTGACCCAAAACCGACCGAAAGTTAACTTGTTCATAAATTTTATCCAACGTCTACGTGAGGTCAGAGCAGTTGGTATCATGTTCATTGAAACTTCAACTCTAACTAATTTCAACTCAATTGTAAATTCGCAAATTTCTCTCTCATCCTCTGCAAAATCTGTAATGAGACAGGATGAAGAAAACGAGTCATTTTAGATTTAATTTTCAATTGAAAAAAATTATCTTGTCAAGGTAAATGTTTTTTTATTGAAAATTATCCAAGTGGATTTTCAATTGAAAACATAAATCTGAATTTATGTCCAATAGTTTTTACGCGCGTACGAGCTTGCATAATTTTGAGCTTGATCTCATTAATGCGTCGGCGATCTTAGATTTCTTTTTCCCGAGCACGTCTCGAACAGGAGCGTGTTTTTATTACTAAGATCGTTTCGGTTGAGTAAATCACTAACACTCGGCGTTTCTCCAGTTTCACGTGAAACCTTCAGGAGTGTTGCAGACGTTACGAGTTTACTCCCGGGTATCGCCAAGTAAACTTACACATAAAAGCGCACTCACACACCGCATTTTTATTGCAAGCTCGGAATGAGCATGTATGATGATGTTTTCATGTTTTACATTCAAATTTAAATAATTTCACTTAGTGAACATAGTTTTTGTCACACTTACATTTTTAACAGAAAAATCTTCTAATACAACATTTTTCAATGAAACGTTCTCAAAATACGAGTACAATTCAATTATATTCAAGTAATTAACTCAAAAAACACACTGAAGATTTATTTTTTTTGTTTATTTATAAATGAGAAGATCTGCCACTGTAAAAGTATTTTTAAAATTTATACAAAATATTAAAATGCATTACCTGAACGTTGCATGAGAAGAACCTCTTTTTCGCTCCGGTGCATCTGTCATGGCCAGTATGACTGAAAACAATCCAGAGGGTAACAATTTGAATAAATACATTTAATTTCAGTTTTAATGAACATTTTGTACAAGGGTTTCCGTGACACTTTTAAGATAAAACAATTCCAAAGTTTAATTTATGCATTCCAGAATCATTCGTTTACCCAAAACAAAAACAAGTAAAAGTACTTATGAAAATTATAGTTTTTGAATTTGCATAGTGTTATTGTTAATTCCATTAAAATCTATGTTTCACTTAATCCATGCACGAACGTTTGAGATGATTTTTCGAACTGAAACTGTGCGATCCTTGTTCGAGAGTTATATAACGACGTTATGATTAGATGTAGTTATCCTTTGATAATTTAACCCTTTGAAAATGTTCCCCAACTCACATTAGTATTAATAAGTTTTCATTGTTTTGCATTTATCATTGTCTGTCAATCTTTGTTTAAACACATGAAACCAGAGTGTTATTTAGAGTAATCATTTTGGTGTTCCAATTGCGTTATTAAGTGCCATAGAGTTTGTATTCTAATGGTTAATGACAAATCATTTAGAGGGTGGGATGATATTTCTTTAAAGTGGGCTCATAATCACGCGTGTCAAGTAACAATTTATTAACCGAAGTAAGTTATTACCACTTTCTGAAATACCATAATCGTTTTAAATGGAACATGTCGTTTCGGGTAATAACACCATTTCATGTTGCGGCAATAAATTTGCTGCAGTTCTTAATTATAAAGCATAACGCACATCGATTAAGATATACATCGTACCGGCTATATTGTTCCAGCGCCAGCATCGAATTCCTAATGCTTCTATACGAAAATCAATGGGTTCTAATGAATTAATTTAAATTACGTTCGCCGTCGAATTCACAGTTTGTATTTAATTTAAGTGCACAATTTCACAGAAACATTATTAAAGCAGCCAACAAAAGCAATAGTTTTCTAATTTTTTTTTTCGTCCTCATTATTGCAATTTGTAAACAAGCATCAACGCTCATAAAATCATATTTAAGAAGTAAAATGCAAAGACATTTTGCCGAGCTTTTAAAGACAAGTTCATAAAAGTTTGTCGCGGCATAAACGAGTCTTATCAATTTCTCAAACGTTTCGACGAGATTGCAAAGTAAAAACTAAAAGAAAATTAGTCATAAAGTAGTCAATTTTAGGAATCGCAATAAAACGCACCGAGACAAAAACACAAAAAACGACAAATTGGAAAATGAATATTCAGTTTGCAAGAAACGAAGCAACGAAAAATGGCAAGAAAAATGTTTCACACCGGTTGCCGTAGCGGAATTAAAATAATGTAATCGGTTTAATTAAACGTGACTAATTAGCTGAATAGATTAAAAATGTGATTGTTCTTGGATGAAAAAAAAAATTGTTTTAAATGAATAATGTATATTGGAATTGGCAACGACCAAGAGCGGGTGCTCACTGTTTGAGTATGCATAATGTCCTGACGTTTATGCGAATTTAATATTGATTAATATGCAAAATTTGTTGGCCGAGATGTTCGTTTATTGTTCACACTGACCCTATTATACGTCGGCTGATTAGGATTGAAATCGATTTCCGGTAACAGGTCGGCGTCGGCGAGTTTCCTTAATCGGCTTTCACGCGCCGTTAAATCATGCACCCGCGTTAACGTTTTTCATTCGGCACTGCCAGCAAAGTGGAACGAATGCTTTTTACTCGGCCGGCGCGCTCATTCGCTCGGATAACCGAAAAACTTTTTTTATCCTCCTCCACCCCCTTTGCCCAAAATTCGTCGACTAATCTTTGGCTAAATGATTTGTCCCAGGTTTCACACACGCCTGAGTTTTTCCCTCGGAGAAAGAAATTATGCCCATTCGATTTGCCAAACTCTTTATTAATTAAAATAACACATTTCTCTCGGCGTTTTATTTCAACTGGAATAATATAGTTCCCTCTGGATGCGTTGCAGCCGTAATTATATATAGATTCCAGTTGAGCTATGAAGTTTGATAATCAATGGTTAACGACTAATAAGTGGGCGTGGCGTATTAAAGAGCGCGCCGCTGATTGGTACTTTCAATTCATTCATGATTCCTTCAATGAATCGGTTTAGCGCGAGCGACAACTTATTATTGGCTGAATACTTTAGTCAGCGTTCGCTTGTTCAGTATTAACTAAACATTTTTTATTTTAACGAAAAGTGACCCAACTACATTAATAACAATTCATGAAGCTGATCGATCGATATTCAAATTTCCGCCATTCAGATTTAGTAGACCTGAAAATCACATTTGAATGAAGTTATGCTAAGCGTTTGTGCTTATAAACCAATTGTTCGAAATGAAATAATGGCTCGGTTGTATTGTTCAATTAAGAAATTCAGACTAAATCAAGAGTGAATCATCGCTAAAATATTTGTTTAATTCGGGTATGTGAAAAAAAAGAAAACACTCAGCAAAAGAAAATTCTCGCTTCAACCATCCACGCTGCGCGTTTTTCCGCTCCAATTATAAAAATATTCGACGGAATCCTTCTCTCATGCCGGTTCGGCTGGGTGGCAGTAATTTTAAGAATTCCATTTTTTCGCGACACGGCTCGTGCATTTCCGTGGACGTTAATCCCGTCGACGGTCAACGGCTTTTCCGCAATTCAAGCGCAGTTTCATATTTCACGCGAAAGTGGCGCGATTAAAACGCAGCTCGCCGAAAAAAAAACACTTTTCTCGATGGATCGCGACTGCGCACACACTGTCACTCGCAGAATGTAATTCAATTATCGATAAACAGTTTCATTCAATCATACGCAGGTTTTGAGAACGGCACGGTTTCATGGTCGAGGAACCTCGATTCTATCAAATTGAACTTAACTTACTTTTTTTTTTTGCAAAAAATAAAGAACAGAATCACAATGTTCTTTTCTTTTAAAGGAAGGATAAAATTGTCCGATGAAACGATTGTAAGTGAAATAAGAATGGGTTCTTTTTAAATGGTATTTATTTTGGTCACGTTTTCCACGTCAATAGCAAAGTAGATTTACACAGGATTGTGTATTGACTAAATTTATACTAAAAGAAATTGATGTAACCACTAACGTGAACGAAAATACAACGAATATAAGTGAATTTAAACAATCTGAGAATACAACATTTCATAATTTCTCGTTATAATTTGAAATATTAAAAAATATCGATTTATGTATAAGTAAAAAACTTACTCTTTCTCAAGGCATTCTCGAGTTTGATGGGCAACTCCACCTCCACACGAGCGCGAGCAGGAGCTCGGCATTGACCAGGGTCCCCAGGTGCCCTGTTCCGGGTCCTCCGAGTCCAGCACAAAACTGTTTGGTAGGTAGCTCTCTCCATGCTGTCGTCTGTGTCGACCGTGCCTAAATTTTATATGATGCTGGAAAACAGAACGGCATTCATTAAGAATGAATCCTCGCCTAGCGATTGAAACGTTAGACGTGCTGGTTGAAATGCTCAAACTTTCAAGCATTTCTTGCCATTTCCGTCTTTTTTATAAAGTCCATCTCTCGAAGTCACTGAATATAATTCTCTTGTAAAGGAAAAAAATTGACCCGAAAGAAGAAATGAAGAAAATGAAATGTAAACATTTTGAAAAATATTGAAACACAATTTGTAAAATTTGTCTCTCGAAATGATTTTGTAGAGGAAGAAAATAAAAACAAACAAAATATCAATGATTGATCCCTCGTGTCGTCATCGCATCAACATTTACGTTCATTCCGATCACGAGGTACGAATCGAATGTTTATCGCAGCAGCTTGACGATTATTTCGTCCCTTAACTCGGTTTCATGAAACTGTAGTGAATATCGCGCTGTTGTGTAATTCATGATATTGGTAGCAGCCGGAAATGGAAGCGGCGTTCGAGCCGATGGCACGTGTTATTGAATTTACGCCTCCGAGTGCGCAACGTGTTATACAAAATATGACTACGAAATTAAACTCTCGTGATTGTCCCTCTCTCCACATTTTTCATGAATGTTTTTTTTGTCTCGTTTCGTGTACAAGTTTTGGATCAATTGAGAGTCGCGTAGTTGAAACGATTGTTCAAGTTTCAACGACCAATTCGATTTGGCGTAAATATGTTATTCGAAATCGTATATTCTCGTGAGCATACAGTTTGCAAAACAGATTAACAAATTTTCCACAATGTAAAGTCATGCCGAGTGGTTGCAAAACCTGTTAACTTATAGTTGAGGGAAACAAACGAGCGCGAGACGATGACGCTGCACGAGAGATTTGCTCTCGCGGATGTTTTCACAGTGCAAACATTACGTAATAGCATCAATTCGTTGTGAACATGACCCTGCATCCCTTGTGGCTTTGCCTACTCCCAAACATATACCTTTTAGGTTCGAATCAAGTTCAGGACAAACTTCAACTCTTCAAAATACATAAACAGCACAAAGCTTGCTTTTTCAAAACACTATTTCATTGCAAATTTTGTTGAATTGTAATTATTTTGACATTTTATACATTCGCAGTAGGAAATTTGTTATCAAATTATTTTTTTCACTTTCATTGCAAAACATAAATGCGATCAGACTTTTTATTTGTTTTTTATCAGATAGTCGTTTTTCTGTCTGAAATTCCGATCGGTCACCGCTTGCGACTGAGAACGCTTTCGCAAAAATTCAATCTAAAATAGATTATTATTAACCGGGATTGTAATCATATTTTTTATTATTTTTGTATTCCGCAGGATTATTTTATGTTTTTCAATTTACGAGAAAAGCCTCTCTAGCTTTCACGGTAATGAATTTTCTCTATGAAGTTGTCAACGACCTAATCTTGCCATAAGCGCCAATGCTAACATGCTGCACTTTGAAACTCATTTTTCTTTAAAACTATACCTATAACCCAGCTTGCAATTTTTGGAAAAATCAAACGCTCAGCACTATAAGCGTTAGTGTGGTATTGATATAGCAATTTATCCAATTTATTTATTACTTCCATTTTCCAATAATTTTTAACGCTTTTCTTCAGTTTCACATCGTAGCACCAAATCTTTTTTTTATTTTGATTTAAAAGTTTCTTGTTGTTTAAAGTCTTATTATATTTTAACTTTTAGTCGATTTTTTAGTATTCATTTTGTGTTCAAAACTGCAGTTGATCAATATATAAAAGTGGAGAGAAACGTTTCTTGAAAAGAATTTTATTAAAAATTTTTTTGACCTAAATTTTTTTGACAATTTTCAACGTAAATTCAACTTCAACTTCAACTCAACTTTTACAAAAACAAAGTGCACTCGTTGGGCGCGAGACTTTGGTCATCAGTCGCGCCATTAGTATACCCTATGATGTCATTGGATGCGCATGCGCAGTAGATCCTGCAACGCCATCGAGTACGCAGCTGCAGTAGATCTAGTGACGTTACTGGATAAGCATACTGTATTTATCGTGGCGTAATTAGATGCGCATGCGCAGTTCATTCTGTGGCGCCATTGGATGCGTACGTCCAGTACATTGAGTACATCGTGGAACGCCATCGAGTATACGCAGCTGCAGTAGATCAAGTGACGTCATCGAATCCGCCGATGCAGTTGATCATTTGACGCCATTGGACCCACAGACGCAGTAGATCCAGTAATGTAAGTAACTTTCCTTGGTATGATGAGCCGTTCATTACATTGAATGGGGTTCAATATTATTGTTGGTTATGTTACTTTAATATTTTTTCATTGGCGTGTTATTTCATGTCTAAGTTCAGTTAATACTCAAATTTTTCATATATTTCTAAATTAAACGTTTTTTAAAATGATTTCTTTCAAGTTTTCATTCGCTGTAATAATTGTTTTTAAAGATGACTATTCAATTTCAACACGTGCTTTTAATTTTTGTTGGAGTGTATATATTAAAATTTCATAAATTAATGAATTTTTCAAACTATTATTCATTCGCCCGATGCACATAGTTTTGAGTTGTTTTATTTCTGTATGTAAATTTTACTTGTTAATAAAATAATAATAGCATATTATTATATAGAATATTAGATTAGATTAATAGAATATTTAGTAATTTGATATATATTTCACAGTATTTTGATCGAAGAATGTGCATCTATGTTATACAAAATATGGCACTTTTCTGGGCTTCGTGACCATTTCGCTACAGAGTGCAGTCAGTTGATCGACTATCAACTGTCCGTCAGACGCTCCAAGGGTGTTTTGGGAAGTCTAGACAATTGTAGTCGCGATTAGTTTAGTTTTGGATATTAGTATTAACTTGTTAAAAAAATTTTACATAAGTTTGTTCATTATTCATTTTATATATTTATTCTTTAACTTAACTTAAAAAAATAAATATCATTTCTATTGCTTTTACATTAGATTCAGAACAGCGAATGAAAAATGTTCAACAAATGTTTGTTTATCAGTCATACTTTTTTATTTTTAGATTGATTAAATTATAATAGTTTTCTTAAAACCATTTTGTTAATATATAAAAACACGAGTGCCATTTATTGTAAATTTTATTCTAATAAACTATACGTGAACTTCAACTTCATGTCCTGAAGCACTTCCTTCGAATGGAATATGCACTTTTTATTTCATGTTTTTTTATTCAATTTGATTAAAAAATTTTTAACCATTTTTCGATAAATTGATTGGCTACCAAATATTGTTCTTACTTCTCCAGTTCCAACGAGTAATCGATTAATCAATTAATTGAATGTTCATCAAAAGCGTTACTCAATCCAAATGAACATTCAAAGTCGTTCGACATTGAGAAATAAGTGAAAAATTAATGTGAAGACGGATCAACTTTTTCCACTTGTCAAATGCACATTAAGGGATGACAAAATGTACTGCGTGTTTCGAGTTTTTCGCGACGACCGGCGCGCAGCTGTCATAATTTTCATGGAGCGTGAGAGACGGACTGAAAGCTCTCTTGCGTGGCCCACAGCTTTTCCCGTGCTCGTCACTTTCTTTGCTGGCTTTTCACGCCTCATTAACCGTTTCAAGCGGCTTCTTTCTACAGAGTACGCTTTTTGCACCTAAAAGCAACTCGGTTGTGTCTTTGCGAATTTACCTTCGGTCGTTTCAAAGTGTAAATAATTCATTTAATTGCATTTTTTTCTAACCGGATAATATAACTTGAAATAAAGTTAACCAAATTCAACTCCAACTCAAATCCGACAGTTTGGCAGTTAAATTACTCACGAAAGTTTTAAATGGAAATTTTTTGTATCAAATTGTCGTTTGAAAAAAAAGCGAGGTGTAAAATGCAGAGGATAATGAACCTTCCTCAACACGTGTCTGTTTAGCATTAGAGCGAATTAGCTTGATAATACCACGCTACTGTTTCAGAACGATGTACTAGTAAATGTTCACTTTTAATTCGTTTCACACTTCCGCGTTATTAAATATTTCCTGTACAAACAAAAATGAACAACAAGGTAATTCAAATTATTTTCATTAGAATTACGAAAAAAGAATTTAAAAATAATTACAATGGGTACGATGTCTGTTGTTCAGTAGAGTGTTGATTATGAAAAAAAATGTAATTTAAATAATAATCTTGTTGAATGACAATTGCTTAACGAGATGAGAAATAGCGAGTGGTGTAAAATACAAAGTGGTGAAACCGCATCGAACAATTAAAGTGAATTCACGGGCGCTTAATTCAATAAAAGATTTCTGCGAAAATCGGGTTCAGCAGCGCGGGTTAAGGATGCGTGTCGCATCGGCGTCAATGTCAGCGGCCAATCGCGCGAGCTGCACAACAGGCTGCTCATGCAACTTGATTAACACGGAGGTTGTTGACAGCCGTCTCTTGTGCGGCGCAAAAATAACATACTTGGGATTTCCGATGCAGCTGTAAAACCCGCAATGATATCGCTTAGTCACCGTTTAAGAGAGCATTTAATTGCGTGATTTATGGTAAACAAAATCGACGTGGGTGACATGTCATAAAAGAAACAACTGAATTACAAAACATTCTCAAAATTATAAATTCTCCAAAATATGTCATATTTTTTGAAAATATTACCAATACTTTTATCAAAGAATTTTATTGCTTCTGCATATAAAACTGCAAATATCGAAAATATATTCCGCGGTGCGGTAAATAAAAGATGTGAGGTGAGTTGGAACTAAGAGAGCTGTGGCAAAAGGAATGTGTGAAAAATTTAGGGACTAAGATGATGTTAGTATAAAAAGCTGTAACTGTACGTTTCGCTGCTTTCAAGGGGATGTTTGCACGCGTGATAAAAGACGACACGAGATATATAAGAATATGCTCTCCAAGATATAAAGATACACTTACTTTCGATAAGGAGACGTGTAATACGACCCCTTTTATGCGGCATTTCTCGCGCAAATAAGCATCTTACGCATGCATCAACTGTGTTCCTGGACACACAACAAGATTGCCGCGTCTGACAACGTGGATTGTTTTTTATCACGATCGGTTACATCCATCGTTCTTTTTGTCTGCTTGTGCACTGTCTTGTGAGATTATATGATTACATCCCAGACGCGATCATATATTTCTCACCTTTCATAAAAATGCACGCGCCAACAACTTTTTCTACTCCCATCTTCAGAGAGAGGCTTATTCATTTTTTTGTTTTTTTTTCTGTTCATTTTTGCGGGAAAATATTTTATATTTACAAATTAAAAAAAATTAAAAATTAATTTTGAATAGTTTCAATAATTAATTTGAAAAATGGAAACCATTTCAAGTGCATAGGGTTGAAAGACGGCAATTCGGGCGGTTCTATATGGCACGACTGATACTCCCAAAAACTGTGCCATTGTGATCACAAAAGGGATGATTTGATATTGAAAAAAATCTGGAGCAATCGGATAACAGCAATCTTGTCTGACACGTAAGAGTGACGGAACCCGAACCAAAGAGAGAAAGCAATAAAAGTTAGGAATGCTGGCTGAAGTCGTTCCATTGCTCTTAATGCGTTTCTGACTTCAAGGTCGCGTTCGCCCACCTATTCGCAACTGTGCGAACGAAAATTTACATCCATCAATTGGTCCTCAAAGTTTCGTACCAATCAAAAGTTTTTAGAATCAATTTTAGAGTCAGTCAAAATTGTAAAACCTTTACAAGAGAATTGTATAATTATGAAAATGTCAAAACATAAAGTTATTGTTAGTTAATGTTGTTACTCACGTATTTCGCTGTTATGCTAAAAATTTGTATCGACGCTATTAATATTAGGAGCACCAACGACCTGCAAAAAAGAAACAAAACATTTCATTTAAAACTTGATTTGAAATCGATGGACGCGCTTTTTTTAAAAGCATCGACGTATTGAAAGAGGGATGTTAAAGGTTTGTCAAACTGTATTTGACTTAAACAACGCACTGCGATGAATGAGGATTGAATATGTAAATCCGTCCAACAGTCAAAGTTGCGCGATTGGCCTCTAACGAGGACCTCCCAGAAATTGTCGAAACAGATTGTTCCAGAGCACCCAACTTCGAACTGCTTTAAAGGATTTTCAATTTCAGATCAACAATTACAGAGTGACGCGTCACGTGTAGCTTTTTAATTAACACGAAAAAAAATGTCATTTCAAAATGAGTTATTGGACGATCAATCGTTTGTTAAACATCTCATGAATTAAAATAATAATTTGGACCTTTTGAAAGTGAAACAATAAGTTTGTAAATTCGCAGTCCTCTTTTGTTTTGTGCACACAATTTAGTGCAGCTGAAAGTCGATATACATGGCAACATATATACAAACGCTTAAACCCAAATATGCCGCAGGCGATGGTTTTAATATCTGATTATCCTATTATAACTATGTGAAACTAAACATGGATTTGAGCTTTCATGAGAGTCTACGGAATTATTGTGTGGGTGCGTATTAATAACAATTGTGTGGTCACTTGGAAAAAACTGCTTATGGAGCCAATCAATGGATTTTCACAACTCGACGGCCCGGTTTAGTGTAATAACGTGTATGTAACGATGCGGCTATTGATTCAATGTTGGACCATAATGCACAATTATTGAGCTTATTTATGCAGATAATGACACCTTTCAAACTAAATTATGATGCTTAACTAAAGTTAACATCTTTTTTAATGTTGGATCTTGATGTTAATTATATCTCAAATAAAGTTCTTAAATTCTCTTGCTATTTGTCTACACATTTTTGACATGCCTCCAATTGTGTCATATGAAGTCTCTTGATGATGACAAAAAAACCCTCTGCATATTTCACGTAACAGAGTTCAGTACTCGACTTTACCACTTATGAGATACAGTTTGAAACTACTTGAGTTGATTAATCCCTTCCAGGCAATGCTTATATTCTGAGGTATAGTATAAATACTCTTAAAGAAATATCTCTCGTCAGACCCCGGAATTCGCTTAATATTTACAGTGCACTTCATTGCATCAATTGCGACGCGATTAACAGAACTTTCGTTGAATTGCAAATGATTTTTTAACCGAATTAAAATTAAGACTTTTATTCGTTACGGAATGGATGGTGATGAACTTTTATCGAGTTGAAGTTTGTATATTGAAAGATGCACATTTTGTTGCACTCGTGAGGCAAAAAGTTTTCAATGAATAAAATTTACATTTTATTTAGTTACTTCTCAACAGTCTACTTTGTACTTTGAAATATGTTCATGTACTTGTTGCACTTGGCAGACAGTACACAGTTGGCTTCAGTAGTTCACCAACTAGTTAAATCTTAATAATACAAAATCTCTAACTTGTTTGATAATTGAATTACTAAATAGTTGGATCATTTTATAGATCATTAGATCATCAGTGGATCGCTAAGTAGTTGGATCATTGAATCTCTAAAACAGTGAATCCTAAACTATTGGATCATTGATTTAATCACTGGGTTATTAACTTAATGAAAGTTGATCAATTTATTATACTTATTTATCTTCTATTATTAATCTACAAATATTTTCTATCAATATTTACACGTGTATTTTGTCATTTCAATTTGTACCATGGGTGTGTCAAGTAAGGTATGTTTTCATACTCAATTTTATCTCAATTTTTAATCATTTGGTCATTGAATAATAATTTTAAATAGTTCTAGATTGTTGATTCTTTTTATAATAACAGTGATTTGCGATACAATAGAAAAAAAATTAATTGCTTCTTTTTATATTTATTCTTTTTCAATGTTAAGATATGATAATAATTAAACTTGAAAGTGGGTAAAAATTCCCGAAACGTAACACAAAGAACTGAAAATTCGTGATTTGATTTTCGACGAATCAATTAGTCTTAATGAGAACCTAAAATTAGGCGCATTTCATTATACTTTTTTAAAATCTCAATGTATTTCATTTTATTTCATATAATGAACAACTTTTTTTTTATTTTTCACAAGATTATCAAAATCCGACCATACAGCTAGATTATAAATATGTTTACAAAAGTCTGTTATAGTTTCAATTAGTCTTGGTAGGTTGACGCTAGTATTCACATTTGGAATTATAAAAACGTAGCAAAAAGTAACTATAATAATTAAAGTAACAAAATAGGTTCGACCATCAAGATTTATCCATTCAGATAATAGTAATTAATCAAACTTCTAAAACGCATTAACCGTTTGATAGCAACTAGGACAATACAGACATTTTACATTTCAACTTAGTTTAATATGGCTAGTGAAAGATGTGACCGTACGAATATGTTCAAAATCATTCTTTGTATTTCTGTCTTCAATTTGCCTATTTTCCAGTCAAGTAAATAACTTAATTTGAATTTAAGTTAAATTCTTCTATTTGTCGAGGCAAGTAGACGTGTATGTATTTTTATTTATTTGTGCAATAATTTTTTGTGTCTGTAGTTCCTGTTTGCAAGCCGAGGAGTTTTTTCATGAATGATTGCAACACCTGCATTTGTAGAGATGATGGATTAGGTGCTTTTTGTGACAACAATGACTGTAAAGCAGCTAGGATAAAAAATTCAATGAAAAATCATCAGACGTCACGAAGAGAACTGTTCCCTCAAAACCGTAAGTTTACAGAGAAGATTAAAAACTGAAAATTGAAAAATTTACTCATTGTCATCAATATTTCAACTTTTTGTTGTTTTTTATAGTACCGTACAACTGTAAAGCTGGTGATAAAATCAAAACAAAATATCAACTTTGCGAATGCGTTGAAGATGGTTATGCTGAATGTACAGAAGACCTGACAACCTTCAAAGTTGACATTACCCAACTATCATTAGTTAAAAGCCGACGATTTGATATTACCAAATTAGACGAAAATAAAGGTAAGACATCAAAGTTGTTTTGTCACATTTTTCAAGGCAAATTATTATGATAAAAATTGATAACCTTATTCAACATAATGCAATAAACAATTAAAATTACTTTTCAGCTGACGCAATTGAAGTTTTTTCGACCGAGCCGTGTATCCCGTTTGAGTTAGTTCGGAACAAATGCTATACGTGTGAATGTCAGCAGAATAAATTTCATCAGTTTTGTGTGACGGAAAATGAACATTGTAGATAAAATCACAATAAACCTTACTCAAAGTAAATTTTCCACGAAAATTTGTTTTCTGCAAAGAACTAATACATACAAAACGATTACACCGACAAATGTAAATTTATTGAAAACGAAGACAAATGTTTCTTTGCACATGGAGACAAACTTTTATCACAACAGGAACGATAAGATTTTTGTAAATTCAAAGTTACGTTCGAATATATCGTCTGTGCGATCAAGTCTGACTGACATAATCACATTAGGCTACCGACACGTTCGTGTCTGCTATGGGATGGAGCTGTACGCGCGCAGATAACGCCGACAATGTGGGTCGCTATAGTGACCTATGAACCGGTGCCATTGGAAAGCCTTCATTTCAGAAAGACGTTAATCAAGTTGCCGCGTGCGCACGCTAATGTGACGAGCTTTAATTGAAAACCCGCAAGCCAGCCGGAACTTTAACTTTCACGTGAAAGTTAAAGCCGCCTTGGAACGAGTACTTTTTATTATCCACTTATTTTTATTTTGCCTTGCATTGCGTCAACGAGAATCGCACAATTATAATTGACGTTTTTATTAAATTTCCATTGAACATTTTGTTGGAAAGCTCGCTCGAACTTATACTTTAAATTAACTTCAATATCTAGAATGAACTTTTTTTCGTTTCTTGCTGAAGCGATCTAATTCTTTTAGAGAAAAAAAAGTCGGGAGAAAAAATGAAAAGTAGAAAAATATCCATTCCCTATCGGTACGAGCAATTTTCTAACGAGCGTTCTTTTATTCCCTCTTCTTAAGTTCTTTTTTATTTTCATTCTAATCAACCACTCGACCGCTGCCACCCCAAAGGATTTTACAGCGATGGAGCACTTTTGCCATCACCACGTTGTCGATTATCGACGCAATTGTAACTTTGTGTATCGAGTGTCATGATATTGGCAGACGTTTGTACAATATTGCCAATCATAACGCGGAAATCATCGGCAGCCAATCATCCAGATGGGCAATGACCATTCTCGGCTCACCCAATTATGATGATTGTGCCAAGTTGAATGCGGTGTACCGGACGGATTAACGTTTACGACATTTATTTGTAGGTACATCTCAATATAAATAGGCCCGACTTGCGATTATACGACTCTCTCTCTCTCTCTTTTACTCCTTCACGAAACTTCAACTCCAACGATCGAATGAAAATATTATCGCCAAACGGAGTATCATTGAATCAAAGTTTATTGCCAATTATGGCGTTCAGGTAATCCGATTACCTGTAATAAATGTAACCTTAAGTATAAACATTCATTGGGTTTCATTTTTACAATTCTTTTCCGCGCCCGAGGAATTTTTTAGGAGGCTTTTAAAATTTAACGACACTGCATAGTGCGAGCCTTATTTACAAAAGGCATATCAAATGCTCGCTGAAATTACACGCCGGGATTATAACATAATGTTTTAGCACGCGCTTATTCAAAATTTGTGCCCCGCAGCACACTTTTTTCGACTATCAGATATGCAGCTGAAACGAAAATTCGATGCACGGCTTTTTAAAAATGCAAAATAATTTCCAAATCCACGGCGAGGTTTATGCAAATTTTAATCTGATCCGAAAATGAAGTTTAATTATTTCATAAAAAAAACTTTTCAGGTTATGCAAATTTCACACTCTAATGTAAATCCATATTATTCATAATCCATGCTACAATTTTAATAGCAGTTAATCTCTTTTTAACAGACAACTTTGTTTAATTTAAAACATTGAAGTTTTTAAGCCTGCAAAAAATTTTTTATAAGTTTCAAATCAAATAGAAAAAGTTTAAGTAACTTGCAAAACCCAAAGTACATAATTGTGTACACGGGTTAAGTACTTGAGTTGACAAATGTACTTTGAAAATTATCGCGAGCTTTGTTCGTTTATGTAGCCGAGACAAAAAGCTTCGATCTGAGGCTTTTAAAGGTAAAAGACGGTTCGAGACCTGCACTCCGTTCAATGGAGCTTTCCATTTTCGTCGCGTTCTCGACGCTCTGTTATTTACTTCACTTGTTCATAACATACTCGGTCGTTTTCGTGCCTCGGTTTAAAAAGCGAAACAAGACCGCGTAAAGAGCGTGCGTCTATTTGTCACCCGTCACGCCGCCCCCTGATATACACGCAACGGATCATTAAGAGCGCTTCGCGCGTGCACTCATATGCATTATGTATCACATATATTCCACGTGCTTGAACATGAAATATAGCACTATGCGTACACCAAACCTCAATTTCTCGGTCAAATATCACATTTTTCAAAAAACTTTACTTGAAAATTGTTTAATACATTGTTTTCGTTTTGTTTTTTGTTTCTTTTTTCGATTATTTCATTAACAAAAATTTGAATAATATGAAAAAGTATCTACGATTATTTTTTGGTACTTTCAAAGTATTTTGGAGGTATAAATAGATTCATATCGCTTTGCCATGAGTTTCCTAAAAGTTATTTCCCCTGTGTGACGTCCAGAACGACGAAATTGTTTTTAAAAACTGAAATATATTTCGCGTCAAAATTGTATCTGAAGTGAAATTTTATATCCAATAGAAAATATAAACATACAATTTGACGTCAACGTGTTTTCTCAAAACTGTCTATTAATGTTTGAAAGTTTTCTTCAAGTACGACTGAAAATTTGTATGATGAGAGAAAGGACACATTTGTAGAAGAAGAAGAGAAAAGAAATAATATAAAAGGACCAAAACACATCGCCAAACATTTCTTGTTCGCAACCGCATGAGATTGAATCTCCTCATACTCTCTTTAATCTCTGTTCAATTCAACGATCCCCGAACTCCGCCTTCTATCAACCCGCTAGCAATTCATTACTCGGACATGTCACGCCTTTCTCCAGCCCTTCGGGACTCTCAACTTGGTGGCTGCTGCGACTTCGAGTCACTTACTAAACCGTTCTCTGCCATGGCCCCGGAGGACCTTTTCGAAGAGTTGAAAGAGACAAAATAAAAAAGTACAAGCTCTCGTCGGCAAAGTGGAGAAAAACAAAAGTCGAGATGTTCGAAGGAAAAAAAAAGAGTCGAGACAATTAACACGAAAAAGATGACGAAGGGGAAATCGGTTTATCATTAGCGATCGTGTTTCAAAGGATCCGATATCAATATGGCTTTCGATTTAATGAGACGAGTATTAGAGTGGCTGCGCAGAAATTTCATTAAGCGCATTTTCAACCTATTATTCTTAAGTTTATTCACCCAGTCACTTTTTTTTCTTTTCTCCTCCCTGAAACAATCAAATAATTTGAGAATGGAAAAAGTGTTATTTTCTGATTGAGTTTGACTTAAATAATTCAAGATGAAAAATATCATGGAAATTTTTAAGGGAAAAAAATTGAATTAATGAAAATCAAGTCGAGAATAAAATTTAAAGTGGAAGTTCTTGAAGGGTTCGCGATTCTTCGCGGTTGGCGAGTCAATCTCAAGATTAGAATGCTTCTCCATTATCCTTGAGGACACTTTGGGTTAACGCAAGGCTTGAGTAGGGGGATTTGAGTAACATTGCACATGGCATCGTTCATTGTCGAGCGAAGCGAGGCGCGTAAGCTTTATCAGAAGGGGAAACAAGTTTTATAATGCGATAATTAAGTCGCATTTGTACCACTCGTGACGTGACGTTTCGCGTTAACACGAACCTTTTGTAACGCACGCGTCAAATTATGCGTATAATAACTATCATGGACAGAATTTGGCCTGCTCATTGTCGCCCCAGACAATCTTCCAGATCTGAGATTTCATCTTGGCTTTGTCATTTACATTGTAAGCTTTGGGGTTCCAAACTGGAAAAAAAAATAATTCCCCCCAAACATTCAATTTGTTTTCTTGTATAAATAATTTTATTTTGATTTTTCCATTTGCTTGCTTTTCTTAATGAAATAAATTTTAGTTCATTCAGAAAAAAAATAAACATCGAAGCACATTAAGCAATTATATTATTTATTTCGGACTCTGATCAAGCCGCCTAATATAATCCCCATCTCGAACCAACTAACTTTTTCTACCAGGGTGATCTACGCCTGCAGCGCAACTGGTTCTAAGAAATAATAAACAACGAAACATACGTGGCGTATAATTAAAATCCATTCATCTAAATCTAAGTTCCAACATAACAATTCAGCGGATCACCTTTGAGATCGTTTTGTTTTACAACGGATGTGGTGTAAATGACACTGGCCGACACTAAAATTAACAACTTGAAATGCACACCAATGAGGCTCGCTGATGTGCACCTTGGCTATTTTGGTCTATGATTTTTCTGTCTATGATAAAAGTGATGTTTTTTTTCTGAAATACGTGAGAATTCAAGGATGCAAGGAAGTGCGCGAGAGGGCGTATTATCGCATCGACGTCCGGGATGTTATTTCTTATCCGACTAGATAAAACTTTGTATGTCAACCCACGCATTTTTAGCAGTTCTTAATGAATTTACACGATCTAACCCATTCCTAAAATTATAATTGATTAGGCACTAACTTCAAATTCATAATTTAACTTGTCTTATTTTTATAAAAACAAATAGAAAAAAACAAACACAAGTTACCAAATTTTAAACAATTTAGAAACTGTATGAAATAATTATTCTAAACAAATCATAAATAACATCAGACATATCGTAAAAAGGCACTGATGTCTTTAACCTGGAAGACATGAATGAAATACTAGATGAAATTATGAACGGCACATATTTCCGCAACATATGTTTTGCGGCCGTTGTCCCATCGCAGTTGCATAAATGTCACTCGACTCCGATTGCATTATTTTATGGCCCATAAAAAGATGAACCTGAAGCTGTAATAACAGATTGGAAAAAAACGTTCAGCCGCTTTTTGAGGCTCCTCAAAACAACCATAGAATACTTTCTTGAAAATATTTTGTTTCCATTATTGTTTACTGAAGACAAGTTACAAGAGATAATTTTGAAATTATCTTTGCTACTTTTGAATAAGCTTTGCAAATTTTACATTTTGCGGGACCATGTAAGTCTCTTTCATTATTTCTTTTCGCCGACATGAAGTATTGCCTAATAACTCGATGACAAATTAGTGACAATTTTCAAAACGTTTTCAAAGGCAAAAATGTTTAATAGATAATAAACAACGGCAGTATTCGCGTGCGGAATGCACACATTTTCTCACGTATCTCTCGATTTCCACTAAAACGCATGTAGTCGCGCGAGCCAGCATCACACTTGTGTGCTTTTATGAACACATCCTTGAGGCCTCGCTAGTAGCTTCCGGGCATAACTCTAATAGAGATAAAAATTACACATACGCTACTTGTCAGTCGCTTACATCGCTCAATACTGTAAAAAAAGTCGACTACCAAATAAAATCGAATGTTTTTGACAACTCTGTTATTTTCATTCTATTTGATTTTGATTGTTTTTATTGATACAAGTACAAACAATTTCGTTCGCTTTTATTTGTTACTTTTTTTGTAACCATTGACATTGCTTTGTTTGAAAATGTTTTTGCCTGACTGATTGTTGCGCATTTTAGTTTGACGATCTTTTTATTAGAAGGTATGAAATTGAATTACCGCGGATCACTCAGTGGGAACGTCGTTACGATAATTTAACTGATGAAAACGAACCGCGCATTCATACTTCGCGTCATTAAGTCATTACGGCTTCACTTTTAGCTGCAAAAAGTAAACGCAACTTTAACCTGACAATAATTGCATTTTTTTTTCAAAAAAAGTTTTTTCTTTACAATTGTAACTTACGAATCGAAATAAGACGTGTTTGCAAAGACAACCTCAGGGCGTTTGGTAGTTTGTATTATTTTTATAACAGGTTGACTTTATATTTAAATGTCGTTTCAATTGTTGATTTTCAATTTGTCGAGAACTGTGAAGTGACCTCGGTCAACTTGCGTGCACTTCCGCGTATTCTACAAAATCCCTGCGGCAAAATCTTATCACGACATCTACACCTGACACTCAATTTCTCAAATTGACTTTTGCTCTTAGTCGTGCAAATGTTGGGTAAAGATTAAACAAACGATGAAAAAATATCCTCCACTTCTTGTTTTGCTTCTATTCTCTGTAGTGCACTGCAGTTACACTCTACTCACTTTTTTAAATCTCAAATAAAAAAAGGTTAGAAAAGTAAAGATAGTAAAACAAAAAGTATGAAAAAAATAATAATAACAGTAATCGGAGAAAGTTGAAATATTTAAATTAATTGGCTCAAATGACTCTTTTTCATGCCAATTTGATGCCGACGATGGTTATACATTGGACCGCTCAAAGCATATCGTCGGCATACCATTAGTAAACATTTGCAAGATTTATGCAAATCCGCGGCAACCTGAATGCTGATCCGAACAACAGTAGAAGTTTATATCCTCGTAAAGCAATTTTTCGTCCGAAGGGGGATATTATATCACGGTCATTTTATGAGCCGGTGTATCAGCGTATCTTCTTGACCTCGGTTCGTAGTTCATGGTTAACCATTGAGTAAAAGTGCTTAAGGTGAATACGTCATGCGGCAGAGGTATATGGCAAAAGAGCAAAAAAGATGAAACAAAAGTGGCACTTTTTCTTTTCATTAAATACAGCTTCGCATTTATGAACCAAGGTCAATTCACTTTTGACCTTTCGTTGAAAAAACATTTAATGGAAGAAATGTAATTTCATTGATGAAAATCTGATTTTTTTCCTTCAAAGTCTTCGTGTAAGATCGTTACACGAGAAGAAAAAGACGAGACTTCGTTTCGAAAGACGAGTTCAAACAAGAATGCGAAGCTTAAGCTTAGCAGCAATTTTCGTTTTCTTTTTGGTATATTAATTTTCATAAAATTGATACTAAGTAAAGTAAGCGAGTTTCGAAGCGCATTTCCAGGGAATATCAACGATGAAAATGTACATTTTCATGGGTTATAATTTGGGCGAAATGAAGGAAAGCAAATCTGATGCCGAGAAATCCACTTTACATGATACAAAATAGAATGCATTAGATGATAATGATCTAGTGAATATAAAAAGAGGTGGAAACGTGGCAGGAGAGAAGAGTTGTCAGTATCTTGTTCTTTGCGAAAGCCGACATGAAGCTTGGCTACCGTGCAGGATTGTCGTCAAGTATTATGAATGTGCCTGTCTCGAATGTTCTTCAGGCTGGCTTCAGGATCAAACGCGTTTTGCTAAGAGAGGATGGAGACCGCCGAAACTATCCAACGAATGTCACGATCAAATGGTTAATTGCAAAAAAAGTTGTATGCAGTTCTGGATCATTTGAATTATCAAATGCAATATGCATTGGACAGATTTATTATATCTGATCTGATGCATGCGTTAAACTACGGCATGCAGGCCATCGCGGAGAAATAACAAACGTGACGAAAAATAAGCATTGCGACGCGTGGCCAATCACGTATTTCAATGGCGATGAAAAACATTAATCATAAAAGTTATCTCTAAATATTTTCCCCACCAACTTGTCACACAATGTCGTTTTTCAGGTTCTACATTTACGTGCACGTCACGCCACAAATCACCAAACAAAAGGATGCTGAGAAGAATGTGTATTTACAAAATTGCAAGTCGTTCGATACTGTCCGTAAATAACTTGGAAAAAAATGTTTCCCTGGGTGATAAGAAATACCAATTATAAATGACATTTGCGTAAAGATGATAAAAAGCTTTTAGATGAAACTTTTGACTTTTTTCTATTCTTTTTTTGTAAATAAAAGTTTTGTTCGACTTTGACGACGACGACATAGAAATGCATAGCTGAGCTTTCAGGGTATGATTAGCGCGGTACAATTTAAGGTTGCAAAAGCAAAAGGCAAGAAAGCGAAAAAAATTGCTGAGTGAGAGATAAAGCGATAGAGTGAGATAATGAACGCACAAAGGAAAAGAGAGAGGCGTAAGCAGACTAAGAGATTACGCAGAGACGAGACGCTAAAAATCGAGCAACAGCTCAGCCCTGAATATTCCGCGCCAGTCGCCGCAATCACAACCGCAATATATGAAAGCTCACTCGCTTTGGGCTTTACTTGCCGCATTTCTATTTCCGTTTTTAACCGAGAAATACCTTTTTGTCTGCGAGCTACAAAATGGAAGACAAAAATCACTAAAACAATCAGTTCCACCTAGAAGTGCCGGATATGCCGTTTTAATAAGTTCGTCTTACAATTTGTGTAGATGAAAAAAAAAGTTAGTACAAAGTTGGCTAAAAATACTTGAAAATTCATATAAAAAAATCTGTCACATATGCTTTTATGTGTCATATAAAAGTTTATATTTGCTTTAAAAAAAATTAAAAAAAATTTTTTTCATATTCAATTCCGGATTTGTTTGGCTAAGTTCCAACATGTGACGATCACTAATTATTATTATTTCGCTTGCCGACTGCTGCTGCTCATCATGCAGATTGGAAATACCTGATAACAGAGCGTGATATATGTTGGCCCCTTCGCGAGATACGTTAGGAGTTTCCGCATTTCGCCCTTTCAAAACGTCGCTCTCTCATTTTCATCAAGAGGAAAAGAGAGAAAGACCATTCGTAGACGAATATAATGAATCGTCGCTCATTATAGATTTGAGGGGAGAATATTAAACAAAACGCGCGTTGATTGGTCGTCTGCGTATCCGCTGAGGCTTCGAAACTTACCTGAAACATAAAAGAAACGTTATTGTAGCTAAAGTTTTAATTGGGGCGAGTCTTTTGCGTGCAAGTTTATTACCGTGGCGGTATAAAAACAATTTTTGTACAAAAAAGCTTTTGTAACTCGCACCTTTTGAAACGATAAAAAAATCTCGCCTTGATTACATCATTTGTTTTCTTCGGCATGATTAAAAAATTTGTATGCGTGAAAAATATAAAAACGGTTGAAAATAAACATTAACACTACAAATAAAATTAAACTGGATTGGAAAACAACGAGGAAGTCATTTTGAAATTTAAAAGTATAATTGTACAGATTTTTTGGAATATCTGATGAAAATATCTCATAAACATCAATAACTGGGCACTGATAAAGAGGCGAAAATGGTGTGTCTTTCGTATCTCACATTCATACTATCGAGAATTCATAATTTTCCAGCAGATCCCTCGGACGACTTAATGGAATCGACAAAAAGAGAGATTTATCGTCGTGCATTCGTCTGCATTTTCTGCGAGCGAGAAGAACTACGTGCGCCGAAACGTAGCTCCGCATTCTCTCGTTCTCTTTTACAAATAAAAAAAAAAATTTTCCCCGTTCAAAAACTTGGTAAGCGAAAAAGCGTAATAGGCGATATTGTTTAAAAATGATTCATCCTTCTGATAAATTTTCGTTACTCGTTTTCCTTACAAACAAATTCCCATCTCTTTTGAAACATTTTTGTTTTTCACTGCCATCAAGCACTGGTGCTTTCCCAACTAACTATTTTGTTTTTTGATAGGTTATTTCCCTTGTTAGACATAGATGTATTTTTATTTCGGACGCGTTTAACGAGATATAGCAACTTGTTTGTTGATTTTTGAGTGGAAACAAAACAAAAGCGTTTCGCATTTTTTGAGTTTGTCGAATATTGGATTTCGTGTTTTTGTGTCGGGTTAAAATGTTCTCCATTTTTAAGAGTATGGATTGTATATTTGAAACACGCTTCATCCTAGGGAAATTATTCGCTATACGCAAGTGCGCCGAAGGCAATCGAGTCTTTGAAACGGCATTATCCGACTATATTCGCGACTGCTCCCCGAGGCGGTTGCGTAATAGTTCCATTGAATGTACCGAGCGCCGCGCTGTCTAGTCTGACGAGACTGCGAGGCGGCGCCAATGATGCACTTGTTGCAACGTCCCCAAGTCATGCAAAACTGGATCAACATTGACTTCACTTTGTGAACATCTGGTTTGTCTACTTGGACCACCAGAATGCGTCTAAACATCTCTATTTACACTGAAGCAATTCGTACCAATTCAACATTTCAATGCTCCCTAAAGTCAACTAATGAAAACAGTCACGCAATCGCACTTCCGTTTTTTTTTTTCATTTGTTCGCCAAAGTTGCGCTTTAGTGCGATGACTGCGAACAATGAAAATTTCTGTTTTATGGTAATACCAAAGTAATATGACGTTAAACGAATAATCGGCGATTTTCCTTATCCCCGATTGTCGCAGTGGGAGACGCGATAAATCAGAGCGTTGCAGCGAAAAGGCAATTAACAAAACAGTTCAAACATTATTTGACACTTTGAATCACGATTACGAGATCGTATAATAACACGTATAATATTTTATCACGTCGTAACGTAAGTACGAGCGAACTGTGAATGTGATTTTGCAAACGCCGGATTGTACGGCTCGTATTTTCATTAACACATGGCTGCCGCGGACTATTCCAAATGCAAAGTTTGCCTGAACTACGCCACGTTTGATCCAGTTATACACCGCGGGTAGAATTCCGAGTTCCGTTTTATGTTTCCAATTCGACCAGATCGAAATGACGACATTTCTTAAATTTAACGTTGTTTTTTGTTTAAATTAAAATTAGTACTGTTGATTTTGACTTTGTAATTATTACTTAGATGCTTCTGCAACATCTGATCGGTTGAAAGTTCGAACAGTGATTGCTTTATGGTGTTCACAATATCTCCGACAGATTTGTATTAGAATGTATTTGCTAAACGTGCAAGACAATTTTCTCTTATCTTTCTTTCGAAAGATCGTGTTCGTTTGTTGTTTGAGAATTCATTAGCGCGACATAGTCTAGCATCATTTTCTTGAGTTTAACCGTTTGGCCTTCTTGTATCCTGTCTAGCACCTTCATTGAAATTATTTTTTGCGAAAATAAAAGGAAGAAGCAAATAAACAAAGTCCAACTTAAAATCTTTCATGAAAATAAATTATTTTTATATTAAATACATAAATAACAAATTTTTTTCTTGAGTTTAACCGTTTGGCCTTCTTGTATCCTGCCCAGCACCTTTATTGAAATTATTTTTTGCGAAAATAAAAGGAAGAAGTAAATAAACAAAGTCAGACATAAAATCTTTCAAGAAAATAAATTTTAGTATATGGACTTTGAAATTTTCAAATAAATACGTATTTTTTATCGATCGCGATAATGTTTTGAGGTAACAGGCTGTATTTTGGGAGCATGAATCATGCGATTTATATAAGATTCTGTAGGTGAGTACAGAGCGTGGCCGATCGATTTTCGTCTTTCGAGGAACAAATAACACGTGAGGTGTATACTCTCGGCAGGCCGACTTGTTATTAGCGTATCGACATAATGACGTTCACGCGCCACTAAATGTATATTATGCGTACGTGTCGAACACAAATACACCCAACCATCTCGCACAGCAAAAGGCGAAAGATTGTTCCAAATTCTTAGTCGGTGTTTTTTCTGGTGCGTGCGATTACTCTCAGATGAGATAAGCCTCGCATATACCGTATCCCAAATCATTAATCATTCTGGTAGTTACACATTAGACGATAAACGCAGTCTCGTCCGATGAGAAATACTCGATTGACAAACTTTGCGAACGACTTAATTAGCCTGCTTAATCGGGTAGCAATTTTTTTTTCACTGATAAAAAAAACTTGTTACCTTGTACTACATTGATTTGCAATGAAAAAATTTGCAATAAAAAACGTCAGACTAACAAATAATTTGGAATTAAAAGAAATAATTCTAACTCGTAAGCAAAAAAAATTGTAATCAGATTTAAAATGTCTAATCTAACTTAGTTCTTGACATGTAACTTGAATTAATAAGCAAGAAATGGGAGGCTTTGGCTTGATACCATGAGAGCTAAATGTTTGTGTGAAACACTCAAAAAGGATATAATATATCTCATGAGCTGTGCAACGATACACAACGGAGCAAGTTGAAATAGCAATCAAAGCATAATTGTATTGTGCGAAGACACCCAGGTGCGAGGTTCTACAATGACGGGGGATTCTAAATACTAATTAATGAAGACAGTAGCGACGCGGGACTAATACATAAATGTCAGCTGCAGCGGCGAACGTGTCGTCACGGAACATCCTCGTGGAACACATCATCAATTGGATTAATTAACCGGTGCCAGTGGCATTCTCGTAACCGCAAGGTACGATAAATGCGATGCTCAGACAGATACAGACAGCCACCGCCGCACAACACCGCAAACGCCGAGAAACGCGCCAAACGTCAAACGCACTTAAGGCGCGTAAATTAGCCCACGATCCAGCCAATTGATTGTTCCAGTCGTAGGCACAAAAGATCCCCGAACACGTATAAATAACGTTGCACAAACGCATCCTCAGTGGTCGATGTATATCAATGCCCGGTACGATTTTGCACAATGATGCTTTTGTTTCGCTTCGTCAAACAATCGACATGCATTGTCGAACGCCTGGTTCAACAAATTTTGCCCTACCAAACATATACTCGGCGCACAATTTAACGCTTATAAAAGGTTTTAGCCAGAATTCAAAATAAAAATGATGAAATAGAAAATTTGGTTAGCGAAATACGAAACGTGGAATTGACGCGGCGGAAAATCATTCAAAAGTATGTTCGAATGTTGCACTCGAGTTGAACCTGTTAACAAAAGCTTTTGAAACATTTTTAATCAAAAGTCGCAGGCTCCGAGTTGAAATTTAAAACAGCGTGTAGATATTCTTTACTCTGTTGTTCTTTTTTTTTTTTATTTGGCGTTGATTTTTCGAACGTTCGGGATTCTGAGTTGTTTCTCCGAAACAGACAGTTCGGTCGCAATTATACTCTTAATTGCAAACTGGAGCGAGATGTCACGTGGCATGGTGATTGCGGGCGCACAATGAGAACGTCCAACGAACATGTAATTTCTAGTTACAACGTCGTAGTTACGTAACTACGACATCGATTAAATCGCGCTATCAATGCCGGTACATGCGAATTAATTAACTCGCGACGACGCCAGCCAATGTACCGCCACCCGTCAGCACAGATCCAAACGCTAATCTTTATTAATGCCTGAAATGATGAGATCAGCGAACACGAACCGAAAATCCAACTCATCCTTGTTCCTTCACTTTCAAATGACTTATTCGGCCTGAACTTTTTGGGTGGCCCGATCTCTAATTTCGTTTCGTCCCGGAAGAGTGCGGAACCTCTTATCAATTATCTGCTCGCCGACTTGCTATTATTTTGTTCGTTTGAAAGTTTCCTCAAATTCGTTTCTTTTAAACGGATGTTCATATAACTTTTATTTTTCATCAAGTGAACAAGTTATAATAATTGAAACCATTTTTAGTGTTTTTATTGGAATTTTCAGAATGAAAATTGTCTTTTTATCTGACAATTGATTGTTTTCAACAAAATTTCAAATTCAAATTGGCAATAAGAAAAAAAAGTGTTGCCAGATTGTACAAAACAATTGAATTTTACCAGAAGAGAGACTTGCAGGATAATGTATTCGTCAGGGCGCAATTTGCACTAACTTGAACGTCAATAGCAAGTTGAAGACAAACAACGCTAATACGAAATTACGCGGACAAATTTTAAGTCAACCCGACGACAAGCGTATGCAGCGAACTTGGGAAACGTTCGTAATATAAATCGAATCGTGAAGAATTTTGTAATGTGGCCTAATTAGATAAACGCCACCGGAAATTACGTCATAAAATCATGTGAATCATTGTGGAGATTGTTTTTTTGCTCTTCCACTGCGCTCGATAATAATGTCGAACTTTGTGACAGTTAACGAGCATCTGAGATTTAGCGTACCAACTGATTTTACTTCCAATATTTTATTTTCTCAAGATATCGAACAGTTTAAGTATCTTTTCATTAATTTTCATGATAGAGTGACACTTCCTAGAAAAGGAAGTTCTTCGTTGTTTGAGACAACGACGTGATACTGATTTTTGTGACATCTAGCAGACATTTTCCGGGAAACGTCTAACATTAATCTGAAAGCAAACCTTGAAATTGTGATTTTTTCGTAATTATAGTGAAATATAAAAAAAGATAAAGAACACATGCAGTTGTTATTTTTAATTTACCAGAGACAAAGCGGATACCGAATTTGAGTCTCGAGTTAATGAAACCGTTGATGAAAGAATGACACGAAACAGTTTTATTTTTTATACACTTATAACTAATTCTTTCAAATTTTGTAAACTTTTAAATTCGAATAGAAAAACTTCGGAAAATAACAAAACCAATGAAAATTTACTTAAGCATATTTTTATGAGCTGTTAGAATAATTGAATCAATTAATTTATCCAAATTGAAATTTTATCCTTCGTTGCTGCTGCAGGCGAGACGAATTCCAAACCACCTGGTGGCAGCTGTGTTTTTATGGTTACGACACCCCGCGCCACAAATCAAAAATATTATGAAAGATATAAAATACAATTCCGCGCTGAGTTTTCTTCAGAGAGAATCAAATGTTAAGTTATTCGACCCATAAATTTGTGATTGCGTTGGTTTGGGTTCAGCAATATTTGTATAGACAGGACTAGTTTGTCGCTACGTATATATATCTCTCGTCGAGAGTGTCGAGATGAGGTTTTTTTCTCATCTCAACGGCTCCTAATATGAAAGTACTTCCGGATTTCCTCTAATCACACAGGACCACCGACTGCGCTACGCGACGATATATCAAACTGACTTGATACGAACTTTTTTTCTATCTCTGATGTAGCAGCGACTTTTTTAATTCTTCATAGGTTTCAAAAAAAGCTTTTTCAAAAACTTTGAAACTTTGAAATTTATTTTATCATTCTCAATTCATTTCAATTATTATCACTGTAAACTATCACGAAAACTTATTTTTGTTTTTAGTTAATTCAAACAATTTCACCAGTTCGAAATTTCATTGCCAAAGTAATACGAACTAAAACAAACAGAAAGCAAAAGACGCGAGCCAAATGAATTCACATTTGTTCATAAAATTAAAGCAAACTCCAGAGTCTGCATGTTAGTCTGTCAAAACTTTCAGCATTACTTGCGACATAAATATGATTTCCCGTCTGCTATGTGCAACTCGCTTTTGAGAGAATCAAAGCTCTTGTAATCATGGTGCCAATAAAATTTACTATATAGATAAAATTTATGCACATCATTTTTGACATGAGTGATAACAAATTCCGAGTAATATTCATAAGCATTTCACTTTGAATAAAATAATTTAATTATCTTCATTTCCAATTGTTAAATTAAAAACTTCCTGGATGAATTATTTTTTTTAGCAATGTGATGAGTGGATCTGAGTGGAAACTGTAACTTTCACTCAACTTAAAATTTGTTATTTAGTATTTTTATAACAGAAACAAATTCAAAAAAATTCGGAAAAAAAAGAATTCAATATACCATGCAAAAACATTCCATCAAATGACAGCATGATTTTAATTAAAAACAGTTATGTAAACTTTTTTACGCAAATTAAAGTGACTGGACTAATTTTTACTTAGACTTTTGAATACATCACGGGAGGATAATGAATAAAGTAAAAACAGATGGGTGTTGTGAGCGTGTGATTTCCCTCGGAAGTAGTTAACATGCGACATTATTTTGAAAGTTCATTACGTGTATGATAAGTGCGGTGACACCTACAACAGAGCCCCGAGCTCTGTTTCATGGAGAATGGAGTTCGCCTCTTACTTGCTCTGTGCTTTTCAAATCGCAGCGTTTGTCACTAAACAAAGTTGTATCCCGCTCGTTTCACCGCAAAAGCTTTTCAAATTTTGAAAACGGAAACTTTCATCCCTCTTTCGGTCCCCCACGAAGATTGTAATTCATTTTGGTAATCCAAAATTCAAATTTGGTCTGATTGCATTAATTTATAAAATTACCAACTACAAAATTTCAATTATTGATGTAGCCAATTTGTGACAAATTTTTGACAAGATTATAAAATTAAACTATCAAAAAAAATTTTTCTCGGTGAACGAAAATTTTCAAAAATTTTTCGGACACCTAATAGTCCCTTCGGTTGAAATAAGATCTTTGGCATTCCGACGCGAAACAGGTCTCAATGTCCTCGCCCTAGAACGAGTTGGATCCTTAAATAATCCGTCATTCTCCGTGCCTTGTCTGTGATCTGGTTCCGTATTTAAATTCAACATACAAAAATTTCGTTCTACGAAAAATTTTGTTTATAATAAAAATATTCTGACGACAAAAATTATTGTTAGATTTCAAAGTGTAAATACCAAGCGAAAGGGAAAACGTGGAACAAGATTGATATGTTAACAAATCGCATACATTAATACGCCATAGATCACTTTCGTTTCAAAAAAGACACGGGTCAAAATAAATTATAATGCTGGAAAATGGCAATAAATAAGATTAAACGTGTAATCGGCTTGGAACAAGAATATAGACACGCCGGTCGGTTGTTTGAAACAGTATTACGAAAAGCGGAGGAGTGTTCGAGAGCGCCGGTCACTTATGTTAATCTCCGCTGGTCAAATTCAGTGGCTGACGAAAAAACTCATTTTACAAAAAATTATCGACTTCGGATTACAAGATATTATACACAGCATCCTGAATTGGATTATTTATTGCTCGAATCTGATTATTCATTAAGAAAGAATCTTTTACGTAGTCGGCATTAGTTTCAATTGAAAATTAGTTTTCAATCGTTAACCTTTTGAATATAAATTAATAGCGATAAATATTTCAATAATCCCATAGTTGAAATAATTCTGAAAAAAATCCAAAAACTTAGTCAGTTAATGGTATCAAATATTCTTTTACGAGTTGTTTTAGCAAAACGTTGGGTATACATTATTTGATAATCATGGATAAGCGTTAAGCAGAAATTAAACAAGCAAAGGCAAAATGAGGTGCGTTAATTCTGTATAAGGTGACAGTGCAACTGCCACTTTGTCGGAGAACTTCTGACAAAAAGGGCATTTTTTAATCAGAGAGCCATGGTTTATTAGATTCACTTTGACTTTCGAACTTGGTGCGCGGATGTATAAATGAAACCACACAGCCGTGTTCTAAAAGACGCTAAACTCGAAGTTCGGAGCGGAATTTATGTCTTCGGTAGTTCGATTATTTGTCGGAGATTCCGCTGCCGCAAAATTATGTGACAAAAAGTTCGCAAAAGAGGAAAGCCGAGATTCGGAGTGAAATTCCGAGCATGTTCAAACGGGAGGTCGAGTGCGATTTATTTGTCAGTTAACGACTCGGTGTATACCGATTTGGATGGCCAGCAAAATCGAAACCGATCACTTTTGCGAAACGTTCGAATGAAAGGCGAATTCTATTTTGTACATTATGTTTGTTGATCACTTTGCGAGAATTTTATGGTACACAAAACAGTTTTTTTTGGGTGCCTGCGATTGAGGCCGACAAGCCGTAACAGGTCATTCAAGTGATGGAGCATGAATATTGACGAAAAATATTTGCTCAGCGCTTGTGATTCAAACGTGGAACTTGTTAACGAAAAAAATTCAACCGTCCACGTTAGCCAAATATTTGTGCTTGCTAGATCGATTCGTTGCGAGCTGTTTAGCGATTGCTTCCGGCTTTGTTCGTTCTAGACCAGGTCGAATTACGACATTTGAAGTCGATCCCTTCAACGGCCACCGCTACCATATAGGCAATCGCTTTTCGGACAGATTGAAATTTCGCTTTAACATATATCTTTGAATAAAATTCTATCCTACTTGCACATTCATTAATTTCGTATGTATTTCTTATCCATTCCATTTAATTGATGTTTTTCTAAACTTATAGTTCAAAGCAATAACTAAAAAAATTTTGAAAATATTTTTAATAAAATAAAAAACAGAGTCGAAACGACTTCAATTTTTACGATGTAGTAAAAAAGGCCAGCAAAAATAAAATTCTCTGCTGGTTACAAGTCAGGACAGTTTAGGGCCAAAGTAGTTTGAGAGTTTAGAAAGGGATTGGTCAAAGGAGCGCCAAAAAGTCGCGTACGTTATCTGGTGGACTGGAACAAAGAGGTGAATCTGGTTCGTGCGCAATTAATGTCGGGCGTTTGCCGTTCTAAGCGCTCTCTTCTATCGAATGCGAGGCGGGATCAAGAGATCAGTAGTCGGTGGAGCAGGTAGGCAAGGAAGTTAGGCTCATCGCCTCTCTCCGCGACACGAGAGAACAGCAACATCGGCAGCAACGCAAGAGCAATGAGGAAAGCCCGAGCCGCGGAGCAACAGAGTGCAACGTTTAAGGCCTTCGCAGCACCAGGAGAACATCGTCGTGATGTGCGCGCGCAACCCAGACGTAGATGACAGAGACGCACGACGTCCGACCAGCGAGCAACAGGTAGTGGCGACGACCCTCCGCCAATACTATCACGCGCTATCGCATTTTTTTGCCCTGTCCTCTTTCAACCCGCTTTTCGTCTGAATTTAACATTGCCGTCTCATTTACGTGCGACACAACATCCCAAGCCACATACGTGTCAACCTAAAACCAATCTAGAACTTTTTTCCAATTTTGAATTTTTTTAACAAATAGTGCAGATTTTGCAAAATTGTTAGTTAGAAGATTTCGTTTTAAAAAATGCTTGAAAAAGTTTGAAAAAATCTGTTGAGAGTAGATTGTAGAGACAAAACTGGAACTGTCCGACGTAGATGTGTGAGAGAGCCAGTGTATTGAAGATACATATTGTCGGCGAAAATGTTACAGGATTTGGTAAAGGAGTAATTAAAGATTGTCAAAAACATGGTCTGCAAGTGAAGAATCAAAAGCAGTCGTTTACAGGCGAAGGCCGGCGACCGGTCAAATTGCAGCTTGACAACGCCAGGCTTCACGTAGCAAAAATGACAAAGAATACACTGTTAGAAGTTGGCTCGGATGTTTTGCCGACATTGCCAGACGATGCCCTTTGAGTTATTCGTTATCAAGTCATGGTGTTTTTTATCATACATGACACACAATGTTGCAAAAAAATTTTACTTCTAATTTTTTGATCAGTCGTTTTTCATTTCTTCAACATTTTTTGATCTTTTTTGTAATATTTTTATGTAAGAATTTTTGTATGATTAAATTTTCGGTTTCTTTTTGATGTTTCGCACTTTTCCTAATTGATTGAGAAGATGAAAAGATCGACGAGAGGTTTAAGAAGAGCAATAAACATTGCGCAACAGTCGATGTCGAATTCTACAATGCCGGAATGGTGTAATCTTATATTATAAAATGATGATCGAGATACGTGTCAAAATTTTACGATCCCGCGCGTGATCACAATCGAGCATTTTATGTTCCACCATAAACCTTTTCGCATTATAATTAAACTTACAATACATCTAGGAGATTAAAACTAAAAAAAGACCTTAACCGTTAATAAAAAAAAAACAAAAATTAATTAAAGAAAAAAACAAAAGTTGAAATGTGCTTCAAAACTCACTTTGAGGCACACTCAAACAACACTTTTTCCAATGTTAATAATTATTTGAGCGCGAAAAAGAATGACCTGAAAAAACTAAACCAACGAGCAATGAAAATTTGGAAGACAAAAGCAGAAAGACGCTCGAAGGAAATGAAAGCACGAGCAAGTTTTTAATAAAATATCAACTTTTTTAATACAATTACAACTCGTAATTACTATTTAAATCAAAAGAAACGAAATATCATTTTTCCACTTGACAAAAAGTCTTTCGTGGCGTCGGCCTTTTGTTCACACGAATCATGATATTCTCAGCACGGGCAAAAAATGACACTTTTTTCGTGGTGCAAACCAGCGAATTCTTTAACGACACCTTTTATATGCATAAATAGCAAGTGAAGCTTGCGCGTGAATATTTTAAACTCACTCAAATTCCAAATTCGTACACCCGATTGGCAGCACGTTTTTTGCATGGTTCGGCGTAATATTGGAGTTTATTAAATAGTTTCATAACAATATTTGTCCACCCAACTGGAAATTCCTACAAAATTTTCGACAAAATTATTGCCGAACGTATATCCACAATTATTTTGAATTTAATTAATAAAACATGTTGCGAAAAATTTCAAATTTGTCAATTATATGTGCTCCAATTTATTTCGCCCTTTTATACGGTTCTGCTGATGCTGCAGGGCAAATATCTTTTACTTTTACAAGCAATGGTACAAGTTTTCAGCCGTTTTTGAAATTAAGAATTTATAGTGATCGTGAGCAATTTGTACATAAAATCCCACGAAATCACTTTTATTTTTATTTTTTTTCGAGAGTTTATATTTTGAGGTTCAAACAAAAAGAACGTTAAAGCTCAGTAAAACCTAAACATACATTTATCAAAATGATTTAAGAAGGGCAATTTGATTATGAGCGCATTCTTTTTGGCGTGTACAAAAAGAAGTAACGTGTAATTTGTATGCAAAGATCGTGATCGAACATAATCTGTACATCGAAACGAGAAAAAAACCGCCAAAATATTTTCTTCCCATCTGCGCTGGTGCTTTATTTCGTCAAAAAATTTACTGCTAAACTCTGAAAATATATATTTGCATGCAAAAGCCATTTCAAATCGGTTTAAATCGCGGTTTAAATATTAAGCGCATCTCTCACTGAGGCCTTTTAAATCATTCTCAGTTCCATTGAAGAAGTTTTAACGAAGCACGATTGATCATGCGATTAGCGGTCCATCATTAATAAATTTTGCTCCGGCTTTTAATTAGTTGCAAACTTTCTGTCGCTTTGGAATTTAATGATATGTTGCAAGCGCAAAACTTTCGGGTTTTTCATCAAATTTCATAGTCAACTGTTTTTTCTATTCCTGATTTGGTTGCCAGCCTCGTTCTTTGGGAAAAGAATGTAAATGTATTCTTAAGTAAAATTTCCATTTTAGGAAAATCCGCCTTTTCGAACCATCTGCTGGCATCAACTCTGACTATTCAAATGATGAACTTTAATTTCAACAACTTTTTAGATGCAGTTTTGCAAAAGTATACCAAATACTTTGATAGTTTATTTAAATTCAACTACTTAAATTAACGAAAATAAAAAATGTCTAAACTTTTATGTTTCTGTATATTAAGCTAATCCTTTTTTGACTTCAACGATAAATTTTGTTCAACCATCAAGGGACACCCTCAAGTTTCGAGTTTCATGCGGCAGGTAAAAAAACAATTCGCCAGATAAAGTGCAAGCGCATTTGCATGTTTACATTCTAGTGTAAATTATGTGCAAACACTTGCGCTTCTCCTTTTTGCCCACCGATTGCAATCTTATTGCAATCTTTACGTGTATACGGCCGCTTAATAGCCTCGATCATTTAGCCGCTCAATGGAAGCACTGAATGAGTGTGGAATTTACGTGGAAAGAGTCAGTGTAATTGAGTGTTTCGCTTTTTAATTCTTTTCTTTCAGCGGTTTCCTAAATATACTGATTACATATCGCTTATTGCAAAATTTGCAGTTCGTTCAAAGTCAAGCACGTGAAATTTGTAAACGTACAAATAAAACTTATTTTTCAATAGTCGTTACGAAAACATTTTTTTTTATCACATTTATTTTAATTTTAGACAACTTTTAGTCTCAAGTTAGATGTCAGAAAACATTAAAAATTCAAAAACAATATTCGATTACTTTGCTCGAACAAGACTTGTGCTACTTTATACTAAAAATTTAAAGTATACCTTGATTAATAAATTGATACGAATCGATTCGAGCGGACGTATCCACTGGAGATTTTCAAGAGAACAAAGCTCGTTTCATCGAGTGTCTATTAATGAAACTTCGAGATGTTATCTTTAAGTAATCAATTATGTAGATGAAATGCATTATGTCAATAATTTTATGGATGGTTTCGAATTCTCATAACGAAATAATACCTTCCATTGTGATGAATAATAATTGAATTGTTGTAACAAATCTCTTTTTCATCGACGGATAAAAAAGCTAGTATATAGAAACCTATCAGAGGCAGTGTCAGAAATTAATGAACTTTAAAACTGCAACAACAATAAATTGTGCGGGTTGCAATATTAAAAAAAATGAAAAACTGCATAGAGATAAGTAAATAAACAAATTTAAAACAAATAAAAAACAGGAGCGAAAATCATACAAATTGATTTGCAGCACTTGCGACGGCGTATACGTAAACAAATGTTTATAAGTATATAATGTGTAAGCTGTTCACTAAAATGTGCCTGAGGTACGATTCGCCGCATTGTTTGATCATGGTAATTACTGAGCTCGTGAAAGCAAATGGCTCGGCGAACGAAGTACACGGGACAATACCAAAGAACAGCCAACATCTATATGTAAACGAGTTTGGGCGCAGAAAAAGGCGAACGCGAAAACGTCGCGATGCACCGAGATAGAGACGGTGTAAACTACTGTGAAATATGTCGTATAACATTCCCACGTCAGTCTCATTTTTCTTATTCCATTTCCTCTCTCTTTCAATTCAACTTCACAAATTTAATGAACCCGCGAGCAAACAAACCCGCTATTGAATCAAATTTTCAGTCCTTATAATTTAATCCAACTTTGTGATTTTGTTTCGCTAACGAATACGCACTCGTCATTATATACTCTTACCAAATAATCCGACGCGAAAGAAAAGAAGATGCAAAAATAAGTGTGTCAAGATACACACATTTTTTTATTGATTTTGCACCTTAAAGTGAGATGAACATTTTGAAACGTCTTCTACGATAAAACTACAACCGCTTTTTGAAATAACAAAAATGTTTATATCTTCTTTTAAAACCAAAACTTTCGTTGGAATTAACTTTGTTTTGCTTTTTTTGTAAAATCGCTTCTATTCGTACCAAACAGGTTCTATAAATTGATTTACTACGTCACTGTTATTGCTAAATGTGTATGAAACGTTTTGTAGTTTTGTATTTACTTGAAAATGCAGTCTGCGAAATTCCTTTTATTCCGATCACGTTTCTTCTTTTCGCCTTAAGTCAAATAATTTAATCAATTTCGTATCGAAAAAAAACTATTAATGATAAAACCGAATCTTCTACGACTAGAAATAGAGACTACTTTGTGCAAATTTAGAATGTGTAAAAACGTTAGTACGAATCTCCAAAATGATTTTATCAGTGAAAAAAATACGTATCGACGAGAAGATAAAAAACAAACTTTGTATGAGCTATATTTAACTATTCGTGATAATGCGCAGTGGAGAGGGTTCGAGTGTTAATGATCTAGCGAAATATTTGAGATTGCGCCTCCGCCAGACAGCATTAACTTTTATCAAAATGGAGTCGCATGTCTATTCAATTCCATCGTCGTTCATTCATCCTTTTTGTATTGAATTACGTTCAGATATATTTAATACTTTTTCATTATCTCTCACTAGCAACAAAGTGGAAAAAACTGTTTGAAATAAATATCAAACTGATATGAATTCCGCTTAAAAATTGCCTGAGGTATATTTTTTGATATCGCTATTTACCTTCGGCAAACAAAATTTGCCGATGAAAAACGACATGTTTTGAAATCTAGGCCATTTTCATCGATGATTAATTTCACTTCATATAAATAACATCACGTGCAATTGAAAAACAATAAATAACCATGGTATTGGCAAAAAATGAATTTTCAAAATTCTCTTTCGAATTAATACATCGGCATGGAATATCTACAGTGATAAAATGCTGTCTCACATTTTTTTGTTCGCACACAAGTCGATAAATTGCATGATAAATTAAGTTTAATGATCAGCTCTTACTTTTGAGCGGAGAAAAAAAAAGTATGCGCGTTGAATGGACCGCAGGAGTTCGATTAATTCTTTTTGTCTGGATGAAGGATCGGACTCTTTCACACCAGCGGCATGTCCGAATCTCAAGTATAAGATGTTGTCCGTTGCGATTTCGTATCAAGCGTTCAATGAAGACAGATCCAGCCGCGTTCCCTAACTCATCGCACCAACAAAGAAACCCTTTTTGATTTGGACAAGTCTGCTGCTGTTCCAGATAATACTTAACGGTTAACATTTTTTATACCTTTTTTTACATTTTTACGCTATTACGTCTTGCATGACAATTCGAATTCTACTTTTTGTTTTCATAAAGAAACATATCAAATCCTAATGCTTCACAGGAGAAATTTGTCCTGACAAATTTTTGACATTTTAATGATAATTATTTTTCTTTATTAAAACAATGTGATTGTTTGTAGATAATGGTCATTACCTTATTATACCTAAATGGAGAATAATGAGAAATGAAAAAAAGTGGTGAAATGAATGTAATTAATATTCGCTTTGTAAACAGTCGTAATGATATCAAATCAATATCAATGTATATCAAAGATAATTAACTACATCAGTACATGTAAATTATCCATCGATATAATTACTGGCATGAATACGATCAACGACATTCAATATGTTGGCACAACTCTATGGTCGTTCCAAACCTATTCGAAACATTTCTACAGATTTTTTCAATTAACAAAAACCAAACGACTTTCATGTAAAAACGTGAAACGAAAATGGCAACTGCTTGAATTACCAAATTTTTCAATAATTAAATGGAAGGCGTTAAAAAAACTGGTGCAAGTGGAGGATTCGCGATTTTAATTAACATTTCATATCGAGCCGCGGGAACAGTTCTATAGAATATAACTTTTCTACGCTACAAAAATAAATGTCGCGCGCCTTCGGCGCAATTTATATACGACGTTGGTACAATTTTAATTGCAGTTTTGAATAATGCGTTCACCGACATTATAATTGTTTAGAAATGTTGCAAAGCTTTTTGATATTGCTAGGCAACAATGACCAATTCATTAACAGAATTACAGTGCCTTTTAAAGTTTAACAGTACGGAAACTTTAGCGACCAACTGTTTCAGTATTGAATAGTTAAGTCAAGTCGCCAAATTGGATAAGCAAAATACAAAACTGTTGATTAGCTCTATTTTAGTCATTGTTTGCAAAAAAATTTGACCAAACGCATTTCAGGATAGAAAAAAAAGTACGCAATTTTGTTTGACGATGTCTAACAAACGTGATTAAAACTCTAACTTGAACTAATGAATCAGTAACTTAATCAAAAAGGGTGGCAGAGTATGCGAACCTTTGCATTGTTTGACGGAAATTAGAAACACGTTTAATAACATTAGAAGTTTCGATTGTCTGACTGGCAGTTATTTGACGCGAAGAAATGTGAATTCAGAGTTTCGGCTCCGAATCCATAATTAAACGCAACTCGACGCAGCGCACAGTGCAGTTTGCACTCGCACTTGTTTGAAATATTGCTATTTAAAGAGGTACTCAGTTTAACTAGCTTTGACATTTTTGCTCCAAATGGGCTGGTGGCAACCCATTGTGCTTAACTCAAATTTAATATTTTCCCAACTGTCATTTCAAGTTTCAAATTTTTTGTTTTTCGGTTTCTATTTTTCGTTTACAATTTTGAAATAAAGTGATAATTCAAAAATGAGTGTTTAATTCGAAAACAATAACTTTTTTTTTCATCGTTCATTTTTATCAATTATTATAAATTTTTTAGTAATGTTCTTTTAGTTTTGTTGGTTGACGTTGAAATACAGTATAACGTCTATGATCAGAGTGAGAACAAGTATTTTTGGCGAAAGAATACGGAACAGAATTGTCACGAGAATTCTTTGTTAAATGAAACGACCGAAAGTTTGCACCAAGTTTTTATGAAGTTAACTTGGGCAAAAGCGACCCCGATAGAAAGTATTGATAGGACAAAATTGCACATTTTCAATTCGAATCACCGTGCAATCGCTTTGGCCGAGAGCCTGCGAACACTGCGAAAATCGACTTTTTCCCAAGAACAAGTTGACGGAAGTGATATGAATCCACGAAAGACAACAGAAATTATATCCCGAATTTGGACAATTTGTTCTATTTCCAAACTATTGTAAACTATTGAGGTGCTAAATCAGAATCTACGTGGTATACAACTGTAGATATTTACAGTCATCAGGTCTGAAAATATAAATAAAACGAATTTGTTATTTTTGTACAAATGATTTTTTTACTGAAATCTCATAAAAGACACTGTTTTTCTCCTCAAGTCATTAATCAGTTTCACAGTTTGCCAGTAGGTACTTGATTATTCGTTTGATACAAAGATGATAAATTACAGTGCATTCGCACGTGCGGAACGTATGTCGTTTTTCAGCATTTCAAATGACCAAAATGACGAGTTAATTCCTGTCCCGTGTGGGCACATCTCGTTCGGCCCATTACGCTCGGCCAACCCCATGCAAAATTTGATCTTATTTTTGTACCATTTTTTCATGAAATTATTTTTTTCAATAAATACGAATTATTTTTATAAGCCAGCGGAACTGATTGATTCTAATGAAATCTGATTATTGAAAATAAACTTTTAAAACTTTTGAATGGAACATGAAACGAAATAAATATTTGGAGATAATTAAAACAGGAAACTCTGATAATTATTTTTTCAATTCCAAATAACGATGGGCGATACAGTTTTTGAACGGAAATTATTTGTGGGAATAAATGCAAGGCGATCAAAGTAAGCGCCCTATGAAAGAAGTGTTTTGACAGATGACCGTTTGATGCACGTCGGAAACGAAACATGTGCTAACCAAACCGTTTCAACGCTACAATAATTTACTGAGATTTTTCATTTTCCGAATCAAGATGTGGCACGATACGCACACCGGACATTACAAATGCCCTTCCCCAAAAGTTTTGCATCCGGACACTCTACATTTCATAACAATTCTGCTCTCGAATTCATAAATCCGACAAAAAATGTTCCAAACAAAGTTTTGTTTTTATAAAAATATTTGAAAAATAAAAAAAAGTAATGAAAATCAATAGCTGACCAGAACTATGTTCGTGAGAAACCGAAATTCGGTGAGATACCCGATCAGAGCCGGCCAATTTCCTGAACTCACGCGATCGCGAGATTCTGAACCGATTTGGAGAATCGGCCCTAGGCCGATCTTTCGGTTTGGAAGACCTTGAAGACGCGATTCTACCGAAGATTCAGATTTCATAACGGGAAGAAGAGGATCGAATGCCGGGTGAAAGATGTGAGGGTGAAAGGGCTGAATGCGTGGCTTGTTCTCTGCACACGGATGATAATTATTATTTCAGCCTCTTGATTGAGGGAGGAGCGACAATTCGGCCGACCAAAATTGTAGACTTCAAACTCATAGTTTTGAATGTTTAACACCGACACAAAACAACACGTTTGAATGCCAATTTTCAGACTGAAATTATTATATCAAAGTCGGATCAATTTTGACATGAACAAATACAAAAAATTATTAATAATATAAAGGAATAATTAAAAAATAATAACTTGAAAAGACATAACTTAACATCAAAATAAGGATGCTGTTGATACAGCAACTCGTGAAAGACATGTAGACATAGTAAATCTAGAGAAAATGTTATACATCTGGTTCAAGTTTAGTTGATTTCACCAGCCCCATTCATTTTTCCGCATTCAATGTCGTTTTTCAAGAGCCGCGTGCTATAAAGTGTAGAAATAAATCCACTCCAAGCTAACGAAAAGCATGCTGGCATTCTAAGCTGAATTATTAATGTGAAAACAATCATAACAACAACAAAGGGTGTCAACTGTGACCTTAAATTTGAACCGGCATAAGTACTGTTTGGTTTTTTAATAATTACAAAAATGCCAAACGTTGAACGTCTAGATAATAAAACACAAAAAAGTTCAGTGGAAAATTTAATTCGATTTTTGATTGTAAACAAAAACAATGTAGGATGAGATGGTGTAAAGATTTAATTAGTACACAATTTGAATTCAGAGTAATTGGATAAATAACCAACCACGTGCTCCTAACTGTCATGATTCCAGATCAGAAAAGCCGGCTCCGAAAACCGGGATTGTTGAGAAGGCTTCACTTTAGCGAAACGAACTAACTGGAATCGCGGCGTACGGGTTGTACCAGCGCGCACGAGAGACGGCCACTGACTGAGCTGTCCGACTCCGAAGTCTGAAACAGGAGGCTGCTTCGGGACCAAACTCGGAGCCTGCGGTCCTTTGGCAACAGCCTAATTACTCCCAATTACTCCGCAGAAATATTTTGAAAATTAATTCGTAATCCAGCACTCAATCTTGTTGACATGAAAGTTGACGAAAATTGTTTTACACTAATTAAAACGAAATTTAGAAACAAAAACGTTTGAACAAAGATATGAATAAATAAATAAGAAACAAAGATATGATTAATTAAAAAAAAAAAAAACTAACAAAAATGTTTTGATTGAAATGATCTTTTTTATTTCAGTTTGTTGTTTTCTTTTCGTCAGTTCAATTAATATTAAACGGGAAAAATTATACGCGTCGTAACGTAAAAGCTAGCTTTGAATTTACATATGAAGTTGACATAGCAAAACGATGAAATATCATAGTCCGAGTATTAACAAGGGCTCCTGGTGCCCGCCTTTTCACTGTTCCTATAGTTCTTCTTCATAGATTCGTACAAGTGCTATCATCCTTCCAATCATTATAATAAAATTGTTACCATGAAAAACATTTAATTGAAAAATTGTCAATTAAAAAAACACGATACAAAGAAAATTGATTGTTCATCAAAATGTCATGTTACTCTTAATTAAAAAAAAATAATTTAAAATCGACAGAAATTGTTTTCCTTTGTATTCCTTTGTCTGTTTTAATCTATCAAAATGTGTACGTTTAATCATTTTCGTGAACACGCTTCACCGTATCGAATATGCAAGTGCTGATTCAACGAAACACATTTTAAATCGGCGTGCAACAAAAATTTCACCTTCAAAAAAAACTGAAATACAATTTTATGGAGGTCGAATTGTCTTCAATCAACACTTTTCGTTCAGCAAACTCGAGATTCGCACGATCAATCCGAAAATAGTCGAACTAAAATTTCTAGTAAGTTAACGTGGTAGAGATTTCTAAAAGGACACCCACTATTGGATTATCGCGCTAAAGTTGATTCGCGTTTGCATGTCACAATCATAATGAATCGAGAGCAATGGCCGTTTGGTCCAACGAGTTTTCGCCGGTTAATTTTCTGTACACAACAGCCTGTCGAAAAATCATGCAGCCAGGATGATTGATCGATGCGACTGCATTGGTATTATTGAAAAGTCATTAATACATCAGGATGCAATTCTAAAAAAAAGTCTTTTGCTTGAAGAACAAATTTGCAGTCATCATTTTCGTTTCAATTTGCAACTAGTTTTTTTTCTCTCACGATAATATTTTTATAACATTGACGTCAATTTCGGACACCGGTTTTGAGTTTCATTTGTCGAAATGAAGATCAAAATTGTTTGGTCGAAGCGATTTCATTGACTCAAGCATATTGCAACGGTCAGGCGATTTTCAGTAGGCAGATTAAAATGTGCTTAACTAAGGCAACCTGATCCCTTACCTAAGCACATAACGCAAATGATGGCAAACATTCTTAGATCAACTGCAGTCATTCGAATTAAAAAAAAAATATTTTGTCTTTGCAAAATATATTTGCAAATATAACCTTTTTGCATTTTTGGTTTAAAATCATAAAAAAATAGCTTAAGGGCACTACTTTACTCACCGAATCGATCGCCGGTGCATGATGAAGGAAAGGGGGTTATCCTAAAGTAGGCAAAAAGTTTGTATCCTGGACGTCACTCAGCTTTGGGTGTCGAGAAAATCGCACTAGCGAGAAAAGCACCACAGGTTGTCACGCACGCGACAAGCCGCGACAAACTGACCGAAAGATGCAGAGAAAACCTCCCGAATCCCGATGCCTGGAGAGTCAAGAGGGAGAGCACACTATCTTCTTAAGTGGTGGGGTCGGGATGTTTCGCTCTTTCATTCATGGTGCCGCACGCCCTCGTCAAATGCCCGAGCGTCCTTTATCAACCCCACGCCGCACCACAGCCGCAATCACCGCACCATTAAGGCGTACCAAAATACTCCACTCAACTTTCTTTATGATTCGCTACCTAAAAACGGTAACCTCGCATTACACAAATATCTTATCAGGATGTTCGTATACAACTTCTTGGTGATTTTTACATGTTTTAACTCGTTTTTTAACTTCAAAACATGAGTCTGAAAAATCTGAACTAAAGCTCAATTTCTCAAATCTCAAAAGGTTAGAACCATTACTGAACTTTTTATGATCGAAAGGAAACTAGTGTTTTGTACAGTTTCATGCAAAAATATTAATATGTTATAAAACGAACATGCAATCAAATATTTTTTTTCGTTGTGAAATTATTCATACTGATAGTTTCCATTTTTTGTCCGCGGTTTATGCTCCCCCCCTCGGGCTCCGCGCGAGACCTCCATATGAAACATTAAAGAAAAATTCATTTTTATTTGTTTTATGCGCTTAAGAACTTGCGCAATAGATCTCGTAGCGTCATCGGATGCGCATGTACAGTAACCTGCAACGCTATTAAGTGCGCGTGCGCAGTAGATCTCGTGGAGTCATTAGATGCGCATGCGCAGTAGATGTCGTGGAGTGATTAGATGCGCATGCGCAGTAGATCACGTACCACCGTGGACTGCGCAGGCGCAGTAGATCACGTACCGCCGTGGACTGCGCAGGCGCATTAGGACACGTGGCGCCACAATGTGGACAGGAGCAGTAGAACAATTTGATTTGGACTGCAGTGGATTCCATCATCAATGTTTGCGCAGCTGATAAGGTAAGATTATCATTCATGACTAATAAGTTTAGGTGATATTAAATTTTTCATATACTTTTAAATACAACTTTTTTAAATGATTCCTTCTTTCATACTTCTTTTATTCCTATTTAAATGGACTTTATATTTTTTTTGTTCACGTCGAAGTTAAGGTGATATTGAAATTTCTTATATATTTTAAAATACAACTTTTTTAATTATTCAAAAATTTCTTTTGAGTTTTTATTCGCCGTAATTTGTTTCAAGTTAATCATTTAATTTTAAAACATGCTTTTAACTTTTGCTCAAATTTTTAGTTTTTAAATCATTATCGACCGATAAATATTTTTTGAATCATGCAAATGTGGGCTTGTTTTTTTTCAAAATTATTATTTTCCAATCTGATGCTTCATTTGTATGGCCACTTTAATAAGGATGATTGTCGCTATAGATGCATTAGTATTGTCGTGAAGCCGGTAAGCCGTCGACGGACGAACCTTTACCAACTTGGTTCTTCGTTGGTATCGTACAAGCACCCGGTTCGTCTGAAGATAGGATGACGAAACTTAGAGACTGGGGCCCTGTAACGCGGGCTTTGAAAAAGATACAATGATCATAGGACCATTCAACATTTATTGTGGGAATAAAATGAACCAGACGAAAATAATATTTTTGATTTACCAAGTTTTTTGATTTCCAATTTTTTTAAGAACAGCTTCTAAATTGAAAAATGATTTTTTGTCTGGGTGAATACTGGAAAATAAATTATTTTTAAGCAACTTTGGAAGAAAAATGTTTTGAGGTTTTTGTTTCAATTTCAAATTAATTAAGTTTTGATTTTGATTTAGTTTTGATTTCAAATCAATTACAACCTGAAAGTTCATTGACCGTAGGCACGTCATTTAAAATGCCGCAGTCCAGATGTGCAGATATTCGGATTATTTATATCAGAACGTCGTCACAATAATTAACAAAAGGCTCAGGGTGATGATTAATAGGCTAAGCGCGTTTATGACTGTGGTTTATCAAACTGTTAGTCATACGTTTCGAGGATTATTCAGCTGAAATTGAATCTGGTCCTAGACGCAACGCTCGTCTAAGTGCTAATTGCAGCTAGTGTATTTAGCTCCGTTGGATTTGTTGATGTATCGTTGTCGGGGCTTTGTTGTACATCAAGGATGTTATGTATGTCGGCACAAATGCCAGTCCAAGTTCTTCTGCAAACCTAAAAATAAATTTCATTTAATGTCACGGTAATAATGACAATTGAAACAAACGAATTTTTGTTGACACAAAAAAAAATGCGAGAGAAAACAAGAATTATGAAAAAGGTCACGATTTCACTGTATCGGAGAGAGAAATTTAATTAAAAGGGACGAAATCAAAAAAACGTGAGCGACATTCATTTGTCAAAGTTACAACTCTGTGTAAAGCGGACGTTTTTGCGTTGTCAACATGAAGTAATTACTCGCCATTAAGCGATAATCATTCGAGGGGGAATTTTCTTCCTTTGACTCGGCGTTATACTATCTTATAAAATTCATGTGTCGTTTGCTGCGATGTTACGAAACAAGCAAAAAGAAGGAAGAGACCATTTTTTCGGCCTTATCTCGACTATACGTTTTGTAATGATGCAAGCTTGATTACGGTTATCGGGAATTCTGTTTAATTCCTCGTGTTTTTGTATGGAAGCGCGAGTTTTTTTTAATTAGCGTGGGCGTTGAAGGAAACGACAAACAACCTCAAAACGTGGCAGCTATTTAGGCCAAACCGATATAATAGTCCTCGTTCAGGATGCCGACTGATACAACGGTCAATTTTTATTCGCACTTCTTGATAACAAACAAACTCGTTCATTCATCATTCGTTTTTTCATGTTTTTTCGTGTTTGTTAACTTTGTCACAATTGTCCCTTTTAATTATCCTGACTGCTTTGCTCTTTTTCATTACACTTTGGAAAGAAATTGAATTTGACTCACCAGCAGTCACCGACATGACTATTGGTTGTATTAGTTAATCGCTTGTGCAGCTTTTTATCTAAACACTGTGTAACCGGTACGTATTGTGTCTACTGCATTGTGAAAACTTACATGCCATATCTCGATGGTAAAAGATATTAATTTTTTCAATTAAAAAATATCGACTGAGATCTTGTCCTGACATTTTTGTTTCTTTCGCGATGAAATACGATATGGATTGCGGTTTGTAAAGGCAAGGTTTGTAAAGAAAAAACAAAAATTGCTCATCTTTTTTCTTTAACTTTTTTTCTGTGTCTCTTTTTCATTGTGAAAACAAATGCGATCGAAAAATATGTAAATCAATCTTTGCCATTCATCAACCGGAAATATAATAAGCGTGGGTTGAAGTTTATCAGGAAGCAAAGCTAATTTTAACTGTGATTGCGAGTAGTCACTTAACACAGACTTGTTATATTCGTATATTAATTAGAATATGGGAATTTTTATACTCCAAAGTATAATTGTTTCCATATCCTTATACCGTTCACTTTAAACATGATTTTAATATCAATCCTTCGATTTTTAATAATTATTCAATAATATTTGTATCTTTTTCAAATAATATAATTAGTTAACAACAATACGATTTCAAATATATAAATTCAAACAAACAAATTATCGATTATAGATTTTATTGCTAAACACATTAATATTCGAAAGTAAAATTTAAAATAGAATTTTTATTTCTATTCAATCAAAACAATTGAGTGTTTGTATTGTCATTATTTTTTTCATAAACAACGTTTTAATTTTTTTCTTAAAGAATAATGAAAAATTGCAAAAAAATAAAAAAAAAACAGATTTCTACATTTCACTTACGACAATCAGCGTCACCTGTCGGTCGTCCGTTCAAGTTCGTGCTCGAATTTGAATGAATTGGTGTATAAAAGCGCTCTTGCGCTGTAAAATTTTTCGAGTCATAAATAGACAGCGCTGCAGGTGAAAAGTATTCATTTTTCACTCTTCTCCAGCTTCAGGGTTGAGCATTTGCAAGCAGCCATTATTGTTTCTGACAGTTGTGTGACATTTGTGATAATTTGAGTTGGAGCATTTGTGTCGACTAGTGCGCACTAAATCGAAACATCATGGGGAAGGGATTCAACAATTACATGTGCAAAAAATTCTTCCACCCTGCTTCAAGGGACAATCTGAAGAGGGTGAGTCTGAGACATTGATTAAGTCTGGTTGTCTTGCTCAATTAGATTTTGTTGTAACAAAAAAGTCTTTTTTAGGTGTGGATGGCCGAACAGCAAGCTGATGCTTACAAAAAGAAACAGGAGGAACTCAGAGTGCAGTACGAAAAGGAACAGGATCTACATAACAACAAGTATGTATTTTGAGGTTATGTTGGGCTTCGTTTGAGTTGCTGTTTATATTACCAAAACTGAAAAAGATTAATTAAATATTGTATTTTTACGAATATTATATGAATTATTAAATTTTGGGTATAACCGAAATAGTAATTGAAAATATTGTTTATCAGGGCTTTGTTGAGCAAAGAAAGCAAAGACAAGCTGAGCGTGAATTTTATGTACGAGCCTCCACCAGGAGCAAAGAAAGAGAGAGAAAAAGAAGACAACGAGCCAGAATACAGATTTGAGTGGCAAAGAAAGTACAACGCACCACGTGAGAGTTATTGTAAAGGTGACAGTGAAATTCGAGATCAACCTTTTGGAATTCAAGTGAGAAATGTGAGATGTATTAAGTGTCACAAGTGGGGTCATATCAATACAGGTAAACGCCAATATTTATTTTAGAAATGGAAGAATTTTGTATTATTCGCAAAAGAAACTAATTTAAAAAATTTGCTTTCCAGACAAGGAGTGCCCTTTGTACAGTCAAGCTGTAAGTGTTGTCATGGCCGGTAACAGCAGCGAACCACCTCCTCCTGCACCAGACGCTATGACTTTAGTTCAACAAATGAGAGAAGATGGATTAGGATTAAAAAAGTAATCATTTGACTAGGTTCTATTATTTAAAGCACGTCGATAGTAGAGGCAAATTAATTAATATGCAAATTATTTGTTTAAGGTCTGCTTTAGAGGCTCAGCAACATTTACAAATACCACATAATAGTGATTTGTTATTATCAGATGACGAACAAAATCCAGACATTTCATTTTTGCGAAAACTGACTAAAAAGGAGAAAAAGAAATTGCTAAAGTAAGTGAACTTCAATTTAAAAAAGGTGCACATTTGTTATAGAAAAGGAATAAAATTTTGATTTATAAAATTTATTTTTACAGAAAACTGTGTAAGTTGGAGAAAAAGAAGAAAAAAACAAGCAAAGGTAAAAAAGAAGAGAAGAAAAGATCTTCAAAATCGAGTTCGTCCAGTGACAGTGATTCTGATGACTCGAGAGAATCAAAGCACAAAAAGACCAAGAAAAAGAAACAACATAAGGATTCTGACTCTGAAGAAGAAAAAAATAATACATTCAAGACTGAGATGCATAGATCAAAAGAGGAACGTAGAATTAAGTCCGAAAGAGATCGAGACGATAAGGGTAAAGATTATAGGGGTCGGAATGGTCATTTTAGAGATGACAGAAGTAAGGAGAACAAAATGAGGGAGGACAGCAGTCGCAGAGGCAGATACGAGACGAAAGACAGAAGTGAATATCGTCATGAAAGTAGGAAACGACGGAGCAGTGACTCCGAAGATGAAAAAAGGCACCACAGGGATGATAAAAGATTCAAGTCGCGTTGAAAGTGATACATTTTTGTACGAAATGTAATTTCGCTGTTTTCTGTAATGAAAACGTTTTTTATCCTTACAATTATTGTACATCTTGTTTAATGAATCAGTTTTCTTGTTAAAATAATGAGCATAAGAAACTGTTATATTAACAATTATACAACGCTGAGTGTACATACGTTGCAAGTATAAGTTATTACATTAATTAAGATTTTGTATTTTGTGACCGGACATTGTAGTTACGTTTGTTAGAAAAAGTTATTTTTTGTAATACAGTTGAATTTGTATCACAAATATATTGAACCTCTCTAAAAACATAGAATTTATTAGTTACCTAACATCTTTTAATTTTATACATTTTTTTTCAATATTCTTTATTAAACGGTTTTAATGAATAATAGGTGTAAGAAGGAGGTAAAGGGTTAAATAATAGAAGAACATTTTTAAAGGACAAGTTATATTACTTCGAATATATAATAATAGTAACATATTGTTAACACAGTAATTGTCATACTATACGTATTGCTTTGCCTATGCAAGAGAAGAATTATTACATAAGATTTATTCAAGTTTGTAGAATCAATTTCAGAAGTAAAAAGTCAAGAATTGTTTGATCACAGTACACTGACCAATATTTATATCAGTTCAATAAAACATTGTTTCAACAAATTTCCTTGCTGTTCGTTCGATATTTCAATGCCACTTTTAAAAATATGAGTTTAAAAATGGCGTTTTAAATAAATCATGTCACTATGTATTTTCAATCACGTGAATTGTATTATTCTCAAATGTACAAAGACCATTGATTTTATCAATAAAAATATTCTTTAAATTTAAAGAAAAAAATTATCCTAGCTATTATATAATTTTGCTATTTCTTAATTTACTTGAGAGTAAAGAATTCTTGGATGCAGCAATTTCGAAGTGCTCTTAATTATTCAACTGTTTTTTTGAAGTAGTTCAAGCAACATTTCTTGTTGGAATTTTATGTTTTATTGCTGTTACATGGAGAACAAAATGTAGCAAAAACAGGCACTTGAGAATGTTTGTCACTTTAATAAAATGCAGTGAATGTTGCTCAAATCACGTCTGAAAATCGAAGTGGTGTAAAGATGATGTCAAACTATATACAAATCTTGAATCAAAATATTCGTTGAGATTGTACATTTCTATAATCCTATTTTGAAAGAAAATAATAAGTGACAAAATCTTTACTCCAATTTACGAATCAAAGATGTTATCCAAAACGTGTGTTTTATAACGATGGTTTATTTTAAGTATAACTGGTAATGTTTGAAACTTGCATAATTATTTTCCCAATGTTGCTCATTTTGTTTGCTTTTTCACTCAGCAAGAATATTGCATATTCGACTATGAACACGTGGGCAGTTCACGATACCGAGTACTTAAACTCGTAAAAATGTTTATCTTTTCATCTCTATACAAAATCAAATCACGAATTTTCCAGTTTTACACTAATATTATTCGTGCATTACATTCTGCAGTCACAACAAATCTTAATTCTTAAGGAGATGTAAAAAATGCTTATGCAAAGTTAGAAGCTTTACAGCAAACCAAATCTTTGCTTGCTGCCATTCCAAGTCGAACATAAAACCAAAACCAACGTTTGTGCTATGCAGATGTTTCAGCAATTTTGGACGTCGTTCGACTCGTTGTTTCTCTTAATGTGACTTGTTTAAAACTTAAACATTCAATTCTTATACTTTTAGTGGCAGCCAACATATTTCGATTAAAACGATTAGTATAAATAATTACATGAAACTTCAATTTTGGTCCGTCGGGGTGAAATTTTAATTTTCCTTTCAGGCCCGTAGAACAGCTTGCAAAAACGCAACATCAATGCAATATTCATTTATAATATGCGACTATAAAAATGCTTAGCGTATTCAACTATCAACTTTGCATCGTACGATCAAGCGACTTCGAATTCAAATTACGTGTTTTGTTTAATCGCGGATAAAAATATTAATCGTTATAATTTCTTCTGTTACAATTTTGGAACAAACTTTTGACACTGTGAAATGGCATAATTTGTCGTTTTATTAGTTTTTTGTTTTTATTTTTCATTCCAAGTTCGTTAAGATCATCTATGTACATACTTTTTGTACCATTTTTAATTCATTTAAATATATATTTATATATGTATAAAGGAGAACAACTGTTGTCCAACCAGCAGAAATTTGTTCTGAAAATTTTGTCAACCTTGCATGGGACTGTCTGAAACCGCGTATTGTCTTGGTTAGCTTTATCTCTCGTAGCCTGCCGTGTTAATAGCGCCGACTGTGCAATTTTTTTTCGTTATTTGACATGTGCATCTAGACTGCATCTACTGCAACGCCACTAATCAGATCAGTTTCGAGTTTTATCATCCAAGATTCAGCACCTTGAAATGTTTACGTTATTTTTATCTCTTGACGAAGAATCTACTCAACTTTTTAATTTAAATATCAAAACTATTTTTTTTTTTCAAATTGACTAAGACTAAAGTGGCGCCGCGTGCAATTTGTTTTGTTTGGTTTTTAGAGAAATGACAAAATATCAATAAACACAATGCCATTTCACTGCAATTATTTTTAAGATCATACAAAATGGATAGTTTTCATTGTAGATTTGGTATATTTATATACATTGAACTGAAATCGCAGTAGCAATCCCCGATTATTTTGTATTAATGTGATCATTATTCTTGATAAACAAGTTGAAGATCAACTTTTGATTGAACACAATTTAAGGATAAGAAACAAATTTATAACTGTTTTTTGATGTCTAAATGGCTTCCATTTTAATATTTATTTTTTTTTTAGATTTTTAACAAAAAAATGTTTTGTATGTGTGGTGTAAGTGAAATAAAACCCTGAATGTAGGACGCAACGATAAGCCGTAGAACAACCCTATAACAAGACTTGGTCTCAAAATAAAGAAACAATGTATCTTAATATAACACCGGGAAATAAAATTAAACATAATTGAATGCATTTCACACGCTGATAATACGCTACGTTGACTATAATATATTAAATTTAAATGTTCAAGTTCAGTATAGATGGCAGCAAAATTATTATTGTTACCTTTAGCGCAAACCACACGACTTGACAAATGCCGCACATTCTAACGAAACACGATGGTTCTAACGAGTACCTATTCTCAAGCGTACTAACCCTCATACAAACACGACGAAGGCAAACAGAAGTGTAACTATTTAAATAAAACCTGTATTCACAAAGAATTTCGTTGAAATGAAAATGAAAAGGATAGAATCATAAAGAACAAATCCGTAAAGATTAATTTCGGTCAAAACATGATCAAACGTAAACAAGAATGTAAGAAAGAAAGAAAGCCCCAACAACGCGTAAATGTCAATCAAACACGAATCATTGCTATAAAATTGTGTGCTCGAGGCTTTCTTCATTTAAACTTACATTTATTACAGTTAATATTGTCTTTGCCCGCAAAATAAAGAACAAGTTCAAAAAAACAAGTTGCCAACTGCAAACAGGGGACTTCTACTGGTGTCTTTGAATCGCTCGGATATAGGCCCTCTTGAGAGACTATTTTCGTGAACACGCTCTTGCTGCAGGGCTGACGCGACACCTGGTGACTGTGGCAATCACTAATGCGGCTCATGACAGTGAATTAGCTAGTCAGTTGCTCATTTTCCAATTCCTTTCGATTTTCGTGTCATGGAAAATCAGCAACTGTTTATAAGCTTGTTTTGCGAGCATTATACTGGCATGTGTCCGACGTCCATCATCTCGGCATCATCCATACCGCTAAATCCCATTGGACGATGCCTATAAATTTTTCTACAGTTGTTCATGTTTTCTTTTTTTAGTGTTTTCATTTTTTTAAGTCACTTAAATTCAATTCGCTTGCCTGTGTTGCTGCTGCTGTGGCATCTGAGGTTGCTGTGGCGTAGACATTGGAAAATGCGAAGATCGAACGTGCGACTCCGTCGTTCGCGGTGAGAACCCATGGAAACTGCTGCCATGACCGCTGTTCAAATAGCTACGACGCGGACTTCGTCCACTGACTATTTTTGTCTGTGTGTACATCTCATCTAAAACGCTTGGAGCTACGTATGTGAATCCCTAAAAACGTACAAACAATTGTAATTGTCCTTCAATTTTAAATTTATGAAAAAGAAAATTTATTGCTTATTGTTTAGTTGGTGATTTATTGTAATCAGTGAAGTATATAGTATAATAAACATTGGTAGTTGCAAAGGTGTACTTCAAATCAAATTGTCATTTTCTGTAGATAAGATAAAGACAAAATATTTTTCAAATCAGTACCTGAAATATCAAATTGGCAGATTCGCTCAATGTACTTTCAACAGGTGAGTCCACGGGGATCGATGTGGTGAATTGTTCGTCGAATTGCGAAGTATCATCAGCACTTTTCTGTCATATAAAATAAAATAAAACCATAATGTATAACGATAATTTATCATTATGTAATCATCTGATTTAAATTGTCGCATGTTACCAGAGTAGGTTTGAACGGAGGTTCGAGTTTTCGTGAAATCACATCCTTCCAGTTGATGTGTTTGAAGAAATTGTGTTTTGTAATTTCGTCCGCATCATCAGAACCGGAACCTAATCGCTGTACAACTTGCCTCTGCAAAAAAGCATAAAGTCAACTGTTATGCCTCTTAACATTTTTGCGAAGTTTAAAAAATGAACTCCTTAGAGATTAACATACTTTTAGCAATTTCCGGATAAGATCTCTGGCATCGGGTGTCAAGTAGGCGGGCAAAATCAATTTCCCTTTCAAAATTTTATCAATCGTTTTCTTTCTATCCGAGCCGGCGAAAGGTGGCTGCAAAACGAAACGGAATTCAATTAGAATCAAAAGAAAGTACATTAACTATCTGAATAATTTTCACTTGTGAAATGAAAATGTAAGCGTGACGTCTTTCTAATGTAAGCGCTTATCTAATGCGTTTGACCTTCGAAGCACACTCGTGTAATGATAAATTATTCATCGATAATCCCCGATGTGCAGTATAATGAAGTAAAACAAAGACGGAGAAGAATTTGAACGACGCAACGGTTGATTTATTATCGGAAGGTAAATAATGCGCCAATTACCGTTCCCGTGAGCATGTCGTACATCAGGGCTCCTAAACTCCACCAATCCACGGCCTTTCCGTGACCTTTCCTAGTCAAAATTTCGGGGGCCCTGTGGGTAAAAAGACAAACAAAAATGTAAATCAACATTTTCTGCTCATTCTTACATGTACTCACATGTATTCGATGGTTCCACAAAATGTGTGGGTGACGGTTCCATCTTGAATATGCTCCTTGCAAAGACCAAAGTCGGTCAGCTTAACGTGACCTTCACCATCGAGCAAAATATTTTCCGGCTTCAAATCTCTATAAAAAGAAATACATATAAATAGTCGTTAAGTTTCGACTGATAACAAAGAGTTTGCAACTTTTATGTTTATCTGAAGATGGATTACCTGTAGATAATTCCTTGGTTGTGTAAATGTTGTAGAGCCAAAATGATTTCCGACAAGTAGAAGCTGAAGAATAAAAAGTTACGTGATAATTGCGATTTCATAACAGGAATTTTTTTCAGTTTGAGACAGAAGTGTTTTATTGAATAACAAAAAATAAACAAATAAATAAAAGTAACAATTACCATGCCGTGTCCTCTAGAAAGATGCCTTCTCTATCTAAATAAGTGAACAGTTCGCCTCCACAAAGGTATTCCAAAATTAAATACAACTTTCCACCGGTTTGAAAGGCGTACATAAGATCAACTATGAACGGATGCTGAAAGAAAAGGACAGACGATTATAAAACGATGGCAAATTACGAAATGAACTCCAAACTATCAACTTTTTTTAAAACAATTGATACTCACTTTAACAGCCTCAAGGATATTCCTCTCCGCTTTTGTGTGAGCCGTATCTTTTTGGTTCCGAATGATGGACGCTTTACGCAACACCTATCAAATAGTAACAGTCATCATTGAATCCGTAATGCTCCTGTTTTCTAACTTGCCTGCGCCAATTCCAACTTACTTTCATCGCAAAAATGCTGCCCTTATCTTTGCCGGATAATTTCCGTACTTGAAAAACTTTTCCATATCCGCCTTCCCCAAGGATCTTGCACAGTTCAAAATCTTTTGGACCGGTTTTCTCCTGACCGGGATTCACCGTCTGCTCGGAAAGCTGCACTCGCTCGACATTTTCTGACCTGCAAATCATCAAAACAATCAACTCATTCTTGCCGATTGCCAAAAATTTACATTCATTGAAATTGAAGAAAAAAAAACGTTCGATCGACCGTGCCAGCTGATAAGATTAGATATGCTGATTCAAACATAATAATTGAGAAAAAACTTTGTATCAACTATGGACGTTTGACAGTTCGAAATACCAGTTGCTAATCGTAATTAATAAATGCGATTCATTTGGCTATATATTTTCATTGCACACATTTAGGTGACCTACTTGTTATTAATATAGATACAAGACACTAATAGCAAGCACCAAAAGACACTGATGCATTGGCTTGGACATCATTTTTGAAAAAAAAAGATAAAAACAAATTCGCATGATTTATCTGCGAATTATCCCAGTGGATTAAAAAATGTACATTAATAGTGCAACTGCGAATTGAGATAAAAGATTATTTCATATATTTAAACTTATATTCTGGAATTTTATACCGTTAGTAACAAATACTCACTCGAGCATGGAATGCACACTCTGTTCGCTGTCATAATCGTCCTGAAACAAGAAAAAGAATAAGAAAAATCAAATTAATTGTTGCACAATCTGATTGTACTCTAACTTCAATGTTTACATCTAAACAAATGTCATCAAACAATTTTGTCCGCTTTTTTGCACTGAGTTCGTTTGACACGTGTCGTTTTGTTTATTTTCATGTAATCAGTTTTGCTGACATATTTAAAAAAAAGTGTTTGATAAAATTTGTCAAAAAAATATAATAAACAAAACTTAGATTATTGGAAACAAAAACACAATTATAAATCTTGCAATTATTTAATGTCTTGAAGTTTTAATAACTTTGAATAGAACTAAAAGTATAAACAAATGGCCTCAAAGACAAACTGTCCTCGTTAATTAAAATGCAAAAAATTTGATGACAAGAAATAAAATTGATGTTTTACGAGTAGAACCATGACAAAGAAAATAAAAACACAAAGATGGGGAATTACAGAAATGCCCGACGATGAATCAGGCAATTCGGAGCATTGTATGACAACCAAGTTCGTGACAGGATTGTCACGTTAATAATGATATAATTGTTGCAAAAGTTGGTATGTAATGTGGTATTTACCGGGTGCTCGTCGATGATCTCGTCATCTGACTCTTTCTGGTGCACAGTGTCCTCGTCCTGCAACTCTATGTCAAACACACCAGCCATACTTTGTCAATTACATGTAACTCGGCGTCTCACGACGGAATATCACCTACTCGACGAAGTCGCTGTCACGTGCGGTCAACTCGCGTGTCGTCGGTTCAGCCCGAGCAAAGCGAGGGGGTCCTCGAGCAACAACTAACCTGACCGATCGCGCAACTTCTCGTGTAAGAGGTTAAGAGCTCCGCGCCTCGTACAACGATATCGCGTTTTTTCACGGAGACCTCGACTCTGACGGATTTTGGGATCTGTGATTTGAACGAGTTTCACAAAACACTGCCAGATGCCATGTAGTAGACTTTTTTTCGTTTGGCGTGATCTGATCTGAGTAATCGGACGTGTTATTTGTATGTTTGTGGTGTGAGGCAGCAGTGTGAGATGCTTACGAACACTTATACAGAAGCATGTAATTTTTCGTTATCAGGTTGACGGCACTGTGCAATTCTAACGCGCGGTATACTTGACGACCTGAATATATCCAACGACTTTTTTTCAAACTAATCAATTTTATTTAGCTGTTAATTAAGTATTGTTTCTATTTTGTTTGTTTGTATTGTTTGTTAATGAGTATTTAAGGTTAGGCTTATTGTTGAACGGTTTAGTAGAGACTAACTAATAATTTTCAGTATAATTCTAATGATTTTATTTGAGGAAAGTTCATTAACACTTGGAAAAATGTATCCAGTTTTGGAAAATGAAATAACTGTTTTTGAAAAAGTTAGATCCAATATTCATACTTTATATTAGTTTGCAAAAAGTAAACATTACGATATTTACCAATCATAAAAAATGTATCAATACCTTACAGTTTTTTTGTATACTTTGAATTGCAAATATTGTGAAACAGTACAGTTTATGTTCAAAATTTAGGTTCTTAATGTAAATATTTGTTTCTTTTCTAAAACTTTGATTTGTAAAACTTTCATTTCGTGCAAACATATTAATTATCAACAAAATTGGACAAATGTCAAACATTATTTACAAATAATTTATTAATTTTTTCAATAAAAAACAAATAAACATGTTGCCTTAACTTTTTGAAATTCGATTTTAACAAATATTTTTATTTTGCAAAAATTGTCAAGACCCATGCGTGTTCAATGTTCAGACAAAAATTGAAACAAAAGAGAAACGAACTGAAAGCTGCCTTAACTATAAATTGATTCACACAAATAGCTCCTTAAACGATCAGTGCTGTTTTCTGTCTCTCGTGTTATAATTAATTAACAAACAGAAAGAAAAAAGTCAAAGTGCCGTGACGTGATGTAATGCCGAAGCTGCACTTTTTGGCAAGTTTGATGGATCATCGCAAGCTCGGTCGTTCACTCCGTCCGAGCGTAGCTCAGTGCAAGCTTGAACGCGCTTGAAATAACACCCATATTTCGTTGATTCCTTATAATTCAAGCCAAATATGTTAATTGTGTTTATAGTCTAAATATTGTTCGTTTAACACACTTTATTCGTTCGTGACGTCGCACGCGAGTTCTGAATGTGGTGCAGATTTTATAAATAACTTCGAAATGGCAAGGCCGTGGGATTGTCAAAAATATGTTGTGCTTTGGTGTAACGATTTCGTTCTCGGTGTAAGACAGCCTTTCTTTGTTAACAAAACTTCATTTTTTTTTCATTCTCAAAGTCAGTTGTTTAATCTGCAGATAACAAAATTTATCGTCGTGTTTCTATTTTCGTTTTAGGTATTGGGATTGACGTTAAGTGCATTGGCAATTAAATTTCTCGTTCAGTTAAATACCTACGGACAACTGGGACCGACAGATCTTTGGGGTCCGCCAGTAGCCGTTTTAATTTTAGGAATAATAACATTCCTCCTGAGTTACTATAGCTGTAAAGTCATCAATTATTCCAATAGGTGTCAGGTTTACATGGTAAGCAAATAATCAATTTGGTTTATCAAGTGATATCAATTTCAAAAAAAAATTTTGCACAGCTTATAGTTTACCTTGGAACAATACTCTGCATATCAACATCTGTCGGAATATGGTCAATTGTGAGGTACGCACAGGTTACTGAACCACCTGGCGAAGTACTGGAGGATGTTCGAAAAAGTTTAGCAGACCCAGTGTATTCGGACTTTTGGAACAAGACTTACGAAGATGTAAGAATAAAATGCTTGAACTTAAACTCGTTTCAAATATCATAAGAAAATATGAAGCTATCTATAAGTGTTGTATGACTCAATACTTTTTTATCTATCATAGTTAAATTGCTGTGGCGTCTTTGGAGTTGCAGATTATGCATTTTTTAATCTCTCCGATTTCCCGGTAAGCTGCTCCAATGATACTTATGAAGAGATTAATAAAACACAGATCGTCATTCACGGCTGTGCATCAGAAGCGCTTAATTACAGCAAGTCTGTCTTGTTGAATCTCATATTTGCCATATTAGGAATGATCATTTATGAGGTATACATAATTGTGCAAATTTTCATCAATTTTTTCTATCCTCAAAATTTAAGTTTCGATTTGTCAAATTGATAGTCGGTGTTATTTTTAGATGGGAGTTTTGATTCCAATGAACGTACACAGAGTTAGATTTCTGGAAAGGAGAATCCGTGAGATAAAAGCGGCCTACATGCCTGTAACGTCAGAAGCCCGACAAAATGATGCTCAAACTAACTGTGATAACGCTAATACCAATGTAGAAGTATATCACATCACATAACTTTTTACATTGATCACAACGAACCTCGACAGGATTTTCTACGTTGCCAAACTTTTATACTATTTTTTTATTCAGTCTCTTAAGAATCAACTAACCTATTGAGATTACGAATTAACAATTAACAAACTGGATGTTTATTTTTATTTTTTTATTATGTATTTTGTAATTTAGAACACTGGTCTTCTATCCACTGTGTGAACTGAGATACCCGTGTGAAAACATCCGGTTTTCCTCGAGCGCAAGGTGTGCCAAACGAAACTATCCCTATCTGACGACTTTTGTACGTAAGCGCACTTCCAGAGTCACCCTGAAATCGAAGAAACAGTGAAACGTTGTAATATTCAATCGGTAAATATTTAATTCAAGATTGTTGTTTCGAATACTTACATGACACGCTCCTTCGCCGGCTTTCGTCAAAGTACAAATGTGAGATTCCGTAATTTTGGTTTGCTCTTTCTTGCACTGGTTTCGTCCAATAATTGTAAGATTTATGTGCTGAAGCTCATTTGGAGTTGGTCCGCCCAACTGTTTAAAGAATAAAACATTATTAACAACAATCTTTTCTTATAATATGCAAAATTAATTTACTCTGCATTTTCAATTGAAACGTACTCTTAAAGTTCCCCATCCAGACAATGTAGCTGTAATATTTACTTCGGTGATGTTCCTGTAAGAGATTTTTATAGGCCTAACTTTCTTGTTGAAAGTGATGTTTCGTTTTAGTACTATAACTCCGACGTCGTTTTGCAATAGGTTGAAATCAAAACCTTTGTGATAAGTCATGTTTAGAACTTCGTATTGCTCTCCAGTCTCATTTAATTTGTTTGTTCCTACTACTACCTTGATTCCAGTTGGATTCATCCTGGAAAATTGAAATGAAATTTGATATAAAATTAAAAACTTTATTGCATAATTTAATTCTGATTTAATATTTCTCTAAAGAATTTTATACTTCAGTTCATTAATATTTGTATAAATAGACATTTTCAATTTTCAGATTATTTCAACTTTTTGAATGTTGTTTTTTCGATAAATCCTTTTACCAGACTAGACAGTGAGCTGCTGTGAGCACGCATCTGGGTCCGATTATTGAACCGCCACAAAAATGACTGCCGGTCGGGGTGCTGCTTGAACGCAAAGATACTTGGTGAGGGTATGCTCCGTCAGGTGCAATGTAACCCCCAACAATCTTTGGCAAAGGGGTTCCTATAAAAATAATTGAGTTCAATTGAATTAATATTTTTATATTATTTTCTTAATAAAGTTTTAGTCTGTTCTCAAAAGTATTAAATTGAACTCACCATTAGAAAAAGCTAAGATTGGGAGAACCAACAAACAAACTATAAAAATCATTGTTAATGATAACCGGACGAAAATTGATGAACTAAGTTTTAGCTCTGAAGTCGCACTGTATTTATATCAGGTATGTCTTATATTCTTAGGACAAATTGTACATATAGGTGGACGCACGTGAAAAAAAAGCAGAAAAAGATATGTGGGATGTGATAAAAAAATTTTGCGATTAATAGTTAGCGTACAGATATCGGTAAATTAATCTTGCTATTTAATATAAAATAATTGATATCGATTTGTTGATCCTGGATTTTTAAAGTACGATGACTTTGTTAGATGAATATGCATCGTGATCTGACAAAAATAAAAACAAGTCACTGCCACGTTGATATGGGCTGGCTGATTCCTTGAATGGAAGGTTTTTTGCCTCTGATAAAACTCTGGAAGAGAATCAATAATTGATTAATTTCAATTAAATTATTTGTATCTGCATTATTTAATTACTTATTTTAATCTCTAATCAATTTATTTGTTATCTTATTATACTTCAATTTTTAATTTAGTCAGTTTGTATTTATTCAGAAATGTTACAATAACAATTTGAATAGACTGCAGACATATTAAAATGGTAAATGATAAACTCAGAAAAAACTGGTTGAATACGAAGTGACGAATTTGTCGTTAGAATGATGTGTCTCATATGCGCTAATAATAGTTGCTTACAAATAAATCGTCATCATTGATATACCTTTGTCTCTCGCTTTATATTTTGCTAAAATTAAAATACACGCGACAGTATGAGATTTTTATCTTGATCGCTCAATTCACATTATATACATTTACAAGCTCGCATCACAAGATACTAGTTTTATAAACGAATCGTTTTTCTTCTTGTTGATATTCAGATCATCTTGAAGCAACTTTCATTGCTTATGTCTTGATCTAGTTTTCTTTAAAAATGATCCAGTTTTTATTGCAAAACTAGATCAAAAGACATAAGCAAAAATCTGCGTTACAAATCAAATTTAATACTTCAACGCCTACATTTTTGAAAAGTTTCGGATTTTTTAATTGTATTTTCATCCCTAAAGCAATTGCTTGAGGCCTCCTGCACATAGATAGAAAAATGTTAAATTCAAAAATTTTTAAGTAAAAAAATTCCTAACGGATATAATAAAAGGATTTCACATTGTGAAACAAGTTAATTCAAAAATTTTATCACAATTTTCATGTCAATATATAACATTGACTGATGCTTTGATGATTGTTAAAAATAAATATTGAAAAATGATTTATCCAGTTTAAAATGAGTAAATCTGTTTTAGTAACAAATTTGAAAAATCAATTTTTCAATTAGAAATATCGGTGCTTAATGAGGAATTTCAGTAAGTAATTTGTCTGGCTCATTTGATTTCCGCGGTAAAATTCGAAATGGTCGTATGATAATCAAATGAGCTATACCAAAAAAAGCTACCTTTGAATTACCTAGGGCATTGTTAGACTCATAGAGTCTCAGACTCAAGAACTGTCTGAGACTCCAGAACTGTAGCAGATCAGTCCACGAAGATTTGTTATTTAAAATAACAAAGAGTGCAGTCTGCGTGGATTCGTAGTTGAGGGTTCACCGATTTTCCGACTTTTTTTTATACTCTGATGTATACTTTTTTATACAGATGTATCGATAGCGACTATCAAATTGAATTGTTGCAGTCATACAAACTGAACAACCGAAGCAAATTCATGTTACCTCGAAACCAAATTAAAATTCACCAAATATGTTTTTTTAATTTCTATTGTGACTTCCAATTCTTTAACTAATTTAAAAGTGAAAACAAGAATAAGTATTTTTTAGGGGCCCCGAAATTGTTACATTGTTTGGGGTCTCTTTTAAGGTAAATCCAGCACTGATTATAGTTCTTTAGTATACGACGTAACAACAATTCGAATCATTTTGTAACTTGCATCAAACATTGCATTCAGTTTTTGTTGTTTTGTTAACACCTTTAGAAATTTTTATATTATTGTTATTATTAAATTGTGTGTTCCAATGTACCCATCGTTAAATCCCTTGTTTCTACGGATTTCCACATAAACTTTGATCCTTTATTGACTAATTAACAAATAGAAATAAGCATCTTTTTGAAAATGAAAAAGTTTTATTGCTCTATTGTTTTTAAAAAAATGTCCAACTGATTCTCTTTAAATGAAGTTTAAAGTGTTTAATATCTTTTGTATAAATAATTGTATCAATATAAATGAATATGATAATATAAATATAAAATAATATATTGCTTAATTTAACAAATGCCTTATTTTAGAATTTAACGTTTCATTTAAATGGAAAAGTTAGAGCTTAATTGATTGCACAGTGTGTCGGCAAGTTGATTAAATTAAGTTTTAACGATTGCCTAGGAGGTACAGTAGCTGGCCGTTGATCGCGTGATCCGTCGCATAAACACATTACGCGTCACTGGGAGAAAGCAAAAAGCCAACAATAGTGATCTGGATCCTCAATCGATACGACGCGTTTGCACATCGTATCGGTCGGGGTACCGGCCGAGTGGGCGCTCGCGAATCCGCGCTTTTGGTGTGCGCGCGCATCCCGTGTCATAACCTGTTGAGCCGCTGAGCGTCCTTTCCCAAACGAAGCGCAACCAAGCCGCGATAGACGATACTATACAGCGGCCAGTTACGGATGCACCTTCACAAGTGTCGACGTCTTTTTCACAGTCTTGTTTTTTGAACACCGCGTAAGAACCTCACCAAAACCGTCAAAATGAGCTGCGGAATACAATGTATCAAATACTTTTTGTTCTTCTTCAACTTCGTTGTGGCGGTGAGTACAAGTTTATTCAATTTTCTTATCATTTGTTTGCGATCGAAGTAACAGAGTTTGGTTCGCAGAGAACCGATTCGACGCAAAGTAGGTTCCGCCAACTTGCGCTTGTTTCTAACAATCAACTTGTCTTATAGTCCGGGTTATAACTTCTCTTTGTCCACTTGTGCGACTCGGATGGTTTATTAATAACATTTTGTACTACTTGATGCAGTTGAGCTTAGGCCGCAACACACCCCGATCAACTTTCTTTGTTGGGCGTCCATCGATCAATCGCACTATAGTTTTTTTCTCATCTCCCGAGATTACGTGTCTCTTACGTCGTTGCAGTCACCCAACAACGCGTTTCATTTCCACGAATCGTAAACTCAGATTCGAATAGCAAAACATTATTTCGTTCATCAGTCATTACGATTGTTTGCACAAATCACGCAATACGTTCCAGAAGCCGCGCATCTCAGATGTACCGGAAAGCGCGTCTTCCAGAGCTATAAATAAGAATTAATTGCCGCAAAATGGCCGCCAACTTGTGCGAAACGACTTAGGATAATTGTTTAACAATGTTTTTCATCTTTGTTTACTTATTAAACAACCTTCATTGTTTTTTAATTTCGTTTCTTTTTTGTTGTCGTTTAATGAATTCATTTGTTTGGATGGTTTAAGTGTAGAGAAAACAAATACTTTCTGTGTGCAAATAACTTATTGATACAGAATCAATACAATGTCATCGCAGATTATTCTGAGTAATATTTGACGGGAATGTATACATTTATAGTAACTATAACTATGTAATAAAAGATATTTCCAACACCTTAGAATTTATTAAATTTGTTTTGTTTGGTAATAGTACGAACCTAAGTGTTAAAAATTTACAATTTTGATTTTAGTTTAACAAACAACAACTAAGACATAATCGTTTGACTTTTCAAATTTTATGTTCAACATTTCAACCATTTTAGTTTAGAAACGAAAAAACCGTTAGCGACGTCACAATTTATTTTTGGTGCATCACTAAGGGAAACCCCGTTATTATAGGAAAATTCCGTAGATTCTCATTTTGGAAGTTTCCAAACAACTCGTACGTGGTTGAAATCAACCGAGAACTAGGCGTAGAATAGAACAAAGACAATAACAATTAAATGTACCTAAAAAATCTTAATCAATGATAATTATCGTTAGAAGGTCAAAGACATTGTTTTTAAGCGTCAAACATTGAGTTTTAGAACCAAATGATTTAGAACATTAGGGTCAAGTCAAAATTAAAACAATTGAATCAAACACTTTACCGTTCCATTTTTTCTTCATTTGACTATCACCGTGTTAAATGAAGTCATTAAATTTATTTCATGACTCAACACACAAACATTTAATGCTTCATGTTTCGTGGATCTCGTTTATGCACAATCATGAAAATTTATCGAAATGATATAATTATTGATACATGCGTCAACGTAAATAAGCGAGTTTATCAAACTTTCGGTGCAGCGTGACGACATGCAATTACACATGATAGAGAATTCCCAGGGATGTCGGAACCAAAATTTAACTGAGGTGCTGGAAGTATCTGATCTCTTGTCTTGTTAAAAATAATTGTTTCTTATTTTTAGACTAACTTTTAATTCTATTTATTTAATATAGTTTCGTCGAGTATAAATATCGTTTTAAAATATTTAGGAAAATTTTCCTTATTTTTAGAAACAAACTTTCTATGTTATTGTAATAGACTAAGTCATAAAGTATAAAGAGATATAAATCGTTTATAAAAACATTCATTGTTATGTTAACATTTAAAAGAAAAGAAACTACAACTTTTCAATCTACAAAAAATAACGAAAAAACATTAAGATAACAAAAAACAAAACACAATACAAATTTTATAATAAAAAAGTCCATGATAAGACCTTGATAAAAGTAATATTCAAATTAAAAAAAAGTGTTTGACTGGCCATCATCGCCCAAAACATTTGGATGAGCGTGAATCTACCTTGATAGCCACCTCGTTCTGTCGTCCCTGTACAACTCACTGTCAAACCGCTAACAAATAATGAGTCACAAACGGATAAGATAAACTTTTTCAAGTCAAACAAATTACCACATTTTCTTTTTTTTCAAAATTATGATTCAGTCATTAGTCACACAATTAAAAGCTTTTTTAATTGTTGTTAATTATATCAGTAATAAGTAATAAAATAACACGCATGGTGGCAGATTTCAAATAAAAAATTATGAAACAATGCAGTCATTGTTGCTTATTTTTCATATTTTTTACAATTTCATGTTACATAAATTGTAACACTGGTCTTGTTTAATTGTAAAGTACGGGAACATATCGTAGTTGTCATATCTTCCGTACTGATGAGTAAGCTGAACCAAGGATCTTTTGAAACGGTCACTCGTCGACCTCGAACGTTCGCTGGAACACACTAGGCGTGGTTTTTTTGCGAAACTTTAATCTATAATATCTAGCATTTCGCGTCATTCACTACAAAACGCGATGTTTTTAGATCAGCCTTTTTTTCTCATTAGAGAAAATGAATTCTTTCAAAGCAAACGCTTTTTAAATAAAATTACACACACGAACTGAAATAGAACGATCTTGATTAAAAATTCTACGAAGAATATTCAGAACTATTAAATTTAACATAAAATTCTCCTTCAAATTGAAATCATTTTTTTGTAACAATTTTTTTAATTCTGTTAGCATTATTTTTGCTAGAAAAATAACAAAAATAAGTAGTCTAAGTAATTGAGTTCAGAGTTAGAAGGTACACTGTTGGATGATGGATATTCCTCATTCAAACATAATAAATTTATTTTTAGGATACAAAGTTTATTGTTTAGATCACTCCGAGTACATTCTTCTGGGTCGACGACCGGGATCTAAGTTTACACTATGCGTTTATGTAAACTTCTAACTAATTTACTTATTTCGTTTGCTTACCTTTGACACAAATTTTTGTTTAACTTCAATTAAGATTTGGATGATTATGTTACCTCACCTCCAATCATTTATTATACTATTCCAAACAATTAATTTCCACTGACAACAATCAGTCAATAGGTTTATCTTTCGCGATTGTTTATCATTTCTTGAAAAATAGATGTATTAATATAATTAGTTTTGATAGGATCATAATAATAACATGGAAGCTCAAAATGGTAGAGAAGTTTTCAGCTGCATCAATCGGCATTGAAAAACATTGAAAGATTGAAATGTGCTTTTGTCACTGATAAATTTAATTTCTAACATTGCTTATCGTTCGAACAGCGGTTATCAGCGCGTTGTAATTATGAACAATGATTGTTTCGCTGTAACTGCCAATTTGTCATGTTTTTTATGAGCTGGCTTGACGAATTCTGCATCTCTTTCGACAGTGGTCAGAAAATTTTGCTTCTAACAAGATCGTTATTTCGCAGTTCTAAGAATCCAAGTTTTTTTGTTTATTCGTTTGTTATTCAGTTCAGTGATTCAGTTGTAAATTTTTTATTGCTCACTTCTGGGTTTGTCTAGTTGATTTAATTCTAATTGCTCTTTAGTAAAAATTATTTCGGAGCAACTACAATAAAATTTTGAAAGCAAAAATTGGCAAAATCAAGTATTACTTATCCAATATTCCGATATAAATAATAATTACAGTTGAAATTAAAATCACAAGTAAGAGAGAAAAACGCCTTAATGGGAAAAAATGAGTTTTTTTATATGAAAACGTATTAGTAAAAGTATTACAGGCACCAGAATACCAAAACGTAAATGAATCATTGACGATTGTTCTCTCTTGCGTTTGTCATTCGCGTGCTTTTCATAATGGTTTTACAAGTACGTGGTTAGACTTAATTCGGAAATTGTTCAATTGGATTGGAACTTGGCATTGAGAGATATTTTACCGAGATACATATTTTATTTCAGTTATAACATTGTATGTTTTTCATGTAAATGAATCGGAATCTGAAACATTAATTAATCTTTAGCAGTGCCTTAGAAATGTTTGTTCAACTGAACAAATGAGGTCAAAATATGAAAAAAATGTGATTAGGTTAATACTGTAAAATCTTGAATTCAAGCAGAAAATTCAATAATCTATTCTTCGTCAAAAAATTTAATGTTCATTTTGACTCTAACATTAAAAGTTAATATTTTGTAAGAAGGAAAAATTTTAATTTTCACTTTAACAACTGAATCATTCAACGAATACTCAATTTTCAGGGAAATCTCATTTTTTTATTTGTCAACGTTTTTATTCGACAAGAAATATTTCATGGAGATGATAATGGATTGTTGTTATTGTTTAATGAAAAACATACTTTTCATAATTAATTTTATTGCTGCGGTGAGTACGAAATGCACCCAACGTTCTCCCGAATATCATTTAACTCACAACAAAAAGCAAGTTAAAAATAAATTGCCGCAAAAAATTGTGTCAATGATGAATAGTTAACAATAAAAGTCGTCATATTCAAAGTTCAGTAACATCTTCCAACTTTGGACATCGATTATGTACGTTTAACGATGTACAGCTTTTATTATTACTTTTTGTCAGACGCAAAAAAGATATTCACATACAGTGTAAGTTACACTTTGAAATAAGAACGCAAGTGGTTTAGACCTTATTTTTTATTACCTCAATTTCAACACGTAGTCATGCAATCGCACCACTTTTAAACCTAAACAAAATATCAAGGAAGTACAAAGAAAATTAATTATGCGATTTTCCACGTTCAACTTGTCTTAAACAACTTTACAGCGATGAAAATAATCTGGAGTAAAAATAGATCCTTGCAAAGAGTTGACTAACGTTTTTAAACTCAGATACCAACCGAGCGCACTGTGGATAATTTTTTTTAAATTGAAAAAAGAATTTCTCAACAAACTTATGAATTGCATCAGTACAATTTTTCTGACCGATACCTATGCTGTTTACAAAACGTCTATAATCTATATCTATAAAACCAAACTTTGAACTATTGCATTCAGTTTCAAGCTATGATAGATTTGTATCCCAGAGAAAATGTTGATCGGGAAAGATGAAAAACTGAAAAATAAAAATGAATATTTTTTTATTTTAGCTGTCCGGCCTTGCCATCGTCTCGGTAGCAGCGCTGGGCATGAAGAGTTTGTTGCCACCGGTAGGATTTTTGACCATGCCATTCGTCAGTAATTCAGCATGGACTTTGATTGTCGTTGGTAGTATCATCTTCGTTATCGCCTTCCTGGGATGCTGCGGAGCCATTCGCGAAAGCCACTGGATGTCCATCACGGTACATTTTTAACATTTATGAAATTTTAATTCAAACTATAATTTTTAGTACTTTAAACTCAACATTTTTCCGTTCTTGTCTAATAGAAATGTTATTTTCTTACAGTATGCCATGGTTTTGCTCACGCTCCTTGTCGTCCAAGTCGCAGTCGCCATTTACCTGATTGTCCACGTAAAAGAAATTGATGAAAATTTCATTGATAAGCACTTGAGAGATGTTTTCAAAACGTACAACGTAAATCAAGGAAGCAAGACAATCATGGTTGACGCACAAACTTGGGTAATTAAGTTGTTTATAAAGTTGATTAGTTGATTTTATAAAATGTTGTACCTTCGTTAATTAATTTGGTGATTATTGTATCGTAGGCCCACTGTTGCGGTGTCGACGGCTATCAAGATTTCGTGAGAGAATACAACACTATTCCTGGAAGCTGCTGTAATAAAAACAACGATCTGTCGTGCTCAGTAGGTACTGACAAAATCTACGAGGTTGGATGCAAATCAGCATTGTACGAATATATGCAGCGATATGGAAAGTACATAAGTATTGCAGGCATCTGTCTTGGTGGTGTCGAGGTTAGTAAAAATAAGAATTAAAGTAAAAGAAAAAATTGTTCTGCATTCATTTATATTAATTTCGATATTTCTTTTGCCAGCTGTTTGGAGTTATCTTTTCTCTGTGCTTGGCTAATTCAATCAAGAACAAGCACCGACGTGGATACGAGGTTTAAAAAGCAAACAACATCAGCAACATTATACCTGCCAGGGAATGTATTCAATGAACGCTGTAATTCGTCCTCTTCCGTCGATGCCGTGTTAAATTTCTGCAAATTTGTACAACGCGGTTATATATAAAACTTATATATATTACCTGTTCAGTTTCGTCAACGAAAAGATCATTTGAATATAACTTCCACTTGCAGTTAGCAATGTTCTTGAAGAGTTAAAGAAGTTCATTATAAAATACATTTTTTCATTCTTTATTGTTAAAAAATAAGTTCGTTCAGAATTGCGGCCAACGCAAAGCGCTATATATACATGTACTTCATTTAATGTTATATATAGAAGTTAATTTTTATATGGAGAGTAGGAGATATGTAGCCATCATTGAAATGTCAACGAACACAACATTTATTTACAATTTAGTTACACAAGATCTGCATAAACTTTTTGATACTAACGTCAAGTTATAGTTTTTTTAGTTATCCCCATACTGTTAGTAACCTTCTGGCTCTTGCGTCAACAAAATTGAACGAGTGTTTGCATCGAGCACTGAGTGCAGTAGTTGACGTTTGCTGTTGCAAATGATATTTTTTTGTCAGATGATTTAAGAAATAAACGTGTAATTTGATATTCAAATTATAAATAATTTATTTATTTTTTAGAGGCCATTTTGTCAAGAATATCTTTGTTATAACATACCGTAAAACTGAACCACGATTTGTATTGTACGCAGATATGTGTAAAATAATGATTTATAATGGTAATTATAGTAGTTACTCATAAAATTATTATTTTTTTTAAATGTTGTCAATAATAGAACTCAATAAAACAGATACAATTATTCAGTTTGTTATTGAGCGACTTATTTCAAAATTTGCAAAAAAAAGGTTGCGGTCTTTCATAACAATAATAAAAAACTATCAAATTTTTTAACAAACAAGGGAGTCCCGCGGTTTGTGTTCCGCGCGGGACCTCGTTATAGAACATTAGAAAAAAAGAAAAATTTTGTTGTTTTTGTTTTATGCGCAAATTTGCAGCTTCTGCAGTAGATTTCGTGGCATCATTGGATGCGTATGCGCAGTACATCCTGGAACGTCATCGAGTGATCTTCCGCAGTAGATCACGTGGCGTCCATGGATGCGCGTGCGCAGTAGATCTCGTGGCGTCATTGGATACGCATGCGCAGTACATCCTGCAGCGCTTTCGAGTGAACTTTCGCAGTAGATCTCGTGGTGCTATTGGATGCGCGTGCGCAGTGACCAGTGAATCCCGCGATGTCATCGAGAGCACTAGCGACGTCATTGGACCTGCAGCCGAAGTAGATCGGCTAGATCTAGATAGATATTTCTCTATTTCTATCAGTAGATATTTCTAATTGAAATGTTGATTCTTCAGATTTTTAACTAATAACAGATTTACTCATTCAAACTGGATAAATCAATTATTTTAACTGAAGGAATGAAAACTTTTCAAGAAATTTTTGTTAAGCAGTCTGCTTTGTGCAGTGTTTCCTTATGTCATACTGAATTGTCATTGAATTCGAACTTAGAACCACGAGAAAATAATTGGAGGAAAATGTCTACCATAAAACTCTACTTCAATGGAAAAATGAATAAAAGAAAATATAAATCAGTTTTTTATTTTTTATCTAATATACAATTTTGCACTTGTTCACTTATGAGTTAGACAAAAATTATAAAAATTTATAGGATAGCTGCGGCTAATCTTGTTTGGTTTTCGATTATTACATATTTTTAATGTGAATAGGAAAATTTCATTATTTCTAATGGCTCATACTACAATTATTGGAAAATTTTTCCTAATAATTAATTTGGCACGTTTGACACATCTGAATTCGAGCAAAATCACACAAAAACCGCCATCTTCTTTCTAATTTGTAGGAAAGGAATATATATTTTCTTCCTTCAAGCATAATGGACTATCTTATTATCAATCAAAAGTACACTGTTTTCTATTTTTCGGTTAAATAAACTGGAATTTCAAAATGTATTAATGACATTAAAAAATATTGATAAATGTATTTTCATTGATTGGTGCTATCTAAATATTAATTAAACTCAAAAATTAATGAGCTCGAAAGTAGAGGATTCGTCATAAATTTAATGGCTTAGCGTTAAATATTTTCTAAATTTGTCAACATTAGTGCGAGAGGTGGTAGGAACAATACAAGTTTTTAGTCAATAATCAGTATTCAGTCTCATTAGGTGACATTGACTTGCAACATTCAAAAGTATTTTTTGTGACATTTAGTTTGTTCTATTTGAACTATTACTGAAGTGAAGGATTCTTGGTGGACTCAAAATGGACGGTTGTTCGTTGTTTATGAAATATGTTCTTTTTATATTTAATTTCATTATTGCGGTAAGTAAATAATCCACTAAAACTGGACTTCAACATAACTATATAATAATTTTATGACGGAGAACAAATCGATTATAAACAGTTGGACATGATGGATGGTTAATTATAAAAATTGCATTTGGAATTTAATTACATTGTCCGACTTTCGTACTGATTAAAAATTTTTTAGTATTTTCAAAGTTCTGTAAATGAATAAAAAACACCTTAAACATGAGTAACAATTTGATAAATAATTAAAATCATTATTTTCCAAGTCTTACTGTTCAGTTTGTTTTTTTTTTTAGTTCTATTATGAATTTCTTAACGATTTTTTAACGAAGATTTATGGTTTCGAGGAAAGTAATTTAGCACCAACATTCGAAAGCTTAATGTCACTAAAAGTTTCTTCACGCAAAATGGTAGCAAAAAACATTGTAAAAACCACAGAATTTTTATGATTAAATTTGCGTTTCAGCTTTCTGGCCTCGGCATCGTAACGTTTGCAGCGCTGTCATTAGCGGAAGTAAAGCAAGTGGAACATTTTTTGGACGTAGCTTTCGTTCGTAATGTGGCATGGCTTCTAATTGTTATTGGTGCCATCATTTTCGTGATCTCCTTTTTCGGATGCTGCGGAGCTATCTATGAAAATCGCTGCATGACCATGACGGTAATTTAGTCCTCAACACTCAATTTTAAATTCATACAATATCAAACAGAACTTGAATTGAAAGTTTTTAAAATAACGACTGATAATGTTTATTATAACGTATATTTCTAACGTGAAAATAATCGGAATTAAAAGTTTTGAATATTTTTCAGTATGCTGTAATTTTACTCACCCTTCTGGTTATTCAAATTGCATTAACTGTCTACTTGATAGTGACTGTGAGTAACACTGTTGAGTTTTTCGAACAAAATATTTTGGAACCCTCATTTAATTCGTATGAGCAAAATGGAGCAAGCCCAATTCTTGATAAATTGCAGCCTTGGGTAAATTAAATTGGTTATGAACAGTTTAAAATAGGATTTCATGAAATGTTCTGGTTAATTAAATTTGTATTTCTTGTATTGTAGGGAAAATGCTGCGGTATTAAGAGCTATAAAGATTTTGTTAAAAAATACCAATATATTCCTGGAAGCTGCTGTAATAAAGACGTGAACCAAAGATGCAATTTGTATTTGGATCAAGTCTACCATGACGGTTGTGGAACAAAACTAAATGATTTTTTGCAAGAACATGGAAAGTATTTCAACATTGGAGCCATATGCTTCGGCGTTTTTGAGGTATGTTTAGCGAAACAAATTATAAATATTATAAATTAGAAAAATACTTTTTATTATTGACTTCGACTAACATTAATGATTTCTTCTAGTTTCTTGGAGTTCTTTTTGCTCTGAGCCTCTCTCGTGCCATCAAATACGAACTACGTGAATACGAAATTTAAAAACCTACGACCACTTATCATACCTGCCAGGAAGTGCAAGTTTTTAATTTCTGGAAACGGATAGGAGACAGTTTACAATTATTTACATTTATGACATAAAATAAATTTTTCATGTAGCATTTCGACAATAGATATAAATTCTGATAGACATAATTATGTAGGCTCAAAAAATTAAGATAAAAAATGTAAACAATAGAAAAAGACAAAGAATATAATCTTGAGATTTTTAAACAAAACGGCATACTTTTGAGCTTTTTTTATCACTGCCCAAAATTCAGTAGACAAAATGCTGCGGGTTTTCACAACAGTTCTCAACGTAATAATTTTTGCAGAAAAATAGCTAAACAAGGTTTCACAAATTTTCAATAATTGTTCAAGATAACTTTTATCTGGTCAAACAGCACGTTTCTAGGACTCTTTTTTAACTTCTATACTATACTCAAGAATTGCCTAGAAGGATGTGCGTTATTTTAAGATTTTCTCCCAATATTGAAACATTTCACTCCGGGATAGTCTTAATTAATCCGTGTAAATTGTCATTCAGACTTAACTTAAATTGTTTTACGAAAAATAATGACTTGATAAAATAATGACTGTCAGATGATATCAATGTATGCCTTGTCCGATACTACATGTGAATGTTTGCTACCGCTTCCAAATGACAGTAGTTTATTTATCTTTCTCGAGACAAATTTGACTGTTGTATTCATTTTTACATATTTTTAAATATTGTCTATGAAATAAATGATCAATGCTTTACTTTATATCGTCTTGTTTTTTTAATTTTTCACTTGTTACAAGATCAATTATTGGTTACCAAAAGGGAACTTATTTTCTGATGAAAATTAAAAATTTTTGCTATTTTTAAGGAATCTGCAGGCAAAATTCTCAGTAAAAAAATAACCAGAAACAGTTACAGAAAAGTTTTAAAACTAAGAAATTGGTTTTAAAGAACAAAAGTATGTTTTTTTCTTTGAGTAAAGATTTTATTGAAATATAAGGAATCTGTACCAGACAGAACTAAAATTACTGTTGAATTTGGTTCTACCGGGGTTCACATATCGTATATACCTGCTAGCAGTTGCGTTATTATCGCATCATGATTAATATATGTAGAGATTGACAGACTATAAGTACAGAAACAATATTGAAGGTACGCATACAGTCTATCCTCAAAATCTAAACCTAGGAAAGATTTTGTCTCGGTATACATGATATACAACTTAAATTAATTCGTGATTTTATTTACAAAATTCGTACAACAAAAAGTCTTCTACTTTTATGACGCTAACGCATCGCCGGTTACGCAAATGGATTTGCAAATTATGTACATTTATACAATTTCGTTTTCCAAACAGTTACTTATAACAATTCATGTACACAAAATACAGTGATCAATTATTAAAAGATTTCATTTGCGCATATAACTAAGTTTCACATTGTAAAACAATGAAAAATCAATGTCTGCATTTACAAATGATAACATTTTTTTTCAAATCATTTTTGTTTTTTGGTTTCTATACGTATGAAGGTTGTTCAACATAGATTTTTTAAATAAATTAAAGTTAATAAATAAAACTCAAATCGAAAGTCTTTGATTAAATAAATAACTATGTACAATTTCTTTTGAAATATGAAATGGAATTTAAATGCGCTCCAATTCGTTAGAGTCGAAAACAAAGAAATATTGTTGGGCGTTGATAAAATGATAAAATTTTTGCATGGATGTCATGAATTTTCAATTGACACTGAAAATTGACATGCCTTATTTTTCTTTTTTAAATGTTTAAAATGAAAATGTCTTCTTTACAGAAATATGCTTGACATATTTACTAGCTCATTTTTGGTTTGTCATGTCCACTACTTAAAATATAGTAAAATTCATTTGCGTTAGTATCACATAATGCTATTTACACGGCTTAGAACATGTAGATTTCAATGATATTACAATTAAGATGATGGTAAATATGTCGTACAGAAGTGTTAATGTTCTTTTCAAACTTTGTGACTTCAATTTTTGATTCTCAATTAAAGATAATGTTCATAAAGTGATATGGATCAATAAAATAATCATTTCGTTTCCATAAAATTCATAAATTCAAATTGTTCACCAATTAGCAGTCTCAAAAAATGCTGGATAACATATAAAGTTTTCGTGTCTCATAAGAGATGGTTGGTTTTATCTTGGACATGATTATAGAGGAAAATTAAAACATATCACAAAAATTTAAGCGCGCAAAATGACAAGATTGCATTACACCTTTTGCATTACATCATTGAGGTTCTACATGTAATTTTGTTCCGAATTCATAGAGCCGAGGTTTAAATTCAGGAACATACATAAAGGAATGAAAAAACATGGAAACTGACGAGTTTCAATACCCAAAGAAACACTTGCGCGTTTCAGCTCAGTCATGATTTTTAATATTTAAGACGCACTCGACTCTTTGACATTTATATCCGAAAAAAGCAATTGAATTAAACTACACAGGTGTTTTGCTAAAACTTGCTTCGTGTGAAAATAATTTTTTATATGTACAATTATCTGATAAACATTTATACGAGTGTATATACATACATGAACCTGTTGGGCCTCCAAACAATCATTCTTATCAAAAAAAAAGTCGTACTAATCGCGTACATAAAACGTACAAATAAATACTTAATCACGGTTTGTTCTCACGTGCAGTGCGCGTGCCGCATCGGCAGAGTCGGCAATTCTCAAAACATTTAACTGTGCAAACTTAACAAACAAAACAAAACTATAATTTAATCTAAGACAAAATCAGTGCTTCAATTATCAACAAAGAAAAGTTTACAAAAACTGCAATAATAATCAACGATCAATCATCATTACTGTCGCATAAAGCCCTTCGTTCCAGCAACTGTTTGCTAAGCAAGCGACCAGTTTCAGACTCTCTATCGCTCGTTATACAAACTTAGGAAACACCCAATTCTCTATCACTCATCGGTGGTTTGAACAAAAAAACCAAAATTATTTTCGATTTTAAATTGGTCATTTTCGGCAATCGTGTATTGTTCATTTGTGCCAACAATTTGTTCTCGTCGCATTAGTAAACGTCACTCTTGGGGTCTCTCTCGCGAAAGAACCCTTTTTCAGTCTTGCACTCCCTGATGGTCACTGTTTTGAGGTTCACAGTGACGTCGGTGATGAAAACCTGATCAGCCACGGGGTTTCGCGCGTGCCAGTAATCCGTGCCAGGACTCAGCAAAGGTACATAGATGTCAGGTTTAATGATCTCCGTTTGCTTGCTGGAGGTATTGTTGTTCAAATTCGTGATGTTGTTGTTTGTCAAAGTGTTGTTATTGTTATTGTTGTTGCCGCTGCTGCCGCTGTTGTGACTATGGTGGCCGTTGACCACTAGAGGTAGTATCCTGTTGTTGTTCGTGTAAGAGTCTGTCGGGTTCGGAGACTTGTGTCCGTTTGTCTCCGTGATCGCTGTTTGTTTCTCTTTCTGCTCCAGGAGCCTCTTTTTCGTCGGCTGTTCCAGAGGAGTGTCGATCTCGGACGAGATCGACGTAGGAGGTGCGCGAGGTAACGAAGGCGGAGGTCCGTGCGGAACGTCTGCTTCCGCTCGTTTCTTTTCTTGCGCTGCTGGCGCTGGGGTCATTGGTACGGCTGGAGCTGGCTCTTCAGGAGTTGACTTCAGGCTCGACGAAGAAGGCCTTTTTCCATTTGGTTTGTGGTGCTGCAAAAAATATCACATTTTCATTATAAAGCTATCAAATCAAATCTACTGTTTTAATCTAAACTGCCTTTTTAATTGTTTGCAGAAGTTTTTGTCGTTTATGATCGCAAATAGATGACGTCAATGCTACTTTATATTGGTACTTTTACATTTCACAACTCGCCAGTAACTGGAGCGCTAATCCTCTTACAAATGAAGGATCTTTAAGTAGTGTAATGAAATATTATGCTCACATGATAAGAAGCCGAGTTGCCTTTGAGCGGCAGTAGCCTGGGAATTTTGTTGGGTGACAAGTTGCCGATCCCGTTTGTAGGACTGCTTGTGGTTATGGTGACTCCAATTTTGCCCGACTCTTTGCTCAATACCTCAGCTTTTCTTTTCGTTCCGGCTGGCTCTCTGGGAAGAAGGGGGATGTCCACGCTGCTGTCCGTGTCAGAGTCAATGAAGTTTGGAGTCACCAGTTCCGGAGGAATCGGAGACTCGTGACCGTCCAAAGAACTCTGTCGGGTGTCTTCATCGTTTCCAACACTGTTCAACCTGGAAGACTTTTCCGTTGACTCGTCCTGACTGTCTTCTCCAACCCTTTCGTCTCCGCCTGGTTCTTCTTCTATTATCAGATTCGCAAGCACTTGCTCCTGTAAAATATAATTTTTCAATCAGAAAATTTGAAGTACATTTTCGTTATTTTTTATTTTTCATAGATTCAAACAAAAATTTCAAACAAGTTTGAACGATGATTGATAAATTTGTGTTTTATTTTTTTTCTTTATTCTTTTGAAACGAGATGTAACAAAGCAATTGAAATTTGACTAATGGATTCTACTCACGTTGTATCTGGTGTCCCTTCGTCTGGGCCTCCTTGTGACCCCATCACTTCCTTTTTGACTCTCCTCGTACAATTCTATTAACCTGACGTCCAAAATATTTTCTTCTGGTTCCCATGTGTTATATCTGGAAATAGAATCATACTTTTTAACAAAAAATCAAACGGTGAATAGGGGAAAAGAAATCTGAATGGATAAATAGATCAACTCGATGAATATTTATTCATTCACAACTGGTGCAGCGAAGTAAGTTAATGTTGTATGTTATAATGAGTGATATTTTTTGATCAGTTATAAGCAACGTTTTTATGAATACTTTTCCTTAATGCTTTTTGATATGTTGGTCATATAAAATGAGTTAGATTGGAGCTCGTAAAATTCTAAAATTAATTTTGAATACTTTTGGATGATTTCTAATTAATAAGTGTTTAATGTAAAATTCAATTTCAATTATCTTGAACCTCCATATGTGCGAGAAATATAAATTTTCAAATTGCCAAAGATTTATTTGGATCTTTAAAATTTAAATGAATGTCCGATACCTGGAAAATGGTCATTTAAATCTCTTTCCTTTGGAATCTTATCTTGAAATGCGGTTTCACGGAGAGAGAAAAGGGAGTCTTTCTTTTTGTTGTGAGTGAACAAATTGTATAAATCAAATCTCAAGAATGGTTTGAAAAAGCATTGGGAATAAATATTTTCCGGTTTGAAGAAAATGGTACATGATCTTTTTCGTCATACGGTTTTACATAACACAGGCAATATGATCGATAAATTACGATCATGAGGTAATAAATTTTCTTTATTTTTTTAAAAAACTTTTGTAAACAACCTTCACATAATGATGAATTTGGAATGAAAAGTCGTAAGTATAGACGAGTACTTTTTTTCAAGGTTTTACGCCTGTCAGAAATCATGACTTTAGGGTCCTTTACAATAATGAGATAATTGGTAGAAAAAGAGAAAGTACCGTTAAGTCATAAGCGAAGTTAAAAAAGTTAAACACATGGTAACCGTCATAGTTACTCAAAACTAGTAGTCCTCTTACATGTGTTAGACATAATTCACGACATTGTACGCTAATAAAACGTCTTGTTAATTTTTATGGGATCTGATGATGTAGCGTTTAGAGAATCGGTTACAAGCTCTTCACTCAGTTTTTATAACGAAATTTTATGGTAAATTTTATTGATTTACTGCATTTTTGGCAAACTAGATACTTACTTTTTACTCCAGCCTTTCCATTTGACAAAATATTCAACTTTGCCCTGTAACAAACAAGTTGAAATATTGATTAATATCAAATTAATATTTAAGTCTTGTTTGAACAACATATTATTTTTCGACAGAACAAGATTTTTTATCAGCATTATGATTAGCTACTAGCAAAAGTTAGTTCAGTTCTCATTTGGAAATACGGATAATCGTTATTCTACATAGCAAGCTGAATTTCAAGACGAGTATTTCTATCGTTCACTCGTAACAAAAATGCATCTACCAGCATCATAGTTTCGTGACACAGAGCTACAGATACAATCGTGTGACCCTTGTTTCAACCAATGTCTGGTTGGATAGCGGGATTCGTATCGCTAAGGCTTGACTTGGAAACTTTCGACTGATTCAAATCTGTATAATTGATTTAGCTAAATTCCTACTTTTTTTGAGTTTATTGTAATAATAAGAAGCAATTAAATAAAGTATTGTTGTGAAGAAGACGACGTGGATACTCAGAAATCAATCCGTTTGACACAACGAAATTGTCACGCATGTGCTAAGATCGATAAAACGGGTGGTGTCAATTCTGGATTTTTACGCTCATTGGCTGGGAGCCAGCGAGTTCAGTTTCGCCGGCAAAACACGCTGGCCGTTGCACGACAGTTTAAAAACGGCGGCATAAATTATATGAACACAAGGTCGACGGGTCGGTCCGCTTGAATCGTTTGCTGTAATGACAACGTAACGAAGTTTCCAAGCAAAAATGTGTCTTATGAATGAACTTTCCCTGTTAGATTTCTTACTGTTTTCTTGGAAAATTGTATTTTTGGGTTGACTGTGATTAATTAAAAAGTATTTGGATCGGTAGTGACCTCTAAGTTTCTTCTAGTAAAGTGAATATTATATCTGTTATGTAGAATATATCTGTTATTTTAGAATAATTTAGATATTATTTCATAAAATAATATCAGCCATATATTATCACTATGTCAACAATGTGTAATTTTATCGTGTGAATTTATTGTTGAAGAATTTTCGATAGTTAGTCAGTATATGATCGTCTTTGATAAAGGTACCATTTTTGTCCTTTATTTCAGAACTAGAATAGGTAATAAACAAAAGTCTTTAAAGAATTAGTATAAACAAACGAGTTTTTACACGTGGAAGAATTGAGTTTGAAATAACATTTGGAAAGCGATAACTTTTCAAGTTATGTTATTTTTGTTGTATTTTTCGTACAATGCCTGTCTTGTTATTGCGAAAATATATACAAAATTTCTCGGTGATATGATAGTGTTAGTATAATAAGTATATAATTTTGTCTCGAAGTATTTTTACAGTTTGTAAGAAGATTTTATATATGATATATATGATATATGATATATATTACAATTATTGTGTCATTATTTTATTGTCGATTTAAAACTAGATTGACTGTTGATCGGCGGTCATTGTGTGTAAGAGCATAACTTGACTTTTAAGAAGGGCGCGTACTGTTGTTGAATAATTTGGGAATAATTACAACCTATTGTTTGTTATTTATTTCTGTTTAACGTTTTTTGTTATGGTTATTTCAACCGCAGCTCGTTATCGCCACCGGGGTTTTAGCCCAAATGGTTATCTTGTGGGACTGTGTCCAGTGGTATTGGGACAATCTTTCGATTCACGGTTTCACTGGATCATCAAATTCCACGTAGTATCGATGGGGTCTTATCTCAAGCTTTCATGTATATATTCTTGGCCCTCTGTTCAAAAGCCAGTTCACTCTGGAGACCAGTTCAGTTCGCGTCTGTGGAGGATATATTGTGAAGTTCACAGAAATATCAAGAAAGTTTAAACTTTGTACTATCATAGAGAATATGTCCTTGATTATTGTGTAAAACTTTCAGTCACTTTGTGTGAAAAGTGTCTAATTTTCGTGAAATAATTGTTCAAAATCTGATGTTTTTGAGGTTACGGATGACATTTTATGGCAACTATTGACAGTGATTTCTCGAATATATTTTTACGTTTATAATTATTTTCTACTCCCTGGTTTTGCAGTAACTTATAAATTAAAGCAATAAATAAATAAACAATGATACATGTACAAAACCAAGTATTGATTAGATAAATCATTGTCTGTAGAGCGGTATACACGAAATGATTTTCTAAATTAACAATTTTGCTACATTAACCTATTCAGGATTTATAAATGTTTGAGAATCAGATAAAATAGAAAAAGGGAATGTTCGAATCTAGAATTTAAAAAAAAGGATTTAGTTTCTTTTTTAAATTTTTGAATGCTTAACAAGTTTGGAAAATGCCTCTAAGGGAATTTTTCGATTACTCAAGTTTAACAAAGATGCAACATATTAACAAAGATTGTGCACAGCAGCGGCTTATGAGCGCCAGAAAATTTAAATGCGTTTTTTCCGAAACAAAATTTTTGAGTAAGCGGTGAAGCATAACTTGTGATACAGTTATTAGATCAACTTCTAATAAAATGGTATTGTTGCATGCTTGGGGTTCCGTATTTCGAAATAGATGTCGCATCGGTCAATTGTTTACGTCTAATTGACAACGGACGTTGTCAACAACAGTCTTAGTTACAAAGTCAAAGAGTAAAGACGTATATCTAAATAAAGTTTATGTTCTTGTTCGTTTTTTTATAAAAGCGTGTTATGGTTTCTCGAGTCTCGTGTGTAACAGTATATAATCGGAATTAAATTGCCTCGGTCCTGAATCCCTTTAAATTTTGAATTTGTAGCAATAAATAGTTTTAAAAGGTGCTTTTATGGAAAAACTAAGGTAAAAATTAGCACTTTTTAAGAGAGATTCGGGGTTGAGGGACAATCTTAAATCAAACTAATATTGCTATATTTGATGTTTCGGATAAGTTTACAACCCTCGGTGCTTCGCCGCGCAAGTAGATGCACGTCGCGCGTGTCCTCAAAGACTCGTTGCTAGAGCCGCCATTTTTTATTTTTTTTGAAATTTTTTTATTTCCTCTTTCAACAATAAAGAAATAATATAAAACCATGTGTCCTACATTATTTTTAAATGCCCCGAATAAATTAGTGAAAATGCTCGTTTTCTCGAAAGCTAGACCGAAGCCTTCTCTTATGTTGGTTGGACAAAATTTTATAAATGCAAGATCCTTCACTGTTACTTTATTTTAGTCATACAATTGTTTGATCTAGTCGCAATAATATTCGCTTCGTATACATAAGATACTATGTTTCGCAACAGGGACAAGAGGGGCCATTTCTTGAGGATAACTTTCGACGCTGTGCTCGAGGGCTCTGAGAAAAATCCGAGGGACCCGGGAGCTCCGAGAGAGTTGGAAGTTAATCCGAGAGATAGTGGACCTTCTTGTTCATGATTACAAATATACTTTTCATCATAACGAGATGTTCGTTTTCGTCCGAGCACCGTTGTTTCTATCCCATCACGTAAACAAGTATTTCTTGTAGCGGTGTAGAGAACAAAAATACACAATTTTAGGCAGGTATGATGGAGATATCTTTTCATTTTACATTTTTATCGATTTACTAAAATAATTCAGAGAAGTAGGCATGATATGATGATTGACATAACAAGCAATTAAAAGTGTTTTCGTTCAAACAGTATATACAGCACAATCGAGACGTTTTTGTTTCTTCTTGTTAATTACGAAATAAATTAGTACTCGTCATGCAATTATTATTGTAACGTGCAATGATTATAGGCCACGCGTTCATACGTGCTTCATACGAAAACGTTTACAGTCTGAGTTTTTGATCGTTTCCATCGTATGATTATTTATTTAATATATTTATTCGATTAGTTCAGAAACATGCAAACACTGTTAAAACGTTCTTAATGCTTATGCTAATGTCAAGAATCTATGATAAGGAGTCTTCCGTCCTTTTGTGATAGTTCGAGCATCTGCTATTTCGTTTCCAGGTCACATGATCCTTTATCCCTTCAAATTGCTGCAACGGTCGAATTTACGAAGTTTTTCATTTTTAGATTGTTTTTCGCTTATAGTTCTACTACAAGTTGTGTACATTAAATCTACAAAGTTCAGTACAATTGCATGTTTGTGTTCTACGTTTTTGAATTTATGAAGTTATTTTAGGCATTCAGAGTGAGAGTAGATTGTAGCTTAGGTTGCGAGTTCATAGCGTGTAAGCGGCATGCGTATCATTTGAAATTCAGCACTAAATCCGTTGGTTTTGCTTTGTTCCCTCAGAAAAAAGTGGACTTGAATTCTAGTGTGCTTCTTGCTAACAAGTATATGCGAAGGCAAAGCAACATCCGTTGGCATTTAACGTTTATACGTTGTACGGCACGACACTCAGAATAAATCAGAGAAGGAGGGGCAAAGAAGCAATGGAGTGGCTGCGAGTTTGTTGGATGGTGGGGTAAGAGAAACGATATACGGATGCACAAACAAAATCTTGTTCTGTCGGGTGGCGCCACAGACGGCAACAAGCCGTACTACTTTGCTTACCCGTTTTTCTCGTTTTTTCATAATCCTTTCGGCGGCGTAAACTCTGTCGCCGAGCTCCATGATTGATTACTGTTCGGGATTTAAATATCCAAATAAAATCCACTTTTGCTACTGATGTTGCTTATGGGCTAATAATAAAAAAAGTTTGACACTTTAATCCATAGGTAAAATCACTTGTGAAGCGTCAATTATCCCAGTGCAATCATGTGCTTGTGCGATGGGAATCACTGGGAACGTTTAAAATACTAGACACTGACGATCCCAATCACGTTATCAGGGTGTTGAATTGATCCACTAATGTATTGAAGCACGTGTCACGTATTTGGCCATGAGCGATGTTTTTAGCAGTGACTCTCGTCGCGGCCAATGATTAGAGACGTCCAACGTATTAACACACAAGTACAGACGACGGCGCTATTTCGGGGCAATGCTTTTGGTTGGGTTAGTAGTGCGGCCGGCGAGTAGAGGCAAGGTTCGCGCTCTCGTGCGTGCCATCGGCGGTAAATTGTGAAAAACGACGACAAACACTGTGCCGGGTCGCTCGTGTGTCGGTCAGAGCTCAGCCCGGTGTCAACGAGGTTGCATTCGCGTAGCCACCGGCGCCAACCAACTCCCGCGGACCCGAAAACTTGTGAGTTTTCGTTGCCGTTCCGTTCGGGCGAGATCGGTCCGTGACGTCAGCGAGTCCCCCTTGCGCCGTAAACACCAAACATGGCCGTCGCGGAGCAATACGCCGTGTAAGTGCGTCCGCGTTGGTTCGCAACAAAAGGAGCGTCGCGCAACAAACACCACTTGACAGGACTCGGGATGTAGTCGCAAGCGACTTGTGGCCCCGGTTAATTGGTCCCACAACTTTCGTGGGCGAAGGTAATTTCTTAGCGAGACAAGCGGCGCGTCAGTCGCGTCCGATGTTCTCTCCGGTTCGAGGCCGACTAGAGACGAAGTCCGCCGATCTCACCTCCGAAAGCCCGGTGGACTCGTCCGACCCGTACCCGATTCACGGGTGGGGGGAGAGCGATCCAACGGTGGGGATAGGCGCGCGCGGGAGAGCGACTGAACGGACGCGCGGGGTCACACTACAGCAACGGAGAGCGTGCGCAATCCAAGAGGGGGAGCCGTCCTCGGGACAAGAAAGCCGACTGCCTGCCACCCCGGTTCCCCCTGTTTGTGTGTGTTCGCGCGACGTTGCCAAGTCGGTTTGTCGATAGTCGCAGTAAATGTCAGAGCGCAAGTTTGCTCGCTCAATCACCGGATTGTCGCCTGTGCCAACGGCCAAAACTCAATGCTTAACATCACTTTAGAACACGCGTCCCAATATCTGGCGATCATTCGAGGTCTGTCTCACAATAACTTTCCGACACTTTGAAAACCGGGACTAGACGTCCGGCAACACTGTGCGATACCTCCGCGCGATGTCCCTCGATACCCACTGTTCCCGTTAAATCACACACCACTGTTTCCACACTACGGATTCTAATCCGATATGGCGCACACTTGAAGGCTTCCCACGGTTTAATCCAAAGACCACTGGTTTCCCTCTGGGTTATGTCTCACGGACGAGCAAGCGTGCGGTCTCGACGGATTCCGAGACGAGAATGTCCTCCGCGTCGACGAGAAGAGACGGGGCCGCTCTTCTCCGTCCTTCGGTTTAAAAGTCGGAATAAAAAGTGGCAGCAGTTGCGTTCCGATTGGTCGTCGGGGTGCGCCTCAACGACGGTTGAAGCGGCGCACGTCGTCCCAGCCAATAGCAAAGCGGGGACGGTCCGAAGCGCGTCCCCTTCGCACACCGTCGTGGGCGGAACCGCTGATCGCAAAGCCACTGCGTTCGACTAGTCACCACTCCCCTCTCCCCCTCGACCCCTCGCTCTCTCTCTAACCCCTCGTTGAACTAACGCCGACGAGAACCCGTATAACGTAATTGCCGCGTACCCAACAGCGGCAGCGACGCTGCCAGAACTCCAGAGTAGGGGAGAATTCTGTCCTTGTTCGACTCACGATTTCTGTAGGACGCATCAGCGCGGAAATTGCCGCGATTTCGATAAGACCGCGCAACGGAGCTTGTGAATGCAAACCGTACTCACCGACTCGTTACAATGAGGTTTCGATCTCACTGACGCGACAGGCAGAAAAAAATGTTTTTTTTGTAATAAGATGTAGCATCTGGTGACATTGCTTGGACGATTGTTAGGGTTGTGTGAGTGTGTTAGAGAAAGAGAGACGCAAGAGGGATGTGCCCGGTGGGCATTAGCATTTAGTAAATGACGACAGTCGTTGCGGACGTGCTCGAACACGAGGAGAGCGGTGTGCGAGGTGTGGAGGCGCTTCCCCTCTCATGAAAGCGACGGTATTGAAATATTCTGGAGAGCCGCGCGCGGCGATGCCGCTTTTACGCGCGCTCTCTCTCCTTCTCGGTTGTTTGGTTCTTTCGCTCTCGTGCTTTTCGACTCTCCTAGCCTCCGTCCCGCATCGCCGCGCGCCAACTGCAGATTAACCATCAGCGTCGTTAAGACGCGCGCGGTGGTGTACCCTCTTCCGTGCGCCGAGAACCTTTTTCGCCTCCCCTATTCCGCCAAGCGCCCCGTTTCCCTTTTTTCTCTCGTCCTTTCTTTGCTTTCTCACTCTTCCCCTGTTTTCAGCCGTGGTTCACGCGTCCCTTAGGGCCAACTCGGATAAATAGGCTGCGCTGTAGATTGCGCCAATTGTATTCTCTGCGAATGCTTTTTTTTACTTCTCATCGCGCCTTTTAGCGACAACCACATGGTTATTGAAATCCTTCCGGGCGTTGAAATTACAGGATGCCCTAAATATCGCATCGTAGATACCAAGTAAAAAATGAAGCGAAAGAGTTCGCACAATTGAATCAAACTAGAAATTATAAAACGAGGTAAAGTGGGAAAATTTTTAGCCATTCTAAAATTGTCACCTCACTGCTAGAAAAGTTAACATTATACGACATAGAAGATTTGAGAATTGTTGTTTAAATTTTATTTCAGTTTGGTAATTCAATAAATAGTTGGGCGATTTCACTTGAAAATCATTTTAAGTACTGCCGGACTTGTTGCATAAATAATTGCATTTGGCATTCACAGTTTTTTGATCCCAAAACACGGTTTATTTCGTCATAAAAATCGGATTTCCCGGCCGAAATGGCCGGGAAGGATTTTTGTAAACAAATAATACTAACAGTCAACATCGCTGATCGAGCCATTTTGATCTACATACCATTTATTCATTGACATGTTTGTACGTATAGTAGAAACTATAATTTTGAAACACAAATCGACAGTGGATTTAAGGCTAAACTGCAAAGATGACTGCAGTTTCTAAGCGTAACTCACCTGTGCCCACTGTTCCGAACATTAGTTCAAAGATCGTGTTAGTTAGAACAACAAAAATGTTGAGAAACAGTGGAGGTCGCATGCGATATCAATAATCGGTACGCAAATATGAAATAGTACTTTGTATTCGCGGTCGTCATAATTTTTGCGAGTTTTTAAAGATTAACCCGTTCCTGCTATTCTTCACTTCTCAATACAGAAATACTCGATAATACACATCATTACCGCATCGCCACCTTGCAAAATCCGCACCGATATTTTACTATAAATTAATTCATAGTCAAATTCACTAAGTCAAAGTAACTCGATTGTAACTTGGCTATATTATGGCAATTTTTAAGAAAATTGTTAACGACTCCGATAAACATAACCGGTTTATTAATAAACTTTTCAAACCAATTAAAATTAGAAAAGAACAAGCTTATTATAATTAGAAAGGTCTATCATCAATTGAGCAACGTCAATAGACACATTAAAATCGACTGTTTTTACAAAACTGACGCTGCGTTACCTTAGAGCGTTGGAGGACTCTTTATCAAACAATGCAAATCTTAGAGAAAAGAAAGTTTTATAATTTACTGTTTTTAGATGAAAATTATGATGCAAAATCGGCTTCATATAGATTTAATAGAGCCTCTATGGAATAAAATAGCACGTATTTTGCTAATCATGTGCACCGATGAACTTTTTTTCTGAACTTCACTGTTTCACTTTTCGATCCAATTTTCTCAAATAATATTGTTAAGAAACCATTATTGATATAGGTAACGTCATTCCACAATTTTTTTTGAGTATAAATATGTAACTTTATCACAAAGGAATTCACATAATAAACAAAATAAACCAAAACTGATGTGTATCGGAAACATTATTAACTACCTAAAATGTTGTAAACTGTTACTTAATTTTCGGCAAAATTTTATGTGTAAGGAAGAATAGACAAAGGTAATAATCCAAGTAGAACATGTACTATTCGATCTACGTGCCAAAAGGCGATCGTCAGAATCGTCACGGAACAATGAATACAATGACCTCGTACTTAGTCATTCATTTGCAAAAGGTTTTGTGGTAGACACAGCGTTGACAAAAGCCTTGTCTTCCTTCCTATATCTTCTACCAACCGATTAGCATCAGTTTATTTCTATGAAGGTAATTTTTTGGTGTAATGAAGCGATGATATTCAGTCTTCAAATACGGATGGAAATGCGCAATAAAAGCGCCTGTTTCGTTTCACAATTATTATCAAGTTTACAATATCTAGTATGTAAAAATGAAACTTCATTTTGTATGCAAATAAATTATTATTTACTGCAATTATTATTAGATGTAAAACAAAACTCAACTACATGCAAAATAAAGTTTCGAACTTTTGAAAACAAAATAATAATATCTGATATACTATTAGAGATTGTTCGATTTCAATAAATATACCGCAAAAATTGGATTGTATGTTAAAAAAAGGATTAAGCTTTCAATGCACATTGCATATATCGACTGTAATGTAAAAACTGGAAAGTATTGATCTTATCTTTCGTTGTATTCTTAGAAATGTGTCGTTGCAATTAATTCATGATTTGTATTTTATTCTCAGAGACAATTATATTTAATTGTGCTCCTTTTTCAAAATACTCTAATTATTTCCAAAGTAATTAACGATTTTGTTATTTAGTTTTAATTTTGTACAAGTGACCGTTAGACGTTCAAAACGTGCGATATATAAGGTGCTCGATTTAGAAAACAACGTATAATAACAGAATTTATTGACGAATTCGGCGTTTCGAGACGTTGTCTGAAACACTTATTACGTATTTCTGTGGCGATTAAGAATAACCAGGGTAGTCGCACTGGTTATCGATGATTCAAAGTTTCAATTTAAACTTAAAGAATTGATCGAAAATGATGTTCTCCAATATTTAAATACCGTATCAGAAGCAATCGATCGAGAAAAGTTTTTAGGACAATAAAATTGCAGGTACAGCTCATGAAATTATTGATGTATTTGATAAACATGAAATATTCATATAAAAGCAGATTGTTTCGGTTCCCGATACTTTTACTTCAAATTATTGTTTCGGATTGAGAGTGCTTGTGTCGGTGTTTGATGCAGTCACACATTTCGATTAAATGAAACTATATAAATTAAGGCCTGTAGCCGAAAACTAATAATTTATTATAATAAATTAGTTCGATTGACTTAATTAACACACCGAATGAATGCAACAGAACACGAAAGATATACACAATTTTTCTGTACATAAATCACACGTAACATTGATCGACAAAAAATGATCGGGGTTAGGTTGTGGTCTAACATAAAAAGCTTGATCTTTAATAGTACTTTTGTACCAAGGGCAAAAGAACCGTTTCTCGCGTCTTAGCTACCTCCGGAGAGTCGGCGGTCGGCTATAAGATAATGGACTTTTTTGCCCGCGATACAAATGTTTTTTTCTTCTTACCTGTGTCGGAAAGTGCCCTTCACGCCCTCTCTGCGGTACGAGAAGTTTAATTGTTTCAGTTTATTATACGTCAACTCATTTTCGAAATTTATACGATGTGGCAATGTCGACATTCAAATGCAAGTTCGTCACGTTCAGCTTGCAAATAAGCCGCGTTTGCAATGATTTTTCGAAAATATGCTACTTAGTTTCGTTGGAACGCGACTGATTGAATTGTTTAATTAGAATGAATGCAACTGCGTTACGCACTTTTGGACATTTTTGTAAACGGGACTCAATCGCAAGCGAAACACGAAGTACTCTCCTCTTTTGCGAACGGAGATATTTCCCCGTGTAGTTGGATTCGTCATTTGAGACGATTATAGTGAGTTAAAGATTGGCGCGATTAAAATTACTACTATAAAATCTTGAAATACAACGTTAGAATTTTTAAAAATTAAAGTTGTCTCTCATCACCAAAAATATATGATAAAAAGAGTTGAATATAAAAACAAAAGCCTTTTGTTTTAATACTACAGATGAACCAAAAGATATTCTATTTTTTGCAGATTTTTGCAGACTTTTTTTGCATCATCTATTAATTTAGAAAAGTCATGACGATTCTTATTGTTTGAATTCCCACTCAAATTTTGAAACTTGTAAATTCAAATTGGTATTGTTCATTGTCTCGAAATAATTTTCTGCGGCTAGAGTTCAAGTTAATAATCAATAATAAAATAGTTTTTGGAATATTTTCGTGATTTAAAACGACTATGAACGATCAGATAATGATCAGAGCAACTCTTTCACTAAATCCATTGTAACGTTTGTTTAGTCAGGCAAATTTATCTAGCATGCATCCTGCTCAAAATGTTCATTATCCGTGTTGCAATATCACTGCAAAAAGTCACTTTTCACATTTTTTACGTAATGATTTGCTTGGTAATTTGTGAGTATTGATTATTTTTTCATTCCCTAAAATTTTTTCATGTATCCATCAATTCCAACTAGCTTATTTTTGGAGTAATTACTTTTGATAATTTTTATACGCAGTAATGGTTTTTTAGTCTAAATTACTGAAAAATCTTTGGATGAGAAACGTTTTTTAGTACTGTGGAATTAAACCAGTATTATCTACCCTATACGTATCGGGAAAAACACGGTTTCTGGTGCAGATAATATAGAAAAGAATGGCTATAAAAAGGTAAAAGGCATCCCTGTGCCAGGTATTGGCGCAAGCGGAAAAATCTATATGTACAAGAAACATTAACACGTTTTTGAGAAGCCGAAGATTATCTCAAAAGTAGGAGAAGGGACTGTATTGTTATGGTTGATAGAAATGAATTTCGATTCGAAATAGAAAACACACCAGATGTCAGAACGAACACGCACGTTGCATTAATAGGCTAATTTGATTGGACAACAACGAAAAGTGGGTTTCAACCCTGTGGGGTACGAATGGACCCCAGTGCATCTTCCAACATTTAATTCAGCAGCAAAAAGTTACAATTATATTTATAGAGTTTATATTTTACATGATATAAAAATTTCACATTCAAGCTTGACCGCTGTTGCAAATACTGGTCTTAAATTTTCAGAACAATGTAGAAAAATGTTGGAGCCTTTGATTATCCATTTTTTGTAGTACTTTTCTTTGATTTTAAAATAACTTTTATGTGAATTCTTAATTTACATGTTCAAATTTGTTGAAAATGAATAAATAAAAGGCAATGAAATACCTGGCGTTGCAATGAAAAGGAAATGTTTTTGCGCCGAATATTCTACCTGATATTTTGTACTTTCAACAATCAGTAAAACCACAAATGAAAGGCCAATCAAAGATCGCAGCGCCTTTTAGTATGGGAATTTTATATCAGTACCTTCTGTCGCAGTCAAACTTTTTTATAACCGGGGTAGTATTCTCAGTTTTACTGAACATTGAATATTTGAAAAAATCTTATCGGTTTATCACAGTTATGATATACTATAAATAACGTTCTCATATCTTCATATTTTTTATTTATCTCTCTTTTTTCATTAATTTTTTTATTTCAAATTGAATAACAATATCTAATTTTGCGTGATTAATATTCTGTACAGAACGACAATTGATATTCCCAAAAAGAAACCTGTTTTATGCGGTTTTATGCAAAATTGTTTGTGATAATGACTGTTTAGTTGAGAGTGTGAAGAAGGAGGGGGGAGTCATCGCGGCAGGTCAACCTCGTGCGAGAACAACACAAAATCGGGGTATTCGCGATTGCGCGGAGTAAAAAGTCGGGGGAAAGTGTACGGAGAAATTGAACGGAAAAATAACAAATGAAGACTCGTTAATCGTGCACGAAATACTTTCAACCGATTCGAGCACACTATCACTTGATGGTATGCCTTCAACGAAACACGATGATATTTTTTGCTATTTTTCCAAAATCTTAGTCTTACGTAAACCTAGTTTTACGCAGATCGTGGTCTGCAATTTCGGGGCAATTTCATATCATCCGTCTAACACAAGAAAATAACTGTAATTTCTGAGGGATTTGCCCGGAATATATTTCCAGTTTGAATAACTTCTGAATTAATGGGGTTTAAAGTTTTACCTGTTATAGGTCTGTGCGCTTTGTTTATAAATCTGATAGCAAGATTTAAATGAAAAATTTTAATGCGCGTTATGGAAATAGATTGCCTGGATTTAAAAAGGTTTACTACCCGCTGATAAAATTCATAACGGTGATAATGCTAATTGGACTAAAAACAATCTGATGTTTTTTCAATTTTTCTTATTATTTGTTTCAAAAGCTGGTTTCTATCACTGCTCGAAATAGTGTTCTTAGAATGCTTTTGACGTTTTGGAACACTGTCTCCTATACTTTACCGAGACCATTTTCAGAACACTTCAAATCTTTAAAACACATTTTTAGTGCTAATATTCGCGATTTCAGGCACCATAAAAACTATTAGATTTTCCTTGAATTATTCTAAGTGGTTTACGAGAATTGTCCATTACTTTATATTACAAACAACATTAGTTTTGTTACAAATAGTTCATCTTAGATCAAAAATAGTTGCGCTAAATTTAGCTCGAAATTATCTTTCCTGTTTTTAGACCATCTCATATACAGCGCGTTCATAATACCGCTTTCAAACCTTCTATCAGGCTGTCATCAATGCCGTCCAAGAGGTGGCTTTACCCACTTTGCGTCTCTGCATTTTATAGGTACAATACTTACTGCCGATTCCCAGAAGAATAACTAAATGATTTTGTTCGTGAGCATAAGCTGTATTGTTACATCATTGAAAAATGTATTGTTACATAATTTTCTCTGGAACAATTATTGAAAAAAGTATCGGCTCATAATCATATATTTCTTGTATATTTCATTTTTTCGAAGCGCAATATATTACTTCAGATGACGACTATCGCGGACAGAAATTAGTCTCCACAGCCATGTGATCAGAGCTTATTTCAAATTTGAAACGCATTTTTATCGGAATTCCTCCACAAAACACTCTTTGTTCAATATTTGAGTAGATTATGGCTATAAAAACGACCATTTTTTATCTAAAGATCTAAAGTCCAGCATGACCCCTCCTTCTTTTCTTTTAATTGATTAAGAATGGATATTGAATAGAAAGTCTCTTTCCAATTTTTCAAAAACACGCACCCTACTTGTGTACGTAGCAGATATTCAAACGCTTAAAATTCGGATCATAGAGGTTGTAAATATGTGAGGAAATATTTGCAGGCCACACATTTCTTTTCCTTCCATTAGTCCTAGTTAGTCCGGTGGTTCTTGTAATATAGATGGATTTGACAACGAAATCAAAAGGAAAAATGCGTACAGTCAGGCACGCTATAAAATTTGTCGCAACAGTTTCTTCACTTAAAAACATGTTCAGCGTTCGAAAAAAAGGAATCGGATCAAAACTAGACGATTCCTGAACTTATATAGATAATGCAAACGTGTTCGTAAACTAGTCAAGTTTATAAAAAATTAGTTAAACAAGTGGAAACGCATCCAAAAGTATAGATCGTGATATGAGCGACGAGACGTTAAAACTTTCGAGGTTTCACGTTATTCTCCTGAATTTTCAACGAAATCAGAAGAATCCTGAGAAAAATACAAAGTTTGATGTCACAACAATAGGATCAACTGTTTTTCATCTAACTTTTCTGCGCGCAAATGCGGAAAACAACAAGTTTTTTTGTAAAACTCCGACCGAGCGCAATGAAACCGAAAAGAAAAATCGCTCAAAACATTGTGAATATATACATCAATCGTTAATACGACATTAAAAATATTGTTCAAACACCACTAGAACAATTACATTTATATTATTATAACCTTTGCATAAGAACATTCTCTGTTATTAGCGCAAAAAGGTCAAAATTCATCGACGAGATTCTGGCGGCTCGGAAGTTGACCGTGACAAGCGTCTATTTTTGTGACGAGTTGTTGCTAAATTTGTTAAACAATCATGAAATCACACAAGTTACAATGTTCGCGAAAGGTTCTAAAAGTTGTTTGAACGATGCGGCGTCGTTAAGTCGCCGAAATAGCCGTTTTTTCTTTGTCTTGGCAACAGCTTCAAAGCGACGCCTCGGCGTTTTCGATGCTTTAATCAGGCGCAAACAAACATTAACAAACAGCGGGACGTTGTAATTAAGTGGGACAGAATTTATGGTAATAATTGTTGTGGAAATGGCCCTCGGCGCAGTTGGGAATGCACGCATTGATCCCTAAAAGCATGATTGAACTCGGCTATATTGCGACTTCCCCTCGTTGCCGTATTCAATCGTGGACACGGCAACGTTGTGAACAGGGCGTGGCGCGTTCCTCGTGTGTCGGAAACTTCCAGAGTTCTCTCTCCCTACGAGTGTCCGTGAGTCTCACGAGCAGACCCGAGGGCACTCGACGGCGTAAATAACTTTCGTTCGTTTGGACGCAAACACGATGATTTGCAGGATTAGAAAAAATGGTGGCGACGCGTCGATATTTCAAACTTGCCGGCCACTTTTGAGTATCAGGCGATCATGCGCACAGTAGGCGGCCTCTTTTTTTCCTCTATCAAACAAAAAGAATCGCGTGTCGACACGGGTAATCCAATGATGCGGTCTCGGCATTCACGCAGCCATTATTTTTTATTCATTTCAAGGTTTTTCACATTTTCAATCTGATTATGTTAATTTGTCACATAACAGTACGATCTGGCATTGTTCGAAAGAGCGTTTTTTTCGAATGTTTTCACAATCAGTTGGGCTTTTACGATTGGATCCTTCTTGAAACTAACGTTTTTTCGTTTTTAAAACTAGCATGCTTGGAATTGGAATGTGCAAAACATTGCTCGTAATTTCGGCAAGGTAAATTTATAAAACAGACGATGGTTTTGCACGAAGTCCGCGCATTCCGTTATAATTAGCAAGCTTGGAAAATTGATTAATCTACACGTTGGTTCGCGGTAATGAACAATTCTTCGTGTTTTGCACAATGTTTGTAAGCGTCGGGTGACGCACGTTTTGCAACATTTCTGAGATTACGACAAACAGATACTCTTGCAAATTAAGAGTACCCTTCGTGGGTTCACAAACGAAACGCCATATAAATCGTGCGCTTCTTCCGTGCAATGAGTTTCATTCCGAGTTTATTTATAGTTTCAAAACTAACGATAATGATAATACGTTAAACTTAGAAAGTCGCGATGAAAATGCTCAAACATCCTAAGAAAGAATACAAGTTGAAAGTTAAATGTCTCGTTTTATGTGCATACCTAAAGGATATTTTGCAAAAAGTTTACGGCATGATAATTATAGCGCATCTAGACGTAATGCACATGCAATGAAATCGTTCAACTTTTACTTATCATCAATATTCGAGTAAAATCGGTGCAAAAACTGTGTTTGTTTCGTTTTGTGGTTCCGAAAAGCCGCAAAATGTAAATTACGACAGACGTATATGATTATTTTTGATATATATCTACTTTTTTGAGCTTTACAAAGTGTACTTTACTTTTAAAAGTCATCAATAATAGTAAATTTTGATTTGTACAAAAAATATCCAATTGGTTGGGAAATACACTTTAGAATATATGTCTTATATATAGTGGTCTGAGCTGTACAAACGTGCTTCGAGACGATCGAGGAATGCAACACTGGATTACTCGGAACGCTTGCCGAACTCAGCGCCGCGCGCACAATACATTCAAAGCCAGCTCTCGTACGTGAGACTACGTCTCTGGCAAAAGTGACTATTTTTTATCTCGTAAACTTATGGGTCGATCGACATGATTCTTTTTGGGAAATGTTCTAAACCATTTGTCATGCCTAACTTTAATTTTTCAACGTAATTGATCCAGTAGTTTATCCAAAAAATTGAATTCAAGTTTAGTAGGTCTGAAAATTGAGCTGTTTTATTACTTGCAAATTTGCATAGTTTTTTGTTGTCTTCTGAGTTCAGATGATAGTAGTCGGTTTGTCACGCATGAATTTTGAGTTTTGTCGAAAAATTTTGAAAATCTGACCCACAATGAGACAATTTAGTTGAACGGTCGTCAATTTTCGTGCGGGAGAAGCTACTTCGAGAGGTAGAATATCGGAATAGAAATGAAAATTGCAAAAACAGTTTGCTCAATGACAAAACATTATAGTTTATGAAAAAAAAAAGTATCGACAAACAATTTCGGTTTATTTCCAAGGTTTCTCATCAGTTTCGAGAGAAAAATAGAGTTCCCGATACGTTTCGTTTCGCTTTTGTTTTCAAAATCTCAAATCTAGATTAAACAAGATCAATGATGATTCCGTTTCATCGTCTAGATATCAAAATCTCGATACGATTTGCACAAAGTCCGATATGAGTTTGTTATTTTTTCTCAAAATGCGAAATATTGTCGTCCGCAAAATGGAATTAAGTATATATGAAACAACTAAATATTCTTTATTTATAGTTTATTCGGTACGTTGCAAAAAACCATAAAAAATGGTCATTTCTCTGTGTTGCTATTTCAATGCTAATTCTCTGAGTGTTCATCTTTTCCAAGTAAAATGAGTTAAAGTTCACACAGTTCAAGATTCAGTTCCCAGATTCAATCTATACATTCGAAATTCATTCATTACTATCGTAGTAACAAAACGAGCCCGTTATACTTTCATCTTGTTTTCACATTTACAAACCGTAACAAAAGTATAATCGATTGCTAATTGACGTGGTTTAAGTACAAAATAATGAGGCGTTTCGTTTGAACAAAACGATTTGAAAGCGCGCGATCAGTTCGAATCATCATCAATTGCAGCGTGAATTTCGTGTCCCCTTCTCATTGGTTTATAAATCAATGCACGCGCGACGGCAGCGACCGCCAGCTCTCCGCATTCTCTTTCACAAAAGAATATATAACATAACGAACTGGCGCGCAAAGCCTTGGGCCGAACTTTCTGACTGGACTGTACTCGTACCAGCCACGATCCGCCCGAAAAGAAATAAACGAATAACCTACCAGCGGCTGTCCGTCCCGTTTATTTTTCTGCTGATGGAAACATTTTCCGTTGGTCGCGCAGTTTCACGCGATGCGTTTTTTCCCACGGCTGAAAAGTCATTTCCGAGTCGTACAGTGGCTCGCGTTGTCAAATTCGTCACGTGCAGCAGCACTTTTGCATGCAACAGTTCGTTCATTGTGTTTAATTAATGGACGTGCAGCACGGACGTGCGCGTTGCAGTCAATGATAACATTCAAGCAGACGCTTGTGTTTATGCCACACAGTCCACTTTATTTGTAACTTTATTTTATATGCACATCGCAATGATAATACAGTTTGCGTAATCAATAGGTGCCGTAAGTCAAAAGTTTGCACCAAGTTACATAATTGAATTCAGCTTCGGCTGTGCATCCAAAATATGAGTTACAAATAATATGCAATTTCAATTACAACAACACTCTCAAGCTGACAATATTTACTTGAGTTTCATCTAGATTTTCCTTGTAATTGTGTTACGTTTTAGGCTACTTTATGTAGGTTGATTTAAAATGCAAAATCTTTGCAAAATATGCTAAAAATATTCCATGCAGAACTTATTTTCCAAGTCTTATTAAGTCTTTAAATCCCAAATAACAGATGTTTTAGTATGTTCATCCATGTTATTTACGAAAATGGAATTGAAAATGAAATTTTCAGAAAAGAAAGGGTTTGAATTATATCGAAATTATTACAAAATGATAGGGATCCATTCCTGGGATACAAATGATAGAACTTTGTAAACCAACTTTTCTAATTGTGATTATATCGTAAAATACGTTGATGCAATGTGTCTTGGGACTGGAAAGCTTAATGAACAAATGGTTCGACTAAAAAACGCGTTGAATGATTTGAAATGTTGTCACGAGAGCTCGGTTTGAAAGACAAAATTCGTGATTAATAAACACAAAATTACTATTTATAAAGGCTAATGAATGTCTTTCAAGCGCGTTAAAAGCGTAGGATCCGAAAAGATTTTCTCGGGAAAAATAATTATAATGAAAGTTTCAAAGGTTTCCTGTAATAGGTATCTGAAAATGGACTTTGTAGTTAACTGTTCTTAGAGAAAAAATCTTTTTTTGTGTACTCATACAGCTAGTTGGATGTTAATGAATTGGATATCATAACGGGGTAGTTGTTTGAAAATTATTTCGTATAATAATAAAAATAACTATTTTACGCCGTATTTTATGAAAAATATGAAAGTAACGAAAAATACTAAATCAGAAAATCAATGTTATCATCATTCGGCCATTTGCAATAACAAGCTAATTGATATTTAAGTTTACTTAGACCTAAATGTTTATTTTTGCACAACTTCACAAATTGCATAGGTACTTTTTTCCCAAAAACATGAATATTGATCCAGTTGTAAAAAATTTTATTTAGGAGATCAGGAATTTTCATCTTTACACACTCAAATAAAAAATTTCATCTAAATTAGTTACCACATTTCGATTTCACCCATTTGTGTCACCATTTTGCACAGAATTTGAAACTCAAAAAGTTGAATTTCGCATAATACTTTGAATTGAATTTAAATATGATTATTTACCATGCTTCATATAATTACAATAGAAGCATCGTGAACAATGCGTCGATGTGATTAATTTCACGTATAGTTATTTGAATTAGAGATCAGTGTATGAACGAATGAGTTGACTCCTTATAATCTCGCAGCAGCGTATGAAGTTACACCCGAGGCCTTTAGATGCCAGATATTTCCCTATCCATGGATCTCGGAGCACGAGCGAGCGTGGGTATATAGGTATATTAGCATGAGCTCAAAATGTATTTATGCGCGGCGCTATCGAAAGTCCGGCAGCCCAAGTTATCGACTCTCCAGAGGAAACCTCACGATATGACGTACACACTGGTATATACAGGAGTCTATAAATTCTTAACAAGACGTATCAACGCGATCAATTTAAACTGAAGAACACAATTAGAAATAAAATGAATCTTTTGTTCAGTTCTAAATAATGTAAGGCACATCGTAGTGCATAATCAATTATGGAACAATTTATTTATTCATGACAATCGATGATGAGTGCTGAATTTTGATTTGATTAAAAAGAAATGTGCATCATAATAGGATGCACTGCATATGAGTGCGAAGATTCTTTAATATACATTATTCAAATGACAAAGTTTAGAAAATATACTATAGCAGAATGAAAGGAATTTTTTGGTACAAAAAACTGAGCCGAATGTTATTTGTTATCCAATTTAGTATGCAAATATTTGAAATAAATGTTGCTTTCGGACGCAGATATACGATTACAACAGACAGACAACATTAACGTTTTAGAATCATATCGATTGATCAATTGATACAATATTGTAGATAAAAATAAGGGACGTTAATAAATAATGAACGAGTGAATCAAACATGTGCACCCAGCATTAAAGTATATGTATGTAAATTATACAGCTCCCATATTCGTCAGATCAGATTTTGAAAAATCAATCTATATTGGAGTGATTCTTGAATTTATTTTTATTTTTTTTTAATAATTATATATATGTATGTATTTAATATTTATCCATTGCATATGAACACTTAAAAAAAACTAAGAAAATTAGTGATGTCAATTTGCATTTCTTTTTGAAATTATGACTACTATTTACTACTGTAATAAAGTATTATTAAGGGCTATTATAAAATCTAGAATAAGGCTTTTTTGTCTGTTAAAAGAACGTTTGAAGTAGGATATACATACACACTCTAATAGCGTATAGTAGGACGTCGTGTACGTCGCGTGATGTTTATAATGCGCATGAGACTGTATTTTGTCGTTATCAGGTTCATGTTATCGCACACGTTTGCCTTGTAGAGAGGTACGTTTTTGTGCGCTCACGCGCAGCGGCTTGTCTCGTTTGTGTTGGTGGATCACCATCCAAGCGAGTGTAAGTTCGAGTCTGACTTTGACTTTATTTGTAGCGCTCTTTCATTTAACAACAGAAATGAAACTATGAAAAATAGTAATTAACAAATAATGTTCTAAAATAGAACAAGTTTATATGATTGATATGAAACAAAGAAATGCGAGTTTAATGATAAATTACGTATAAATAAAAAGTGTAATCTGTAAAAAATTTGTTGAAAATGTTTGTCTTTTGAATCATGCTCGAACGATTCCTTTCGTGTTGAAAAATCGTTACAAACTTGATTTCTCATGCAAATAATTTCACATTCGAACAAAAGAATAATACCGATTGAACGCCGAACAATAATAACGATAACGAAATTGCGTTTAACTTGAGTATATGCATGCACATGTTTATATTCTCATCGCGTATGACCCTTGAGATGTTGATTGCATCACTAATTATTTAGAATTATTATGGTTAAATGTCAATAATCCCGTTTGCTATTTAATTACAAAGAGATGAATTGGGCGACTGAAAGGACGACAATAATTTGTGATCGCTCCACAAGAACTCATTTTAAATGTTTGAGAAAACAAGATTTTCTTTATGAGAGCAACAAAAGAAAGGCCTCTCATTAATAATTTAGTCACTCTGTATTTTTGACGCGATAAATAAAGTGGCAATGACGTTTTTGATGTAAACGCGGATATGCGCGTTGCTGCTGCGCGGCCATTATGTTGCTTTTGAATAATTGCGTAGGCAGAGTACGAGGACGCCTCTTTGTGCGATCTCGGCGGCTGTATAACAATCACTAATAAATATATGCCATATACTACTCGTCGTCCACGCATAATATGATGACTGTGCGAGAAACTTACAAATTATGAAGTCTAAGTCTTTGCATGCTTGATATTTATTCATCTAGGCGTGCATATGCAGTTTTTCCATTGCGCGTTCTAATAAGAATTTAAATGTCAACAACTTGTGAACACTGAGTCACAAATTTCAATTCGTATTAGGTAAACGACAACGACTCTTCCAAACGAAAATTCAGATTAACTTGTATTTCCGGCAATATTCGAATAATTCAAAATAACTTGCTAAACCCGTTTACACACTTATACGAGAGAAAAAAAAAGCAATGACAATTATTCGACAGAGTATCTGCAATGAATACATGTCGTTGTCTAATATTGCGAGTTGTCAGTTCGATTTTTTAATATCACACTCCAGAATTTCCTTATTCGATCAGGAAAACCACAAAAAGTCTATACAAAAAGTCTGATGGCTGGGAAGCGGAATAAGTTTTTCTCAAAATGTTTTTCTCTAAATCAATATCCCTGTTTTAATTATTAGATTCATTCTGAGATTTTGTACAAGCTCTGTTTAAAGTTCAGGGCAATAAATAATGGATGATTGATGGTTGCGGCGCGAGCGATGTATTTTACGGACTCGCCGCAAAGTTATTTGGTCTGGCCGCGACAAAAGTGTTTTACGGCCACCCTGTATATAGCGCCGTCGACTACCGCTCGGTTTCTTGTTCGTTTTGGGCCCCCGGTTTAGTATAGGTCCTCTACCATTTTATAACGTGGCATACCCCAGCCTTCCTTCGAAAACTTGTCCGCAAACAAATATGTGATGGTGGAACCGACTTAGCCTTGTAATACCTTTGTCAGCGTATAAAATCATACGAAATCGAAATGTTGCTAAGATCTACTGCTCTCACAAATGTATTTTGTAACAATACAAGAAAATGCTTAACCAAAATCTCAGTCCGTTCAGTCTCATTTAGTCCGGTTTCCGAACAAATCGGAGTTCAAATATCGTACAAATTCACGAAAAATAGTTCCATGATAACGCATTTGTAACGCATTTATGGTCATGTTTTCCATGTAGCCAATATATAAGCTATCAGTTCAATGTACATAGGTACAATATAACTTCTTACATGCTCTTATAAATGCAAAAACGCACAGACATTTTGGTTTTCGACTAAATTATTCTTTTACAGACACTAAAAACACTGTAGATTAAAGCGCATTTTCATAGCGCTACTTGAAAAGATTGTATTTTTTATCCTACAACATCGTCTGTGACGATCATTAATATTTAACTATTTTTAAAACGCGGAAAAACATGTTTTTCACCGCGACTTCACCGGGCGAGCGTGAACAAAAGAAAACTGTCAAAATACAATGTAATTTTATCCCAATTTCGGCTAAAAACGGTTAGAATATGTATACCAAACTGTTTCCAACATTTTTTGAGACCTCTCAGCTAATTGCAAAATCGTGTTCCTGTAAAATTTTAACACTCGTCTACGCAAGAGTCGAAAAGAAAAACCGCTCATATCTTGAGAACTATTCGACAAAAATGAATGAAAAATTAAACTTAAGACTGCGAAATGGTCTGGATTCAGTAGGAAAAAGGATTTTTCATTTATGTCCATTAGAACCGGAGATATAAAAATAGCACTTTTGGCTGCGCGAAGTTGATTGAAAACGCGCTCGCTGTTGCGCAGCTTTGTACATACACTCACGCTGAACGGAGAGCCTTTCGCTAGCCTGTGTATCGACAAGAATTTTCTCGCCGAGAAATCTCTCGTCGTACATTTACCTTTCGAATGCCGTTTATTTGAGGGACGATAACTTGACGCAAGGCATATTTTTGAAGCGTCATTATTTTGCTTTTACCGCGAGTCACATTTCTTATCTGTGATACAGCATAATTAAGTATGCAATAATTGCGTCTCTTGGGAAAATCAAAAACGAAAACGCTGGTAAACACACTACAGCTTTGAAAATTACAACAAACGATAAAACTGCGTGGTTGAAAATTCTAAAGCTGTCGATAGTGTCATAAAAAGCTAAACAACCAGTAGAAAATGGACAACTGAGTGAGAGTATATTAAAATCCCGGATTTTTTTCTGCAATGTGTACGCCGTTGGTAATATTTTGTAACACGAATTGACTTACATAAGGCATTGCCTCACGACCGAAAGCAAAATCATTGAGTGTTTATTTATGGACTTCTTTTTAAAACGTATAAACTCTGATCTAAAAAAATGATTGTAACTTTTGAATCTTGAAATGTGAAGTGTTGCTCCGAGTTCTGTCTAAAAGCGTTGAAAATTACATACAGACGACCTTGAGACGACCAAAATCGAAGTTTCTGTCATGTTTTCGACTTGCATAATTAATCGACTGACAAATAAAAGATTAGTAGATCGATACGCCGCTGGAAAAACCTTCTTTGAGGTGAAAAAGAATCGGCGTTCGCGCTTTCTTCGTGCCAAACGTTGAATTGCTCGATTGAGATAACGATCGCGCAGTACCCAGTCTATCTAGAACGCCAAGATAATTGGTTAATTTATAACGCTTGTTTGACTCGCGGTTGGATCCTATTCCACGAAACACGTCGCTAAATATAGAGCCTAGAAACCAGGTCTAAAACGCAATACGCTGCTTCTAGTTTTTCTAAAGTCATTTTTTATGTCGTCATTCATCAGAGAGTGTCATTTGATGTATAAATCATCTTGATGAAATTCGAGAAGCTATTTGCTAATCTCCATTGTTTGAACTTTAATGTTTTCTATCATTAAAATTAAATACTATCCATATAGGTGTCAAGTGGTTAAAGTTGAAAAAAGATTAGAGGTTCTGAAGAGACGCGACCTAAATTTTGGAGAAACAAAGGCACAACTTCAAAGCTATTGATTATAAACTGCCATTTTTCATACGTAAAAAAAGCCTACGTATACAAAGTTCAGATTCATCTTTTCGAGCGTAAGTGTCTCTGTTCAAATATACAAAGTGTCCGCAGGTCAAGAACGTAACGAACGAAAATCGCTGGATGCGAATTGAGAATTCGGCGTCATTTGACGAGTCGCCTCTTGTTCGCCTGATAACGCAGTACCCGGCGTGGATTATTTTTACCACGTATATTCGTTGGCGGCGAATATATCCGCGCCTGTATAGTTTCTTTGAAAATGAACAAACGCGTGTGCCGGTTCTCCGTCCGCTGGATCGCTCACGCATGGTATACATAAAGATCGTCATCGGCGTTGCGAAATTGCAAGGCTTCAATCTCTCGGAGCGAGCGAGACGGCGCCGACAATTCGAGTGGGCGAAAGTGAGCCGGACAAAGGAATCGTGCAGATAACAGAAGCACCCACCCCGATGCCGCTAATGCTTGTCGTCATGGCAACACCCCCTTAGGCGTCCCCCTTTGGCCCAAGCCGCCCCCGCGCTCACGTCGGGAGAACGGTATCGATCCGACGATAGTCGGTGACGCTCGGCGTCGTACAAATTCCTGCTGTACGAGTGTTGCTGACAACAGCGCGGTTCTTGCCGCGACCTCTTCTTCGTCGTATCCCTCTTTTGCCTTTCCCTTCGCCCGGCTACCTCTACGCCAGTACCAAGAGCCGTTTTATTATTGGTTGATTCGCCGCGTATTCTCGTCATTTATTCGTGCAAGCGCTTCTCTTCCTTTCGACTCTTTTTTTTTCTGCGAGTCCCCTGCGGCGGTGCACCTGCATCGCACGCCACATCACTGCCTGTCTTTTTTGATTTTGGACACTGCTGCTATATGAGCTTTTGGTACCTTGCAACGCCTCTGTCACTATTCCTCAGCCGGATGTCAATGTATACATTTTTGCGTCGCAGACATTGGATCCAAGATGCGAGCCGGATACATATAGGAATCGTGTCATTGAACCTAATTCCTAAAGACCTTTTTTTCGGAGACTTGAGCGTGTGACGATTAGGATGTCGAAGAATTTCGTGGATTATTGATCCAGCTGAATGGCTGCGATAAAAAATTCCCGTTTATGATAAGCTGAATATGTGCATGCCAAACACCAATTATCCTATATTGGTTTGTCCGTACTTTATTTTCTTTTTTCTCTATTATCCAGTCGCATTCTTTTCAAAGGAGATAATAGGCATAAATATATATGGTCTTAACCGGGCTCAGCTCCGGTATTAAGAGATAATTAATTGGTATGTGCAAGATTCAACATTAGCTCTCTGGGATGATAATGCGGAGGGAAGAATTGCGAGGGTCGCATCAGCAAAAGCTTTTTTTAACGTTGTTTGAATAGAACAAGTGGGTTGGTGCATTGAAAAAGGAAGATCGACCAACGATGATATCGAATTTCGATTGAGCTCTAGAAGGTCGCGAATCCACATGTTTCGGGATAGTTTTTGAGCTAGTTCGAATCTTTGAAGTTTTTTTGCTAAGGTCATTTCCATAAACTGCTCACTTTATGGTTGGTGAAAGTGAAATATGACAACACAGAGTAAAATAATACTTTCGTAGGAATTTTACCACGCATTTTCTATAACACTGAAACTACGACGCACAAAAATTTTAGTGCTTTTTTATATAAGCTTAGCAATACACAATTTTAAGGCTTTAGTGTTTCATTTTTATGTAACACAAAAATTGTGAGCAGAGCATTTCAGCTCAATTTTAGTAGTAAAATGTAATATTTTTTTAATAAATCATTCTCCTTCATCATCTGCGTCGTATAACTAAAAATAAAGCTGAGACAATTCTGTACATAAAATTCTTTTAGTTACTAATTTTGAGTTTTTATGACGTAAAAAGCGTTCGCACAATATTTGCTTTGGCACCTGAGTTCTAAACACTTTCATTTATTCTAAAGTCAGAACCAACTGGGTAAAATGTATTCTTTTACTGTACCTTCTTTGTATAAGTTCTTATTTTTATATTTTCATAAAAGTGAGTTTTCAAATTTAAGATAACTTTGTAACATAATTGTTCAAAAACTGTATGTAAAATGTGTGTAGAATGTTTGTAAAATAATATTTAAGATGTATATGATAAATAAAACAAAATAAAATCACATTCAAAAGACAGCAACTTTTTTTACGAATTGATCCTCCATTTGTATTCCCAAAAGATTTTGCTACATAAAAGTAGAAACAAAGACAAATTGTAAGGTTTGTATGGGTTATAAAGAAGGTTTGCTATACTTTTATTTGTATTTGTCGTGAAAAATTGGATATTTATTTATGATTCTTAGAATGACGTTCTTTTGTGCGCAATTAATACTGATTTTCATGAATGATTTATATAAGGTACGTGAAATTTAAAAGTATGGTCGAGATATCTTTCTGTAGATATATCAAGGTAAATAATTCTCACTTTTAGTAGATGAGAGGTCAAGAGTTTTGAATAACGAGATATGGTAATGATGGAATTCGTAATCAATAATATTTTTGAACGGATTCAGTCATTGACATACATAGTTTTTCAATAATATTCATTGTTTTTAATTAAATACCAGTTGTATATAAAATTATGGATTGAAAGCAAAATAACGAAACTAGTTTTGTAAACAGTATTTGTCTATGAAAATTTGCAAATACAATTTATACGTATTTATAGTGTAGTAATTAACGTATGTATCATTTGTACATGTCAATCATTTATTTATCTGTTTGTATGCACGTATTTTACAAGCTCAGTTCAGACAATTTAATTTCGCTTTTAGTTTGGGTTGAAATTTACATCTCTCATTTATTAAACGCTTCGTTGTTAATATAGGCACTTAGTGACTGCATTTTGCTCTAATTATTTAATCTTATGCATATTGTACATTACTAAAGGTAAAATTGATATCTTCAAAAACTTCCATATCACGCTTTTAAAAGTGAAACAATGCGGACTACTTAAAAAAGGAAAGTATACATTTGCATCCTCCTGGTAAGATTTAGTTTTCAAATTAGAATGAAATTGTTGAAACAAGGATTGCTTGGAATGTACATTTACAATGAAGTATATCAGTACAGATAACTCGAGTTTTGCTTATCAGTAGAACGTTTACGATATTGCGGGTATTTCATCAATTGTTGACTGTAAATGAAAATTCTGAATTACAATTTTCAATGTATAATTTTAACGATGAGTGTTTCAATAAAGGAATCATTCCAAAGAATTGGCGTATTTTCATTGGTTGAACCTACGGAGTGCAATTCTCTTGTGTAGTAGAGCTGACACCTATTACTCAGCTCTAAACATGTCATGCTCTCCTGTTCCTCGCGTCTTTCTTTTCATCTATTAGATAGTTTGCACGATATATTATTTAGAATCCATACTTTATCTTGATGATTATTTTTGAATAATTATTCAAATTATCATTTACTGTAACAGAGAATGCGATAGAAAAACTTAAGGTTACCGAAAAATGCTATGAACATCAAACACAAAGTACAAAATAACAAATGTATAAAAAACTGTATTTTCATGGATCGCTTTAGCGTTTTTTCATCACGGAAGAAGATGAAATGGTAGGAATACTGATGTTATGACATAAATTATAATCAAGGATCCAAGTGTCAATACGATCTACAAAAGATCTAACTGTGTAAAATCAATTTCCTGGAAATGATTGATTTGGTGATTAAAATCTGTAGAATCTCTTGGCTTGTCAATGAATAATGATAAATAATAATTGTGGTTTCGCCGATATTTCTTGTGAGGTCAATCAATTAGCGAGCGTGTTAGCAAATCAACTTTTCTTAGAAGAATATTCATTTGTTCTACATTCTCATCAGTGTACTATATGGTTAACTTTTGAAAGCATGATGAAAACACTTTTGGTGTATTTTTTAACTAAAAAACATGGAGTATTGATATTGTTGCAAAAACTATGATACCTCATTGATTATTTTTATTTTTGTATGCCAACGTGATTAATAACAGCAATAAAAGCAACTTTTAATTGAGCTATTTCAGAGTGTATCAGCTAAAAAGGAACTCAAAAACTCTTTTGAATTGGTAGGTGTTTCTGTTTTATTTTTTCTTTTAACGGCAGTTACAATTCATAATATCGTCAAATCAAAAATGTCTGATGATAAAAAAAAACACATACAGCCATAATAATTTCATAATTTTAGGGCCTAGTATAAAAGTATCGACCAACACATTACAATTATTGCTACACGAATGTCAATGAAATCGCAAAATAATCATCCTAATGGTAGAGCGTTATTTTTCAGCGAAATATCTCATGTCGCGTTACATTTTGCGGCGTCGACGTTATCTCTGTTCTACATCCATAATGAGTACAACTGATGTGCACAACGTGCGACCTCTAACCATAAGCTATAACATGCATCATGCAACGATAAAATCATTTTTTTTTCACGTGTGTCTTTTAGGTTGTTCGATGTTAAGTTTTGTAAATTGTATATGTATCGCGCTGATTACTGTACCCGTATATTTTTTAACCATAGAAACGGCAAAGTGCCGAGTGTGTTGTAAAGCCTTTGGCGCTTTTACCAGAGAACTCTCGCGTTACACTCGATTCGTCTTTTTCTAACGAATGTTGTCTCGCTTACTCCAGTGCTCATAGGATGGTTCGCGTAAATCCGACCCGGTTCGCGTCCAAGCTGTCCGCTTCATGTTTGTCGGTCTCGCTTGCCTGGTCGCATCATCTCTGTTGCATAGCGTCATTTCGTTTGCACCCGTTCAAATACGTTCTTCTCTTTTCTTTCCAGCTTTCACCATGCGCTGTTAGTCTTGCCGAGCGCACGATATACGTCGCTAAAGTTGCAACTCAAACACATTTTAACGCGCTGAAGATTTTTGTTATTTTTGTATGCCAAAGAGGCTTGCGTGCAATTTTTCGCAAATCTGTTCAACCTACCAATTTTGTACATTATTTTGTTCCATTATAATTGTTTTCATTTTTCTCATTATTTCTATTCGATCTTTACATCAACGTTCAGTTTGTTATTGTAAAAATTTTTACAAAACTTCAACGTTTTTAAGTTCTTCTAATTCTGAAACTATAATAGATATACGATGATAATATGTCAATTAGTGTTAGCAGCTGAAGTTGAAACAAAGAAACTCATACGAGATTTAATAATAGATAATCATTATTGAGGCTGTCATCCTTGTGTATTGAGTAGAGACGTTGAATAACAAATTTTTTGATGCCTCTTCAAGTTTTTTTACATTTGTCTTTGTTTATCTTTTGCATATAATTTCGTTCTGAAAAATCACTCTGAAAAGACCAATATGTTCAGCAGTTGCGTAAATTATTAACTTTTTTCCGCACTATCACCGTTAGTTGCACGGGCAAAGAACCATGAGTGGTGCAAATCTAAATTTCAAAAATCAAAACAACCCCTAATCAAAATATGTTGCAGTTAATAAGGTTAATACAAAGGAAGTCTTTCACTAACCGAGTTCTGCAATACTTTGTTATTTTCCACGAATATTAACCATGGTTAATATTCTATATATCTAAGAAAATAACATCTCGGCAACCGATGAATTTGTATTCGTGCAATTGATGAATTCGAATTCGCACAACTTAGAGTCGAATCGTTCTTCAGTGAATTTCTGTAGAGAAATGAGTTTCATCTTTATTCTGAAAATCAGAGCCGGATTTACCAAGGAGCGAAAAGAAAGCAATTACTTGAGGCCCCGCCTTTGTATGGGACCCTGCACAGAGATAGAAAAATATTAAATTTAAAAATTGTTAAATAAAAAAATTGTAAACGGATATGATAATGGAGTTTTACATTGTGGAACAAGTTAATTCAAAAATTTTATCGCGAATTTCATGCCAATATATAACATTGACTGCTTTGATGATTGTTAAAAATAAATAATAAAATGATTTATCCATTTTAAAATAATTGATTTATCCAGTTTGAAAATGAGTAAATTTGTTTTAGTTACAAATTTGATACATCCACTTTTCAATTAGAAATATCGGTGCTGAATGAGGAATTTCAGTGTGTAATTTGTCTGATATTCATTTGATTTCTGCAGTAAAATTCAAAATGGTCGTATGATAATCGTATTTTTTAGCCTACCACCGTCAGTCCTTGCTTCCGTCCACCAAGTTCCCAATCATAACTGCCATGCGACGAGCTATACCAAAAAAAGCTACCTTTGAACTACTTGGGGCATTGTTAGACTCATAGAGTTTCAGACCCAAGAACTGTCTGAGACTCCAGAACTGTAGCAGATCAGTCCACGAAGATTTGTTATTTAAAATAACAAAGAGTGCAGCCTCCGTGGATTCGTAGTTGAGGGTTCACCGATTTTCCGACTTTTTTTGTATACTGATGTATACATTTTTATACAGATGTATCGATAGCGACTATCAAATTGAATTGTTGCAGTCATACAATCTGAACAGTCGAAGCAAATTTATGTTACTTCGAAACCAAATTCAAGTTCACCAGATACATTTTTAAATTTCCATTATGACTTTCAATTTTGTAACTAATTTCAAAGTGAAAACGAGTATAAGTATTTTTTAGGGGCCCCGAAATTGTGAAATGGTTAGGGGCCTCTCTTAAGGTAAACCCAGCACTGCTGAAAATAATGAAAATAAGAAATAATTTCAAATATTATGATACCATACGGCTTATGCGTGATGCGAGAATGAAACTGCGTTAATTTTTAAAATACGATCAATCATGTACTCCAAATCCCCGGGCGTCGCGTGTTGATTAAACAACGTGGCAACGCTGCTTCAAAGTGACGATATTTTTTTATGTTTTGTTTTTTGACGTTTATTCTATCCTGAAAAAAAGTACTTTTGTTTGATTGTATTTAGTAAGTTGCTTTGATGATTGATGAACATACAAGAAGCCATTATTACGCTCCTATGAGTCTTTTTCAGTATATTCTTCATGCCTCTTAATTTTCTCTTACGTCACGACAATTATCTCATAATGTTGATACGAAACAGCGGTAGTTTGATAAGAGTAAAGGAGTAAATTTGTATGAAAGAAAAGAGCGTTGAGTTTTCAGAATATCAAGAACTGGTAGAAATTATAATTGATAATATTAATCTTGGTATCAGTTGTTGAATCTTTTTCCCACGTAACATGGTAAGTATTTTTTACTCAAATTTGTTTTTTTTTATCTTTCACTTTCTTATACTATGCTTGATATTTGTTAAACATCAAAGCTGTTTAAAATTGAATTTTACAGTCCTTACGAATATAAACGTGAATTTATATAATCAAAAAATTTGATTAAAGCTAGTTTAAGGTTTTAGTAACAGCGAGATAATGATATATTATTCGTTTTCCGATTTTCTACAGTACATCATTGTGAAAAGCTAATTTGTTGGCAAATTCATTATCTAATTTTGAAGGCACATTAATATGTCGTCAGACGACACGGGGATGGTGCGCGTAGCTCTCAGGGGGCGGAGCGCTTATATCGCGAAGCCCTCTAGCATAATAAACAAAGTATCGTATACAGGATGAGAAGAAAAAACAAAGCACGGCGCAGCAGAAGAAAAAGATATATAAAGTAGCTGAGTGACATCACATTCACGTGACCTCGTCGTGCAATGAGGCGCACCGTAGAAGTCGCTCGGCTAGCTGTGCGACTTGAGCTAATAGCTAAGCACTTAAACAATCTCAAGTTCACTTGCATATATTTTCCTATACATGCATATTATGCATACATTTTGAGTTCAAAAATTTAATATTTAATACTCTCCAGAATAGCAATGCTTTTTGAAGACACGAAAGTGAATTTTAAAAGAATTTTAGCATCATAATGTAGAAACAAATGTGAAGGAAAAATTTTATAGATTTTAGGTGAAAATTTCCAAAAAAAGCGCTTTACCATTATATAAGAAACTTAATTTTAGGATATCTGTGGTCGCGCGGAAAAATCAGATAACTCCAAGTTTGGAAAAAGCTGCAAAAAAGCATTGGAATTGAACATTTTTTTCGTTTCTAAACATCTTACCAGATTGAACTTTGAATGTTGCAGACATAAACGTCAAAAACTAAAATCTTAATGTTGTCAATTTTTCGAAAAACCGAAGCGACTCCAATCATATTATACATAATCGGCCAAAGTAATACGGAAAAGTACACACCGTAAGAGTAAAGTTAGAGGATGATATTTTCTGCAATTTTATGTCGAATCAGAATTAACCACTTATTTTTGCCAAGCTTTTGCACTAACCAATGCTCATATTTTAAGATCGTAAAAATGCCTGCTATAAATGCAAAATCGTTACTTTTATCGCATTTTTCTTATATTTCTGAATTGCAAAAATCAACGTTTGCTTTTTGATCTGTTACTTTTCTTATGTTATATATAGTTATTAGTAACTTTTTCATACAGTTCCTACCTACGTAACGTGCTTTTTTGTGCAATTTTTCAAGAAGTATACCTTGTATTATTGAATAAGACTTTGAAACCTATATCATATACAGTATTTATTTCTATGTTACCTGTCTTTGAGTATTAACTTATATGATTATAATATGTTAAAAGAAACAAATCAAGTTCGAATGCCTTGTAGGCATTACATTCATGTTAAATAAACTTATAGGTAAAATGGCAAGGTAAGAATATGATAACTTAACTTAATGTTTAAAGAAATAAGATAAAAAACACAGGTAAGTGAAGAGGATCACCGAATTTACCAATTCACCGAAAAAGGAGTAGTAATCTTTTTACATTTTAAAAGTGGAGACATCCTAATCTCATTAATACTCTTAAATACTCTTAGTTTCGAAAAATGCACTTTCTATAGGTTTTAAGAAAAGTGCCTAGCTAATATTCTAGCTTAATTTTTAGCAATAATTATAAAAGCTCAACATATTGTTGTAATTGACTTTCGTCTCTAGTCACGAAAGATTACAGAGGTTGCAAATTCAGACTAACCGATCGCGCATGTGAATGTATAACTGCAAATGCTAATATCTGTTTCTTTTTATTACTCTAATTTAATAAACCAACATGTAAGGCTTTTTTAGGATTATAGGTTATATTAACTGTTCTATACTGAATGGTTTGGTGAATACATGGGGACCACCGGAAGCGACCCATCATCGCCCCACATTCTCGACTTCCTTTCACGCAGACTTTTGTACTGTATAGCGGCTAAGCTACATTTCTCTACAAATCCTCGAACAAGTCCAAAAATTGCATATTAATGAGTTCTTATAAGAAGTCATTAACATGCAAATATATTGCAACAACAAATTCTTCGTGAACATGAAAAAAAACGGGTGACTAGTACAGTATTTACTTCGCGGTTAATAAGAAGAAGCATGTTCAAAAAATTATTAATCGTAATGCTGACAATACCGAGGTAATTTCAAACTTACCAACACCGTTACTCTGGAGAACAAAATTTCTGTGAGAACTCTGCCAGTTTCTTAGTAAAAATCGTAGATTAGCGGAAATTTCAAGGTAATAGTTCCGCAGCACTCCCGTAAAATCGTTACAGTACCTCGTCAGAGAGTGGCAGTACTGCCGAAGCAAATTAGCGGCATCATTTCGGTACTGTTCCGATGTATTGTCACTAAACTGAATAACGGTACCGTGGCTGCAACGGCGAGACACTTTTACACGAAAACTTAAAAATCTGTATTCTTAGTTAAACGTATTTTTAAAAAAAAAATAAAATTATTCAGTAATGTGAAGTTAGAAATATTTATTAAGTTATTTTGTTTTTCTAATGACTTACAATTTTTTCAAGTTCTAGAAATCAAGCTGACAATTTTTTATACAGTTTGCGACTATAAATGACAGTAACATTTGCTAAACTGAAGATGATATTGATAATAATACACTGCAGTGTATGCCCGGATACAAAGCAGGAAGTGCGCAGGACCAAATTCTGTTGTTTGTTACGAGCACGGCGCCTGATAAAAATTTAGACAAATAAATTTAACAAAGAACTGATGAATCAAAGAAGTGCTTATACTACCGACAAAAAAGTTTCAAGTAATTGAGGGTTTTTTTTTGGTGTACACAAGATCTCACTGAAATGATTTGTGGTTCGGAATTCATTTATTGTTGATTACTTGTTCATTAATGATGACATCATCGATCATTGGTTCGTCCAATTTTCATCTCGACGACGATCTTCTCATGCGATATATTATCACATTGAAATCATTAGCCAGTCATTAACTAAAATCATTTTTGAGCTTCAGACTTACGAAAATCTAGAAAATCACTACACTTCACTGATATATTCAGAAGTTTCTTTCTTACTTTTAATCGTGCGGTTTTTCTTTTGAATTCTTAAAATAATTTTATTAAACTTACACTTTTCACTACGAACTATATATTTTTCATATTTTTAACTAAACAATAACTATTTTTCCCCACTGACTCTTTTCTTTTGAATTTGCAAAATCTATTTGAATATATTCGGTCCAGCGAAATACAATATTACAGTCCGCTCATATAATGTTTATATAATCTAACGACACCCTATTTGAAATCAAGGAAACCAAAAAATTTGATAAATGAAAATAGGATAATAATTAATCAAAGGAGCGTAATCATTTTCTTATGTAACAACACAAGCTTCTACAATAAGAATATTTCCGGTTGGATAATAACAAATTTCCGAAGTACATGAGTGCATGATATTTGATCGTGCACTTTTTCATTGAATTTCTCGTAACTTGTACCTCATTCTTTTGTAGCATAATATAACTATTTATTAACAACATCTTCAAGTTGTTGTTCATAACAATTGACTGTACATGTCGAGGAGCGATTATATATATTATATACCTAAAATCGCAAATTGTCGAAGGACATCTGTTCGTTCACGCCATCTTGTCGGTGAGTACCGTCTTGGAGTGGCAATGAACGACCCACGCTAAGCACCAAACAAACTGAATTACAGATAATTAAATATAGGATGACAAAATGGATTTACAGTTTTCCGATTTCCCGAATCTTACCAAGATTTGAATTAGAAACTGATTCGGAAAATAAAAAAATGAAGATATGGTAGTAAGCCTAAAAGAATAATCTAGCATCAGGCAATTGACTTAACATCGTTTCGCTTTTTACGGATGTGCGTCTATGGAAATGAAGCAAACAAGAGTGACGGTAAAGAAAAATAAGGAGAGAAGGAAACGAAGGAAGAGAGAAGATAGAGACGGAGCAGCGGTAAACAAGGCGTGGTCTCGACCACGACCCCTAGGCCTTCACCATACCCCTTTAAATTGAAGTTAAGCAGCTCAATAACTTTCAACTAAAATAGCCGCAATATTCTGTGTAGCAACAACTCGAGGACCCTTTTGTCTTTCGTGACATGATGTAATGCATGTGCGCACAGAAAAAGGGACGCCGGCGTAAAGGGACGCGCTGAGCTGCTCAAGATTGGTCGTTCGCTAGGTATATACCGAGTTATTGATTCAAGGAGCCCAAGGAGTGAGTCATGTAATTAAAGAAATCAATGTTCAAACGAAAGATTTTCATGACTCCCTGTCGTCTTTGAGTACCTTTATCGCAAAAGGTAAATGATTTCGATTTGAGTGCAGTTTTCTAGTAAAATCATATGAATGTAACGTGTCCTTATTTTTGGTTCTTGGGCAATTTTTCAACGGAACCAGTTTCCGATTTGGCTCCAGTTTCGCAGATTTTCAAAAATGTATTGCTTACACTCAAAACGCACTTAGTTTTTCTTGTGAATATTTTGAAATAACGACATGTGAAATAAAATCCGCGAAACATCGAACTTTAACATGCTTTAGTATAAAGTAATCAAATTTGCGAATAACCTTAATTTGTTCATTATCTTTGTATTCAATCACGAAAAACATGCCTAGGTGTCCATTCGTCGAGTTGATACGTTATTGTTTTTGAAGTGGCCGTTCCCAAGGCGAAAATTCTGATGCTTCACTTTTTTTCAACTGATATCTCAATATAATTTTATTCGTCACCAAAAATATTTGTAGTTAACATTCATATGTATAGTTAACATCCGATTTACATGTATTCAACATTATCTCATGTGAATATGTGAACCACACGTGAATTACATGCGATTTACATGAAACGCGACTGACGACATGACAGCAGCGATAAATTTTTTCATAGAGGAGGGGATAAGAGTGCAGGTATATTAAAAATTTGGAAAATGAGTTGTCCACGTAATACTTGTTTTGTCTCTTTCAATTTTTTGTCAGCCATTTCATCTTTAGACTTTTTTTAGTGATGACTGCACTCAAGGGAATGTTGAACTTTTAAACCATAACATTTTGACGTTTTAAACATCAAAATATTATCAAAGAATGAAACCTGAAACATTTAGCTTTTAATCGTCGAGCGTTGACGGAAAAAACGACAACATTTGACGATTCGCCAACTGTTTACATTGTTGATGTTTGAATCGTCAAATTTTTATCGTTTTTTCCGTCAAAGCTTGACGATTGAATCTTTGATTTTTGAGGTTTTCTTTGTCAAGTTCGCATTGACGTTTAAAACGTCGAAATTTCTTTGAGTGTGGTTATCTTTCTTAGTCGTGCTTACTTGTCGACTATCAGCAAATCAATTACCTTCCTGCAGAAAAACTGGCATTAGGCGTGAGAACACATTCTCGTTTAACCATATTACATCTTTTGCTCGCTGCCTCAAACTAAACACTATATCTAACGTTGTCTGTATCCTTCGACTTATTCCACGATTTTACCGAACTTTGACTTCAGCGGCGTTTGTTCAACATACCTTTGCAAGCGCGCGGGGATCCCACGGAAGAAGGCAGAGACTTTTGTCCTGCTTGCATTCTCCCAAGAAATAAGAAGTTGGGTAGAAATAAAAATGAAAAATTTTGTATTTGTTTCCATTCTTATATTGTTTCAGATACTTTAATTGAGCGGGTTCTGTTTATCGACTCTACCTTCAAAGTCAGTTTAGAGAGAAACGTTCTCGCAGCCATGGCTAACGTTAACCGCCATTTAAAGATTAAAAGCAAGGACTGCACAATTGTTGATAATTATGAATATCGCAAGATGACAGTTGTGAACGGTTTCACTTCGTGTAACTTTTGCGTAAAAAGTGTCCAGATCCACCATTGAATCTGCCGATATGATAACGACCATCACTCGAAATTATTCTGACCACAAAAAATTAACTGATGTCCAAATAGAGTTGCTGTTCGCTTCGTTTAAGTGCAAAAAAAATAAAAGTATAACTGCAGAGCTGAGCGTCAAACATTCGGTAATGATCTTTCGACGACTCGAAAGCTCTATAGAATTCATTAATAGAATTTAAGTTATAAACCGTTTAACACAAGTTTATTCAGAATATTAGCGCCATATAGACATGCATCATCAGTTTTACAGGCCCATTTTCTTGGTCGTACTTATGCAAACCTTTTGTCGCATATTCCATCTCTATATACTCTTAAAATCTTTTGTGATTTGAAATTTTAACATACATTGTTGAACGTCATCAAAGATTGTTCAATACTATGTAATGAATGAAGTTACATCTGGCGCAAACCATTTTAAAAAATTCGCGTACCTGTGAATTGGAATGAAATAACCTCGGAATTCCTTCTGATCGACATTTTCAATACTTCTTAATCATTAAGTGGTTATGTTTCTCGATTAATGAATGAAGAAATGAAATACTCTGATGACAATCTAATAGTGTCCTGTTCTTGAGGTCAGTATTTTTCGAGGTTCTATAATTGAACTTGATTCAAATCGATCAACTGATATCAAGGATATAAAATGAAAGATATAACATAAATAATGACTAGAATAAATAATTATGGCAGAACTACCTCAGTGTGAAACTATTTGACGAAATTTCAAATTTCAATTGAAAATCGCATACACATTCCGAACACGAATTTCGTAATAAAAAATTGGACATTCGAATATCTAATTCCAAAGTAATGATACCTAACTTATGCAGTTTTATTTACATTTCAGAGCTTGAGATTAGATGCTGTTCTGGTAGAAAAGTTACAATCAATATGATACGTTTTGTTTACCTTCATACGAATATCTTATTAGTGATCACATTATGTAAACGTCGTTATCTCAAATTTATAGAGTACGCGATAAGTCCAATGATCCTAACTAACGTGAGTTTTGTATCTAGTATCTTCAATTGATGACCTGTAAATTTTCACTATTATTATATGCAAGTTAATAGTAATCAATGGCAAGTTGACAATGTAGTGGTGGCTCAAAAGCTGCTGCTACTAGGACAATTTTTTAATAGCAAACTCATACCGTATCAAACTACCTTCTCCTTTTCTTGACATCAGTCTCATCATTTTCATGCAAGGGTGGTACTGATGACGATAACAGTAGGGGGAGTGCGTGCGAGAGCTCAATCTTCAGTCCCCTGTATCTGATAGAGACGAATGTTGAGAGAGACAGTAAGCGGCAAACGAGAGGGAGACGTCACAGTGAGCGTCAAGTTCGTAGTTATATGGAAGCGCTTGTAGAATGAAGTAAGAGCATTGTAAATCAATACCTTAGTGGCTGTTAGCGCTCTGAGCGTATTTCAGCGTTCCAATACTTCAAATGGAAAAGTACCCTTCTTCATGATTAATATCAATTTTTTGAGTTAAATAAAACGTAAATATTTGTTAGTTAATTAATAAGATGCTGAACTCTTCAAAATTTGGAATAGTATACGCTATGAATTTGTGCAACTCATCTTCTGATCGAAACTAAAATAATGTTTAAATTACAAATTTAGAAATATTAAAATAGTATTAAGCTCCTGTATTTATAACATAGATTCAATTAATAATAATTGATGTTCTGCAAACGTGCTCCTTAAGTTTCAACAAAAAAGCTACCAGTATTTTGAGAATAAGGAAATGTTGTGAATTTTGAACTTTAATAATATTGTTATCCATTCACTTCGAGATCTAACCAACATAATCCGTAATGTGCTACTGACTGGTGGTCGATTGATAATTTTGAAAAAAACCTTCTTGCCGCCAGAAAAAAATTTTTTGCTTCAAAAAACATAAAAAACGAGGTTTATTTTACACTGATCGTGTGTAAAGATTGTGTCAAGTGAATAATGGGCGTGTTGAGCGTGCAAATCTTTGCACAATGAAGTACTAAAACATTTTAGAACAAAATGCTGGATATTGTTTGTTCTATGCCGGATCTTGCAAGTTTTTTCTGGAATGTTTATTTGTTCAAAATTAGTTTACTTAACATTTTTTTTAAATTGAATTATTTCTATGGTTGGGTTTGGCTCCGATTTTTTTAATAAAAAAAATAAAAATAACAACCTTTTTCCGGGCCTTCTAATCCCTACCGTCTTTATTCTATCCTATTTTTCTCACTTTCACCCTCAACATTTAATTTGATCAAGTATGTAACTTTGAAACGGTCTCAAGTCTTTTTGGTAGCAACATTGCTTAGTCAGGCTAAAGCGAACGAATGGAGGCAAAATTATACGCCAAACCATCTGGTCTCATCTTCATGGCAGCTGGCACCATAAAATTGACCGAGTTTTATCAAGCAACAACATGTTTTTCAATACTTCTTGAACTTATATTTTAAATTTTGTATAAAACACAGTAGGCTTGCTTGCACATTATAGAAGAGGTAAGATATGAATAGCTTAACGATGTTTCTGAATGATTAAAGATAACGAAGAAATAATCAACTATTTTTTGAAACCTAAACAAATTCAACATTTTACAACTCGCTTTGCAGTAGAGAAACTTATTACAGACTTGAATAACTCGTAGAAAGACTATAATTTACTAGATAAGAAACTCCCATCGTGACCAATTCTTCGTTACTTCGGTTTACTCTGACTTTTTTGTAGTATTCTTGTCAATCTTTTGTTTGTTCATTTATTTTCACGACGAGCCCCCTGGTACTGGAATGCAGACTTTGGCGACGATGTGGGAACGAGGCAAAGCGACGAAAAAATTAAAAGAGGAGAGAAATAAGATTACACGGGAGACGAGAGGATTCAGTATAGCTGCGATCGACTAAGAAGGGTCTACCGAGGAGGTCACACGAGTTTAAAATACATTATGGATCGTGTTGTGTCGTATAACGTATTTAAACGGGTACATAGATTGAAAGTCAGGTATATAAAAACTCTGTGAAAATAGTCCATTCTTTAGAACATTGTTCAGAAACATTTTACCTAAAATAACCATATTTTATAACTCGTTTGGCTATGGATTTTTTCATAAAAATTATCGTAACTTCATGACTAGAAAGTTTATAGTAAAGAGATAAGTTCTGCTAACAAAGCGAGTACAATTTGATGCAAAAAATTTTATAGTGCTTCTGTATTTCGTTTTTATTTTAATGACAATCAATTCGCGGATAAAAGTTCTAGAACAGAGAAAAAGTGTTTTTGAACCCATCGGGTTTGCAATTTCGTTTTTCGAAAGCCATATGACATATTTTCGATTAATGTTAGATCTCAGTTCGTACACAGTTTTGCACACCAAAAGTCTTTTTATAAACTATTGAATGACAATAGAGAAAGCAGGCAAGGTGATTAGGCGGAACTTGTTAGACTCCGCCCGACTTGCAGATTTATACTTTTGTATCAATATTCATACTGTTTTCATAAAGAATAACTAAATTCATCTATTCTAAACAGCAATTTATTTTGTTAACAGCAAATCAATTACTAAAAAGCAACCAATGAACTGTATTGGTTAAGAATAGTGGTTTTTTACCATAACAATACCAAAATTATACCTCAAATTTGTCGAGAGACAGAGTAAATGGTTTTTCCTTCAGAGAATAATATTTTTTCGATAAAACAATAAACGCAATCAAAGATATTGATCAAAGAGCTATCACATTTTGATACTTTTACCTATACTGAAATTAGTAAAACGTCAGAGAAGAACAAGATCTGTAAATAATTTAAATGATGACTGAAAAAGCTTAGATGGCCAAGGAGCGAACGCCTCGATATCGTTTATATATAGAGTAAAAATTAATGTTATAATGATCAACCCGGCTTCATAGAAAGAAATCATCGCTTCGTTTAATTCGTGCCTTCTTCTTGTATTTCCGGCGCGAATTAATCCCAAATTAATCCGCACCGTCGGGAGTTCATTCGGGGTGTTCAGGGGTTATTTAACTTTTACGTCGCTGTAACGCGTCGCTGATTAGTTTTCATAACACTGGTTCATGGCTAACTTTAAGACACAAGGACATGAAGGGCAAAACGAATTGTAACGAAGAATCAAATATTCTAATTTAACATTCCGAGCAAGCTGTTCAAAATTGTTTACATTTTAAAACTTTTCTATCCCAAACCCCGTTGCGAGGAACACTCATCGAGGCACGTGACAATAATAGTAATTTGACCAAAGAAACCCATATCTTTATCAAAATAGCGCAGATCTTGCGCTACGATTTGATAAAGAAGAAAGCTCAAGTTCGGTTGGACATTTCTTGAACTTCTCGCAAACACATCGAGCGCAATCAAAGAATAAGACACGTGATTCGATTCCGTTATCAGTTTTTGAGGAATGCAAGTTATTATCCTTAAGAATGTAAAAACTAGCTGTTCGCCGTGCTTATTTGAACTAATGTTTTTGAAAATTTAATATTTTAAACAGCGATTTGGTTTGTCATTAATTGACCACATTAGTTCAGTATATTACGATTTTGATTCAAGAAATTTAAGTCATAATTCATTTTTGATTTTGAATTTAAAATTTTTTTTCATTTACAATTGTAAGGCAAATATACATGCGAATATTTAGTCATATGTTGCATTGTAATTTTATTTTCAACTATAAGCTTATGGCAATCCCTCATTGCCTTAGTATATTGAAGTTCGATGAGATTATATTCTTCCCTTCTTTGTCGGCAAATGCACAATGCACATGCGCAATTTTCCTACCTGGACCACCACCGCGAAAACTGTAGTACAGGAAATATAATATTTATACCCTATAAAGATGTCCAATGAATCCCTATGTTCTATATCCACAAGAAAGCTTAGCGTTTTTACCTGATGAATATTATAATTTTGTTGTTGTTATCAAGTCAATACTATCTAGGATTGACCTATACCTTTGAATGAAAAAAAAGAAAGAAAAAAATGAAAAAAAAGGAATTGTAAAAGTAAAGTGAGCAGTTTCATGAGATATCTTCACGACATTTTTTGTCATTTTTGAGACTCTTCATGACGGGTTTTAATAGGGACCCTTTTAACTTTGTTCTGTTCAAAAACTAACGCCAACGTTCAAGCAACACTTGATTACCATAGAATATGCATATGCTAAGTCAGTAAAGCGCAGTACGTCCTTCTGTTGTCTTTTCTTGATCGGTTATAAGTATGTCGCGCATTAACAAAGTTATATACACATACGCAAGCCAAACGCAGACTTTGTCCGTAAATCCCTCGCATACTTACATAATACGTAAGCGAACACTCGAGTGCATATACATACAAAAGTTTTGAACCCTTACAGAGTTATAACGTCAATAATCCGGACTTTTATACTCAAGAAAAATATCATTTTTATTAATAAATTTATAACTTCTGTATACAAATAGTCTAAATTATTAATTATTTATGATTAATTTTACCGTAGTAACAAGAATTAGTTAGAAATTTTGCGATGATCATAAAGTGACATTTTAGAAGTATATTTTGTCTGTTAAGATCATCTAACTGACGTCATATTTTGGGTTTCACGTTTTGAATAGTAATATTACATAAGGAAACATCTTGACCGTCCCAAATTGATGTCAAAAAGACAAGGATAGAGAACAGAGCACGCCACCGTACAGTATACTTTTGAACGATTTTGGCGCGTGTCGTATAAGCAGCTGTTACGAGTAGTCATTGTGTTGCGACTGAAAAAAGAGGATTCTGAATAAAACAGAGAGAAAGAAAAAGGAAGTGAGGGGAGGGGACGATGCGGCAAAGCGACACGATAGGTTTCAGAGTGCGCGTAACGAAGGCGGGCGCGAGTACATAATAGTTTGAAAAGGACAAATTATAAGGAAGGAATTATTTCAAAAATATGTCAAAATTGGGTAATCACAAGGTTTAGTTTATATTTTTCTGACTTTTCAAAATTATTAAAAATTCACAGTCATTTATTTCTGTTTCACATTGACGATAATTCATTTTAATAGAAAAAATATCGTTCACCTTGTACATAAAAAGGGTCTTAAATTGGAGCCTATAACTTATGACTTATCAACCTGATGCCGTACACAAGTAATTTTCTTCACTTTAGTTTAATTTCTAACCGAAAAACCAAGACAAAATACTCGTTTCTCTGACAACTTAAGGGTTCAATTCTTTCCACTTAAGGGCGAATCCCGGACATCCCTTATTCTATTTGCACCCTCGTTCTTTGCAGCACCTAACGAAGGCACGCACTCTACCGCAAATACTCCTCCTTTTTTGCTTACAATGTTTCCTCTCTGTATTCATGTAACGATAACAATAAAAATATGCTTTTCTTCGCCTCTACCTTCGAAGTCAAGAAAAATAGAAATCTGAGCAAACAATTATAAAATCGTCATCTCATCAGACCTAAGAAAAAAATTGTTGAAGTTCGTAAATAAAATTCAGCGCCAAAAAACAAAAAGATATGTTACACCATCACATTTCGTATCTCTTTTATACCATACAAGTCTTATAGTATACAAATGTTCTGGCACGTGTCAAGAAACTTTCAAAAGAAAATTAGGAATCTCCAGCTGTCGCGCCAAGTCACCCCCGGGAATGGTCTCCAAAGACCTTTCTTCCAGATCTCGACGCCAGAATTATGTTCCCTGCCAATTTTTAACTCGCCTCATGTCACTTAGATTACCATCGGGTTTTTGTCATGTTAAACTATCAATACCTTTTTCAAATTATTCGTTAAGCATAAATACAATTAAAAATTTACAACACTCCAGGCCAGTTCTATTCAATGAAATAAACTAAATTCATACTTTAAAATGAAGTTTGGATAAGATGCAAATTCTCAAGCTAGAATTCATATTAATATTAGGTGCGTATTTTTTAAACTCCTGTTTATACTCCAGAACCGCCCAGAACAATTCGAAAATGATATCGTGGTTGAATAAACGTTCAGGTATAGGTGACTACTTTACATTCGCATCTACAAAACACTATTGAACAAACTGCAATCAGAGTCTGCGATGGTTGATGGCCCATGACGAAATGACGTCACACAATCCTAACCTGAGTATAATGCCAGCTTTGGTCGCACAATACTGTGGCGGATGGATAACGGTTCGTCTGTGCTCATTCCCTCGTTTCTTTCTTGCTCGGTTCTCCTCGGCTTTCGAAAGCAATCGTTCTACTTGCAACGATGTGGGTCTATTTTTATTTATAGATCAACCATACTCCAACTACCAAACCAACAAATTTGCAGAGCACAATCATTTCATTTTACATTACAATCACTTACAATAAAATTTTAACGTAATTAATATCAGTAGGTACATAAACGCATTTTGCAAATTCAATTAGAGTAGCAATGCTAAGAATTTTTAAAAACGAAATGCTTTACTGACAAAAACTTTGAATTATAAGGCTGTAATTGTGTAATTCAGTGAAAACTATTACGTTAAGTAGAGTGTAAGAAAATATAACTATTGTTAGAGCAGCGGACAGCTTTATTTCAAAAGATGCGCGACTCAAGGACGAAGAATGGGAGAGCATTTAGCTAAGCACGCGACTAGTTTTTGTCTTCGCTCTGAAAAAGGGAAGAGGTAAGAAACTCGACTGCCAGGTGGCTAGTATGTTCTCTGAAGCAGTAATTCTTTTACCCTTTATCCAATACGAAGGGATGAGATAAGATGGGCAAGAGCAATTCTGACTGCAGGTTTGTTTTTATCCTACCGTAGGATGACGAAAATCTTGATTTGATTTAGCGATTAACAACAATTTCAAAAAATTGCAAAAGTTACTACATAAAAAAGTTTAGAAAAGTACTGTTAACCAAACAAAAAATAAACAAAATGTAGTTTATTTTTATGAACAACAGTACTTGAATAAACAGTCGTTTTCATAGCAATGACAAATTTTGCTGTTCTCCTGCGAATTAGATTATAATATCAGTCGCGCACTTAGGTGTATGCACTCCCTGTTCAGTTTTATTGATGCGCTAGTGAAATGCGCAACTGGTGTCGTTATCTCGAGGCGGCAACCCTTCTAAAAGGGTGTTAGTCGAAATCGCTGTAATCTCACAGTAATAGCAACATACTCTACTGTTGAAGATAGCATTATCATTGTTCCAACCAACAAGTTTTGAATTGCGTATTAGTCATTCCGAAAAGGACGTACGAGGTATAATTTATCAAGGGACAAACTATCGAACAGGCATCAGAGAATTAGGTCTTCTCTTTGAAAGAAACTCGTCAAAAGTCTTTCAGTTTTGTCGCCATACGAAAACGAATAAGAAGCTGTAATTTGACACTTTGTTCCGAGAACTAAAGCTCTCATCTTTTTCTACTCTTGATTTTTGTACACAAAATATTCAGCTCAAGGTCCCGGGATAATTTATGATGAAAGACCAACAAAAAAAAAATTAACTACGGTATTTGAAATTTACGTCTAGTAATTAACAAAGTGATTATTACATAGTGACGATAATATCTTCACATTTGAATATATTGGTAACAAAATAAAATTGATAACCTCGTTATTATGTATTTTGCTTTCGATCTTGAATATTTTGAAGAACATCACGGAAACAACGAATTATTCGATGCTGCTATCTTAAAATGCCGGTTTCGAATCAACAATGACTTTGCATTTCGTTTCATACCAAAAGCACAGATATGATTACGTTTATCATTGTAATTAAAAACATTACAATTATCTGCTTTGATTACGATTATCATTTTCGTTAGAACATAATTTTAAGTTTTCCTATTACCTTAATACGTTCTGCAATCTAATTTTGTATTAGAAACATCAAACAAAAAATATTAATCACTAAAAACTTAGAACAAGTGAATAATTCAAGTTAATTCTTCAAATGAAGAAATAAACTACTTAAACTACTTTTGTAAACATTAGTTTGAATATTTGAATGTGCAATTTGAAATATGGAATATTTCTTCCCCTGCAACGATGAGAAAGCGAAGTGTGCGTCTTTTCACCGTTTTTTTCAAAACAGAATTTCATTGATGGTTTTCGGTTTTGTCTAAGGCCTTAAGACTAGCCGGTAGCATAGAAGATCTTTCTTACACTGAGACTGCCGGTGTTATTTTACAGAACTTACTGAAACTTATTTTTCCTGGTGAGGATCAAAAACTTTTTTTTGGTGATTGTCTAAGTTGCTGCACGCGTGGTGCTTTCAGTGTTGTTGTTTGCGGAAACAACAATGGTCTTTGGCTTAGAGCCGAAGGCACAATTCGTTGAGGATCAGGTGACGACGATCCACTGTGCGAAAACCACTCAGTGGGAAAACTGATCATAGAAGAATAAATTGCATGATTGCGTAGATTTATAGTTAGCTCGTAGTATCTATAGTACTTATATTCGTATTTGCCATCCTGAACGCAATTGCTTTGACCTTCCGATTTATAAAGTTTCTGTCTTGTTTTAACAAAGTTTGGAGCATCTAAGTGACTTCTTATTTGACTTACACGCCGCTTGAAGTCCTTCCGGTAGTATTAAATCAGGTGGTGCAGATATTCTAATCGCTGAACAATAACTAAGATTAACACAATGACAAAGAGTCGCATTTCTCCATTCGTGTAATCCCTAAAATAAACAAAATTGATAACCAACCATTGGATCAATATTAAAAACATGTTCGGATTGTCAGATTGATCTTCAATCGTGACTCAAGATGGTCTGGTCAAATCGACATGATTTCTCAGATTTTGAACCAGGAAAAGCTGAGCTGTTGAAAACTCAGTTGTCGCATGAGGAACTTCTTACAACCTGAGGCGAAAAATTTCAGGTAGTGAGAAAGTACACAAGAGCACGAATGTAGGAGTTCCATTCTATTGTATGCTCTTTTTCCGTCGATTCTAATTCTTAATTGTGATCGGTGTGTGCTTTATAGTGCTCCAAATTATTATCGATAAAATTTATTGGCCGTATAAATATAAAATACTCGATTAATTATTTTGATATGCAGTGAAATAAATAATACTTCAAAGAATAAATTCATAAATAGAAAAGTTTTTATTTGAAACATGTTGTATTATAGTAAATCTCACTTTATTCATTATTCAAATTTCACATTTTACTTATTATTTCAAATTCAATTAATATTTTACATTCTTGTCCTTTTATTTTACATTCCATAAAGACCAAGGTCTAAGTACAATTTGATAACACAGACTGGCGCGCCAGTGCACGTATCGAACTGGTCACATAATTTATCGAGGTCCATATTCCATGTCGTCACATCCATAAAGTGGATGTGAGCCTGGCCAAAAAAATGACGATTCTGACGATATTGACCGAGGTGAAAAATTTTCTTTCGACTCTAGTTGTCTTCTCCTTGGGGTAGTGCATGGTGACTGGAAAGAAGCACGTCCAGACGACGTTTCCCAATAACCATTCCATATAGACTTTGTGCCGGCGAGGGCGAACATCGATACGACGTTTCTGGTGCATTGTTTTGCGTGGACCTGATGAGCGAGTTGGAGGAATATTTGTGCGATATTGTTGCTTGAAATTGCCCAGCTGGTTGTGGTGACGAGTAGCGAGCCATCCTAGCTGCCAACATTTCCTGGTTGCATGATTCTTCGTTATAGGTGTCCGATGGTGGGCACTTATTATATTGTCCAAGCGGCTGGATTGGTGGACACATTTGATATGACTGCTGACCTGGTGGGTACTTTGAAGATGGTCCTGGTTGGTTTGCTGGGAAATTTGTTGCAGGTGAGTAGAGCTGTTGATTTTGCTGGCGATTTGATGGCAACACGTCGCTGGGCTTCGTCGGTCGACGATTTTGAAATTGTTTGAGACTGCTGCTGTCTGTGTATCGTCGTTTATTCGTACAAATTTTGTTGACGAACTCGGTGAACTCTGTGTCTGTGATGCTGATCTCTGACTCTGGATCCTTTGCTTCCCACTTTCTCGCCCAACCTGTAAAAATATACAATACAAATTTATAACAAAAATATTGAAAAAATGAAACAAATTGTTTGTCAAATTAACAAAAAAGTTACCGAATAACGCATTATAAATTGCCGGATGAATCCCTTGTCGATTTTTTTGCCCTTTGGCGCAAAACTGATTCGTCAACCTAGTTTATCTCGTTGAGGTCGTTTTTATTGCGTCTTTTTTTGATACACAAATCATTAATTCGAACAACACTACTTTCCTTCGTATCAATAAAATAAACCAATGCGTACTGCATTTTTTTGGAGTTTGTAGGCGCCGTTTGTTAGGAGCTCGAGGTAGTCTGAGGTCTCTGAGGTCTCGTTGAAATTCATTTACATTTTTTTTCAGTGATCTTGGTCTCGTACGGCTGTAATAAGTTACCAATTCAGAAACTGTGATTCTACTTTTTTTCAAAAAAGGAGTGATTTTTTGAAAAATAAAATGAAATGTCTCACAAGCGGTTAAGTAGTTAATGCGAATCGCCACAACTAGAAACTGTCCTAATAGAGAACGTATAAATTTTACCTGAAATTCGCAGCGAAAACAAATATTTTTCAGAACAATTGTGTATTTCGTCCTCACAGATGTCATCACATCTTATCGATTGGAATCAGTTTTTATATAGTTATATTTTCGAAGACTGAATGCATGTCGCAGTAAGTTTAACCACATTATTTACACATCACTGTATGTTCACAGTAAGGTAAATACCGGATACCGGAAACGTTGATGATATTTCACACAGTTCATGAATTATTGTTTTACTGTCCTGTGTAGTTGCAATTTTATTTATACCCTAGTAAAAATGTCAATCATCAATTACATCGAGTTTAAAAAGTATCTCTTTGTTTGCACGGTGACTTAAATTTGTGGAAAACAGCAACTTCTAAGATGTGAACATGCTGAACGGTGGAAGGATATGGAAGGAAATATCGGCCAACAAGATAACATTCTATCCTTGCAAAAGGAATAAACTAATCATAATATACAAATAAAGAGACCGTGTATTTTAATAATTTTGGTGCCTTCATCATTTTCATGATGAATGTGCTTTTATGATATTAAGAATGGATTATTTAAATGTGTCAGATAGGTACTGTCTACATCATTAGAACGTTCACGTTCAAACGAAAAACAATTGAAGTAATGGTGATTACGGCGTTATGAAAGCGCAAATGCAAAGCAGGCGGAAATGATCAGAGGAGATAATTCGCCTGTGAGGAGAAGCGGGCGATGAGACGGCGCGGACCACTTAGCAAATGAGGGGCGGCATTTGGCTGAATAAGAGACACGGCTGTCTCAATAACATTTATCTGTGTGGAGAACGTGTAGCCCGATGCCTCGCTCATTATACCACGAAACAGGGAAGGCATGAAATGGAAGAGTGGGGTGTGAGCAACACAGAAGACGGCGGGGCATTGCTTACAGGCGATGGTGGAAGTTTTGCGCCAGCGGAAAGGGAATAACACGTTTATCTGATTGTGGTATCGCAAAGCTCGTATATACGCGGACATCGACAGCTTCGAACCCGTTCGTTTCGGATGACAGCCCGGATTTCTCACGTATCAAAACAGTCGATCATTTTTTTATTGTTTGCCACCATATAGCTTGAATATAAAGTTTCGTTCAACAACGTAATTCTTTTTTTGCAATAAAAATAAATGAGTGATTATTGCAGAGTATCGTTTTCAACGCGAATACAAGCCTGGTATTACATAATTGACTAGTTACATATCAGTTCGTGATTGAATAAGACACCTATAATGGGTGAAATTGAAGGAAGAAAAAGTACCAATTGGCTCGTTGCCCACCCAGATATATCGCACCGTTACAATCTGGCGCTCGTGCGCAAACTGATATGACTAATTTAACCATCGTTTAATTTTAGAATTATGTTTCCAATGTACCAATCGAATTTGTTGTTGAAATCTATTATTAAACTGATACGTCTCTCTGCACATCAAAACTGTTTAATGGAAAAATTATTCAGATTATAAAAACCAGTTAAAAATATATGAACAATATTTGTCTTGAAACAAAAGGAAAATTCTTTCAAAATTAGTGACGTAATAGATTGCAAAATTTTGAATCACTCATAATTCTGATGCAATCGATAGGCGCCAACATTTTTACAACTGATTATGCCTTCTCAAAAAATATATAGGTATCGCAATGTCTGTTTGAGATGGCGGTGGAAAGCCGATGCTATTATCGATTGACTTACGAACCGTCGCAGTATACCAAGCGACCTTGCTGTATATAGTTCTATAACGCCCTTTCAGATTCAAAATTATTTGTCTCTGTCAAAATATCGCAAAAACACGAAGCCTTAAATTTAAAAAAATCGTTGCGGATCTCTTTTTCATAATATTATCTTGCAGAGATTGATTCAGTGGTTATTCTCTTTCTATATTTGAATAATTTAATTCCACTTAGGCTGACTATTGAATAAAAGTGGCGATAAGGTTATCACTGCTTTTTGCTTCGACATCAATTTCACTGATATTCATTTTTCCGGCTTTCCAACGCCGAACGCTTATATACGGCAGCTGAAATATACATCGCGTCTGATTTTCGAAAATAGATTGCTTAATTCGATTGAACCGCGGTTCATAAAAAATTTTATTAAATTGGCCTCATTTTTTCTCAAAAGTCAATACACTGATTTAAATAGTGCGCTTTATAAATAATCAAGCCAATACGTGTATGTTGTAAACAAACCATTACATTGACGAAAGACAGGCACTTGGTCACGTTGAAATCGATCACCAATGATTATACGGTCTGACGTTGTTCTCAACGATGCAATTTGTCGTCGCGACGGCGTCTCGATGTTTCGATACTATTTATTCCATCCTAGTTTGATAATTCATTTGTATCAGCAAGGAATTCTTTGAGGCCAGGAAAAATACTTCAAACTCTTTATTGTTCTTTATTGTATTTTTTCATTAAAAAAAGTGTACTTTTTTATGTAACACTATTTTACATTTCTTATCGATCAGTTCAGCATCGTGCATGTAATCATTTCGTCTTGTTAAAACGTTAGTCGTCACGTAGTTAATCGCATCAAGATTATCTTACGAGCAGAGAAACCACACTGACACCTGATGCGAGAATCAGAATCGTAATGCGTTAAATTAAAACAGTTTCATTGACAGTGGAATCTCTTAACGCCCCAGCAGGTTATATGAGATTTGAATTCCATGGCATCTCGTGAGGGGCAGTGTAACGTGGGGTGATGCCTCGTATAGCTCGATGATCAAAATAAACGGGTAGGGGGAGGCAAACAAGCTCGTAAATAAGACTATCTAAAACTATAAATATGCAAAAAGAACTCTATTTAGAATAAACACACCTACAAGATTTTTAGAAAACTTTCCCTTGTGCTTTTCAACGTCATATTATTTTTTAACTGAGTAATTCAGTTCTAATGTCTAATTTTAAGATATCTAACAAATATGACATAAAAAATATAGACGTATCCAAAATTTAGCTATGCATTATCAGAAATCATATAATTCGTTTCTCGAAAATTTCTCAGTAAGAAGAAAAATGAATGAAGTGCGAAAATAAGCAGTGGGGATTGATGAACTAAGTGAGATAATGGTTAGGCACAATCGTACTGAGAGAGATAAAAAGAAAGGTCCTGACGAGGGTTTAGCTTGTGAAAGAACGTGAAAGGGAGGGAGTTGGGTATTCCACACACGCTACTGTGGGAATTTTTAATTGCGCCATACCAAGGACGCAAGGGTTTCGTGTCAGAAGAGGGTCTGCAGCAGTGTATATTTACAAATATGTGTTTAAGCCGTACAGGCATACTTAAGCGAATCCTTGTACAAATAAAACCTGTAAGAATTAATACAGCGTATTGTCATTTCAGAAGAATTATAGATGAGTAAAATATAAGAAATCTCTGAACAATTAACAATAGTGAAAATTAAAGTCTTGTCTTTTCAACTGCTTCTAGGATTCAATAGTTTTTGTTCAGCTAGCAAGAATTTCATAATTTAATGCCCATAGAATATAATATTTTTTATATTTATAACTTATCTTTTATAAGTTATCTATAACTACAGCCTGTTCTCGTTTAATTGTGCAATAACGTAGTAATTTTTCATTAAAACATTTTATATTGCTGAATTTCAGAGACTTTTGTTGACTGCAAGCAATATACCTGACGTCACACACCCGCGGTAATTGGTACACGCTCGGTGTACTTTGATCTGTTAATATCGACACTAATGAACTAATTGAATGTGAAACGTGCTTCAATGATTCCTACAACGTGTCCGGTGATCTAGAGTCGAAGCACAGTTTTTTTCTCCATTCATTCTAAACGTTTATAATTTTTCAAAATTTAGCATTCTGTGAGCTCTACTTATCTGCCTACTTATCTGATGTCATAAGTAATAGTATAGATTTACGTGTTTAAAAATTAGAGTAAGATTGGTTAAAATTAAATTAAGATTAAATTAATTTGAATTGAGTCTTCATTATTCGATTGAGCCATTAATGAGATTTATTTGAATTTAGTTATTGTTATTGTTGTTTGTTGATGACAAAACAAACAAAAACACATTTTTCAAATTGTCTAAACGGCAAGTAAAATTCATACAACGGTATGTTATAACTTGTTAATTGATATCAGATGTATAGTACGAACGTTCCACGCCCTCCATTTCATTTTGCGTAATAAACATAAATAACACCCTTCCTATCTTTGACAGAAAATGTCCTATACTGTTCATTAAAAACGCATGATTAAAATGAAAGTTCGAAACATATTATATGATTCATACAATGTATCTAGTGTCAACGCTAGTTTATATGCTACGATTAAATTAAGCATGGGTATAAAATCCACTGAAGTAACTAGTGTATGAATATTTGTACGCGAAATTCTTTGCGCAGTCGCAAATGGTTTCGTATTTGATTGTTATATGAGAATGTATTACTATGAAACCCAATGATAATTCAATGATGTTACTTTTATGTTTGACATTGAGACGTTTATGAATCGATGAATCGGATCTAAAACGTGTACTTTTATTAATACGATATCATTAAAAACAAATTAGTAACCGCTAATAAAGAAATTAGAAACTTTTTAAAAATGTACTACTTATGTAGATTTTAGTTTAGGTTAAACTGTTTGCTGTTATTAATATTTTACTTTCAACATTTGGGATTTGTTGAAACGTTCAGCGTTGTGTCGTCGTTTTCGAGTCGTTTCATACAAAACTACAGGCAAAATGCGGGTGATAGAAATTTCAATTCTCATGATTGTTCTGAGTTTTAGTTGCGATGTTACAACTGCAAATGGCATATGTTATGATGGAGTAAAATGCGAGTCAGGATATTGCTGTGCTTCTCTTTTATTAAATGGGAAATCATCAAGTAAGACCAAATTTCTAATATATCGAATCTGTGTAATCGAAAAGGATTTACGAAATTTGTAATCTTTCTTGCAGATGTAAAGTTGTGGAGAAAAAGAATTTGCGAAAAAACTCCTTTAGAGGGAGAAAAGTGTGTGCCTTATATACCAATTGCATCCGCTCTTTATAAACCCGGATTGTCTGACGTTTACATGGCTCCCCGTCATTTTGGCGGCTGTCCATGTGAGGCTGGATTAATTTGCGACGCGGAACAAAAAGTTTGTCAGAAAATGACAATGCAGAACAACGATGCGTAAAATATCGACAGTTATTATAGGTTATATTTAATACTTGTCTTCAAAGTTTGAAGAGTATCATATGACAAACTTTTATCTTTGTCTAACTAATGATTGACTTTATATTTTTATATAATTAAAGACCCAAGTAATCAGAACATAGCTTCACTTTCCTCAACTTTTGCACCTTTCTGTTAATAACGGAATTCTAGAAATATAGATATAGATAACATGTTTAAAAAATGGCATAGTACGGTAGTCCATAGTACGAACCGTATTTTTTGTCTGACCTGTCCTCAAAATACGACTTCTCATTCTGTGCTGCAAAGAAATCTTCACACCCTAGGGAAAGAAATACCTTTTCTAGGTCCAGTTTTTAGTGCGTTCTTCACGTACCGGTGGAACAAAAAGAACACTTTTCAAACTGCTAAAGATCATTTAGAATGATTTTGTACTAATCATTTAGTACATCTTATCATTCTTTGACCGTTCGAATATATTGTTCAAAAATACATTGATATCATACAACAAAGGCTGATGCCTGGTTACATCGCTAAATTTACTCCAAAACAATTTTTAGAGTATAAAAGAAGGCACGGAACTGAGTTACTCTCATAAATTTACTATTTATTAGCCATTAATGGCTTGACTATTATGTCTTGGTGGTAGGTAAGTAAGGTAAGGTGCGCTTCGAAGTACGCCCCAACAATTGTAACCCCCCCTTCCGCGTTTCGAAAAGATTCTCAATTAAATGATGCGTTCGTGAAATTATAGTGTAAGTCAATAAAAAATAAGTACAAAATCGTGGCAGTATGGAACTTTAATTTTACGATGTCATTTTGCAATGTGACAAAACTTTTTGCGCGGAGAATACAAAAGTCGTGATTATGTGCACAAATAAATTTCTAATTTTCTACTTGCAAATGCGGATAATCAATTCTTCGATGAAAACTTGATTTCCGCGAGATTACCGTGTTTGACAACAATGCTGATCTTTCTACACAAGTGAAAAGAAAAAATCATTTCATTTTCATCATAACGTAGTTTATTTATAATTACGCTGCTTTATCAACAATCTTTCTTTTGTTAAATGCACAACTTTAATTATATGAAAACCACTATGGAGGGATTAAGTTATTCGTTTCGTTAGTAGCCCTGCGAATAATGCATTTGCGCTACACTGTTTATTGTACATTTTATTTTTGGTTACTTATAGACTCAAAAAATGATTTTGTCATTCCTATAGATACTAAATATACTATTTCGATAGATATTAAAGCATTATCAATGAAAACACAAAATAGCAAGCGGCATATTATATTGATTAATTCCCTAGTAGATCACAACTTTCGAGAGACAAAAACTATTTAATAGTTTTTGAAAAATTCAAATCCATTTTTCAATTTATCGTAACTATATGTTTATTTGTTCCTGGGACAAAACAAAACTACCTTCCTCGTGTGCGTGAAATTTGAATTCTATTTTGATTCATGAATGGAACCGCAATTAAACTTTTAGTTTCCAAATGTTACATATTTTTTCGACATAGCAGTTGCTGGAATAATACATAGATGAAGTTACGTAGATGAAGTTTCATTATTTTTGATGGCAACTACGGATGTGGTATTTTCCACAGAAAGTTGCCATGAGTCTATGATCTCCTGATAAGACCTGGCTTCACTTCGTATAGGGAACGTGCTCGAATACATAGGAACCGGTTCTTATGATCAATGTGATGCTCCTCTAAACACAATATATTTCATACGGATATCTTGTCACCCAGAAGCCACCCACAAAGGCATAGTAAGTTCATTAAATGTTTTGTCCGAATCTCAATTGAAAAATCATTAATAATTAAGTTGAAAGGCCGTCTCATAGCAAAAACTAATTTCGGGCAGTACAAAAACTTTTTTATGATAACATTAACCCTTATTTACATATTTGGATTCCATTTTTGCTTTTAATTATTTCATTTGACTTTATTACTATTTACTATTTTACATTATTTTATTATTTATTACTTAAATAAATTACAGTGTATTAATTCCTTTCATTATTTATGGCTATTTACTATTTACTACTGAAATAATGTTATCACGTTAAAATCGTTTCGGTACAAGAAAATTTATTAATTAACTCATGTGTAGGGATTTTGCTTGTGTATTGCAGTTTTTGCCGGTTTCAGTTTCATATTCGTTATAGCACCAAGCAGTCATGATAATCTATTCGTAACACTTTATGTAGAAATATTTTTAAGCCTTCCGTATACACAGAATTATTTCAAATAGTAGTTTTTGACGTGATTTTAAATGATAAGACATACTATTCTGAAAAGTTGAAGTCGAGCACTGCAAATTTTACCACGACTAAAATTGTGTACGAAAATCAGAACTAAAAGAAATAAAAACCGTAGCATTTCAGCAATACAAAATACAGCGGAATAAAACATGAGACATAAAATGATCCCAACTAATGAAACGAGTAGTTTTCCATTCGTTGAGTTGGTGCTTTTGCAAGCTTCTCTCAACTGGTTTTTGCAAAGCCACAGAGTTCAGCATTCGATTTTAGTAATGCTGATATACCGCGCTCGAATCGAATTATCATTCAATTATTCGACAGTAATTGATGACTATGGCAATTTGCACTGACCAGTGGGCCGACAATTTCAAAAACATCATTATTTACAAGCATCGATCATATCTTAAGTTGAATTACATTATTGCTCTGTAATTCTTGAAGGTGTTTTTATAAATTCGGTGTTAAATTGTAATTCCTCCAAATCAAAATGAGTCTTGCACGCTCGCTTTGCATCCTATCGAAAGTGGCATTCTCTACTGTTTTATAAATAGTTCTGTTATCATCTGAGCCTGTTTTTCCTATTTTATTATAAGAAGTGTTTACTCAAATCGGCACTACCAGCTAACCTTTGCCTTGTCGTCAAGGGCACGACAGTTCATACCTTGGTTCCGATGGAGGCGCACATCGGGCTTCTCGGTCTAGTAATTATGTATCAGAGAATTTATAATAAAGTTTCAGTGTAATTAATTCAGGCAATTATGCGGTGCAATCCTTATGCCGTTTGTTATGTGCAAAAAAATTTATGAAATGCTAATTTCGAAATTGTGTTGTTCAATTTTGAATTTCCGCTGTGGCTTAATTTTTTAACGTGTTTTAATCACTCATTTGCAACTAAAGTAATTAAATTTTTATTACGATTAATCATTTATATTTGACTCGCTTAAACTCATATATTGTAAATTATTTCGAGATGCGTCGAAATTCGAAATTTCGATATTCGTCATCTGCGCAATCGTGGGCGGATCTCCACTCGGACACTTATTTTGGACGATTTACCAACAACTTTTTAATAAATATCTGGTGTAGTCAACATCGAAGTCACTGTTTGGTCATCTTAAACGCTATATTCGCCCGAATTTGCAATGTTTTTCCGGACAAACAAAAATTACTCTGTAAGCCTCATAAAAAATGAAATAACCGATGTAACGCGACTACACCCATGTAGAGACAATAAGGAACAGACGAATTTAAAAAGAAATTTGAAATAAAAGTTAGTAATCCTTTTCAAAGTTGCGATTTTAGAATTAGTCTAACATTGCTATTTGCTCCAAAAAACAAAATGACGTGTCCAATCCAATATTTGCATTCAATACTGGACGCATCTCACGCGGGTACAAAAACAAATAAGTATGATCTTAGCTCTACCTAGCTTGCAAACCTAAAAGATTATTTTGCAATTCCACTTTAAAAAGGTTGACTAAGGTCGCCTGTCGCATGTCAGGTTTTGCAAACGGAATGTTCAGCAACAGTTGATCTCTACGTGTATTCTCAAATGACGTCGGGCTGGATACGTGTAAAAAAATATTCGTCTGTAATGTACAAGGGGCATCGATTATAAATCAAGAATGAACACGTCAATTTCCCACTGACATACCGAACTTAGTTCAAGTGTATAGTTTCATGTGTTTGCCATACCTAGATCGAAAATAACAAACCGCTCGCATGCACTCTCATTGCGGTTTCAGATCGCATCTTTATTTAAAAATAACATCTACAATATTGATCTTCGAAAACCCTTTAGTTCCAGTTCAGAAACTAACGATATTTTTTGATTTGACATAACTAAGATTAAAATAGATAATCAGATTGTCGTGTTTATCATTTCCTCTTTTTTATATTAATTAACTGAGTAAAAAAGAAATTAAAAGCTGCTACTTTTTCGCGCTTTTGGGCGAATTCAATAGGAATTTAATATAAGCACAACATAAATCTTTTGAGAAGGGGAATCCATTGATCAAGCTCGAGATTTGGTCAACGTACGTTCAAACCGACTGAACTGAATATCAACAAGTGGAGAGGCGATAACACGAAAATGAATTGAAAAGAGGAATACCGATCCGTCAAGTCGTTGTTGAGGTTGTGTATTCGCAACAAGTAGATAGTAATCTTGACCCGACGGATTCCTTTTTAATTAGCCACCATCGGGTTTTGCTTTTGATGTCATGCTTCAGAGTCTATGATATTTTCTGCGAACTCAACAATCAATTGCAACGAGCGTTGTAAAGTTAAAAACTGTTCAGAATATGCCAACTATAAGTTTCTCTTCGATTTCAATTTCCTAATTTCCACGTGTTTTCGAAAGACTTAGAAAAAGAAGAAACTTATTTTGTGAAACAATGAAGACATTTTGTAAGAAATATACTGATGTCCTTTTCTCAGTCTTTCATGTTTTATTGGTCTTCTTGCAGCGGCTGGTAACTCAACGCGATTCAGATTTCGAGAGCAGGTGGTTTCCAGTAATAAATTGCATTGTAAGCAGTCCCCAGGGCAGCCACCTGCGAATCAATATCTGGACCGTTTTCGTGCGTGCATGAAAATGAGAACTTAGAAAAGATGCTAAGGAGGTTCGAGAAGGAGCTTTGATTTTCATATGACTCTCGGCCATTTCTAAAACAAACATATACATCCACGTTTTTTTTCGTAAGAATTGATGATTTTCCATCAACATACAGTCTCATTGTAATAAAATCATGATCCAATGATTTTTGGAACGTTTCCTGTGTAGACTAGTTTTTTTCTAACACAACGTTAAACTATCATTAAAATTTGTTGCGCTTGCATTTTTGCATTGTTTCTTCAGAAATGCATATGTTTCAGCCGTTTTTATGAAGAGGAAAGTACTTACATTGACGCTGCAAAATTTGACCCTTTTAACGTGAACTATAAATAAAAGCGATTATAAGAAAAAAAATTGTTTCATTCAATGTAATAATGAGCTTGTTCGACTGTAATTTTGCACCACTAAACAATGCAGGCTCAAACAAACAAGTTTTACGATAATATTTTACGATATAAATTTGCAATGATTTCTATAAACCAGTACCAAAACATGTTCTAGTTATAGCAAACTAGTTATAGTAGAGAAAGAGTAAAATTATGAGGCGGTATCCCGTGAAGACAACAAGAGCCTCTCGCTATTAAAACTCATATTATTTATTTATTTATAATATTCTTAAAACGTCCATATCAATCTCATTAATATTATTCTTAACAATAGTTCGCATGTTATCGTTGAATTGAATCATAAAACAGTCACCAATTTTTTTTAAATAAACGGCGTCGAAAAATAGAGGTATTATGTGAGAAGTTAGTCACAGAGCCAACTTCAGGGTGCCGTCTGTCTTTTATAGATGGATGGATGAATGAATAACATTTATTGAGGTACTTGGCCACTCTTATCAGTTTTACTGAATTTTAAAACATTTAGAACAATTAATTCTAGTCTAGATCATCCTGTATTTTGTATATCAGTTACAATAGTTATATTATTATTATATCTAGGTAGCTAAAAATTAGGCGAACTTTCACCGTTGTTTGATTTGCAAATACTTACTTCTGTTCAAAATACATTTGACAAATTCAAATAAAATAATGGTAATAATCGAAGTTAATCGCGGACACTTATTTAGACTTCCCAAATACACCCTTGGAGTGTCTGACGGACAGTTGATAGTCAACTGACTGCAATCTGTAGTGTAAATGTTGATGGAAGCCCGAACAACTGTTATAAAACTATTTAATAATTACTAACAAAATTATAACAAGTAAATTTTAATTAAAAAATGATTAGTTATGTCAAAAAATGAGTAGTCATAATTTTTAAAACAACGAAAATACAAAGCGAATAGAAAAGTTCAAACTATGAAAAAATGAAAAATAAAAGAAAATAAAAATTTGCATCTCAAACGTCGCTTCATTCTGCCCAAGAGAATTTAAAAAATGTTCTCACCTTTTTGAACTTCTAGACGTACTTCTATCCTCGGCCAAATGCACCACGCGTCGAACTTCTGCTCCATACTCGATGGCACCACGTGTCTCACTGTCGATGCACACCCGATGGCGCCACGTGTCGAACTGCGCATGTGCAGTCGATCACGCCATTCGTCAAACTGCCGATGTGCACCCGATGACGCCACGCGTCAAACTGCGCCTGCGCAGTAGATCACGCAAAGCGTCGAATTGCGCCTGCGCGGTCGATCACGCCACTCGTCGTACTGCCGATACACACTCGATGGCGCCACGTGTCCTACTGAGCCTGCGCAGTCGATCATGCCACTCGTCGTACTCCCGATACGCACTTGATGGCGCCATGTGTTCTACTGCGCTTGCGCAGTCGATCACGCCACTCGTCAAACTGCCGGTTTTTTTCGAATTACCGGAAGGCGTATAAAATTTAATTAGGAAAAAAGGTTCATACATTGTTAATCAAGATAATAACAGATAAACGTAGTTTTTAATTAAAAAAATGAACGTTGTCCTACCGAGATTGTACAATTAAAATAAAAACTTTTAAATATATAAACATTGAGGAAAAATCATAATTTCAGATGATTAATCATATTTTATCTCATAAATACTAAGTAATTAAAAAATTGCACAGTAAAATTCAAACTTCAAGTATAAACGGAATAAATTCAAATAAAAAAATGAATATTCAATTCAAATAATGAAAATATTAAGTAAAAAAAGTATAAGTAAAAGTGTAATTTAAATTTTATATACCATATAGCTTAGAAATAAATTAAATTTGCGAGCATGCTTTATACACATTATACAAACTAGATAGTTAATCAAGCATATCGATAAATCTTTTACCATATGATAAATAAAGTCGGATCCGAAAAGCCATATATTCATCTCTATGAAATGACGTGAACTTTCATTAATAACGCATCTAAAGCGTATGTTATGAAGATGAAAAATGACTAACTTTTACTTCATCTCTATGGTTTTACTGAAAACGCCAACTAGTGAAACTGTAATTACTATTTGTCAACAGAAATAATAAAAATGTCATCTGCATATTACCGGCATTGCAAAAATTTATTATTTTAAATCACAAATACGTAAGCCGGAGAATAAAATTTTATAGATTTAAGTGATAGTCGCTTTCTAATGAACTAACTTAACGAAATAATTCATAAAAAATAATTCAACGTTAATTAGTTAACAAACAAGTCGAATGATATTATGAATCTACAATCTCAACTAAACTGTATTAAAAATATTTGTAGATGAACACTTTCGCATCGTGTGGAACAATAATCGAGCAAATTCGTATTATATACGAAAGAAAACATAAAGAAATGTAAAAAAATCCTGGTAGCAGCCGGTCAAGCCAGTTTTGAGCTGTTGCCCGAATCTATGGTGCCCTGTACTGTCTAATTTCATGCGTCTCGTTCAAAGAGATGTTTCGCTTCGCTTTTACAATTTTATAATTCTGCTGAACTTTACTGATAATTTTGTATAATCTTCGACATTCACATATTGAAAACAATGATTGACATTGCCAGTTATCTTGTATCTTAAATAAAAATGACGTTTTAATAGACACGGATGAATTTTTGTCTATAGTCTACGTTTGTCTGATTTGCAATTATACTTTTCGTGTTGTTGCAATTCTACCATACCTGTAAAAAATGCACAATATGGTAAAGCAGTATTTGCACAGAAATGTGTATACTTTCATCTTTTCTCAAGTGTATTTAATCTTTTGCGAATTAATCTACTTGACCTAAAAGGAATCCAAGTCACTACGTCTACATTACAAATTTTACTATAAACAGCCTCATTTTCGTAGAGTTTGTAGTAATTATGTACTATAGAAATGGTCGAACTTTCCCTGTGCTAATTACTTTAATCGTTAAAAATTTTCTTATTTCTACTGACTTTAACCGACGTTTTCCGTTGTCGTCGTACGACGGCTCGAAAAAATGAATCTCAAAATCTTTACACCAAAACGAAAAATCGCGCTCCAGGGAGATGCCCAACAAAATAAAGGCAGTCAGTCCATTAAATAAACAATAGTTCATTGCAAACTGTTCTATTAGCATAACAACAATCATTTAGTGATCTTGTTCAACGTTCGCTACGTAATTATGGACGTTTTTTGTTATTTTATAAGTCTATTATTTTTGTTATTTTTTCGATGCTCCTTATATTCATTGTAATTGTTATTTTTGAATCGCTGAAAATTGTCGGATTGCGGTAAGCAATAAGTTGCGGTAACTTTATTATGTCGGTACATAATTTTTTTTAACATTAATTCAATTGTCCTGCAACGATTGTTCGTAACAGTCATTTGTTAATTAACATAGTTTAACCTTATTTAATTGGCTATTTATTTTATACTTTGTCTAGGTATAGGTGTTACAAAACCTTCACGATCGTGTAAGTTTTGCAAGTTTATGCGAACTCGCGTTCCGCCCGCGTAAAGGAAAATTTGAATCAACATAATATGTAATTTTCATTATAACTTCGGCTTAACTTTTTCAACAAAGAATCAATTTTGTCTGACGGATGTATATATTTGTAAATAACCAAGTGTGTAATGGCTTTGTTACAAAGATAAAACGCACGACGATTTGTCGCTCAGTTTCGCTCTGTTTGCGCGTTTTCTAACCGAATTGCACGATTAAAAGACTAATCTGATATCGGATTGTGCAATTCGATAAAGCTATTCGTTATCCTAGAAAATAAACAATGACATCAGTAAATGTCTGCCAAGAAGTGGCAATGGAACATGTCTTAAGTTAAGAAATTTCTGCGAAAAACAGTGCCGCGTTTGATATCTAAGCTGTTACTGAAAATAAATATCACGGCTGACTAATTTTCCTCGAACTTGGTATAACGAAATAAGACGATTGTATTTTCGACTAGGTGTTTCTATTGAAACTATAAATTTTTCGTGTCATTTTACTGAACGGCACGACACGTAATGGCATGGCGTCAGCATCAGTTTCGATCGACCGGCGTCGGCTTTGTCGTGGCGTCTCTGTCTTTATTCTGTCTCTATTTCGCTCGCACATGCTCCGTGACACGCCATAAGAGAGCAGAGAAGCGCTTTCAAAGAGAATTCTAGTGCCACTTGTTAGAGCTTATAGTCGCTTGTTATCCGGTAAGCCTTCTCCTCGTTTCTTCCGTGCGTTTAGCACTCGCAGTAATCGTGCGTCGCGCACCAGTGGCAGCACTTGTTTGGTTGAAATTTTCAGTCTGGATCATGGGCGGTGTCCTCGCACGCTTGTGTAATATATTACAAGCGCAAAGGTGAGCGCGAGAGGGGTCTCATTCTGAGAACGCTGAGGGGGGCAGACAGATGGATTAGAAACCGCTGACTGCAGACCCGCACAACAACCAATCCATGTCATTTATACTCTCCTGTCTTGGTGAGCAGCCAGACGCAGACGTGCAAGTTGACGCGTGACCGAAGACGCCGTCTTGCAACGCAGACGCTGGCGAGCCACCAAATGCCGTGACAACACGAACGCTTATATATACGCGTCAATTTTCAGTCATCGAAATGAGTATGGACCACCGGCAACCGGTCCACAGCGCCTTCCAATCATTAAATATAACTGTAATCTTGGTTTAGGTTCGGGAGGTGTTCCTTGATGGGAATATTCGGCGCCGCCATCTGAAAGCATGCGATAAAAACGCGGGATGGAGAAACACTTTGAATTTTATTATGCACATAAAGTATACAAACTACTACAAAATGTAGGGTCTCAATTTAACGACATTTATGGCCCGTTTGATGCGAAATATGCTGCGCTGCTTAATTACTTGCTTCGGTTATCTTGAGTTTCGAATACTTTTGAAAATACTCTTTTAATTCAGGAAAAAGATTTTCTGCACTGATGAAAACGTTTTAATTTTGAAAGTACAATTAAGCGTTAATGGATGAAACGTAAAAAATTGACGTTTAGTCAACTCTTTATGTACTACATAATCGTTAAATTTTATCGTTTGATCCAGCAATGCTTAAACATTGAAGATTCGATTTTCAAGGTTCTAATTTTCAATAAAATGCTAATTTTTGAAATGGCGAAATTTCCCTTGAGGGATTTTGTTGTAAGAATTACAACAATGACAAGTTGACAGCAATGACAAGTTAAACGTGATGCTTCGGATCAATTTGTCGTGACTATAGTAACTTCTCCTCGCAAAAGTAACAGATAATATTGATATCTTTCCGCGAATGCGCAATCTTTTTAAACTTCTTCTGACATTCAGACTTTATCAGATAATTTCTTTCGATAAGACAAATAACTGAACATCACAAGTAGGAATTCGTTATTTTTTGACGAAAAAAAGTAGATACGACATAAAAACGTGGTTGCTCCGTTTATCGCAAGAAATTGTTTTCTTATCGAGAATAAAGAACGTTTCTTAGCCGGCGTGTTGAAGTTTGGTCAACGTTATGTCCATTGTATTTTGCGAAGACATGTCACCATCGAATTTTTCGTTCGAACAACAATGTTCGAATGTCCAAATCTCGGACATTTCTTCTCCTTGGAAACGACGGTTGAACTGATTTTCTTTTGAATTTTTTTCAAGTCAAAGAAAAATCCTCATTTAAATTTCGAGCGCTGGTTAAAAATGGATCGTAAAAACTATCTTTTTCACATACTTTGATGAGATTAGAGATAAAGATTTCTTTGCAGAAACGTTAGTTCCTTTAACTGGGGAAAAAACAGATGAAATCACCCGCATTTTGTGCAAGGATTTTCGAACGATTTTTGAAGACTTTTGGAAGATTATTTTCAGTGTCGCGATTATTCGTGTTAACTTTTGACCTGACTGCGCCGCGAATCAACAACAGACGAAGTTATGACTCGGACATGAATTTGACCATATTGATCATTGCAATTTACACATGACAATCGTATTCCGACCAGACTAAAACCTGTCAAGACACGAGGAAAGTGCGTCAAAACAGAATGAGTCGTGTCGAAACTAAAAATTTACGTGTGACTCAACTAAGTGCATTTTTGCGTAATACTCTGTTTTCAATGTTCCGTGCGATTGTTATGTCAGGGACTGGATGATATTTAATTTATGAAGTGTATGTTAATGAGAAAAGAATCTCTCGTCGTGAGTTAGAACTAATAGAAATAAGTTAAAGTTGTAAAATTGAATGAACTTACTAAGTACGGTTCAAATTTCAGCGTCTAGATAGTCAACCGGAGTATTTTTTGAACTGAGTCTATTCGTTTGTTAATTGCAAAAAAGTTGAAGACATCACACAAAAGAGTGAGGGGGCGACACCCTCAGGGAAAAACAGCCTTAGTAAGCTGTTTTGCTCGATGTCTGATGAGCAACGCGCAACAATGCTCTTTTGTAAATCTCGCAGCAGATCTCGTAGTCGCTTGCAGATCAAAAAATCAACTCGCAATATTAAGGTTAGTTAGCAATAAATAAGTCTTTCGCATATACGGTCTTGTGCCAAAAACTTTTTTTCCTTCTTCCCAAAGTAAGAGGCCCCGCCACATGATATACTGTGTCATTATTATCGTACAATAATCGATTCTTATTGCGAATTATTGACAGTAAATTTGTATTGCAATAGTATTAAATATAATTATCGCGACTGTATTATCAACAAATCGGAATGAAAATTGATACTGCTTTGGCGAAGATATTCTATATGCATTCACAGTAGATTTTGACGTAGAGAATCGGTGTACGCGGTTTAGAGATTCAAAAATCAAGTGCATTTGCAATGAGAAGTGGATCGCAAGTTGTTGAAAATGTGTGCCTCTATCTCTAAAGTCAATCAAATAAATATAAAGTCGTTCAAAACAAACGCCAATGAAATGGCGTTAAAAATTCTAGCAGGTCTTGTGAAATACTATACAAGAAAAATAGTACCTCTAAACAAATGGATTGGCTTTCGATCCATTCAGGGCTAACATTAAGTTGAACATTCAAACATGCTTTCAAATAAACTACAATTGAACAAACAAATTGAACAAATTCTAAATAATTCACTCAACGATGGTAAATTTTTATTCTATCCTGATTATAGGAAAAACGTTTTCGCAAAAACCAAAATGGATTTCTGCAGAAAACAAGGACATCTTATAGTATTGAAGATTTTGTCTCTATTATCGGATAGCGTTTTGGATATTGTGGATTGTTGTGGATAGTGTTTTTATTAGCTTTCACAGTAAATCGAGACCTAATCTTCGATATCCATTCAGAAAGGTGTTGCCATCTAACGGTTCGTTTAGAAAGGTTGCGAGGAGCATCTTGTTTTGCACATGCGCAAAGTGTGTCACAAGTCCACCGCCACCCTTTGAAACTATAATTCAGCGTTGCAACCCCTCAATCGAGATTATTGCACTTCCGTTAGCGCGTGATTTTATCGGCGGCAGCCCATATCTCAACGTGGTTGAAAGGACATTCACTCTGATAGCTGAGGGCTCTGGTAGCTCCTTTCAAATATCACAAAATTTAGTCCTGACAATATAAATCATATTTTGAAGGAATATTCTTTTTATAAAAGAATCATTTATAAATGATTTTCAGTAAAATACAGTGTGATTTAGAATACAGAATGCAAATATCTTAGTTATACCTATTGACGAAACAAAAAAAGAAGAATTTTAGCGTCACCTAAGATCTGATGGAATTCAATGAAAATTATTATCAAAAGTTTAATATATTAAAAACGGAAAATATTTATTAACTGGTAATTTAGCTTTCAATTTGATTTGAATATTTAAGATCGTTCAAAATCTCTATACTATCAACTTGCTAGAGAAACTTAATATTGTTAGATATGCACTGATGACTTTCCTTCCGCTGCCACAAGTATTTGCTTCAAATATAACGTGAGCGATCAATTCGTTTAGTAGGACATGCAAAAATGTAGAATATAAGCTACGTTAAACATTTCTGTGCAAAGTTATGAAAATATTTTGTTTTTCATCTATATTAATCAGTTTATATTCAGACGAAAAGACAGATTTGCAATTTTGAAATTCTTCGATAGTTAATCACTGCACTAAAAAGTTGGCGTACCATTTCATCTGTGTCTGTCATTATAAGAGCTGTGAGAGTTGAAGGGTAAAAAATTGAACGTTCAAATAAAAAATTACATTTATTTTCAAACATTTGAAAAAGTTGTCTTGCTCGTTTCAGTATCTATTTGTTTTGATGCAGTTCAGCCTCGATATGGACGCTTTTCACAATTCCTGCTCCGTTTCATTCATGCAGTGCATTTATTCCCAGTGGGGCGTCCGAGCGAGCTAAACAACACATGTATTATATTAGCGTAAACTTGAACATGAGTAATATAAGGTCAGCTAACTCATGCGACTGAAGGAGTACGTTTATCAAAATCTCCGAGGATAATTTCATTTTCCAGTTTCTTAATCCTTTTCCCCTTGTAGGGGGAATAAAAAATTTAACTTATAGAAACGCACGATTGCTCGTTTCATCAGAATTTGAAAGTTCAAGAATAATTATTCGATAAATTACATTTAAAAAAAGTAACAAATTTCTAAATAATCATTTGATGTGTTTTTTATTGATTTCGTACGAGCCTGTGGCATGTTTGATTTTGCCCTTTGAGGGTGGACGTCATAAAATCGATCAACCACTTTATGACTGTTAATCAAAACGTGCGTGTTCATCAGGTTCCTCGGTTTATTACCTTGTTCGAAAGAAGTCAGTATAAGGATTGTGATAAGGCTCGGCAATGTCACGCAACACGTCGTGCAAAACGCGTGGCTCAAAGCTGTCATGAGACGAAGGTTACAGAAAAGCGTCACACTGCGAAATTCGCGCTTGCGCGATTCACAAAGTTTACGTTGTTTCGACCTTACTCAACGCAAGTGAGCCGAGAATAAGCATGTGATTTCCGTGTTTTCTCACTGTCATCTCGTGGTATATTCGATCTTTTATCAGTTGTGACATTGGGACGTTGGAACTTCACTTTGGTGAGCACAATAGCTAACAGGTGAACGGAGTTGTAATCATCTTGAACACCCCAGAGGTGTGTCACCTTAACCTATACATGAATTGTTGAATGAATGAAAAGCGATCGTCCTGTCTGTGTAGTGTGTAGTGTCCCCTTCTAAATTACACCTGTACAATTTTGCTTGTTTTGATCTAATTTATTTTTTGGGTTGGTACTTTAGAGTTAACACAGTTTATGAATTTCAAAAACGAATCTAGACCTACTCAACGCTGTTTTATTTTTATCTTTTTTGAAATAATATATTTACTTTATGTAAGTCAGGTGAATTTCATTTTCAAAGCTTGAATAATTTTTGTTTGGCGTAAGTAACGAATTATGTCAATAATAGTTTAAACAATGCTCGACATACAAAGGTTTAAAAATTGACAAATTGATTTGGAAAATCTAGTTCACAGCAGAATACAGATGAATTGTATTTTTAATATATGAATTAGTAATAATGACTCGTTTGTATCATATCGACTATCATTTATTTTTAAATTTGCATCAGCGTGACAATTTGATTCTGCGCTTTTCGCGGGTTCCAAGAGTGGAGGCGGGAATCGCCCTCGTGGCCTATTTTAAAGCACGAGCAATGGCCTCTAGATCTAAAAAATGTATATACTTCTTGGTCTAAAAATACGAATCACACGTTTTTTCTACTTTTTCGAAAATTTTATCAAAGAATTAAAAATAACAAACATTTCCCCGAAAGAGTATCGATCAAATGTACAACAGAAATTGTAGCAGAAACATGTTTTGCATTTTTTTATTCCTCCCATGAATACTATCTGATAAAACTGCCTTTCAACAATAAAAAAAATCGCAGATCTATACTTCATGTTTTTGTATTCGCACCGTTATTACGACAACTTTATGCAATATTTATCTCATTTCTGAATGATGAATTCGTAGATACAAACTTTTAGTTGCAAATTTTCTGCTGCAGATAAGTCTGATTTGCATATCAATAAGAAATTAGCTTATTACTCATTTACCGCATTTTCGCTCGTTTATCACGGTTTAAAATATTCTATTTTTAACAGACGTTAATGTACAGTTTTGTTTAAATGTCAGCATCGAGCCAGATTATCAAGCTGTGTATTTTTTTCCAATTTAAACAATTTCGTTGGGGAAACAGTGAAAAAAGAGGTAAAATAAAGGTTCGCATTTATAAGTTTAATTAAACGAAATTCCATTGCGCCGAACACGTCATCAATCGTGTTAACAAGCGCACGTTGTATTTGACAGAACAATGAGTGCGCTTGGGTGTCTTTGTAACGTTGACTCTTCGCTCAAATGCCCAACCGTACGTTCAATAACACCCCGACCTTCCAATCGGCAACGGATGGTCACGCAGCAATGCGTGAGAGGAACGTGGGCGGGTGGAACTTATTACGGTGGGTGGGCCACACGAGTGTGCAACAAAGATGAATTAACCTGATGGCACCCCTTGATGTTAGACGAAGAGCGCTGTCAGAATAGCCACCGCATATAAATCCGTGAAAGATACAACATCCGGATGGCGTTTCAAGTTCGACAGAGATGTACAATTCAAACAGCTTTGAGAGAGTGGTTCAGATAATATCTCCCTGTTGGTCAAAATGTTCCATTCAAAAGAACAAAGACAGACGTATTATGTTTTAGTGACGAGACAAAGATAACAACTAAGTACATTTCGGGAACGCTTGCAGATCTCATTGTACACGTTTTCACAATTGAACATAATTTAAAAATCTAGGAAAATTTCGTGAAACTATTTGGACAAGGTTGTTTTGATGTAGAAGTATCATCTGGTTGAAATGTAATTGTTTGAGGTGACGCAGAAAGATGCCACAGATGGAATTAGTATAACAAGCGAAAAAAAAGAAAATTGAGTAGAAGTTGCAACTTTCGTCGAGAGAAATTGACCCAGTGAAACTTTGTGTGGCATCATAAAGTAGATAACGCAGAAGCGGAATAGTCATTAATTGTAAATTTTGTGACGTTGCAGAAAACCGATGTGTAAACAACAAAGTGGCAGATAATTGCTTAATTCCTGCGATAACATGAGGGGCGGCGGCAGTGGCAGCCCTTCTATGGTCACCGTACCCGCCTCCACGTCACTTAACGTGAGTAGTCCATTACGAATTCAACATTCATATGGCTAATCCCCTTTCGCTCATGAAACCAGGACAAAAACTGTACGCCACGGTGTCGGCTCGACCTCGAGCTAATTGGAGGGAGAATGCTGCTACTTTCTCCGCAGTTTCGCGAACCGCGTACGTGCATGCTTATTTCACCAAGGCGCCGCTTCAATTTAAATATTTTTACGTATTTCAAATCTTTGCCCTTTTTCTCTTATGAAACGTGGAAGATTTTTCCAAATTTTCCTGTTTTCATCTTTCAACTCCAGAATTTGGAAGAGTGAACATTTTTTTAAGAGATACTAAAGAACCCATTTAATATATTAGAAACCTATTCATTGTTCAGGTTGCAGAGATTTTGTAAAAACTATTTTTGAATTTCAAATTCGCGCTGGTGAATGGATTCTTGAACAACTAAAAGTAATCCAGGAAAAGCCAAAGATTCACAATGAGAAGTACAATTAGAAGAGTGGTTGACTGTATATAGTGTATAATAGGTGCACTTCTGCGAGCCCCTAGAGAATTTTACGGGGCGGTCTTTCGGAGCTTGCCGAGTAAAATGTAATGGAGAACGATCAGTGTATGTTTACCCCATCCATTTGACACCGGTTGACCAAGCTAAAAGCTCTCGATGCTCTGTTTACCCTACAGATATACATAAATTGCACATTTACGTCTCCACTTTTGCACTTCAATTGATTCTGAATTTGAAATACGCCGAAAAAACATCTGTTTCCGACAGTATTTTTTCTTTAGAAGTGAAAAATGTAACTGCTTAAATAAACGGCAAATTGCATTGTTTAGAGTTTTCAATCATAATTATATATAAATATTTTTCAAATTTATATATTTTTGTAAATAATTTAATGTTTTTTTGCTCTCAAATTAATGTGTTTTTTATTTGTTACAGAGCATGGGAGATGATGAACTTCTAGATGACGTTTTTGAAGACAACGTGTCAACAAGTTCAAGAACTCGCACAGTTTATGACAAACATTCCAAACCTCAAATGCTGGCCGATGATTTCGTAGAACATACTCCATCGCCGACCGGATACCGCGATTATAAACCACCAGCCGAAGTTCTTCAGAGCAATTACAAATCGGCATTCCGGAACAAGTGTAACGATTACTCTCTTTCCTCAAGGAAAATAGTGGAAAAAGATGAAGGCATCGCGCACAAAGTGAGTACTTAACTTCGTACTTAACTTTTGATTATTTTTGACACTAATTTTACGCACTGTACCACAATTTTCATAAACAGAAACTCTTGACAACGTTCTAACCAAAAAACTACTTGAAAATAACAAACGACTGTCGTAACGATAATCGATTTTGCAAAATCGCAATGTTAACTGTTACTATCTTTTATGATTGAATGGGCAGATGATTTATAAAATAAAAATCGTTTGCTCTTACTTACAGTAATTGAAACTTGGAAAGTCAAATCAAACGCTGAAAAAAGCAAAAGACTAGTATTGATATAGGATCTTAACAGTATTTTCAATAAAACCGATCGCCAGATATTGTTTTCGACATTAATTGAAGATCGGTACCTTAAAAAGCCGTTGAGCTTTTATTTAGTGCATAGACATATTTTTTATTCCTGGGCAGTCTTGTTAGAGTAGGAAATTTTGTCAGAACTTTTTTTTTTCAAGGAATGGTTTTGAAATTTTTTGAAAATTATTTTTTTCTAGTTATATAGTTTATAGTTAATTTATCAAAATTAGAGTATGGAGAAATCTGTCAACTTTTGTAGATTGACTTTAAAGTTTTACATGCATTACATACACGTAAATGTTGTTTTGGTCATTTATTGATGCAAAATCAATATTTTTCTCAATGTCAACATTATTTTTTTTTAAATCATCATTTCTTGTAAAAACATTATTTTTTAATGCGAATCGTCTGACAACGATTCAGATTTAAGCAATAACTTTCTGAGGTTCGTGGGCGACATTGATTTTATATAGATAGTATATATAATAATTCACGAATAATAAAATGATAAAAAGGTTCAATCGATAAAAGAAGTATCATTTTTTATTGAAAAAAGAGGTCGACACAATTTTCCACTTCCGTCCTTCTAGGGTGTCGGAAATTTCCTGGTGTTAAATTAAATTAAAGTTACTGAGATAGTTTTTTTAAATTGCTATCATTTTATTAAACTGACAAAGAATAACGCCCGTTTCTTCTATTCTGTCTTCTTTTTAGTTAGAAGAACTGTTTTTTCTGTTTCATGTGCAACTACAAAATCAGTTCTATTAATTGCAAAATTCCTATTATCTTATTTACATATTCTAAAAACAACAAGATTGCAATGTTGCTACAATGTTTGCTACAAGCTTTTGTCTTCTCGTTAGGGTGAGGTTGTAGAACCTCAACAAGAAGTCAGCCTTGCTTTGCTCCAAGGTTAACAGCCCCCTCTCCGAGTTGCTGAGAAAACCATAGGGAGATAATGAGGATATGTCTATGGGTTAGAGAAGCCACGGTACAGCCCCCATGTTGCTTTTAACTTTCCCTTCTTCGTCTTTCAACTTCTTTTTTTCCTCCCTCCGTTCCCACACGAAGACCCCGATTCGCACTGCAATCAAAACTCAACATTATACATATATTACAAAGATTAGTCACGATTTTAGTCAACTCTTTTTTCAAATTCAAAACCAAATTTCAAAATTGTTTCACATCCAAGCTCTTAGGTCTCAAAATTGGATATTGTGTTTCAGCTTGTGATTCCAGCCTGATGTATAATCATCTTAAGATTGAAATTCGACCTTATTACCTTCCAATTGACTTACCTGTATGTAGCATGTTGATAAGATCAATACTCAAATCAATTTAGACCGAACTCAAATATTTGCAAGATTTTATAACCGTTTTATTTAACGTTTTAGTTAACAGCATGGAGGCATTGATTAGTCAAAGTAAAGAACTAATTAACTCTGTATCCAACATGTTTTATAACTTTGAAAGCAACATGTTTTCGCGGAGGGATCATATTTCAATAATTCTTACAATTTTCCTTGATCGGAATGGTCATCTATAAATGAAAGTCCGAGATAAGCGATCTGACGGTAGACCGCCGCCTTCTTTGGCGAACCGAAGCGAAACCGGTAGGGGTTCTATCAGGGTCTATCGTCTCGAGCCGGTTTTCGCATCTTACTTTTTTTACGATCCCTCTACCAGTCAATACCGAGCAACCAACCTCCGTTTAGCACCTACGAGGGGGGTATTACTCCCTGTACTTTCCCGTTTGAGTAGATGATAAACATATCTAATGATCTTGCCGCTAATTTAATGTCATTCATCAGGCCTAATTGACGTTTCTCGACTCGCAGAGAATACGAGTGGGTTAAAAGAACTCGTTAAGGCCACGCTCAAGATATCGTCGAATGTTATGAACAATTTTTTGTCGCCGGAATTATCCTGGACAAAAAACATTATCCGGTTATTAACATTTTTCAGTGCCGGGCAAAAAAGTAAAAAATTTTTATGGCACTGTTGATTCTTACGTTTCTGAGATGGATGAAAAAGAGCAGTCGGTGATGATCTCACACATGACAGAAAAACAATAACATATCGCTCTGGCACTCCCGAAATGAATAATCAATGTTGAAATGACATTGTGAACTCATCTGAAAGTTTTCAGGGAAAACTCTTGAACAATCGTTATTTCATTGCTGTTGAGTTGAAGCTGCGAGACAGGTAAATTGAACCGGCATACTTTTTTAATGCCATTTTCCAGACTGTGAATCCAATCCTTCGAAAATATGTTGCTTATCCGTGGTTCTTAAAAACCCATTTAATAAAACTTAAATGAAAGTAAGTTCCAATTAACCTACTGGAAATTTCTACTTTGCTACAAATCTCCATAAAAGTCATCAAACTTTTGAATCCAATAGAATGCGAAAACAAAATTTCGTCAAGATAAATCGGTCTAATGGTAAACAGTGTCTAGTCGGGAATTCCACGTGTGGCATCGGGAGTATCAGATTTATTAGTTTTTTTAGCGATTTTAGGGATTGCGTAAGGAATCGCCGACGGACAGAAGTCACAGAACAAAATTCGATCGGTCGAGAGAAACGAGAGTCGCAGTAATATATAATCTGTCTGGCGCAATCCAGTGGAATGCGCTTAAGCAGCACCTAAAGATATCTTACGAGGGTAACTGACAAGGTTGTCTGACCTTAAGCGCGCATCTGGCAAAGTCGCGTTCTCGCATACAAATTGAGTTAGCGATCTCGCGGTAATGGAGGATGCCACGGGGTAGGGGGTCGTGCAACAGAAAACGGAGTGTCGGCCAAGGAACGAGAACAAACACGCGGCACAAAAACGGACGAAACACCGAGGGGAGGAGCAACCGTGGACTTTGAATTGAAAAGTCCAACGTGATAAAAACTGATGCAAAAGTGCAACAATCGCCAACTTCACAATTTAACTTCAAATCCAGTTCTTCATCTTTTTAGATTATTCCATTTTTGTGCTCTTTGTTATCAACTTTTAAGAATATCTTTATTTTTTAATTTATGAGTTTACGAAAAAAAGTAACTTGATAATGAACCTGAAAATTTTTATTCCACAAACCAAATATGATATATTAAATAACAAATTTTGTAGAAAAGATAAGAAATGAGTTTTTTTATAATGCATTTTGTAACTATGCAACTGAGGGAAATTATAAAAAGTAATATCGTGCAGATATGGTACATTGTCTAGGTACGTACTCAGGTTGTACATACTTGTGGCTCACGTTTGTCTTATCGGTTGTGTCGAGTTGCCAGTAGCTGCCTCTTTGGTTCGTTCCTTCGCCTGTACGTGATTAGCATACGAATGTCTATGACCTTGCCGCGCCGTTGGTCGTCGCAAAAAGCGATTAACGCACTGCATTGTATCTTGAATCGATGCTCAAAGACCTTTCAAAATGACTATTAACCAACAATCAAGATATAAACATGATTATATCACGACCTACCAACAATCCCGTGGACAAATTAATATTGAAATATTTGAATACCAAGTTTTCTAATTATAATCGAGTGGTTTTGGTTCAATGGCTACTGCTCGAAACAAATTAAATCGACTTGTTGATTCAATTTATTATTGCCTTATTGAAGGGTATGATTATGTAAATTTGCACTGATTCTGCAATTTCATACTGTTTATAAGTTCATAATGCTCGTAAGCGAAAAATGAAAATACGTGTACTTTAACTTCAAAGAGCCAATATTATTTCTGCTACTGCAATTGAAAACAGTGTCATCATTAAAAGAAGAAAGAGGAGAAAATAAATTCGAGGCGATAGCCTTGGCAGCCGCCGAGATTATTCGTGATTGTGCGTGAAACTAAGAACAAGGAAAGCACTGTGCATTTATAGCAATTACTTCAATACCGCGTTTGTTCTTCTTTCTCATGACGTCATGTTCGCTGCATTATGTACCTGTAAAAAATTCCACTGAAAATCTGCACCTCCACTTTAACCACAACTTTAAATACTTATCGGTGAGAAAATAATGAAGAACACGAGTACTCGCAAAAAAGTTGTCGTGTGTGCTTATTATTTCACCCAATTTTTCTCAACTCTGAAAATTGTTACTTAAGAATTTTACAAATTTTATAAACAATTTTGTATCTTGTTTGAAATTTATGAAATATCTTTCGGAGTTTTTGAGAAACTTTTAGTGATGAATCACCATAAAGTTGTCAACAAGCTAACTTTATAATATGATGTATGTAAACGCACTTTGGAAACAGGAATGGTAAATCAAAAACTAATATTTTGACATCAGTACTAATTGAAAACTCGGATTTTTGTCACCTGAAAAAAATGAACTGTTTCATAAAAAAATTGAATTTAAAAATTTGATACTGCTTTTACTACGTAATTATCAATATATAAAGGTTGTATATCTTCGTGTCAAAGTTCGATTTCCGTATAGTTATACGTACTGCACAACTTTCTACGTTTTGAACAACTTTTCTCCGCGTTTTTTATTCGGCCGATTCCTCCGCGCAAAAAGTAGTTGATCGCACGACACCTTCATGATCAAACAGTTGGACGATAAATCTCAGTGAGCTGTCTTTTGGATACCGGTTCGGCGAGAACTTCATGTGGTATTTGTATGTCATGTGATATATAACTGCCGGTTACGAGATCGGTATACACTTGAATAATATCGTGTCGGCTATCGACAACTTATATCACTTCAATATTCGATTACTGATCTGGAATATCTTTTTTCACATCTACCATTGATAATAGCCGATGCATAATTTGAACGTTATAAAATCGCGAGTTTGAATGCTCATAATCTAGTTGTTCATTAGTGATTTTTGGATTTTTCTGAAGGATGAAAAATAAATTTAAAGGGTTCCAAATAAAGCTTCTTTGCCTCGAAGGCAGATATGAATGTACCGAAGTGGCTTTATACCTCATGTGTACAGTGTGCTTAGGAAATTATTCCAACCCCTCAAATGGAATCAAGAGAAGGGGGCCCGCGGCCACGAATGCGAATCAACAAAATCTATCTCGCACTTATCAGGACACACGCGAGACCGTAGAAAATTGCTACAAAATTTTGCAGACAGATATGTGATCAAAGAAAACACCGCCGTGTTATTTTCTGATTTTGAGTGTTATCGTCAACCTACATATACGAACAAGCAGAGTAAAAATGTTGAAGAAAAACAAAATTCGCCGCAAATATTGCATCGAACTCTTTGCAAGTTATATTGTAAGAAATACTACAGATATCGTAAAAAACGATATCCAAAAGTCGAAAAACCTACAATCAGGTTACAAAAATTTCTTACATGATTTTTCTGATCTCGCAAAAATTATTTGCACGCTCGTAGGGGAGGCTTAGGAGGTCGAGACATAACAATTTTTTCACAGCGGGCTCTCAACCCCACTTTCCAGAAGTAAAAATATTTAGAAATTGAAAAAAAACCCCTGGAGGGTCTGTAAAAATCCAGAAGGTTAATTTCGATCCCTTAAATCTTCTGTACATGCGTGTCAACAATTTTGTTAGGTCTATAAGTTGCATTGCACGTCTTTGGTTTTTTTCGCAACGTTTGTTTTTCAAATTTATTTTTTTCTTTTCTTCGTAAGAAACGTTTATTTCACAGAAAATGATATTATATTTGCATTTAAAAATGACATTTTCATTCTTGATAAATGTGAAACATCTGTCTAAAGTTGTACTATATGATTGCTAACATATCTAATTCAAACATTTTGACGTTTGTTTTCAGACGATTCTATTGGGTGACAGCGGCGTCGGAAAAACATCATTATTGGTTCAGTTCGATACCGGCAGATTCCAACATTCCAACTTTGCAGCCACAGTAGGCATTGGTTTCACGGTAACGTATATACCTACACAACAAAAGTTGATTCATTCATCTTTATTTGTTCATATATGGCTGACATATTTCGCTAGATTGATGGTGCTTTTGTTGGATCCAATATTAAGTACGAGGACATTAATAGAGTGAAACTGGAGCGAAACGAATTGACCGCATTAACGAGAAAACTGACAAATTTAAATTACCAGTCGTCCATGAGTACGATGAAAAATAAATTTCAATTACTAACTATTTAAAATTCTTTCTTCGAAAAAGGACAAGTCACTTTTCTCCTCTTACCAGAATGAAACATTTAGCACCATCAAATCTAAATGATGATGTCCTTCGACAAATCGGAGGATGTCATTTACTCAACCAGTGGCATGAACTTTAATGTCAGAAACACTACAGTCTGACATTGTGATGAGCGATGCATTTATTCATGAACCTGCGGTTCAAGACGTTGAGCACTTTATAAAACGGTGTCATAAAAAATTATAAGGACCTTTATATACGCAAGACGTTTTCATTGTATCAAACTCGATTTAATTCTTTGATTTTTCTTCGAGTTTTGATTTATATAAATAGAGAGTATTATTTATTTGCGATTTTTTTAAAAATGAAAAACTTTAAAAAATTACATTCCCGCAAAAGTGAATTGTGAAAGAGAGTTTAACGAATTTGAAGGCACTTTTTATTTCAAATTAGAAGCATAAAAAGTTAGTACAAATGCAAGGAATCAGGAAGCTATTTACATTCGGTAGTTTGGTGTGATGATTATCGACGCTTTTTTCAAATACGGTTCGCGAGTTACGTTTGTGCATTCACAGTGGTCAATAAATCATTGAACTTGGCTATACATGAAGCAACTCCCGTCGCGCTTTTAGGATTTAGCGGCCGGTATATCCTGGTACTTCCGCTAATGCTAACCTGTCTGACGTCGAATCAAAGACGGATTATAAGCCGAACGAGCTTTGATGATTTTCTCTCAATTTGAAAATTCTTATAGGAATGCTTCATAACCGGTTTGATTTATTTTAATTGCGAAGATTTGAATTTAGTGAAAAAAAAAAATACTTGAAAAAAATATTTGCAAAGAGCACAAGTGAACTTAGATTATTGGTGCAATAAAAGTTGTTCTTAAAAGTACCAGTAGCCAACGTCGCATTTTCACCATAAACGCGTGTGATTTGTGAAAGTTTATTTACGCATCTTGCAGTTATTGGAAAGTTTGAAATCACATTTTATGTAACCATCGCGCCATTTCGTAATGACATTTTTTGTCGCTCGGTGCAAAAGCAAATACTAGAATATATGGAAAGTTCAGTTCGACGAGCTTTGTTACGTCGAGATACCGCGTTTTACATTATTGGTAAAGTTGTAATCGTGCGGTTTTGACCATTGTATCGTTGCAATCGCACTTCGAGAAACTCAATCGTTTTTTTATTATCGGCCACTTGTCGAACAGTTCTTCTTTATTCTGAGACAATACGACTTTTTGTTAAAAAATGGCATTGATAAAAAAGTATTTTCATCAATGCCCACCAATTTAAACAAATCACAAACTAATATTGCATAAAAAATTATAAAAATGTTCTCAAATATGTATAATACTAAAAAACTTCTGAAAGCTTGAATGTCCCTATTCATATTTTGTGAAATCAATCAATGCTATCTATACAAACCTATCTACAAATCTAAAATTTGTAAAAATAAGGTGGTGATAAGCAAGTTGTGGAAAAGTGAGAATGTGGTGGAAATATCGCATTTCGATATGGCGAGTCGAGTGAGTTTAAGACGAGCGAATCGAGTAGAAGTGATGTAGGGGATGAAGGGACGATAAATCACTCGGAATTGACAGAACCAAGTGGGGCCAGTTCGCATGACCACGAGGTCCCCCTTTTATTTCCCCTTTTTTTCAATCGACCATTACTGCCAATCGTATACACGCGTGTGGATAACTTTGCAATGCGACAACGAAATACGAAACGGACCGGCACCAAAAGTCGTTATACGAGACCGCAGGTAGCGACGCGTGGGCAACACACTATCGTAAAATATTCGCCTGGACGAGAGTAATTCGGATGCAAATTCGTCGCAATGGCGATCAATTTTTTTTCATCCACATACAATTATAAATATTTATTTCGTTCTTTCTGGTGTATGCCTGATCGAAGTTCAAATTTACATAATGAAACAAATGTTCCAAAAAGGTAAAACCTTCGGACGCTCATAATCGTGCGATTAATTAAAGCCTGTATAGACTTCCAAGTAAGTTTGATTGTAGATCGACTGGTGGATGTGATTTTTATGGGAAACCTAAATAAGTAATTAGCATAGGAAAACAATTAGGAACCCAAGCGATCTGCAATTAGTACTTCAAAGTATGTGTGGTGTATTTAGACTCCGAACGCTTCGTGCAGTATTTAGATCCTCGCAATCCGCTAAGATTACGGTGTTCTTTATTCCGGTCACGAACTTGGGTATACCTCATAGTCTCAGACTCCTTCACAAACGTTCTCCTTGCCATGCCTCGCCTCCCGTCGTTTCCGGTTAAATATCTACCGATACAACCATCTTCACAAAGATCTCGCTGTTGATTTTTCATCCTAAACTTGCATGAAATCCAACTTTACATCTGCGAAAATTTTGATTAACCTGATTGCCAACTCATCCATCAGATTAAACTTCAGATTCAAAACTTATCACACAATATAAATTGAATTTCGTTCAGAAAATGTTTACATTAATTTGTCTTTCTTCTCAAACTGTTTTATCAAACTGTTTCGTTTTGGAATCTGATGTTGACAAAAAAATGGACATTTAAAACGCTACGCAATTTCACGGGATGTATATATATTGTCGTAAACACACGCAAGGCGAGTAAAAAAAGGCCGATCCACACCGTAGCGGAGACTATCAGTATTTCATTCCTATACTTCTTGTCTTCTTTCTCTTCATCCACTATCTCTTATTATATGGTATACTGTGTATAGACTCGCGTTGGCGGTAGGATCTGAAAACTGCGCCTGCTCGCAACGGCAAGTTCTATAGCAAACCAACGGACTTTAATTACGTCCCCGAGGCGAGTGATCTTTCTTAGTCTTTTGCCGCATTGTCTCTCAGAGCTCGTAATAAACCTTACTTCTTCATACTTCTAGTTTTGATTTTATAAACAATTTGATTCGTCCAAATTCGAAAAATCTTTTTCACTAAAAAAATTATGCCGAAAGGAATAAGTAACTAGGCAAACATTGTTGGGCCAAATTTTTCTTGTCTAAATTATACAATTTTAAATTACAACTCAATCTTTGATTATTTCAAAGTCGAATTTATCGATAAACCTGGTGTTGTGAGGTATTTCTATGTGCGAGGTAGAATATCAACATGAATGTAACAAAAATTGGATTTCCTGCGTCGCTCAAATGACTCGATGTCTTTATTTCCGGTAGGGTTGCTTTATAATCGCGGAGCATCGGTGCATTTCGTCTCGTGGCTACGCGGCATTAACGTTTCGTTCTCACTGATTCAGTTTTCTCATTCTTGCTACGTAACAAAGCACCGCACTTCCTTTCGCATCTCGGGACGTGACAAAGCGTCGCGTTTCCTTTAGAAATGTCAACCAGAAATTCTTGTAAAGATGCATAAAAACTTACCTTCAAACTTTATTCAAAGTTGATTCTTTCGGCTCATCGTATATTTCAGAATTATGAATACGTTTCAAATTACGAATTTTATTCTTGATTTTGAATCAAGTTTACGAGATTACGAACACACCGATGAATCAAATTTTTGTGGCGGAATTAACGAGTTACAATCAACGATTCATGCAATGTAAATAGAAGGCAATATTTAACGTTGATTTTCAACTGAGTAAACTAATTTTCAGATGAAATTAAAGACAAAAATTGTGTTTGATGGATCACAGTGAATTTATTGCAGTTTCATCGAGTAAAATTGAAACCAGTTAAAAAACTACAACTCCGTCAAAAATATTACAATTGTTGTTATTGTTATTGAACATGTGATGGAATAACAACAATAAATCCTATACCTACTATAGTATAGTATATATATTAGTGGTAAAAAATCGCTATCGTGTACTATAGAGTCTTACTACCGTAAATATGGCGCTTATATTGACTCTATCCAAACTTAGTGATAGGATCAATTGTTTTACATTTTGTTACGTAAAGAAAGCTATAATTATGATTACAAAAATAAAACATATATTAACATAATTTATAAAATTAACCCTTACCATATCGTTTTTTTTTTCGAAAAGGTCTTGGTCATGGAATTCGTATGTTTGAACATTTTTTAATTCCAAATTTCTGTTCACTAAACGAATATTTGGAGTACGATTTCCATACAATTTGTAAAATTTTATATTTTACTAATTATGCTGTGTTGTTGAAATTAAGAGAATGGAATTGTGCAACATGTGTCCCGAATATCATAGCAACGTGTGTTCTGTGAAAAAAAAATAGATTAAAATCGTGCATATTATGGTTATCGAAATAGGTCTTTTATCCTGAATTTTCTCAATATTCGAAGAGCACGTTTTACTTATGGGATACACACAAGCTGATGGGATCAATTATATACATATATATATAAGGGCTCCCCTATACGTTAGCTATGCTTATCATGGGCTGTGGTCATGGGGTTCTGCGTAAAATTAAAAAGGCACGAAAATGTATAGATTAAAAAAATATTTAACAAAACGAATTGAGCGTTGTCTATAAAATAAAACGTAACTGCAAAAATAAAATTCTCTAATTTGAAATTTCTTATTTTCAAAGACCCAACATTATTTTCGATATTTGAATGCATGCAAACATTATGCGAAAATGAAAAAAAGAAAGACTGCGTTTAAAATAAATAGGCATGCTTAGTTTGTGAGCCGACGCTAAATAAGGGTGGCACTGATGATAAACCCTACAGCCTTCAACTTTAGGAAGCGCCGTATATAACAGGCATCATCTATATTGTACGTTGCTGTCGTGTACGTGTACACAATACATACACAATACATGCACTGTGTTCATTGTGCGTGCAGATTTGTAATACAGACACTGCGACTGCGTGTGCCGATGATGAAGCGTTTCAAACAAACACGCGATCTGCCTACCTCCGGTCATTTCATAAATTTCACGCAGGGTCGTTGCAACATTTTTCCAATTCTAATTGTTTTTCTTCGTTCATGCATTATTGGTACACGTTTGCCGAAATGTTTACAAAATGCAGATATTTTTTATCAAATTTATTTAGTCAGGATTTCCTTATCGAAATTCATAAAATATCAATTAAGAGTTCGAAATTTTGTATACCTCTTAAAATTTTATAAGTAAAAGCTAAAATTATAAATGATTTTTATGAACTGATGAATGATCAATGGTGACATGTAATATAATTACCGATGGCACACCACAAACATTTCAAATTTCATTTTGCGGTTCATCACTGTGGTGGTTGTTCAGCATTATGTTGAAATTTCAAAACAATCTTGTTCAGGTTTTGATTTTTAATTAAAATTCGATATTTGATTTCAAATTCACTTCAAAATACGTGAATGAAATACTTATATGGGTTTCTCCAATTTGTAAATTAAATACCTCAATTTTCATTCTCAAAAAACGCTTTAAATGTTGACGAAACTATACAGTCATTTAACAAAGAAACATATAAAAAAATTATATTAATATCTGCCTATTTTGAGTTGACGGTACAACTACCTTAATAATTAAACATCGAGTTATCAAATCAAATATTAATTTTCTCACTTCATACTCAAAGCCTAGAACTAAATTTACTGCTATTGTGATTTTTGTCTTGTTTCCACTCAAATTGTTTGTTTGGAAATTGCATTTCGATTTCTCCTTCGCAAATCAACGTTGAAAAAACATCTCAATCAATCGAGAGACAATCTGAAATTGTCTCTCAATGAAAACATGTATTTATATTCTGGTACAATGTTGTATTTTACACATATTTAAAAAAATACAAATGTCTTACAAATTCTGAATCTTTAAAACATGGAAAATGTACAAGCAAAACGAAGACGTTTGTTCACTACCCTATACAGATGAAATTTGATATTATGATGGCATTGTTGAGATAGACTCATGCTAATGAGTAGACTAGAATCGATAGATCAGTTACTTGACAAAATCAACACGAGCCCGGCTGAAAAACCTGTTGCCACGAATCTGAGCGGGCGCGTGCGTCGGACTTCGCGACACGCGCGCGTTGCCATAGGAACAGCTCCTGGTTTTGCTAGAGAAGCACACAGACTCCCCTAAAGACCCTCAGCAGCCTCAGGTGCTGTTAGGGTGGAAATCCCTCGTTTTAGTCACAGTCCAGACTATTTCTCCGTCACGCGTGGTACCGCGCCACGCATTGTCTTACCGTGTCAATTACAACTCTTCCCTCAAGGGTGTCAATTCAGTCAATCAAGTCAAAAACACGTAGGTGTGATATTTTGTGCTGTTTTTCATCTTATCTAAGTGAACATTTTCGGAGATTCAAAATTTATAAATATTTAATCTTCCCTTGACTTTGATTTCCAAAAATCAGTGAGGCTCCTTTGCATTTTTTAACCTGCTGGATAAGTGTGTCTAAAATTTTCATTCGGTTTGAATTATCACGTTATACAACTGCCATTATATAAAACGATTAAGCGGATTGAAAAAATAAGTGCGATTTCATTGTTGGAACTTGCATTAAAAAGTCGTGATGTGACGATGAAAGGATCTATAATGAAAGGGCTTTAATTGGATTTTATTTATAAAGTTCAAATCTGCTAACAAAACGTTGTTAACTTTCTGCAACAGTTTTCCCGATAAGTATCGATACATGTTCGTCTTTAAATTATTGAGAAAATAAAAATAACGTATTATGGATTTTATTATGATTACAGAAATGAAAGGCGTGTTTTAATTGGCATTCTTGTAATAAAATCATCCCATTGGAATAAAAACAAAGAATTCGTTAAAAATACTATAAGAATTAGACATGTTTCAACGTTATTTTGAATCTTTTGATGTTATCTCTCAAATTTTTTAACATCAAAGTAATGAGACAAAATAATTTCGTTGCATTGTTCATTTTAAAATTCTGAATGCACTTGTTAGAGTAAAAGAAAATGTTCACTCATGTTACAAATTAATATTAAACAATAATAGAAATGCGTTCTTTAGATCTCTGAAAATTTTCTGTTGGACGCAAAAATTGCTGAAATTCGTTACAGTAACGTCAGTTTATAACACGTGCAAATTATTTCTCTTTGTGCAGCTTTTTTTATAAATACTTTTATACATAGAAAAAATCAATCCAAGTTCATACATACGTTTGAAAACAAATTTACAACGCTTGAGTGTTCTTTTATAAAAAAAGGGCTTTCAATTAAAAAGTTCTGAACGACAAATGTCAAATCGAATATTCAACGTGACAAATTATTGACATTCATGCATTTCTTTTTTTCCTTCTTTCAAATAACACATACTATTTCTGATTTTTAAATGTTTTAAAAAGATGCAGTGATATACAAGAACAAAAATAGCTTTTATTGTTGATTTTTTAATTCTCAAGAAGAAACTGTATAATGTTGCAAATTAATTCAATTTTAATCTTGAATCCATGTTACAATACCAATTGTATGCTTTTTGATCATACATGAAATTGACAAATTGCTGACATGTGTATCTGAAATATGATAATCGAATGATACCCACCGAGTATTAATTAAACAGGCATAAATTAACCAACTATGAATAAAATCAACAAACTCACACAGCAAGGAGAAAACAATAGCTTTAATTACACGGCACGAATCCTAAATAATGCAGCGCAAAAGTGCTTCGACAGAATTATATATTTAATGAGAAATTCGAAGACACAACAGGAAATCCCAAAGCTATTTTATATTTGTCACGAGCTTTTGATTTAAAACCCAATTGTTACTTTTACTGCGCAGTTTGTAATTCGAATCCTTTTTAGCATCGCTAGTGTACTGGGCGATACTTTTTTGAACTTATTCTTCAGCGTAGGCGTTGTGTAAGTATCTGCACACATGAAGATACTTACACAAAGCCTATAATGACAATAAAAACAAAAAAAAAACAAAAAATTTGATTACGAATAACGCAATTAAAATGATTCGTTTGCGTACTACTTTTTTTCTTTAAAAAAAAATCCAACTTCATTACTCAAAACATTTCATTACAAATTGTTAATGTTCTAATTTCAATTTTATAAACGGGTAATAAAAAGCGTTCGATCCCCAAAGGGGTAATTTATTTTCATCGGTTCTTAACTTTCACTAATGCTCGAAAATGCTCTTACAGAGCAAAGAACAACAGAAGATGAGAAGTTTGAAGAAAACAGCCTCTAATTTCGTCATTACACAGTACACTGTTGATAAATAATGAGAATTCAATTTTCTGAACTCCTTTGATAATGAACTACTTCTTATGATTGAAAATTAATTTGTGCATACCTGCGAAGTCTGCATTTTTTTATATTGCGGTGTATTGAATAAAATACAGCATTTTAAACTTCATTAGAAATTTCATTTAGTCTTTGTTACCAGATTTATTATAATATGGAACAAGTATGCTTGAAGCACGAGTTCTATAATTAATATTTAATCAATCCAGAATGTTTGAGTTATATTTGCTTTCATCAACCTTGCAAACTTTTAACTTATTCAATATATCTGCGAATAAGAAACGGAAAGTCACGATGAAAGATACTGCAATACAAAGTTTTATAATTATCTTCAAAAGTGTTTTCTTCACATCGGATCATCAATGATGACTGAAGTAATTTCTGCCAATGAATCAAATGTCGCAATTCTTAAAACTTAGTTCTTCTTATAAACTTTCAACATAGCAAGTTGTCAATTAATAAATCTCAATCATTAAAATATATGTCAATACACAAAAAACACCATTGAAACAAATTAGTTTCACTGACCTCTGTAGAAGGGTACTTTGAATATGGTAGGGCGTTTCAGGTCCCCTCTCATCCAGGATGCATTCGTCCATTTTTCAATAACGCGCCATTGGGCGCTACATATAATATACCTATATATCTTTGTTCCTTCTGATAACATATAGATTATGAGAAAAAGTTAGCATGCTTAGTTGACAATCTTCACCCATTAATTTCCACTCATGAAAATATAACACTGTGAAACAAAATTAAAATATTCGTTCAAAATTTAAAATTCAAACTTAAAATTCAAAGTTTTAGTTATTGCTATTGAACTAAAAACAAGAAGTGCGTGTTTTTATCTCGTTACTAAAACGTCAAAACAATTTTTTCAATCATTTTTTTTGCGAAACACATGATGGAAGACAAAAAGCCATGTCAGAAATTTGTCTAATTATTAGTGCCGAAATAACATGACGTACAACATGTTATGTATCGAACAACCGATAAGATTGGCGAACCACAACAGGTGTTTTCTCGTTTCAATGCATACGTGTGAAATCTATTATCACATATAAGCTTCCATAAGCAAATTGATGGCCTACTGATGCTCGAAAGGGAGCAACGGCGCAACAAGATACCAAAACCAACGCATTTTCTCGATAATCAAACTCTTTTTCATTTTAGTACTTTTACTTTACTTTTAATCATTGTAACTTTCTTCCTTTGATCTACGAAATTTCATTACATGATTCGGCTGTCTATACGGGCAAAAGCGTACAATTCAGTGTATTTAATCCACATTTTGAAACGAAACAATATTCTCCTTTGACTCTACGAGTCCAATAGAATAAAAGGTTCAAGTTCAGCCGTGTGAATCTTACTGAATCTAATTTTTGCAGAAAATTTTGGGGAAAATTTTAATATAAAAATAGTGCATGAATTCATATATCAAAGTGGGTCGTTTTTTCACAGGCGATATAATCTCAAATTCAACCTGAGCACAGTTGTTTGCGACTCAGAGCTGTTTTTTGTCATCATTTATAAAGTAAATTTTAAGCTCGCAAACAAAAAACAACCCATTTTCAAGTGTGGATTCGCTATTGTTTTATTTCTGAATGTTTCCTAAAATTGTGGGTAAAAATTAGATGCTGTCAGATTCATGCACATTGTTGAATGTAAACTTTTCGAGAATTTGCAAAAAGTATTTTAAAAACAAACCGGAATTCTTTTTTTCACTGAAAAATTGTTACTTCTTTTTCATAAATGTACTTGTGGCTAGCAATTCAGCGTTCAAATCTGTCAATGAGCACGTGTACGGATAACGAAATCCGATTTATGCGCACACGCGTAAAGCACAATTGCGGGAAGTTAATGGCCCCTTTAAAGATCGCGTCTTTGCTTTCGGAAAAGTAGCGACCACAATGGCTATTTTGTATTAACTATTTATCATTAACTCAACGGAAGCAGGTGTGTTGCTGACGTCACGATCCGCGGTGGAGGAGCGTAACTTGAACCGCGTATAGTGTTCAATCCGCCATCGAACAAATCATCGTAACGCTCAGTGATAGTTTGTAGTTTAAATTTTTGTTTGCAATTAACTTGTGAATACGACATTTAATTTGCAAGTGAAATTCTTATCGCGAATAAGATTACAACTTGTAAGTATAAACTCCATTTGCAACTCATTATAAAGTGCAAATGATTATGAATATGAAACTTGGAAAGATTTGACAGATGAGTTTTTTTTCCGGCGGTTCAATAAAATTTACCGTTTCAACGTTTTTCGTCGTTTTGCTTGGACTGAAAATCGATTGGGATATACAAATATTTGATCGCGAAAAGTTTACGCGTTGAAACGTAGCATCTATTGTTGATGAATTAGAAAAAATTGTTATTTGTGAAACATGTAAAAAAATACGATTGCACGGTTGTCAGGAATCTGAATGAAATTGGCATCTATTGATAACAGCAGATGGCAGTGTGTTCGATATTGAAACATGTGCTCGCACGTGTGTTAAATTGCGTCATGCTGATTGGCCTTAACCTATAACCGACGGTAGATGAATTGGACCAATAAAATATCAATAAAATTATTTCATAATCACAATTTATTAAAAGCTGTCTCAAGCAACTACATTCTTACGAACGATGAATTATTGTTTTTTTTTTTTTTTTTTGAGACATCAAAAACATATTACTTATCCTAAAAATCGACGTTAAAATTTTTATTATTAAATAAATAATTCTGATTTTTAAAAGTTTGCTCTTAGAATGAAAACGTCGATTTGAATATAAGAGCGAAAATTAGATTTGTTTCAACAGTGTAATCGTCGTATTCGATTTCCGACCGACTTGAGAGCAAATGCTATCAAATTCCTTTTTTCATTTCACTCGAAAACTATTCGTATGAAACATATTTCTTAATCTTCTTAGCACGTCCATACATTTTTCATACTTCTATGTCAAAGTTTTTTTTTACAAATTCATAAACGTCACAATAGTTTTTTACATAGATAAACATTGTTTGCATGAAAACTTACAGTTTGACAAATTTATACAACGACACGCATTACAAATCAGAGCAAACGAAATCAGTACATGCACAAACAATGAAAGTCATACAGGTTGGCGGATAAAGCTAGCTATAGTCTCCTGATACTATTTTCTATAACCGCATTGCAATAAAACCACAATAACTCGACTGAGATTGAACATTTTCCGAGAAAGTCATGAGCGGCTGATTTATATACTTTCATAAAGTTTTTTTCAATTATTCGCTTAATCTTTATGACTTGTAATGTATTCGGCACGAACAAAAGATACAAAAATGCTTTTTGCGCATTTGATAAGAAACAATGATCATAAAGCGCGCGGATGCAAAAAAATTGTTAATAATAGCAATGGTAATTGTTGTTAATAATAGTAATCAATGATATTAGCTTTTTGTTGTTCAGTGTTTTTCATATACGCCAATTTTTGCCTTTTTTGTTGAACAAGAACATCGGGAGAAAAGTTTAATGATATATGAATTAAATACGTCGTGATTTTTTAGTGGTAATTTATCAGTAATGTTTTGTATCATCAGAAAGAGCGATATTTCGTGGCAGAAGAACTCAGGCAGAAACTCCCCGTGGTGCCTCATAGTAATACGATCTGGTGAGCGCCGCTCTTATATTAAATTTTGATTCTGAAAGCTCTTAATTAAGCGCACCGTCCTGCGGGACCATTGCGTTCTTCAGCGCTGATTTGCTTGCACACACCCTTTCGTTTTTTGACAGACCGTGTTCAATCGAACGTACATTTTTCGTTTCAATATTTTTTTTTTGTTTATCAATATTTTTGATTCGCAACTTTGTTTTTTACTTCTTTTTCATTCATTTGTTCACTTGTTTTTGATAAGTCAATATTAACAAGTTATTCGAATAAAATGCCACTAAAATATAATATTTCATTATTGTTATAAAAAAAAATTGTTTGTGTATGAAAATTAGGTAATCATTTAGTTTTCGTTCATTGAAGAGGGTTTGGAATACTTGGATAGTCCCAGCGGCACGATGAGTGATGCCATCGTTGGTCGTTTGGTTAGCGATTGAAACCAACACTTGAGCACTACGTGTTCAATTCCCAGTGAAGGTTAACAAACAATTTTTTTATCCAATAGTCATACAGTGATGATCAAACTGTTGCAGACGGTCGGCAATCATGATTTTCAGTCGTTTTGGCTGAATTTCCGCTGACTTATGACCCGCAATGTCATAGTTACTCTGAGTCTGACTAAAATTTTTTCATTTAATTTACATCTTTGATTACAGTAAATTAAACATCGGTATTAAAATGAAAGTGAATAAAAAAATACCTTTAAAACGTGTCTAGCGGATCATAAACTTAAATAAATCACATTCAACTTTATCACAACAGTGAAAATAAAAAGTTTTTAAGAGTAATTTATTAAGTTTTAATTACTTATTTAAATCAAAGTACTGAAAGTGATATAAAATAATAATCCAATAATTAACCTGCCAGCATTGAAATCATAAATGGTATAAACGAATTTGTGTAATTCATAAATTACTCGGTGTATTTAAAGAAGTCGGCGAAGCGGATGAATAAAACATGAAAGCGTCGGGTCAGTAAAGGGCGCTACTAGTCGGGTGCCCATGGTCCCAAGAATTGAGAGGCTTGGTCGGCTCCAGCAGGAGTCTTTTCATCTTGCCTCGGTCGTGGGTGGGCCTAAAAGAGGTAGGCAGGACCATTTATTCTTTGAAATTCACTCGACGAATTTCAAGCCAAAAGTTACATTTTGACCTACATTAGTACGCATGGCCAGACTCGCATTCATCTATTATGTCACGAGAAACTTCATTTTTTACTTTTCAATCATGTCGAGCTTTCTTTTTGAATACACGCTGAGTTCTGGTTTACAAAAAATATTAAACATGCTCCTTTTTGCGAAAACAACAACATAAATAAAGCCATTCAAAATACTGTAAATTTATAGAACGACAGGCGAACGAAACGATGGTATTCAACAATAAACTATTGAATTGAATTCAATCTTACACAGATTACACGGGTGTATACTTTGCTTCGAACTTTACTAAAAGCTGTTTTCTGCATAACTTGTAAAGCAGATATGCTTAGTAATTACCATACAACAGCATACCGATATGTGAATTCTCGATCGTGGGTACTTACACCGTGGCGAAAAATACGTCTACATTATATCTAACAATTGAATGTTTATTGTCGAGAAAACGGTAAAACTAAAAAATGAATGTTTTCAAATAAAATAATCACTGTATAAGCCACAGTTTAATTTCACTTAAAAAAACATCGTATTGCAACAACTCTAAGAACAACCTTGTGTTTGAATAGAGAAATTGAAAGTTTCATCACAGAGAAAAAGCCCGAAAATGTTCGATATTTATCTAACATTCAACTAAAACATGTTCACGTTAACATCGCTCAAATTTATAAATAACCAATGAATTCACTACTATTCAATAACTTGCAATTTCGCAGGTTTGTTTTGTATTTCAGCAATTTTTGCAACAAAAAAGTACAACTTTTCAGATATGAGATTCTATATATTCATTCTATTGAAAAAGGAGCAACGAAATGTGAATGTTTAATTTGTATTTGAACTAGGACTTGGTGGGCCAGAAGATCGTGAGTGTGAACGTGCACTATGCTGGGACTAGAGCGTCAAAGTGAAACAATAAAGAAAGCGGCCGTTTCTCCTTTACCGATCGAGGTGAAATAATCTTGGGACTGCGTGAGTAGAATCGAGTTGAGTGACCCCGTGGCGGTTTCACCGTCGAACAGGCCCAACTGGAACAGCTTGGAGCGCGTCCACGACCGCGACGACGAGGAGTGGCCGAGAAGAAGAAGAGCAAATTGGTGCTCCTGGTAGCAGGGCGTTAGAACGCACATGGAGCAAACCAAGCGGCGCAGCGTTCGCGGACGGATCGCGGGCCCGCAGGCCCAGTATCCCGATTGGACCTCGGCAAGCCCCACTTCGACGGCTAGCAGGGGCCCGGCCACCCCCACCGGCTCCGCGGGTCCCACAACGCCACTGGCGGGAACGCGAGAGCACCCACTTCTGACACGCCGACAATCTTCGAACGACAGCACCAGTTCCACGCAGACCCAACCCGAAGCCTGCGACCTCCTCGGCAAGGTCCGCTCTCCTGATTCCTTTCTATTTACATTACATCGCGTGCGTCAGCACACTTTTTTATCGTTATTATTCCAAGATATTGTTTGACTTTAATATAAGGTTTTCACACACAAATAATGAGACAAGTCTTGTCGATAATTAAATTCTTGAAAGTGAACGCCGAATGGCTTTTCATGTAAAATGTCAATTAGTTTTCCATCAAGTGCTCTTTCAGAGACTTGATGAAATTTGCTCAATTATTAGCTCTGAATTTGGCGAGACTGTGGAAAAAATATCAACCTGCGAGAAAAGAACTGCAAGAGAAGAAGAAATCACATTTTTGTGCTTGGTTAACTTTCAATAACACATTACGTTGCACATTATTGATCTATAATTACGCAAGGCGATGGATTATTGAACAGTTACAAGAGTCAATAATCGCGGTTTTAATTAACAAATAAATTAAATGTGTAATTGAAATGTGCAGGATTTAAATCGTATGGCTTATAAAGTCATGACTTTTTAATTCGTTTCAAATATTCGAAATCTCCTTTTTCTACGTAAATTGATACAATTTATGACGAGTTATCGAAGAATCATTAAAGCAAATTAATTATTATATATAATGAATATATTTGACAAATCATTGAGTCTTGCATGATATCAAAATCAAGTTTTTTTTACTTGGAACTTTTACATGCCTTTGTTATTCAAGCCACGAAACGAGTTGTGTAACAGAATTTCATAATCAATTTTATATTTTTTTATCGGAAGAAAATCCAATATGGCATGTAAATGATTGTGTGAATAAAAAAACAGAGTTCTCGCTGATTAATTTTCAGCTCATAAATGTATATATTCTTGTTGAATTATGTTTCGAAGACGTCGCGTTGATTGAACATTTTTTTGCGTATAACCGATACATATATATCAACGGTGAGATGTAATCTCTCGGTTGATTACTGTTACTAAATATTACAGAATCACGTTTCCGATAACGCGAACTTATTTGCATGGAATTCAGGTGATGCTATTGGGAGATAGCGGCGTCGGAAAAACCTGTCTCTTAACAAGGTTCCGCGATGGACGTTTCCTTTCTGGAAATTACATTAGTACAGTTGGCATCGATTTTAGGGTGAGCCTTTTTTGCATCCGTTTTGGAACGCATTCACCGTACTTCGCTCAAAAATGCATCGCTCATCTTGTCCAAAAAGATATCGAAAAACATAATCAAATTACACCCTCACGTTACATTTTTGTCATATTTTCATGGTAAATGTTTATTTATTAATGAATCGTGCATGGTATAAAATAAAACAAAATAAAATAATATAATAAAATTGACGTTACATTTGCAGAACAAAATGGTAGCAGTAGATGACGCTAAAGTGAAGCTCCAAATTTGGGACACTGCCGGACAAGAAAGGTTTCGAAGTGTTACGCACGCCTATTACAGGGACGCACATGGTAAGAATGAAAAATTCATCAGAGTTTTCAATTAAAATAGTACCAATAAAGAAATGCACGAAAATGTTGACACAATAAATATTCTTCAAATGTCGAAGGTTTTCAATTCATTTTCGTCTTGAAACTTCTTGTTTCAAAATTATTCATAATGGCGATCGGATTATAAATGTAAAATGTGACATTTAATATACACTGAAACAAAAGACAAACGAATAAGTATTACGAAGCATCAGAATTATATGCTGATGAGTTCGAGTGAAGAACGCTTTTGAACATCGACGCAATGCGATCTACAATTAAACGACGGTTTGATTTCATGTCTTTGTTCTTCTTTAAAGTGAGTTGCAAAGTTTATTTCAAGTTATAAGTGATAGCGACATGATCAGTGTTCTAACACGTGCAGCGTATACAATTATTGTGGGTTTGCCTGTCATTGATTGTTGACTTTCGAGCGTTCATCAGTGAGCTAATATTCTCGCGTGACAAACCTTGCCATATATAATCAATCATCGATACTCATCAGCAGAGCGCCAGCATAATTAACATGACTGTTTGATTTCAGCGCTATTACTGCTCTACGATGTGACAAATAAGAAGAGCTACGACAACATCAGGGCTTGGCTCGGCGAGATACGCGAATATGCACATGACGATGTTGTCATAATGCTCCTTGGTTAGTAGACGCAAAAAACTACAAATTTATGTAATTGCAAACTGGTTGAAATCGTGTTCACTTTTTTAGCGTCATTATTTAAGGTGGGACGTAGGTATCGGCTGAATAGTCAGATTGTTTTTAAATTTTGAATTTAGAATTTAGTAGTGCAAAAGTAATTATAGTTAAATTTCCAAAGTGATCCACTGACTGTGAGTTGAGATATTTAATATGGGAATTCGGCAAAATGATATATATAGCTATAGAAGGCATGAGTTTGGAAAGTTTGGAATTGAATATCTCGAGTTCGGTTCAGTGAAACTTTTTCAAATTTAGCCCAGATTATTTATAACAACAAGAAGAATACATGATCAAATTATAAACTTACTCTGACTTTTCTAAAAAAAAAATATTTTTAACCTTCAAACTTGCATACAAAGTCAAACACAATTTTAAAATCAGTATCGGGTGATTGATAACATCATTATTGATAACTTGTTGCAAAATCAGCCATGAAATGTTAAAATTAATATAATAATTTAAGATTCAAAAAGTTAACTTTTCTTTTGACTGTACCCGACGTCCCGCGTTAAGAAAATATAAAAAATAAGACTTTGATAATGAGGATTTTGCGTGAAATTGAATTCTAAAAAGTTGATTCAAAAGTAACAGATGTGAAATTGAAACTTTGATTTGCAGGTAACAAGTGTGACTGCGGTCCTGATCGTCATGTTCAACGAGAAGATGGCGAGGAATTGGCGAAAGAGTACAAGGTACCATTTATGGAAACCTCAGCAAAGACTGGAATGAACGTTGAATTGGCCTTTCTTGCGATCGCAAGGTAAAACGAGAGACAAAATATTGTAATTACTTTTCCTGCGGGATAGGCAATTAACATATTTTCCAATACTCATTACCGTGGCTGAGAATGTTAGTGTGATTCACCAAGCGGTTCACTTTCGAGAAACGTTCAATTAACGTGTCCAATTGGAGACGAATAAAAACGTCAACTGATGATCAAACGAATTTCTTAATCAGCAGATTCTGAGACACAAATAAAACGTTTTAACGTGTTAATAATTTGTTATAATTTGTTTCGCGTGTTGTAATGCTGAACTTTTGAATTGCACAGAGAATTGCTTGCAAGGTCGAAACCGGACGAGGGTCCTGACGCAACGAAATTCAACGTTCAGGATTACGTCCTTCGTCAGCAACAGTCGGCTCAACGAACTAATTCTCCCAGCAACTCTTCATCCTGTTTCGCCTCCAGCTGCCTAACTTGAGTTGAAATTATGAATGGTGAAATGGCAGAACAGCGAGGAATCTAATGATTCCCACGTTTACAAATATGAGAGAATATTTTGACCTTGAAATATTCCAGATTCATATATTCTTGCTACAACGATTGAGTTCAAATTGTAAAGATCGTTATTTTTTAATCTATCAAATTTTTCTTACCGTTGACAATCTTTATGACCATGTTTTTACTTCATTATCGAGTGAGCTTATTACAACTGGACCAAAGTTGATGCACAATAATTATCGTATCTTAGAGTAAATCGTGCAGTTGCATATCTCAAAAATTCTGATACTAGTACCAGAATTCCGTTTGAACATTTTAATTGAACTAGAATCTTTGGAAATGATCGGACTTTTAATTTATCCACTCTTGGTTTTCATTTTATCTTAATGGTTTGGTCAGAGGGATCGTAAATTCATGTTCCGTTGAGTACGACCTTTTAAACGCATCTTAAACGGACAGAATGCTAATTTTTTGGGGATTAAAATAACTTCATTGGGAAAATGATACGGTGTGTGGTAACACATTCCAGATGAAAACAAATAGTAAATCCTGAAATATATGAAATGACGATAATAATTACATAGTAGCAAAGTGTTCGATGTATATAAGAAAGAAGAAAATAAGCAACTTTTGAATTGCTTGTTAATAGTTAGAAATTTGACATGTTTTTATTTATTGTATTCTATTCATTTTTTGTTGCTAGAGACAAAAAATATAAAATGAGAAGAATAGAACTCTAACGAATAATTTATTCATCGCGTTGTGCTTAGTAGCAAAACATTGTTGTTGAACAAAGATATATTTGAAGTTGAAGATGAGAATGTATATTTGTAAATTATAAACAATCGTAAACTTTCTGAAACTAAAAATTTCTCTCGAATTATAAGGAATATATAACAGCTTTGAAAATGTGTACCATGATGAAAATATACAAATTTTGTATTCAACACATAAAAAATACTTGCAGTATTATTTTTCAAATGTTTATAAAGGGGATCTATGAATTGATTAAAACAATGTGTACGATTCGAAAGGGCCACCAACGAAATGTTGAAACCGTAAGTGTATGAAGACAAAGAAAAACATTTGAATATGCTTAACATATCAACAAAATATAAGTAAACAAATTTAATTTTTGCAAAGCATATTGACCAACATATACCGTCAAAAAGAAAACACACATATAAAACGAATGATGTAAAAATATAAGTTAACCAGTTTGAAGAGGACGGTTTAAAAACTATATTGAAAAACGCTTATTAGAGTGAAAAGTACATTAATTTATTGTAATGTAAATAACGATTGAAAAGTACCGATTGAGAGTCTACATGCACCACGGGTTGAAGGTAAATACGTACAACAACAAAAATTCGAAATTATGACAACGCTAAAAAATGTGTTTCTTTCGTGTTATTTATATCAATTGAAACTTCACGCGTAAAAGTAACAATAACAGTTACACTATATAGTGCTGGATTTACCTTAAAAAAGATACATTCTTGTTTTTACTTTTAATCACTTTTAAATTAGTTACAAAATTGAAAGTCATAATCGAAATTCAAAAACATATTTGGTGAATTTCAATTTGGTTTCGACGTAACATGAATTTGCTACGGCTGTTCAGTTTGTATGGCTGCAACAATTTAATTTGATAGTCGCTATCGATACATCTGTATAAACAAGTATACATCAGTATACAAAAAAAGTCGGAAAATCGGTAAACCCTCAACTACGAACCCACGGAGACTGCACTCTTTGTTATTTTAAATAACAAATCTTCGTGGACTGATCTGCTACAGTTCTGGAGTCTCAGACAGTTCTTGGGTCTGAAACTCTATGAGTCTAACAATGCCCCAAGTAGTTCAAAGGTAGCTTTTTTTGGTATAGCTCGTCGCACGGCAGTTATGATTGGGAACTTGGTGGACGGAAGCGAGGACTGACGGTGGCAGGCTAAAAAATACGATTATCATAAGACCATTTTGAATTTTACCGCGGAAATCAAATGAACCAGACAAATTACTTACTGAAATTCATTCAGCACCGATATTTCTGATTAAAATTTTGATTCTTCAAATTTGTAACTAAAACAGATTTACTCATTTTAAACTGGATAAATCAATTATTTCAAAATGGATAAATCATGTTTCATTATTTATTTTTAACAATCATCAAAGCAGTCAATGTTTTATATGAACATGAAATTCGTGATTTGTTGCATTATTAACTTATTTCACGATGCGAAATTTCTTTATTATATCCGTTTACAATTTTTTTATTCAAAAATTGTTCCTTTGCTCCTTGGTAAATCCGGCACTGTCCTTATAAAAATGCAATTATAACAAGTTGTAAGCCTTATAACAAATATAATGAAGAAATTATTACAACAAACAATGTACCTCAGAAGTACCTCAAAAATATATGAATTAAAATCCACGCACGTAAAAGATTAAACGTAGGTATATAAACATTGATAAATGGCTCCACGCATTTATGTTTCACAAATTACCCATATATGTGCCATGCATGGACCTTCAGAATTACATGTAGATATTACATGTTGTTTACATATGTATAATATTATTTTGAAGATCACAATAAAAAATGAATCGAAAATAAGCAATCATTTGTTCATGTTTTTCGAACATTGAATGTTGTTTTTGCAATACTTTCCTTTTTAAGAACGTAAATTTAAAAAAAATTCGAAATTTTTTTTAAAAGCAACCAGTATTACCAATTACTTCTGTTTTACCCACTTTAGTTGGCGAGACAATCTGTAGACGGCACTCCCTGACAGACAACCGATGGAAGTATTGAACTATCTCCCTATGGAGGTGGCAAATTGGTGGCAAACCGACTTGTGCAGAGTTGTGTTTATGTACTGTTTATGGTGTTGAGTAAAACAAAAACAAGCTCTGGATTGTTGTGCATGTAACAGTAGCAATAGTCATCACAAATATCAAGTAAATGATAAACAATCTGATAAGTATATACAATTTATTATTCTGTCATAAACGTGTTGTTTTCTTTCATGTTTTGGGTAAACAAATCAAAGTCTACTCTTAACCTTTATTTGCTTTTATTCTTTAAACCTTCGAAAATTGAGTTGATTTTAATTCTTTCAAGCGAAACATAATTGCTGAAAATGGATGTGATTTTTACTTTATTTGTTTTTTTTTATTAATTTATTCAATTAGCCATTTTAGCAGTTTTCAACAAAATAGTAATTTCATACTGTCTACTTTTTGAGAAATGTTGTTTATTTTATCAATGACCGATTTTTTTATAGAACAAGGTTATAAAAAATGTCAACATTCACACGAGGTAGAGGCATATCTCGTTCGATCAATGAGAATCAGAAAGTTGGACCTGTAGGAAATGTTGAAACACATCTCCAGCAGTTGCACAAGGATATAATGACTAGAGATCTTGACAAGATACTGGAATCATTGAACAGATTATATGGAAACAAAACCATCAAAGGAGATGAAGAAGAGAGGTACAAAATTAAATGTGAATTTTCAAATTCAAACTGTATGAAACTGAAATCAAATTTCTCACCAGTGTACAGATGACAGATTATTTTCTGGAGCATTCGTTCAAAGACGAAGAGCTGGCCATGAATTTCACATTACATTTTCCATACGTACTAGAACGATGGGAAGGACTCAAAAAATTTGCAAGACTAAAGTATTTAAATGATTTACAAACTAGATACGGTGGTGAGGATTATTTTATTATACATTTTGTTAGTAAAACTTTTGAGTGATTAATGAAAAGTGATTTTTGTAAAAAATGTTGTTACAGATTTTGACATATTTGAATACAACAAAAAATATCTTCGGATATGTTCAATCCATGTTGTATCTCAATTCAAGATGAGCAGTGCTGAATTAAAAGGATACCAATTTTTGGTGGAACCAATAATGAAATCATTTGAATTGCTCCTGAATTCAGACGAGAAACCTGACATAGACTGTTTTGCTATCTTGGTAATTATCGTAAATCAGTTATATTCGTTTGAAATCAAATAACAATTTTTTTAATTAATCGTACAATTAACTCTGCAGTTTACAAGGTGCTGGGAGGTACTCAAAAACACAAGCCCAGAAAGTTTCGAAAAACTGCTTGTTGATATACGAAAGAAGATTATTCAATCTTCAGAAAGAAGGATAACTTTTTTGTTTCTATTGGATCTAGCAAGTGGGCAGTTTTCCAAAGATTGTTCTGCCCTGAAATCATTTTATATCGACGAAATGAGCAAAGAAGACCAGTATAATTTATCTACCTGGACAACCTGCAAGACTGTACGGTCAATCTTTTCAAAAGGTTAATAACGTGACTTGAGCAGTGAAAATTGTATTTCTGCATAATAATATTAAACATTCGACGATTGCCATTTTTAATTCTACGCGATTATACATCTGTAATCGAGAAAATGTATAGTCTGTCATGTGAAGATCATTGGAGAGTTTTTTTAAAAAAAAAGTCATACATTTTTATTTCAATAACTATGAATCAGTTTTTGCGCTTGAAAAGTATGTTTGTATACAGCATTTTCTGTTAAAAACAACGTTAGATCTATATTTTATGATCAACTTCAATAATTAACATAATGATTAAAAATAATCACTTTTTTTAAGATTTTGAATGATAACTACAGATCACCAAAAAAAAAGTAGTAATTCAATAGTAACTCTATGATCATAATAAAAACAAATTTTTATCTTCTTATAACAAAGCTTTAAATAGTAGCTTCAGGTATGTTTAGAAACAAAATATTATACACGTTGATACACGTTAAACAATATATATTCATAAGATCGATTAATTACTTCAAATCCCAAAACTAGTCGATTTCTCTCATGACCTCATGTGACCTTCTAATGTCAACAATCAATAAATTATGTGTAAATGTTTTTTACGTAATTTTTTACAATTAGACGAACAAAAAAACAAAAATAAAACATGCATTTGTTTTCGTTCTTTCAACCCTGTAGCATCTGAATTTCTCATTTTTATTATCTAAACATTTCAACTACCAAAACATAACATAAAAATATTTATCATTTAGAAGTTAGAAGCAGACGAGATGTTTACAAAGCTTTCTTTTACCAGAAGCAAAAACAGATACTGGAGCAGTTGTCTCCTCGTTCAGAGTCATCTCTTGACCGTTTTGAGCATTAGTATAGGCGTGTGCGCGGTTACCCCAACATGGCGTGGCATTGCTAGCTGTCCGCGTGTACACCTCGGTGTGTATGAAAAAACAGTGTGTATTTAGTAGGAGTGAGTAGGAGCAACGCTGGTCCGAGTTACGTCCCGCGTAATCGCGCCGATTTGGTTCAACGTGATGCCCAAATTCCGGTGATCGTGAACGTGTGCGCGTTCGACTTGACGCTGACCGGGACGGTGCGTCTTTGATGTCCGCCGCATAATTTTCTCGAGTGGCTGAATAGTCGCATCGAAATGGACAACTCTGAAGAGATGCCGAACCTGGAAAGTGTTTGCCGGCTGTGCCTGGCCGCGGACGAAAACAAATCGTCCATCCTCGCCACGACTTCTCTTGCTGACAAGATCCAAGCTTACTTATCCATTCAGGTGCGTACTTTACTTTCAATACCAAGCTAAACCGGCACTTCACCCGGTCACACGTATTCAACCTTTTTCCAATTCAAAACATCCACCAAATTGCTTCTTAAACCTTCCCACATCAGTTTCTTCGGCACCTGCAAAAAATTTTATTGTAAAAAAGCCTACCAAGCGTCAAGCATTCCAGCTTTCATTTGAGGTTAGGTTCCAAAGCAGATAAGAAATTTTGATCGCTGATTGTTTTTCGCATCGTTTGAGCTAAAAATTGGATGAACTTCAGAAAATCTGGTTTTTAGAAGTTTGATGACTAATACATGTTCGACAATTGGTCGAGAGATAAGAAATCGATGGTAGGAAGATGGTCAAGAGATTATACAATGCCCCTTTGAGGCGGACTTCAATATTTCAGAAACGTGGATTATTTGTACACTTTCGATTCTGAGAGCTTTTGTTTCAAGATGCTGTTTCAGAGCTCAAGAGTTGTACTGACAGAATTGTTCTGAAATTAAGCTTGTGAGAATGCGTTCGTGTCCAAGTTGGGCAATGGTCGGTGGAAGGTACAACAGAAGAAACTTAAGATAAACGGCTAGAATAGAGAGAGATAGAAGAGGAATGAGATTTGAAGCCAAAGTTTCCTTGATCGAAGAGATTGAAACTGGGTGTTTGAACGATGTGGGTCGTTTTTGATTATCAGACGTTTCAATTGTTGGTGGATTGTCAAAAGGCTTGACGCAATGATGGAGCAGGATTCCTTTATTGGATTCGCCTTCTAACCTAACCTCGGATGCTGACTACCATTGTTGGCATAGTCGGTGTTGCTGATGTGACCCATTTTGAAGTCGACAGAAAAACATTTCGGACTTAGCAAAAGATGCAATTGTAAATTAATTAATAAATAATTCAAAACAACTTTTCACATGAAAGTCTACTTTTTCATGAAAGACCACAAATTAACAAATGCAAGAAAACAAAAACAGGAAAACAAAAGTTATGATTGTTCAAACAATTTGAATGCAATTTTGAATGTTTATAACTGGAATATCAAATCAGAGCAAACAAGATTGGGATATTTTAGAAACCAAATTGTTTACCTCCCATTTCAATTGATCCTTGCGTATTTTAGGTCACAGCAAATGATCGAATCTCTACCTTCATCTGCTCAACGTGTACGAAGGAAGTCAATAGATGGCATTCATACCGAGAATCCTGTCAACGTTCTCAAGACAAGTTACAGCAATGGTTGTCAAAGCAATCAACTTGCAATCAAACGGTAACATAAATTTGCCTTCTAAATCCAAAATTGCTTTACAACAAAATCAACAATTGAATTGTTATCATTTCAGCAAATACAAATCAAAGACGAACCAGTCGATCTGGAGGATATGGATAATATCGAAATTCTATCAGATACCGAGGACAGGAACGTAGTAAGTATTTTTTATAATTTTCAAAACAATAATTAAACAATTGATAAAAATAAAAAATGTTTTTATCTTCAGGTTGAGATTGACACAATAAATCTAGAAGTAAACGGGGACGTGACTTCAGACGAACAAAATGCCTTAGACAAGGAACTAGAAGATGAACCAGTTTTGTCTCGAAGCCGACTAAACGATACCACTTGTTCTGCCAACAAATCGATACTGGATAATATCAAGTCCGAGCCAGTGTCTGAGGAAGATGAAGACTCGATAATGGACACGGAATCCATCTCGGACACAGCTGAACTGGTGCCGAACCCAATGGCAATTGCCAAAGCCAAAGAGAGTGGTAGCGTGATGGAAGCCGACTCGACACAAAAGTATCACGCGTCTTCAATGAAGAGCAAGAAGAAGATACGACGATTCAGGACTCATTTCCACAATAAGAAAGTATTTAAACGAAAATGTCCCAACTGTTCGATCTACCTGCATTCGAAGTGGGCCTTTGACAAGCACATGGAGCGCTTCCACAATGTCATGAATGATAATTCATCTTCAGAAACAAGACCCAAAAGCATTGCAGCTACAAAGACAATTAAAAAATCAAAAAGTCTGCTGCCTTCTCGGATGTCAGCTCGTATTGCGGAAGCTACCCTGCAGCAGCTGGAGGTTGAGGCGAATTCGGGCGAAGTAGAAGAAGACCAAGAATCCGAGCTAGGACTGACGTCAATGCAGCTCAACATTATCAGCCAACTGAAAACTTATTCCTGTTACACTTGCCAGCAACATTTCTCTGACCGACGCACAACGTTGAATCACATCCGACAGCACGCTCCCGACCTCAGGTCATACACGTGCATTGCCTGTCTCACTGAATTCGGCGACAGGTCGCTGTATAAGATGCACTGCAGCGACTCGCTAGAGTGCGCGATGAAGATCGCTCAGGTGGTGCCCAAGTTTGGCACCGAGAAGTACTTTACTTGCAATATGTGTCTCGAAGCTTTGCAGAACCGTCAAGAGTTGTTACTGCATATCTCAAGACACGCGACTCCCAACAACTCTCAAGGACTCAATCAGAACCTGACACAGATTAAGAATCAGTCGTTCTCGAAACCGGACATCCCCAGTCCTTATATGCACGGCGATCCTATTCACAACCACGAGTGCGATCTCTGCGGCATGATCTACAAGCACAAAATCAACATGCAGAAACACAGGGAGCACTGTCTGCAGCTACCCGAGAGGGCTAGAACCTCGTACCGCTGCATCCACTGTGGTATGACGTTCCTAGTGTACAAAAAGTTCCAGAGCCACTTAGCCACTGAGCACAGACGTAAGGACCTGCCCTGTCAGAACTGCAGTCACGTGTCCTACTCTGCCGAAGAGTACCTCATGCACCACGACACCCATCGAGTGTTCCACGACGAGGAACCTGACGACGAGCCGGTCGAAGATGACAATTTACGGAAGGCCTATAACTGTGCCCTCTGTGACGAGACTTTCAACGACCTGGCAGATTATACGGAACATCGTAACTTACATCTAAAGGTTAAAATCTATTCGTGCGTGATTTGTCGCAGCATGTTCAGTAGCGCTCAGACACTGGAGGTGCACATGAGAGACCATGGGATACACGAGTCTAACCAACAACAGAACCACTCGTTTAACGAAGACTATCTGGAAGGTGAGTCGGAGAGTGAAGTGGAAGACGCAGCCTCGACGACGTCCGACCCGGGCAGTCAAATGCCACGCTGTCCAGAATGTGGAAACAGTTTTGCCAACACCAACAATGTCACCAGACACATGAAAAACGTGCACCGACTGGACAGGACTATTTGCAATCAGTGCTACGAAGTCTTCCATACCAAGGAAGAGCTCAACGACCATATAACTTCTATGCACATGGTCCAGGTTGGACAGGCCAAGCCGATACTCATGAAGCCAGTGCAGAATAAGATTCCGTCACAGCGACCAATCCTCAAGTGCCCGCAGTGCTTCAAGGTGTATTATTACGAGTCGGCGTTGCACCACCATTGCAAAAACGTCCACGGAATCAACTACGATGCCCGGGCCGCTCAAAAGCCAGTATCCTATAAGTGCGAAGTCTGCAGCAAAACCTTCAAGGAGGAATTCTCTATGCGCATCCACAAAACTTGGCATTTCCGATCGGATTCTAGACTCGCCAGGGGCATGCCCAATTCGAAGCTCAGTCCGGTTAAGACTGCGGAGCCTCAGGTAAACCTGATCTCGATAACGCCGAAACCGGCCAAGGCCAGGAAGTCGTTCCCGAACGCACCCAAGATGCCCAATCTCAGTCCTAAATACCAGAGCATTCAGTGCCAAGTTTGTGACAGCAAGTTCTCAGACGTGACGGAACTACGCAAACATTTGTGGGAGGTTCACTGTGCTAAGGGCAAACAGGAGAAACCGTTCATCATAAATGAGTTGCAGTGCGAGCTCTGTACGAATATTTTTGACGACCAGGAGAGCTTGGACGAGCACATGGAGTGGCACAGAGCTAATCCTATTTTGAGCAACAACTCCAGCCAGGCACAGGCTAGAGAACAGCCCGTTCAGGCAGCTGCTCCAGTTCAGCCGACTACATACACTTGTGGTATTTGTCACAAGGTATTTTCGACTAAGAAGATGTTGTATAAGCACAAACGGATTCATAAAGTCCCAATAGTACTGGGATCGAAACTGCAGAGTATGCAACTGAAAAAGATGGCTGTTTGCACTACTTGTAACAAGGTGAGTTTTTCAAATTTATTCTTGGGTTTGTTGTTTTCAAGAGGAACAAATTTTAATACTGTTTGTGTTTACAGGCCTTCTCAACAACAGGCAACCTTGCTAAACATCGAGCAATGACCGGATGCGGTATGAATATAATGAAGATGAAAAAAGAAGCAGGTCAGCCCGAAGTAGAATCGCCCAAGAAGAAAACAGTGCAGTGTTCTATCTGTAAAACAAATTTGCCAAATATGCGCCTACTCTACCAGCACAAACAAATGGTGCACAACAAAAATAATCAGATGAAAGTGATGGCAAAACCCCAAGGCCCAGTTCCCAGTCTTGTTGCTCTCACCGATAGTCATCCTGGGGTCATGTGCAACGTCTGCGGCAAACGGTTCAATGGCATCCCGGCTTTGAAGCAACATTACACGATCAAGCACAAGCCCAACAAAACAGTCAACAAGATCCAGAAAAATGCTAAGGGCAGACTGGTTTGTCTGACGAAAAATTGTCGCCAGGAGTTCCAGGATCAGGAATCCCTGTCCAGACACGAGCTTGAGAACCATTCGAACATCTTATACAGCTGTCAGATGTGCGAGCGCCACTTCTTCGATAAGAGTATAATTGTAAAACACGTTCAGAACACCCACAAAGCTGGATATCAAGTGGGTGTTACAAGCTCAACCGACTTTTTCGAGGAGGTCGACCTCAATGCGTACGAGATTGAGAACCTGTCGAATCCACGCGAGTGCCCCGTGTGCCATGTCAGGTACCCCAATACCAAGGCCTTGAAGATCCATTACTATAAGTTCCACGATAAAGGTTTTCAGTAAACTCTCTTAATTCGGGACCCGCGATCTCAGAGCGTAACAGATTTTGGTCAATGGCATTTTAATAACCTAGTTTATATTGAATTTGATCAATCATGTTATTGTCTTTACCCGAGGATTACCTTATCATGATAAGAAATCGGTGAGATGAGATCAAGTACAATTATTACATTAATATATTGTTCTTTGACAATGAAAAATCCACGTTGGTGATTGTTGTTTTGACAATGAAAATCTTCATTTCAAAATATGCAAACGTCTTTTGATGGTTGCAGACGACGATGGTTTTATGATTATTACTTAATTAATGGTTACGATTTTGTAATTGAGTACGTTTTACGTAAGACCATGGATATTGCTTCTTATAATTAACTATTTCTTTATTTTTACTAACTTCATCATTTCAATTTGATAACTTTCATAGACATTTGACAACTTTGTGAAATGTTTCGTTGTTTGGTTTTGTTCGTTTTTGCACTTTTTCCGGATAGTTTGAGATAAAGTAGGTCATTTATGCACGGTTTAAAATAAAGTACGAATGCAAGAGATTGCGTGTTTCTAAAAATTGGATGCCACGTCGTATGAAAATCAATCCGATGTTTGATCGAGAATATGTACAGTATTGAACAGTGTAACTGCTTTTCTACTTGAGGAACTTCTTATAAACTTTCGTTTTCGTCGTGATTATATGAAATTTATATGTATGTAATTTAATTTTCAAATTACATGAATGTAAACAAAAAACAGAGCATGTGTCGACCTAAACTGTAGGTATTGTTGAACAAGTGTATAGACTAAGCTATTCACGTTATTTTGTAGCAATGATCGGTTGCTGCCATTTACTTTCCGCCGGCGTATTATTCGCCAAAATAAACGAGGATGAAATATTTTTTTATGAGCTCCTTGAATGCAGGTATATCACCATCACCGATTTGATTTTCCCTCCATCTCAAGCGTAGCGTTTAAGATAATAAAAAGCTGCGTTTGTTTGTCGCCGTCAGGTTCATCTTCAGGACAAGAATAAATTGTCTCTAATTGATTTTATAATTTTACCATCGACTTGGTGATAATAAGTAAATGTATGAATTTAGAATTTATTCTAACCCGTTTCACCATCATTTGGCTACGTTTTAAAAATTAAAAAAAAAGAAAACGTTAAAACAACAAGAGAAGGAATGTGTATACATTTATTTTGGTCATTTTGTATAATCTTGAATAAAGACATGTTTGTGTTATGAAATTTTAATAATTTTTTTACATCATTTCGCGCCCAATGTTCATTGATTTAATTTTTCAGTCTTGTTGTTCTGTTAATTGCTCCAATAATTCGCAAGTCGCAATACAAACGTACAACATTGTTAAAAGCAAATATCAAACTGAATCATCAGCTATGCCTTCGTTCATTTGACTTGATTAGCGTGTTCTACTTAACGCTCTTAGTTGTCCTTGAAAGTAAGGTATTGGTCGGAAATTTTACATACCTTTTCGCGAAGCAAATAGACGAGCTTCTGTTTTGAAATCATCTTCATTTTTATACTAAACGGAAACTGCGGGTTTTTTCTTATTAACAAAATGAAAAGAAAAAGTTTTTATTAAAATAACCACTACCTCATCTTAACTGGGCCAAAATTTAATTTATAATAACTTTTTTTCTAACTTGAAATCTGAGTAATGAAAAATTCAAATGAATTCATCAATCAGAACGAACTTTAAAAAATTAAATAAGCTCCCCTTCAAGATTCAAATGGCAATGCTTGATAAGAAAAACGTTAGATCAAAATTACTCGAACGTGACACGAAATTAACGAACACAAGAATCCATGAAAATCAATAGGACAGGAATCGGGAGGGTGGCAATAACAACGCAGTCAATTATATTTCGAATATTTTATTTTAATTAAAATATATACGATTTGACATTTTTGTTTGTTCTTTCAACTCGTATGATGATTACGAAACTATACAAAAATGTAATTCAAAAAACGTTTAATATTACGAGTAGTTGACTTAAAGTGTGTATTCAAATATACGTATTTGTTTCAAGGTAGATGCATTTTAATTTATGTACAAAATGCTGGTGTAAAGACAACGACCAAAAATGATCTAAGATATACATTTGCACTTATAAAACGTAGTCGCAATAATCGCGTTGACTTAGAATATTTACATAATCAAAACGCATGTGTTGTGAACATAGCGATTACACACAAAAATGCAAAACACGGCCACCATCTTTTCGAACTCTGCCATACAATGAAGCTGTCTCATGCGAAATCAACGCGCAATCAAAAAAGCTCCATAACGAAGTAAATTTTGCACTTGTCTTTTTCGACTTAGAGGAAAACAAAACTGTTCAATTCACTGTTAACGTTTTGTCTGTCTCAAAGACATATCAAGTATAATCGTATAGTATCCTTACGGTTATTATTACCACCTTACACACGAATATTCCTGCTTATTTCTTTTGTTTACCAAACGATTAGTTAGAAATAAACATCGACTGTAAACTGTACACAGTATTTGCAGTTTGATATCGGCGATCCAAGTAAAAATTTATATCTGGCTCACGAATGTCACACAAATTTGGTTCAATTACATACTATACAGTACCCCATCTATGACACAGAAATAATTCCAGTTATAAATTTTTACTTCGTTGTAAAATTGTCTGTTTTAAATTTGAAAGTTTCCAAATGTTTGCTTGCACGTTCATCTCCAGAAAAATACTTGTCCTGTACATGAATATTTGATACATTTTTGAACATTGCCAAAATTGAATGGTGTGATCAATAAGTTATGTGTGACATTTAAACATCAAAAGTGCACCAAGAGTGCCGAGTCAGTGAACTTGATCTCTAGAAAACAAAACAAAGATGAAAGCAAAATACAAAAACATGAATCCAGGCGCCGGAGGCAATGAGCGGTTTTTTTTTGATTGACACTTTTTTGCCCCAGAGCCGGAACTACCGCTCGATTGCGTTGGAACTCAAAAACTCAGCACGATGATTTTTCGAACTTGTGTCTGACTGTTTGCGCTTTTGCTTAAACGCCTTTTGTTTTGTCGACTACCTTGTGGCATTGAGGTACCAAGTGTCATTTAATCTCTAGATCATGTACGAGCTGTAGCCGCGCTGTTCGATACGTCTGATTCGATTACTGTTTTTTATCTCCTCTCCCGATAATAGAAACGTTGATTTGGAACGATGTCAATTCCAGTGTGAAAACCCGAAAAAACAACGTCCAACGGTATCGAGAGAGAGAGATTAAAAAGAGCAGGAACCACTGATCGAAGCACTATTAAAGCTAAAGAAGACATACGATATCGAACATTAGAACGTTTTACACTTATTAGTTTAAAGAGAGATTGGTAGATAATATTTGGGTAGCACGACATCGATATTGGACCGACGAGATAGCTGACAGTTTTTATGTCAAGGATTAATACGTGTATTCGCAATCATCGCGTTTGAGTTTGTCTCCGTTTTCTTCTTTTTTGCACTGTAAAGAGTTGCTGATATTTTTTTTTCGTCATCGTGACTGAACTTTGAATTTATTTGTCTTTGATGAGCAATTTTTTACATTGCAAAATCGCCGAACGATATTTTTGTTAGATTGCTCTGCGCTTGATTGTTCAGCATCGGTTGAGCTTCTCTGAGATCTCTCGGAGTGTATCGAAACACGTCCGGGCTTGTATGAATTTTTTCTTGATGATCGTCAAACGTTGTTTCAATTAGCTAACTTCAATTAGAAGTTAACATTTGTTGTGTTTTTTTGTATCGTCCTTCTTTATTTATTTGTTTGTTCTCCTATTAATTGGTTGCGCTAATCAACGAGATCGTAACTCAATTAAACACTTTTGCATACGCAAATATCGCCTGAATGGAAATTGCAGTCGTCGCTCTTCGAGTGTGAACTGCAACGTTTTATACGTCGGGGCTTTTAAAATTCATGCGAAACCGCCTCTCGTGAATACAGTCTGTCAAACTCAATTTAACGAACGGCGAAACAAAAAAAAAGCGAGTGGAAACAAAAAAAGCGACGCAACCAAGTGAGGCAGCGACAAAAAGCTGAATAAAAATCGTTGAAGATCTCAGTTGGACAAACGAACGGCGAAACAAAATAGTGCGACAAATTTTGACGTTACAAATAAGCACCGTTAGTTCGAAAATTGAAAGGAAAGACAAGTCCCCAATCGAGCGTGGCACTTTTTTTCTTCTTTGTGACGCATCAATTTGGGGACTAGAGGGTGTGCAGCCAAAGGAACTTCGTTTTTTTATTGGATAATTTTTTTTCTTCAATTTACATCGCGAAACGCCAAGTCACTCGGATTAAAGTAGAGGTATATCTGCGTTTGAGATGATAGGTCAAAGTATTTACATCCTTGTTTCATGACCATCAATGGCATTGCTAAAAATAGTAATAATTCTTGAAAAATTAGAAAAATAATTTGATCGTACGTTAGCAATCAGGTTAATACAATTTTTCTCATTCTTAAAATGTGTGTGTCTTTTCTTCTTGTCTCTAAACTTTATTTTTACAGCTGGATTGAAAGTTATGTACAAGACTTGTAGAAGCTGATATCAACGGGTATACTTTTGTGCTATAGAAACACGAAAAAATGTATCTTATAACGTTCGCCAATATCCCTGTAATATTCGGATTACAATTTGATAATTCCTGCTAAGTATGTTTGTCTTTTATACTTCACAAATGAACGAGAGAAGAACAAATCATACTGTCTCAGGTTAGCTTCGTATGATATTCGCAACATTGTTCGCTGGATATCAAAATATTCAATTAACTATACGCTAGAATTTTTGGAACAGCAATATCTTCAAAACCCAAATCAATGTCAATTGAAACAATCGAGTTGGGACTTTAGTTTTCTCTCTTTGTTCAACAATTTTTTCGTTCTCTCAAAACATCTAACATAGAAATATACTATTATACGATTCTGTCTATATAAATATCGTGTACTCATCGCTTATTTGTGATATATTTTCTTAGAGTTTTTTTTTTTTGGTTTTTTCATAATTTTTTTTTCTAAAAGTTCAATTACATGTACGCGTTTGATAATACTTTTGTCTAGTTCAAAACGACACACCGTAATGATGCTCGAATAAAATTCCAAAAACTTGAATACAAAAAACGTCGGCGCGGCGGCAGCGCAGTCGAGCAGACTGTCTCTTCGCTAGACGGCGCTGCTTTGAACCGAACCGACGCAACGGTAAGTTGATTATGAAAATCGAACAATAATGAACATTTGGCAATTATGTCTGTTCAGGGCGAACGAGCCCCAGTCACATTCAATGAGTTACAATAATTATACTTACATAGCTTCTCTACTTAAGAACATTGGAAAAGACTAATCTGTTTTTTCTTTAAAAATTGACAATAAGTATTCTTGTAATTACCAGCTATAAAAGTACGTAATTTATTACCAACTAGATTTTGCGTTTATATTTTTCTCTTGTTCAACCAAGCGCAAAAAGTGATCAGGATTCGTTCGTCCGGGACACGTATTCTATCTGTCATCTAATTACAGTTCAATTATTTACACTGGATTTGTTCATATAATATTGAATGTACAATACAATTTTATCGTTACAAAAGTTTTTGGCACGCCATCGAGCGCGACTGCATCACCTTAAATACCAAATCTTTGCAAGCTCGGTTCAGAGGTCGCGCAGTGTTCAGGCGAGTCACACGAACAGTGAATTAGGAAGGGTCCAAGGGTTATTTTAGAATATCAAAAGGAATATACACGTTTGTGTCAGAGATATCGACGTAAAATAGATCTTTGCAAACCCTCGTCTCCTTGTTTTTTTCTTTCGTTTGCAAATTCATACATTGCTACGTATAGTGTATCGTTTATAAATATAAGTTTCAAGTCACCCGTTTGTGTCATTTACAATCAACTTGCAAACACTCGTTCATTATCTCTCATTCTCTCGTCGTTGGATAAAAAATATAAATCGCAGTCCGGCCGGCGTTAGCTTTTTTTTCTGCTTTCATATTTCTGCCTTGATAAATAGTTTCACTTTGTCTTTCAAGTTTCGTTAGCTTGATTAAAGCACCCGCGTTTAAGTTCGACTTTGGAGCGAAATTTGCATCTCGGGATCCTCTCGCAACTAGAGGATGAGTTAAATTGATCCGACTTCTATATTCAGCTGGCAAAGTCGTGTTCATATTTTATGGACGCCGAGGACGTTAACAATTCCTCGCACTCTTTGTCTATGCAAACACAATAAGAATAGGGCAATAGAGCACTCGAGCTAAAGTAATTTCCTGTCATTATTTATGCGCCGCGTGTATATATATATGTACAATCGTTATACATGAGTTAGTTTCACTCCTGACCTTGCACGATACGCTGGGTCCAAATTAGACATTGTTGTTTCGGAGTAGTTGTTCATCTTTTGATGGATCGTTTTTTGTAAAGTTGTATTTTTGGAGGTATATTCAATCATGAAAACTCGAGTGTATCTGTAAGAAAGCAGTCTAGTTGTGTTCACTTTGTTATACGATTACAAAAGTTTCTCTCAATTTTGATTGTGGATCTTTGGAAACTAACTTAACCCATTTATAAAATTTGCTCGCTTCTGGTACATCAGCTTTGCGATGAAAGAAGTTGCAGATCGATAGAGCATTGTTATAAGAATAGCATTTTTGTGACCATTTGTCTTAATATTAATTCCGCGCCGGTACAAAAAGTTACGCGAAAAGTTTAACAATGAGACAAATTATACCTCAGTTTTGTGGATTCTACTATCCTTTCAGTTTATCCAACAACTGGAAAAAAAACTATCCCTCAAACTCATCAACTAAATTCAAAAACAGCATTAATCACTTGATTGTTGAAGTTCATTTCAAAAAAAATTAAATTTCAACTTTTTACATAGAAATTTTTATCATTTTTTCAGAAGAAAATCTGTTTCTTTGGTTGTGAATCTGTAGGTGGTTTGTTTCAAATTAGTTTTAATTTTTTCGATGTTCCTGAATCGGTTGTATTTTTGAAAACAGAACCAAGTATTTTAAGCTTATGTTGGATCCCTTGTACGAGCGTATCGAGAAGATATTTATTCTTGGAAGTACTACGACTGACCTGCATTACACAGTTCAGTCTGCTCGCGTTATTTTGTGATCGATGATTCCCTTTGATGTTAGTCTCGATCAGAACCTCACCAATACAGTTAGCATGCATGACATCTCTACTTTATACAATATTTATAAAAGTACCTGAATAGTTGTACTTTGCAATTTGCGATGCAAGAATTTCGACAGTCGTAATTAGTTACAATCTTAAATAAATTACGGGGTTTTTTTAGTTGATAAATGATAAGAACAGTCATATACTCGTAACAGTGTCTAACTTTCTTTTGAAATTGCACCGTTGCATTAGCAATGTCCATGCTTGAAGCCCGAGATTTCTTGTGTTACACATCGACTCGACAAATCACATGGCGCCTTTTGTGTATATCAATAAAACATGCACTTGTTAACTTACGTTTTTACAGACATCCGTTTTGAACAATGATATTCGACCTAGCTTATGTCTTTAATTCTAGATTTTTAGGCCAGAGTTGATGTGACAAAAAGGAGTTATCTTGTTTTGATCTCCGTAAGCGCAATGTCTTTCTCCTGTTTGACTTTTAAAAAATCTAATTCCCATAATGCAAATTCACTTTCACCTCAACGTCACCGGGTCTCGGCTTGTGGCTAACCAAAAAAAAAAGATTAAATATTCATCACGAAATCAACGTCTTTTAACTCCACAGTGTCACATTCGCTCTAAAAGTTATTGTTAGGTTCACATTATCGTTTTTATTGTTTGAAATTCCAAAGCGTCCGTCAACTTGTGATTAGATCTTGGAGCGTCCAAAAACGAGCTTATAATTCTGGTGAATAATGGATCAGTAGGCGTGACTGTTTATAACACGCCGAAATGATTTGGTATCGTATACAAGTCAAATCTATAGCTACAGTTTGCGGTTCATGACTCTGACATCCAATACCTTTGCATTCAATTTTTAAATGGAAAAAACAAATACAAAACTTGTTCCAATACAATCGGGTGCAATGAAATTCTAGTGCAATGAATTTCATTTTTCAATTTTGAACTTGAGAAAACAGAAACATTTGGTGACTGATTAGATAAAAAAAATGATGGTTCTGATTAGTAAAAACAGTTGAAAATTAGAAAGAAGATGTTAATATGATTCATGATGAGATCGCAACTGTCTATAAGTTAGAGAGTTTAATCATATTAATTTGACATGCACTATAATGATCTACGAGCTACAGAGGGTGTTAATGTCGCGAGATGGCGCACGCAAAGTGTCCGCAACCGCGAATAATGAGTACTGGTTGGTATTTTTTTATTCAATAGTTTTTTTATTGTTTTTAATTATAAAGAAGTAACAAAGAATAATGACTTTATGATATTCGATACTCTCTCACTTGAACTCTCGCACACCCGACTATGTTTGTCTGTGTGTTAATGCATGCACGTGTCCGATCTGCGTACACATATCAAAAAATTCTATCTGTACGCACATCCATCTATACATGAGCATAATTGTTGGGGACTGACAATAATTCGAGACTCTGTTCAGTATTTTTTTCCCCATAATCGAAGAACCGTCTCGCATAAAATCGCAACGGCCTCGGGCGAGCCGTCAATAATTATCGCCGACGAATTGGTGCGATAAAATGCGAGGGCTGCGATGCTGCATGGTAAAAAAAAATACGCTAAGCTCGCGCGACAATGAGCGAGGAAAAGGAACGGAGTGAAAAAACGCCGCTGCCTCCAATAACCGCGCAATCGCGCTCGAATGAGCTGCCGATCGATCGGCTGTACAAAATTACGAGCAGGCGTGCCCGCGTATCAGGCTATTCTTTCGCAATGATTCCAAACGCACAATGCAATGACGAGTTTGGAATCATCGCTGATGCGCACTTCCATCTATTTGTTCGTTCCTGACTCCGTTGCTCTTTCGTGCAAAAATATATGCCGAACTGCTTTTTTGTTTGTCAAGGTGGGACGTCGGGTACAGTCAAAACAAAAGTTAAACCCACTTTTTAAATGTTAAATTATTATAATAATTTTAATATTTCATGGCTGATTTTGCAACAAGTTATCAATAATGGTGTTATCAATTACCCGATACTGATTTTGAAATTGTTTTTGACTTTGTATGCAAGTTTGAAGGATAACCTGGCCAAATTTGAAAAAGTTTCACTGAACCGAACTCGAGATATTCAATTCCAAACTTTCAAAACGACTCATGCCTTCTACAGCTGTATATATCATTTTGCCGAATTTCTACATTAAATATCTCAGCTCGCAGACTGTAGATCACTTCGAAAATTTGACCATAAATACTTTTGCACGACTAGATTCCAAATTCAAAATTTAAAAACAATTTGACTATTTTGCCGATACCGATGTCCCACCTAAAAGAAATAACTCGGATTATGGTAGACATCGTGGCGTGTACTTTTGCACGAATAATGTATGAGTTTTTGAGTTTGTTCAATTGTTCTAATATAACGATATCGAGATGACGATAATTCATATATCTATCTATAAACTTCTGACATCACAATGAAACTGACACGCACCTTTTACGGATTGTAAAATTGTCTGGCCTTCGCATGTACAAAATTTAGAGGTTTCGCTTCAGTTTGCAAATATTACGCGTCATAATTGTGACTTGACCGGTCGACACTGAAAGTTTTCGTAGCACTGAGGCAAATTTTGGAAACACACTTGTCGAGAAATGAATCACAAGTTGACGCTTCGTTCTGTTTTTAGGAATTGTCGTTCCACAAATGATTTGCCGTACGAATGATCGCCGGTGCTGAGCAGGGCTAGACCGCTTTTGATTAATAGGGAGCGCGTAAATTGCACGCGTTTGACACAGTTTGTCGACCAGCGAGCCAGTCGCAGTTATAAGGCCAGCCCTAATTCCAGCCCGACGAGCTTGCGCCGAATAGTATCGGAATTCAAGCCAATCAACGCGCCAAATAACATTCACAAACTATGCGCGATTATCGCCTAGCCTACAAAATTCCAACAACTATTTTGGGCGCCGCCAATTAAGAAAACTAATATGTGTACTAACACCAGGCGCCCTGCCCTCGGCTTGACCGCTCGCTCGCCGAACCGCCCCGTTCATTTTCTCCTCGCACCTTTCTCGCTCATTCGTTTATCCAATTTTTCCTCCAACCATAATTATACTTTGATCCGTTTGTTCGTTTGTTTTCATCGGGGACGATTCGGCAGCCAACACAGCGGCGCCATCGCCCTCGTCGACGTGCAAGATTGCGAGAAAAAAAGGCGACCAATTTGTTCCGCCTTTGCAAACGACAGACATCATTTTCGACGTTTGGTTTTGTTGCAATTATTGGTTGGCTTATCCGAAATCGATACGCCAAGTCAACTCCATATCTTCGATGAATTTTATTTGCTCCGTGTATACACTCACACCCTACATCCACGCACACATACTAGCTCACGGCTCTCATATCAACGGACCCACACGACACGTACAACGCCCAGACAAAAACAACGTACGACTATAATTTCGATCTCAATTTTCCGATACACCAACAAAAGGTGGGACTGATTCGTCAAAGGCCTCTGTCGGTTATGCTTTCACGCAGTTCATCGTGAATTCAAAAAATTTTTCCATTGTTTTCCTTTTGAAATTCAACAGTTCTGATTTCGAGTCCGCCGATAAAAGTGTGGGGTGTGTGTTTTAGTCAATTTCCTTTCACCAGCTTTCTGGTCATTAATGCCCGAAGTGAACCGTACTTTATCCAGAATGTTCGCGCAATTCGTGGGATATAAAAAATATTTTTTTGGGCTGACGTTAAATTTACTTTCATGATTAGTTGAATTTGGCGCGTGCGACTTCTTTCGGGGCTTGTTTTATGCCGGATCGTTAAGATTTGATTGACCGCGACCGATGTGTGTGTTAAACATAACGACATCACCGTTTCTCGAATTTCGAGTCCATCAGAAAACAGTTTCGAAATTCATAAGGAGAACTAGTGTTTCAGGATTAGTATATGCTAGTTTCTAAATGTTAAGTTAGGTTGTTAGAGACTGGTTAGTTAGACTGGAAATAATTTTATCAATACCTACTGTTTTTGACAAGCTGGACAAGAAATCCTAGCATATACTGGATCGAAACCAACTCAGGACGATAATGAATGTACTATACTTTATTTCTTTTCCATAACTTGTTAACAATTACAACAAACGAATACAACAATTCAATATTCACTGCAAGTTCGCGGTGCTTCTGTGATTTCTGGCATGTATTTTTTTACCAAGAACAAAAATATCAAATTTTTCTCTTTGTTGAAATGATCGGTATTTTTTTCATTTGAAAACGAAAATTTTCGTTTTGACAACGTGTCGTTCCCGCTTTCTCAACAAAACGGTAGTAATTTGTTAAAAAACCGAAATTGAATTTTCCGATGGTTTATTTTTTAAAGTCAAAAACAAATCAGAGAACACATTTTGCTCGCGAACAATGCAATGAAACATACTTGTGCCTATCGCATTTATTAAACAGGTACGAAATTTCTACATTTGACACACGGACGTTTCGGTTCACCAATTTATACTCTCCACATTGTTTTTGAAAGTGTCTCAATGCACGATCAATTGTGACAAAATCCTATTACTTAACATGCAAATGTTTGTCTTTTCAATTATCAATATTCATTTATACTTCTATGATAAAATTTTTTCCCAAACTTTTGATCTGCACGCTTGCACAATCACAACACCAATTATTAAAATTGCAATTGATAACCAGCACAGTTGTAAACATTTGAACACATTCAGTAAAAGATTTTGCGTTCGAATTCGGTCGCCGTTTTGGACTGAAAACGGACGACAATTCGCCGGCAAAGTGGCAGAATTTGCGTTCGCACGTACACGCGTGAACGTCGTACGTGCTCGCCAACCCGCACCACAACCGTTCGCGCACTCGCTCGTTCATTTTGTTCGGTGCTGATGAATTTGCATTATCATGAAATATATAAAAATACAAAAAATAATTTACAAAAATTATACAGATATTTTTTACAGGCGCGATCAATCATACGCGCGTTTGTCTGCTCTTTTTACATTTTACTCTTTTTTTTCTTTTGTTTCAGTAAAATCCATTGTTTTTGCTTATTGTTTATGTTATCATTTTCATCATCCTCTTTGCTTTTTGTTCGCACGCGTTTGCTCGAAATAATTTTGGAAAAACGTTTGAGCGCACATCAACGAGCCTCGGAATTCGATACTGAACGAAATTTCATGCACTGGATCATAACAAAAATCTTGGGTCTTTTCAAGCCACCGGGATTGCTGCTTCGCGAACCGACTATCACGTTTTGATCGTTTGTGTAAGAAAAATGTGTTGCGTTTGAATGTGTTCGAGGCGTCGGCACACGCGCGAGCAGTTATTCCGACGATTTTTTTTTTCGATAAAAAAAAATTGAATGGCAGGTCGTAAGTTTTCCTTCCATTATGAAAACAGAAGAAAAAGTAAAGAAAATAAAGTAAACGCCATGATGTAATTGTACATCAAATCAATGTATTGTTAACAAAAATATATTATGTGACGCCAAGATCTGCGCCGGCAGATTTTATAATTAATTCAGTTTTTTTTTTAATATTTTTTCCTTCATTTTCATTTTAAAGTCGGGTAATCAAAAGTCATACAAAACAACGATAACAAACTATATGAAAAAATTCTTAGAACTAACGATAATTATTTTTTACAAATAACATTTCACGTAGATTTAACAGCATAATCATAATTATTATGATAATCAAAATAGTTGTTATAGATAATAGTAATGATGATAATCATACGATGTAATAAGTAATAGCAGCGGTACAAGTGCCAGGTATCATATCGCCGTTATACTACAATACAGGAACAAAATCTAAAGCCAACGAAATATGTTATAGATGTCTCTGCCATCTATAATATAAATGAATGTAATCGTGTATAAATACATAAATACACGGCGTGGTTTCGTTGTGTGAACGCGCGGATGCGCAGCTCACAAAACGTTGACATACAAAATTACAAAAAGAAGAAGAACGCAAAAACGTGGTATATAAACGATGAACAAATTATATATATCTCAAATATGTATTAAACTTCGCACACGCAACTCTCATTTGTTTCAAATATGATATTTATTTATAATATGTAATAATGTTTTGTTAGAACGAATTAAACACTTGAATGCACTCTTTTTATCCAGTCTTGCTCACCTTACGCATTTGGACACAAATTCATACACACGATATAATAAAGATCGGGGCCATGTGAACAACTCAGAGTCGCAATCGCGATTCAAAGTTGGTGAAATAAACTTTTGTTTTTACCACAGTTGGGGGGGTTTAATGCTAATCATTGCACAATTCCACAAGATAATATTCAATCGGTTTGTCGAGCAACCAGGAAGCGCCAAGTTCGTTGAGAACGTGGTATTCCGGTATCGCAGAGCACACAACGCATCGAAGACATTGACTAGAATTCGCGCTTGAATTGCAATCGAAATTGACCGCACGTCGAAAACGCGTTTGGATCACGCATGGATTATTGCATCGTCGAGTGGAAATAAGCGAACTGTGCCTTGCAGATTTTCGTGATAATACGATGGGCCTTGCGTCTGATTGGGAAGGAAAGAGGGGGGCTTCTCGACACACCGAGGGCAACTTGGATACGGTAGAAAAAGGTTTATTTTTTCTCTGGGCTTGGTTCCGTCGCGACGTGGGGTCGTGCGACGTCCCGCGAGGTCGACTCTCGGTATCGCGCACCTCGACAGCGAAGTGCGCGCCACCATTAGCTATTTCACCTCTGGTAATATTAATTTACATTTATATGTATATTTATATATCTTCGCTATATTCGAAAGTACCGCGCTGTGTGGTATGTGTATTGTATACATAATATATGTATATTATTTATATAGTTATGTATAGTTTCACATACAGCAAGTAGTTGAAGTATTGAAAAATATATATATATTTATATATGTTTATATAATTAATTACAAATCTAATCATCTTTTTGTTACACGTTATGTAATCATAATAATAATCATAGTAATCATAATAAATAATCGATAGTTGGATCGTGTGAGTTCCACTTTTTTTTCTTATTTATCATCGTTTTTATTTACTTAAATCTAGTCCTCTTTTTCTTAATTTTTTTTTCATCTCGTGTATTTGTCCACAGTGAGCGTGCCATGTAACTCGTAATGCATTTGCCTTTGTATGCGTGTGTAATGTGGCTTCCAAGTAACGCACTCCTGATAACATTTGTCTGTGGCGTGGCATTTCTGCGGAGTCTGTCGACTGGGAAGCAATGTACAATTTATGTTCTTTCAATTGTATTATATAAATGTCATGAAAAAAAGCTCGTCTTAGCCGCGTCTCTTTACGATACCAACGCACGATAGTCACATCACAATGTTATCCAAGACATTTTCATTTCCTCCAACCCCTCACAAAACGGTAGAAGTACACTATTGTGTTTGCAATTTTCTTTCTGAAATTCAAATATGTTTTGAATCATAAAACAGTGCCTAATTATAAGTGTTAAAGAAAAATGTGTACGAGCCGACTTTTCTACAAGTACCGGGAGAGAAACAATCACTCAAACAAATAATCAATTTGAACATTCGATTGCAACACGAAGCAATCACACATTGGACTAGAGTTGCCAAGAATGAGCGATGAAAGAATCTTGACAAATAAAATCAAAGGACTGCATAAGTCAACATAATTGAACCGTGAATCGAAAGCACTATGCCTAAAATTTTACAAAAATATAAAAATATACATTATTTACAGAGTTGAATCAGGGGATAAAAAATAGTATAAAAGTTATATAAATACAAAAAGTCGATTATACACTGTCAATCGAATCGAGTGCTTGCAGGAAAGTCGATTGGAGATACGTGACGCGAGCAATTGGCGCCCCCTTGGTGTCGCGTGACCAGCTGCGTTTGTTGGTCTTAGTCACGCAGACGTCCAGGTCCATGAAAATGTCTTGAGCACACACGCGTCTCGAATGCCACATTTGTCCCGTCTTGTTCCGGCCTCTTTCTAAACTAATCGTACTTTTTATTCTGATGTTCGTAGTTTACCTTTACTTGGATCTCATTTCGCTACAATTGCTTCGACATTTATTATTCACTCTCATGCTAGAAGAAGTATCATCTTACAATTCCATCTCTAATTTTATTTGCTCGGTTGCTTGTGATGCAACGGTGGTTTTTGCACACCGTCAATCATTTTGACTAGAGTTTAAAATTATATAATTTGCCTCGTCTCGTGCTCTCGAATGTTGTCGCCAAAAAAGGTACCTCGCAGCGTCAAATTCTTAATTCAATAGTTGCCAAAAATTATTTCTGACTTGACTCGTGATTCGCACTGCCAGAATGCAAGCACATTGTTGCGACAAAAATAAATGATCGTGATTGCTATGCTCTTAGGTCCGGGCGTTGCCGAAAATCAAAGGAGAAAATCAGAGAGGCCTCATTAAGGTGATATTTCTTGTAGGTAAAAAGAATATAGCTTATACAGTGTTTCAGTTTTATCACTAATATTATATCGTATAACTTTACCACTGTTTCTCTCATATTTCATTCATGTAGACAATATCGACCGCTAATTATAGACACTTGATATTTGAAGACAGAGTACTGACTTGCTTTGTCTCACGTATGCATATTTTTGGATTTTTTTAAATACTTTTTATATGTAGTTGTTTTTAATCTTTTGCGACTTCTTAGCTTAAAAAGATCCGTTAACAAATACATCCAGTAGAGGGTATGGAAAACTATGCTTACTTCTTTTTCTTTTATAAAGTGTATATGTGTGTGACTGCGTGTTTTTTATACGACCGTTTACAGTAAACGTATAATACTATAGGTTTTTGCGTTATTTCATTGTTACATTTTTTCTTCTTGTCATTTTTTATTGAATCTGCACGTTTGCATACTTGGAGACATTCATGGCATTCTCTTGTTGACCTCTATTTTCCAGCTTGCCCTCGAATAAGCACACGCCTTCATTTTTGCATTTTCCCTCTAGAACTTTGTTCTTTGATTCTTCACAAGACAAAGCCGAACCAACGAATTCTTTTAATTGTTGGCTGCTTGGGTCCTACTGTTCCCGTTACCTCCAATTTGAAAAATCCTTGGTTTTTTTTATAAGACCTTATTACCAGAATCGGATTGACGAAACGATACTGTTTGGTGTACGTTGTTTGGGCCTAAATTAAAAAATCTCAGGTACTACCAATCGTTCAGTTGTCACTGATGGCGTGCGCAACATTTCTCTACAAAAAATGCAAGCGTGCAGTATTGTTTCGTCTTCAAATGTGTAAACTGTTGCTTACGAAAAGACAAGCACCATCGAGATGGCACCTGGAATTTTTTCCGCGATTACCACGCACGTAAGTCATCTTTTGTTCATATTTGCGTTTTTACGATCATTTTAACAATAACAGGTACTAGCATAGCTACCACAGTCGTACGTATCGTTAATAGTTACAATTAAGTTTAGGTATTACTATTGGGCATTGCGATCCCTCTTAGAGTGCTCTTACTGAACCTTCGAGTTCAAGTAGTCACAGACCCAGCACACTCGTTGTTTACCAACCCAGGGGTTGAACAAGTTGAACGCGCTTCGTTGTAGGAAATAGATATGTCTCGTTTCGAATCAAAGATTGACCGACAAACCACTTTGGTGTTCATCCAAAATCAAAATACGAAGTAATCTAATAACAACCATTGTGACTGCAAGTTTTGATTTGGCATTGACAGGAATGACTTCCAATCACTAATCTAAAGACAAAATGAAATCTAGATTCTGAATTTAAGTTGTGTCTTGGCCTCTACCAGTGGGTCGGTAAACAGACGGTTCCGTCATCATTGATGTCACGTTGTCTGAAGCAAATTCTCATTCTTCTATACCTGCTGTTATTATTGTTGAAAAAAGATTTAGCACCCACGCGCAGTACGCTCTACCGCAATTTTCTCGGTTTCGCTGCAAGATGGTGCAACTACCTGGTGTAATTGCACCAGCTGGCGGAACGCGGCAAACGCGGTTCATTTAACGTTAGTCACCTAATTAAACACGGCGTCAGGTGGTCGTCGCTGCTCTTGGACTTTTCGAAGGGTCGTGGCAAATATCATCGCAACGTTTGTACTTGTCTCGCGGCTCAGATCTGCGACTGGTCGCCGCACTTGGTCCGGACTCGAATTGTTTTAACATCGTGGTTAACGTAGGTTCAACGTCAGTAACAAAAGTAAAAAAGGAGCGCGTTAATACGTGTATCTATATTATTTACGTGTGATGTAACTTCATAATACGTCAATACAGGTATCGAAAAAGTAAGACGAGACGCGAGTCCGGATTGTGATGGCGACCATAGTGCGAGAGGTGCCGGCCTCGCGGGAGTATAAAAAAGATGCAGCAGCGCCACCTGTTTTGGTATGAACTTGCGCCGTTTCTATATCTACGGCTTATTTATTTATAAAAATAAAATGTAAGATCGTACCGAAAACGAGTCCCGCGAATGACTCGCATACTCGTGTGATTTTAGCGGGATCGCTTGACGGCAGCTTGTACACGAGCGCATCGCGAAAATCCGTAAAGTGAGTGCATCTGAATTATAATACATAGGCTCTACAGATATATCGTTATTCATTCTCCGTCTATACCAGTGAAAAAATAAATTATTACACATTCGTAATATCTGTGTGTATGAGTGTACTTGTGTATGTATGGATCGATGTCCTTAGGGCGTTTCGTCGATTGGCCCATATCAGATCGGGCGCAACTCGCGGACAGACGCTTCGCTCGCGATAGTCTGTGCCTGATTGATAACTGACTGGCATTTCTTAAACTTGACCTGCCCTTCTTTGCCTGGCACGAAACTGACAATTCAATGATTTTGAAGTTGCTTTCGCAGCTCTTCCGTTTTTCATAACAGGACATACAGTTGGGATAGGCAACAGGACGATGAGCAGGGGACAAGCAGACGGGGTGGACATGGGCTCTAGGCATCAATCAGATGTTAGGGTGGTTAGCTGAGACTGGGACAAGTAATTAGAAGGTGAGAAACGTAGTAAGGAAGCTCACCTCCTTTTGAGTAAATTGTGGAGGTAGTCGAATGTTTGGGAGGGAGAGGAAAGTAGGCTATTAGTAGATGCGAAAATGAGGCTCGGCTTGACGCAGATTTTTGAATTCAAATCGATTAGCGCGGCCTCATTTTACATCACCAGGGTCGACGTGCGTATACTTTCCCGCGGGGGGTATTAGTTGGCCACAAGAAGGTGCTGGTACTGGCTGGCAGGGTAAGGTGTAACAGAGCCCAGACCAAAGTTATTCAGACCATCGACCAGCGCGGTCTTGTCGGCCTGTTGTTGAGACGCCGATGCGTTAACGCTGTTGCTACTTCCGGATCCGATTGGACCGAGATTGCCTGAGCTTTGTGAACCACTGCTGCTGTTCACACTGCCGTAGAATTGGTGGCCGATAATACCTGGGTCCAGATAGGACGACGGGAACTTGGCGCCAGTGTAGAGATCAGTTTGCAAGTAGCTACCATGGCTTGCGGAGTCAAAGATGTTGCGAGGGGGGAACTGTGGGTGATAGGTAGGTGCATGTTGGAAGAAATACGCGTTTGGATCTGTGTGCTGTTGGCTGCTGCCGACCAGACCAGGTGACAAACTGCGACTGTTTGGCGAGTTTTGAGATACGGGCAAACCGTTTGGTTGCTGCTGTTGCTGCGACTGGTGTGGCTGCTGCTGCGGTTGTTGCTGCTGATGTTGCTGGTGGTGGTGGTGATGGATTTGTTGCTGCATCGCCCGTTGCTTGATGTAGTTTGAAAATTCGGTGGGAGACATCCTGCAAAATTAAATTCATTAGCTTCGTTATTTTAAGTTTAAAATTAAGCTAACAGTTCTTTCAAAAACTATCAATTTTATTTAATTCCAGTTTATCAATTGACGTAAATGTTCATGACTTGTTGATTAAAATAATCAATTCGATTTTTATGTATCCAAATTTTTATGCCACTGGAAGATCGTTTGTATTGATACAAAAGTTAAAAGAATAAATGTATTGACGTAAGACAGTAGCAATTACATAATAAAAAGGAACGGTCTTGATAGTGCTGCGTCGATTATACTTTATTAAAAAAATTTCTTTTATCTTTGTGTATGTTTAGATAATATTATGTTGTCGAAGAAAAAAAAGTAAAGAATTTGATTTTTTATCATTGAACTTTTTTTTTACAAACATCCGATTTCTTCGCGCAATCTTAATTAATTCATACGATAAGCAACTTTTTTCTCAGATGTGTTGAGTTTTTCCTTACATTTTGTTTCACGTCAGGCATGGAGTAACGGATTTATATGAATGTTTTAACGAAAAGCAAAAAAAAATACAATAACCAGACGCATGCATCTTTATAAGTTACTTAGAATCGGAATAATAAGTGTCGGAATTCATTAACTTGCAATCGTTTGCATACTGTTAAGTGAATTCCAATGTCAAGAACAAAAAGTTATCCTTACGCAATCATATTAAAGAATTTATTCGCCTTGACGAATAAAACTTTGGATAAATTTGTCATTTTGTAAAAAAAAAAACAATTCTTGTTTTGATTTTAATTGTCGTATCAAAAGTTATTTCGTTGAAATCTGAACATGTTCGTTGAAATTATGTATGCGAAAATGAAAACGAACGCAGAAAATTAATGTCGAGTATAATTGACGATAATTCGTGCAGTAATAGGGAAAAAAGTATTAATTGTTCATCGAAACTGACTCAATAATTCTAGCTTTACGACTGAAGTGAAATTCACAGACAAATAAAAGGAAAAGTTGCTGTGCAATTATGAATTGATCGGAATATTGAACGTCTGTGCAGTGATAGCGGTGGACGAGCAATTTTCTAAACGGAAAAGTACGAGCGAAACATTTATCATTATAATAATTCAAAAGCAAAACTTGAATTGTTGTAATAGCAAATGGAATTTTCATTTCATTTCAAATACAAAAGTTTGCACCATTAAAAATGTTTTTTTCTACGTTTTATGTAAGACGTCATAAACAACACAAATTGCGATGTCACGTTTCCTTTTTCCAATCGATGAAAACATTTACATCATTCATTTTGCAAAAAAAAAAAAACTAAGCATGAATGTGTGCACCATTTTATGATTTCAACGATACTTTTCAACGAGAGACGTTTTTATAATGATAATAATAATATTAATAATTTAACTAAATATAACCGAGAAAGTGAAATGTAACTAATAAAGTTTGATTTTCTTTCATTAACCGAGAAAAATAATATGAATATTTTTGTTGTGATATTAGATTAGAAATCGCACCTGTTGGCTCTCTTGCTGCTGGTCTTGAGTTTAGTACTGCCGAATTTGGTTTGGGCGAATGTGGCAGTAGTAAAGGTAAGCGGCGCGGTGGAGCGAGGGATGAAAGCAGGCACAGGACTAGGAGAGCCTTTGAAGGAACTAGTGAGCGGCGTGGGGGACGGCGCCGAGGATGATCCGGAGCCGTGGCCGTTTTGCTGGTTATTGGAAGAGCCGTTGCTGGCGTTGCTGCCAAGAGAACTGGGGAAGGGCGAGGTGGACTTGGGGCTGAGACTGAGCCCGCTGAGCGAGGTGCTCACGGCCTCGATTGGCCTGAAACACTGAGCTTCCGGGTTGAAGGTCTTGGTGACCTCGCGATCAGCCGAAGTCTCATCGTGAGGATCCGCTGTCTCGGAGTAGAGAATTTTGACGGCACTTGTCTCGCCGATCCTGTAGCTGACTTCACCCGGGTCAACCCAGACTGCGAGTTCGGACGGCAGATTCTCAAGGATGTCCTGAATGGGTACTCCACTCTCCTTAGCAGCGCGCTCTAAAACTGGATCCACCGGATCGCCAGTCTTCAAACAACGGAACGCCGAGCCCTTAAATGGCTTTTCGGGGTACCAGTGGCCCTTGAATTTGTCCTTCAGTGCTTTCTCCAGCTCCTCCCCAAAGATGTTGACTCTCCGACGTGGCAGCTTATTGTATAGGTAGGATATCACGAAATTCAACGCCACCTGCACCTCTATATGCATCTTGGACTTGGAGAAGTGAATTTTTGGGCTTTTCTCGGCTCGTCTTATGGAAGAAATGTTGTGCGGCTGTCAATGCCGTCACTCAGCCGGGTCGCTTGAGATTCTCAGCCGGATCCCTTAGCGTATCTGCAATCATAAAATCACAACTTTTTAATTCAATCACTTTTAAGCGTCTTCAATTTTATCGAAATTGAATCTCGAGTTTTATTAATGCAGTAATAATAATGATTTAAGACGATCTAAGCAGATCCAATAAGTCATTATTGTAGTCTCAATATGTATTCAGTTCATGACAAACGCCCCTGACCTAAATCATGATCTGGTGTTCTAAATTGGCCGTGCGTCATCCCTCGATCTAACGCCACCCCGCAATCTTTGAAATCTTTGCACACTGTAATCCCAACCCAAACAGCCGAGCGGAATCAATTCCCCCGTGAAGTTTAACAATGTTCATCTATCACCAAGTTTTATCATCAAGCAAGATCCGATTGATTGCATTAGCGTTTTTTTGTCTATTGAAAAAGTTTTCGTCGGGGTTTATCCTAACTAAATCATGGTTTTCCCACTGGTCAATATTGAACTCGGCGGGAGCGGTACGAATTACTGAATAAGATTAGACGAGACCATTGATTGCATAGCAATCAGTCTTCCCACGTTTTAGTATGCGTTCAACGCCCAACTCCAAGTAATGATATACATTAGAGGCTCATTTTTTTAAATTAAACAAACAAATTCTATTTATAAATTCCAAACATTAATCAAACTATTTGACAATTATTCGGCCCTTAACGTTGTACATCTTCATTTAACTTAAGGTACACCTTAAATTTCTCCAACAGCCGCAAAACCAACCACTGAAACATCGTCGACATCCTTCCAACAATAGAATCCGTTGACGGTGTCAAGATCAAAGGCTTACTCCTTCAGCCAGACACCGTTTACGTATCTCTCGGCGACGACAAAAGGGGATACAAATTGTTAATACCCATTTCTCACCTAAAAAGTTGATTAATTGCTCCTGCGAGCGTTTTGCTGGCCGAGTTGAAATATTTGCTTGGAGGAAAAATGGAACGAAGAACAAGGCACAAAAAAATTCTCGATTTTCCAAGGTAACGACCGTTTAACAAGCTTCCCTCTACTGCAACGTGAACATTTTTCTGCATCACAATTTAGACTGAGTGTTTTCATTTTGTTCGCTTCGTGTGAGTGACGAAAATTGAATCGAACGAGATGCTTCACATTGAAAACCAATCGCATTGTATATTTAAGAAGCATAACGATAATGGATTCGTTTCAAGGAGACTCGCTCATAATATTTAAGTGTTATTTATATAACGGATTGGTATGAATCGGCGTTTACGTGTCATCAACGATACACTTGAAGAGCTTGGATTAAACGAGCTCGCTAGATAAAGTATTGATTAACCGATGCGTGCTACTGTGTTACGCGGTGACATTTTATTCTGAAGCGCACATTATCCCCGGTTCAGAATCTTTGTGTAACAAACAGCGTTCGACAAAGTACACCTCAGATCGCTTTTTTTTTTAAATAAAAACATGAGGCTGCACGGTTACTCGAACGGATACCGATCAATTATCATATTAACGTGATAGCAGTGTTGTTCGATTATATCGGATTGCGTTACATGTTTTTGTTTATAAACGAAAGATAAACGAGCGCACACAATTGTGATCTCAATTTTTTGTGTCCACTTGTTTTTATGTCACGTAGAATAATAGCTCAGAGTGTTGTAAAAAAAATTGTAATATTATTTATACTGTAATATTATTTTTAAGAAGTTTAATGTAATGTAATGTGGCTATTTTTTCAGGGTGATCCATTTTCTATTATTCGGTTAAATTTATGGTTCAAGTACGATTTCTATAGAGAATTTGGTAACATCGAATAATAACACTCTGGGAAGCTCATCCGCAAGTTCCTGCAGATTCTCAAAGGTGATAAAAGGATCGTGCGGGACACCCTCTGATTCTCTGTATAGCGCAGCAGCGATTGCGGAAGTTGCTTGAAATGGGTACACTTTCAAGATCTTTCTTCCCTACGAATTCCGCAAACTTTCAATATCGCTCGCGGTGATCGCTAAATGATCTGGATAAAAAGTATTGTTAAAAAAGTTGTTCTCGGTGTTCACTTGGGCGTTCATCGAAGCCAGGCAATGATACATGATTATACTTTAATTTTCTACTTCGGTTGTTCTTTTATTGGATCGTTCAGAGATCGCCATTAGAGTAATTAGCATTGTTATCAAAAAGTTGAATATCGAAAGGGGGATGGACGGTAATCAACTTTCAGTGGCAAAACAGTTCTAATTAATTAACTTTCCTTTATTACGATCAGCAAAACAACGATAACAAGTCTTCAAAATGTTTCAGACTGAAATTTTATTTTGCGAGTGTTGATATTTGTTCAGTTCCATCGATGTAACGCTTTAAGTTGTTTTTGTCTGCAATTTATTTATAGTAAGGTTATTCAAACTTAGACTTGATGAATCATGCGTTTGGAAATTAATGTCATCTCCTTCGAATTCACGTTGTTTTTCTCGTTAATTTCCGAGTTCATTTGTTAGGCACATTTTTTTCACTTCCAAGTTTTCACAATTAAAAAGTTCTCTGACGTAGACTGAAATCATTATTTTGAGATTTGACCTACAAACTGTGCTCAGTCGATTGGATATACCGGCTTGAAACTCAACTCTATAAGCAAATCTAAATAAAAACTTTGACAGCTATTTTATACCTTGATTATCTATTGTTTTATAACGTAATCATTTAAGACTGTAGCTCAAAGTTGCAAAAACACTTAAGTCACAATGACTTATTTTCGTAACTTTTCCACGGACTATGACTATTTCAATATTACTATGTAGACCGTAAAGAGTGCATCGGAACGTACTTAAAAAATTATTTTTCCCAATTTTTCCTTGAAAATCGTTTTAAATATCCATTTCACTAATAGAAATTTTCTCACTCAACGCTCTGATATGAAGTTGTCTTCAATCAACGTATAGTTTAAAAATAAATTACTCCCAAACACTTTAACATCAGTTGGATCAATCTTTTACCGATATAGTTTGATAGAACTCTAACTGATTGCGTCCGAATTATATATTGATCCGATATACGACCGCAAATTGATCGCAGTTTATACCATGCTTTGATTCTCACACTCATTATTCACATCAAAAATATAAAATTAGACCCTTTCTATCCCCCGAAATTTCATCGACAAATTTTTACAAAAAACTATTTTAGCAAATTGCTGTTTTTTATAGAGTCAACAGAAATAACTTTCATAATGAAACAATTTGCTGTTACTTGTATTTGCGCAAACATCTTTTGCAAATAATGAACTGACAGAGTGTAAACAGTTTCATTACAATGGTATAAAAATATTACATCAATGTATTTTTATGATTTAAAAACTCTTGTTCTGACGGCCAACAACGTGCGCTGTGCTTAAAAAATAATTATGCTATGGCCAGCGGTAAAAATAATGCCGAGACCTTGCGAACTATAATTACAATATACACTTCAATTATCTAATTAAAGCGTTAAGATATACTAAGCAGAAAAATGATTCCGAATTGTTTCGAGGTGAATGCGATTTTGTTATCGATCACGTTGCAAACCGTCGTCAGATTCCTTTACGATGTTACATGACGTCACGTGTCATGTGTTAGTCGATTGTTTAACCAACTTTTTGTTTCGTGTCTAGGAATCGCCATGGTCACGAAAAAAATTCAAAAAATAAAATGGTTAACTTCACGAAGTGCCAATAGAATGGTGGCACTGACTAGTATAATTTTTAAATTGAAAATATGTATTCAAATCTCACTTTGTATTAGAAAAAGATAAGCACAATCATTTGAATTTTAGAATGACACTACCACCACCATATCATTGGAAGTTAGCCCATTTTTTAAGTGCAGCGACCTGCTAATTTTACGACTTGGAACAACAAACAAAAAAAAGTCTCGGACAATGAAAATGTTTGTTTTGAAAAAAACTTCAGTGCCAAACTAACTCACACATGATTGCTGTATAAATCAAATCTGTACGAGAAAACAAGTGTAAATTAAGTTGAAGTTGTTGTTGCCTTACGCCCGGATAAATTTAATAACGCAATCAAGTAAGCGAGACGCATTTATGAGGGTTAATGCAGCGGCCAATTTTTTCGTCCAAATCCCTCTGCTTATCTCGTGTAATTCACGAGCCATGAATCGCCGACGGATATGTGATTCCAAGTGAAAAGTAAAAAAGTTGATTGGGTCGTAAGTTTGAAATTTTCATTACAACATAAATACAGGATCCCAATTGCTCGCTTGTTTTTTTTATATTCAATCCCGACTATTTCCCTCGATTGAACTTTTATTTAGCGCTGACTCTGTTCATCAACATCCGATTACCGAATCGAATGAAAGTGGCAGTTATCGGTAATACTATACACAGGACAGGGCAGTAAATTCAAATGTTTTATACTCATAAATAAGCGAGGCGTCTAGTTGTTTCGAATTTTACAATTTCCTCTCTGGCGATGAATTTTTTTACAACCCGCCAATTTATATCCGCGCGAGATTATAAAATCAAAATAAAGTGACTGCTATCAGACACTCGACACCTTGGTAATAACGCGATCAAACACGACGAGTCAATTGTGCGCTGCGGCGACCTGTCAAGTTATAACATTTCAAATCGGGAGCGCCTGCAAAGAGGTGGCGGCAGTGTTCTCGCAGTCGGCTAATCCGTCCCACGTGTGCCGCATGCGCGTGTTCTGCCGTCAACTTTTGAAGACTAAAGTGCATGCCACTAGGTATATCTTCAACGCTAGAGCAATAGTACAACCGAGCTGTAAGTATTGATCCTGGCAGCCAACTGGAAGCTTCTGAAGTTAAAAATACACGGCCTTGTAAGAGTCGCAGCGGAGCCAAGTGTGCAAAGAATCCTGTGCAATTTCCTTATCCCGGGCTGCTGTATTCCGTTCCACACAACTTCTCTACAAACACTATCATATCATCGTGCAGCTCAAAAATCTAACCAACCGATCTAGAGACCATCGGATGAATTTGACAGTGGAACATGGAGAGTTTGATTATGTTCCAATTAGATTCGCCATGAAAAATGTGGATGACAAAATGTTGAGCGTTTCGTTGAGTTCAAAATTGAACGTTTAATAAGATGTTTTGCAGATGATAGACAAAGGTCAACTCTGGCCATTACTGGTGATCGTACGAGTTGAATGAGTCTATCACGTGTATAGTGAAGAGACTTGAAATGTGGAACACACAAAAGTGTCCTTCGCTCAACGATGTCAACGAAGCAGTTCGAGGCCTGAATACAGCGACATTGTATCGGCGTCTTGGCCGAACAATTCACTTTCCAAAGTGCTTATTGCCGAGTCCGAAATTGGACGCCACAATGACAGTCTGTGTCATCAAGTTCGATCGGTTCTATTACTTGAAAAATATCTAGTTGAAAGTCTTGTACATTAGCGCGAACAAAACGTCTGACAATTGAAATTGTTTGGCAATGCATTTTTAAGTTATCGAGGAAGTTAAGTCGATCAACCTGAAACTGAACGAACTTTGATGATAATTGCGAGTATTGATTAGTCTACCATATTGATTGGACCATTCATTGAATAGGTTATAATTTAACTCTGGAATCGAGCGAACCAATCTGAACTCGTAAAAGTGATGTTGAATCAGAGCAAAGTCGCTTCATTTCAGCTAGTGAAATGGCTTGATAAACAATCAACGAATCCAGTTAATGATTTATTCATTAAATCGCGAGAGCTGTTCAAACGACAATGACGATTTACGGCAAACAACACTCTCTCGCAATTTAAGAGAAGAGTCGCGCAGTGTGTACGGTGCTTATAGACTCTCCGTTAGTGTCAATCGATTATGCTTACGCACGAATTGGGTCAAGTCTCACCCCTCAGTTACGTCGTTCGCCTTGTCACAACAATTCCAAAAATACATCGTCAAATCATCTTTTATCACTTGGCTTCTCATAATTGGTTACCATTCAAAGGCGTCGCGTTTAATTGAGTTTTGTCAGATTCATTTCCTGTCTCCGAAAATTGAAGATTCACATCCTCAGGAAACAACACCGAGAATCGACTGACAATTATAGTATATGGTAAACCAGCAATAATTAATATTAGTATACGTTAGAGCAGTACTAAATTCTGCATTTCGCAAGCTCACTTTAACTTTCTCGGTTGGTTCTTTTTTTAGTCATCAGTATGGCATCATTATTTGCACTATCTTTTTCACAAAGCAATACCAGACTACTCGGCAGATCAATACATAGTTACATACATACATCTACACGTATAGACTCAAACGGAGCAGACACCGCACTGCTGCTCCGGATAACGATGCTACAGCACGGTACTGCCCTATAAGCCTCAATTTGAATACCGTCCTAAATTCTGCTACTTGTACGAAAGAATCGTACGGCGTTTAGAATTGTATTTGTTAACAAACTTGTTACATTACAATGGATCAGATTGGTTTTCGCATTCGAATTTTCATCCAAACATTTTGTAATTTAAAATAAATTCTGAGATTTTGGTTTTCAATTGCGATTTTCGTATCAGATGAAGATCAATCAGTGGATTAAAATTATGTTTACAACTCCTAAAGAAGTATTTGGCAAAGAGGAAGAGTCAGCATAAAAAATGTTGATAAAGGAATAGCATACTGAACTCGTTATCTACAGAAATACGAGGGTCATTTATCATTTCCAGAATGTTCCGGGAGCAAATGATAATGAACTGACGACGCTCTTGTTCTTTCCGCAAGACTATAATCAGCTCTGAAGAAAGCAAGCCGACTATAAAATGCAGTGGCTAAACGCTACTAGCCTGGCGAAGTTATCATTTGAAAATTACAAAGTCACTTTCGTCGGGTATTTCGCAAAGCGATGGCTTTTCCGACTCAGACTTGACGAAAATAATTAAACATCCAAGTTTTGCATTCGTTTTGGCGTTTGATAAAGAAAGTCTGCAATAAAACTTGACGGCGTAGCTGCCGAATTAGTTGTCGAAGTGAATGAAATATGCACTATATAGTCAGGGGAGTTTAAAAGTTGCCACTTTGTATTAATAAATACCTTCGTCAGATTGAAAACGGCAGACACCGCGGCATCGACGGATCAAAGGGACGAAAAATTGAACGGCAAAAACTTACTTTGACGGACGAAAATGGCCAATCTAATCTAATAGTTTGCAAGGAGACGCGAATGTGTAATCTCACATAAGAGAGAAATCTTGCAAAGGTGGTTTTAATTAAAAGTTTTTTCGCGAAAATGTTATAGTTTTGAAAACTTTTGTTGAATTGTGAACGAGAAATGAATTATTTTGTGTATGAAGAAAAAAGTACATTCGAGCCACTCCAACTTCAGGATAAAAATGAGAGGCGACAAAAAAATAATAATTCAATTCAGATATTCGATTTGATAAAAGAACGACGCTGGAACGTATCCAAATTTAGTAGTGGTGGCGTTTGGTTAATTAATTGAACTGCAATGAAGTGCAACATTTAAATAAGAAAGTTTGGCAAAGTTGACTGGCCTAAATATTGGGTGTGGAAAGGGGGACGCGGCAGTGGCTTTGATCGCATCAATGAAATGACGGAAAAGGAGTGATGGATGGATGATTAAGCAGCACAGATGTGTATGAACGTGTGCGTGTTTGCAAGACCGAGTTTTTGTCAAAATATTGGATATCTCGAGTCTTAAAAGACATCCCAGAACTGTTTCCTTAACAGTAATAACTGGCGCTGGGTCTGATAAGCTCTTCCTGTATTTGAGTTTAGTTAAACTTGATTCTAGCAATTGATCAATCGAGCGCCACAACTCGTGAATTTCGGATGCTCCAAGATTGCAGGCGGAAACATATCGGTTTACTAAGAAGCGAAAGTGCAGATGGTGGAAAGACATCCTTGACTGGAGAAACGAGAGCTTTTAAAGGCCAAGTAGCAGATTGTTGGGATTAATGAAAAGAAAATTGAATTGTGCTTTAACTTGATTCGAAGTTAATTCAATTTAAGAATGAGTTACGGTTCAAATTATATGACTCGTCATTTCCATTCCAGGGTATTAAGGCAATGAAAATGGATAGTATTTCATGAATTAACGCTGCATTTCAAGTGGGAGGATTGTATGGTTCGGTGTAAGGTCTGGAACAATTTTTGAGAAACGAAGAGGAACATGAATTAATTACAATTAGAACCGAGGGTCGAAGGAAGTAAGTGACAAATGTTTGTTCGGCTAATTGAAGAATGTTAATGGAATGAAACCATTTCTTTAGTCCGTTCAATTTGTTTTCTAAGGGTTCTCGTCCAATTGGCATGGTAATTGAAAATGAAATAACACTCGAACAATTAAAATTCGCGCATTATCATGCTCGCGAAGAGAGGATAAAAAAGGCATAATACAAATGTCCTTTGGGTTCTAGTCCGGTGCGTTTTACGATCCGGTCAGCGACTTTGCGGGTTGCGGTAAAAATCCGTTAAATCTGGCGTAAACAATGGCAGCAAAGGTGAACGTGTTACGGCGACGCGCTCTCGAAAGTCTCGCCAACTTGGCGCACCCATATATATTTCAGGCGCGCGATCTTACTCGCCATACGTCGGGTCAATATTTCACGGATGTTTTTACGCGCGATCATCGACGATCTGTGGATCTCGTCGCGCTCGTAAATTTTGCATCGAACCTACTTAGTCGCCACTTTGTACGAATAAGCGATCTACACCGGCACTCGCGTAATGCCTCGCAGCCGCAACTGAATTTATAGTGTCTTCTCAGGATTCACGGCGCGCGACTACACGCCGTTTCTGCTTGTTTTGCACGAGCCATAAATACACAGTTTTGTGCACAAGACTCAGCGCGATTATAGATTAAAGTTGTTGAAAATTGCTTTCGCGAAACAAAAATGAAAAAGGGGGGCCTTTTTTGCTATTCAATTTAGCTTACCTCTTTAATGCTGTTGGCGCGACGTTCGTTGAGAACGATAATACTGCATAAATCTGTAAGCAAAGAGAAAAGAGAAATTAATTCGGTGGATCTCGACAATAACGTGGCGCGAACGCAGAATTTAGCGGCAAAAAATAAATGAACGTGAAATTGGCAGCTCGGCTTTGCAATCTCGATCACTTTTTTCACCGATATAAGCGACGATATAAACTCGAAGAATTCGAACCGTGCCGAAATAACACGGTAGGCAAATAATTACTATCGGCTAAGTAACCAATTGCTTCGATATTGAATTATTTACTCGGTTACTGGCACAGCCCCAGTTCCAATGTCGGTCGACGTAATGCGATTATTGGGAACCATTCGATTGTTGTGGCTTATAGATCCCATTTTTAAAATAAAACCAGAATTAAAAAAAAACACATCACAAAAACTAATCGCAACTACGTCAGGTTCGATCAAATGCACAAAAGTGCAGGGTTATAAACGGCTCCGTCACATTCCATTTGACGGAGCCACAAATATAACACGTGAACTTTGACATTTGGCGTTGCATTTTTATCACCTCTTCCTTAGTTTGAATTCGCTCGAGTGAATCGCTCTCGTTCAATTAAATCAACCCGAATTATGGACCGTTGCTGCTCTTATGAGTTATCACGTGACTATTACGAGAGTTTACATTTATAGGTTTACATTTTAAGATGATTTTGATCTCAAAACGAGCTTGCAAGGAAAGAGGGTCAGTTGCGCGTTAATCCGACTGACGTTTTCATCGTGCAAAGCTCAAGTTCGATTCTCAGACCAAATCCAATTATGACACTGAAACTTGATCTTGCATGTTGAACTGAAAGCTCCGAGTGGCTACGTGAGTATAAGATCGTGAAAATATATTTTCCGCTCTGACGACAAAACTTTTAACACAGTTACATCCGTTGTCAAACATTCTAGAGTTGCCGCCCCGTTTAGCCTCGACCCCTGTGTATTCGTGCGTATGCTTTTTCCGCACAATTTCAGCTGGGACGCTGAACGAACTGAAACTCTAATTACATTCGTGGCATTTCGTTTTATTGCGACTTTTGTCGTTCGAGTGAAACAACCGAAGTGTCTGTGCAAATCGTATTTATCAGTTGTCATTAATAATTCGTGCTGTAAGCCAGATCTTAGATTATTGAGCTTATCATCAGAATTATCATAATGAGACAGATGTCGATTTTTTTTTTCGTTAGTCAGTATTTAAGAAACATTTTTTATTGAAATTTAAAAGAAAAATTTAAAAGAAAAAAAAGTGTACTAGATTTTGTGTAAACTTTTTAATTTGTATTTAATGTGTTTATATTTTTGAATTTTCGAGCTCAAACGTACGAATTTATGGATGAAAAAAAAAAGTTGAAATTGTAAGGTTGTACGTTTTGTCCATCATTTGTGAAGAATAGTCCGGTTTCGAGAACGATCGTACGAGTTGTCTGAAAGTGTAGGCTGTTTACATTCTTTGGGCAATGTTCCCAGCGAGAAGCCCACGCGCGACACAATCCCACAGATTGAGACGAACAAATTTAGACCACGTTGGTAATTCAATGCTGACTAATTCTCAAAAACACGTAAACGCCGAATTTTAATACGCAGACGCTCCGGAGTTGGCCATGACTAGATTTGGGAAACTTTCATGAGGTTAAAAATCTAATTGTACTGCAGTTCAGACATCCTATAAAATATGGAACAATGAATTCTTGAACTCTTTTAAATCTTTAAAACGTTGAATAAAAAAAATGAAAAAAAAACAAAATAAAGGTTTGTCACCTTTTAAATGAGTTGCAAAATTTATTTTCTAAGAATGAAATTGCTTTTAATTTTATTTTTCGGAGACACAAACTCAAATCAATGTAAGAATATTAGAGCTGTTTTTATCAAAAGTATAAGATAATGTTTTGAAGCGATATTATCAATTGACACATATTTGCCAAGACTGTCCCGATTCTAGAACGATCGTTTGTTTACTTGAGATGTTAGACTTAAAATCAAACAGAATTGCGCAACTGTATCAAACAGACATCTAAGAATGTTCGAACCTGCGACACAAACGAACAGACAATCAGCTTGATAGCGTTAAGAGAAACAATACAACCTAGCGATCCGTAGAAAATATTTAAAATTCTTGGCAGACGGTCGCGCAGCCCGCGACGCTTTGACGTTCGTTGCGTCACGCAACGTGTGTTTTTTTTCTTCATTGTAAATTTTTTTTAACGATCTCGCTCTAATATTTCGTGTGTTTTGTTGCGACCAAAATTATTCAGCAGACGGACAAGCGCGATTTTTATTAATAGAATTACACGCTCGTTGGTCTAATTGCATCGACACGAAGAGCGAGGAAAATTTTTACATCTATTTTTGAAACGCGTGCAATTTTTTTTCTCGGCCGATTCTTCGAGGTCGGTGAACCTCGCTTGTATTTCAGTCGGCCATTCGAACCCATCTGCTTTCGATTAATAATCACTACGTTCTTAAAATCACGCCAGACGATGTTTATTCAAGCATCGAAATGGGTAGCAAAAAAAAAAATTGGCGATCGCAAGGAAGTTCGACCTGAATAAATTAGTCAGCAAAATGTGCTAATCACTTGTGCGTTGAACATTTTCGATTTTCTTAACGACTATAGAAATTTTCAATATTTCCAACAACGTGCGAATGATTTTTCACGTCGAGATTATGTTGATTCAAAATAAGATTATGTAGATCTTTGTTTGTTAATAATGTTAAGGATAATTGTATGTTTCATTTGTTCATTCATTCATTCATCAATTTATCGACCTTCGTGAGCACGCATTTTCCACATGACGGTTGCTATCGATTCGACCTCTTTGTAAATTCGGTCTGATTCAAACTACCAGTTTGTACTTTGCTTTCGCGTCAAATTGCGCAATCGTATTCTGCTGGCCGGCAGACTTCAGAGGTGTTATAGAGTCAAATAGACGGTAAGGCCATACAAAATTGTCCCGCGATTAAACATATAGACAACACCATATAACGCAGCAGAATGCTGTTAAACAAAAAAAAATAGTTCGGAAACAATAATTGTTATCATTGTGTTTCATTGAAGTAATCATTTTTGCATGCAATATTTTAGTCCAGACGCAACACGGATGTAAGATAACTGAATACAAATTAATTAACATTATCACGAACTTTTCAGACAATTGAATGAAAAGATATAGAAAGAGAAAAATTTTTTTGCCGTTTTAATTAACAGTCTTGAAGAAGATGCAGTTCGGCTTAAATTAAATTACTTCCAATCGCTGGTTCGGGAGGTTTTGAAAATGTAATTACGGCTTGTAACACGGGCCGAATTAGGATTAAGGGTGACCGCAGTTAGGGGTGACGAAATGTAGATGGCGTGGGTGATAAGGCCAATTATCAGAGTACACTTGGGGTGCTGAAAAATGTATGTTGTTACGTGAGAAATTGAGGTTGCAAGCACCTATTTATTAAGTTACGACACGTGGTTGATATAGCGTTTACACTTTATTTACACGTGACTTGCGTCGAACCCTTTGAACTTGGAGGGTCGAACAAGCCATTCGGAAAGTAGGTCGCACGTCAGAGCAAACCGCACCGGAGCGCTGGGGTGTATTGTACAACGCTAGTGACATTTTCGCGTTGCCGGAAAAAGCGCTTCGCTCCATATTTCGCTTTGCAACACAGCTTATATTTCAAGATTAAACTTGATGGATGGAATTAGAGTCGCATTACTTCGGGCTATTTTATTTCGTACTCCCCATAATCGAATAAATTCTCTTTTATTATAAATCATTTATATCTGACGTTACGAATGAACTGAGTTAAGAAAAAGCTGAAGAAAAGTGAAAATCGTGAAAAACAAATACTTTCGTGAAAATCCATTGTTTGTAATCAAAATCGGTCTGTTTGCCAGATCGATTGATCTGAACGATAAACGATAAACGATAAATCTCATCAAATCGATCGATCGCCTGGAGTTCAGTTGATTATTTAAGAATGCATCAAATTACATGTCATTGAAGAGATGACACTGCAAGCATTGCCACTTACTCACGAAAGTCACTTTTGAATGGTGACTCTGAGACTGAAAAACTTTTCATTTTGTTCAAATTTAATTCGTCTCAAAAATGGTTTCATTCAGAATCAAATTTGTTCACAATTTTCAATTTTTGATTTTTCAAACTCTAGTATGTTACACTCCATTTTCCAGGTTACGTCGAGTTGCATCGAAATTGAGATACAGTCAGTGATCAGTTTTGATTACCAACACAATAAGGTACCCCTTAGAGTGACTTTAAGCCTCTTATCCTGAGTGCCTATTACTGATAATAAATTCAAAATAACAAATCAAATGCAATCAAATTGTTGCTCGAATAATTAATCTATAATCCAGGCAGCTGATGTTAACCCAGTTTTACTAAGGTTTTATATTTGAATTTTTTAAAGTGGAAATCACGGTAAAATATTGACAGTGACGATAAGGGGTACATTTACCTTACACAATCGAGAAATTTAAGGTTGCAACGATAGTTGGTTCAATCTTTTGAAATTCAATTTTTCAGATTTGAGTTTTGAGGTACAGTGGGTGCATTTAGAAAGAATATTTTATTTGGTACGTTTACAATTGAGCTGAAAGTCTGAAACCGAGGGTAGGTGCGTGAACAGTTGTGTATAAGCAAAAGTACAAGCGTGCATCTCTGCTCTCGAATTAAAATCAATGAGTGTTATATTTGGCGTAAATTCGCAAGATAGGTGTAGAGAGAGTTGGGCCATGGTCGTCGTGGCAACGAGATCTTATGGCCGAGCACTGTGTACGCGCGAGAGGTGTGCGTTGTAGCGCTTTAATAAAACACACGTTATGGCAGAGGTGCGCGGAGATTCGTTTTCATTTCGTGAAGAGCTTTTAACGAGCTTGCATTTTTTTCCCACCCCGGAAAAAAGAGCGAACGAACCGAGCGTCGGAACAGAGACAGAAAAAAGGTCGGGGAAGACCCGCACAGGGAAGTGCACGGAAAAAGGGCGAGACCGCGGCGCATGCGTTCTGATTGCAGCGAAAATTATAGTTCAAGTTTCAGTGCATAAAGTTGAAATTCATGCAGAATATCTCGGTTGCGTTTCCACGCTTTTAAGTTGTACTAAAGACCAAATTTATATGAGATTTGATTTGTGGCTCCATTGCTGGGCCATAAGACATTGGGGGACACAATTGAAATTACAAGTCATATATTTTGTTGTTATAAATGACTTTGAAAGAGCTGTAGATCTACATTTGAAAAAACACCAACGTGACTATTAAATTTAATACAGATAAAGAATGTGATTGCATAAGAATGTACACGATAAGCAAATAATTTAATACTTAAGAATAAATTATGCACAAGAAAATAATCTATTTATATGATTTTGTATATTTTACTTCAATCGACGATTTATAGAATGTTTTAATCCTTGGTTTTAATATGAAAAATGTATTTATAAGTTTATATTTTATTTTTAATTTTTAGTCAATTCGCAACAATTGTTTGTTAAACGAGAGTTACAGAGCAAACATTCGCGGCTTGTCGTTGACTTTGATTACTTGCTCAGCCTTGTGTGGGTAACGAATACCAAATTCGTACGGCTACGGTGAATAATTGTACATGATCTTGTTTGGATACGCTACAGAATATATGTTCATCAATCATTAAAAGCAATTCCACACGCGGCACCTATGATGATGCAGCCGTTACGCGGTTAAAACGCTATTGATTTTTGGTTTCACGGCGTGTATATGCACAGTGTTAATGTTTGATCATAATTTCTTACTTCCAAATTAAAATGACGCCCTTCGAATGTGATCAATAAATATTTGACACGTTTCGATCGCAGCAATTTCCAACTTTTTGATATTAATGAAGTGGCTGCTAATGAATAAAGTATGGACGAAATAATCGAGAAACTCGACGATCAACAAGTCCGAGATAGCTTCAATATAGAAACTCTTGCGGCCAATTCGAACCGCCAATTTTACGGTGTCTCAGCTACATTATTGTTTTTGTTGCGTGACAAATCGCACCGTTCATGAAACTGCTTCCTAAAGTATTTAATCATTATCCAACCGTCAAGTTTCACTTTCATTGCTCCGCGGCCATAAAGTAGCCCGGACGTGATGCCAGCTGTCGAAAATCTTAACGGTTTCTTGAACGCCCCATTTTTGTCCAAAATTTTGAAAGATTGAACAAGTTTTGATAATAATTGGTCAATTGTCAATACAATCGGTATTGAAAAAGTGTCTCGATCGAATGTAAGTAAATTTGAACATTTCAGCCAAAAGATACATTTTTATACTATTGACGTGACCCAGATTTGGAAATTTATCGCGTTTCAAATAATATTTTTTATCAAAAAAGGATAGTCAAATCGATATAAGAGAGTTCATGTCACATCACTTTTTCATCTGCTTTAATTATGATACTATGAATTCTACAAACACTAATTAATTTTTAATTTTATTTTAATATTGTAGATGTCCATATCGACAGTCAAAGCCGATTTAAAAATTCGTCATAATCTCATCTGATTAATATACTAAATAATGGACGAATGTCTAAATGATATTTTGAGTTATCAATATTTTTATTCCAACTTGAAAATAATGATTATTCTAATTGCTGTGATGATCAAGAAGAACCAGTTACGTGGTTTTGGGACTTGTTTTTTGAAGTTTTTAATATAACATTTTAATATCAAAGAAATTTAATGAGTGGCACGATTTTCGGTCAATTACAGCTAATAATATATAAAAAAAAATAAAATAAAAAATTTATCTGATGGGATCCGAACCCAGGACCCCTTGATTAACGGTCAAGTGTTCTACAATAGTCAAACTTTATGGTTTAATTTATGGTTTATTTACTCTGGTGTGTGACGATTCAAATTGAATCAAGTCATGAAACAAATCGACAAGGAATAATTAACGCATCAGTATCAGGATCGATAAATGTCAATTGCATCGGACGTAGCCGGTGCAAGTGCGACGAAGTGTTATGATCATAACATGCTTTACGGGACGATGCGAGAGATGTGTAACTTGACATGAAATAAACGTACTTGATAGCGCTGTAGAAAATGCACAATGGCAATCAAGGCCGCGGAAAGACGGGACCGCTATAGAAATGCGATCTGTGGATCGATTGGCGCCAAGATGGATTCAGCTCCGTGAATCACTCAAATTTAATTAAAATGCAAGTAACGTACACGCCGCGATGAGCGCTCTTGTCCAATAGATAAATCAGCGCCGAACGGAGCCGCGACCTGATTAAAACTATATAAGAGACAGGCCAGGTGCGCGACTTTGAAATTTCGTTTCACAAATAAGAAGCCGTGTACTAAATTACCGCTTTGCGTAATGATCGATGTTATGAAACTTTTATCCATATTATTTTCGTCGCGCGCACACTTTATCTACAAATTCATAGCGTTGCAACATCGCAATTATTTTAAAACAATGCGTAAATATCATTTGCATGAGACAGGCTTTCGCTCTTCAATTTTTGTTCATTTATTTATTCATCCAACAGTTCATGACGAAAATCGAAAAATGTAATTGCATTGAAAATTTAAAATAAATTACATTGAACAGAAAATACTGTTAGAGAAGTGTCACATTTCAAACTCTATTTGAGGATTTACATTGGTGCCAAAGTGTGACTTTTCATTTAAGTTAAGAAAATTAAATTTATCAAGTCGAAATGAAGCTAATTTTATAACACATTTCTTATCGTAAAGTGTTGTCGCGGTACGCGACATTATTATATTTCCATTGCCGGTCTAAATATAATACTTATTTAGGAACAGTTTAATATCAATGAGTTATTATCGTTCTCTGAGTGTACATCCGAATTTGTCAATAATTTATCCTTTGTTAGCAAGTTCGAATGACGTTATTTTATATTGATACATATTGTTCCTATTTCGTTGAACGGATAAAACATGCGTCAATGTATATTTCGATCAACGACTCTTCGATAATCTGATTCGAGATAATACAGACTCAAACCGGCTTTATTTGAGCGAACGAAAGTTTAGCCACATAAATGAGCTTTAACAAAGAACGTTATTAACAATTTTTCATTTTGAAACAATTCAAGTTAAGCACACTCACAATCTCAGAGTTTGAATTCAAAAAAAAATCAAAAATAATTTCGAAACTAAATAACAACGTGATTAAAATCGTGAAACATCAAAATATATTTAAAAACAACAACGTAATATTTTTTTCTGGAAATTTGATTTATGAAATAGTTCTTGCTGAAAATTGTAAAGCTGGAGTGCTGTGTGTATATTCAGGATGAATGAAAAACTAGACTAAAATAATGATCCGTGGTTGTGGCACGACGAAAAAGAACGGAGCAACCCTTAAATTAGTGGAAACAAAGCCCACACTGACAACGCGACCAAAAATCTTTGTTCTCGAAAATCAAACGGATGTTTCGCTGGCCTGGCAGAGCCCGTTTAATATCCGCAATTCGCAGAGAAAGAGGTAACCCAGTGGAAAGGCGCGCACACGAATTCGCCGCCTAAACGAGTTAGAATCGGAAAAATTGAATTGATTTTTTTTGCACGCCGCAGATGGGCTCCTTTGTTGACGCTGCAATTTTAAGGTTCCTGCAATCGGGATCGAATTTATTGCAGCAAATTTCGTCGACACCGCGGCGGATATTAATTTTGCATTCGCAACGTGCAACTTTAATTGCGGTGGCTTTTTCCGGGCTGACTGATCGATCTGGCATAGATCGCGAGAGGCAAACGGGGAAAAGCCAATTTACGAAGACAGGCATGGCTTATTTACACAACGAGATTTTCCAATTTAGCTGCGATTTTAATTCCGTCCCCGGCGGATATGTGATTCGTGTTTACGCCGAGCAAATAAGCACCCGCCGAGTTCTCCCGACTTTTTCCGACCGCTTTTTTGTCGCCTTTTTTTTCTACGCAAATACACGGCCAGGGCTTTCGGTTCTGATGCAGATAAAGGTGAAATGTCAAGTGTCCCTGAACTCCTGCTGCATTTGGAATTATGAATTTAACTTGTACAATGAATTTGAACGGCCACACTGCAAAGCAAAGTCACTTCGTTCAATCAATACAAATTGACGAAATGGACGAAACTGTCAGACATCATTTTTAGTGTCATTTGTTTCTTGAACGTTTCAAATCAAATTTTCCTTAGCAAAATTTGTTGGATCATTCAAATGTAATCCCTTCGGCGAATAAATTAATTTGAAGGTGAAATTAACATTCGCTCTTTTTTTTGCATAATCCTTTGACAATGTATGCAAATCTTGAAGGGCTGGGATGAGTTTGTTAGAAGTAAACAAAAAAGGCCGAGCGTTTTGAAAATAGCTAAATAATATAAGCCTTACCAACGGACATGCGAAAGGTCAACAAGTGGAATACAAGCAGAGTCACCGCGAGGATGTATCAGTTCCGGTGAATTTTAAGTTTGTTTTTCGAGGATAACTAAATTTAATATTATCAATAATAAATCTATGATAATGAAATTTTTCAAGAGGAAAAATAATTAAACATAAAAATAATAAAAAAACAAATAAAAGTAAGAAGTTCAAGTGATAAAAGCGTTGAAGGGAAAGTATACAAATCAAAAGTTGGCAAAATATATAATCAAGAAGTTCTTAAACGTTCTTGATCTGCTGAAAGATTTTAATTAAGGACAAAGCGTTAACCTTGAACTACAGAATTTTATATGTATACTGAACTATGATTCCTCCAGGCTGATTATAACTTTTCATTATCATTATTGACTGTACAAGTCGTGTGCGTTCGCCAATCGCATGTCGGCTCGACGTTTCATAGCGGCAGTCAATTTGATCGTTTAACCGGCGCAAATAGAAAACCGTAATAACGCGACGAAATCCCTGTATTGATTTCAATTGGGTCGTAACGTCGCAAAAACATTGTCTAAGTAGGCTTTTGTGTCGGCCCCAAAAGTCCGAGATAGAGATGATGCGCGGCGTAATGGAAAAACACCCGACACGTAACGAAAAATTATTGCCATTGCTGAGTCTTGACGAAACGTTACGAATTTGTATCGCTCTAAGCTCAAAAGAGTATCAGTCTGAAAAATTGTTATGATTTATTGATCGCGCTTTTGTAGATGTTATCTTTCTTCCTCCGCTTAAATGAATGTCAAGGTGGATGAGTTCAATAATTATTGTAATATGAGCTTTCGTGATAAAGGTACTTTTATATAACTCGAAAAAGCTAAATTTAAAAAAAACTTGACTTTTGAGTATTTTAAGACAATGCCTTTTGTCGTTTTTTGCTAGCTCGAGAAATGGATCAAAAAGTGTGATTTCGAAAGAAAATTTCGCGACTGATGGCAGACAGATTTTCGTAATTTGTTTAGTTAAAAGTAATAATAAACCCAAATGAAAACGAGGTGAGAAGTTGGTAGCTATAATTAACAGCGTCTAGTATTTTCCAGAATCTATGTCACCGATGCCAAACAAAATCATTAAGTTAGTGGGGTGATAAATGAAGTTGAAAAACGTCGGCATCAGCATGCGCGTCTGTCGACGCACGTGGTGTGGGTTAATTTGGATTCTTTATCGAACGAAAAAAGCGCTCTGTCTGTCATTACGGGCTGATCTCTTATCGACAAAGTTGATTTTAAATAAGTACTCAAAGTTCATAAAAAATGCAAAAACAAAAATAAACCTCTCTCGGTTGGTCTCAAAATAATACGACCGTCTGTACGAACTGTGATGTATGAGTGAAAAAATGTATTTTCGTGAAGGCGTGGGAATGAATTTACGATGTCACGTCTTCAGAAGTGTTACATTTTTGCGTTCATTTTAAATTTCGAATTTGATTGGTGCTTTATTAAACCTGTTTCGTGAACCATTTAATTGTGCCTTTCTGGGCAGACGTTATAATTGAAAACACGAGTCACCGAATTAGGACATGACAAATATTCCGATCAGACTGAAATTGCGACGAATAAATATTTATAAAAAAAATGCAAAATCAACTTCTTATTGGTTGTCGTCTCAGTTGATGAATCCTTAAGATTGTTTTACGTTGTACTTTGACTGTAACAACTTCTGAGTAATGATGTAAACCACATGAAAAAAATTCCGCGGTTGCATGCCAGTGCGCGAAATCCGAGCACGTGTTACGAACACCAGGAAAACTAAGGGTTCCGATAAAAGAAGACGTCTCGTGTATTTTAATACGCCGTTGGCGCTGCTATTACGCAACTACCACGGAGACTGCCTTTTTCTGGCAAAATCATTCGTCATCGTTTAATCAGTGCTATCTTATTTACGCTAGCAGCTTTTTGCCAACAAAAACATACTTGTCTAGAGCACATTTTTGTCCTACTTTACGTTTTATCGAAAAACGTCTTTATAAAAAAACAAAACAAAAATGAAACGACATTTTGAGAATAAACTCGCGTCGCTAAGACTTGTATCACAGTTTATACAGCATCTGAGGACGCAGGTCTGATGATATAACATCTCACGAGATGTCTGCACTTGAAATTCAATAAACTTCTCTTATACGTTGGAGCGTAAATATATCATTGACGAGCACTGGAATATCTTTGTAATTGATCGTCTCGTAAGCGTATCAATGGACTAATTCATTTACGTAAACGAATTTGTTGAATTCCGAACAGAGGCGAGCGTAATTGGTAGACCCGTGCATGTGTCACGTTGGCTTTTTAGCAATTTGTGTGCGTTCAAGTTGATCACAAACCGAGCGCTGCGTACGTTATCAGCATAAAATTTCCATTGTAAAATCTAATAATGTTAATAAAATGCGAGTGCCGGCGTTGGAAAACGAGTTTCACAGTCGTATATCTAATCAATAGATTCCAATTCGGACGATTTTACAAGAATGTTTATCGACTCAGGTAAAAATTTATATATTGTTCCATGAATGGATCATAAACGCCACATATATTGGACCGTAAATACTCTTCGATTGTATCCATTTATGGACCATATACCAAACATCGTATCCTTTCAATTTCAATTTCGAACCCTATTTTTACACGCTGTTCAAGATCAAAACGAACTTAAATCAATGTCATCACTTTCAGTTGTCTTGTTCACTATGATTGTCTCACTTTGCAGCAACAACGGCCGAAGAAATTTCGAATTACACTGACGATTTTGAGACTGATGAAAGGCGTATGTCAAATACTCACGTGTTTGTTTCCAGGGTGTGTTGTAATAGCCGCGCGGCACACCGGGCGACTTTGAAAATCCTCCGGACGTGTATGTACAGTTGTATATATTATATTTCTTTATGTCGTATATAATTTGTCTATCTCTCTCTCTTTTGTTCTTTGTCTCTATAGAATAATTTGGTATGCGGTGAAAAATGTGAAGTCGGCAAAATGTCCCTTGACCACGCTTTACGTACGAAAAGAAGAAACGATGTAATAACGAAGTCGATTGTATACCGTTGCGTCAAACACACGACTGAAGCACTGAGCTTGTCGTTCACTGTGTGGCGGCGTAACTCATGTTACTGAATTGGGAACAAACGAGATGGATCGTCGGTATATTATAAAAGTAAAAAAAAGTGTATGCGAAAAAGGAAGCAAAACTCTCGGGTTCCGTGTTTTGTGTTTGTGGCGGGAGGTCTTGTGTCTGTGTGTTTATCCTGCTTTTGGTATCCTTCGTTATCCTTGTTGCGTGTTGGTTGATTAGCTGCTGGTCTGAATCCTGGATCGAAACTCGTTGAAAAACTCGCGATTAAGTCGTTCACTATCTTCCGCACACTCAATCGGCTCTGCGTACGCGGTGCGTCGCTCGCGAATATCGTTGCGAGACTGAACCTCGGGGTAACATGTGACAGCTTACATTGCGCGGTGGGGGTAAGTCTGCGCCCGCTGGTGGGGGCACGAGAAACATCTGGGAGGGGCGGCGTATAGCTGCGTCCGATGGTGGGGCCGGTGGGGCAAGGACGAGGGGCCTCGAATGCGACGCCGAGGTGATAAGAGTAGATGAGATATTGGCCCAGGGAGCAGGGGGTGCCCCGCTTAATTATTATCGGAGAAAGTCGCCACCCTCCAACGAGTGCTGCTCTCTCGCTTCTGCCGGGCACGAGGTGCCCGAGATCATTGGGGTGTAATCGGGCCAAGCAGACAAGCATGGGCTTTGCCCGAGGGTGCGGGCTCATCCCGCGCACAACGCTTTGCGTACAAATTTATGTGGCTTTGAGGTCGAGTGTCTGCATCTGGGCTACCAGGTCGCCCGCGATGGGCAAGGTCTTCACACATTTTACTTCTTCTCTTTGCACACTCGCACGCTTTATTGTTTCTTTGCTCATCTCACCAGATGCGCTCTTTATTATATCCTGATTTACCATTTTTCGTTTCCTCCCCTTACAATTCGTTTAGATTTGTTTGACCGACGTGCACCTTTGGAAAAGTGAAACGTATTTTAGAAATCTCCTCTTTCGGAAATATCTGGATCAAAAAGTACAAAGAGGATTAGTTGAGACGCATAAACGTCTTATGAACTAATAAGAAAGATATCCTTGGTAATGCCATACGTCGTGAAAATCGAGAACATTCTGGTTATTGTGAGTTTTGTATTGATGTGCGTATACATGCAGCGAGTTTTTCGTTGGATCATATACTGACATGTTAGTATTACGACTTTACCAAAAATTGTTCTTCAGTATATCATCTGAAAATTGAAATGTATGATTCAACAGATACCATTATATGTGGATCTATTTGTTACGTAAAATCCGAAACGCAAATAAAACTGGTTTGGAGTATCCATTGGAAACACATACTATATGCATGTATAAATACGAACTTCATTTTATCTCCCTGAAAAATGTATAATCAAGGAAAAGCGCAGTAACGAGAAAAAAAATTTCTTCTTTTTTTCATAAAAATTATTCCGTCTGGTATTAAACATTATGCTTTTAGATGAAAATTTTCAGAAAGATCTTCAAATTAGTGTGCAAATGTAAGAACGATTTGAAATGATTTCGATAAAAAATGTTGGAAATTAAGGTTTGGAATATTGAAGATGGTGGGGGTGATTGGAGTTGCAGAGTATAAACAATGCAAGTTTTTATCTGCACCACGTGTATTGCACGCGTGACCCAACCAATCTTCAAATTGATTAGTTTATTGTGACAAAGACACAAATAGGAAGGAAAGAAACAACTGTCTTGAGAATGTATACACAAGCAAAACTGCATCAGCATTTATCTGAAATTCTTTTACAGAGGAGTTAATGAACTCTCGATTGCCGAACGCGCTACTTGGGAATGAGAGTTTTTAGATATGAGACGATATACCGGTTCGGTCTCAAAAACAAAGAAATAAAAAATGTGCGTCACATCGTATCGTCATTTTTGTCGCTCTTATCGTGACTATTTTATCGTACGTCAAACATACAGTTAAGTGATTTTTGAGCATATTTATTTTTGTAGATTTGGGTAGTTTCTTTTTCTCTTCCAATTTTTGAACAATTTTTTATTCATTTTTATAAAATAAATTTTTCAATATTTGTTTATTAACGAATTTCTCAACAACAATTTGTGAAAGCATTAATTTTTATCTGATTTCCAGAATTTCATTAAAGAAAGTTAATTAAAAATTTGTTGGCTTTAATTTGCAAAAGTGAATTTAGCATATTCAAAATTGCTATCTGATATTTACGACAATTTCAGTTTCAATAATTTATCGCTCCGTTCGCTATAGCATTGAGAAAAATGATCGGTCCAGCTTCTATCGCAATTGTAAAAATGTATGTAAAATGTATGTAAACGCAGAAATTCAAAAGCATAAAGTGGGTCAATTTTTTGAGAAATTCCATTGAAGATATTTTTGTGAGTTAGAGTGACAAGTGTATTTTTAACTCAAATGTAATTTTAACTTTCCGTCAATGATCACCTCAAGCTGATGAACATTTTAATGTAAATTAATATCTGTCTATCTTTTTTCAATTTCCACAATCATAAAACAAAATCTAAAAAATTTAATCACTAACTTTGTTTTCCAAACTTGAGGACATCGGCCTCCAAAACTCAGCACTCAGCTTACAGTGCAATCGTTAGTCGGTTCATCCTTTTGTGACGTGAAAAAGACATTTACAAAATAAATGTGTTTGTAAAAGTAAATGTGTGAATCGCTGGCACAAAATCGAAAACAAATATTCGAAACATGGAAAATACTACAAAAACACGCGCGTTTGTGTTTTTAGAAGATTTTCAGCTCGACAAATATAGCTTCGATGTGCCAAATGCGACTTAGTTTTCGCGCAGACGAAATCCCTCTTTTTTATTCAGACAATTTTTTTTTTCATTTTTCCGCGTACAATAACGCGCTCGTCTCTGTAATTAAATACATCATCGATTCACACCGCAGCCACCTACTTGCAAATTTCATCATAATTCCATTTTATGATTCAATTCTCCTACATTTCGTAATTACACCATAGTCCGTGAACGGCAATCAAATTAGCGAGTTAAAAACGTCAGTGCAAATTGTCTGAGTCTGACGTTATTTTTGATCTTAATTTTTTGACAACAATTGTTCGAGTCAGAATGTTTTGATTCGGGTTGAAATTTCGGTTTGATATTTTTGAGGTAGGAAAATAGAAATATGTATCCAGGCAACAGACGAACACCGCAAGTGCTCCCGAAACCGTCGACTCATCACTTTTTTTTCCCCAACAACTTTTTATTGCAGCGATGAAAAGATTTTCACGATGAGAATGAAATCTAATTTTGTACAGTCTTTATCGTTTTCGTATTTCATGGTGACGAGAGAATATAATAATCAGCGTGCCTCTGTTTTTCAAACGTCTGAAACACTCAAAAACAACCTGTCAGCGGAAGAAGGAAAAGGAAGTTAAGATAAAAATCAGCGATCGTGTAATTAGATTTCATAATTAATTGTCACAAACACAAAAGTCATAACATGTTTGATTGTGACGGTGTAAACGATTTTTTTCCACTGACTAAATGCACGTTGATTGATACAAATTATCGCTCAACTGTTTCAATTATATAAGCGCTCGATTTTTCACGCGCTATGCGTTTATTTGTTTGCAGTTTCTCACTAACATGCTTTTGATCCTTTTCCGTGGAACAACCCAAGTTGAAAGATTAGCAAACAATGCGCACTTGTCAAAAAGCATGCGTCGCTCGATTACATTCGTTTTCATCGTTGAGTGTTTCCGAATGTTTTCGGGGTTCAACTTTCACGCACTTAAATATTTTCGACGCCAGTTTTTTAATGTCACTTTCCGTCCGACTAGTCTACTCCAATTATAGTTATTAAACAATCTTTCGGAGCGGAAACAGTAACGACATTGAAATTTTCCTAAAACTAAAAATAAATGAATAAAAGTAAAAACGTTTAAATAAGAAGCGAAATTTAAATTGTACTAAATATTTCCTCTTTACTTTATGGTATTGGAGTTGAAACTTAATAAAATAATTGTGTATGAAAAATTTAAAGTAATGAAAAAATACAACAGTGGTAAAAAAATACAACTTTGTAAAAATTCATGAAATGTAAGAAGTATGAATGCTGGTGAAATAAACCGTTTGCGATTTCATGTAAAAATGTGGACTTTTACAAAAATTTTTTTAATAAAACTTCAACAGTGACTCAAACTTGAAAAATAATATAGCTGGGAGACTAAAATGAAGAACACTAGGACAGTCCCTTTCAATCTTATATGTTTCTATTATAGGAATTATCGAGTTTTGCATTTCACAAATCAGGTCACAAGTGGTGACATGTATAATGAACGCATGATTCATGTCATATGTATGTTCGATTATGAATGCATTTTTTTGCAGTGAAAAGTTCACATTGCGAGTCAAGTATTGGTATTCAGTTTTGGTTAGCCGATTCTGTCACTCGCGCAAATCATGCACATGAATGTCACCAGTTCGCACAAATGTTCACGAGCTGTGATATAATTGAGATCAAATTATATCCTTACAATTTGTACCTCCTCATAAAACTGTTGATTGCTTATTCAGCTCAATGCACGACTTTGTCTAAAGTTACAAAATTATTCAAATTCACTGAATATTTTGTCTTACAAGAAATTGTTTTCAGTTTGAGTTTTCATTGTTTGACATTGCTTGAAAAAACAAAAAATTGGAAAATGTCGTGGTTCAGTGTTTGGAACGTCTCTAGGTAATGTCGGTAACGCAATACGGCAGAGTATAGAGTGCAGTTTTCGCGGCTGTGTGCGTGATGTAACTTGTCGTAAACTAGTCAGGTTAGACCACTGAGCGCATACGCTCGGCGTGTGTGTTTGGATTATCCTCGAGGCGGACTCGGTAGCTCGGCCACGGTCATCACGAGGCCTTCGCCGGTCTTCGTTATGCAATTCCGCAATTGCCAGCGATCCATCTCTTGTAAAAACAACGGCGCATACGCCAACGCTTAGCTTCTATAATAAAGACGGAGCTTCGCTTGTCAACATCCATTGTATGCACCGACATATTATCACGTCCATTCAAATTGTTAAACAAAAAACGATTGGATCCGATCTGGTTTTTTTCCAACTGCTGTAACGATTCAAGCATTTCACGTCACGCATAAGTGCAAAAAATAATCAATTCGAGATGACGACAAATTGCTGATGGACAAATCGGCCTGTTTAATTTACACGAATTTTCAAATTGTTATTTGTTTGGATTCAAATTCATTGTTTTTCAACTTTCGTTTAAAACTGCATGGTTATTTCTATGCATTTCTCTCTAGGCCTTTGGGCTCTGTTTGAAGCTTTTCATCGATTTTTTATTAGCGCGATACTTTGTCCGAAAGTATAAAAAACTGGACACATGGTTGTTTGGAATGAAAAAGTGTATTGTGTAAAAATAAATGCACACGTGAAATCTATTGAACAAAAAACAAGCAACGAGAAAAACATTGTTCTACGATAAATAAGACTGATTAATTCGGGAATCGCAAATATTTGTAGTCACTGAAGTTGGCGGATTATTAGGAGTAATAACTAACATTAATGTTGGGGAAGTGCTTCCAACTGTTGCATTATCAATGTTAGGAACAACTTGCCAACGAAATTATAATACGGCTTCGATCTGTACACATATAAATTAGGTTTATTGTTTGAATAGATTGATGCAGTTGAATACAAATTGAAATACGGGCTAGTTTATTGTTAATTTATTGTTGTTCGCGTAAACATACCCATCGTAACTAAGAAACAGTCCATTCGATGAGTTTTTATAACTTGAACTCTTTTGCAATTACAAATTTAAAGTTTTAATCTTGAGTTTCGTCGAAAGTAAAATAATAATATTGTTTCCCGATAGTGAAATCATTTCAATTAATTTTTTTAATAAACGGTATCATGCGATAAAGATTGTGTAAAAAATTGTAATCAGTTGTAATTCTTCATGTATTAGTATTGTGAAATTGCAAACGACAAAATCTGTATTTAAAAAATTGTAACATTCTCGATCAATTTGATTGAACGTTTTTGACAGCCGAATAACACGCGAAGAATTGTTACAATTGAAATATCAAAATTATGCTTGAAATTGAATTGAAATTGCGATGGAAGCAATTACAAATCACTCAACAAAAATTCATTCGGCCATTAGTTTTTGACGTAAATGAATAGTTATCGCGCGTTTTCCAACACTCTTGCGAAATAATCACAAATAAATTCAAATTAAAATTTCCTGTAGAATCCAGATTTTCCATGACACGAAATGTCATTTCACTGTGTACGTCACAAATTACACAATTCAAATGTTAGATAAGTTACCACATGCTGAAGAATTTTTCGAACGATAAATGAACGTATAATGAAATATTAAACATGATAATGGATTTACGACCCTGAGACTAGTTAACGGGTAGAAAAATTGCAACGCCGGTGCATGTAAATGCCCTACAAGACGACACAGACAACTCAAGTGGTTAATATGCTCAGTGGAAATTAAACTTCAAAAAAATTAACGTTCCGAAATAACAAGTTAAATATTCAGTCGGAATGAGTTATTGCTTTGTCGACGTTGTATTGAACAAAGTTCTAAGCACAACAACTTAACACAATCTACGAATTGGCGTATCTTGTTACTGTGCCTTATGCAACACTGCGACACATTCATTTTGTTCGATGGACCACATTTTTGTCATTGCCAACGCTCAGTCGTTGAATTACAAATTTAATTCAGACCTATTCAGTTATTTTTATACTTTTTTTTTATACTTTTATAATCATCGGAGTAAATGATTTTTCAAAAAAAAGTTCTACTAAAATGATATTTTTTTAGATTTAGTGTTTCGAATTCGTTCGAATTGAAAATGCATCGAATTGCATATAATCTGATGCACTTGTCTGTGCAACGAATAACAACGAAGCCGGATGATATGTGTTATTTTTGATTGTATTGCGTTTTCCGAACAATGTTTTTTGACTATAACCGTGAAAAAATGCGCTACTATTGTGCTAGATAATAAAGTATACGATCAAGGTTGCGTATTGTTACCGCATCGGTGTGCAGCTGCATCTCATCGTGTTACATATATCCCGGCGGTGTTTGTTTTGCAACGAAAAGTACAGTGCAGCTGCAAAACAATATCGCGTTGAATCACTTTGTAACATTCGCGAGTGCACGGCACCTAAAAATTTTCGTCAGCAGTGAGAGGTTGACGACACTCTTCTCAGATCTCGCACGCGGTAATGAGATTTTTATTTTAACGCTACACGATAAGTCTGCCTATATATTTGGCGAATTAATATTCACTTTGCGATAAAATACTTTTAATTCACGCCTCACGTCGTGCGCCGTTTTTTTAAACAGATTAATTTATTATCAAACACATTGTGTGTTTGCACGGAAATAATAATTAAACGAAATTATGGTACGTGCTCTCACTAAGAGAGGAGGTAAATATTTTTAAACTCAAAAGGACAAGGAAGAAGAAAATTGTTTCGGATGGTCTTCGTATTTTTTTTCACAACATTTGGTCGTTCTTTTAGAAGTTAAAAGAAAATACGAAATTGAAATTTTAAACACAAAAATCAAATTTGAAATTGAAACAAATTTGTCTTAGCTTTCCTTTTATTTTCCTTTCTTTCAAGCATAATTATGAAATCATCATTCCGTCGATTTAGAAACTAATAGGCTTTAACAGCGTTAAAAGGTTAATTAAAATTTGTAGATTCGTTTGAATCGTCTTTCTCTCTCGACTGCCCGGAGAGCCGCGTGAAAATTGTAATTTTCCGACCGCAACAACTTCATTAAATTGTGGTCCGAAATGCAACGTCAAGGCTTTTTATGCTTAAATTTAAATGTACGCAAGAGTGGCTTTTCTAACGACTCGTTCGTACTCCGAACAATGCAATTTTTAATCAAAACCACTATAAAAGCGGCTACCACATTTTTACACGCTTTAAATTTGCCAACCTTTGTGTTCGATATATTGAGTATCCTTAATTAACAACGATATAATTACCGAACTTTTCGGCTTCGTCACAACAAAGAAAAATTAACTTAGTTTATTTTTAGAATTTTTTACTACACTCAATATTCAACTGAATATTCCGAGGCCATTTGCAAGGGAAAAAATTGGAGGAAATGGAATATAGAATGAATGTAGAGCACGTTGATGCGCCATTTCCTATGTTTTTGGAAAAATTTCATTCAGAAGTCGTGTCTAAGAGTTACATGAAAATGCAACTCACGAGCTAGCGAATGTGACATTGAATTCCCTAGCAAGACTGTTTCACGGTTATTTGACGCAGCGACGTAATCGACGCTGACATAATAACTATGTGATTTATGACACAACTAATGACAGGTTTTAGTTAGCTTCTAATACTGATGCACAACCTCACTATTTTCAAAAGAGAGCATCACATTATTTAAGTAGTTTGTTTTGCAATGTTTCCTACTAAGTTGTAATTTAAAAAAACCAGATCTACCGCGATTATACCAGTTAATTCGATTCAAAACATGGACTCAATACAATCCAAATTTTTGCCCTAAGAGGAGAAAAAACGTATAATTGTTTTTCAACCCCTTGAACCTTATTTAACGATACCTATTCAAATGTTTATTTTCGAAGCGAACTTTTCATAACGAAATTCCGGCAGATCGAAAAAGCAGGAAGCAAACGTTTGAACGACTAAATTTTCGCGAGCGTAAATTGAACAAAATTGGAGAACTGCCCCATTATCCTCACGCGTTTGAAATTTACGGCATTCGGGCTGGTTGCAAGAGAGGGATCGAACGAGCAAGTGTGTTGGAATATGAGACGGCTTTTTCTCTAAAAATACCGCGTCAGTGAAAAATTCCGCTGCGCCGTGAAAAAAAAAAAAAAAACACGAAGAAAAAAACCGCAGCCCGATTTCCCGATTGGCCAATCACGGGAGAACGAACCGGAGCAAGCGAGGCGCTTCTCTGCCAAAAGTGTGTGGCAATCGCGTTCTTTCGCGCTCTGCCAGCTCTGGCTCTTTGGCAGTCGCTTTTAATTTAAGACTCCCTCAAATGTCACGAATACGCATTCCGTTCCGCGCCGTCTCGCGTCGAGATTGAAAACATTTCGCAAGCCGTCAAAGCGGAAACACAACCGAAAGATGCTGCTCTCGTTTCCGCCGGCAGCCGCCTTTTCAGATTCGTTGTCGCGTACGCGCTCCAATGTTTACGTACGTACGATTGTTTTTGATTTTTGATTAATGGCCGTGACACGCCGAGCGGCTCTGTCATTGTTTGTCGCTGCTTATTGCACGACACCCAAATGCTAATGCACTGGAAACAAGTCGTTTTCGATCGGCATGGCTATCGAACTTTATAGAACATTTGCAAAATGATAATCGTAAATGTGAACTCCCTCAAGTGAAGACGATTTGCATTCACTTTTTATATTTCAAGATAAAAATGCTTGCCATCTAAGAGTTTTCATCGCTGTTTGCTGTCTACACTGTTTTACATCTGAAAACAAGAAATTTTTAGATAGAACAAAAAGAACTAGTTTTTTTATAAACTTTTTTTGTAATTAGAATGTTTCATGAGCTTTAATTGGATTTTGATTATTTTTGAAAATATAAAACGTTTCATGAAAATGTAAGGTTGAAAATTCAAAATTTCAATTAGTAAAAGTGAAAATATACTATTCCAAAGTTATTTTCTTCGCGTAGGTCCATATGGGCATGTTTTGGGAAACGTTAAGGGACCTATGGGTTAGTTTCCCACGACGAAAACTCGAATCTTGAGAAGTGCTAATTATAAGCGCACAATAGCGGAAAATGGTAAGAAACTGTATGAGGCTGTCTACCGGGAGGCGCACATGTCGGTAAGAAATAGACATTTGTCAGCAAATGTAAATTTCTGTGTTGTACTCTTCATTGTAACGTCAGATCATTATTTAATTTGTAAATGTGAACATGATGTTCCGCAGAATCAGTAAGACAAGGTCAATTTTCTAATGGATCAAATGATGATAACAAAAAACTTTTAAAAATGACAATAAAACATTTAGACACATTTTGGTTTCTAATCGATTCCAATAAATAAGTAATTTCTATAAGGTTAGATGAATTTCAATCGGAGAATGCTTAAGTGATGTATTTATTTTTTCATTCATTCAAGGCTTGGGAATTTACGCTAGGTACATCTTAAGAAAATATAATCAACAAATACTAATGTAAAATGTACAACTTCTTCATTCAGTATCCTTAAAATGAAATTTTAAAGCCTTCAGGATTTTCATAGAATGCTTATCTATGTAATTGATTGATCAAAAGTGATTTAAGGCCTTAATTGAAATAGCGCCGAGAACTGCATCCGATTAGTGGGCGAAGTCTTATGAAAGTAAAGTAAAACACAAAAGAAAATATCAGATTTGAAATTATAATATGCATTGCAATTTGGATTGAAGTTGTTTCAATTTCTGGAACTATAGTAAATCAATCGCGACATTATAATTGGATCTAAGAAAAAGCTCGTCTTTCGTATAGTTAAAGTGCTCGGGAAATGATCAATAAAAACAAAAAAAAATAAAGTCGAGTCTCACATTCAAAGGCCCGAAGATATCAGTTAATCAGTGATTACGATCGAACTTTCTAGCTCGAATTACTTAATTATACTCAAAGTGCGTAATTAAATACGATATTTCACTACACAATTTCTGAACTTTCATCATCGAGAGCTTTATTAAATCGTAGATAATATTATTATTCGAATTACGTCCATCACACTTATTATCAGCGTAATTGTAAGAAAAGTTTTTATTATCAAAACTTGGCGGTCATCTCAGTGTTTTTAGTCAGTTCAACTCGTCCTATGTTTTCAAATTTCAACCTATTTTCTTTTGAAATTCTGTGACTGATAATTTTTCTGTTTGTTTTAGGTGACTCTTTTCTTATCTACTTTTTATCTAATTTTCTAATTTTGATTGGATACGATTTTAATTAAAGCAGTCAAAATACTAAACAATCTAGAACTTGAGCTGAACCGTTGAAATACGAAAACCAAATTGAATAGATACTGTAACAAATTATTCAAATAATCATAGAAAAATTGAATGAATAAATGGACATTGAACTTTTTTCCTAAAAGGTCTCAAGAGGTCGGAAGAAAATGGATGCACTCAAAAACGGAGGTGGAGAAAGGCCCCCGTAGATTTCCAAGTGGCGAAGCTCATTCACACGTATGCGACCGATCGGCTGGTTGTCGACGTGCGGTATTCCTAGGGTGACACAGCCGTGCTCTCGGGATGTGGCTTCCAATCTATTTATAAATGTGGGTCGACGTGGCGCTGCAACGGGACGATTTCGTCATTGCACCAATGACTCGTCCCTTTGAGAATTCGCGCAGTGCATGCGTACACCCAATTCGACTGTTATAGACCGCTGTATCAAATTTTATTCGCCATTCAATTTTTTATCCTCATCCTAATGATCTCGATTTGACAAATTTCAAAACGACATTCTCTTGTCTATAAAAATAAACAATGCATGAAACAAAAACTTTGTACCTGAAACTGAATTGAATAACAGGAACAAAAAAACTTATCAATGCGTAGGAATTTGTTGACAATTTTTATGTTTTTTTTCGTTGTATCCTGCCTTCGAAAAGTCAGGAAACGTACAGTTTGCTGTTTTACAACAGTGATACATTTGTGCATATCCGCATTCGACGGCAGTACAGATTGCATGACGTTTCGTGATGTTTGTATGAAAAGAGTTTGGATTTCACATTGGAAGCACATTTGACGATGCAAAATCGCGAAATCACGTTCGCAACGAACGTCAATTTCAGATGACCATTCTTGAAAAACAATAATTTGTCGAAAATGTTGCGTGTTTGATATAGAGAGGCCTGTGTACATTATTGAAGAAACATCTACATCAAGTAACAATATGCAGAAAATAAAAGTCCAGTTATACCGCACTACTTCCGGAATTATAACACCCAAAAGGAGGAAGCATGTTTGGCACGCCCGCTTGCCAAATTTCCAGACAACAATTTGTTCCACGCGGTCTTTCATTTTTATTTGTGCGGGTTGCGTGCAACGAATGTGAATGTTTTAAATGAAATGAATGAAAACAATGGTAATTACAAAATGCGCGAAATCAAAATTGTTCTTGGTTTCACGGATCATTAACGAATAAACAAGTTTAAGTTTTTTGTTTATCTCGTGATTTGGCACTGATCATGCCGGTTTACGACCTTGTTTTTTTCGATTCTATTTAAGTTATTGTTATTTGATAACTTCGTTATGTATGTTTATTACTGCGCATGCTTTTAGCGCAATTCATTCATCCGAGTGTTCTCTCTAATGGCTGCTACAGATTCGTACTCTGTTCGTAAAACAGCAAATCTCTGGAGGAAAAAATAACGTTGCAAACAAGGCAAAAACTCCGACAAATGAGCAGATACTTTTTGTAAATGAGAGTGCATCCCCTGTCAACCGTAACTGTTTCAATTCGAAAAATAGAAAAAGCACGTCAGAAAATAATTATTAGGTCAACCAGACGCTCAGGGCAAAAGTGTCAGTCTGAATTTTTTAATTAAAAAATTTAAAAATTAACAGAGCGAACACATTTTTAAGTTCGAGTGAAATTTGACATTTGACGAATTTTCGCTATTTGTATAAAGGTATATTGTTAAAACTTCGTGGCTGATTCTCGTCAAGAATACATTGACCTGACTGCTAAGAATGAAGATTACATCTTTCACCCTCTAATTTTGTTGTTGCGATTCCTGACAACTGTTTGAATTAAGTTTAAGTTTTTAAGACTTTCTTGGGATTGAGACCAACAAAAATTATTGACGATTTACTTTGAATAGCTAAAAATAAAAAAAAAAAAATAGGCCTTTACATGACGGTCAGCGATTGAAATTTTTTATTCGATTCAAACTTTGATGAAGTAAAAATGAAACAATTCAAATTGTACATTCAACACTTATTGAGATATTTTTGAAATAACTTTTTTGACAGATACAATTTATAGAATTGTTAGGAAAACCTTGCTCGCGGTGTTGTTTTACTTTTTTTTCTTAACTTCTCAATCTTCTCAGTTTATAATTGCATTAACCCTGAATGAAGTCGGTCACAGGTGTCATTAAGTCGAGGGTCTTAGAACAAGCCTTGGAACAAGCTTCCACTGAAAAAAGTGCCTCAATTTTTGGTAGAAATAACTGCGAGATGAAATAAGCAGAAAAAATGAAGATCGCATTCGTTAATTATAGACAAACCGTCATGAATTCGTAGCATTGCGGGTCTCAGACGGTATGTGTTACTTATTTACACTTTTTTCACTGAGGGCACTATTTTAAGAACGCATTTTTTGATTCGTTTCGTTTGAATATTTATGATGGGTTTAAAATATATGTCGCATCATGTCAAACTAGACATTTTTTTGGCAAAGAATATGCAAACTTGTTTGTATCATTGTGTTGATTTTATTGAACTGAATGAAAAAAAAATATTTTCAACATACCAAGTTAGTTGTATCATAAATAAAAAATTCGAAATTAAATATTTCGAAATCCAATAACAAAATCAATTAAAAATTTTACAAACATTGCTTTTTACAACTGCAAATAAACTTTTCTAAATTTTGAACAAATTTTGACTATTGTAAGCAATGTTAGATGCCAAATTTCACATAGAAAAGTTCAAATAATTGTAATAAATGATTTTGTAGATAAATCCTAATATTAGCTAAAGAAAATGAGTGTCATAATTTGAAGACATGTAAGACTTATCACTGTTTGAAAAGTCCTTCTTTCATAATACAAACCACCTTAAGGACGTTAGTTCAATCACGATATCTTAAAATATTAAAATCCCAAATGACAAATAATGTAACAGCCAACATTTGAACAGAAAATTGAATCTTGTAGCAGATTTTTCATTTGGGCAGGAAAAAATTGACACGTGTCAGGGACTTGACGTGACGTTGCATACAATTTCCGGATTTTCATTATATACAACAGTTTTGCGCTGGTGGCTCACAAAACAATTGCCTCGTCATGTTTTTATTAGTCGTACGTAATATGCTGTTGAATGATGCAGACTTTCAATTGCAGGATCGACTTTATTTTTACAAAATTTTATAATGCGTATATGCAATTGAACTGCACACAAACGGTTTTCGATCGATGACTTTTGAGAGTCAATGCAACGAGAACGTGAACGTGAATATCGGTGCAGCAGTAACAGCAGTAATATGTTGTGTAACATAACCTTGTATTTTTCTTGAGCTTGTGATACAATACAATTTTAAGATGAATTTCAAATTACAAGATATGAAAACAGCTACCTACAATTTTTTCATTTCATTTCTACAACTATTTTCATTTTACCAACAAAAATATTCAAGTTATTTAGCAGCTAAAAATTGCATTATTAGATATGATATTATTGTCAACAGTTTCGCTTTTAAGGTTCCTTGGTTTATGCATATACAATTTCATCAGCCATATGCCGAAACTTTTTAATGCGAAATTGGTTTGAATGTAAAATGTGACCGTTACATATGACGTATGTGCGAAAGATGAGATGATTTGAAATTCAAATTAAAATTGCTCACATGCATATACGTGAGGAAAATATTTTAGAATAATTTGTCAAGTATTTAGTAAGTAGTACTAAAAAAAGAGCATTTTGAATCATTAATATTTTGGCTCAACACAATTTTCATCTATCACTGTTCATTTTTCCCCTCGATAAAAAAATTTATCGCCGCTGCTGCGTTTCATGTGAATCGCATGTAATTTACACGTGATTCACAAGTTTATAAGTTTTCAAATAATTTAAAAGGACACATGTATGCCACGAATTTTTTGAAAAGTTTGGATACTGAATAATTGATTTATCGAGTTTGAAATGAGTAAATCTGTTTTAGTTACAAATTTGAAAAATCAACTTTTCAATTAGAAATATCATTTGTAGAAAAAATACAAATTAAAATTTTGATTTTATGTGAAATTGTACGATGGAAATTAAGATGCCTTTGAAAACCTCGATTAGTAAATATAACAACTAAAATAATACAAATTTATGGATTATTAATGCATTTCGTTCATATCAATTTATTTCAAATTTTTTCGAGATAATTAATTTTTTCAACAATACTAGTGTCGTGCAGCTGTTCGAAAAAAAAACAATTCAATATCTGAACTACCTATACGCATTGGAATTTTTTATATAAGTGTGTGTAATAAACCTTGTACAAACATTTATTAGAAATTCATTTATCAAATTCTTGTCAAACAGACTACATTAGCACAAGTTGGAAAACGTTAATGTAAACTGTGCATAAAACACTGTCTCGAGTCTTTTTTAGTTTGTTAGGTGTATTTATTTCGGTCATTTATTCGTCTGATTTTTCTGATGCGATTGTTCCGTCTGCTTCTTGGCATTTTGAAGTTAACTAATCATGTATTTTTTTCGAAAAGTCGCATTCGTTTTTAAATAATATTTTTTTATTTAATCTTAATCTATCGAGATTTTCAATTTTAAAATTTCAGTTTCAATTATTTGCAAAACTATTTCCAAAGATATACCGTTTTTATTGTGCCTAATTCGAATTCAAAAATTATAATCAGATCCAAAAAGTTCATGATATTGAAAGTTTTATCGACATTCTATCACGCTTAATCAGTCGGTTACATATGAAAAAGATCGTTTTTACAATAAGCCAACGATTGTCTGAAAAATTTCTCAGTCAACTGCACCATCGTATGACTGTTTAAAAAATCATATTGGAAGAGGGGTCAAGTTTGGGTATACATATCCAGTGATCGCTGTGGTATAAGAGGGAGCAGACTGTGTTCAATGCCGCCAAAGTGATGTGATATTGTGGAAAACGCGTTTCAACAGGCTTCCTAATATTTAAAACTATTTGAACATACATGCAACGGATTTCAAACACGCGAGCGTATAATTTTCACATATACTTTATAACCGTGTGAAAATGTGACGGATAATTTAAATAATACGGTTAAAAACAATTAAACGCAGTTATTTGTTGTAATCATTAATCATTGTAAACATGATACTTTTTCCGAAAAATATTTGTTTTTTTTTATACTTTCTCGCTGATGTATTCCATACTTTACCCCCACTTTGCATAAATTATTTGCACGCTACAGTCATTAGAATTACGAATTAGAATTTATTTCTTTACAAGCTTGATAACTTTTTACTGGCATTTGCACGACAGTGCATTTTTTTATAACCGTGAAATGGAAAATGGCGAGATATTACAAAGATATTGATAAAGTTCAAACGTTTTCGCAGATCTATCATATTCCGTAGGTATGAAAAAATGACAGCTTTCATAAATTTACGTCTGCGTAGCACAAAATCGATCAGAAACGACGTGAGAGTGAAAATTAATGCGATAAGCACGGTGTGACATTGGCAACACGCGCGAGTAAGGTTGAATTGAAATGTTTTCAAGGCCTATTAGACTGATAACGGAGACTCTTACTACACGACCGAGGGCTTACGGCACTGTATACCGTATTCCGCATTCTCTTCTTGCATATTTATCTCTGCTGAAGAGACAATGTTTCGAGTTGACGTTATTGAAATCATTGCGGAAAACCTGAATTCTAAAATAAGCTTTTTTGACTTTCAATCATAAGATGTATATCTTTACTTGAACTCAATCGGAGAGATAAAACAATTTTTTATATTTATCTGGGCAGATATTTTGAAATTGTTGTTAATAATAATTATTATAATTAATAATAATAATTATATACTGTAATTTGTTGCAACAACCATAAGGCTAGTTCCAAAAAAATTCCAGGACCCGACGAAATATCTTTTTAGCCATTCTCAAATGTCCAACGTAAGTCCGACCTCTTAGCTGCAGATTCTTTAAATCCCAACTAACTCTCAGCGGCAGGACTAGGTGACCTAAGAAAAATACTTTGAATGGAACGGCTCAAAAGTGTTCGTTTAGCTCGATTCACTCACAAACGGATTTGCGGCTAGCGTTCGACGTTGCAGAGTACATCGACTCCGTCACTCTGAGCTGGTCTAATAGTATACAGACTAACTAACAAATCGTATTCTGAACCTTAGTTTTCGACTAATAACAAGATGAGGGTAAGAATTGCATTAAGGAAATGAGAGATGAACGAAAATGTTAAATGTCTTGACCATCAGTCATCTGATGTTATAACGTTGAAATTTGTTTCGGGAAAAAATGTTCAATATGAATAGCGAGGGTTGAGGCAATTGAAAACTCAAACTGAATCGTGGATGTGTCATCGGATGACGCAATAATGGATGTGGGGCAGATCTCGATTGTAAGACCTGTCATAGGGATGAACATGATTTGTTGTGACAAATGGATGATTATAAAAATAATATGCATCTAGAGAATAAAATAAATACTGACGCAAATGGATTAAGAAAAATTTTTTCTGATTGGCAGACGTACAATATGTCATAATTTTATTCTGTAATAAAACGGATTTGAAATATTTCACGAACAATTTTGTATTCTAGTACGTGGATAAGAAACGAAAATAATTGACGGAAGGATTCGATCGTCTTTTGTATATTTTATGAAACACAATTTACACGATTTTCTCCTGTATAATGTATGCACAAGTGGATAGTGGTAGTAGAATCGAAACAAACGACAACTATTTCCCACAACCTCTAAAATATGAGCGAATCAAAAAAAGTTTTCAATTACTTATAAAAACAATGAATATTAATATAATCGATCAAGTTTTAAATTGGAATGGTTTGTTCGAGAGTTTATTTTTTGTTAAGAATGATTGAGTGTTCAGAATATTTTTCTTCTTGCTCATCTACCAGGCCAAACAACATCGTTTGATTGCAAAAACTGTCGTCAAATCGGATTCGGGAAACTGAGATTGCAACTTAGCGAGGAGCTCGTTAGTCTATCTATTCTCGTATTCTACATCCAAACTGCATCGCGATCGAGTTCATATTTCTTCGAGTCGGACTGATTTCCAAGTGGAAAAATGTGCCGCTTGGCAATGTGCCTTTACGAGAAGCTGCCTGGCTCCGGGTTTACGCGTACAACGGGCTTCCGTGGGTGGAAAAGTTCAGATCAATATCAAGCGCGAATTGGAACGTTTCGTTGAGAAGATCGACCCACGACCCGTGACCTAGTGGACCCGCCCGTTCTCCCATGCACGCGACATGGAACTCGTGTGCTGTAAATTGTATAGGATAACGATAAAATTAGGATAGACCGAAACGAAAGAACTGATATCTTCATCGATCCGCGTTAATTACCGTTTCTTGAAATTATCTCAGCTGCGAAAATTCCATATTGATTTTTGCAAAAGTTGTACGGAGAGACTACCGAGGCATGAATTTGTAAATGAGTTTCCGTATTCATAATTGGACTTGTTCATTCTTGAAGAATTTTTAGAATATTGTGTTTTGACGAGCTAGCGAACTGGGTCGATTTTGTCGAGATCATCGCATATGTTTGTGTTTTGATGCACAAGCATATCCCGAACAGTATGTCTACATCAATTTCATATGTTCCGAGCACGGTTACAATCATACGCTATAATGAGCACCAATTTTGCTGTATTGATTTGCAACTCAATCGATATGTGTACGAATTATTCTTTGATAAGTTTTGAATTTTGTGTAATATATTTATCTCATTCATTTTGTTATGATTTGTAACCAAAGTGCAAATAGAGCAATGAAAAACAACAATGGAAAAATTCATTTCATCCACAGTTGCAATTGCTATTACAGAAAAAACAAAAACAATTTTATAGCAAAATCTTCTATTTTTGTACCTGCAAAACATGAAGCCATGGAATTTGGATTTTACAAATTATTTTTTCATGTTTGGCAAAAAGTGGGTTAATCAAACTTGCAAAATGAATGACAGAAACGAGTTTACGATTATTCGCATTATTAAATAATTTTTAATTAAAAATGAACGCATTCTGAAAACGCATTTGTGCCCACGACGTCTACATTTCAACGTCTGACGCTTTACGTTCCGGTGCAATCCTGACATTCATATAACTACATTTACTTTAACTGCAAAAGTAATACGACATCATGACCATATCTACCTTGGGTAAAGTATTTCCCCAAGTAATATTATCTATTATTTTAAATTGTGTTAGGAAAACAAATTTAAAATACTTTATTGCATAACGGGAAGCGAGATTTACACAGCGATACTTGCAAATTAAGGTCTTGTTTTTCTTTGCAAGTGAAGAAACTTTAAATTATTTGTTCGCGTTGTTTCTGCGGAAAAGCTTATTGAATAAATATCAGCTGCTGAATAATTCTAACACAAAATTATGTGAAACTTCCAACGTGATGTAAAATTATTATCAGAATATCATTACGGAGTAAAAAAGTGTATCAAAAATGTATACAATCCGGCGAACGTCATAAAAGCTCGCTTTTGATATGGATCATCTTTTTTGTTTGCTCGATGGATCCTTTTATTTTGTAAACTGGAGCTAGTTCTGCGCGATTAAGTCTCGCAAACGTCTTATTAAATCAAAAAGCGTCATTCACCCTCGCTGAAAAATCAAGATCCTCATCTTAGTACGACTAATTTGCATGAATCGTCTCGTCTCATTTTCGTTTGCATTTGTATGCGCAACATTTTGATTCCCAGGACATATCAGCAAATGATTTTTCTTCGGGTCAATTTATGCGTACGATCAACGTTATGTATGCAAAGCCTCTGGTGAAAATAACGCAGGGGTACCAAAATCTGTTATACCAAATACATAGAGCTACAAAGTGATATAAGTGGAAGCCCTTGGAATCGAGATATTAGGCCTTTTGCGAAATTTGCATTATTCAGTTACAGTTATGGCAAATAGTGTATCCACTTTTCAAAAACGAGGGACATTGCATTCTTCCCCGGCAGGATTTACATGTCGGAATGGCATGGCAGCCCGGACAAGAAGGGAGGGATCATTTCGCAGCAGGGATTGCCGGCCTATTTATTTACGTTGAAAAGTTTAAAGTCGACTTCATGAGCCGTAACGAGTAGCTTTGTAGGGTTTCGTCAAACTAAAATTAATTCTGCACTGGCTAGATTAGCAGGACACATACAAGGTTTCTTTGCCATGTAAACGCCTCTGTTCTGTACAATATGTGATTACATATGAACGAATATAATTGCAGTTGATCACTTTCAAAAAGATCCACTTTTCATAGAAATAATTTTGCGGAAAAACTAAATGATCCTTATAGCGTTTATAGTTTTGAAATAAAAATCATATACAATTTTTTTAATGAATATATTAGCGACAGCGTTAAATTTTTATGTGAAACAATCATGGGCGATAAAAAAATTTATTTTTATGATAATTGAATTTCTAAATCAAAAGTTTGAAAGGGTGGACTGTTTGAGAGGGTGTTGAGAGAGTTCTACAAATTAATCTTTTTATATCTTACTTTTTTAGTAGCAGTGAAATTAAATTTACACGCTCCTCTTTTGTAGCAATTATTTGAGAATTGAATAGTCAATTTGCAGAACATTAAATCTACAAATGAAAAAATTTGCAGAAAAATTTAAAGTGTGGTCATTTTTAAAAAAAGATACAGATGAATTTAACTCAATAGAAATTAGTTCGTAAAATAGCAATTGCATCGATATTTACGATGTTTTACGTTTTTTTTTCAAAAATTCGGTGATTTTCAAAATCCATTCTGGAACAAAATTTTATTGCTGATATGCTAAAGGTTTTACTATGTAAATACTTAATTTCTATTTATTATAAATATAAATTATAAACAAAATTAATATAAATCAAAAATGAACTTTGGAAAGCTCTTCGGCAAGTGTAATACAACATGGTCTAAAAAAGTTGGTATGGTCTAGCATGTCACATGAAAACATCTTTTCACGAGATTTGTTTCGAAATCAGTGCTTGCAGCTGTCAAACGAAGTACTAGGAAACTATACGTATCTATTAGTGAATTATACGGAATCTGGGCCGCTTGCATCACCTGCCGGTAGACTGAATTGATCAAAGAATAATTCAACCGAGTGCGCCAGCAGAAAAAAAAACAAGGTGAGGCCGAAATTAAACAATTGTCGTGGAAAAAATTAAATGCTTACGAAGACATTCGTCATGTTTATATTCAACTTAAGTGACTTTCGTGAATTTTCTTCTCGCAAAAACATACTTAACACATTTAAAAAAATGTATATGTGACTATACCGTAGCATGAGGTAAGGAGTTTCTCTCTCTTCGAGTCTTTAAACTACTTGGTTGTGGAATATTTTAAATTATTTTTAGAAGTATTCTAATATTTTTGAAAAAAATGCGAAAATTTTATGTTTAACCCTGTGCAGTTAGGGGTGAAGATTTTTCCGGGGGTTAGGATTTTCAGGGTACATCTAGGGAACCTGCACTCCTGTAAATTTAATATTCCGAAAAACTTTAACCATTTAAGTCTTCGACTTGTTTTTAGGTCTTTGAATTGAATTCTGTACTGCAAGTCCACAACATTTTAATTTCAAATTCTTTTGTATACTTGTTATTACACTTGAACGTTCACTATCACTGAGAAATAAAAAACTTCAAATCTGAAACTTGCGATGCATATGAAGCTACGTTCCAATAAACACGTGTGCTTTTCGCTTAATTTATATGTATAAATTTTGTGGTATCGTGTGTGACCTACATTTCGCTTGTACAGATAAACATAATACACGATGTTTGCACATGACTTTGAACATATTCTAAATTTATGAAGAGATACATTTCGTAAACAAGCAAATAATAAAAAATTGTGATCTTCCATCGTACGTTGTATTGTTGTAAATTCCAGTTGCAAAATGTATAATACATGTTGGAGCTCACAGTTTATATATCAAGTTATGTTATGCGAGCATAAGCGTTTATGTTAAATTTCCTCAAGTTCATGAATCCAAGCATGATGAATTTTGATGAATCGCGGCGCGCGACAATTGTTTACAGAATATAATAAATGCTAATATCGATTACATAAATTGCGATTATAGAAAAGAGAAATTTTATGGCATGTTATAAATTACGAGACGTAGTTGGGAAAAAATGACTCATGCCATGGGATGAAACGAGGTATTTTAATAACCTTCAAACTTGTACGTCTCCGACGTATTGTCGTTCCTTTCCAAAACTGGAGCATTTTAATAAAGCTGACTTGAATCATGCATGGCGTAAAATTACTGTTCTAAGCCTAAGTAATGCATCAGGACGCGAAGCACCTCTCTGTTTCATCACTTGAGATATGACAGTTTTATCGAGATTTAAAGGAAATGCGACATCAATTTATAGGTCGTACAAAAATCGTTGATTACATTTCCGTTGTGCTCATTGTGCATAGACGCGGTAAATTTCAACAATAATTTGGTCTACTTTCCACAATATTTGGTCTACTTGGAATACAATCTTATCGAAATTATTCAATAAAAAACAAAATTTCAGGTAAACTAAAAAGTGTGGTTACAAATTGAATTACGTTCTGAAAATTTAAAATGTTTAAACATTTTTATTCGAAATGCGTCTTACGATTTATTTGTTCATCCTATACAATTTTACAGTAAAAGAAGGCGATTTCACACGGCAATTTGTTAATTAACTTTCATTCTTTTATAGGCATTTGTTCATAATGTTCGTTCGTTTATTAACATTCTTTTGTCAATGCCAAATTTGTTCATCATTAACCTTCATCATGATTCAATTTTTTTACAAAAAAAATGGAATTCTCGTGACGTCATCACTCGTGACCTCACTTCAGCGTACGTGAAAAACAAAAATTCAACTTTTTGACCCCCCTAAAAGTCGGTCAAAGGGTTAAGCAGAAATTGCATTATTGGTCTCATTTCGTTGAGCTCGATTGTGCGAACAAATCGACACCAATAACGACCTCGTCCCAGAGTAGTTTCATCGTTCCCTAACTGTGCCCAAACCAAATCTCGATTTTCTTCAAAAGAAGGCACTTTGCAGTTTTCTGGCGCTGTTGCGAATGTGGATTTTCTTGCTTGATCGTATAGTCCTTCTCAACAATGAACTTACCTTTAAATTCACCAACTGGTTTTAAGACGTTGAGCTTTAATAGTATATTTTTTTACTATAATCAAAATGAAATTAAAGCCAAAATGGAAATTTGCTGAAAGAGAATAAATTGAAAGAAACTGAAAAATTTTTTCATGATATCCGAAGTAACAATAAACACGAACGTGATCAGAAATCGTGATCGAAATATGATTTCGGAATATTCAAATGACGTACGACACTGGGCAATGCCTCAGAAGTACATCCGTATATCTGAAGGATTCACAGAGCGTTGATAACGTTATGCATCAGTACTGTTATGTTTGAGCATTTCATACAAACGCCTGTTCGTGTAAGTACGTGCGCGAATTTACTTACGTATGCATACATGTAAACACGAAGACATATTTATGTTGAAGATGTCATACGTGAGAGGATGGTACTCTACTGTTGGTTTCCAGAACAGCACATAATACAGCTACCTGTCTTATCCCCACTAACCATCTTTCAACTTCCTAATAATAATCTGCTTTACACAAATGGTGCGTATGTAAACATGACTATTTCATCGTGTTGTCTATATGATTGCTTATTTAATAAATTAAGGTCAATTGAGGAGTCAAGTTGCTTCTTCTTTTGTAGATTTACGTGGTTTCCATATACTTGACGTTTCGCCTTAAAGTGAATCGGTATAAATTTTTTTTCTGCAATATTAGAACTTACAGATATACAACTTATACATTGTTTGGGAGTTTTGGTCAGGGTAGCATTTTTTTCAAATCTCTTATACAAAAGTCTTACAATTGTTGTAGAATGTATAATGAAAGCTTTTTGAATAATTTTTCAACTATTGAAATAAAGCAAATACGTGCTGAAATTTGTTACAATTTTTAACGTCACGATGAAACAAAGTGTTAGAAGAAAGGTTATTGAACGAAATTTCTGTCAAGCCAAGCTGAATACGAAATTCACGAATTTCGCTATTTTTTGTCTCGCAAATGCGGCAATATATGCTCTCGCCGTAAAACATATCGGATACACTCGCTTTCCCACGTATTTCACAGTGCGATTTTCACATCCGTGACGCCAAACTAACAGTGTACAATCCTATTTATTTCTTTTTGGCAAGATCCATCTTTGTCCTGTTTTCGCCCGAACTTAATTCTTTTGATCTCTTTTTCTATATTTCCTAGATTGTGTAGAAGCTTCGGAATATATCGTCGATTAAGATTGCATGTCTTTTCATACGCTTTTTTCTTTACCTTGCATATTTTGACCAAATCTTGTAAAGTTAATTTGAAAGGCTTACACTCAATGTTAGTAAATGAATGATTTTCATCAAAAATACAATCACTTGTTTAACTCAATGTAGGGGCTTGAAATTTTTAGGAATCTTAGGTTTTCATTTGAACTACACATAATTAAAACCTTATTTGCTCATTTTAAACCTTTGTTAAGGGAAATGTGTAAGATTTTGTCGAATTAATTTTTTGAAAGTTTTTTTAACAGATCTGTTTGAAAATTCGTTTTTAAGTTGCTAATACGTTCTATTTTTTGCTTATCAGTTGATTTTTAATAATCGTGATAAGAAAAGCGTGTCCTAAAAAATCTGTTTTTTATTACATGTTTTGAATCTTTTCCTTTTTTAAATTTTTTCTAACTGTTTTTCAGATAAAAAAAGCTTGGAGCCGTAGACTGCGCAGGCGCAGTAGATCAAGAGCGGCGTGGCCTGCGTAGGCGCAGTACGACACGTGGTGGTATAGCTATCGTAGGCGTAGTAGATCACGTACAGTCGTAGACTGCGCAGGCGCAGTAGATCACGTACAGTCGTGGACTGCGCAGGCGCAGTAGATCATGTACTATCGTGGACTGCGCAGGCGCAGTAGATCATGTACTATCGTGGACTGCACAATTTAGTTTCATAATTAGTTGGACCACACAACATGTACTAAGCAGCTAAGAGTGATACTCTTAATAGCACCATAGAGGTTTCAGAACTTTGTTTTATAAAAACGCAGATTTGTACTAAGTTTTTTTTTTTTATTAATGAACTTTTTCTGTTTTTTTTTGTTTTTTACTTCATTAACAGTCTATACATATTTTTGATAAAAAGTCCTACAAAGCGCGAGTTATGATGGGAAACATTCAGAATCGTTTGGTTAACAAATACCTTTTTTTATATAGTTTATTGTTCGCAAATAATATTTATAAATAAAAATTAATACATAAATTAAATTTGTTGAAAATTTATGAGTAATTTTTAAATAGTTTTATAATCATGCATATTTTTTGTACCAGTTGTTCAGGCTTCATAAACATTTACGCTACAGAGTGCAGTCAGATGACTATCAACTGTCCGTCAGACACTCCAAGGGTGTATCTGAGAAATCTAAACAATTTGTTGAGCGATTGTAGAGTGATGAACTGTAGCGTTTTAATAATAATTTATTGTCATAATTTTTGTTATTTATTTTGTCAAACGTATTTTAAATAGTATCAAGTACTTGCAAATCATACAACGCTGAAAGTGAGCCTAATTTACGGCTGAATAGAAATTACTGTAATTGAAATTTTATTCATTTTTTCTCTTTGAGTACTGTCATCACGAGTATATCTACAAAGATCAAGTACCAAGCTCATTAAAAAATTCTCTATTAGTAAAGTGTCAATACTGGTGGTAATTCAATAAAATTTCAACAATTTTTGAAAAAAATTTTTTCATAGGGAAACTTTTGACAAAACTTTTTTCGAAAAATGTAAAAAAAGGTAAAAGGTTAAAAATGTAAAAAATCGACTAAAAGGTGCATGCTCAGTACATCTAGTGACCCCATCAAGTGCGCTTCCGCTGTAGATCTCGTGGCGTCACAGTATGCGCGTGCGCAGTAGATCTAGTGACGTCACTGGATACGCATGCACAGTAGATCCCGTGACCTTATCGAGTACGCAGTCGAAGTAGATCAAGTGGCATCACTCGATCCTGCAGCTGCAAATACATCCAGTAATGTAAGTAACTTTTTTTTGTATGCTGAGCCGCTTATGAAATTGAATTTTGTTCAAAATTATTTTTGGTTATCTTAATTTAATATTATTTATTGGCGTGTTATCTTTTCAAGACTTTTGATATATTTTAAAATACAACTTTTTTTATTATTCACAAATTTCTTTTAAGTTTTCATTCGCTGTAATTTGTTTCAAGTTATTCATTTAATTTTAAAACATGCTTTTAACTTTTGTTCAAATTTTTAGTTTTCGAATCATACAAATATGGGCTTGTTTTTTCAAAATTATTATTTTCCAATCTGTTGCTTCATTTGTATGACCACCTAAATAAGAATGATTGTCGCTATAGATGTATTAGTATTGTCGTGAAGCCGGTAAGCCGTCGACGGATGAACCTTTACCGTTCACAGAAGACCCAACTTGGTTCTTCGTTGGTATCGTATGAGCACCCGGTTCGTCTGAAGATAGGATGACGAAACTTAGAGACTGGGGCCCTGTAACGCGGGCCCTGAAAAAGATACAATGATCATAGGACCATTCAAAATTTATTGTGAGAATAAAATGAACCAGACAAAAATAACATTTTGGATTTACCAAGTTTTTTTTTACTATACTGCAACACGATTATTAAAAATCAACTACAAAACAGGAAATATAAAAGTATATTAGCAAGTCCTTTTTATCTCATACACTTTCGAACCGGTTGTCTTATTTATATAAATCAGTAGCTTTGCAGAGCTACTGATTTAGGTGTTTTCTTCAAAATACGAAATTTTTATGAACTGTAATTTTTATGTCTTGAAATAATTTCGCATTTAAAAAAAAGAACGGGAAACGGTTCGTGGTTTTTCGATACATTGAAGCCGATATGATAAGGATTGAATATAACAGATACCTACGTTTCTAATATAAACCACACAAAATAAAAAAGTCAAAACCACAAAATTGTGATTGTATTTATGTTTCGTTTTTTCGGTTTTCCACTGATTATTTTTAGCAATGTATTTATTATCTTTAGCGTTTGATCACGTACAGAATAAATATTTTTGCAGGCTGACTATAGGAGTATGAATATTCAACAATTCGTGCAAATCTAAATTGGTTATTACAATTGTTAAAAAAATATGTTATTATCATTATAAAAAATTTCTGTCACATGATCTGTTTATTTTGAACTCAAAATGTAAATGTAACAAAGCTGTTATGGTCTTAGAAGTCGTTAGAGAACTGCATAATGCATATTTTGCATATGACAATATAACTTACAAAGGATAATGTTTGAGAGTGCACATGACCTAGTTTGATGTTTATTATAAATGTATATCATTAATAATATCTTGATATTACAAAGCCACTGACTCAAAAAAGTTTAAGTCGTTTTGGAAAATGTATTTTAAATCCTATCAATGGGCGATAGGATACTCGAAAAACCGCTAATAGATCTAGAGCAAACAGATCTCGATCCTTACATGCGAAAGGAACAAAAATTAAATTGCGATGAACGTGATTAATAAGACTGAGGAAACGTTAATAGTTGTGCCAAAAGAGAGTACGACTCAATTTGGAATCAGAATGTGATTGCAATTTTTAACGTAATTAGATCAAAGTTCACTTGACTGTGCAACCAAATAACATTAGTATCAACTATGTTTCAATTGAAATTGAACGATGCATTTCTGCACCATTTTTTGGAGATTATTTTCCTCGCCGTTTGGTTAACTTGAGTTTTGGCCGGATATCAACAAACTTATATTCACAAAAAAAAACAGATCTTAATTTTTTATCGGGATTCACGATCAGTCTCCATGAAATCGTTCAAAACATTATGAATTGCATATTTTCAAGACATGAAATTCGACTCGCTAAAACAATAATACCGTGAAACATTTTGGTACAGTGAACTGCACACGCGGGAAGGCGCCTCGATTTTTCAAACTCATTCAAATTTGTTAGCCAAGCGACAAATTAATGTCTCCGACAGAGAGTTATATTCCATCGGCATTCATTACACGTAATCGGGCATTCAAGCCAACGTAAATTCTCGGCTTTGAATATTTCACGAAACACTGAATTTTGATTCACTAATAAAATCGATTCGATTTCGGCTTCGTGCCTATATTGCACACCAAATTATGCAAATATAACGAATTAAATTACTCAAGTAGTTTCATGTAAATTTCGATGCATGCCACAACCGTGTGCATACCAATAGTCTGTTCATATCCAGTTTGCTGAATGCAGTCGCGGGCATCCGATCATACACAAGGTAAAAGTTCATTTTCAAAGCCACGTTTCATATGGTAAAAAATGTTTTTATACTTAAATGCAACACTCAGTTTGTCAGTTCTTCGGTCATTTTTTTTTCATTTTTAATTTCATATTTTGCAAAACTTGAATAATGATTCTGATTCAATCTTTTTCATTTTGAGATTTTTTTCTACAGCCATAGAAGTCGTGTCGTTTAACGTGAGTTTGAAGAGGGGCTGAGCGAATGTAGCGAAACGATAAATCATTTATACAATTTTGCACGTATTCAGAAATTAATTAAGCCAAGTGATTAATCAGATTACACCGATGCTTGATTAATGAACGAATAATCAATTAATTCTACGAATAAATGTTAACTCTTTATTTCTTAGAGCAACTGTGCTCTGTATGATTAATAATAACACGAAATATACCTTTTGTGCACGTGTCGTGTCACATAACATGCAAATACATCTTCGGCACAATGCCTCGTTATTATTTATTAACGCTAATCCATGAAAAACAACAGGCTTTAGAGGAGTACAAATTCCTCGTGTCAGCGCAACGTGTTGTTATATTAGCAGAGTGTATCTTGTTTTTATAGACTATCGGTCTAAAAATCAAAAACTTGTGCTAATTATTGCTTTGTATTAAAATGGTATTTGTCATTTTATTTTTCAGACGAAAATTCACTTTGTGAATGTAGAATGCTTTACGTAGTCGAATTGAATACGACACATGAAATCTAAAACTCTTATTCGAAGCGCTCAATTTCTGAGGAGGTTGAAAATCTGTCAGACAATCTGGAATTCAATTCGGCCCAGTTGTTCGTGTCGACAGGACATCGTCAATGTAAACCACATACGTTAGCGTCCCTCGAGAGATGGAGTCGCGTTTAAGAAAATGGAGTTAGGGCTCTTGAAGAACAAATACCGTGAATGAAAACAAAAAAACACTTTCACACGTGTTCGAATTTGTATTCCGATTGGCAGAAGCTTTTTTTCTTGAATTATTTTCCATCATAATTATACTCAATTTTCAACATTATTTTTAATATGAAAAAATTTTTCGTAGAAGTGCCAACTGATTCTTAATATTTTAAATATTATATTTCTCTCTAGTTAATAATTATTAATTGTTAAAACTTTGAAACAAACAATAATTGAAATTTTTTTTATTCAAATCTGAAATGCATAATGTTTCATCAACTGTTTTATGAAGCTGATCAGAATGTCAATTTGTAACATTTTCATTAAAATAATATTTTCTTTTACAATTAGAAAAAAGTGTGAAAATATAAAGTGTACCAGTTTACCTTTTTAGGATATCAATTTAAAGAGGCATTTTATTTTTGGTTACAGGTTTCAATTTGCGGAGTTAAATCACAGTTCGTTGATTCCGTCAGGTGATCTACTCAAATTCACAGGAAAATGGAACATACATGGTTATCTAAGAGAAGTCAAACATCCAAATTTCACTGAAAAAAGAACGATCAAAGTTGACGAGATAAAAATTTTTTTGTCATTTAAGATGTAGCCCCAGGGTTTGCTTTTCTGTAAAAAAGAATAAAAGTTCATATTCTGTCACTGAAAAGTTTCACTCGTACACAACTTCATTTTTTCTGACGAAATTCAGTACGTACGTAAGTATTGTTCACTTTATTATTTACAAATGTTCCAATACTTTTTTTCCCTTATTATCGTTATTTTCAATGGTATCACGTTATTTATTACGAACTCAGAGTCTCAATATTCATTTTTTATCGATACAAAATCATCAAGCCGAGACGGGATATTGTGGCGACGAAAAATTGCGAACCTATAATCTAAGTGCAGGAAGACGAGTAAAAAAGCATATACATGATTTCGCACTCGTTTCGAAGGTACTCGATGATCAACTAAAATGGAGCTGTTTTCATAAGTAAACGACGTTGGTATAATTTCGCACTCAGTCCCGCGGGAACCGGGTTGGGGAAGCCAAGTGGATATCGACCGGGACTCCGCCCTGTTCCCGTCCGCTTTTCTTTGCTTTCTACGTGTTCCTGGGGGTCAGACAGAGAAGAGATTGTTATGTTTTTTTTGGAACTCAAAGCAGACTCCACAATGAAACATTTTTATCTCTCAACCTTATTACGATACATGATTTTCCAACTATTGCTTCTAGAACAACTAGATTGTACTTTTTTGCATCAAAAGTTTGTGTAAAAAATCTTGAATGAAAAAAAGCATCGACTGAAACTTATGAAATTTCAAGAATTCAAGGTGTTCATCCAGTAAGATAGTTTCAATTCAGTCTTTCGTTCTTTCTAGAAATCAAAAAGTAAAAAATAATCTTCCTTAAATATTCCATTTTTGCATCAAAAAGTTCACACTATTTTAAAAATAACTTATATTTAAGTTAGAAGTTTTAAAAATAGTAGCAGGAAAAATGAATTAAAAAATTTAGAAGAGTCATGCAACGATATGGAATCAAAAAGCGAAGACTGGTGCTTTGTATGTGGTGGACGGCACAGTCGGACATTTCGCTGATCGATAACGTAACCTATTAACCCAGTGGTCGGGCGCGCACGCGCGTATTCGCGCGTAGGCGTCACGATTCTTGTGAATGACGTCACAGGACTCGTGTGGCAACATCGAGTGAAAGATCCCAGAAATGTTCCAGGATCGTCTTCCTGCTGGCCCGCATAGGCCAGCCCAGGTGCGCGCGTCCCCGCCCCATCTCATCGATCGATCCGCGGCCTCTTTTACGTCGAACTTTGTGGCGTACCCAGCGAAAGTACAGTCGCCAAACACACCGCTCCGATTCATGGGTTTGTTCGCCAATTCTGGCTTTAAATTTTTATGAAATCTCTGCCGACCTATATTGTTAAATGGACCCAAAACCCAGGATGAACACTAACTAATTAAGACGGAACGGTCGACTAGAGATAACAAAATTGCATAAATCATAATCGGTTTATAAATGAGCGAACGATATCAAAAATAGGGATGGAGTGGAAAAGCTGTAATATTTGTTATGTTTCGTTGTGTACGGATAATGCAACTTTGGGGATGAAAACTGAAGGGGATAAAAAGCGATAAAAATTCATGAAATTTTAGAACTTGTTACTTTTTCAAATGAAGATTGTGAAAGTTTGAAGCTGCAAGTCAGCTGACTGTTCTTTTTTAGAGACGTTCTTAATGATTCATATATGGAAATGATTCGTTCGCGGTTTCGAATTTACATTTTCAATATTGTGAGCAATTGGGTTCAGTTTGGAAAAATTGCAGTTGTTCAATTTTTAAATTCAGTTCCCATTTGTGAAAAACTTTGAAAAAACAATCGAACAGACTGACTGATTAAAATAAAAGTCTAATACAATTCGGAAAATGTATTTCAAGTTCAAACATCCTGTCAATGTATAATAAAATTGTTCAATATAGCACCACACCGTTAACACAGTTATGTCTTACATTTAAACATCAGAGATTTAACTTTGAACACAGGTGTAGTTGCTAAAGTTGTACAGAATTTTGAATATTTAATCACTTTCAAAATCGATTGGCCTTTGAGTGTCTAAGTTTTGAACTTTATTAATATCAGTGAGATGTGTACGGTAGATAATAAAATTCCAAGTTTGTAATAAATAAATTGGCATGCAAAGTTCGGTGAGTAATATGTAAAATGTAATAATGTTCGTAAATCTGAAATTGTATTCAATTTATTAATCACTTAAAAATAAAGCCCAATTGTTTGGTTTAACATTTCAAAAAAATTTAAATGTAATGTTTTAATAACAACAATAATAATAGCAAACTGAATTTTAAATTTTGGAGTGAACTTTTGAAACCAATTTTTGTGCAAATACTAAATATGATAGAAACGCAATGGGAAAAGCATTTGAAGAATAAACAGAATGTGACAGGTTAGATAGACAAGAGAATGGTTACTTCTTACTGAAAAGTAAAGAATACTAAACACATTTATTAAAATATTTTGAGGGTCATGGGAGGTTTCAATGGGAGATTTCAGTTTTGAAATTGGAATCGTGTGATTTTTTGGATATTTTCTTACTTACCTATATCATGAAAAGCACGTTTTTGCGATAAAATGACAAAATAACAGTCATCCTTTATACTTACAACTGACAGAAGAGATAAACTTTGAAATATAAAAAACGTCAAATGCAAGGTTAAATGTGACTATTTTTCAATTGTTTTTTAAATTTAGTGTCTAGAACGTATATGTTTTGAAGAAAAATAAAATTTGCAAAAAATCGAATATACTTACTTTTTTATTATTTCTAATTGTGTTATAATAAATGTCGAGCGAATATGTTTTACAACTTCAAAATATAAGAGGTGGTTTGTGTCAAAGCTTAGGAAAACTAATTCGTTCATTCTGATTTCATTCCAAAATTTTACATATCATTGTCAGAATTAACTCTGACGTAATTGTATTTTTCCTTCTAATTTAAGCCCATCAAGATTATTATTTATTGCAACAAAAAAATTTAAAAGATTTTATTTCAAAATCTTCTGAAATTTTCGAACATAAAGAACGCGAATCTATAAATTTTGAGTTAAAACATGAATATTCATTTAAATGTTTTGTGAGGAACGCAGTTTTTTATTGTTTTTAAATTATTCAAACTAATATTAATTAATACAATTTCTGAACAAAATAAAAATACTCTGACAAATACATGTATGTGGATCAAGAGATTAGGGAACAAACTTGTTTAATCTCAGCAATAGAAATTTAAACATCATATCACGGAGATTGACTAAACATTGCTTAGTTCGATCGAATTTGTGTCAGCTTGCAGTTGATCGTAAATTGGAAATCGGAGATCTACTTTAATCAACGTGAGACATGATGGAGCAATCTATTTTATGTGATAAAATAACAAAAATATATTATTGTTATATTTTATTTTGAAAATTCATTAAACTTTCCATAATTTGCAATTTTTATTTCTGATCAATTGCATCTAAATCTCTTTGACCTGAAGGCCCAATCGTCTTTCACTGAACGATTGAATATTTCGAAAATAAACCAGCTGATGCAGAAAAAAATGACCTCCGGAGTCGTTTGGCAGGCAAGTGACAAACAGGCGCTTGGCTGTATTTTTCTTCATTTAAAAAGATAAAAAATGACACGATTTCTGAAGTCAACATCACAAAATTCATAATATTAATAAATCTTCGCAAGTAAGAAATTGCAAATTTGCAAAAATGAGAATCCAGTTGTATGTCGTGCAAAAACAACTCGAACAAAAAGCAACTCATATCATATTACACAACAGTGCAAAAATAAATGTACCCACAACAAAATCCGTTCAAGCGAATCAGTTATACTTTATCCGAGAACAAACATGACCCCCTTCGGGAAATTAGTAGAAATGCTCTAGCGAATAGGATTTTAGGGTAACCACAAACTAGCCATGCCATTGTGGAATCGCTCATTTTCTAATGGCGTGTAAACGGCAATCCTCTCTTTTGGTTAGCTGACCCACTTTCTTGTTTCCACCCGATTCGTTAGCCATGTGTAGCCGTACCAAAGCCACAGTTATCCCCTACAACTGCCTTTTATACATGCACGCTGATAGTGTGTTTTCCCTTTCGCTCAATGATGTTTAGTAACAATAAAACTTAACTAGTCATTATCCTTGACGATCAGGGTTATTATCTCCAATGATTACGACCGTCATTTCGATTAATCTCCGTGGCCCTCCAATGATTTTGGTATCATAATGTTCCTGTGAAAATTTCTACTACTGATAATGTAAAAATTGCAAAAATTACACCAAGTAACGATTTAGAAATTTTCGAACATTTTATTAGACTGGATGTTTCGCTTAGATATCGTATAAGAAATGAATCTAGCAGTTATAAATCCGATACGATCTGGCATGCAAATTTTTCATCTATTGGCATTTGCTTCCACATACAAACTGCTTTAATCGTGCTACGATGCTCAATTTTAACAACCCGCGTTCCTCTTCGGAAAATACTTGTTAGTTCAAATATCGAGCATACATGACCTTTTTATCAATCTACTTCTATCAGGACATTTGTTTCATGCGAATCTTCTTAGTACTCGCGTGATAAAATAATTCCTTCGATTCACTTTTGTTCAAGCATAGAAAATGCGTTTCGTCACGACAGCGGAATAAAACTTTTTTACAGCTTTTCGTGAAATTGATATCAAATTCTTTTGCGGTTGAATACGTACGAATTGAGGCTTCGATAGTCGTCAAGTTCTTAAATTGGGGGAAAATATTGAGTTATGAGGAGATTTTGCGTTTCTCTCACGAGGCATCTGTCCCACCCTGCGTTCAATTTAGTAAATTTATAATTTATGACTGACATATGGCTCGAACACGTAATATGTAAATTACCGCTCGTTTGTAAAAATTAATGAAACAGTGGCGCGTGATCAAAATACATATTAGCCGTTAACAAAAACTTTCTACTAGAAAATTGCATTTTCATATCATACGCTCAACGACCAAAAGAATTCAATTTTTTGTCTGTGATTGTTATCGTAGAATTTCAAAGGGCTGAATGAAAGTTAATTTCAAATTTATGGATTAATCATTACACTGTTTTCATGCTTATTCTTGCGTTTACTACCGGCAATGACAAAGAATAATTTTTTTTTTGTTTTATTGCAACTAAGTTTGTAAACATAGAATTGCTTAGTCATTGTCCAAGACTTTTAACTCGACTTGTATCAGAATTTTCCAGCTTTTGCCTACGAAATAAAAAAAATGACAAAAACCTGGTTAGCTAGAAACGAGATTTGAACTCGCTTCCTCCTAAATACGAATATAGTCTCAACCATATACAACCTCACCTTTTGAAATAGAAAAAAAAATTTCAAATACTTTTGAAAAAAGATACATTCGATGGTACCCTTACATGCAAAATAATACACTACACAAAACGGTTTATTATTTGGCAAAGACGATGGGCGAGAAAAACAGCTCAAGCGATTTTCGAGACTCTTGTTTGCAGAAGCTAATTGCGTAACGGTAACGTGTATGAATACGTTCGTCTTGCACACATTCAACCACAGCGCAAGCACGTGCAGTAGTCGCAAAAGAAGTATTTGCTCAAGAGGTGGAACAATTTTCCGGCTTGTGGACACTACTGCTCCTCAAACCGCGTATCATTTATTATTTTTTTCTGTCACATTAACAGGACTGTATACTCCACGCTAAACGCACTATTTATAATGTTTTTTTTACAGAGTACTTCTTTCGACCATCATAAACACGGGAAGTGCAAGTTTTCTACTTGAAACATTCTGTGGAAGGACATTTTTAATTTAACGAACCTCGCCGACGTAGAAATTTTCGAGTCAAAGACTATAGTAAAGAGATTGCTTGAAATGACCCGAATATACAAAGCTGACGAACCAACACTTCTTCTTACTTTGTTCTTTGTTCGTGAGTGTTTGCTCAAAATTTTCATGAGTTTCAGGGAATATTCTTTTAATAAGTATTTTTCAACGCGATGTAAGTACCCTTTAGACAATAAAATAAACTGGAAATGTAAGCTGGCTGATTCGATGTCATTGCAACTATGCGTAATTTGTAATTTGTTGTTTGTTCATTTTACATGTGATATGTGGTTATTAATTATGATTTTTGTAGTTGGGTGTGACTGTGGGTATATAAGCGAACGTATGATAATGTGCAACATTGCAAAACTTACAGCATTAATTTAGCATTTCAAAATCTAATTTTGTAATTGCGAGAGGCTATCGCGTCAAAATTTTAATGTATAATTTCGGTCAATTTGCAGAGATACTGTTAACCATTATTAACCTCACATATTGATACACACTAAAAGGTTGAAATAATGGTTTTCCCTAGCGCTGCACAATCTGGGCCACTGATCGTTGTACACAATCAAAATACGACAACATGACACATGACGTTCTCTGTCACAAAATCCTATCGCTTCTCTTTCAGTTTACATATTAAATGCATTAAATGCGAGTGATTTGCGCTCAATTATCCTTCATGTGATTTACATATTAAAACAAAATGTTTGTTATTACAACTGATTACAGTGATTGAAACAAACAGCTCGAGGTAACGTTACACGTCAATCCTACAGTGTAACTATAGTTAGTTTCGCTAAGATCGCAGTTTGATATTTCGATTTCATTTTCATTCCACGGCGCGAAGCTAAAAAATGAAAGTTCATTATATGAAATCGAATATTTCTGTTTTACTTTAGAAACGTTCTTCTTATATCGTCAGTAAGAAAATAGAAATTGAACGATCTGGTTTGGAAAAATCAATTCGTATCTGCTTTCAAATATATGAGAAACATGGTTTAATGAATCGAAACGAGATATTTGCAAAAACAATTTAATAACACAATTGGAAGCAGTGTCAAGTTCTCATTATTTTGAAATTGTATTTACTTTTGATATTTGTTTTATTCCAGGGATGCATCAGTCTTTAGATATTCTATTATTATTTCTAATCAACTCAGAAGACCATGTGCAGTATAGAAACACACGGGGCTAGTTGTTATATTCAAACGGAATGTTGACTCTACAGTTAATTCCTCGCGAAATAATTACAACTTGCATTGTGCTATTGCTAGCACCGGAATACCCCGGTATCGATCGGCTTTGAACACTCACAATTACGTACAAAATCGGTAACAATAACTTGATTATACGTCACGCGTTTATGCGATCCGAAATTTAAGTTTCAATAGAGTTTCAAAAGTTGTAACATAACAAAACGTAATATGAATTGCAAATCCAGTTAATCTTTTGTACGTGATGAAAATTAATTTGCATGAACAATTTAAATCCTCGCCTTCAAATGTGTTAACTCACTGGTTTGTAGTAACTTTTTGACTTATTTTTGTTATAAATATATATTTTCAAACTTTAAAGCAAGAAGTTTGATTTAAAAAATTGAAAAAAGTTATGCTGTGACAATAGTTGGTCACGAAACTTGAATTTTTTGTCTTTTGTTTGAATTTCCTAGAAATTTTAATTTAAATGAAATACAAAAAAATTTATTAAAATGAAATTTCCAGAAATGTTGCACTTCCGTTCTTGATGTATCTTTTCTCCGTATGCTTAATTTTTTTTGAAAAAGACTATATTTTATGAACAAAGCTGGATTATCTACAATTATTTTCCCCAAAACTTACTAATGCAAATAATTGTATATCTCAAACAATAACAAGAGAAACTTTTGATACAGCTGTCATAGAAAAGTTACTGTAGCAAATATTTGTACATCTTAAACTTTGCAGAAAGATGACTTCCGAAATATATTTTAATAATAAAGAGTCGATATTACGTTTAATAAAATAGAAAGAAAAACTTTTGATACAGCGGTCATAGAAAAACAAATTTTGAGAATGATAAATACATCTAATTTAACAGTTCCTAAAAGTTAAAGCATATCAGACATCCTCGATAAAGCCCACTAATGAGTTAGCACGTGGCTTGATAATTACAGCGTCTTCGCAATTTCTGTTACCGTTATTGTTGAAGTAACTATAGAAGACATTGTGTTTTAGTAAACGGTTTGATTAATCTATTACAGCTAAGAGAATCAGAATGTATAAATTCAATTTCAGTCTTATGAGTGTAGTGACCAATATTGGTTTTCTATTTTAATCATTAAAATTTTTTAAACTTTAAGGAAACTGACATAAAAGGTTTAATAAATAGGGGTTCATTGTTGTTTCCCAAAATTATCTGATTAATGCGAATGTCAAGAAATATAAACCAACTTGATATTATGCCCTCGTCCTAAATTTTGTGCAAGAATTAAAATGCAAAGCTACACGTAATGCAGTGCAAAACAAGATAACTATAGATACAAGTCTTGAAATGCTAATTGTTTGAAGCGAGATACTAAAGCCATGTGATATAAGTATCTAATGCTAATTCTTTGGCCGTTTTCTGGCACCTTGTTGACTGTAATCCGTCGTGGAACACGCCTCGCCGAACACAAAAAAATACCAGATTACGCGACTTTTTAAATAAAATATTCTTTCAAAACGCAACAGAGGATAATATATTTCTACGATTTAAAATTTGAGAAAATTCAAATCAAATTTTATTAAAACAGACGCTGTAAAACGTGTCAATTTCGGTTTACTGAGATTCAGTCAAATTTTATGAAATCTTAAAATTTTTCGAACTATTATTAAAAAGCTATAATAATTTTATTAATAATCATTTCAATTTTTCAATAATAATTGCTGATATGATCAATTATTTATATAATTTCTGAAAATTTGGATTCAACCATTAATATTCAAATCCACGTTACAAATTATACATATAGTTAAATCTGAAATTTTTGAGTGGAAAGCGTATTAGATATTACCTGAACCCTTGCGTGCAGTATTTAGAACAGTGCTATTAACAGTTCACTGGGGTTTATGAACTAATTCAGCGATTCACAATCAACAAATGACGGGCCAAGTTCTACTTGGCAAATAGCGGTTGTAGATCAAATATGCAGTTCTGTTTAGAAATAATCATCTGTATTTTTTAGAAGCACTTTTTCGTTGCAGTTTGTAAATATGCCAATACAATACCATTCCATTATTTATAATACTATAATCAAATGTATTTCGACGTTTCCATCTTAATATTGAAGTAACATCAGTAAAAGCCCTATCTTGTTTCCATTTCCAATATTTTTCAAAATATTGCTGTCGATAAATTGTGAGCAATAAAACATGTATCTGTAGAGATAAATATGATAACAAGGATTTATGGCTTCTCAGAAACTTAGTTTCTAATGTTAGATTGAAAATCTGAATTATACTCTGCAGGTCTTACAAAACGCATTTGCAATAAGGCAAACTGAATTTTGAATAAACATTATTATCCATATTATGCGCAAAGGGATATTCCAATACTCTAGTGGCTGATCTATCATTATGTTTTCCATTCTAAAAAATGCATCACTACCGAAAATTGCAGTTTATATATCGCATATCGGTCTGAAATTGCAGTTCACATATATAGTTTATTAAAATGAATTGAATATTTATGATTTAAATTCTCTATTGAATTAAGATCGCCGAGCGGGCTCGCTTCATTGCACCTCGACTTTTAAAATTATAACACGCCAATGGAAGTTGTATTATAATATTTTCATAGAAAAATATTCATCGATTGATAATGATTTAAAAACTAAAAATTTGAACAAAAGTTGAAAGCATGTTTCAAAATTAAATGATTAACTTGAAAAAAATCACAGCAAATAAAAAAATTTGTTATAAAAAATGCAAAAAAATGTGTTTAAATGTGTAAAAACAAATGTGTTAAAATTAAATGATGAAGTTAAAAAATTACAGCGAATGAATAAATTTTTTAAAAAGACAGTTTAAGTATTTTGATTATTTTGAAATTATGAATTGTATTATTATTAATTAGTATTATAATATTATAAATTCATTATTACTATCAATCAGTTTGAAATATATAAAAAATTTTAAAATCACCTAAACTTCAAAATGAATGTAAAAATAACAAGGCGCGATGAAGAATTATTCAGTTTTATTAAACAAAATGCAATGTAATGAGCGGCTCAGCAAAAGAAAAGTTACTTACATTACTGAATCTACGGCGGCTACAGGTCCGATGGCTGGTCCAATGGCATCCGATGGGTCACTCGTACTCCATGGTGTCGCTGGATCTATACTACTCATGTGTACTCGATGGTGTCCCGGGATCTACTGCGCACGCGCACTCGATGGTGTTGCAGGATCTACTGCGCATGCGCATTCAATGACGTCATAGGATATACCAAGGCTATATGGGACCAATGGTGCGACTGATGCTACGAATCAAAATTTACAATACTTAAAAGTTGTTTAAATAACATAGCGGTCTGAAGTTTGCTCCCAACGGGCGCGCTTTGCACTAAAAAGCTGTTACATATATCACCAATTCACACTCAGTAATCAAATTGAATCATTCATTTATTCAATAATAACTACAAATCATACATTCCTTTCAAATTTTGACACACTCTATACAATGTAATTTTATACTTTATTTTGAAAAAAATATTTCGGTCTAACCTATTTTGTTTTCTTTACAATTTGTCAATTATGAAAAATTAATATTCTCTGTTTATTTTTTGCGACAAAATTCTATAGTTAAATTCATCGTTTCCCAGTCAGATTGTTTTTATACCTAACAAAGAAATCTGTCTATACTCTGTGTCTTCGCTTTGAAAATGTTTGCTCAAGACCATTCCGAAAGAGTCGAAAGTTAATTGCGTTTTGTATGAATTCAAATGATCTGAATTCAGAACCTATTCACATTAACTGTATTCAATGTAAATGAAAAGTAAACTCCATTCAAAGTGAATTTAACGCGACTCAAATTTTATATCAATTCATCGCGCACACTTCTCAATTCGCTTCTTGTGCAAATTTTAATACACTTTCTTCGCCAAGCAAACTTAATTTCAGTTCACTTTCTGCACTTTGAAATGAATTCCTGCGATTTTCAGTGCTTTTTGAAAACGTTCAGAGTGACGCGAAATTCCGTTTTTCAAAGCTGCTTGGCACGAACATTTGAATTAAAATTTTCTGCAACTCCATTTATTTTCAAGGTGTAAGTGAAAAGTTATTTTATTGTTTTGCCTTCTGCTATGAGAATTCAAAGAACAAGTGGTTGAACTCATTTTGATTAAAAAATTAATTACCATCCAACTGAGGATGATTCCACAATATCTGAAAGAAATTTATTATAAAAGAAATGTCCGTCTCGGAAACTACACCGAGATAAACGCACACGCCCAGATGTAATCTAAATTGAATTTTTACAAGCTATTTTGCATTCACCGGGAAAAAATTTCTGACAACGCGAAAGCGCATAGCCGAGTCCGTTGAATTATCATGCCTGGACTCACGTGCGACTTGACCATTGTGATATTAGTTTTCATAGTCCGCACCTTTTTTGCGTTCGCCCGGTCCGACAGCGACACAAAAAAGAACAAAACCCGACGCGCTGCAAAGCCCGCCGCGTCTGAAAATTTACGCGAATAATGCTCGCGGTCGTTTTTTTTTCGCCTGCGGTTCTTTACTTTACAGCGCCGGGATTCCCCGTAACTTCTGTAGCGCCTGTCAACTCTCTTTGCTTTATAACGAGGCTTTAGAAAAGAACGGCGCGAACCGTTTGAGCGTGAGGTAGTTACACGTCCGCGGTCATTTCCAGTGAAAATAAATTGACGCTCCAAATTCCTATTCAACGATGAACAATTTCCTCTTATTTATATTGTTTCTCAAATTTATCATTATAATATTTCATATTACTGATTCTCATTTTCAGGTTTCAAGATTTTTCTACCTTTGGAAACAAAAACAATTTAATTGTTGAACAAAGTTACCATTCCATTTTTTTTCCAATTAAGGAGAAAATTGAATTGTCAAAATATACAAATTGATCAAATCAACTTGGATTACTAAAAGCAACGTTGTACAAAATATTTGTTGTAACGTGATGATTTGATTAAAATAATCCATGAGCGTGAATGTGATAGACCATCAGATGAAATATTTGCAGTCTAATTTGTAATCCGAGATCAAAGGTCAACAGTGATGAAAAACAATTTCTCAATTCGTTGTGGAAATAAACTTGAATGGCATGCACAGAAAACAGTTCAGAGTTCTGTAAACGCCAATGCTTAGCGATTTTTCGACGCTAAGTTGGAATTCTCTGTAACTTAAGTTGGGGTTTGCTGAATTTCAAGTTGGGGTTCTGAGGGCCCCAATGATGAAAATACATATAACACAACCTCAAATGCAATAGCAAATAACTGAAGATGTTGTCTTAAGAATTTGTTATTATTTATATAATGATGATAATATTTATTATGATACACATTAAAATCGGAATTCAGCAAACCCCAACTTGAGATAGAGAGAATTCCAACTTAGCGTCGAAAAATCGCTAAGCATTGGCGTTTACAGAACTCCGAACTGTTTTCGGTGTGGGGACAAATTCATAGTGGCCGCATTTAAACGTAATGGAGAATAGTCCTGGGCATATCGAACTGCAATCAGCAGGCATTAACAAGCCTTCTGAGGACATCAGGGAACTGCTAGGAAGAACTGGTGCAGATTGGTGGGCAAAATGTCAAGAGTTCAGCTTGAGTGAAGTGGTAGGTGCGGGACACTGGAACGGGACCGCGCAATCGGAAGAAGGATGAGCCGAGGCGAGAGACAGAGGAAGAGGGATGGAGTTTAGCTTCGGCTGCAGCTGCCACTACTACACGCCGCTTCCATACCTGGGATGCTGGATGAGAGAAGTCGGTCGATAGAGCTACAGCGCGCGCCATAGTGCCCGCCGTCTCGTCTCTCACTCTGTCATTTTCTCCCCGTCCCACTCTCCTTTTTTGCTCCACCACTTTTTGCCCCTCCTTTTCCACCCCGTGACGACTGGCGTGTCCACCAATGCATGAATGAACGCACAAGGATACGTACGTTCTACAGGCATGCCCCAATTCAAAAAGCACGTGGAGCCAACTTGACCAACCAATTGCAAGTCCAAGAACAACTTTACTTACCGAACTCAGCGGTATAAATGTGAATCAAATCATTCTATGATGCTTTTACAAGATCTAATGCTCGTTTGGGATAATTTTATATTCCAATTTGAGGGATACTAAAAATTACTCTTATACGTCAAACTAACTCGAATTAATCTTCGAAGTTGAGCTTAATTTGATTACCCAATTTATTATTAGCAACAGAAAGATCTATCTAGTCAAATGAAAAAGTGAGTGAAAAAGATGAATAATAAAACAATTCTTAATAACGACAACTGCACAGAGGAACAAAAAGATCGGAGAGGTGCTGAGCTCGATTCATTTATCAAAAAAGTACTGCGCTTGGAATGGGTCTAAGAAATCGGCCCCTAGCTATTATTATCTCGAAACTCTTTCCTTTTTGAAACCATTGCTTTTGTCTAACTTGTGAGTTTGTTCTTGACCTACTGGCCGATTGACGGAATGTTTAGAGAATATATACAAAATAATGGCACAGCCTTTTGTTGCCCGCATCTAGCGGATTGTACGCGGGAGAAATAGCATGGCCCATTATGTTACGTGCATATAACACTTACGTTTGAATAATGGCACACAAGCGATAAAACGAATGGAAATTTGCTTCGCCAAAGCTTAATGCACAAAACACGTATATCTCTTCATGAAATTGCTATGCAATCTTCCATTACAAGCATTAAATTAATCATACTAAATGAAGTTGTTCATTTCATTTTAAATATGAAACTTAAATAACATCGCTCGAGTTACATCTCGAATTAAATCCTTGTTATTTAAATATCAACATGTTCTTAATTAATGAGAATATGCATGAAAAAAGGAAACGTTTAAAGACAAAGCTTAAACATGTTTAACAAATAGTTTATCTGGTTTATCACTTTAAATCGTATTATTTTGTTTGACATAATATTTTTAATTACTAAACAAGCTTAACACAATTTTCGACGTTAGTTTTCGTTACTGATTGGGTTAAATTTCGATATCAGTTTTTGCCTTGTAGGCATGATTGGCATGCATTTAGTAAACGTCTAGTAGCACATAATAGCCTTATTTTCGTCGCCTCAAAAAGCAAAAGACGAAGAACAGCAGCTTCCGCTCTCATCAGTATCATCAAGAGACTCCTTTTATTATCGTGAATTGTTAGGAGACTCTCACTTTGATCATGAATAAAACTTGACATCCACTATTTCACATTGCATCTCTGCATAATCATCATCCCAGGCTCGTATCCACGAATAGTTTCTGACCTTTCGACTTGAAACGGCCCGGGTGCAAAACTCAAAGGTGATTCTGAGGGCAAACCCGGCAGAATTTTTCCGAAGGTCGAGAGTCACCGGGTCGATTCTACACCTCCCAGGATTAGTTCAACTTGTAACAAACGCAACATTCTGGATCATTAATATTTTGCAGAGCTCGGGACACATTTGTAGCAACCTTCACAATATTTGCAAAGTCATTGAAAGTCACTCTCCAAGGTTAATAATCATTGGTAATTACAAAATAATGGGTAGCAGCTGCTGCAAACGGTTTAATATGTCGAATAATTTGTCAACTGAAAAATTTGACCCCATTGCGAGCAGCATGAGGAATGTAATAAATTGATTTTTTTTGCTCGCTCAAAAATTCGAACGGATTACCTATAGGTTTTTTGCCAATAATTTGCGATACAAGGCTCGGATTACGTAGAGAAAGTTTTCAATAAATCGCTGTTTGCTGTTTGATATTGTATCGAACAAGTTAGAGCTGATTATCAATGATAATTTAGTATCAAATATAACTTCTTGAGCTCATAAGCCAAAAGGTTAGCTCTATAAGCTTAGCTCGGGTGATTTTGCAAAATATTGGAATTCTGTAATCGATAAGCTATTAATTAGGTTTATTGTGTATGAGTTAAATACTTTTTGAATTAAGTTCGACCGTATTTACGACACTTCGATTAATAAATTTAAGGTTCGTGAAATGTTGGATAATTTAACAAAACCTTCGTTTAGATCCTGATGACATGAAAAGTATAAAATCGTAACTGTAACTAAATATAGTAAAGTATAAAAATGTCTTTAAACTTGTGTACAGCAAATTATCCTTGACTAATAAGATTCCCAGACACTCGTATCCAATGATAAGCTTCATCCCTCTTTTCATACTTCGACTTTGTTGTTCTATAATTTTCCCGAACGATTCTTCCCTGACATTGAACTTTTTCCAGGAGGATATTATTTTTATCGTGATTAAAGCTCAAGATTTCCGTGTCAAATCACATCCTTAAATAAACTTACCTAATTGTGCCACTTTGCAACTACCACTCGGAAATAATGAGCATAGAAAAGGGTTCAACTGAACAAAAATTGCATCATACTTACAAAGATAAAAATAGTGTTGAAGTTGGTCGATCAAAAGCTACCGTTAAAATCAAAAGTGCAATTTCTTTTCCTTAATCTATATTTTCTCGACCTTTGTAATTTGATGCCAACGTCATATCGACTACAAACACATGGAAGCGCAAATCGAGATGGCGAAAAAGGTTGGCTCGATCGTGAGCAATTGACCTGCAAGACGTCGAAATCTAATAGCCGATTAAGTGGATCGGAAGCGAGATGAGGTTTCCGGCGTAAGCCAGAGGGCGGTCGCTGTGCGAAACGGTTGGACCGCTATGGCGGAAATGTGGTAGGTCTGGGCACATTACAAACACCGAATAGATGTCGTGTAATAACGGCGCGAGAACTGCGTCGTTCATCTTAGCGAGAGTAGCTGAATCGGGTTTGGCGCGTATTTGGCACGCCAAAGGATGTGCAACTGTGACAATAGCCGACACTAGATTAATCCAGACCGCATAACCGTCAACCATTCGCGACGTGACGACCGTGTCTCCGAAGTAGTCACGTGGTGTTGGTGCCTACGCGACGAATAATCAGCTAGCCAGCCAGCCAGCCATCTTCTGACACAATTAACCACCGTAATATCCCTCGGTCCTTTGTACAATGTCTGCATTGATATGACATATTGCCTCATACATACGTCTTGTAATTACTTGCCTCTATTGCTCCACTAACCGAGTCAGTTTATCTTAACAACCTTATTACTTTTTTCGTCAACAGTTTTAGCAAAACATTAATATAAATAAGATACTAAAAAATTTGATTTAAAAATTGCAGGACTGTTTGAAAAATGTAAGACCAGTTTTCCATAACGCAGCCTGGTCGAATCCAGGTCTTCCGAGACTTATTCACTCAGCTTTTCAACTACTTGAAATCGAACGGAAAAAAAGATTCACGGCGAGAAGAAGTTTTCGGAATTCATTGCAAGAACTTTGATTGATGTTACAAGATTCAGACAAATTTATTCGAATAATAACTCAACTAGGAAACTTCATTGAAATGGCCGGGTCTTTTTGCAACAAAGTTCTGAGGTTGCAGTTTAAATGTATTACTGTTTCCTTTTGATTCGTTAGTTTTTTAATGAAAAAATTCTAACGAGATAAGGGGTTGGCAGTAAAACGAACGAGATCAGAGACTTGAGAGAGCGAGGCCGCGCGAAAACTATTGTGAAGTTTGAATGAATTTGCAGTTGAAACATGCGTGAAATTACTAATCTCGTCGCGTGTTCGACTTCAGGTAATGCCACACTTTTTCCAACCCAAAACTAAGACAATAGTCGACGAAGACGGCGAGCAAGAGGAAAATTTAATTATCCGATCCAATGTGCAATCCGCATGCCGAGCAATAATTAATTTTCTCGGAGACCGCGCCTGTTCCACTGTGCGTTTTACACCGTGGACTTGCCAAACCCTTGGAGAACTAAATTGGATTAAACGACGCTTTCAGAACTTCCGACTGTAATATTTCTCCTTGTCCAAAATGTATGGCACAATTGTCGCTCGTGACACATAACCACATATAACCTGCACACTTGTATCGATAATATTTGCAACGATAAATTACATTAGCACTAATTGTGTTCATTAGTACGTCGTTATTTGACCCTACAACTATACCACGATTCGATGTACGGCCCTCAAGTATATATAATGTTAATAAACTGGTTAGCCAGACGATGACAGTTTGGTAACTTTGCTGTCCGATATTCTATCACGAAAACAATTTTACGAAATTAATTAACGTTTCAAATTTGTTCTTGCGAACAAGTTTTTCGTTGCTGTGTACACCTAGGCTCGCTGTTTTACATTTCCAGACAGCTGTTTTATGGTTATTATGAATGGTAATCTATTCAAAAGAATTCTCGATGAAAATCTGCGGAATCAAAAAGTGAGACATTTTCGTGTAGCAGCGTATATGAATGAATAATGAAGTCATGTTTAACGAGATGCGATGAGGAGAGAGCGAGTCGCCGTAAAAAGGAATAACCCATTGGTTAATAATTCACGAGGCGTGGACTAGACATTACGTGATCCAAAAACAAATTTAACTGCACCGGATACTCTCAAACGAGCGATTTCCTTAGCAACGCTAAGCTGCGCCAACTTTTAAAACACTTTGACAAAATTTGTTTCTAAAACAAAAAGCGTAAAAATGATACGAGACCATGATTTTGTCTGACTGTTGCGACTTACAGTTTTTTCCTCCAAAAAATAATCCTCTCGTGTAGTTACAAATGAATTTTCAAAATTTTATCCTCCAAAAAATAACTGGATCAATAAAAACAGTTTACCCGGATACTAATGATTTACTATCAAACGTTAGTCATTATTCATCAAAATGATGAAAGCCATTTAATGAATCCGGCGTCACGTTTTTGTTATGAAGTGAAGTTTGCCATAAAAACTGGTTCTTAAGAGCTGGTACTCAAACGAAAGGGAGAGATAATGTTTGAGCCACGCGTCATATGGGGTTAAAAGGACATCAGGAGCAGAAGCATATGCAATTTCGTACAGCAAGAATCCAAAGCCGACGCGCTTTTTGGATATTGCTTGTCCATCAGCCAGTCATACAGAGTAAACTCGTCACCCTTCAATACGATTTTCCCCGCGACATATGTCTGGCCTTTTATTTGTATCCCCATAACATCCAAACTCTTGCTTCCATCAGTTTCCGACAACACTTTTTTATATCGGCAAAATGATGAATTTGGGAATCCATCCCATCAGTCAAAATGTGATTCCGCTCGATATTTCAGAACGGTGAATTTTCTGCAATTTTTTTTCGTCCATAGGTTTCGTTATTCTTGAACGTTTTTTCATTTAATCAACATCAATATTTGCTTTTATTTTGAATAACAAATGAAGCGATGTGCAATATTACTAATCCAAGAATGCAATTGCACCGGACATCAATAACAAATTTTGATTTGAATTTCAAATAGCAATTTTTCGCGGGAAACATGGAAGAATTTCATCTGAACTGCTCGTCGCTTGGTTGTCGAATAAGTCTACCCAAAGTGGCACACAGGTTGAAAAGCGGAAGACGATAATAGTGGCAAATTCCTGACACAAAACACGACGAAACATCCGCTCTACTTCTGATTCATTCAAGGCAGAGCTCGGGTAAGAAACAGAGACAAAATTTGCACTCGCAGGGTAATGTTGGATTTTCAGAATGAGCGAGAGGGGTGGGTGCTGTTGTTGCCAAGGTTACATCTACGTCACGACCTCCCATAGGGTGTTCGCTAAACGTTGCACTTTTTATCCATACTTGGACTATTCTGGAACTATGCTCAGACCTGAGTTACAGGGCTGTTGATTCAGGACACACCCATCTCTCATAAAAATAGTCAAATGCGTTTCAAATCTTACAATTTCGATAAGTAACTAGACGAATATAATATCGATGAAAAGAAATTATAAAATTTTGCTATAGAGACTCGTTGCTAGAATGCACAGAAGCGTGTTTCGAAAATTTTAATATGTTTGCCAAGATATGAAGGATGATGAATAGTAATAGACGAAGACAGCGGATAATATATTGTGAATAAATTTAATATATGAACTCCATATCTACTAGGGATGTTTTCATGCCTAAGTTTCGCGATAAATATCTCATCCCTCGTGATGTAGAGCAGCGACACACGTCCCGCTCGTTATAGACGTATAAACTGCGTATAGTTCCTTGATTTATAACACCTCGGCTGGTTGAAGGAATTCATCAAAGGGAACGCTGCTGAACCAAATTACTCCAAATTATCTACTTACGTGAACTATATCATGTAGTCAAGTGGGGTAACTTGGTTCCATAGTAGGACACTTGCGTTCTTGCACGGATATGTTTTTATTTATATATTTATAAGTTTAATTTCTTTCAATCAAATTACACACTTCGAATAACGAGTCTCATAATTTTACATTGTTTCACATTTGTCCATTTTCTGTCCAGACTAAAATGCAGATGAACGCCGGGAAATTTATAACGTACACTTGACTTAACGAACCTTATAAATTATTTTTATTTTAGGAGTAAAACTGAAAAATTAAACTTGCATCATAAAAACAAGTCAAATAAAAAACAAACATTAACATTCGCTCGAGCAAATGTACTTGCAAACTCTGTTAATGTTTTTTTGCAACAAAAATTTAAATTATTCGTTCATAGATATAGTATTTAATCATGCTGATTTACATTAAATTGGCTTTCTCTGATTTATTAATCAACAATTTACAAATGCATTGGTTCTAATTTTATAGATTTAATTTCAACATTGGATCTCAATGATTTTTGCAATAAACAAAATTGCATCCTACATGATGAAATTTGCAGAGCGAGTAAAATCAATAACATTTAATGATTCGACTTATGGTCCAGATAAAATGCGCCGCTTTTGTAATTTATTGATTACAGAAAATTGATTCATTAAACGAAATACATTCAAACAATTTCTACGAACCGCTACAAATACACCTATCATCAATTAGATTATACCTTTCATGATGAAAATCAATTTCTTATGAAATTACTTTTTCCTATATTACCAAGGTGACTAAAAATATACGACCCATTTTGCTGAAATTTGTTTCAACTTCATAACACTACTACATGTAAAAGTTAAATTAAATCTCTCCGTTTTGCATACACAACACCGCAAGGCAGCTCAACATTTCACGTTGAATCAATTTCACAACTCTCCAGGCGCAGCAGTTCCGTATATTCAAAAAAAATCTATCCGATGAACTATTTTCCTTCGAATCGACTGATTACAGCATTTAATTTTAGCTCTATTTTGTTTTTCACGCTCTCATTTATCATCTTATGGAATATAATTGAAAAACAATCGTCGCACTTTGAATCAATAGATCAGATTAAACGCAGGAAAAAAATATCTTAAGTGGGTTTAAGACGATAAACACATTAATACCATTTTATCAGCTGTGAAATGTTAGTCCTTTCAATTTTTCCCCAACCGTGAGCAAATATTTATTGGTCGGGGAAAGAGAAGTAAGAAGATAAACAAGCTGGAGAGGAATCTGCGAACATCCATATTTCTTTGTAGAACGAACAACACTTCATTCTACCACAATCCTTTCTCTCGGCTTTCTATTGTTGTTGCGCTCATTTGTGCGACTTCACAAAGGCTTAAAAGGAAAAACGAGAAATGAAAAATTAATTACTCACATAGACATTCAAAAATATCACACTTATTACGACTGACGATGCTCGCTCACTTTCTAGTTATTAAAAAGTTTTACTTACATGTATTCGTTTTTTTCCACATTTCAAATAGCTGAAGCTAAAATCTCGTTTTTAAAAATCTGCACCGGCTTAAGTCGGTCAATTAGTGCCTTCTTCCCAACGTAATTTGGTACTAAAAAAATATACGATTAACATCAGACAATCTAGACACATACGAAAGTGGAATACCAGCTCTTGTCTTTTTTCTTTCCCTTTTTTTACTTCAACCAATTGAAGTTGGAAAAAAAGTTATTCGATAAAAGCCGCACTCGGCATACTTATTTTTAGCTCAGCGTTTCGTTTAAATCCACATTGTGAGAATCATCCGGGCAAAATTTTGTCGCCAAATTGTTGCAACAAATTGTGTGGTTGGCGGAGATAAAAAGATGGTCGTAAAAATTGGACTTTTAATTGACGTTATCGTATTAGCTGGCGTGTCTTCGGGGAGAGTGGAACAGTTGTGCTAAATGTGTTTTGACGGGGATGATAACTGACCCCAGAGCGTCGGGCGAGAGAATCACGCGGCCCAGAAATAGGGGTGCGGTGAGAGTAGAGAAGGATGGCATTGGGTCGAGGTCACCAGGACGCTGGAGCGATCGATGCAGCCCAACGCAGCCTGCCGACACCAACCCTCGCCCGAAACCGAATGTCAGTAGCCTCCTTCCCAACGCTCTTAATGCTCTGCCAACTTTTCAATCACGATCGCATGTCGGATTTCTTATCAATCGACAAATATCAAAACCCGATTCACTTGAGCTAACCCAGTTTATGCTAATCGGCTGGATACCAAATCGCCGCGCGCAAAACAGCGATACTCATTTGGAAACAAAGTTTATCTGTTTTGTTAACTTTTTTGTTTTGGTATAAACGCCGGCTCGAAGAAAACTCGAACCAACTTTAATTGAGGCGGTTTTGAATTAGGAGTTTATTTTGCTTGCGCGATTTTATTCGAAGTTTTGTGTGTTGAAATTTATACGATGTAAATGCACGTTTTCTTATTTAACAGTATCTATAAAGTGAGCAAAGTTTTAGAATAAAAATATTCCGGTCAGGAAACATGCAATAAAATTTCAGCTGAGAGAAATAAGGAATAAAAGATTCGAGCTTTCTACTGGCCTTTCTTTTTAATTCTTTTATTCTGTTTTAAACAAAGTTGAGCTGAGAGTGGATGAAAAAAATCTTATTTCGAATAACAAGTGGTTTTTTGTCGTTGCAAAATATCTTAACGTTGGATTTTTTCAGTTTTTGCAGATTACTTTCAATTAATTTCTTCAAGTACGTTGTGGAACTATGAACTTTTCAACTGATGAAAAAAACATTTGCGAATATGATGCTTAGAGATACAAAAAAAGTTTAACATGAAATTGGAACGTTTTTGCTTTTAAACTTTTGACATTTAACTGAAAAAGTATTGTTTTTTAACAAGTAAAATAGAATGTTTACAATGTTTAAGAATCAGGTTATGATTGTGAATTCGTTATTTGACAGTCGCTTGTTTGACAGTTTGACATATAGGTGCTGAACCAACGTAAAACTTATTTTTTCTATTTCTATATACTTTAATTATACTAAATGTCATGTCAGTTTATACTGCCGTAATCTTCAATGCTTGTACTTTTCAAAAGTAATAAAATTGTGTGTCAAAATCGAACTCTCCAAAATAAATTAATGTCAATCGAACATCATACGTATCATGCGAAGAAGTTCCAGCCGTTATGACGTAAGCACGAAATAATCATTAGATTTTCCGATATTCTATAAAGTAGGTAGACCTAAAAATAAAATGTAATTCTGTTTACTTGACGGGAGTTGAATTGATGATTTATGTTTTTGAGTGTTGGAGGAAAAATGCATTACGTATTTTTATAACCTAATAATTCAGTTTTTCATGCATCCGTGCGTCAGATAAATTTTGAAACGTCGGAATCGAGCGGCGACGAAACATACATATCCACCGGAAGGAATGAAAAAAATTGCAAGTAATTAAATTTCGAATTGATGAATACTAGGAAGCCACGTAGAAATTGAATTCCCAATTGAAAGTTTATCTCCGAAAAAGTACGAAAAAATTGAATTAACGAACTTTATTTATAGGACACCAAACACCTCAGTGGTAAAACATACAAATGGTCATCCCAATAGTTTTCAGTCCAAATTAAGTATCTTCAATCCATCTCCTGACCCTCGCCATATAAAATTACGTACGTAAGTGTGTCAAGCTGAACATCGTCAATTTGTTTTCATTTATTTTCATACCCACTTAACATTATTCAAAAAACCACGACATTTTATTACAACATTTTCTTACCATTTGTTTCAATTTTCTTCACATTTGTAGCGTATCAGCCAATTTTCGTGCCCGAAAATTTTATCACCGTCCAAACCGAAGGTTTCGAAAAAAGAGCGAGGTAAAAATCAAATTAAAATCTGATAGAAAATAATTTAAAATCAATAAGTGATTACAGTTATCGAATTTCTAAATTGCCCGACATATTTTAGCACCAGCTAATTTTTGCAGAAACCAAATACTCGTGCGGCAGCAAGTCCAGCGGAAAGTCCAACTCGAAACTTTGGTAATTATGAGACTTACTATAGGTTAGACGTATTTAGACATACTCATGTTCCCAACTAATGTTACCAAATTCGGGACGATGAAGTTTTCAAATGTGCTCAATGGTGACAGAATTAGATACAAAATGACTTTTCATGTAGCAATTAGAATTTCAAGTTTAGAGACGTATGACAGTCTCTGAATTAGGATCGATAAACTCATCACCACTCGCCTGATCTTTGGTTCAAATTTTGGATCAATTCGAGTTTATTTCCATTAAGTTTATTCCCATTAATAATTCAAAATGTTCGTGAAATAAACTTTTGTATGACGAATCTTTTCGAGCGTAAAACAAAACCGCGTATTTGAGAACGCTATAAAATCACAACGACAAAGTAGGACAACCGTATCAACTCAAAATACAAAGGTTGGTCAGACATAAAGAATCGATTTGTTCTATACTTTATAAAACAATAGCGTCTCTCAAGTCAAGTCCCATGTGAATCTTAACTGTTCACTGACCTTGAATAAATCAAGATTAATTCTGCAAAAAAGCTCTATCGAATCCATCGACTAATGTAAATTCCCTACTGTCCATCAAAAATTTTCACGTCAAACAAGATTAGTTAACAGCTTTATAGACTAGTTGAGACAACTCTGAAAGTAAACACATAAAATTAATTGGTTTAGAAAATTAGTTTCTAAAATGACTTAACACACAACTGCAAAAATGGTGATAAACAAAAGGCTAGAGAGGCGTCAAATATGAACATATTTTACGAAAGCCAGGTGATTCAAGTGGCTCTGCGAGTTGATAGCGAAATCGATCGCTAAGCCACGCCAAGAGGCCCTCGGGAGATCTCGACCAAAACCTGAGGAAGATCTCGTCAAGACATACGAGGATTTGACAAAACAAACAGATAAAGAAAGACATTGGCGAATGGAAAAGTTGGTCGTTGCCACTGGAATTTCCTCTCAACAATGTCCTTGGCTTCTCAAACATTTGTAGAATTCTTCACCTAAAGTGGTCTATTTGAAATACAATAATTGAAAAATAGATCTCAACGTTTATCTTAGAGTCAATTTGTTGAATAATCAAACAGAAGTTGAATTGACTTTTGAATTCTTATTTTTCAAAAAATTATTCATCTGGATTTCAAAATTACACTAACAACTAAATCATTTCAACCTACTAAACAAGAACCTTGGAACCGCAGTCCTGAAAGCGGCTCTGAGATGCAGCATATGAAAATGCTATCAAAAGACTTGGGTTGCGACGATAGTCCAACTTTTCAGGACGATGAGAGAAGAACTTTTCCATTTCAAGCAACTCCAAGTGGAAATCTAAAAGTTATTCCAAACCAGGTAATTCAATGACATTCTCTTAAAAATCATTGTCCGTATTCAAATGATGACATCAAAATAAGGGAATAATTTTTCTGCTGCATAATCAAATAACACGAAAAAAGGCAAATACAATATTGAATTGATCGACTGTATACGTCAAGTATCAATTAGTCAAATTGAGAGTTCCGCGCTTCAGTGTGTTTCCAATATTCCAATCGAACTAATGAAAATGCGAGTTTCAACAGTACAAGCGATGCATTTCACTTCATATTTTCTTTTCCATGTTGATATAATAGCTTCTTAAAACTGAAAAATGAATATTAAAAATCAATTCCGGTTCAAACATTTTGTTTGTTCTAATTAACGTCATCGCGGGAGTTTAAAGCAATCAATGTACTTTACGAAATATAATTAAACTATCAAGCAAGTTGTCTTATCTTAATTAAAGTATTGAAACTTGGTTCATAAATTATTGTAAGGTTGTCTATGAGTCAAAGAAGGTTAGCGTTTTGGTTGCTGATCCGAGGCACACCAAAGTTAACGTACAAGCACAACTTAGTCGTCCGGATGTTGACATCAATCCTCTGGATCATCATTCTCGAATTAAGCAAAGTCCTATTGATTTACCACCAGGCATAACGCCATCCACTATCAATCACCTACAGGTATAGCGCAAATTAACTAACCCTACGTTAAAGCTAATCACCATCAGACATCTCGGATAACTGTTTTGTCCCGTGTATTTCAGGCGCGAAAGAAACTGCCCCAGGTCGAAGGTGAGTATCGACCTCGAACTCAACCTCATCCTGTAAACCACCATTTCAATTATAAAGACGAATCCAGTCCAGGTATTTCTAAGACTCGACAGATTGACGATGTTCCACTATCTTCGTAAGATTCATTTTAATTTTCCTAGTCCCTCCAAGAGCAGAGCTTTTGTTTGATTTCCCATTTATTTAAATTTTTTTTCAGACTCGGATTCTCGGTTGATCAACCAATCGATTGGGAAAATGTGGTTCTGCCAGAAAAAACAGACCTGTATCAGGAACTCGAAAGACGGATAACTAATTATAGGTTCAAACTTTTGCTGATACTCTCCAGCTGTTATTGATTCTCGTTTTTGCATTATTCGCCAGTGGCATACTTTTCTTCATTATTTACTTTTTTTTGCTCTCGTTGTGCAATTTATAATGTTGAGTTTTTCATTATTCCATTGTATCTTGATGTTTTTTGCTTTGTTATAGAAATGCTGATTGCATAATACGTTTGGGTCAGGACGAATTTCACTGCCACCTCCTTGTACTTCAATGTTACAGTTCCTTCTTTGACGACAAGATTATCCAGGAAGTTGATCTTGGAGAGGTAAATTGATGAGAATAAAGATATAAATTCGAGCTGATCCTTGAAAAGCTTAAAAGTTATGTTGAGAGTTCGTTTGAGCAGAATGTTATCCTTTGTCAGCATTATCAATGTCGATGGCTCAAAGCCAAGTGACCTTGATCTTACATACCCTTTCACTTCCTCTCAATTCCCAAGGAGACATTTTAGGAAAGAGTGTCCTATTTTTATTTATCAAAATTATACGAGCAGTATCAATTTATTGATATCGAATAGTCATACTCTTAGAAAATAACACTCATCGATTATAATTAACTTTGAGTTCAAATTGTTTAGTTCGGCACATTATTGATACTTAAATTGTATGTATTTTTCTTTTTATTTGAATTGAATGTCGCCGCCAGTCATATTTAACCAATCGATATTCACTAATTTAATACAAAGGGGTTTATTTCGGAACTATACCAGATTCTAAACCAACTAAATAAATGAAAAAAACGAACTTGGACGTTTTTTAGTCGTCTCAGTTACTCTGAAGGTTGAATATTTATAGCTTCTGTTTGTCGATACGTTACTTTTTTGGGCAAAACCCTCCACTCTTCAATCAACTTGAAATTCACTGAATAAAGACACTGGCGCAGTTGTAACTTGTAAACTCGTCCAAAAAATTGTTTTTACTTTTTAATTCCTTGCTTGGTCGAGTTTCTTAGTTATTCACTTTGCTCAAACGTGAGACTGTCCAAATATAGAAGGGCGACTTCCGACCCCTGACACTCTCCCCTAGCCTATAATTCGTAGTTGGAATGAGTTTCTTACATAACATGTTGCATTATTCTTGGGCTTAACGATTGCCAAGGGCTTGCTAACTGCAAAGTTTACAAGTTCCATTTAACGTACAAAGTTGACTGGAATCAAAATACCCTTGTTTGACTTAAATTCAGAACTACTTGAAAGCAGGTCAACTGAAATGAACAGGAGTATTTAGCCGGCCTGTCATATATAAGTGAGATTAAAACGCCAAGCCTCGGTTTCTTTGTTTGTCTGTTTCTGTTTGTCGGTTTGTTTGTTTGCTTTGCTTGATATTTTGTTATTACATTTTTTTGACGTGCAATTCATATTTTTACGATGCGAAGAATAAGAAACTGTTGTCGTATTGACAAACGTGCAATTTGTGTTATGCAATCTAGACGAATGTGACGTCTAAGGCCTTCTCTATCATCTATGATTGGATGATCAGTCCAGGCAGCGAGAGCTGTCATCTGCTGCGAAGGGACAATATACTAGAAGTCTTCACAGCTGCTCAAGTCCTAGGAATCAAAGGTAATGATCAAGTTATTTATGTATCTGAAAGAAATGTTTATATCTATTTTTACATCTTTGGCAAGTTTTATCGGGTCGACTGATAATCAGACTTGTTTACTGTGCATTTTTCCAATCTAATCCGAAAAGTCAAAACAATCTGTGAAAGTTGAAAGACCACTTACAAGATTGTACAAACAACAATGTTTCATCTCGAGTTTGTCATACTTTCATGCATATCAATGATGATAAAAGGCAAAACTGTCGCTCAACGCGGAACTTGCAATAAAGTTGCGCACCAAGTTTCGACCTTGATGGAAAAGAAACTGTGCCAATTGTTGTTCGCCGGCAGTGGCAGCGTCTTTTCGTTTTATTTATCACGACGAAAATCTTGGCGCGCGACGTTCAATTCGCGAAACTTTGCTTACAATCCCCGGGAGTTCGAATCGCCGTCCTGACAGATAGACCATTAAATTTCAAGTTATTGAATTGCATTAAAATTGCATGTGAACAGAACTCGAGGAACAATGTTGGGCCTTTATCGACAACGACGAACTTTTCTCCGAAGATACGGCTTTCTTATTGTACCTTGAAGCACGAAAGATTGGAAATACTGCCGTTATGGAACTGATGGTACCGAGGATCATGAAATTCTTTTTATTACTCGTGGGGACTAAGGACTTCTTTGATTTGTCAGTCGAAGAATTGTGTCTTTTGTTGAAATCCAATTATATCTGCGTCAATAGGTGAGACTTATATGAAATTTAAGCTCAACTTCTCTAATTATTAAATTTGAGAACAAATTTTACTTTGACCTCCTTTCCTGCTCAATTTTTTTTCTTCCTTTTTCTCTCTTCCAACTTGCATTGCCTGTTACAAACATCTTATCGGGCTCATAAAACTGGAATAACGACGTTTCTCAAAAGTTTTTTACTTAACAAGTAATCGTAACTGTACTTGAGCCATTCTTCGATGTAACGACTCATTAATGTGTTTTTTTATCGCAGCGAGATGGAAGTTCTAATGTCGGCAGTTAGATGGCTTATGTACGACTGGGAAGACAGGAAAAAATACATGCTCGAAGTTCTGAGATGTGTGAGATTCGGCTTGATAGCACCCTGGCAGTTGGTCGATATCAAGAGGAACCCGGAGAATCCCGAATTTATAGAGCTTATGTCGTATCCCGAAGTGCAAAAGATGGTGGACGATGGTCTGGGGTAAATTACTTTTCCGCTTAACTTCGTCGCCTTTTCTTTTTAAGCTGAAAAATCAATTTCACAATTCAACGAGCACTCATTTATTTTGCTTACAATTTTCATATAGATACGTCATAATCAAGTACTGGTACAGCACGCAAACCGAAGGTTATCATCACTGGATTGAGCAGTTGGGATTAACGGAACCGAACAACCGACACTGGGCCGGCGAGGATAAGGTCGCCTATCAAATCTGATTTATTTTATAAACCAACTTTGATAACAGTCGATTATATCTTGCTTGGGGATGAAACTTTTTTTTTTAGAATTATGTTACGTATCGTGAATTTTTGGCCTATCTTGAAGAGTATCGAGAGACCACTATAAGTAAATTAAAGGAACGAAAATCGAGGGTGAAGCCTGATCCCCCGAGCACACCGCCCAAGGATCGAGCTCCTACGACATCTAACAAACCTCAACCCAACTACCAGCAACAGTTTGGCAATATTGATTCCAGTTCTTTCGGTAAAGATCAACTTTTCAATTAAACAACTCGCTTTTTAATCAACCCTATACATATTCATATTTCAATATGCTATTCTTTTCTTTAATCTACTATTTACTTTTTTCCTTGTAAATGGCTTGCTCTGTTTCCTTAGTTTTATATTTGGTTGAAAAAAAAATGAAACCTATCAATTGCATAGGAATAAATATGTATTTTCTTTTAATGGAATTCAATTAAAAAAAGTCGATATGCAACTTGGTAATTAATTTTGTCTCTTGACATTTGAAGAACAAGGTGACTTGATGATGACTAATTGCCAAGGATCAAAAAGTAGTCTAAACGGAATTTCGCATCAGTCACTCAATCCTCCACCTGCCATGTTCTCGCCAGAAATATTGAAGCACTATTTGAGTAGTCTCGACAGAAACCGAGGGGTGAGTAACCCACCCATTGACACAGAATGCGACACCAATTCAAAACCATCCCGACTGAGAAATTGAACGAAATTTACTTCCTTTTTCTCTATACATAAAAAATGTACTTTGATAGCCATTTATCACGTAATTGTATTTTGTACACTTTTTTTCGTATAAAGCTAAATTAAAAGCACCTAAAAACTTGACCAATGACTTGTTTTTGGTTTCGTAAACAAATAAAAAATACCAACTTCAAACGTTTAATAACAATTTTTTTGTAAAAATAAGTGCCCAAGAAGGGCGTTAGAAGTGAGAATGCACTTTGCTATACGACATTCGGTAAGTCAATATCTTTTTTGATTTGGCTCGAGTCCAAGTCAAGGCGCTATTAAACATCTCTATTTTTCAGGAGTAAAATTAAAATTTCGTGCACAAAAAAATCTCACACTGATATCTTGGGGTAAGCGGCGTGTCTGTAAGTGATCCAATTACTTAGGCTTTTCTAAGGTCAGAGTTTATGTTGCTATGGGCATGCACTCGTGTAATTTAACAATTCTCTCTGCCTACGATTATGAAGTTTACAGGCTTCGATGCACTTACAGCATAAGCTCTTACCTTGAGATTACGTTACACATTTGTAACATAAGAGAATTTCAAAAGTCAATAATAATGATTTGAAAAAAAAAAAACAATTAAAAATTGTATGCATTAGCATTGAAAATAGGTCGAAAGTAGTGCCTCCAAATGCATTTGAATTTGACGTTAAACATATATTTATGACTTTTACGATTGCTTTCTTTAGGTCAATCGCGATGCTGGTGAAAGAACTGGCAAGTCAGCTATTTTCGATAACAGAATGAGCGGCGGAGGAGAATCTCCACATAAAGCGCTCGTTGCAAATCAAGCTGAGAGAAGTGCAACAAAAATGGGTCATCGTCATGAACATATCGAAGTGAGTTTACAGATGAACAAAATCAAAAACCAAACGAAAACTTGTTTGTATACTTAATTTCAGTTCTTTTTCGTTCGCAATTTCGTTAGAATGACGATATCAAGCAAGAGATTTGCCAAGGACACTGCAACGCTGCAGCACCTCGCAAGAAGCAGCAAAAAATTATGCGAAAGCGATGCGAGGATCACATTGATTCCGCGAAATCGGAAGACGAGGCGGCTACATTCATACAAGCTTTTTACCGTGGCTACAAAGTCAGACGAAAGTATTATGAGGTTGGTATACAAATTTTAGTGAGAGTCTAAAAAGGAAAAAAATTTTCCCGTCATTGTTAAAAAGAGTGCATTTTCTTTAAAGTGCTGTTTTTTTGTGTTTGCTCATTTTGTCCTTTTTTATTCTTAGATCAAAAGAACATCGTCCGAGGAAAAGCGAAACACACAAAAAGTCGCTGAGCTTCTCAGCATACCCAACGCAGTGAATACTGATGACAGCAAAAAAGGCGCGAGCAGAGAAAATCATATGAGTCCGGATGATACATTGCAAGAGAATGGGAACGATGGTAGAAATGTAATAGACTTTTTGCCACGAGCAAATAATTTTCAATTTGACGACAACTAGTCGGGGAGGCTTTGAGAACGAATTTAAAATGATGACAGATCGGCGTTGAAATTTTCGCTTGTTTATCGAGCGTTTAAAAAAGTTGGAACTTTTTCAGATCAGTGGGAATGTTGATAGAAATGAAGAGCTGTTAGAGAAAAGCTACGAGAACAACGAAATTGAGACGATAAAATATCCATCCTTTGACAATCATGATATATCGACGTCTGTGTCTCCGTCGGAGGTAACCGACAACGATGATCAACAGTTCGCGAAAATTGAAGAGAAATCAGTCGGCAATTTTCGCGCGCATGACATATTGTATCAAAATCCCATGTATAAAAATATCGCGGGTAAATGCGGCCACGAGTCGTTCAGTCAGCATTCGAGAAAATCGAAAAGTTTTATGACCCGATATCAGCCATCAAGGAAGAAGTAAATCAGCCCGGTGGCAAACAATTGATCAATTATATCGTTTAATAGATTTAAGTTTCAGGTGTCAATGATTTATTCCGTTTTAGAATTTCAAAACTCGAGACCATCTTTCAAGTGAGCGAAAGTGCCTACTTTGCAGAAGCATCGTTGTATTACACCGATAAAGAAGCTCTTCTTCTGTTCGGGGGAATCGATCCCTTCGCAAATTATGGCAGCACTGGTAACACCGGCAAGGATATCTATCGATATGTTCCTGATAATAATGTGTGGGAATTCGTTGGTGAAATACCCGAGCCCCGGCATCACCATTCTGTTGCCTATTTGAAAGGACGTGTCTACGTAGCCGGTAAACTAGCACAATTGTCATTTAAATCAACAAACCTTTTCCCAACTAATAATTTATTGCAATTTAGAAACTTTCAACGATTAAAACTAAGTCGTAACTAAACTATTACCAATTAGTCAGTGAAGAAAGTTTTCAGAACAAAAATAACTCTTAAAGTAAAATTCAAAATCATTATAATGCTATAATGAAAATCTTAACTTAAAATCAACAAGTCTTCGAAATAAAAAAAAAAATTCAAGCAGTTTGTTAAAATTAGAAGTTTTTCGTTTGAGTCAGTCAAATTTGCTTAATTTGAATTATTGAATTTTAAGAATTGAATTATGTCGGAGCAAACGGTGATCTCGACTACTGATTTTCGCTGTTGTGGCAGATCTCAAGAATATTGAATATTGGAAAGTCATCAAAAATTAAATTGCAAAGACAATAGAATTAGAAAATTTAAATTCTTAGTCGTCGACTTTTTCGAACAGATGCACTATTAGAATATGAACTGCTAGGTCTTTAAGTATGTTAAGCAAAATTCCAGCCACTAGGTCGGTGAGAATGAAAAATTCATTATCTCTAGTTGTGCACTGACAGAGATTGATAAAACGTTGGTGTTGCACCAAAAAGGTTTCCAGTAACACGCATTATGCATCCATTCCTCCATTTCATAGACGTTGATTGATACAAGTTCGCCAGCCCAGACGTTTCGTGTAACAACGCGCTTTTCAATTTATTATTTTCTCTCTCTTTTATACATTCGTTTCTTTTTTATTGTTCACATTTGTATGAATTTTGGCGCTGCTTTATGTTGAACGTTATCGTATGCATCGAGTGCTCGAGAAAATACATTTGCATATTATTGAAAGAAATACCGTGAAAAGGAATTTCACGTTTTTTCTCGACTCGTTGGAATTTTTAGGCGGTGCGGATCCCAGTATTACCGATATTCAACGAAAAGGTCACGCAGTTGCGACTGTTTGGAGTTTTGATCCCACGTCCAGGACTTGGTATAAGGAGCCAAGTATGTGCATGTCTAGAAGAAATTTCGGCTTGGTTGTCAGTCATGGAAAACTTTTTGCTTTTGGAGGTCAGGATGAAAATGGAACGTATGTACAAAAAAACTAAAACCAACTTTTTAAATTTAATATTTTCAGTCTTTCACTAAATTATCCATTTGGCTTTAAAATTATTGATCGAAAAAAACTTGTACATTCAGTTGTAATTTTACTTTCATGACTATTTTTCTGTTCTGTCTTATTTTTAGGATATTGAAATCTGCAGAAACGTACGATCCGAACGAAGGTACCTGGAAAGAAATACACCCTATGAGTGTGCCTCGAATGGGGCTCGCTGTTGCAAAGTATGGAAATTCAATTTTGATCGCTGGTGGAATAAAAAGTTTCAAGAAAGAGTCCCTCCTAAAAGATGTCGAGTGTTACGACCCCGTTAGAAATGTGTAGGTCTAATTAATGATAAACTCTTGTAATAAATTGAAAATTTTAAATTATAAAAAATTTCAATTGTATTTGAAATCGTTTTAGGTGGTCTAAGTATCCACCTCTTTCTGAAGCAAGAGCACACGCTTCAATGTTCGTTGCATTAAATGATTTATACATTGTCGGTGGAGCTGGGAAAATGCGTAATGATACACACAGCTTGTCTAGTATTGATATTTGGGATTCGAACACTCGAACGTGGAAATACGAAACTGAAATGGCCATTCCGAGATATGGACACTCAACTGGATCAATAGGTAAAACTTTACAATCGGTGCACTTTCATCTTCGTGAAATATTGTTTGAAAGTGAATTATTTATTTTCTACATCACTGATCAGCAGATGGCACTCGAACATAAAAGCTGATGTTTAGAATCAAACTTAAATGAAAGTGCGAAAACAAATTGAATTACAATTTACTTTTTCGTTTCAGGAGATTGCTTGGTTATAATCGGTGGTGTCACTACTAATATAATGGAAACACTGAGCTCTGTGGAATGTTACTCGTGTAAACGAAAAAAATGGATCAAAAATATTTGTCCCTTGCCCTATTCTATAGCTTCGCACAGCGCGGTATCGTTGCCGCCCATAAAATTACTATAAAAAAAATCTCGTAAGAATAGTCAAACATTCAACACACTTTTAGATATAAAACCAGTAACTGAAATTTCAGATTCTGTGAATCTGATCATATTTCTTTTGTAGAATTGCAACCTACTGAGATTAATTGTAAGAATACAAAATATAACAACTAACCAGATTAAATGTACAAAATTTATTGACTTTATAATATCTTACATTTGGAGAATTCCTTACAGTAGTCTTAATCTTAGATAGCGTCGCAAAATTAATCCAATCCTCGTTTTTCCTTTACAGCTTCCTGAAAAATTAGTTCAAATTGTTATCATACACATTTATAATGTAAACAATCATTAAAAAAAGGTTTCTTGCCTTGAATCGTTCTTCAAATAGGGATAATTCAGCAATAAGATCGGTTATAGCGTGCATAAAAGCATCGTCCGGAGTATAGTCAGATGTAGTTTGTATCCTGATGACAAATTTGTGCTCCAAAGGGTGAGGGACTTTGTATCCGGCAAATAACACTTTTGGATCTTTCAATAACTGGCTGCAACAAACCATTTCATCATTTATCTAACAAGACCATTTCCATAAACAACATATCAATAACAACAAGTTGAAGGAAAGTGCTAACTTGCGAATCATGTTTCCAAGTGTGTGATCTTCCTTGTTTATAGTAAATATAGCAGCGTTTGTCACTTTTGTGTCCTGCTCTTTAATAATCCTAAAATTATAAACATTTTTTCTATAACTGAAATGTTTCTTGAATGAACAACAAATATTGAGGTTAAGTTTTGTTTACTTACTTTTTCTCCCCCTCATACAGAAGGAAAGATTCGAACTTCGGCGGAGCATTCATTTTCGATCAGAGAAGAATTTACAACTCTTAAGTCAATAAAAAAATCACTTTGTAATAAATAATTTCTTAAAAATATTTCTGTGCACCAAAATATAGGTTTGTTTTGAATCGGCAAACTTAAACACTGGAACCAGTACGCCATCTAACTTCACCATTCTTAAATTCTAATACTCAGTCGGTAAATAGGATTAGAGCGCGTGAAATTTAAAATATGTAATGATCTTATCAATGATTATTTACAAAATTGTATAAAAAGGATTGAATGAATCAATACTATCTTTTCTAATAAAATTTTAATTTAAAACACATATTTTACACGAATCATCGCTTTTATCCTACAATTAAATTACGATCAACTTTTACTTCTACTTTGTTTCGTTTTCACATTCTCTGATGCACTTTTCTTTTTCTTCCGTTTGTTCGTGTGAGGAATATTGTTGTTAATTTTAGCACAAAAAACGATCGTTTGAGCCCAACCAGCCAAGGGTCCCCAAAGTTCTTGAAAAAATTGACTGATTTCCTGATGGATTTTCGGAGTCACAGTTTTCTGCGACTTCATATGCGGCATATAAATTGCCGCTGCAACTTGAAAAATGTGTGTGTCTACAGGGATGGCATCCAAATGACCCAGGGACATCAAACAGATGCAGTCAGCTACTTTTGGCCCAATCCCACTGAGAGTCATCAATTGTTCCTTGGCGTTCTTGTAAGAAGACTTACTCTTGTGAAGGCTCATTAACCATTCTCTGCCACCCAATGATTCTAAACTCTTTGCACTTTGTGCAATATACTTGGCTCGATAACCAAATCCTTCCTTTCGCAATGTGGATTCTACGGTTGATTTTGTCAGCTCTGAGATCGTAGGAAAATCAAAATATTCCTTTGAATCAACTTCGCCTATTTTCCGTCCGAAAAAGCGACTGAGTTTTTCTACCATTCCACTTATTCTGAAATGAAGAGATCAAATAAAATATCTAAATTGATTTCAGATTAATTTATAATGTAACAAAGGATGTTTCATTTAAACCTTGTAATATTGTTATTTGAACTGCAAATGAACGAAAACAGATTCTCAACTATATCCTGGTCCAGCATACGAACTCCGAGAGTTGTATCGTGTATCTGTGCAAAATGAGCGTCAACTTTTGACCATTCCTGCACTTGCTCTGTCAGACTGACTTCAAGACGAAAATAATCGTGTAAGATTGAAGCAAAATCCTGTTGTTCATCCAATGTTGCGTTAACTGTGTAATTGATATGGTTCTCGCTTTGAGATAGAGTCCAGACAGAGCCTGAGAAAACACCTCTATAACTCTCATCAGCTAGAGGTAACCATCTAAAATATGATTCAATGATCAAAATCAGTCATATTATTTGATTGCATATTTTATACTTGTAAAAAACATGCGTTTTTACCTGAAACTTTGTCCTCCCATTAACGTTATCCCCAGATCTAGCTCAGCCCGTGGACAAGTTATTTTTCCAGATATCATTTTGCTCACGATTTTATACGAAAGGCACTTGAAAATGTGCATTAAAATCAATTAATTTTAAATTTTGCACAAGCAATTTATGTTTTTAATCAATTTGTTGGTCACTCGTTATTGCATCAATAAATATAACATTGAAGAACCAGAAAATTGATTGATACATTTTAATTGTTATCATTCCTCGTATGCACTTTGCAAAATAATGGCACATCAAGAAACACCTGATGAGAAGCACTCATGCTTTTCTGCAACATAAACAAAGAAGTAAGGTTATGATGAATACTATTGTGATCGAAGTAGCATTTTAGTAGTAAATGTACTTTTTCGTTATTTTTCCTAAGTAAGGGAAACAAACTTTTATTTTTTGTTAACTGATGTTATTTATTTTTTAATATAATTATTTAACACTCGATCGATAAAATTGTGTATTCTATTTTTTCGAATACCTTGTGGTAGGTGTCTCTACTGTGCAATGTTTACAAGCATTTACAAGCAACTTGTCAGAAAACTATAACCTCGTGCTTTTATTATTTTTTTAATTAAAAACAATATATTAAGTTGTTAAATAAGTAATGAAATAAGTCAGTTAATTTTTAAAACTTAGTTAAAATGAGTGAAGGCGACGATGTGTTTATCCTTATCAAAATGTTTTTATGTTTCACACCGTTGAAAAAAATAAAAGTAAAAAACGTTTTACTTTATATCTTTAAAACATATTTTTTTCAAGCAATACAGAATGAATTACAATTTTATATCTTTATTATTTCAGACTTTCTTACGAAACGAGAATATTATACTCGATCTGGATACTCAGGAAAAAATTTTGAAACGCACTGTTCGAAATGAGCTGATGAAGAGATATCCTTTGAAAATGTCTTACCAGAAAGCATTTTTAAAGTGTGTCATTCAAGAAGTAAGTTGTTTTTATTTAACATTTTATTGATTAATTTTTAATCGTTAATTGTGTTATTTAAATTTTAAAATAAAATTATTTTTTTTAATTCTTCGACTTGTGTTTAGTTAGAGGCGAGAAATGAAGACATCTTAGATGACCTTTACAAGGATTATTGCAGCATGATATCATCTCAAGATGAGTCCATCGAGACACATTATTGTCATTTTATTCTGGGCGATGACAGCGATGCGAACTGTATTACAATTCAAGAAAGCATTAAAGTAATATCAGAGGGAACAACAGGATTGTGCAGTTGGCAGGTAAGAAATGATGTCTTTCACAAATACATTATACCTCAAACTATGACACAACTTCTTGATACTTACAAGATTGAATGATAAATCTATTTGAAATTTTATTTCACTCTGACATTGAAATGTGTAATTTTAAATTAATATTAATTAACATTTGAACAAAACTATCTCTAGATAGTTAGCAACTGTTTCGAATTAAATTGGAATTAAAACAACGTAAAAGATTAATCTAATTGTCCGTAATGCAGGCCGCTTCAGTTTTATCAGAATGGTGCGCTGAAAACAAAACAAAGTTAGACGGAAAAGTTATTTTAGAACTTGGATCAGGAGTTGGTTTACTAGGTCTCTCCGTAATCCGAACGTGTTCACCAAAACAATACATTTTTACTGATGGACATGTAAAAGTACTTTCTATGCTATGTAGAAATGTCATAACAAATTTAACTTCCGACTTGAACATGGAGGATGTTGAAGTGAATGACAAACTGAATTTGCGTTTGACGCACAACAAAACCGAGGTGATGATAAAATATCTGTTATGGGAAGATATAGAGAGGTGGATTCGTGAAACGGATATCAAACCTGACATCATCTTAGCCGCAGACATTCTTTTTGACAGCAGTGTTTTTGCACCGTTGGTCTGTGGATTGAAAGAGATTCTTTCTCTGCATCAAATTCAAGGTTACATCGCGGCGACTGTTCGCAACGAATCAACAATCGACGCATTTTTCAATCAATTAGGTAAAATGTTAATACGATACGTAGGTTTTAAGTGACTGTGATTCATCAAGGACATTTTTCTGAGAATAGTTAAACACTCATTCGTTTCTGAACAAATTGTTATTTTATTCTTACTATTTTTTTAGATGAATACAACATTTCTTATCAAGATGAAGACGCTCCAAGGCAGAAGATTTTTGTACATAAAGAAGACACAACGGTCCGAGTAATAAAAATATCTTAGTATAATGCAGATCTTTCTTAAACCTATTTAGCTTACATTTAATAATGTTTTTATTTTTGTATCGTTACAGTATACACAGATGTACTGCTAATATATAAATATATTTTTTAATAATAATGAGATTCATTTTTGACGAGTACAAAATATAATTTGAAGTTCCTCTTTTTTGGATGAGACTCCAATATACTTCATGAACGGTTAATTTTACAAAAATATTACTTTAATAAGACAAAATAAATTATAAATTTAAACAAACTTCACACAGTTCTCTATTAGACGTGCACAATTTTTAAATTCGAAAATAAATCTTACATTCTAACGTAATATTGACATAAAAATATCAATATTTTACATTTGCTTTATTATGTATATAAGAAACGAAAAAAGTTTCTACGAAGCACAAGTGTTTCAGAATAAATTAATCTAAAGTCGATTACAGAACGAGAATGTACTTCCATTCACATTAATTTTAACAAAAAGACATGCAATGCACAAATTTAAGATGCACAATTCTAAGAGCAACATCGGAACAAACCGACCATGAAATTTGAAAACGAAAGATCGTAGGACCAGCCCGTTAAAAACGATAGAAATTCAAATGTCGCAAGGTAATTCGCTTACCCATTTGTTCACATGATGTTAGATGAAAAAAGAAAAACACATTTGCATCACTTTTGATATTGGTCTGTCAAACATCGCTCACAAAAGAATTGCAAGTAGAAACCTTTTTTGCATCGCGCTTAACTATAACATAAACTTAAAACCACTTTCTCTTGGTATTTCGTTTGAGCTTTGCTTCGGCTTCGTCCACATCCTTGTCAGCGTCTTTCTTCTGACATTTCTTCAATTTCCGCTCCCTCAACTTTTCCTTCAGCTTGTTCTTCTTCTTAGGCATATTTACCGTTTCGTTGTTGTTGCCAACCATTCCGCCTTTGTTTTTCGCTACACATCCAACAAATTGTGATTAATTGCAATTTGAACAAACCAATTAATTTATACATAAAAAAAACAGAAACATTGAAATTACCTGCATACAATCCCATTTGTGTGTGAATGCTACGATCCTCTTCGACTTCCCTTTTACGATCCATTTCGAGACACTCGACAATTTCATTTCTTCTCTCTACTATTTCCACCAATCTGCAAAATAAAAATGTAAAATATAGCTGTTTTCAACTGAAGAAAAAAGTAACATTCAACTTAATGATATCGCGATGTTAAGAAAATTGCGCAGCATTACGCGTACCGCTGTATTAGAGTCTCTTCTCTTTGTTTGTCGAAGTCAGTCTTCGTAGCTTCTGGTTGGCACATCAAACAGCGAATCTGGTATTCTATATCGGCATGTTCTTCCTCCAGTCGATACTGTCGACGAAGTAGCATGAGTTCAGCTTGTCTCCTGAAAAGTTCGTTCTTCTCATTGACAAGGGTAAATAATTCCATGACCAGCTCCTCTACGTCCACTCCCAAACTCGCATCTAAAATTGCACAAGATTGTTAGTAACAAAGTTATCCCATGCCGAATGTAAATAATTACCACAATAAATTAAACAAACAATTGTTATATTTCTTGTACCATTATTACACAAGTAAAAAAATTATGTCTTGTTTTGAGTTGTTAAGTTTGATTCAGTTGTTAAGTCTTTGTTATACAAATAAAGAGCAAAACGATTTGAATGAAGCAGCGCGTTATCATTAGGATTTATTGATTGACGGCAAAGTGAGACAGCTACCTTCAGTGAGAACTTGAGATTCACACTTCTCTCGGATGATTTGTTCCAATCGTACACCTTGTTTTTCCAGACCTTGTTGCTGCAACTCGATTTCATCCAACTCGAATTTCAAGTCCTTGATGGATATCACTTTTATCTGCAAATAAAAGTGTTGATTAGAGTGTTGAATTTCATTGGTAGTTGATAACTTTCATTATATGTAACCCGAGAGGATGAATGATTTGGAATGCCATTCAATCAACAATTTATCAAACTTTCATGAAAGAATAAACGTTCGGATTTCAGAGTTATACTTTCGCCTTGTTAAAAAAAGAAATAAAAAAGATTTAAACTTATTAATGAATCTTATGAATAGTTACAAATTTAAAATCACAGGCACATTCAAGTTTGTTATGAAATTTACATGTCTGCGTGTGTTCACCTTGAATGTGTCTGTACAAACATCCAATTTAATAGCTAGCTGCTTTTAAAATAAGACAGTTAATGTCGTTTTAGTTTATGGTTTCTTTTATGATAATGCGTCGTTTGCGCCAAAAGTTTTTTCAGCTACACTCTTTGTGGAATAGCAAAGGTAATTCAGACAAAAAATAACTAAACAAAAATCTGAAACAAGTTCATTTTTGAGGTAAAAAAATATGATATAAGATTTTGTAAGTAAATTATTAAGTATAAAAAATCATCTAATTTAAATTCCATTTCATTACAACTTACAATGGTGACTATTAATTATAATTAATCAATAGTAAAATCAGTGATCCGTGAAACGATTTTTCGTACGCCAAGTTAATGTTTCATTTTTAAAACCAGTGACTGATAACATAATTATGATCTTAATTATTGCGATAGCTTTTCAACAAAAATAATTTATTACAGCAGTCTGGGTATTTAACTAGAAAATTGTGTTATGAGTGAAAATATTACTTAATGATTTCAACTTGGTATTATTTATTTTATGACGTTGCCTATCTACTTTTTCACTTTCTCGAGACAAAATTTATTGATTTAGCTGATTATTATAAATCCTACTTTTCTTCGATGCGGGGTTGGACGAGGTGGAGCCGGTCCTTTTTTCCTCTTCCATTTTCCCTCGACACTTTTATCAGGAAAACTGATAGGAGGCTGCTGCTCGGACATCAAACTCTGCCTATTTCTGTTCGCCTCGTCTTTACTCAATTTCTCGTCGGTCCATGAATGCAGTTTTGATACCGGGGCCTTATCAGCGATGGCTTTAACGGAAGACTCGTCGATATCAGAAGTTGCAATTTGTTTCGCACTTTGAGGGGTACTCGCAGACACCGGCGGGGGAGGTGCAGGTTTTGTTTTCCTTGCCCGAGGCGTTGTACTTGTTGAGCCACTCTACAATTAATGTTTACAATCAATTAAATTAATTGACTTGAACTCCCCGAGCGGTTAATGCAATTATAAACATAATTGTATTCCATCTTTTTCAATTAAAATTCTTGTAACAATTATTATCAATTAAAAAGTTTTGAAAAGTTTGTTTTTTCTTTCAGCGCATTTTTTCATCTACGACGATAAATAATTTAATCTGACATTTGCTCTCATTTCTTATGGACGATAAATTTTGATTTGAATATAATGCCTATTAGAAAGAGACTTTGATTATAAATTCTGTACGATACATACGACATTCGAGTTGGAGGAATTGAACGACAAAGTTGACGGTAAAGGCTGATTAGCATTCTGCAGGCTTTTATTGGGAGTAGGTGGTTGTGGAGCTGGCTTTTTCTTGCGGTAACTTCCACCGGGTGTGGTCGACGTGGTCGCCGATCCGGAACTGGTTATGGACGTATTAGAAGCATAAATACTACTCCGATCCAACCCTAATTTCTGCGACAAGCTTGATTCCTGGGTTTGTCTGCAAAAACGTCAAGAGTAAAAAAAATTGTTCAATAATACGGTACTAGGCAATTTATCTTGCCCCCTACTCATTCTCTAACATTTAATTTGTCTAACGGTGAATTCGCCATAAATTCGAGATCAAAATTAAATAAACGAAGAAACGTACAACAGTTTAATGCGATTCGAAACGACGTTGGTTTTTAAATAAATAAAATGTGTGGAACGACTTGGTACATTTTATTTAGAACGAGGTATATACAAGGTAAATTCGAGCGCAATTGAGCGCGTAGCATATGTGTCAGTAGTTGAGAATAAAGCACAAGAACGGGATCTAAGTATATTAATATAATTAGAAAATACGTGACTCTAATAATATTATGACCATAAGGATAATAACGACTTCACCATATTAACTGTTTTATGCATGCATTACTGTAACTCGCATCGTTAAGAAATAGTCATACAAAATTGCACCGCAGAAAATAAATTCAGAGATAATGTTGTCCCGTATATCACGTACGATTATTATTAAACATAATTGGATTTTCACAAAAAAAAGTAATTATAATAAACATATCATATTATCGTCGATTTTTGACCTTTACATCCTGAACACTTCGCGTTTTCACTAAATTAAAAATGTAACTTGCACAGTATGTTTAAACAAAAATAACAACACAACTATTAAAATAATAAATAATTCTTACTTGACAGTTCTTGGTTTTGGCACAGGCTTGGTTTTATCCTTATTATCATCTTCACTTTCTGGTCCTTCGTCATCGCTCCAAAAAGGATTCAGATTAATCTTTGGCGCTTCGAGTTTCCGTTTAGTTAGCGTGTCCTGCGAGTTTCTCGCAGCAGGTTTGGGTTTTTCTGTTTCATCAAAAGGGTTCGGTTCATCGTTTTCATCTTCATCATTAAATGGGTTCAAGTCTTCCGGGTACTCTTCTAACTTATCTTCTTGTTTGACATCAGACTCCTCTTGATCCTCCAAGGAAAGTGGTTGTTGAGAAAGCCTTGACAAATCTGAGGGTTCGAGTGGACGGTTTGCCGTCGACGGCAGTTGTTGCTGGTTCGGTACTGGACCCTCGAACATCTTGAGCCTCTGTTGCACGAAAGACAAGGGTCTATCTTGCGTGTCTTTGGTATTGTCTTTATCCTCTATCTCCTTAATTTCTACGTCATGGGGGCAAATGGCAGTTGGGTGCTGATTGTCTTTTTCCTTATCATCTACGCTCGTTAAGGCACTATTTACAACGTCTTGGGGACACGAACTTTCAGACATCTTCTCCTGGTCCTCCAGTGATAACTTTTCTTTTTCTTCATCATCTTTGATCTCATCTGATTCCTCATCACTTATCTCATCTGTTAGCCCGTCTACTACGGAAACTTCTTCATCCTCATCCGGAAGCAGGTCGTCGGCCATGTAGTCCAGTCTCAGTCTCTGGGTGGCAACCTGAATCTGAGCCAGACTGGCGTTCCTACCCAGCGACGACTTTTCTTCATCGCTCAAGGGCACGTCTAGGTTCGCCGGAAAAATGGCACGGTTGTCACTCGAAGTCCCCGCAGCTTGGCTGGACTGGTAGACTTCGTCTGGACAGGTCTCGCAACAAAATTCGCCTCCTTCCGTCTCGTAGTAGTTGCCGGGTGTTAGCTGGTTGCGGCAACGGGCACAACGGAAACACGTACGGTGATACGGACTCCTGGCGATAACCAGCTTTTCCGCTAGAAACACCGGAAGTCCGCACACGGTACATGGTTCCCTCCGCATCCCCTGACGTAAAGACACCTGAAAACAGCAAAACAATTTTTTCAATAAGATTCTACTTTTTAAAAATTTTATACATTCAAGTGGGATTAGTTAAGCAAAACTAAAAAGCCATTATTGTACTGTACAAACAAGAGCTAAAGAATTTCAGGTATTAATGTATGTAGAAATCGTTGAAACTTGGAACCTCAAAATGAAAAGAAGCAACTAAACAAGTTCGGAATTAAGATGAGTTTCAGTATCGGTGGAAACTGTAATTGTTTAATGGATGTCAGTAGTCGTTGCTTTTTTTTCGAACAAACAAAAGTAATTTCGAACTCCGGTTGATAATGGAATCCCGTTGCGAAAGCAGTATCATGGTTTTGCAAGGATTTCATAACAAAGTTAGACTCGCGCGATTTTTAACTCTCATTTACACCTGTTCTGTAGCCTTCATCTCGCTGCTTTGAGTTCCAGCGAACAAAGTCACCGGTGAATCGTAATTTCACGCCGTTTCTCGGCACAATTGTTCGCGGATCTGCGAACATTTAATAAACGCTTCAGGAAAACGGTTGTAGTTCAATATTTAGTTTTCGTTATTTCCATGCGACGCTTGGAACGTTACAAACACATAATATAACTGGTCGATAATAAAAAAAGGTCAGTATTTTTAGCTGCCAATGGCCACTCGGCTTGACCGCGTGTCCTTGTTTCGGACAGGTGGCAATGAAAAATTTGCCCTGCTTTATTGCGTACTAAATCAATTGCGCACAAATGATACAGCCATTCCATAAAACGTAAATACGAGGACTCCAATCTTTAATATAAAAAGCAGTGTCAACTTGTCAAAGATTAACGATCGATTTCCGTCACAAACAAAATAAATAAACAAATTTAAACGTGAAAAATGTACTTATTGACAGCAAATTTAATGGAAAAATTTAATGGAAAAATCTTGTTACATATAATTTCAACTTAATCTGTCTTTGCTCGATTTGAATTTCTAAGTTCGAATGCCAAAACCATAGTTGTTTTTCCTCAATTAGTGTTGAATGGCAAAAAAAAGTTCAACTTCACGATGGCTTCATCAAAGTTATGATAATCTGAAGCGAAACAAGTTCAATCAAATATTGATGGAACCCTCGAATATTTGCGGATGTGGCGAGATTCGCATCAAGCGAGTTGCAGTTGAAAAAATTGGTCAAACCCGAGGCGTTCCGTGATGGCACAACTTTTGCACGCTAAATTGAACGTCGATAAGCTATCGCGGGGATGGTGCTGGGCAAAAACGGACGACGATTCGAGCCTTATCGTCACGCAGCTGAGTCCATTCGGAGTTGCTTGCCGGAAGCTATTTTTCATGCGAATTAGTCATTAGGCCGTTTCACGATAAAAAGACCGGTAGTCCCATTTTGCGACGCGCTTCCGCTTCACTCTATTATCGATGTTGAATGTCATGTTTAAACAATTCCAAAAAAACTCGTTTTTTCCAATTCTACTATTTTTCGCAGTTGAACTTTGAATTTTTTTCAATCTAATTAACCTTTTTTCTTAATTGTTCAGAAAAAAATGATTTTCTAGAATAATGAAGAGTTTTGTTGTTCCGTGTAAGAAGTTTCCAGAAATTTTAATTACCACTAAGTTTGAGATCAAGAGTTAAGAACTAAATGGAGCCTGTTTTTCTAATTCTATGGCCATCAAAGAATTTGTTTCCTTCTCGTGAACTCGTTGAAAACGCTTGAGCGCGTCAAATCGATCAACCGATCGTGGCTGTTCATTAGACGAGCTTCGTCGAGAGAAAGAGAGAGAGAGGGAGAGGTCAGTGTATTTGATTTTCACAGTCAATTGAACAGCACTTCGTTGATCCGTGACAAAAATTATGAGCGAAGCGATTTATTAACATTCGAAGATTCAATCTGTCCGGCAATGACTCCACACTATACATCAACTTCCTCCATCAATTTTCGTGCAGCACATCAATTTCACCGGTTACGGTTAAACATTGTTAGTTACATTGCTTCAATTCAAAACGGAATCATCCGCTGATCAATCGTGCGCATTCCAAAATAGAACTCAACAGCGAGGCCTGTACATACATTCGTACATACATTCTTCAAGTTGATTGCAAATATGTGCAAAGTTATTTTTTCCATTTGGTAAAATTTCTAAATTCGATCGAAGAAAAGTTTGATTGAACCAGTTTTTGCTTGTTCTGTCAAGCAAAAAATGTCGCCAAAAATGTATTTTGTACAAGCAACACGAAATAGCTCTTTCTATTCAAAGTCGTACGGTTCAGCTCCATTTACTTTACTTTGACAAGTCACGTGAAAAAACGCTCAATTTAATCGAACAATTTTCGTTGAACGATTATGACAATCTATATATATGAAATACTTGTTATTGACAATACGTTTATATCGACTTCAGACGAAACACCGGTACTGTTAATAGTCCAATAAACACAAAGGAGGCAAAATTTCAGCAAAACTGTGTCATATTATGATCGCATAAATTCACCGACTGTCGTTCCAGTAACGCCACATTAGCAACAATTAATAACAGCTCTCATTTTATCTTATCGCGTACTGAATTGACGTACGAACAATTTCGCAAGTTCGTACATTGGACCATAATCATGAATGTTTTTGATAGCGCTTAGATAAAGCCTTTTAATCGGCACTTAATTAATTTATATTCACCCAATTAACTAATTATCAACTGCAAAGAGTTATTCATTGTATTTTCTAACTTTTTTCTTTTCTAATATTAGAAAATATCCTGTGCAATATTCCCTCGTTCCAAATAACTATCTATGCAGCGTGACGCGCAATCTATTTTTGATAGAAAAATACAAATATAATAATAATAATAACAATCATAGCAAATTGCATCAGTAGGCATTAAATTTGCTCAAATGACACTTGGCAAATATCGTGGTTGAACGAAGGAGGGGGGGATGTAGTTTTATAAGTTATAAAGTAGGGTAATTTTGTTTGTTTTTTTTTCTCAAATCGTTGCTCTCGCAGCATGTAGCGGTGATGCTTTTGAATCGAAATATGCGTGCAATGAGTTAGAAATTGCTGTACGGTAACTCTGAAATGGACAAACAAAGTGGTTTCACCTCCCTCCCCCCTCCTCGTTGCTTGTTCTTACCCGTTTATAGTGCACTTGTAATTTTCTCCACGGGTCGTTAAAGAAAAAAAGTGAAGCGAAGCACACCAATCACCGATTGTCTGGACGGACTGGCGACAAATCATCGGTCACGTTGCGACTAACATATGGAAAGCTGAAATTCAGGATTCAACTAGGGGCGATTGACCGGACGCTAATTAGCCGTGCGGTGCGCACGCGTACAGCCGCGTGCTAGCTACTAGCTTATAAATAGCGCGCGACGTGCTATCGCGCTCTTCTTTCTCGTCCGAAAACCGGGACAGTTTGTGTCATTATCGGTCGGTCAATGCGCCATCTGCATTTTTCATGATTTCGTGGCCGAAACCCGACAATGTCAACAACGCAAACTTTACAAAATTTAAGTTTAAGTCTGAGTTTAAGTTTAACCCTTTTTATCCTATTACATCTCCATGAATACATATTTTTTTTTGATTTTTTAAAATTATGACTTTATTTTTCATTATATTTTAAACGTATTTAAATGTATTATAAACTTTCAGTTTTAATAAAAATTGCAAAAAAAACTTGAAAACAAGTTTTTGCTCGATTTGGCGGTTTTAGGCAATTTTTGAAACATTTACATCATTTTTTGAATTCTACAAAGTTTGTTTTTACTTTCAAAATAAAAAAACTTAAGTTAAGTGTTGGTTTAACAAACAAATTAGTTTCAAAAAATCTTTCAAATTGTGACTCGCAGTTAGACTTTACATGTTTTTGTACGCCAAATAAACCTGTTTTAAAAGAATGAATAAATAAAATGAAAATAAATTGGTGTTCGAATTATTTTAAGTGAATTCAAGTGAATTGTTTTCTTTTTAATTTTCAACTAAAAGTTTATTTGAAACGACATAGTCTAGTGTTTCGTGCTGTTTGTAAACAATTTCTAAGTCTTCAGAACATCAGCCGCTCAAACTAATAGACTTTTAGTCCGATTAAAGCAACAGGAAGACATAGCTCGAGTCATAACGATGTCGCGTAGACTAATGAGTTTTAAATCAGATATTAGCACATCAATCGTTACTGTTAAAACTGTCCCGATAAAAACAACAGAGATGATTAATTTTTTCACTCCACAGTTTTGGTTTGTTTTTAACGTTTATATTGTTTTTTTTTCTCGACAGAATGCCAAATTGCAATGTGCTGAGTGCTGAATATTCATTCATCATCTGGCTCATAATCTATTCTGACAAATTTCAAAATAACATCCATCGTTTTTTCCGCGCCGGTTTTATTATTTTTGTTCGCGAACATTTTGCAAAAATTCCAAATAGTTGTTGCACTTTGTTACGCCATTATTATAATTATGCAAAAAACACTTTGTTGGTAAGTACGAAAATTTGGAACGGAAAACTGCGCATTCAAATATTTTCGTGGCATTTTTATAAATCGCATTATACGCTGACATTTGACGGTGGATTTTTTGCGTTCAAATCGTGTTTTCCAGTCGAAAAATGCAGACGAGTCTATGAATCTCGGCGATCGCGGAGCACTCAATTCGATTTTCTTCGGCTTTTTGGTCGTACGAACCGTTTTATTATTCCGACGTGGTTGCGACGACGTGATAAGTGATAAAATTATGCGATACGTGACTGTCGGCTCTGCCTTCTCAATACGCGTCCTATTGCCCGCTTCGAATGCGACTCACAAATTCATGCCCAGTTTACAACTGCAGATGAGCCCGGAATAAAAGTTAGTTTCATTAACGAAAACTACTCTCGAAAAACTGTTCCTTGTGACTCTAAATTTTCAACCTCGCTGATTGATTTCTGTCGCCACACCTTTTTTCTACCTTTAATAAATTTCAGCCGTAAATAAATTATCCTCGTAAAAATTCATTGGCATAAGAAACTAATGTCATAGCTGGCGAAAAAAAATAGTCCTTGAAGAAGCGTCAGATGACGGAATTATATAATTTGACCCATATTTCAGGTTCGTATAGAATTATGCAAATTTGTCACACGAGCAACAGTATGTAAACATTTTCTGATTGAATAACGTCGCGAAAAAACGGGGGGTTGGTGAACGGGGGCAAATTTACAGCCAGTTGGCGTCGACGTTTATTGCCTTTGAGAATATTAAGTGTCACTTTTTGTGTTTTTATTACGAGCGATAGAGTGTACCGGAGTTGAAACTCTTGCCCCAATCGATTATCAGGATTAAAACGAAAAATGTTAACCCGACTGGTTACTTAATGATCCATTTTAACTCGACTGACTAATTTTGTGCGTTTTGCGTTTAAATGTCTGATTTCTAGCATTAGATCTAGACGATATGCAAATGAACGCAGTTGCAGGATTTGGCGAATTACGAACCACGACATGCAATTGAAAATGTTCTACCTTTTCTATCTTAGAAATTTATGCTTAATAATTACACGTGTTCGAAAGAGAAAATGAATATTTATGAGACACTTTTTTCAAAATTTTCATGATTACAGGAAACATTATTAAATCATCATTATGCCTTTTTATGACACTTTGTAATAATAGTTTATAAATATAGTCTTCAGGGTTAATTTGCAGACGAGAAAGCTGGAAATTTGTGATAGTCAAGATTATTTCGAACGATTTATATTAATTTCTGGTGTGCATATAATTAGAAAAAATACGTCGGGTGAACGTGGCATGAGCTTGAAAGTATACGAATTGCTGATGTCATATTTTGGCATTACAAAAGGCTCATGCAAAATTTATTACGGCGCTGTGATAATAATTTGCCCCGGCGAAAATTGCGGAATAAATTCTTATGATTTTATATTCAAATATCGCACTCAATTATGGTGCAACGCCCTGCCAGCGTTTGCGATCAAAATATAGTCGTTTCGCAAATTTGATACCTTTTATATTGTACTTCAAATTGAAAAGAAAGTTGTTATGCAAACAAATTGTGCTACGATTTTCTAAGTAATAGTATATTACAAAGTACAATACGTAATCAAAAAACAAACAAATTTACATTACAATTACCAAGAGCGTGTTTGGTTTTGTAGTAAATCATTTTTGGCATAAAAAAGTTTAAGGATAATAAAATTACAGAATCGTATCAACTCGGTGTTACAGATTCGGTAATCCGGAATTAAAAGTTGGCATAACTTTCAAAGTAAACTGAACTGAAAATCATGAAGTTGCAGGTGCGAACGAAACTGATACGAAGGAGTTGTTTGACGCGACAGTGGAGTCAATATAAAAAGTATGGCGAAAAAAAAAAGAATGCAAACAAGAGTACATGGGCGATGTCGGCGTTTGGACAAAGTGCAAACAAATTGCGATCAGAGTTCGTCACGTAAGCGGTCCTCGTTTTTCGTAAAGAAATCAAGCAAAGCCTACTGGCCCGGTTTTGATTCCTACTCGAGCGCGTTTGACGCACAATTTATTGCTCTGACCCGATTCGCGTCCCTCTCGATTTCTCATACACATCTTATCTATTTCACTTTCAAAAGCCGTGTTATCAATACACTTGTTGTATTTTTCCAACTTTTCCATCGACACTCCTTAAAGTTATCCATTAAGTTCATCCTTTTATCCGAACATTCAGTTCAATCGAATTCATTTATTACAATTAAAAACTAGCTCGAGTTCACATATTGAGAAAAGAAAAATTTTTCGCGAAAAAAATTCGAGTTAATCAGAGTGGAACTGAAAACGATAAAATAAATAATGATGGCAAAATTGAACGGAAAGAAAAATCCTGATGATTTTTATTGTTGGAATTAGCTGTCAGAAAGTAAATTTTGAAAAGAAATTTCTTCGAGTGAAGAGTTTTCACGCAATTAGCTTGCTCTTTACGTCAAACGCACGCTTGACTTTTCATTTCAAATGTCAATGGACGCTCACCATTGTTCTTCGACGTTACATCGTGGCGAATATGATAGTCGCGATTACGGTATAATGAGCCAATCAGGAAATTAACGTGCGCGCGTCATAAATTTCCCGAACAATCGACATTTGCGCAACGCTTCTTTATACGCGCGAATCACTTGAGAAATTGTTCGCGAATGTGTGCTGCCAGAGTCTCATTCGGAATAACTACCATTTGTAGAAAAATACTCGCCCGAGAAAGTTTAATAAGCGTTTTCTTATTACAATGCTTACTTAACCAAGTTCTATTTACCAACGAGTTTAGATCGTGATTGTATAATTCATTTTTTACCGAACAATCACTTATTTACACTCTTGTTCGCGATTCTTCCTAAACAAATATATATATTCATCTGATTAGCCCGAATGTATGAGTGTTATCGAAATTTCATCTTACAAACGGTATCAGCATTTTATTCTGGCGAATATTTTATGCATTGGCTACGCTTTTATGCGGCACGTAAAATCGTAATAAAAATATATCATCTTTATAACCGGGTGGCTCTCGAAGCAATAGCCAAAAAATCAAATGTATTCAATCGACCGTAAAGCAAAACATAAAAATAATCGATAAAAAAAGAGAGACAACACGTATCGACTTCCTGGTCACAAGTGATGGGTGCTGCAAGAATGTTTCACCGAATGGTAATTGTACGACAACATTGCACATCGTGCATTGTTCAGCGACACGAAAGCTGAAATAACATTATAAAACACGCTTTGTCGTATACGGAACGTGATAAAAAAATATTTTTCCGCTTCGAGAGACGTCAAAGAGTTTTGCACTTTGCTGTGTGGTTTCATGATTTAAAATGCGTCCAATTTCGAGTGACACTACTGTACGTGTTATAGTCGAAACATCAACGCGATGTTAAATTTTTTGTTTCCACGAATCGCCACATGTAATTCCCTTTGGAAATTACTCTGCGTAGCAATTTTACATTTTATTACTGAACCGATGGTCAAAGCGTTCAAAAAGTTTCACCAAAGATACAAATAAAAAAAAAAAAAAAAAAAACTCCATACAGAATAGTTTTTGCAGTTAAAAAAGAACAAAAATAAAATTCATAACAAAGTCGCTCCAAGCTTTCTTCCTTCGAAAAGTTACGGTTATATAATTTATGTGGTCTTGAACCGGTTTAATTTCGATTTCAATATTGAAAATAAAATTTTCCTCGACTTCTGAAAAATGAATCGAAAGTCTTAGTTTATTATTATTACAAAACATTCTAGGATAGTTTTTAGATTTTCAAGTCACCATTTTTACAACATAAGAATCGTTGAATAATTTTCAAATACTTGATCACTAGAACGACTGAATGACCAATTCAGCGCATTCAATCGAAAAATTGCACTTTTGTCTGTTTCATATGAGCTGGTACTTGAAAACAATCATCGAATTGCAAGTGTTCTCGAGCGACTATATGCACTTTGAGGAAGAGACATATCGATCGTCGCATGATCGAAGCTCTCTGCGTACAGTACCTCGACCGTTTTATGCAAGAGGACTCCTCAAGCCGAGAGGAGTACACATCGTGGTTAGCACCTCGCGAGAATACGCCGGAATTCGCATTCACGTGCGTTTTATGACGCGCATTTATATGTGCGCCGTCTCATAAACAAACATCGTGTAATTGCTGCTTCAGGATTCTGTCATTTTAGTAAATCGTGTATTCACTTGATCATACTCGTCTCTATGATAAAACGCTATTTGTATTTTCGTTTCCGCATGAAAAACCCGTATGAAAAAGTGATTCTGAAACACGACTAATCCCGTTTAATCCCTTTATTCCAATCACTCTGGCGGTTCCTTTACTTCCTCGAATCAGAGTTAAGGTTTTTTCTATTTCAAATAAAAACAGTCAATCGAATAGATTAAATTTGTTTACGACGGATTTACAAAATGGTTTGTTGTTTCTAAAGTACAATAAATTAGGACTGAGTAAAAAAAGTTAATTATAGGATCTATCGTTAAACCAAGAAAAAGCAGCGAGCAAAAAACATGCATATTGTATACTGAGAAACGAATGTGCTCTTTCGGAAAGTCAAACATAGAGCGAGACAGTGTCATTAATACGCAACGTGCAACGTCGGTTGTTAATGGAAGCATGCATTGGGTCTGAAGTTCGTGCGGCTGAGATGCGAAAATGAACGTGATTTGTAGGAAAGCACATGCAAACGAGCATCGGAGATTTGATATAAAAAACATTATCTGCGCCATGCACAATCACCATTTTTAAGCTTAACAATAACAACGAAGCAATTACCTTCTAGCAGAATATTTCAGGTTTATATTGCCCCATTAAGTCCAAGCTTTCCTCCTGGAGAACAAAAACAAACGTATGAGAGAGAGTTTACGTTTCCGTAACAAAAAGACAACGCAATGAAAAGACATTACCAAAATAAGACATAACAGTTCGAAATTTCACAAACTTGACACATTCACTGTTTGTGTCAACATTTTGATACATCGAACAAAAGCGTTCTAAAAAATGGAATAATACATTTTTATGACTAAATAATAGTTCATACGTTTTTGCTAACAAGCATCAACTTAGATAATCGAAAAATTTGCAGTTTAATTTAAAAAAAATGTTATACGATGTAACTACGTAATCGTTGGTTATTTTTTTAAGCAGAAACCTATTTTTAATATCAATTGAAAAAATGACAAAAAACGACTAATAAAAATATGAAAGAAAGACAAATTTTTTAATACTGCTGCTAAGCTTAGCTATTAATTTTTTTTTCATTCCACAATCTTAACTCCTAATCGCCACAAGACGCGGTTTTCACTTCGATAATGGAACGCGACGGACGACAGTTGATTAATAAATGTTGAACAGGCTTCCATGGAGGAGCACCACTCAAACGACGTTAATCTTCGAGCCACGTTTTGCTAAATATTTAACCTTTTTCCTCAATCAGGCGAACCTTGAAAAATGACTCAACGGGCCATTAATCACGCCTCCTAATTTCATAAATGCCGCTTGATAATATAATTGAAATTAACTTTTCTGAATTCAATTTTTGATTGATTGAACGATTGATTAACAAGTTGGAATTCATATAATAAATTTTCCCGTTTAACTAAATTATCACGTTAATGATTTTGCGACCAATCGATGCAGCTTGGTGGTCACACGTATGATTAAACTGCATTATTCGAGTCCGTGCAAAATTGCACATATCAAAATCACACCTAATTAGATTTCACCTAAACTGTGCCAGATACTGCTGTGCGCAGACTAAGAGCTGAGCCGCAATAGATTATGCGATTCGCCACCGAAAATATCACGTTTTTGCAACATTATTTACTGCTTTGAAATATCTGCGTTGTTTCTGTGCATTCTCTGGTGCAATTGTATTCGTTCGCACAGTCCAAATCATATTATACGAAAGATATCAGATAGCACCATCGACGTTAAGCGCTAATTAAACTACACGCACACAAACAAAAACCATTAAATTAACCAAAACTGTTTTGAAATCATTCTTGTGTGAATATCAACGTTTCACTCGAATTGATGAGTTGAATTTCAATGATATTGAAAATTCCGTGACTTTAATATTGCTATTTCTGATATCATTTTTGTCGTTTCAATGTTCACCTTTATTGCGTTCATCACCTTGCGAGTAAATTAGATGTATATGTCATGAGTAAAGTGTGTCCGTTAAAATCAATTAAATTTTGACAATTCTGAAGCTGCAGTTCGACGCGTGGCGTGATCAACTGCGCAGGCGCAGTAGGACACGTGGCGCCATCGAGTACGGAGCGCAGTTCGACGCGTGGCGTGATCGTCTGCGCAGGCGCAGTGGACACGTGGCGTCATCCAGTGCGTAGCTTCAGTTCGACACGTGGCGCGATCTACTGCGCAGGCGCGGTTCGACGAGTGACGTGATCGACTGCGCAGGCGCAGATTTTCTGAATTCTCTTAGGCAGAATGAAGCGAAGTTTGATGTGCGAATATGGTTTTCTTTTATTTTTTTTTTTTTTTTTTTTCGTTCAGTTTCGAACTTTTTTACTCGCTTTGTATTTTCGTTGTTTTAAAAATTATGACTACGCATTTTTTATCATAAGTTATCGTTTTTTATTTGTTGTGATTTTTGTTTTTAATTAATAAAGTTTTATAAATGTTAATTTTTGATAACAGTTGTTCGGGCTTCCATTAACATTTACGCTACAGATTGCAGTCAGTTGATTATCAACTGTCCGTCAGACACTCCAAGGGTGTATTTGGGAAGTCTAAACAATTGTCCGCGATTAACTTTTCATATTGAATTGAATTGAATTGATTTTTACAATTATTCTGTGTTTTAGACTGTAATAATTGTTTGCAAATCAAACAACGGTGAAAGTTTGCCTAACTTTTAGCTGCATAAGTATAATATTAATTTAACTTTTGATATAATACTCCTGAAATACAGGATGATCTTAGACTAGAATAAAATTAATTGTTCTAAATAGTTTGAAAATTCAGTAAAACTGATAAGAGTGGCGCAGTACTCAAATAAATGTTATTCATCTACAAAAGATGGAAGTTTATTGCATTCATCACCTAGCGAGTAAATTAGATGTATATGTCGTGAGTGAAGTGCGTCCGTTAAAATCAATTAAATTCTGACATTAAAATTTACTTCAGTGTTCAGCTTTAACTTTGTTCGTTTTGCGTTGAATTCAAACAGATATCAAAAGTTACAAAATTATACGAGACAACCCGAAACCAAGACCGGATCGTGAAATTTAACTTTGCTTTATCTGATCTCTTGAGCCTTATGAACTTTACCATAACTAACCTTAAAGGCTTAATTCCGACCAAACTTGACAACCTTTAATTAAATCCAAAATGTCTTTTTGAGTTTTAGACAGGAAATATCTGTATTACGCAGTGCATGGAAAGTGCTTAGTTAACTGACAGATAATCATGTTACTTTTTTTGATTTGCAGGTAAAGACACAAATTGGCATTCAAATTGGGACGAAAAAAATTGGACCCGATGAAGATAAATGAAATGGTATTTGGACAATAAAAAACACGCGAGGATTTGAGACGGAAATTGTGGAGAACGAAATTTTGTATATCCAATTCGAGAGACCACTATTTGAACTTGCAGCTTATCTTGCTTTGTAAACTATTATTTGAGACAGAAGATGGGATAGAATTAAATGAAACCAGACAACATCTGTAAAGTTGATGAAAGATAATCCGTGTTTGCGCTTATTTCGCTGTGTCTTTCTCTAATCTCGCTCAGATGGGATCTTTTATTTTGAAAATCCAAATCAACGTTTATTAGATTTTATTAATTCTCTGTTATTAAAGTTCCGGTAAATGTAAACTGTTGAGAAATAGGCTACATCACATTGATGAGCGGTTTTTGCGAGCAAAAGTCTGCTGTCGAATGGCCTATAGATTGATGGACTGAAAACAAAAGGGTACTCATAAAAGTTGTCGAATTGAAATTGAGATTAATTATTAATCGATGAGAAATCCGGGTTAAATGATTCGCAAATGTGCATCGAAGAGATTGAATTAGTTCCGATTGGATAGTCTGGGTGATGCTCTTTTCTTTTTTTTTGTTGTTTAGAGCCAACATAATTCTAATACATCTGGAGATGAATGTCTTAATGATCGGCCAATTTCTCCGGCTAATAAGACGAAACGGAAGATTGTGAGCCGGATGCAACATTACAGCATCGATTCGCTGTGCACAGTTGCGTATTACAAATTGAACCGAAATGGCACAGTTCGATAAAGACGCGAGTCTAGGTCGCTTATTAGCACTATCGTTCGAATTACAATGCCAGAACGGATCGGGCTCATAAAAACGAGCCATCGCTCGGGCATCGTGATTCAAACACTGCCGGCGTTGTAATAAAAATCGCGGAAGACCTAAACCGTTGCTCAAAAAATGCCACTAATTAGTAATTAGTCGACGAGTTGCGAACCGCGTTCTTGTTTCTCGCTCTTTTTTTTCTCTTCGGCTTGACTTTCTCTCGTTCTTTTCGTTCCTTCGGTTTGTTTGCTCTTCTCATGCTCTTGAAATTTTTTCCCCCCGTAAAAAATGTTTTCCGTGTCAAGTGACGACAAACCAAAAGGAATCTTGACAAAACTCGAATTTTTCGCGCATTCACACCGGGTGATTACAATATTTAATTTGTCGTTCATGGAGACGAAGAAAAAAACAGCTCTCGATTCTTTTTCAATTATTTATATCGCGATATTGCTACCAATCCATGTCGAGAGTGAAATGAAATCACACCGAAATGAGCGATTTTTTTCATTCGTGTCGGGCTTTTTCATTTAAATATAAATCAGTCAATCTTGTTGAACAATTTCGGTTGAGTTGAAAAGAGGGTTTTTTAATATGACATCTTTCGACCACTGTTATTAAAATGGTAATTTTAACAAAGAATCAAATGGAAAATATATTTCTGTAAACAATCCACAAACTATATAAATGATAAATACAGAGCAGAAAAAAAGTAATAATAGAAAAAAGAAGATAATCTCCGACGCTGACACACAAGCAATTTGAAGATGTAAAATGAAATGATAAGAATGTATGATAGAAATTTGACGGTACAAAAAAGATGACTTGTGCCAGTAATTGATTTTGCGGGCTCGTCAAACCACGATTAAACCGTCACGGGAGAAAGGTTTTCAATGACTTCATGATTTCTTGTACTTGCCAATGGAACGAAAAATTGAATTCGATGTTCGCGCGCTATACCAAGTGGAACTTTCGTTATTGTGTAGCTCGGTTTTTTTTTATTAACAGCGATTATGTCGCGAATGTGTCAGCCAAATAAGAAATAAAAGTTGGGCTGAAATATGAGGAATGCTGTCGTAAGCGGTACAGTTAGAGCGACTAATTAACTCAGTCGACTTGACAAAATGTTTGTTTGGTACCGCACGCTGTCGATGTAAAGGACACACGATATTTCACAGTCTCTTGAATATTGCAACCACTAATCTCGACTTCGCGAAATATTAAACCGCCGGCACTCGTGTTACAGATTACGCGATCGGAAACAGAATATGCGCCTGGCGAAAATTGTTACATATTATTCGACTGAGGTAATTCGACAAAGCTTTTACGCGAGAGTTATTTCATCGGACGAAATTGTTCTCAGCAGCGCCGTTCAATCGGCAGCATCGCGGTAGTAAAATTTCAAAAATTTTGAACCAACTAGACATTCTTCCCGAGCGTGTCATAACAGAATGATAAATTCATGAATCGTCGAGTCAACAACAAAAGAAAATGTCGTTTCCACATTCAAAGGACGTGACAAGATTCGTAAAAGTCGATGTCATTTATCATACGAGAAAAAGCTCTTTTTTCCATTCGCCATAACAAAACGCAAACCAGCCTCAAGAAAATGATTGATCAGTATTCGTTGGATCAAAACAAGTGAAATTATGCCGTTATCACGTTTGACGTTCGCCAGTTGCGCGACGAAGGAAAATGATACTTTTTCTTCTTTTTTTTTTAACAATCCATCAATCATTGCTGCGCTTCAATTAAAAGAAAATTATACGCAAAAAAGGAAAGCCCACTTGTAATGGTTATCTTATCACGTGCACTTGATGATTCTATCCGATCGATCATAAAAAGTAGAGAAAGTTTTGTGATTTGATATTTCGCGTAATTGGACGACATTTTTATTTCTCCGTTTTTCGACTTCTCTTTCCCGCTGTTTCCCTCTAATTATTTTTGCAAAAAAAAAAAGTTTTCCGGTAATTGAATCACATGGTTTCAAAATTTGACATGCATGTGTCAATAATACGTGGCAATTTTTTTAGGTTCATGATTACAGAGCGTGGTTAGAGCGAGAAAAGCTGAGAAGAATGAATTGTATAATGTCTTTGGCAATTCACGAATAAGGATAGGCTGTCGAAGCTACGCGCGGTGCTCTGGCTGCGCAAACTGTTTTAAGGAGGGACATACACCTAGTTATTAATGGTTCAGAGTTTAATTGTAATGCAGAGACGGTCGCAACGAAACCGTGATTATACCGACATTTCGCCTCGATTCTTTTTCCTGTGTTTGTAATCGGCTCAGTATGTGAGACGTAGAAAGTGACACCAAAAATTTTGAGAAACACTACGTTTCAAATGACCGCGCTAGATTCTTTAGAAACGTGTGAAATCGGTACAATGATTTATCAAATATGCTAATTCGCTGACAGGCATTAGGAGCCGCATTGAAATATAGTTCGTGATTATACGAAACGAACTGTGGAATTTGGATTATTCGATCAATAATTTCTACTTTTTGAATTCCGCGCTGGGAATTTTTAACAACGATCGAACAAGGAGATTAATAGAAAATTCATTCAGAACTTTTTTTTGCTCTTTTTGATTCGTTTCCAAAATTTTATCTTAATGCTTGCATTATTTTTAATTGAGTCTTATACCCGCTCGAGCAATTTCAACTCTACACTCGCGATATGCAAAACGAACGCAAACTTAACACATGAAACCGAGTTCTCAGTCGGTTTTTGTTAACAACTTGCAACATTGCAATCAGCTTTTGAACTAAATTCAACATACGATCCAGTAACCTGAGAATATCAGGAATAATTTTGAATTTGAAATGTAAAAGGAACGGCGAATTTTACCTTCAAATAAAAATAATCGATAAACACAGTAAAAAGTTAGCGTTGGTGAAATGTGTAATTTCAAAACTGTTTGTTTTTATGTTTGGTTTTTATAAATATTCATTGAGCAGTGATAGTTTTAGACTAGGTGTATGTATCCCCTTGAATAATAGAAAAAAGGGAAAAAACAGAGTTTGCAAAAGAAATTCATGAAAAGCTTGAAAACAGTATTCAAATAAGAGAAACAATAAATGATAAATTACCTTGGGCTGTGAAGGCTCCGTCACGGGTGCGATTCTCTCACTTGCGCTTTCGGTTGTTCTGTTCATGGCAAGCCTGCTTGGAGATGAACCTGAAAACAATAGGTCTCGAGTTTAGTAACTTCGAAACAAGTCTCAAAAATGTCTAATAGACATTTTTGTACCTCACAATGGCCTTTGCCATTTTGCACACAGCACGTGCATACAAATTTCGTTCGAACACATGCACACGCTCACGTTTCCATGATATTTCTTTCTGACAAGAAGTCTCATCCAAAATTTATTCGTCACGGTTGAATTTTTTACAATTACTCTCATGACTAAAGCGACGCAATGATCGTATTTTCTAATTGCATTATGCAATTTCGTACGACGACTTTGCTCCGATGAGACACATCATAAATTCCAAACAAACGTTATTTCGCATCCGACAAACGAAATTATCGAGTTGGGAATAATCTCCGGGTTTAATATTATTTCACAATTAAATTTGAATGCAGTTTGATTGCGAGAAAAGCCCGCACGATTACAAGCTCGGTTGTGTGTGTGTATGTTTGTGTGTGTATCTCTTCATTTAATTTCATACGTGCTAGATGATTTCTGCGAAGCGTCGTCGGGTGGCTGATATAAATTCGACACGATACTGCGAGGCGGCTTACTTTCACATGCAGCCTTTGTTCGCGATTAACATTGCGTGCGTTAAGTACGTAATTGTCTCGGCACATCCCACAGACTTCGCACGAAACCGAGTGACTCTGATATTAAACAATGCATCTCTCTCGTCAGTTTCGTTTTTCAAAATTGCTTTCGCTCATCTTTCATATCGAACGTGTAATCGCGCGAAAATTTTCGAATCACGCTCACGAACAATCGCGTTTGTTACATTATTTATCTTGTTTGCGTTAATCCGATTAATCAGAAAACAATTCCGCGATAACTTAATTTGTTAGATAAGAAATCAAAACAGCGAAAAAGAGGGAACAACTTTCAATTCTCCAACGCGCGGTATTAAATTGCTCTTTCTTCATTGAATTTTTTGTTCGACAGTGATAATGAAGAAAAAAAGAACTTTTGATTGTCAGTGATTTCACAGATGAATACAAATTAGATTTTATAGAAGTTAATACTCGAGGCAAATAATCGTTGTTGAGAGGAATCGTGGCTTTGGGTCACGTGTCGCTGTGCGCCGCATTGTCGGATGCATTTTGAATCACGATTCTGATGCCATTTGAACAGAGGCGACGTGAAAAGAAGACACATGGCGCAAGTTGGCTTATCGACTCAGCCGGAATTTGTCGATTCGATTTCACACTTTGCACGCATGAAACCAGCAGTGTTTTTGCAATATTGTACTTGTTTTTTTTTCTCTCTTCTTTTTCATCAGTTCAATGACACCTGTGCTAAAAATGGATTTTGATGACTCGACCAAACAACATTTTGCAATCGGTATTAAACACCGTGATAAGTGAAATTTGAAATTTTTCATTCAAAGAAATTGCTTCGAACCGAAAACAACCAGAACGGAGAAATTAATTTTTAAAGCCGAATAAAAATAAATTTACCCCCATTTTATAGTAGGTAATTAATCAAACGTGAAACTTGGATGATAATTGGGAGGATGCATTTTTTACATCGTACGTTCTCTGTTTTGGTCGTTCCCAGACCAACGTCCTCGCTGAAGAAACACGCATTGTTTAGAATAACTCTGTTGCGAGATTTGCAATTCATTTCTTTTTATGCATATTTATTCTTTTGCTTGGATTTAATAACTCAAAATTATATACAATTGCAAGTGATGTGAATCTCTATGTATAGGTTTTCAGGGAAACAAGCTTTTTACCCCTTCTATATGAACTTTGAACTGAATGCCCTCAAAGGTTTCTTGGAACATGAAAAAGTTTCAACAATCGTGTAATTTTTTTATGCTTCTCATAAACTTTTACATGAAAATTTAAAATTCTGTATAATCTTGAAAATAATTAAAACACTGAGAACTATGAAATTAAATGTTACAAATTGAACCATTACAATAAATTATTTGCGAGATTTTTTAAAGAATAAATTTTACAGTAACCTCATCATGACTGACTTATAAAAAAAAGTTCCGACTTGAACATCGTATAAAATAGTGTTTCTAAACATACTTCGTCTTATCGTCCAACAAAAAAGAGAAAGATGTACGATTTTGCATGATAAATTATTGGACTGCAAAATCCTAGGATATATTCTTACAAGATGACGCTAATGAGAAGAAACTTGTTTTCGTCGTGAATGACTGTCAGTCAATTGACATGGAAAATTAGTGTCAAGGAATAGCAGTTAAAACACGCTGAATTGACACGAGTATACTTGTTCTCCTCATGTTCATATTTTTATTGCTGACTTTTTTCGCCTGCGCTCGTATAATTACTGACAATTTTTCCCCAAGGATCTCAATTATTTCGACTTTACGAACACGAAGAAAAAACAAGACTTCAATTTTTTTTCTTAGAAACTCGAGTACATTGTTACAGATGAAAGTGATACGAGAATTAATTAAACGCACGAAAGTGACACCGATTGCAATCTATCGACATATCTGAATCGCGTGCTGTCGCGAGAATATGCGAACGCTGTACGTCTCATTATTTATTGGCCGCAATCGTTAAATGATTTCGACCGCATCGGCTCTAATAAGAGCGCCGCCGAATGTCGGACGTTTAACAGGCACGCTTGACAAGTGGCATTGTCGGTTAAGACATTTATAAACGCATTGATTAAACTATAGCGGTTTATAACCGTGCTTGAATTTACGATTGAACTCGAGGCGGAAATTACGCGACCCGACACTCGGCCAGATATATGTCGCACGTGTCCTGACAAATGTTCCGACCGAGCCAACGAACCCACCGTCCTCCGTCTAAACAAAAATATTCATAAATAAATGTCTCAGAGGCGCTACGCCAACGGCATTTCTCTCAAATGAGAGCGTACCTTACGTAATTCGGAATCCCGAGCACGAATAATCGCGATCCAAAAACAGACAACTTTGCTATGACAAACTTTCAAATTTGTCTACGGAATAAAAATGTCAGAGTATATGTTTGGATGAAATCTTTCTTTTTATTCGAGAAAAATGAACTTTCTGTTGAGATTTTTTTTGCAACTATTTTTGCAGGATTGAATGTCTCGTAAGTTGAATTGTCGGTTACTGTTTTATGACGAAAGTTTCGAGACTGAGAACATGAACGTCTGAAATGTATGTCAGAACATGATACTTGTCAACAGTAGCGTAATACATATCAGGAGTCTCGAACCGAGACACTTGTTTTCACAGTGTGATTCATCATGAGGAAAGTGAAAAAAAAATTTCTTTTGATTAAATGGCTCCTTTCGTCGGGGAAAATGTGTTATTCGAAAATATTGTCAGTTAGACATTTCAACACTCGTTAAGGTTGGGCGAGTCGAAACAGAAGCGCCGTTAGTTGGTACACATGCGTTGTGTTTGTCATATGTTAATTTGAAATATGGAACGTTACAAATAGCGTCCGATCGCGGTCAAGTGTCACGCCTTTTTCGACAGAAAACTTTCTTCTAAGATCCTCGCCCTCGCTTTCCCGGCCGCGGCGGCGCACGTCCCGCTGACCCTTTTTTCGGAACGCAACAATACCGAGCAGCTATAATTACGCTCGCGGATTAACGGTACACGCGTACAATAATACGCTGACCGAGCCGGAGAGCAAATTTAATACGTTTGAATGCTAGATATGAGAGCTAAACAAATTCTGACTGGTGGCCGCCGCTGCGACAACGATAGAAAGTTTGTTTTTAACGAGAAAAACTTGTCCCGCGTAAGCAACATTGTCACGTTCGCTTTTTTTTTCTTTGACCGCCGGACGTTGATGGAATTACGAACGATACACGATGATAAAAGAGCGTATGAAATTTATGTGACTCGACTTTCGGACGCGAATGTGGAAAATTTTCGCTTTTTATGATCGCAGAAACGGGGTTATTGGGTGTCTTCACTCGACCAATCCAGTCACTCCATCTCTCATAATTCAAACGAAATTTATCGGACCTTACTTTTGAACAATTTTGTTACACCGATATCTCTATTTTCTACTAGTTTTTTTTCTCCGATGATTTGCAATATGTGGATAATCGTGATAGTTATCGAAACGTTTTTCATTTTTCGCTCACGGGTTGAAACGGTTGATTAAAATATGACTATCTAACTTTCTCACTATGATTACCATAGGTGTGTGAAACTTATTAAGAATAAGTGTTCAACAAAAAGCGCGCGGTATCAATAAAACCTAATCATGGTAACATTACAAGATAAGCTTATTTAACCGAGCGTTACAAATATCCAGATTTGAAAAACCCACGCCTCCCAATGAACGAAAAAAAAGGCGCAATATGAATATGTATATTTTATCAGCCGCGCCGTGCAAAGTTTCATTAAAGTACACGCGTTTATACATTTAATTACGAATTTCTCTCACGACGACGATCGTGATATTCAAATTAACGAGCGCGGTTCGAGTTTTCAGTAGCTTTATAGAATGATGAACGCCGTTTCCACAATTTAGATTAGATCGTCGACGAAAAGTAACACGCGACGGAGGATAAACTTATTAACTAGCGAAAATAACGTTATCATTATTTTGGAGTTGTTTAATTGGACCAGATTATTAAATGAAACGCGCGAGTTAAGAGAAGAGTTGACATTTAGTTGTGAGTGAAGGCTGGTGATGAAAAGTGATAGGTCGAGTAAGAAAGAGTGACTTATTTATGAAACACTTTCATTCTTCCGACTGTCGTAGAAAAGGGAAGAAGAAACCGCAAGGTGCAAAAGTTGGTAATTGGTGAAAGCACCGGAAGATTCACTTGATGTCACGGAAGAAAAACAACGAGTAATACAAAAGATGCAAATTTCATATGATTAATGATCGCAAGTTGACAAAGCTCGTTACGTGTACCGTTAGCGTGAATGATTTAGAGCGCCTAGACGTTGCGCGTCTGTAAACGGCAAATCACGCGGCACAAGCGACGCGTTCATATAATTGGGAAGCTCGATAATTAATAAAACGTATTATCATAGCGGGAACGTGATTCCGCGTTGACGGAATTGAACATTTTTCAAAGCCGTGGAATTAATGCGCAGAGACAAGACGGGGAAAATTAATTGACAAGAGTTAAATTACACTATTCATTACGAATACTTTACATGACATCGCAATGCGAGAAAAAAGTAAAATTTTTCGGTTCCCACACGTTTGCTTGAATATGCAAACACTGATGCGTCGTATTGATATTCCAATCCATTACCATTGAATAATACAAGAATAACAATTAGTCCTAATGAATAGAACATCAACTGAAAATAATGAAATTGACTATTCAATAAAATTCAATGTAGCATATGTCGATTCGGCTTTTTCATCAATAGAAATTCTGAGGGTATATCTTGCGACTAACCGCACTGAATACATTTTTATTTCAGGATTCTAATCGTAGGAAATAGAAAACACCTAAACTAACACAGAGTCAATTCAATAAAACCAATTTCACATAACAAGATTAGTTCAATTCCATTTCCCTGTGACTGGAAAAATAACTAATTAATCGACTCGAAATTTTTTTCTCGACTGTAAAACTATATGGAACTTGATAGAACGATACAGTCTATGAACCAATAAATAAATCAGGCGAAATAAAAGTTTGAATCTTGTCGACGTAGGAGATCTTATACAAAAGCCCATTTGGCATGAAAATAATCAGCAGGAAAATGTGAGAACAAACGTCGAAAATTGATTGGAAACTTTATGTGTCGCACGCGTCCATACAGCTGCCAGGTAGAATCGATTGCGCGCGATTTCACTCGGAGCTTTTTTTTGCGCCGCGTCGCGCTAATCGCATTCACTTAGAGCCCGCGCGATTGCAGCTCTCAATATGTAAATTTCGTTTCTCACAACAGAACCGCTAACTCGACCGCATTAATATCCCAATGATTGTTATGATTCGGATCCTTTACGCGCGAGCATAACTCAGCCCATTCAATAACTGTGTTTACTGCGTCCGCGATGTGTTACTTGTTAAACGTCGTTATCGCGATTCTAATGCACTTTAAATTGCTGCTCATTATCCAACTGCGGGATTGTTTCAACGCAAAACACATCTTATAGATCCCATTTTGCACTCTCTAATGTAAATCAACCGAATCAAAACATCAGGGAAAACATTTCAACCTTTTTTTGTAATTAGTGAAAGATTTGAATATAGAAATTTGTTTAACGAAACAAGGCAGCATTATTTATGACAAGATTGGCTAATCGATTGAAAAGTTGGCAGTTTTTTACAGGTCGCCAATATGTCGACAGCGTTGAAGATCGAAGACAAAAAATGACTTATAAGTGAGGTGTTCCGAGATTGATCGTGCATTATAATAATTTATGAACAGGCCTTGTGAGCATCAGTTGATGCCGATACACCAATGTGCAACTGATTACGTCGTAAAAGAGAAAGTCTTAAACATATAATTGCAGTAGTCACTTCGGCACTGTAAGGTGCTGCGAAAGCATCAACAGTGCAAACAATTATGAGTGCCTTATTGACACCCTGGTCATAATGACAGTTGACGGAATATTGTCGTCAATTTAAACAACGATTTTTATCAGTGCCGATGCATTTCTAAGGTTTCCAATTTCCTCCATCGAAATAATTAATTTTCGACTTGAAAACCTCGCCGCAATGATTCGGTTAATTGTTAATTATCGAACGATTTATTAGCGGTCATTTATCAAAAGTTTTTCAATCGAACGAACATTTCATTGAGATTAAATTTTACAAGTTACAGTTTTAATAAATGAATCAAAGTTTGGTTGTCAGAAGGAATGGTTGTTTTTAGTTTGTGTTTTGCAATTACTCGTCGACTTTTTTTTTCGCTTCTTGTGTAATTTCGTAACTAACTAACACAACCGGAAACAAAAAACTTGTTTTGTCCTGTACGATTAGCCAGTTACAACTAATTGATTCCGGGACAAGAAATTTAAGTTAGCAAGCCGATTCTCCCGTGGAGCTTGTAATTGGCTATTTGATCGCAACATTCAGAGTCTTGGAAAATTTGTTAATTCGTTATTACCTTGTTACATGATTGTCAATTAATTTTCTGTTAAGCTGTCAATACTAGGCTCAACTCGACGTAAACCTATTTAGTTCAAATTCTACTTTTTCAAGCGTCTCATTTCTTTTTCACCGATGTTCATTTATTGAATGTAAATAATTTTTTTCAAAAAATTACATAAACGTAAATAATTCAAATGTGTTAATGACATAGGAACATTGTGAATTCTTACCAAAAACTTGATAAAACTGCGACAAATAAGTGAGGATGGAGAGACGGTCGGGTACTTTGCACGTTGCCATGTCTTCAGCATCAAGCAAAGCTGGGATATTTAAATGTTGTTCAGCTATTCTGAAAGCCAGCTCATTGTTCCCGTAGATGTCGTCCTTATTCAAACTGTTAAAGTCACTGTAACAAACAACAAGTTTTCCATTATTATAGACTCACTCATTCCAATAACTTGCTGAAACTATGATTAAAATTCGCCCTCCATCTTAAGCAAGAAAAAACTCTGACAAACGTCTAAGTACTTTTCTCACGAAATTACAACTCGAGAAAAAGCGACAGCAAGAAGTGCATAAAAAAGTTTTGTTTTCAGAATCACATAACTGTTCATCTAAATGCAAACAGCTTTGAACGGATGGAACGAAGTTACTTAGTCTGAACGAAATCTGAATGAAACGCACGTTTTTCTTTCACGGTCAAGTTGTCGCGCGTGCAACGAAGATAAACCTGGATGAAGCGAGATAAAGCGTGACGGCGATCCGCAGTCTGGACGAGAAGCAAAAGACGATGACTCAGAAGCCGCACGCCACACCCACCCTCGTCCTCCATTTTATTCATTTAGCATACTGCCCGGCACTCGCGAGAAAACCTACGCAACAGTTTTGTGCCTTATCAACTTTTATCGGCGACTTTTCGTCACGCCTTCGCGGCTGTTCCACATTATAATTGCCCAACGCCGTCATCCGTTGCCAACACGTTGCTCTCAAAATTGTTTGCTCCAAAAAAATAGGAATATTATATATTTTTTTCATAAACGCGGGCAAAGCATGTAATCATCGATAAATAATGAAAGCAAGCCGTTTAAACGCGCCAAGGAAACAGTTATTTTGCGTGAAATTATTTGCCATTAACAAAGTCAGCTAACTTAGCTGTTAAGATTGTGCGGATTTTATTTATGCGGCTGTTACGGTCAGATAGACGCGGGCTATTTTTAGACCCGGTTTAATAGGTAACGTTATTAATTGGAATCGTAAGTCGACTTTACAGTGACTAGCTTCGCTGCACGTTCGTTAGTGACACGGATGAAATTTATGCCCGGTTCTAGTTGTTTGTTTATTTCCCACTCCTAGTTCGATAACTGTTTATGTTTATGTTAACCTAGCCTTTATGATGATATTTATCGAAACCAACCGTGGTCGATTTGATAAGCATCGTTTCGTCGTTTGATCTTGTTTCACCAAGTTTTCTTTCGTTCGTGATTTTTAAAAATGTGACAATTTTTTTGTTCATTTTATATAGTGATTTTTTACTTTGTATTCTGGTTTCGTTGAAATGTGCTGTCACTTATCAGTTAACTCTGATCCGGTTGTATAAATTTGCACAGGATCACACCGAAGACATAAATCAAACAGAATCGTATACCGTACGCAGTGGAGTGAAAAAATCACAGCATCAGTATAATTTCACACGTTCGAGTGGTTTCGTTCGACACCAGAGCCTTTCCCATATTGCCGATTTTCGTCCATAACTTTCTTATACTTTTAGCCTATCACGTAATTAGCAAGCTCGACGTGCAACATTGTATTTGGCTCGACTTGAGAAATCCTCACAAACGTGTTTGCCAATTCGCTATAAAACTCGTACTTGCTCTAGTTCACACGAATAACGTCAAAAAAGGTTGAAATGAGTTCAGGATTCAAAGACCAGATTTTTGATTGGATTGTGTTATTGATTGATTTGGTTATTATTGTGCCTTGGATACTGTTATTTTTATTTCAATTAATTTGATGGAGTTTTGATAAAAATTGTCATCGTCGGACGAGCATTCGAGGCGCATCATATTACATGTTGCGGTGTGCGCTCTTGCCCCACCCAATTTTCACCTTTCATATATATTAATGATTCGAGGAGAGCGTGTAAGAGCAAGCGAGACAAAACACGTGCGTCGCCCGACAAGTTAATACGAACTGGTTTGAAACACAGCATGTGTGTATCGTTGCCACGGATTCGTATGAATTATATTACGCGCCTTAGCGAGCACAATATTTACAAATGGTTCTACCTTGTCGATCGTATGTCTTTGTCAATTTGATTATCTTTGTAATACCGCTGATATTTTTTTGTCTTCAAAATATTTGTCATTTGAGCGTCACTGCAATTATAAAACATTGCAATTTTTTTCTCAAGTTTCTCTAGTCAGCACTCTATTATCTGTTTTTTTTTCGGTTTTGATTTTCTTTCGTTGGTTACAATTAGTTCATAATTTGTACGTAGAGCCAAAAATTAAGTTAACGTGATAGTCAATGGCGCGAGATAACTTTACTGCGGTATTTTTTTCATCAGTTTTCATGACTCGGCAGACATGAACGTCTTATTACTTTAGTTTGTTGTGCGCGTAAAGTTGATGGGTGACATAAATAGGCGGTAAGGAGACGGCTGGATCGTCGAGCAAAACAAATAAGTTTTTTTCGCCAAATGCTCACAGCTTCTTCATTCTAATAAAATGTTAGAAAAAATTGTGTACATTATGTATATTACAAAAAAAGGATTAACGTTCACTTGCCAATTACTCATTTATAAAAAAGCTCAGATTCAGAATAATATTCATAGCATTTTTTACTTTGTTTTTTTTTCGTAAGTAGATTATTTACTTTAATTTTTAAGGATAATATCATGTAGATTTGCAGTTTCTTAATCAAAATCTTCCGAAGAAAACTAGTTGATAGGTATTTGGCAAATTTCGTCACCAAGATATTAATTTATGTCATATCTCGATACGCCAATCTCATCAAACTCGTCTCAGATGTTATCTAATTTCTGCAGGCTTGTATATTTGATCGAGAACTAACGGACTCTCAAGGACTTGAGTATATAATTGAGTGCAAATTAAAGGTCAACGAATGATTCGAAAATGTCTACTAGACTACACTTGAGGATTTCTACGATACAATTTTTTGTAACCTAGTCAGCCACTGACAATAGTCAGTTGAAAAAAATGATGGATCAGTGGTTTACTTTTTTGAATATTTTTTTCATTCATCGATGAAACCTTTTCTCCGTTGGTGAAATGAAAAAGAGAATACGTCTAAGATAAAAATGAATAAAGATTGTCTTTCTTTACAGCGATTTTCAATCCACTTTTCGTCAAGACACTTTACGCGCCGTCTATTGCGCCAGATCTAGCAATCGACGCAGAGAAAGTTGCAACGAACTCGTTCGGCGACCCTATTCAATATATTTTTTGCGTCAAATCGCTCTCGGAGGAAACATTGAGAATTTCACGAAGTTGCTGATGAACATGAGACATATCAAAATGAAACGCACTGTCTTCGAGCTTGTATCTTGCATCACGCCAGCGAATCCCCTTTGATATCTTTACTCTGACTCAATTTGTAAAGACGGCCTTTTTATAATTCAGAATGCTTGGACTAAAAATTTAGCCATCGTACGAGCAAATTCAAAAATCCTTCAGAAAGGTCCTCTAGAAAGGGACAAAATTTTTCCCATACTTGTCAACACGTTTATTTGAGTTGACATTTTTGTTTACTAATTTTGGAGCTTTTCAAAAACTGAGTATCAAGAGTTTGCGATTGGTTTATTTATGAACCACTAATTGGTTATTTATTATGGACTTGCTCGTACAACAAAACTTGAAAAATGTGCAAAAAACACTCTCTTTCGAGAATTGCACGCACGTTATAATATTTCATATAATTTTTAACACTATGATCTCACTTTTTTCACATCCTGCATTTCGCGATAAGCAATTTCTTACACGCAGAACTATATCCTATCACGAAATGTTTTTTAATGACAGAAGATAATAATTATTTCATCGCAAACATTTTGCTTCAACGTTATAACCCAAAAAATCACAACGAAAATAAATTGAAAATAAAAGCGAGGAAAATAGAAAGAGTGTTCTGAAATTACAATATTCCATTCTGCCAAGCGCACACTAAAAGCTGATTCATGCAAAGAATATGTATAGAAAAGTTTATTTCAACTAATAAAGTTTGAGCGGAAACCAAAAGTTTTTCCTCAACCTTATCTTAATCCAGCGACCCGATCTAAATGATTTTTCAATTTCGAATAACTCTTATTGAATGCCTTCCTGCATGAAGTCAACTAGAAAGATCACCACGACTTGAACCGAAACTTGCGCGTTACGGATAGATGATGTGAGAGGAGAGGATGCAAATTTACACCTTTCTCAATGACAAAGCAGCGGACTGGAAAAACGAGAGTTTCGAAATCAACGAGCCCGTTGAAAAGACATGGCCGGATTCACTTGCACATATCGATTGGAACGGTGGCTGATGCGTTGCATAAGTCCCCTACGTGTCAGCCGAGTACGCAAAGGCACAGCATATTAGCACCACGAGGATGTCATTGACCGGCCAGCCACTCTAGTTTCTGCATTAAATAATAATGAGAGTTCGTATCGCCGCGATCACGCACATCTACTCTTCTCACTTGTCCATGTAAATAACTCTTGCGATTCGCAATGTGGCGACACTCATTACACATTTCGTTTTGTCAACGCGTCATCCATGATATTTGAGCTTTTGTATCAACACTTGCTCCTTCTTTCAAAATATTTTTTTTTCTGGTCGTTGATTTTTGTCTCCTTGTTTTTAGGCCCGGTTTTTGTTTAAGCACAGCTTTACCTTTGTCAACATTTTTTTAGAATACATTCTTGTAAGATGAAATTATAAGAATTTAATTTAAAAAATTAAGAAGATGTAATATTGTTTGTTCCGGTAAAAGAATTTGTTTTGGATATTAGCGATGCTCATAACTCAATTTTCTGCTAAATTAATTTTCAGATTACTCGCGCTCAACATTGTTGTAAATATTGCTTTTGCCTGCAGTATTGATCCTTGGAAGAATTCTTTTTCACGAAAAAAAAATTTAATTCACTTTTCTCCTCTAAAGCTCCAAACGATACATTTTTCTGAAGTAAAAAGTGCATTTGATCTGTGTATTTCTTCAAAAAAAAACTCTTGAATGATGTTCTGCAAGCATAGACACACGTCCCGAGACATTTTTCTTATTTTCTATATTTATTGCAAAAGTGGTCCGAATGAAAAGATGAAAAAAATTGCAATGTTTTATTTGGATTCGAAATTGACAGGCTATTAAAGTCAAAAAATCAGAAAGCGAAGTTTATTATCACAACTGCGACTTGAGATTTATCTTGGCAAGTTATTATATTTGCATGTTCGATAACATTAGCTTGCACGGCAAACAACACTTATTTTCATTTGAATAAATGTCACTCGCCGTTTTGTGCACACGACGGCTTGGCTTTTCATTCATAAAAACCAACTTCAAACATTTCCGGTGGTTGATTGCACCTAACGATTAGAAACGGTTCGGTGTACCATGCAACGCGTCCACTCGCACCTAATAAATATTGTGACTCGTTAAACGCAACTTAGTCATTAATTAATATGACCAAGGTGGGAAAATATGCGACATTAAAACGACAGTTCTGAGCTCTAATTTGCAATCAAGTTCTGATTAAAACAACCGTGATTGTTTATGAAATGTCAAAGAAAAAAATTTCAATCTCAGTGTAATTTTCATCCGAGCTTGATATACAAATTGATGAATGTTCGGGACACGGCAACTTAATTTTGCAGTCTACGAAAAATTGGGATGAAAAATGTTGGGGGAAAAAATTGAAAGATAATAGTCATGCTGCGAACTACAATTGCAGAAGATTTTCGCGTCTTGAAACCTGTACAGTTATTTCGCGCACGGTTACGAACATGCATGTACACACGCAATTGACCAATCATGGTCAACATACAATCAACATGTTGATTGCAATTCGTTAATCGCGTGTATGCATTTAGTTTGAGCGTATGCAGCACCGATTTATCCGCCAGTGGCGAGGTTGTACGCGTGATTTCCCCCCTTCCCCAGCGCTAATGATATTTTGTCACGTTTTACACGAATCCCTTAATAACTCATCTCACGTGGCACCGCAGACGATCACGCCAAGCAACATCCCGACGTTACGACTTTTCAATTTGACTGATTCGATCATTTAATCATACCGCTGCTGTTCTGAATGTTGTTGTTTTTTTCAATTTCCAAAGTAGAACGAAAAGAGAACAAAATTGTCTTGTCATTTTTGTTTTGTTTACGTTTTGTTTACGTAACGCTGGAGCGGAATGACTTTCGATGTTTGGAGAATTCGTGATTGCGTTTTACTTTGACTGTTTGTTCCGGAGAAACCGGCGCGTTTTCCCATTCAAACATCAGTCGTAGAAAATCGTCTTATCTGCGCGTCCTAGCGTAATTTGCCATTTCCCAGAGTTATCTCGGACCGATCCTTGAATCTTTTTTTGCCCGCAAAAATAAAATTATCATCTTGCTCTCTTTAAGTATAGTCGTTGCCGATCGTTTGCGAATTCTCCGATTCCTGCGAGTCCTTGATCCGAATAATATCGTGCCTTTACTTATCGTCCTTCGGTACACGACCACCCCGACGAAAATGAGCATTCAAAATCAAGTACCAAGTTTTCAAATACGATGCCTGATCAAAATGAATAATCCAGTTTTTTAAACAGGATTAACAAATTTTTTAGGTGAAAAAAACCGATTGTTGTTTTGTAAATACGACGAACAGATGATTATCGTACGTGTTGTTTGTAATCATTGATGACTGATAATTCGATAAACAAAAAGAATGGGACTTACATAAGGTCGGGCCGAAAGTGATGTATCATGGCGCAAAAGGCGAGGCCATCCCGCCATGAGGTAGTCATGTTTATTACGTTCACGCCAGGATAGCCGTCCGTGATGCGACGGCACCACAACTCCAAAGCCTTGGTTCCACGGCGTTCAACCATTTTAGTATATATACCTTGGTAAACACTCGCGTATCCCTCTTTTTGCCTGTTATCTGACTGCCGGATATCCGTGCCGGGTTTCACCGTACAATCTGCAATTCAATGAGAAGAGACTTTAGCACTCTGGTTTTATTAACACTCCTAGACGCTGCTTCGCCGAGTACTTTACTTTTAATAAACAACAGTGCGTTATTAAACGCAATCTTAATACGAAACTAACTTCATTCATACAATTCATTTCTAATCGTCGTGTCTAGTAAACGTCGTAAAAGTTCGTTTCCATCAACTTATTTTACTGCTGACATATTCATCTTGCAAACTGTTACAAAACATCCAAAAATATTGACAAAAGATGCAATTTTCCAACGCTACTCGACGGGAATCATTTTCTCTTTATTTTTCGATCGAAACGTATTTGTAACCATGGTTATTTAGGCAGGCAAACACTTTTGAAAAACAATTACCTGCAGAGAATTGGCGTACTTTAAATGTAACGCTTTCGTATATCAATTTAGTTGAAATTCACTTGTGTACGAAAACAAGAGAGCTTTTGCACCTTGTATACATATTTAAAATCAACGAAATGTTCAACTTGGCGTGGTGGGTTCGCACATACATCGCATTTGATTCGTCTCAAAGACCTCGAGGCAAGCGAATGTAAAAAAAATATATTAAAATCATGACCACGTTGAGTCACCGAAAAAGTGGTTTGACCGCTTCGCGGAAGGTTCAAAGTCATAAATGCGCCAGTCGCAATAACAAATTGAATGCAAAATTAGCGTCGCAATTAATAGCCGAGTTTTTAATTGAAAATAAAATTGACACAATCTTTGGAATCAGGTAGTAAAAACAAGACATCAAATGGCACGCCTGACACCAACTGGTTTTCTAAATAAACAAAATGTTATATTCTTTATCTAAACACCGATGCAGTTAGATAAAGCGCTGCTGATTGGCGTTTATACGCTTATCGTGTAATTATCAATAGCATTCTTGATATAATGATGCTGTATATGTAAATAGTTATGTGAAATTCGCAGATGAGAGGCACGGTATAATAATAATGTATCAGCATCGCACATGTGTTTGCACAACCGTGTTGCTCAAGTTTAAAGAAAAACTGGGAATGTTCTAACAGAGCTGTGCTTATACTTAATGATAGATCGTGATCTTGAATTTATATTTATGAATCGCGCTTGAAATTTTACAGCCGCGCTCGCCATTGATTCGTTAGAGATTCTGTTGAAGCTGCAACGAAGAGAAAAAAAAATTCACCACATTGCAAAATATATCCACACTTTTCACTTTCCATTCATTCCTTTTGACATAACGAGAATAACAATCGAGTATATTTTACGCTCCGATCATTATTCGAATTCCGTATCGATTTCGCAATCCTAATATCGCATCATCTAAGCTCATCATTCGTCTGACAGGGATCTTCACTTTCTCGAGTGCATATTGCTTTCTATGAGATATAACGTGTGTTCAGCGGCACTTTGAGTGTTTCGATTTCTACTAATTTTCAAATCAATTCCGCGGTGCAACATCCGTGGTTTTGCCACTTCCACCATTTCAGCTCGGCCAATTGTGAAACGTACAAATCAAGTCAGCGAAGATCAAAATCAGCAGGAAAAATTTAATACTAAAATTTTACTCGCGTGATACACCTCGCCAACTTTTTTTTCGGAAATGATTTTATTCAAACAACAAATTGAAATGGCTGAATTGAAAATGAATCGTCGGAAATGTTTATTTTTGTCTGATGGTTGCGTTGCACTTGGGCGATCAAACGTTTACACTTTGACCGTTTGAGAGTCATTCAACCGCGTCACATAGATGTCACGATAAGTGCCGGGCGCGATATTTTACCGTTGCTTTTTCGCAGTTTCACGTGCATCTAAACACAGCGCGGCCTTTTAATGACTATATGCCTCGCGAAAAGCGTATAATAAAACTGTGACAGGTTGTAATGAAAGGACCGTTTTTGTATATCGATGAAAAATTGCCTCGATGATATTCTCTCTTGAGGTCACGCTAGCCTGTCAACTCACTTGGAAAACATAAATATCAGACCTGACAACTTTTTCATCGCAAAGAAAAAAGTATAGGGACTGGAAACGGAGAAAAAAAACAATAAAATAGGGGTAGAAAACAACGTCCGCTCTTCGTGACAAATACAAACTGCGGGTATACTCTGACGGTAAATAAAAAAAAAGCTTTATTACCGGGCTGAAACTTTTACGAATGCCGCAATAATGCAAATACTATTTCCAAGTTGTAGTTTTCTTTATATTTTTTTTGAAAGCGAAAACGGAATTGTTTAGCAATTTTCGGTTTCGAGATAAGTTTGTCAAACTATTTTGGAGTCCTACTTCAAAGTGTGTCATTTAGCGTGAAGCGATATAATAAATAATACGGCAAAAAGTAAGAAAGCGTTTTATGTAGCGTGAAGCTCATCCTTCGCGCGAGCGGTCGCGGTAGCGCGAGAGCTCATGGAATGATTAATGCTCCTCTCGGTTCATTGTGAGTGAAACGTAGGTGCGCAGAAATAAGTAAAAGTTACTTGTGCAGCGTGGCGGCGGGCTCAAGTGGTCGGCCTTGTTCCGCAGATTGCCGGCTATGAGGTCGCAACGGCACGCGGTCGCAGGTGAGAGAGACGAGACGGATATGGAAAAGCGACAGAGCGTCTGCGACATTTCAATGCTCGCCGGTCATACGAGGCCAGACCCAAAACCCAAATTCAAACATTTCGTAGATGAACCGTAACGAATTTCCGATTCATTGCAAAAACGAGTGTCTTAAATTGAGACATTTTTATTACATCCTCTAATGGATTTTAAATTGCATTCAATTAAGACTTTAGAGTCAATTGCAGGTGTTTTAATTTTTTAAATCAACACATTAAAAAGCATTTTTATGGTGTAAGAAAAACGAAAAATAAAAAAATGTCAATAGGAAAAGAGTTTGAACTTTTTGATTAAATTGTTTAAAATAGCTTTTAAATTTTACAAGATAAATAAAATAACAAATGAATTGCAAACGCTATTATGCTGCAACAGAGTTATTAGTTCAATGTTTTTGTTCATGCGGATAAATTGGATCGTCAGGATTTAGCGAAATGTTCCCTATCTGCGCTTCAGATTTATGAAATCAATTTTTCTTTTCTGCTTACATTTCACGCATTTAAGTCGATTTTCCGCTCCGAGCAGTCGAAAATATATCGCCGAAATATTATCGCCGAAAACCACGAAACATTACACAGCGGCAGTGAATTCTCTCATCGCCGACGAGCGCAGAATTTCTCGCTCGCAACTTCGATAAGCAGTCATAAAATGCAAAGTGGATTATGAAATATATCAGATGCGAATTTAACGGGTGCATTATCTTACATGCCTTTTTGGCGCTAGTTTCGTTTCACGTCACATCAGCGAGAACAATTCATGAAAAAGGTGGCACACTCTTTCATGCAACTTTTTCCCAGCCACTTTTCTCTCGCAGCTTATATATTTTTTTGTTTACTCGTATGTGTATTTTTCATATCTGTTCTCAAAAGGACAGGCATTTTGTCAAAACCAAATATATAGCGAACATATCATTATTCCTCTGGCGGCATTCAAAAAGAAACGCCGAGTGCGCGAAGCTAGAAGAAAAGCGATATTTTTTTTCCGCTCCTTTTGTCGCGTCTGCCCGCGGTTATCGTTTTACTTTTTTTTTCTCCCACGTCCGACATACTTTTGTCTTTCGCTTTCACACGCGTACACACACGCCCGAGAAACGCATCGAGGATATCGGGGTACAATCCGTTCGAGCTCGCTTCACGCTTTGCAATTTTCACGAAAACATCGCTCGGCATAATAGGGAGAAAATGTCGAACGGAAGCACCGAGAGCTGCGTGACGTTTAAGCTCGTTGTTTTCGTAACGAATGGCGGGTTAAGAGTCATAATCATACGTTTTATGAGTGAAGAAAGAAGTGCTGAGATGGCTGTCGATAAGAAACACGTCGGCGGCTTAAGTGTATAATTTTACGGAAATTGGGTTACGTGTTACTAAAAATGTGCGACTGGTTTTTAAAAAATTTCTTCAATGAACACCGATGAATAGCAGAAAGTTGAAATTAAAAAAAGAACGCCGCGTTAATTATAATGCGAAGGTAAATAAGTTGTCACGCTTTATCGTTACAACCGAAATGAGAAAAAATTTTACGCTCTAATGAGGTGCTTTTTATTTACCGAAAACACGTACTTTTTTTTCGTAGCATTTGAGATACAAAACACGCTGAAGAGCATCACAATATGTAATGATTCATTACCGCGAGCGACTCCACGAGAGTGAAGTTTATGTAACCGTGCATTACAAGACGCCGCACAACTATTGGTATAACCTGTATTTAGACATAATTTTATACGCATGTTCATAATTATATTTAGACGTTCCGGTTGAAATTATGATATTCTTTTTTTTTCGTGCGCGAACCGCACATGTGTCGAAATGATTTTCCACGTGCAAAAAACGAATAGATAGAAGTGATTTATTGAAATTGTACTGTTACATAGCCGTGTGAGTGGGAAATGGGCATTGCTCCGGACCTGACTTGTTTCCGTGTTTTTCATTACGACCAAGTACAAATTAATATTTCAAAATTGTTACTTTTCAACGCACCGTGTTTCGCGATGGAATTTTATTGATTGTCATAGTATGGTTTTTTCTGCAAAGAATATTGTAATTCCATGACACTCGTAGTCATTAACTTTTCCCCAAGGCACCGTTGAGTTTTCACTAGATTGACTTTCAAGATTACTGGTACTTCTGTGATTAACTTTTTTTTCCATAAAACGACTCACAATTGACATTTTTTTACTCTTAATTTTTGCTTGTAAAAAACTCGGGGTCGTAATATTGAAATTGCTTATAATGAAAGTTTCGAGTCAGCAAAAACTCAATGGAGAGAAACTAATTTGGTTTGTCATCAACACGAGATCTTTAAAACTGTGACTTTGCGTCCGCGAGCGATAAACGGATTATCTAAATCTGTTATCAAACACTGTCGGATTCAATCTTTCACTACAATGGTCATATCTTTGGCGCTAAAAGTAAAAGTTCACACCAAACAAACGTATTTTCGCAACACTCCGGGGATAAAAAATTGTTCCAATCTGTAATTACAAAGGATTAGACATTTTTTCAAGCAAAAACGTAACATTATATTGCGAGTGATAAAGTAGCGAGTATAATTGACGCTCATTTTTATCCGCCAGACAATCTCGTTTTTTCGAACCCAATGTTTTGCTCAAATCGCGCCTCGATCTGAGAAAAATTTTTGCATTGCGAAAGTTATTGAAATTGCGTAATTATTATATTACTATTCGCAAAAGATCTCTGCAACTCGATCAGTTATCTCTCACACGTATCTTCGTTGGCAAGCGTATATCTTTCAGCGAGCACGTGCTAGGTACGAGAAAAAAATTGGCTATTCAATTAAATGTCAATTTCGTTATACACGGCGTGGAACGTAACTTTGAATTAAGATAAACATATACAACCGCCGAATTAAGTACCGTAAAATGAGCGCGCAAAAAGTCGTTATTTGTTTGAAGCGTCATTCATAGATCGAACGCGCGGATAATGCGTACTCACTTTCGATGAAGAAGCCTCGGGGGTCGCGGAGAAAGCTCACGAGATTTTACCAAATATACACTCAAGACTTGCGTCCTCGAACGTTCTCCGACACAGAATGATTCTATGGTTTGTCACATCCTGATTAGAATGTACAAAGAGAGGCCCAAAATTTTAAGTGGGAGAGAACACTGGAGAGGGAACGCGACAGCTTCGAAATTTATTTTCCATAGTTACAAAACTTAATCAGAATCCGTACCGTCCTAGAATTGACTAGGGCGCTCGAAAATACAAACTGTGATGAAGTGTACAGGCAAAGTGGAACTTTAAAATAAAGTTATCTTATATTGCGAGGTAATTTTGCTGTTACAACTTTCAAATTGGCTTTTATAACATCGCAAATAATTGTTTTATGAATTTCACGTTTCAGTGGGTTGAGTGATGGTTTTTTTGACCGTTGCCGGCGTGGTCTTGGCGGATTTCTGCGAACCATTTTTCGGGCGCTGAAAAAAAACCCCTCGTAAAACGTTTGTGGCGGTTTTACAGCGCGATAGATGGATACACGATTTATTAGCATTCCGGCGAATAACAGTTAGCTAACTGTACTATTTTATTGAGTTGATGATTTCAATCCGAACCGCAGACCTTTTCTCGTCAACCATTTTCGACACACGTGATTGTTTGCCACGATGATCAAGATACTAGTCACTAATTAATCTAGTTTGGTTTTGAAACAGCGCCGTTTGATTAGCGTAATATCCAATGCGATAAGATAAGAGACAGGAAAAATGTTATCATTTTTGTTTGTATCGACGATCGAAATTTTGAATGGGTGCAATGTTAATATGTTGTTTCCGTTCTCGTTTCAACGCTTTTTATCTGAAAATCGGTTCGTTAAAATTGTTAGCTGATACATGATAGGTTGTTACAATTCTAAAATGTCAAATTGATCAAAAGTTTTGCAGTTTTTGCTCCACTTAATTACGTATTTGTGAACGTATGATTTTGTACTGTCAATAAAAAAGATAAATCATTTTTATTTGCTAGCAGCAAAACATTTTCTTTGGAGTAATCTAGGAGACATTTGTTCGAAGCTTCGAATGCTCGATTAAACGTAGAAGCAATTGATTCTGGCAGTGTCAAAGCAAATGCACACACTCTCCCGACGTGAATGCTGTATATTCAAATGTGTATCCCTAACCTTTACCGACTCCTTGTTAATTGCACAATTACATTGTAAGGAATAATAAAAATGTATACAAGTGTTACTCAATACGCACGGTTGTATCCTTCGTTTCGCAACGATCATAATAATTGTGTCTCCGAGTCGGAAAAAAATTAAAAACTTGTGTAAAAGAAGTGAAGGTGCTGAGGGATTGAAACGAAGGAACGTGATGTGCGTTCAGATGAGGAAAACTGATAAAATTGTTAGATAATTGTTTTCTATGGCTTTGCTGATCTAACTTTATTTATCAAGTGGTAAAAGATTTATCGAGATGCTTGATTTACTATCTAGTTTGTATAATGTGAGTGCTCGCGAATTTGATGTATTTATAAGCTGTGGTATAAAATTTCAATTACAATTTTTCTTTTTTTTCATTATTTAAATTAAGTATTCATTTTTTTATTTTAATGTATGCCATTTATATTTGAAGCTTGAATTTTACTGTGCTATTTACTATTACTAATTATTTATGAAATATATATTATGATCAATCATGAAATTATAATTTTTTTTCCAATGTTTATAAATTTCAAAGTTTTTATTTCAATCGTACAATCTCGGTAGGATAACGTTCATTTTTTCAGTTACAAAATGAGGTTTACCTGGGAAAAACTTTTGTTCAGTTTTGTTTACTTTATGTTACATTCTCGTGGTAATTAGTGAAGTTAAACCTTGCTTAAATCGTATTTTTCTTAGTAAAACAAATGTCTATCTAAAAATATATCATGCTGACATTTATTCGAATCTTGATATTTAACAAAACCGATAAATCTGAAGTTCACCGAACTTTACTCAGAACATAACATTACAAATGAGAACCTTGTATTGTTTTATTTCATTAATGGTCGATTCAAATCTTACGATGTATAGACCTTTTTTCACGATTAAATTTTTTACGCCATCTGATAATTCGAAAAATAAAAAACAGTGCATGCGCAGTGAGACACATAGCTTGATCGACTACGCAGGCGCAGTAGGACACGTGGCGCCATCAAGTGCGTAGATCTAGTTCGACGCGTGGCGTGATTAATTGCGCAGGCGCAGTAGGACACGTGGCTTCATCGAGTGTGTAGCTACGATTCGACACGTAGCGTGATCTACTACGCAGGCGCAGTAGGACGCGTGGCGTGATCAACTGCGCATGCGCAGTGAGACACGTGGCGCCATCAAGTACGGAGCGGCAGTTGGACGAGTAGCGTGATCGACTGCGCAGGCGCAGTAGGCCACGTGGCGCCATCGAGTACGGAGTGGCAGTTCAACGCGTGGTGTATTTGGCAGAGGATAGCAGTTCAAAAAGGTAAGAAGATTTTCTGAATTCTCTTAGGCAGAATGAAGCGAAGTTTGATATGCAAATATGTTTTTCTTTTATTTTGTGTTTTCTTTGTTCAGTTTTGAACTTTTTTACTCGCTTTGTATTTTCGTTCTTTTAAAAATTATGACTACGCATTATTTATCATAAGTTATCGTTTTTTATTTGTTGCGTTTTTAATTAATAAAGTTTTATAAATGTTAATTTTTGATAACAGTGGTTCGGGCTTCCATTAACATTTACGCTACAGATTGCAGGCAGTTGATTATCAACTGTCCGTCAGACACTCCAAGGGTGTATTTGGGAAGTTTAAACAATTGTCCGCGAATAACTTTTCATATTGAATTGAATTGAATTGAATTGATTTTTACAATTATTCTGTGTTTTAGACTGTAATAATTATTTGCAAATCAAACAACGGTGAAAGTTTGCCTAACTTTTAGCTGCATAAGTATAATATTAATATAACTTTTGATATAATACTCCTGAAATACAGGATGATCTTAGACTAGAATAAAATTAATTTTTCTAAATATTTTGAAAATTCAGTAAAACTGATATGAATGGCCAAGTAATCCAATAAATTCTATCCTTCTATAAAAGGCAGACGGCACCCTGAAGTTGGCTTTGTGGCTAGCTTCCCACATAATACTTCTATTTTTCGACGCGGTTTATTTAAAAAAAAAATTAGTGAGTGTTTTATGATTCCATTCAACGATAACATGCGAACTATTGTTAAAAAGAATAGATGCGTCACAATTACCCCAGTTGCCCCTATGCGAAAACCGATATTTCAATTAATTTTAGTGTTTCATTTTTGTATAATAATAGAAAGAACTTGGCCGGAGACACTGCCGTTTAAGGAGACACTTTTATTCAATTTTAAAACATATGCTTTTAACTTTTGTTTAAATTTTCAGTTTTTAAATCGTTATTAATCAATAAATATTCCATGAATCTTGCAAACATAGGCATAGTTTTATTAAAATTATTATTTCCAATCTGTTGCTTCGTTTGTATGACCACCTAAATAAAAATGATTGTCGTTATCGATACATTCGTATTGTCGTGAAGCCGGTAAGCCGTCGACGGAAGAACCTTTACCGTTTACAGAAGAACTAACTTGGTTCTTCGTTGGTATCGTTCAAGCACCCGGTTCGTCTGAAGATAGGATGACGAAACTTAGAGACTGGGGCCCTGTAACGCGGGCCTTGAAAAAGATACAATGATCATAGGACCATTCAAAATTTATTGTGGGAATAAAATGAACCAGACGGAAATAAATTTTTTGATTTGCTAAGTTTAGGAACGAATATCAACGTTATTTGTTACTAAAAAGTGAAAAATTACGAGCATTTTTAATTATCCATCGGGTTTTGTTAATTTTAGAAGATTTGATGCTCCCATGTGAAAGTAAAGAAAAGCGTTTAATGATAGCACTTTGTACATGTTTTTTTTATTTTTCAAACCATTTTTCTAATTTCATAACCGATGTAATATCATGTGATACAAAGCTTGATTGCAAAACAGGAATGCCTATCTCTGTCTAAATAGAAAATATCTGATGTTTTCTCAAGATTCAATAATTCTGCCCGGAAATCGATGGAATAGCACAATAAAATAACACTCAATATAATCGAAGCCTTTCTCACGTGTTAGGTAATAGCATTTATATTAACACTCATTTCGCCATCGGTACAAAATCACGAGCCGAATTCTTACATAAGCGAAACCGAATTTGCGAGAGCCATCTTTGCCGTCATCTCCCTTATCTGATTCGCTCGCGCGAGTTTTGCTGCAACAAGAAGTTCATTTTCCGTTGCGCATACAGAATCCTTTCAATTACGTCAGTAAGTAATAATGAAGGTATAAAAACAAAAAACGTGCGCCGACCGGCCGGTTTGCCATTTAATTTGATGCAATCGGATGAAAAATTAGAACGGGCCGAAAAAATGTGCTGAGTCGAGGGCATTTTTGCAGTTTCCCCGACATTTTGCAAGACTTTGAACAAGCATAGCAATGTAAAGCGTAAGTGTCGGTGAACAGAAGCGCAAAGTCCCGTTTGTCAATGGGCCTTTCGTAACAATAAATAATTGATTGCGGTCCCACATTGCCACGGGCAGCGTGGCATTATCGCGCGATCAGATCTCGCATTATGTTTCAGAATGATAATATTCGTGTCAGTGTATTTCGCTAGTGATTTCCACATCGAGGTGAATCTCCTGTAATTTAAATATAGATTTTAGAAAAATCCATATTTATTGGCCTATCGAGTAGTGGTTTTATTATAAAAATCCTAAAATAACTGACCGACGATCATTCTACACGTAACCTTATTATATTACATTTCACTCAAAGTGTTTTGAGCCTATAGGAAACTATAGTTTTTTTAATAAAAACATCGTCTATTAGGTATAATTAAGTGTATTGCTCTGATTATAATAAAATTTGTTTCCAATAAATGATTTCGGAATGATTATGCAAAAAATATTTTCGATTGTACTTTTCCATTAGAAAAACGCAAGCTTCGCAAAAAAAAATGTTTCTAACAATCGTTTCCAGCTTGGAACGAGGTCTGAAAATAGCGACGCTCGAAAGAACAACTTCAAAACAATTAATTCTTTTTATAGTCAGTGGTTAGGCATTATCATTCTTTGCACATGTTGCAAACTGTCACATTAAATATACATTAAGTCAAACGAAAAGAAAAACGCCATTACCGTTACTTTCGGACGTTTTATTACTTTAAAATTATTGGCATAATTAAATCTATTAAATAGTAATAACAGTACAATAAGACAATCAGTCACCCATATTTATATTATGATCGTGAGAAAACTAATTTTCCCGAAAATTATGAACAAAATATTAATGAAACGCAAAATACTAATGACAATAAAATGCTTATGACAAATAATGTAAACACATTAAGGTTAATATTAATTTTGTAAAGCAATTAGAAAAAAGTTTTTTTTAGTGTTTTAACTGTTTGTCTGTTAGTCGCGCAAAACAATATCCGCGTGTCCTGTAAATCTAATTTGTGCGGTCTGTTGCAGGAAATCGATCCGAAAATGGGAAGGGAGTATAATTTATTTGTCTACGAGGACGGATCTTATGTAAAGACGCGTAGTATAACGACGAAGTTAGAGACTGTATGGTGCAGCGCTTTCTGCGCGGGCTCTTATTAGACCCGTATTAAATCGATTCAGCGAACACTGAAATGAACATCGCTTAAGCCGTTTATAATCTATATCGAAAATGAAAGTTGCGTTACAATTACCTGGATTATATCGGTACAATTAACTGTGAAGTACGATAATAAAAACAAACAAATCAGAAGAAAAATTATCATCTTCATTGATTTTTAGTAACAAAAGTTTTTAAACAACTTGATTGAAAAAGTTGCGCAAATGTGATGCAGAAAATTTATAATGCTGTCGAATCTCCTTTTCTCAATGAAAATTGCATGAATTCATGAGGAAAAAATAACAACTCTAACCAAGGGAAACTAGGTTTGTAAAAATGTCCATAAATCGTCAGCAGGAAAAAAACATTGGACGATCTAATGAAGAAAAAAAGCAAAGCCATTCGACGATAACAGAGGAAAGCGTAGTTTTGCAATGATTTGCCCACTTTCAATCGACGTAGGACTTTTAATTGCAAAAAGTTGATCCGATAGGAGTAGCGGTGATGAAATGTGTTTCTCATTCTTTCATATATTCTGTGGATACTATGTATGCCGAGGCGTGATTAATGGAGTCGAAAACTATTTACCGCGAGTCACTTACAATCGTCCTTGTTTATACAACGGATAAGGTCAATTAAACAATTTAATGAGGATGAAGAAAAAAAATATAATATTACAAAGATTTTTCTGACAGCGAGAGAGTGAAGAACGGGAAATGTGTAATCTTGTAACGGTCAATCGCGGTGCGCCTCGAGAGCAGTTTACTTAAAGTCGTTACAAAAGCCAAGCAGTTCGTTTTATTTTAAGTGATTTAAGACGCGCGAGGTTACTGCTTTTTACGCGGGAGGTGAAATTCGCTCGCAAAATGACTTATTAAACGTAACAAAATAACATACTTAACGACTGTTTCGATGAGAGTTGTTAGCAATTTGAACAATTTGAATGAAAAAGTATTTTTTTAAATCGCCTCATCGATTGACAAGCCATTATTTTTTAACTCATGTGGCGTTTGGTTCCGAGAGGTATCTATAGATGAATGGACGCTTTTATGGATACACCCAGAATATTCCAGGTCAAGTGACAAACTTGAAACTCAAATCGGACGAAATACTTGGTAGACGAAAACAGGCTTCACTGAATTAGAAAATAGGTGATCTTGAAAGTTTTGTTCTCCAGCCTCGATAAAACATAATCACATCGCGAGGCTTTGTGAAACCGAGTTCAAGTCCAGTTATAATCCAAGTTCAGCAATTACGAACTTTATGTTTGTTCCCGGGGAATAATTTTGTTTGTGTCATTCTTGCGGCTAATCATTCCACTGGCTGTTTCATTTCGTGTTTATGTTTGTGGGAAGCAAGAATAAGTGGATTTTAATCGACGCAGAAAATTACATCAAACAACAAAAAACGGACGTTAAAAATGTTGCGCGGAAATTTTGCAGAATTATTTCAAAAAATTTATATCGTGCGATTACACAATATCATGGAAGATTAATCAATTATATCAGAAAATGCTCTGACAAAGTGCGGAAAAAAAAGGTTGACTGATTATTGCAATTTCTCATTGAATCCGCAACCTGATTCAGTTGGAATTCGCACTAAAACAATTGGACGGTTGAGTTTGAGGTATGCAAAAAGACCGGCTGTCAAGTCTGCTGAGCTCGTGGATTACTATTGTCCGCAACGAAAGCCTCGACGAGGGGCAAAAAACGCGCTGAAATAATGGTCCGATCAACGTAAAATGAAGCCGGATCATACCGTTACGGTCGGCGCGAATGAAAAAGCATTTCATATTGTCATCCTTGTGAGTATGATCTACCTGGAAAATAGATCAGAGCGGAAGTACACGCTTTTTGTTAGGCTTGGTCGCGCACGCCACCTATTTTGCTCGACGTTTTGAGCACACTTTCAAAAGTACTCGCAAATCGTTTTTTACAATTACGCCACCACGCCTGTACGTGTGGCGAATAACCGGGCTGCTTTTTGCCATGCTTTTATTATTTATGCCAACTTTTGTGAGTTCGCCACGCTCTGTCCAGTCGTCTCGATAGTGCCGACAAAAAGCTTTATGCCTCGCTGCTCTTATATCGCTGGGTGCCGTTGGTTCATTCATAAAACAACCTAACCATCCAGTTTCCAAACTCTAATATGACGCCATTCACTGTAATTGAGTGCTCTCTTTCACTCACGAAATTTCAGAAAAACATTAAAAATCATAATTTTGTCAAAAAGGGAAACAATATATATTTTCATATTACTTTTGCTATGTAATTTTGAATGTGGAGATCCTACAGCGACCCGTAAAACATTAAATTCGCTAATTTGGTTCGAAACTACTGTTGAAATTGTTACAGTGACATTACATGCAAAACGTGTTGTTGTTATTGTGTATAAAATGTAAATGAAGTGTTATGTTGTTTGGACTACTTTGAACCATATTTCATACAGTGTAACGTAATGTTTATAGCAATTAAAACACATTGCGATATTGACGAGGTGATTCTAAATTATATTATTATTATATTCTCGCCTTTCGGATCAAGTAAATCATTTCAACATGCTTGAAGTATTAATAAATTCAAGACTCTCTTACTCGAGCTGACGTACATTTATGAATGCAAATTTCTATATAAAAGTATAAACATCCGATAACATCATTAAGTTTTTTCATCACTACAATATCAATGACTAGTTATAATTTACGCAAATGCCAAGGTGATAATCATAAATCTGGATAATTTTTTTCAAATACTTCATATCGAACGAAACTAAACTCAAAATGAAAATCTTCAAACACAAATTTTCGTTACAAATTATAATTCAAGATTATTTAGTTCGGATTTACTTTTGGAAGAAATTCGTAAATAATGCAAACCCATTTATCAAATTCAGATTCAAGCATAATTCCCTGAAATGCGGAAAAGAGCAATTGGAAAATGTTAATCTTTATGAGATATTCTCACTATTCACATACGATTGTACGTGCATGCATCGCACTAATCATTATCTTTGATATTTAAATCCCTTCACGTTCAGGGGAAGTTTTGTTTGCATTCATTTGGACAAAATTATGCACAGGAGGGGCTCCCCAACAGCGAGTTTGAAATACGGATGGAACAAAGTTATGATTTTAATTGGACCCTGTGAATTGTTAAACTGCACTAAACAACTTGAATACTCATAAGGTAAAACTCATTTTGCAACGCAATTATAATTTCATGATTCGATAACAAGACTTATCGAAATAACAAAGAATGTATGTTAAATACATGTTATTTCTGAATAAACATTTATTCATTTTTATTCTGTTTTTTATTCTGAGTGACAATTCTGAAATGAATTTTTATAAAATTTTAATGTAAATTCATCGTGCGAATGTGTTGACAAAATTTGCATAGTAATAAGCATGCTCTTGATGAAAATGTCGATGCGAAATGTGAACTTGCTTGTTTTGCTCTTGACATTCTAAGACAGAAACCGCTTTAACCGTAACTTTATGAACCGTTTACGCAAAATGAACAAAACAACGCAAAATTGCGATAACAACTTCCAAGCCCAAACTAAACTGCAAATAGAAATAAAGATCAAATAATAATTCAACCTTCTTTTTCGTGCAAAGTACAACTGTTGAATAGTTGTATGAATTCGAGCACGAAAATTACAGACGTTACGATATGAATTGTTATGAAATTGTATCGAGAGTTAAACGGTATAATTATATGGGCATAAAATTGAGTATAGATATATACATTGCACGGGAGATGAAACCTTGAACGTTGTCTCAAATTAGTTGGAAAGTCGCAACGGGCAGAAACGTACGAGCGACCGAGAGAAAATCAATTACAATTCCATATATCGAGAATGAAGGCTGCTGGATCGATTAAAGCCGACCTCCGGGTACGCAGCGATCGCTTAGGACGTGTAGGCAACCGAGAGAGATCGTCGACGATCGCCTCGTCAGTTATTAACATTAATATGCGAATCAGCCTGGCCTCATCGCGTCGATCAAAAAAACCGATGATTTCATCCATGCGCCATAAATCACTCAATCGAACTTGTCTAAATTTGGTTGAAATCTGTTGACTCCGTGTTTCTTTCGCATAAGTGGAAGTTGCGCGCGAGGTCTCTCGGCGTATCATATTGCAGGCAGTCGAGTGTTGGTTTTCGATCGGCTCAGGTTCATCAGTTAACGATTGCAGGGCCCGAGCCTATAAATACACTTGCTTATAAGTTTATTTGAAACGTAGTAACGGGAAATGACGCAGGTGAAATAAAACAAGAGGCTGGATAGATGAGATTGGAAAATCGCGGATAACGCGTTTTTACTGTTATGTTAATGAGCCGGCGACGAATTGTTATTGGATATTTATTTACGAGGAGAAAGATTTTCTCGGAATAAAACGCTCTTGTCTTTTTGAGCCAGCGCTATTTCATTCACTCGGACTTTTATAGCGTGTTTCTTAATTATTTGTATCGCGTAAAACATTTCAATGTTTTTCTCCCCTCGTTCTCCACGAGCGACAAGATTTATGAACTTGTGTGGACTAAGTTTTGACGAATTTGTTATTCTTCCGAACCACCCGTGGCTTTGTGAAGAAATTTCTCTGATTTGCATTTCCTTCTTTCTTATCCCATCATGGATCTTATATTTTTACTGTACAAAAAAATCAGCACAAAACCGAGCGTCTAATAAATTGAACTACCAAAAACAAAATTGTTTGTACGAAAAAAAATTGCACTCGAGTTGGTTCGGGGGAGTTGTACTAATGTGCAATTTAATGAAATCCACCGCGGGGTGTAAATGCTAGCCACACGCGGATGCATTATAACGACGTTTGAATGCAGCCAGGGTGGCTCTCGGACCTATCGTGAGAGCGGGACTTAAAGACGGGGAGGTAACGCTGCAATCTTCCAGGAAAGTAATTTGGCGCTAGCAGGTATAGATGGTCACGCGATTTCGGTCGCTCAAAGAAAGAGAGAGTATACACTATTCAAAGCAGCAGCCGCTATCTTCGTCACGCGAGCGCTTCCAAAATCAGCGTCTCTCTCGGCGTTTTACTCTTCCTCTCATCCGCGGCTCGAAATTATATCCCTGCGAAAGAGGAAAGAAAACGAACAAAAAAGCTGCACGAACGAAAGCGAAAAAAGATGAAGCAAAAAGCCAAGACCAATTGAAAGTGCGAGCAGGATGCAAACACAGCGACCAGCATGGACCCACAAACTCGAAATCAAAAGTGGTTTATCAAACGAGACTCATTCACAATGCCTCGTGATAATAACCTTTCCACAAATCGCTTCCTCAGCTCGAATTAAAAATGGCCAACCTGTTAAAAAAATCTTACAATAGATTTTTGCAGTTTGCAAATTTATACTTTTTCAAACGAACGATTTTGTCTTTGTTTGGCTTTTTCAATTACTTCCGTTCTGATACTTGCTTCGCATTGATATTTTATAACTCTTGATACAAAATTAGAATCAATGTTTTTTATATTATTATTAACATTTTTTTTCGATTTTATTACAGTTTTCAAACTGAATTGCGAAAAATAATGAATGTTAAAATTTTTTTAATAGCTAACAATGTGAAAATACGATTTTTATGATAATAATGAATATTATAAGTTGAAATTTTGCAAATTAATTCCAGTGAGTTTTTTTTTGCACTGATCAATTTAGCTGAACTGTCAGACATTCAAATGAACAAATGACAGTCGCACTTCAAAGTAACCCAAATTCTCACTCGAAACATTCAAGTGATGAAAATTGCAGTATTTTTAGTCGAACTGTTTTATTTTTTCAGCGACAATCGATCGAACAACCATCATTTACGTAACGCTAGCATATACAGTTAGACTCACGGGTAAACCAAGCGGAATTTGCATCACAGAGACGACCCATCTAGACGTGTCAGGTGTGTACAACAATAATAGATGGTAACAGTGCTCTTGGCAGAGTGACCAGGCGCCAAAAGATTCAAAGCTTTTCGGTGTTCTTGTTTTTGTTTCATTTATATATTATCTCGGTCATTTCCAGTGGGTACTTATCACAGCGAGGTGTGCACAGCACTTAAAAACACTGCTGCTCTCGAGAATTATATTCCTCGTCGAGCAAATATATAAAACTGTTCGCGCTAAACTTTCGGTACAATTTTTCGCGCAGTTTAACTCATTTCGCATCGTCAATATACAAATATTGCACTGCGATCAGAAGTAACTGCTAACCATCAAACGCTAAGGCGAATCAGCAATAAAACGATTTTAGAGGCGTAGGTAATGCGCGAGTAATAAAGCTATACATTCGTCTTTGGTTTATCGCTTGTACGAAATGCTGTTGAAAATGTTACCGTATGAAGTATAAATTCAATATAAATTTAAGGGTCGATGGCGTGATTTTCGTACAATACAGTGTTATTTTATTGACACTGTAAATCTTTGCGCGCTTTTTTTTCAATTGTTAGGACGATTATGGTTGGAAAAGGCTGTGTTTTTTTTAACCCTGCGAGTTTTGTCGCGACCCAGAAAAGTATATGGCAGTTTACATTTATTCTACGATTTCTATTCTGCGTAGGCAGGTACGAAAGAAGAGAAAAGTTTATTTTACGGCCAACAAAAGTCGGAAGAGACTCGGCCTAACCCACAAGTTGTCTTTGGGTCAATCGCAGTCGTCATTTGGCAAGCAGCGGATAGATAAAAATGCCTCGCGAAATCTCTCGGTCTAGCGGTACCGTCCAATTGACAATCATGTATGATGAATGAATGCGAAAGACAAGTTTCTCTACTTTTCATACGGACTTTGCGCATCTGGCACTCTTTAGCGATTTCCAAGGTGCAAGAGCAAGCTGCGAAACAAATTGCAGAAACTTTGAACTCTGATATTTAATGCAAAATTACAACTTTAGTTTTCAGAGCTATTAAATTTTTTGAAAAAGTTGTTTATAAGTTTTTGAACGAATAATACAAAGAGACAACAATAAGATTTCGATGGAAACGATAACAATCGATAAAACCTTTTTTGCGAAAAAGTAGGCGGGTGAGGAGCATGAATTACGTAATTCGGATCTTGGAAATGAGTCGCACAAAGGAGACAGAAAACCGAAAATGGAGATGAGTATAAAAAAGAAAGTGGAAGAAAAAATGAGGGGCAATATTTTTCCGGGCTAAAAAAAACCTGTTTGTTTGGTTTTATTCCTGGCAGTCATGATGATCCACAGGTGGATCAAAAGAGCCGAAAAAAGTAGAGGCTTGGGAGCCGACTGAAACAATGCATTTGACTATAGTTGTCCTGCTTGCGCTTGTACACAAGGGGGGCTTCTGCACGAGTATAAATCTCGACGAGGCGAGCCCACGGCGAGTGCGTTTCAAGGTTAAGAGGGTTCCACAATGGGCGCCCACTCCACCGGATTTTAAATTTTAAAGACCAGGGCTCGGATGCAAAATCTGATTACTTTTTTAAAGTTGATATCAAATTATAACTTCGAATTATTCACTCTTGTTATTTATTAATTCGAATTTTTATTATGATAAATTATTGTATTTTCACAAGAACTGAAGGATTAGAGTGGCCATAAAGCAGGCCAAAATATTTAGGCGGAATTTGCAGCGAGGTTTATTTATAGTCCCACGAGGTAATCCAACGACCCTACTATACATTATCAAAACCACTCGGTGTTTTACTCATCAGTGAAAGAACCCATAATTATGCAACCTTCAAAAGTTCGGTTACTCTGATGAAACCGGACCTCTCCTCATACAAATTATACGCATTTTCAAAGCAATTCTGTGTATTAGAGAGTACGTGCGTCGACAAATAAACTATTTCTTTTTGCGCAGGATATGACCTGGACCGCAAAATAAAGGAACCGTTAATCAATAAGTCGGCTTATAACCATTGTCCAAAGTTCAATTGAATTTTAATTGATTCGGCAAAGTTAGTTCAACTTAAGATATCATTTTGGATTACTTTCTGCGATATGATTTGAGAGATGCATTATAGCGTATCAATTTATAAGTTGGGTGCACAGGAATGATAGTGACGAAAAGTGGCAGATCTCGTCCCTACTGATCGGACGCCTCTGACTGAATTCGTACCGAACTCAAAGCGATCGCAAATGTTCGGGTGCGATGAAGTGTTCGCGTCTTTTGTGAACGGTCCTTTTACCGTGGGAAAGCCGTCGATATAACAGGTAGTAAGCAGACGCGTCGAAACACGTAACGCGACGCAACGCTATACGAGATGCTTCTTGGGTGTCGACCAGTGGTATTCCGGTGCAAATACTATTGATGTCCAATGCGTTGTTTCTTCTCGCACGACACACGTCTAAATCTCTAACTAAACGTAATAAATTGCTAAAGTTTTTTTCCACATCTTCATTTTTAGTTACTCCTACTACGTTCCTCAAAGATGATAAATTTTGCAAATTCAACTACCGTAATGTTCAAACAAGATTTTTTGTTTTTGCAATTTTTCGAAACAAAGTCAAATGTCAACTGTTTGAATGTTTTGATTGTTTCGTTTGTTTGTTTATTATTCACAACAAGACAATATTTCGAAGTGTATGTTAAAATAATACTTGCAAAATTATATGTGGTATTATTTACAGATTTGCAAATTTGTAAATACGTATGTTTTTAGGTAATTATGTTATGAAGTATAAATATTTATATAATTATGACCCAAAAATGAACTGGGTCAACGGAAACGGTGATAACTGATGCGATTATCGAAATTATTTCATGAACAATATCGACAATTCTCCAAAAGCGAGTGACAACATAAGTCTGGGGAAACAGGATTAAAATAAACAAGAGTGTATATGATTGGTAAAAAAAGGAGCGCGGAAAAAGTCGTAAGTACGTGTTTTCATAATGGTTGAGCAAATGTTGGATCATGAAACACGACAAAGATCGCACGGCTCTGCGGATTTATCGCGTGATCAACTTTTCCACGCCTTCAGACGTATGAATAACTATCTATCAGTTCAAGTTGCGGACAAATATTTTTCTAATACACATATTCTGGTGTACAAACAAAGCCGCATGTCAAGAACTATTATTGATTTACGATTCCGTTAACGAAGTCGTAAGAATAAACGTACGAGGCATAAATATTCAACGGCGATTTATTCGCTACGAAAACACGCGAATGGCCAACATTTGAATGAGAATATAACGTAACGATATTGCGGTTGTTATATAAATGTCATTTGTATACTCGAGAAAGATTTGAGAGGAGTGTGTATCGGTTGTTATCGCATGTGCGTTCCACAATCAATATGTACGCAGCGCTTCTATAACAATCGTATTTATAGTAGATTTGTTTAATTATATTGTTATTGATACTCCAATTGATAAATACTCCCATTGTGCTCCAAAATGATTTATCACATTCAGAGATTGTTTTTGTAACCTACAATAAATTCACGATTTCTCTCGCTCAATTATTTTTCCTACTCGACTGTTCTCACAAATTACTTTTTCCTATTATTCAATATTTAAATTTTTCTTATATCAATCATTTGAATAGTATTTTTTCGGTCAATTTTTTTTTGTAACAAAAAATAGCGAAAAAAAAGATGAGTTCAAAACAAACGGACAGAATGTTGCGGTATCTGCAGGAGACAAAAATCAAAACAAAATAAAAGAAAGCGAGACAGAATGATAAACAGAAATACGTTGACATTTGTCAACCGAGCTGTACGCCTCTGTAATCACGTGTATTTGTTACACTTTACGTTGTATTAGACTTGCGTTGCTATGCTATATATTTCCACAACACGAATATCGGGTTTGCACGTAGCTATAATTATCCGATCGGTCACACGTGGCACACTTCCTATAAAAAATTGCAAATTGAACGTGCGATCGGCGATTTTAATATGCGCGGATTTTTACTTTCACTCGTGTCTGTTTTGTGCCTTTTTTCACGCGGTCTTTCTCACTTGCGTGTATCGCTGTCTAAGAACGCGCTACACAAAAACGAGTTTTTCCGATGCATTCTTAGCTCAAAAAGTTGACAGGAAAATGCCGACAAGTGGCGCCAACAAGACAACCACAAAAAAACAGCATTTCTACAATTCCTCACGGTCGTAAAAATTAAATCCTATAATTTTCTTTTGTTTTCGTATTAAGTTATTACAATTCATTTTATTATCAATCGTTTGTTCTTAACGTGAGATTTTCTCCTGTCAGTTCTCCAATGGTACGTCATTTGTTTACAACTTTTCACAATCAATTTTGCATTTATTAACAATAACGTTTGTTCGCCAGTTGAATGGCGATTAAACCGTGAAATTTCATAAATTGTTATATTAAGATTGATGAATGGCGAACAATTGAGCGTTGTTGAACTGCGTCATAATGCTTTCATTAATTAATCAATCAAGCTTTGTTGCCCGTTCGTTACATCGTTTAACGTTCAGAAAATGACGGTTTCAGCTTTATCTGAGAAACGGGGTCGCCCGGCCAGAATTGCGACCACGTGTTCATTTGTTATCTACGCTATCTATTTAGCTCTCAGTGTTACCATGCAACGAAATTTCAACGTCTGTTTATATCTGAACGTTATCAAAATTTGCACTATTTCGTGAGGTAAAACCAACAAGTGTGACTATAAGGAGAGGATTGAAGGGAAAGAGAGTAGCGATTGAATGGAAGGTCTGTCAAAGTTGTGCGAGTGTACAGGGTTGGAAGGAAGTGCAAGGGGGCGTGTGTCGGCAGTCACGTAGTAGACGTACTACACCTATCTATAAATGCTACATGTCCGCGTGGATCCGTTACCTTAGCCATGCGAGCCGTTAGTCTGGTTTGCGCTGGCCAACGCTCCCGATTGCCCGGTCTTTTTTGTCTCTTCCCTTGATCGGCTTCGAATTTAGCGCGCGCGCACGTGGTTCGGCGGCTCTGCGCGTGCGCGAATTTTTCAAATTTTGCGCGCGAAATCGCCGGTTTGCGATCGGTTGTTCGGAGCTCGGACACGTTCGACCGACGAGCGATCCTTGCGACTGAGACGCCACAAGCCGGCGTGCTACGTTTTACGGCGTAGTGCCTCCTCCCCGCTCTTCAGCTACTCTTTCTCGCACGCACGATGCCCCGCCCGACGAGCCCTCTTTCTCTCTCCCTCGTTCCTCCCTTCTTCTGGACGCGCGCTCTTTCTGCGACCGTCAATTTTCATGTTCGATTTCAGTTTTGCCGATTGTTCCCTCCGAGGGGGCGCCTAATCTCTTCCTCCAGACAAATCTTTTACGCTTCGCTTCCCACCGCCAACTTCGTTCCCCTTCGACTTTTTTCGTTTTCTTCTTCTTTCCCTATCGTCCTTGTCGGAAGACGATTTGAATTGTATTATTTGTGAACGAAGTAGGTTGGACGATTGGTTGGTGATTTTGTGATTTTTTGGAGAAAAATTACACTTTCAGCACTTTCTGATTAAAGAGAAAATATAGAAAATCGTCACTTTGATTTCGATGGGTTTTGCATGACTCCTTTGTGGTCGTTTGATAATTTTGTGTGCAATTTTGTACAATTTGTAGAAAAGAACTGTTTAGTTAGTTGAGTTGTGGCTTTGCAACGAGTTTCCATTCGAAGTAGGAATATTAACTGAACATCAGGTTTAGAAACGATGGATTCTATGTATATCGGGAGGTAAAATCTCTTTTTCGATTCCAATATGTGAACTTAATGAGACCCCTTGCGTTCAATGGTTAGAAAATTCAAACTTTCTAAAAAGCAATTTATTTTTCGTTAATTGGAACTAATCTGAAATTTTGACTGATCTTATGAAAGTCAGTTCTTTTATTTTTATTCAAATTGTTCAAATCGATCCATAGCATATCGAGCAGTCGAGTAACCTTCATCCATCATATCCATCATCTCCGATCGAAAACCCATAGGGAAAAACAAAATACGGACGTAAATTTTGAACCTGTCAACTACAACGTTTTTTCCTATAAATTCAAGCTGCGGTTTGTAGATCTACTAAATTTACTATACAGTACAAGTTTGGATAATGAAACTCAACTTTGAAGTATGTTTATTGCGTTCCATTGAAATCTTTGTTCTTGATGACAAATAAATAATTGATGACTTTTTCGCTTATCGATTAACTTATCTATTTTACTATTCAGCCAGTGTTCAACAGACAATATATTATAAACGATATGAAGATGTATCAAGTACAGTTAGCAATGTAATTGAAATTCTATTATTTTTAGTTTTTGCCAAAAATGAAATCTGTCCGAAATTCGATACGGTATTCGTGTGTGCGAAATTATATCTGTTAATATAATCAAATTGTGCGACCAAATTCAGAGCCGGCTGACGTGAACAGCGTCTATTCACGCGTTGATGCTGTTATGCAGTGTCACGGAGCAGGTTTGTCAGTGGCCGGCGCTTCTTGAGCCGGTCGAACTAACCTGACATAACCCCCGAGTCAGTAACGCGGTCGCGAGCCGGCTCATGTACCTATTCTTGCCAGCGTGCCAGACAAGGACAAACACGAGGATGCAAAGCTCTCGTGAACTGACAAACGCAAACTAACAACTTCTGTCCTCGTTTATTCCCTCATAAATTTTTTACATGCTTGCAAAAAAATTAAAAAAAATTGCAATCACTTTGTAATCATTTTCTATCCAATTAAAAAGTTAATTCGTGTACGATAAGTAATACAAGTTCTGTAATTACGTTACTCTAATTTACGCTAATCATTTACTCTGATTTTTTGCACATGCTGGATTTTAGTATTTGAAATCATTGTCCAATTTTCTCAATGTCAATAAAAAATGTGATCATACATCATTGGTATACAAGATGAAGTTGAAAAACCTTTGGAACTTGAAATGATGTCACTGGGCAACAATTTGTAAGAACAATTCTAAATAAAAATCTTTTAATTTTGGTTTTTCACTTTACTAGATAACTTTGAATAAAAGATAACAGCAAAAGAAATTCTCAAGTTGACAATTAGATACAAAGACATTTCTTGTGGATATGACTTTAGGAGATCATGAAAGTTTTCTTCGTGAGATGGGAACAGTATAAAAATATTTTATTACTTAGTTGTATCTGAATAATAATGAATTACACAATTAAATAAACACGTCAAAGTTTACTGTGTGTATATTTTCATTCATTTGTATACTTCCTTCATAATAGAATTCTCTTCATAAAAGTCGTAAAAGTCGTTAGTTTGTGTACCTTTTTTCATCGCAGAAAGAAAAAAGCTTAACAAGCTAAATTTGCCATTTCACGCTGGAGAATTTTTTCTCGTGCACACTAGGTTTTTTTTACCTGTTTAATGTATATAGACAGTTGTTTATTTCAGAGTGAAATAACAAGGATTCGATATGTCAAAGGCAAGGATACATTTACTGTTCCATCAGATGGGATTAAGACAGTGTTGTGATTTTTGCAGAAATTACATCAGTTGAATAGGATTGCTATGGGATTCAAAATTCGGAACAGAAGGGAATGTTATAATATATATCTATACATTGGGGTTTCTGTCTGCCACTTCAACTGAGAGTGCTAGGTTTATGTTATTGTTTGCGAACAATCAGTTCTCGTTATTATCAAACTGAAATAGACAAATGTTAGTTCTGGCGAATAGAACCGATTATTCCGAGAAGTGCATTTTATCCCGGAAAACAACGTTTAAATGTTAAGCAGAGTTCAAAAAAAATGCATTTATTTGTCTGTATATAGCAATACCTTTCATTATTATTTATCGCCTCTCCTCTCTCTAAAATATACTTTAAAATAAAATTTTAAAAATATTAATTATTTTTAGTATTATTCCTTCGAATTTTCATTGAAATAATGATTGAAAACAGAGAAAAAATGAATTTATATCGAAATGAAAAGTCTGCTTTTGTCATATAGAATATTTATTCTGTCATTACGTTTGTTTAGATACATCAAGATTTATTACTTCTATTATTTTTCATAGGAACAAGTTGCAACATTTAACGAAATTTAATGTTTATTGGATTCGAACCAATTTTTGAACGTCTCTGCCACATCCATAACCTTGTGCAAATTTTGTTGACTTAAGACCTCCTTGGCTTTGACAAAAAATATATGTCCCTTAGTTATGACATTTTTAACCTGGTCGAAAGTTTGAGTCGAGCAAATTTTTGCCTTCGTGGATTTATTGTTTGCTTTGAGAAAATCGATTCCCGTAAATTTGGCAGGTTTCTTCACTAACGCACCCGCTGCCTTGCAAACGAAGTTGTAGATTTCTTCTACGTTTTTGTTTTCCACTGCTTTCCTTATTACTCCTGATCCGCGTTCCAGATTGTCGATCAAAATTTTGATCTTTTCAATTTTTTCTGCCGCATCCCTTTCGATTGCTGCTTGTAATGCTTTGTGTATTTCTTCTAATTCATCAAGTCCTTCCTCGGTTGCTTCATCGGTTGCTTCATCGGTTGCTCTTCTTGTCTGAAAAATATGTTCATAAATGTCTTACCAAACAAAAAAATGATGAAAAATGAAGAAACTAAAAAAGAAAAGAAAAATTCGCCAAAATTGAGAATGTCTTTACTCTGTTGAATTTTGTATGATCGAACTGGGAGTACAATGTGTTAACTAGTTTAAAGATTCTGTGTCCAGCTTCCTCTCCAAGTTCAGCCCACAAACTGTTGTCATCCTTGAACAAATCAAGCACGTGTTTTCCGTTGTTTATAGCAATTTTTCTATGATTGAGAACCCGGTGTTCTAAGCCATCAATCGTGTGCTTGTAAGTTTCGACAAGTTCGCCGATTTGAAAGCTTGTTTTCAACCAGTCTTTGAATTCCGATGTTACCTTTTTCTTCGGTAATGTGCATTTCTGAAATAAAAGTGTTTTGAATGAAAAATCACTAGGTTTTTTAACGAACTTATGAAATGAATTGTTAATAACTAATATTAAATAAGATATGACTATTTTATAGAAATTAAGTATGTCTTAATTGTCAGCGAATAGGTAATTTTCAACTATTTTTGCCTTACGTTAGAAAGTGTTGCAGCTTGGGCAATTCCTAGGACGCAAAGCACCAAAATCATTGACTTTATCATGGCTGTTAGTCAGTCTTACTGAAACTAAAAAATTATGTAAAGTCTCTGAATTTAAATGAGATTTCAAAATGCTGAAAAATTAGAAATAATATAATTAAGGATCCTACATTCTCAAAAACTGAAAAAGTACACTATGGATTTTTTTCAAAGGAACGTTGACAAAAATTTTGCCAATCATTTTCGTACTTCTTTTTGTCAAAATTTTTACTATTTTTTTACACAGCATTTAAAGCTCATTTTTTGTCAGAAAACTTTTGACAAAATTTGTGTCGAAAATTTATACATAAAGAAGGTCAATTTTTTCCGAGTACTTACCTGTCTCCTGAAAAGTCCCACAAAATGTGATGTTAGAATCAGGCACAATGAGTATTTATACTTCAAATTATCTTATAATTATATTATTTTTCATACGAATAATATTGAGCCAATTAAGATAAAATTAATAAAAAATTAGAAAGAAAGGATAATGTTTCTCATTCGATAGGGTTTTTTATTACATAGATAAATTATCCATCAAAACGTGGCGCGGGTAAGACGGTCTCAATGCAATTAAATAAATTCGGTCGATGAATGAAATTAAACAATTATTATTGCAAGGAATTTTATTCAAGTTAATTCGAAGCTTTACTCGCCATAGCTCGAAATTATAGAGTTTTCGATCCAAGAGTTTTTTACTCTGTTCTAATTTAATGAGGCATTAACCTTTAGAAATGTGAGATTATCAATGTTATCTATTAATTGTTGAAATAATAGTTATTGCCACTTTCAAATTAACTAATTTTTCGAGCGTGAATAACACTTAGTATTAAATAACAAAATGAATCGTATCTTGATGCTAAAAGTGAAACTTAATAAAGCATAATAATGACAGGTGCAAAGTATTTAATTAATAACGAATGAAATAACAATTTCCATTTTTTGTTACTCATTGGATACATTACAAATAACTTAGAAAAGCTTAAACTCTAGGTTCCGCGGCAAATCAGGGGTTTCAATATATCATTTTCGATCAGACATTTTCTAATAAACACAACGCACCTATCAGTTTTCCTCGCACTTGGTACTTTTGGAAAGTTTTAATTAAAAAAGTGTGACTATTTTGAAAAATTGTAAAATGATTTTTTGTGGTCATTGTTTTTTTATTTCAATTTAAGATTTCGATTTCTTTTTCTTTCTTGAATTAAGTGTAGGTTCGCCTTAGATGTCGAAGGATCAGATTTTTTTCTGAACTCTTTACACAAATTTGAAAATAAAAATTGTTTGGAAATAAAATTGATTGGAGTTTTATTTTGACATATCAGAAATATTGTTCCATTCAATAATTTTTAAAATATTTTCAAGTGTTTAAAATTGCATTGAATAACAATTTTTCATGATTTTTTAACATCAGACAAAGTTTCATTACACTTTTTCAATTCTTAACTCATTTTTAATCTTTTCTCTGCAATTTGCGAATTGTCACGAGAATCTATCATGTTTAAAAACTGATTAACTGAATTGTTAAGTTAGAATAAAAGAAAGTTTGTTTTCTAACAAAATTGATATGAAGTTTTTAACTGTTATTAAGTATCAATTACACTGTTAAATATTTCGCTTAGTGTATATATAAACATAACAAAAAGTTTTCTTATTTGTAAAATACAGTTCCTGTGAGACTGATTGGCTGAATGAAAGACTGATTTCCTAAAACCGTTTCATTTTTTACTTTTTTAGCAAGTATAGTTTTATTTTTTACACAATGCTCAAAGGTGTATTTAAAAAACTAAAGTAAAATACGAAGTAAAATTTAAATCTACATAAAGTTTAATATTGTTACTTAAATGAAATGGTTGTCATATATAAGTAAACTTTTTGAACCGTCGTTTAAACATGAGTACTAAATTTCAATAATAAAAAATGCTCAATTTTTTCATATCGTGTTTTATTGATAGGTACGCACCAATATAGTTGGGTTACAAGAGCAGTGACATGACTGAAAAAGCTACGTATGCTCGTAATAATACAAAAATAATAATAAAAAACCGTTTAAAAAAACGATAGATAAATGGAACTTTTTTTTCGGTGGGTGGGTACGAAATCGAATAGTCTTTAGTTCAGCATACGCTTTTTGGAATACAAAAGACTGTATTATGCCTTGAAAAAAAGTAGGCACAAAAGGAGACATTTAGGTGCTCTGACACGGACAACATCTTTTAGTTGCTTCCATCAAATCTATAAAGTAGACGGTAACGAAGAAACCTGTTTCTGACTGGTTGCTTATTAATGAATTTTACTTTTATTTTAGATAGGAGGTTCAATCGCGTTGGTGTCAATTTTATATTCGAACTCTTCTCTTTGTATTCCATCTTAGGATAAAATATTTTTTGCATCATCTCTTTCTCGCTTGTTCCTTCGAAAGCAATCAAAATTCAGACGCAACTAGATACATCATCAAAAGCGATTATTCTGATTATTATAATCTTACTTCTTGTTGCCTGAATTCAACCAAAAGTTACATTTAAAACTTAATAAAATAAAACTTGATTTACTTGATTGTAGGTTAATTTATAACGTTAATTGCGTAGATGGCACACTAGCCAATTAATTATCTTGGATGTCTGTTTGTGTCATTCAAAGACGTGGTCGAAGGTTAGTCGGTCCATGCTGAGCCTGCACTTTAGGAGTTCGCTGTGAATTATCCGAGTCCTTCACTCTCAACAGCTTACTCGGACAAACGTAATCCTATACCTGCCTCGGAAGTGATTCAACTACAAAAGGTTCTTCCGCTCGGGCCAAATCGATAAAATATATTTCAACGCTGAATGTCTCTCTCCCGCGTAGGTCTTTAATTTTTTCTTCTTGTGTACAAATAATTTTAGCATCAGCATTTATATTTTTTCTAAAAATTCGTTTATTTCATTATAATTAATCAATTTTTTATCATAAATTTCAGCGATTATATTTGATTAAATGTATATAGACAAAGCTAGTTTATTCTCTCCAGTTTGTTTATCGTCCAAACTGTTGTATTTTATATGAACGTCACAGATGTAAACGGAAAACTGAATTTTGCAATTTAGAGATCTTGTTAATTAATCAGCGACTCATTGAATTATTTATCCATACTGTGCAGTTCGATAGATCGTATTTATGGACGCATAACCAGAAATTCAGCATCGTATTTGCAATTCATCAAATTATCATCAAGTATTCTGGTTTTAAACGTTATTTCGGAAGTATTTTCTGAACATTTTTCCGATTTTTTCTATATGAAGAAAATTAAAACTGTGGCTAATTGCAAGCAATAAAAATGCGTACGATTTTGATATTTTTAGGGTACTTTATTAGTTCAGGTTAAATGGCGAACGATATGAGACACATTTTTAATTAAAATAATCGATAAACATAATCCGATAGGATGAGGTAATTTAGGGCGCACTTGCAATTAACGCGATATCGGATATAGTTTTGAAATAAGAAATAAGGAATAACGCTATAATGTGGCTCGCGCGAGTATAATAATTCAGTGTACATGACGCACGCAGATTACAAGTCAAGCGAAACGTCCACCTTTTATATCAGGCGGATTTCCTGGTGGTCGCGGCCGTTCACACGAAGCGCGGCCGATGCGAGTAATTCCAAATGAGAGCATCAGGCCAAAGGCCCTTCTCGCGTAATTTCAGACTACTTCATCCTACTTCATTCCTACTTCTCTTGATCACAAACTATGTGTTCATTCCTTCTTTTATCTTCATCTTCGTTTTTCAGACTTTCAACATTGAAAATTATTTTGCGCGAAATGATATCATAAATATTTCACGCTTTGTGATTTGAAACAAATAATGTATGTGATTATACGAATCGCTAAACTATGTCATTATTTCAGATACTACAAAAATTAAAACAATTAACGGTACTTTCGAACATAAATTATCAACAATAAAATACTTTCTTCGCAATAGAAACAGCTTTTGCAAAAAAATAGAAAACCTTAGTACACGTTTTCGTTAGAATGTTCGTGCTGAAAATTTTATTGGAACGATTGTAATGTTGTTTTCATTCGCTACAAATTTGCTAAAATTGTAAGAGACGAAAGTTTTTTCAAAAATGTTTTCTTGTCACGGCTTTGACCGTTGTTTGAAGAGAAACTTTCAACTCTAGCAAACGTGTGAATGAGTTTGTAGTGATAACGATGTTATAGTAACACTGTTGTAAGGTTCCATCTTAAAACAGGACAAAGGCTTGTCCAATTCGCTTCCGGCTCTTTAATCGTATATTTATCATTTTAGTAATTACAAATCGAAACTGCAATACCTATATAAAAACGCTCTTAAATATTGATTTATTTAACCGTCTTAAATTTTTGGCTATAAAATGTTTAATTGTTCTTGAACTTGCTGGTTCATAAACGATAATCAATTACAATAATCTTTACTGTAAATTGAGTCGAATTACCTTGCTAGTTATTCATATTAGCTAATGGGAAATATCAATATTACGTATCGTAATAAAACGTGGAATCCTGTGCCGTTGCTTCATAGGCCTGTGTATTTGCGAGCTACAGTTAATAAACTTTTTCAGAAGAGCGTCATTAATAAAATTATGTTTTTTTCTCAGTCGTATAAATAAACATTTATTGTTCCTTTTAACGATTTTGTATCATTTTATTGTTTGTTTAAAAGCAATAATTATCTATAGTTTTCACTGTAAAACCAGAAGTACCAATCGAAACACTTTATCAAAGAATAAACGAGTGCCAATATATTTCCATCATAATATTATTACACGCGTAACAAAATGTTTGATGAAAAATTGAAGCTTGCACTCTGTTCATCAAATCGATTGAAAACAACGTATAAAAAACTATAGTTTTTTTTTGCTATTTTAAAGTTTAAGTTTAAAATAAAAGTTTATAGTTTTTAGTTTGAAAAACTAGTTTTTTTTAGATATTATAGAAATTGATATGTTTCGATGAAATTAATATTTATATAAAATAAGTCTATTTTGGGTAATAACTCTGAGGCAAGATTCATGGCTCAAATGGTCAATGAAATTCCGAAGCAGGATCGTATGGTACAAATGCAGAACCTAAGGTATACATACCGATCGCTAATCAATAAGTCTTCACGACAACCTATATCACCAGGCATGCGCTAATCGTATACCTCTGCCTCTAAGTCCTTTGAATATTTTTTTATATCTTTCGTAGCTCGGTTATCTGCTATGTCTACGTTGATAAAAATTTACATAGGCAGAAAATATAGTTGACAGTATTTAGTTAGGACTTTTATGGTAGTAATGTCAACTAGATTTCCAGTTATTTTACATACGTAAAGTTAATTTTATTTACGGTTTGTTTTTTGGTCGTCCTAGCATTTATAGTCAATCTGAATATAGCATGTAGTTACAATAAATAAATCATACTTATTTTAGAACGAAAATTTTGAATCGCAAAATGAAATACACATTTCAAAAAAATCTTTAAACATAATTTATGAGAGTCTCCAGGATAATGTAGAGTTACATGGATATTTAATATAGAGTTTTACATGTATAATTTTTTCAAAAATTTTGTTTGAAAATTTCTGAGGCAGAACATACTATTTCAAATTTCCGCTAAAAATAAGTTAATTCGTTTCTAAATGTCTAATTAGAATTATAATCAGGATTATAGATCTTTTTCCTCGGTCCATTTCTATACTTAACAGTGCACTTTTACGGTTAATTATTGACATGTCTTAGTGATTTTAAGATAAGAAACATAAAAATTAACCCAAATGCAGAAATATACATTTCAAAATTCATCTCGTATTAACGTGCAATCTCATGAAACATTCTGTCATCTCAATCAAGGAATTTGCGTTCCTCAAATACATTATAGTATCTTACTTCTAATCGAATTTTAGTAGAATAGTTTTTTATACAACAAATAAATTATTTTGTAGTCTGATTGTGAATTGCAACGAAATTTTGCCAGAAATAAGGTACATTTAAAATGTTCGAAGCAAATTATCTTATCTTGTAAATATAGCTGTTTCTCAATTCTTGCTTTTCATCGATTTAAAAAGGCCTTATGAATGGATGCATTTGGTTTGATTTTATCGAAAAGGGTGAGAGGCTGTAGACTCTTGAAGAAACCGAAACTCAAGCTTTTTTTTTCAAGTACATAACATCGCTCGTTTGATGCCGTGGTATTGAATTTTTAATCAGATTATAACGTGAGATTTCACCACAAAAATATAATTGATATTGATAGTAAAAACTACCAAAACAAGTAATGAAAGCAAGCTTAAGTAAAATTTACGCCGATAAGTATTAAACATGTTAACGAAAAAATACTGCTTTTGCAAACTTACAGTTTTGTTTTATAGTTTAAGATCTATCTCTTAAAAAGTATCAGTTAAATTTGTTTTAGCGAAAATTTATCGCGATATCTGAGTACCCGAAAATATATACACACCTGACTGAACACGTGTTGCGTCCAACGAGCTTGTATGTCCCATTCTAGCAATTTTCAATTGCGTTATTCATGCGGAAAAGAGTGTGCGAGAACGATTTGTCACAATTTTCATCATTTGTAAAAACTTACTTCGTGCACTTCTCTACTGTACATTGTAAATAAGTATCGCAAATTGGTCCAGAACCAACGTTTCGAGCAACGTATATTTGCATGTATGTAAATAGCAATTATAACTGATAATGTAAAATTAATATGACGTCCAAAATTAATTTCTACACATTTTCTTTCTACCTCACAATATCAATTTCATTACAATTTAATTTGGTTTCATTACAGGCGACTTAATTTCATTAAACTTTTTCTCGTTAGATCAACCTTATTTCCAGACCTTATTCAAAGTTTTTATGTTCCATGTTTTTTTAGCAGATTTATGAGTTTATATAAGCTTATAGGTGTAAGCCTATCGAAACATTCTACATTACCGACATACAGCTGAATGTAACTTTTTTTGATTTTTTGATTTATATTGTTATTTGATTATCGAATTTCCATCTCGTGTTTAACTTCAATGTATTTATACAGTGCTCGATTTTACATTATATAGTTAACTAATATTTATTGAATAAATCAATTATTATAATTACTGATGATTTGTAAGTAAGACAACTTTTTAATTTGATTATCCACATCGAATTCTGTTTAGCTAGAAATTGAGACATTATTTTTCGATAATTGAAATCTAACGACTTTCCGTATCATGTAGGATTTACGAAAAGTTACCTCCTCTCAAACATATACATGCATCTGGCTTAGTTTTCTATCGAACGGCTACAGTAAAATTGAATGATATTTTCTTTGACAGACATCAAAAATTCCACCGTTGAACAGTATCATGAAACTAATAAAACTTTGTAAATCTCTATGAACAAAGTTGAAACAATGGATTTCGATTTTTGCACAATAAGCACAAAAACATAAATTATACACTCTCTCCAAAACTTGAAGCAATTTGATATTTCATCTGAATACAGATTTAAATAAAAGAAAATTCTAAAGAAAATGAACTCAACCGTTACTCATAGCCTAGTTACCAAGTCTGAGAAAAATGATAAAAGGATTGAACGGGATGAATCAACAGCCTTGGAAGATTGTTTACAGAGAAGAATTTGAACGATGCTCGTAAGATACGCAAATGGTTTCGGCGGGTAGGTAACATCATTAATTAAGAGCAACTTGTTAAATTCAGTTTGTGGGCGCGGACTTTGAGTGTGTTTTTTGATGTGCGCGGCGGATATGAGTGGAGCCTCGCACGTGTACGTCCCTGCGCAAACAGATGCGAGCATACACCCACACAATCGAGGCCTGGCGTTCGCGAGCTTTCGGACTCGGCCGGACTTGGCCGAGTGGGAACGGAGCGAACCGAGGCGGTGCAGCCGAAGCTTCGACTTCAGCCGACGACGAAATGTCTGCGGAGACAAAAGCTCCGCCTCGAAGCTCGCGTCGAAAATCCGGGCAGCGAGCTGGCTCTCGCGTTTCGTAATGCTTCGCATACGCGAGCCCTGCGAGGAGCGTGGGCGACATCCATGGCTGTGTTTATGTTCTGGTGAAACGCTGTCAGCGCGTCTATAATTTGTTTTGTGGCAATTTGGTCGTTGCGTTCCGGGTTCGGCCGCGGGGTGTGGTGTGAAGAAGCGGCTGACGATCGCGCCCGAAACGCCGAATCATCGACGCATCATGAACCGCGAGCTGGCGTAGCGCGCCATTGGGTGATTCGGCCGCGTACAACAGTGGCGAGCTATCAATCGCTTAGTGCCAGGCAGTCTCGGGGCCCGATGGCCTGATTCGCGATCCGCGGCGTTCATGAAGCTCCACTGCCCTGATTCGTCGAGTGAGTACACAACTCAACCACCAACACTATCATTCCATCTATCACCCATCACTTTCATCACCCTCCCCTCCACCCTCCCGCATAACAATCATCAAAAATTGCTCTCGCATTCCAGCTCTATCGCTCCGAATGACAACATACCACTTTTCAGTAGTACAAGCAAACGCTATGTCGCGACCGAGTCTCTCGCGCGGCAAGTGGTCCAGATTTGGGACACAAACACTCGCGCTCGGGCTTCTCTCAGCCAACATACCCTTAATTGCTCGAGATAAGGGGAGACCTCTAATTTGAGGATTTTCCTTTGCCTCGAACGGCACCAACTTATTTCCAATTCACTTCGCCCAAATACTCTCCTCGAGCTGCTCTCATCCCCCATCTCATAAATAATGCGCCCCGCTTTGTTTGCAACGCTCTCCATCGTGCTCCAAGATCCTCCTGTCAATATACCCTATAGAAAGCGTTGCTTGTCATTAGTGCGGTCAATACACCGCAAAAACGTGTCACTTTCGGTTTACTCATTTTCACTTTTTTCCACTGGAATTCACTGAATTTTCGTACAATCCAGTTCGAAATTCATAACTAATCTTAAACTGTGGACCAAAAAAAATGAAATTTATAACTTATTTTTCGCAGTAAATATCCATTGCAGGTTACTAATTAGCGTTTAATACTAACCGTTGAGAAATATTAAAAAGTACAAATCAGAAGACTTTCCGATTACCTGTTTACATCTGTCAACTTGCGAAACGTTTTTTTTTGTATAAAGTTTTCTTTGTTCGTTTTTTTAATCATACGAATGAGATTGAAAAGGGTGATTATAGATTGCAGGATTCCGGCTTAAAGAACGTGAAATTGAGGGGTTTTTTGTTGCAAACAAATCGACAGTGGAACTTGATACAAATGGGGTATTTCTTCGAAAAGGAATTGATTGGTGTTATCTTGTGAAAGGCACCAGATGACGAATGCTCCTCTTGTTTCCACGCTGAAAATCATCAACCAACCGTTAGTAAGGGAATCAAGCATTTTCCGATAGAAACTTCCAGGTCAGACTGACTTAATTTTTGATCGGACACAAAGTTCAGGTGTTGAAACGCATTGAAATATTGTTTTCCCATTTTTCTACTAAATGGATGTTGTTTTTTCTGACCGCGATTACATCGTACCTTTTTTGCATATTACACGCATACCCACGACATACTGTAGGGACGACCACTCTTATTCATCCAGACCCTTTTTATACTCTCTGGGCTTATTTTTTGCCGCGGTCAGTGCAAACGCTTGACGTATTAATATTTCAAGCGGACTGTCTAGTCTCCTTTCCGGTACCGTAATTCTTCGAAAAAAAAAAACTTTCGCGTTTCGCCTGTTTCTAAGGCCGTGGCGCTCGTTCTCACGACTGCGAAGGACCATTTTTCACACGAAAATAAACGGGTTATAAAATTAGAAGCGAATTCAGAATCGATATCCTTTTTTTTTGCACGCCCATGCAAAAAGTTGCCTCGCCGTTTAAAACGCAAACTTTAGAACTGTTTCAAAGTTTTCAATGAAAGCGAAAAAGACGAGAGGTGAACTCCGGGTATCAAATATTAATGTTCTGAAATGAGGCTGCGTTTCTTTTGTGCCCTTCGAAAGGAAGGATTATTGAAAAATGATCCTTCACAATTTCGAGTGTGAAAGTTAATCTGTGATATACTTTTTCTTTCAATTCTCGATTTCGTCTTGTTCGCGGGAGTTATTTGAAAACAGTCATACTTTTTCATGAACGATAAATAAAATCGATCAATACTTTGCTTTTATATCAATAATAATTTTTTTCAACCAGTGTTTCGCTCGGCACACGAACTATGCTATTCACTTGTTCGCGACCATATTTATTTACAGTGCATATAAACAGTACTTGTAGTGTTACTTGATGTGGCATTATTTTTTAAATTATTAACCGAACTCGGAACTGAGTTTCATCGTATAATATAATTATATAGCAACATTCAAGAGAAACAAACATGATTTACATTTTATGGTTCTGCGTGGTTAAAAAAGTCATTCGTCATGGAATTCACGTTTAACTATCTGTGTATCAATGTTTCCTTCATTCATTGTGACGAGTCAGGTTCGTAAAAGCAAATACCACATCTCAAAAATAAATAATGCGTCACAATAATAAAAGCTCGGAATTACTCACCACCACGTTATTCGTGCAGAATATTTAATTTCCGATAGAATACTATTTTTGACGATCTGGAAAGTATAACCGTCGGATCACCGTTATGATAATATTTTAGAATAAAAATAGACGAAAAAATCAATTAGGTAAAATCTTGAAAACTATAGATCTCTTAAATTCGTTGAAAGATTTAAGCTTTTGATTAAAAACGTAATCAAGTATCAAATTCTTAGTGATTAAAAAAAATAGACGGACATTGTTTTTAGTTTTGTTCATTTCCATTGTTTGCAAACTTTTCAATATTAAAGAGCAAAATTTTACGACTGAATTTTAGCACCAATAAGATTTTATTTTGAAAACATTAACGTGTACGCGTAACATGCAAGTCTTGCCAAATAATTACTATTAATTGATCTGGTTCGGAAACTTTCATGAACAAATATTCCAATTATTCGAACTACAATTTACAAATTTACACTAATTTTCAAGGATGGTTACTAAATATGTATACTAATCTGAAAACATGTTAAGGTGTACAGTTATGTAGGAGTTTGTGGGAATTGTTGAAGTATTAAGAAGCAACTCGTTAAAAAATCTGTTTATTCGATTTGATGAAAATAAATTGAACGCTGATGGTTGGTAGAATTGTAAAAACGATCTTACCTCATTAAAAAAACAAGGATCCAAGTGATTCTAATATGAAAGTGCTATAAGATATCCTCATGGATTCGATTCGTCGAAAGCCAAACTTATTTTTGAAAACTTGATAAATTTTACACGGAATTCAGCGAAGTTTGAAAAGGACGCTAATTATTCACAAAGTCATTGAATATATATAACATAACTTTGGTAATTGGTCCAGCTGTGTTTCTTACAATTAATGGGCTCTACGAATTATAGTACAGTGTGAAAAGATAATAAAATAACAAAAGGCAGTATATTGATAAAATATCCATCATCCGAAAAAAAGGTCGACATAGAAACTCATCGAAATGATCGCGTGTAGTATTAGAAAAAATTTCGTTTCATAAAATGGTCTTCGATCCTAAGTGAAAATTTTTGTCGGAAGTTGTAATCAGGGAGCCGTCCATTTGCTGGAAACTTTCGGAATAATGACACTTATGAGCGAACATTTAGCTCTCTCATTTAGGTAGATCCTGCCTCTGCGCCAATTATCGCTCTCGCTCACATTAACAATGCGCTGGAAAAAAATGTATGCGACTTGAGTTTAAACTTGATTAACGGTACATTTAGAGCGGATTACAGTTTTCGACAAAACGCTTTATCATTCGGAAAATTAACTTTTACCACTAGAAATTAAAAACCTAGTTCCATGTTTATTTATTAACAACTAAAAACTGTGTACTTTACTAATTAATTACAAAAATATCTAAATTTGTCTAAATATTACTTCAGCAAACGCAAAAAGGTAGTTTTACTTTATTCCAGCTGTGTTTCGAAATGTTCATTTTAAATTTATTTATTCAATCAATTTTTTTCTGAGATATTCATCGTCGCGACAACCATTAGAACGTGCAAGCACGACGGCCATGCATGCATATATAACGCAATCGCGTCAATCCCATCTTGCACACCGAATGCAAATTAGTCGTCACTTAATTCATTCGTATATGTTCAAATTTTATGAATGAAATGACCTCTTAGACAATCCTTTTCTCTGTTTAGCCTTTTGCTTTGTCCTTGTTCAAAATAACCTCTTTCGTTCATGCCACTAACTACTAAAATTAAACTGCACTTCTCGCGTGTTAACGTTTATGCGAAAACCGTACGATCGTATCACAGTGATCATGATTTGTATCGAATTCGCACGATCTGACGTTTCTTTTTTTCTTCACTGAATTTGCCCTCCACACTTCACCATAATTGAAATCGATATGTTTTAATCTGCTAAACTAAATATATTGATCATAAATGGAAAATACGATGTTTGTTTTGTTTGAGGTAGAACAGAACGGTGGTTCAAGCGATACCGTAAACCATGACCTATTAAGCCCTACAGTGACATGTCAATGTTCGGCTGAAAGTTCATATTGATCCAAAAAAGTGCCAGCTCACTCTCTTTTGTGAGCCGACGTTTTATTGGTGTGTTTGTTTGCCAAGGGCATGGTCCCTCGTAAGACGAGACGTATACAACTGAAATGAAAATTTCCGAACGTCCGATCCATAGATGTCTATTGATTTATATCTACATGCTCATCATTTTCCGTTTCCAATTCGACGAGGATTTTTCTTTTAAAATTGGCGATACTAAGTAGCAGTTAATTAATCTTTTCAACGCAATGTTGCATAATAATGTAGAATCAACATCCACTTTGTATGCCCTCTTTTATAATGAATATTCAAAATGAATATTCCTGTTATTAAAATAAAACTTATTGTGATTCAGACTGATTATTCACGTTCGCTTCGGTATAAAAATTGTTGAATATGTGACTTAATCAAGGATTATCTCGAATGTGATCAATTCGCATAATTGGAACGCGAGAGGATATATATGACGATGTTATAAGAACGCAATATGGAAAAATATAATTTGTTCAGTCGCTTATTATAACTGCTGTAATTCGCTCGTTTATCATCTTTTTATTAGCGGTGTACCAACGAGGGGAGATTAACAGAGAATCCGAATTTATTGTTTTGTTCGTAATAAACGATGCCAGAAAGCTAGCGGACGTCAATCAAATTCAATGCGCGTGTCCTCATGAAAACCGAATATTACGTTTGCATTATGCCTCGCACTTAAAATAGGTATCGCAAACTTTCATCGATCCTCTCACATCACTTAATATCAATTAGAATTTCTACATGGTCTTATTTTTTTTCAAGATGAGAGATACGTGATGTACATGTATTATTCTTATGAATTATTCTTATTTTTATAATTATTATTAACTTTTGTTTTATTTGCTATTCATATGTACCTATATATAGGTTATTTTATAGCAATATTTCGGAAAGAATTTGCAAATTAGCGATTTCATTCAACAAAAACAAATTAAAAGAATGTCACTTTTGTCCTACCATTTTTGCGACAATGAATGTGATACATTTGTAGAAACAAATCCAAATAGCCGAGTTGTTTTTAATTGCGAAAAAACTGACCTGGATGAATAAATATAATTCAGATAACAAAGGTTCTGTTGTTATGTCACACATCAATGTTGAAATTGCGTTTATAATTGTTGGAATGAAAAGTCCAACCATATTTCTTTGCGCGTGAGAGCTGAATATTCACGAAAATTTTATTCGTGCAGTCTAATTTCTGTATAGTCACTTCATATTCCTTTTCATGGAAATTTTAATTTCGGTTGGCGTTCAGAATTTTTGTCCGCAAAATGAGAAACCAATATCCATTGTCGACTGTAGGATATGTGGTGGAGATCATACACTCAGTTGAGCAGTCGAGATAGTTCAATCTCAAAGCAAGAGAAAAAGGGTCAGAACACTCCATGTGATATATTCTGTTCATCCCCACATTTCGAATTATATGTTTATTCGTATTGACACTTTGGTGTTAAATCTGTTTATTATTCTTTGTACCAAATAGTAAAATACATCATTTCGCAGTACAAAAAGTTCAATCAGACATAAATCTTTGATTTTCTTCAACGTCCAAGCGATGAACTTTCTCGAACCCGAAAATAGAACTGATGGCTGTCGAAAAGTACTTATACGAAAGTTGACATCGCAGTTTAAAAATTCGTTGATTCTTGATATCGTAATACGAAATTCTACTTGTACCAAGGAGGTGCCTTGCCTTAAACACTTTTCGACATTTTGTCTCACAAAAATATAATTTCGTTAAACTACATACAAACTACATATTTAATTGTTCCAATACAGAAAATGTTGTCTTATTTTAGAGCATTTAAACAAAATATCTCTGGTTATTACAAATTGCCAATGATGTGTCGTAAAACACAAATGAATACAAATTTTGCAAAAAAGCACTAAATACGTTTTTAATTGGAATAGCACGAAAAAATGTCAATGCCACAATGTCACTGCAATGTACATCTCATGGAATACTCGACGGCGTTTATTATACGTGTAACTATTATTCAAAGATCCGTGAGAGTATGAACCGTATCCTTCGTATTATCTGGGAAGCTTCAAGAAGTAAATCCCTTGAGCAAGCTGCAACGCGTATACTCATGTCAATGAAAATAAAACGTTTTTCATCCAAATGAACGAGCAGGTCTTAATTAAAATCACCAGTGAAAACAATTTTATGTGCAAAAGAGGCTAGGTGTCAGCAACTTGTAAACACGATTTGTCATGAAAGAAATGATACCCTGGCCTGAAGATAAAACAAAATGTTTGATTTAAACTTTTACACTAACTAGGACCGTACAACTTGGACACCTATCGATTATTCAATAATTATTTATAAATTCTTATTTTTAGACGGTGAACAAAAATAAGAGTTCGGGATTAACAAAAAAAGACAATTTGCGGACAAGTAAACACTAAAATTATGCAAAAAATGTCGTGCTTGCGGATGGAAATGAAAATTACTATCTACAACAGCTCAGTGTCGTTGCCAAGTACAAATGGTGGATTGCGACCCTGTATCTAGGACATCTGTTGGGGGTTGAATAGCGAAGGCAAAAAAATCAGAAGACTTTCGATTTTCATAGTGGCTTGTGTAAACATTTTATGATAAACAGAAACGATCTTTTCATTTACCACGTCGTACTCAAGTTTATCAACAATTTTTAATTGAGAAAAAGTTAAGACTGAATTTTGTTTTGCAATAAACAAAGATTTTTTTCTATTTTTTTCTGTTTGCTTTACTCGTCTTGTGCCTTTTTCTTCTTCGGTATTTTTTTCTACAAAAAAGGTTGAAAAAAAGTTAGTTCGTCGATTTCAGAAGTTGAAAACCTGAAAATATATTTCGCTTGTAAATTTTTTTAAAGAAAAAACATAATTGAAATGCACAATTTCCGGTCACTAGTAAGTCTCCGACCTTTAGTCTCTGTTGAAATATTAGTCTAGCTGCTGGTACAATTGATGCTCCTAATTTGTTTCTTATCAATTGTGAATCGCAATAACAAAAAAGTGCAACGATTTTTCTCATTCGAAGTATCTCGTAAAAAATGTGACTTTTATATATAGCCATGAGTCGGTGCGGTGTAATCATTCATTTTTAGATGTAAAAATGTTTACAAGCATATGGAAATGAGTTCAAAAGTCGAGCAATAAATAACTTTTAGAGTAATGTAATAAGGACATTTTATAGCACGTCTAACAAAGAAAAAATGCCTGTAACGATAACTTTAAAAAAGAAACTGAACGACACGCACCATAACAATTGAAACTCGAGATTGAAATTCATGTCTTATAAAATATATCCTACGGCATACAGTGTGTGTCGGGTATACAAAATGAACATGTTTTCAAATATCACGAAACTTGGAACAAGTTGAAGTTCCTCAGATTGAATATTTAACAACGGTATGCGTAACAAGATTTGTGTAAGTACACTGTTGTCTAACAGAGTAAAGTAATCTCTCATTTTTTCCCCACTTTTTTGAACTCTCAACAATCTAGTTTTTTTCTAGTTAACTTTCTAATTTTTATGCAAAATTGATCTGTCGTCGTGCTTTTTCTTTCACAATCAATTATTTGAATCAAAAATTTCGCCTGACATTATTCAACTGACATTATAACCTACCTGACATTTTGACAATTGACAAACGACAATCGCGACATTTTGAATTCGAACGCGTGCCGTAGTACGTAACACTATAATAAATCTATCCAACTTTGAAGCATATGTAAACTTATGTTTCCAGTACACCTCAATCGAACAGAATATGATGACAATATTAGTTCTCCCATTCGCCATATTTTCAACATGATCAAAGTAGTAATTCAATTATGACGTTGTTTCAGGCAATTTTACTCGTGATATTAGTAGAAACATTAATTTCGTGTTTCGTAACACTTCGCAAAGTACAAATGGCAAATGGTCTTTTTCTGAACAATTGATTATAAAGAAAAGGGCGAGTGTTTTAAGATGATAGTTTTTATAGCTAAATAACAATTATTGATTGTTGAGTAAATTTGATTCATATTTTTAATAGCTAATTAGCAATTGATCATAAAGAAAAGAGCGTTTGAAAATGATATTTCTTATGCTAATTAACAATCTAGTTATGTTGAACTGCAAATTTTCAATATGAAGTCGCGTAATCAGAGTCACGTAACCCCTTGATTATATAATCGAGTGTCGCGAAAACGCCTAAGCTAAAAAGGAATTAATTAACACAGGACTGCGATAATGCAACTGACGAGCATATTTTTTTATTCACTTGAACACACGTTTAATAATTAAATAGAGCTTGCTAAATATAACTTTTCTAACTATACGGCATTTCGGAAATGACTACCTTTTGCCCTATTCGTTGATGAACGGCTGTGCAAATTGAACACCTAGATTGGAAATCTAACAATTTTATAACTGGACGGCGTGCGGAGCTATTCGTGTTTTTCGCTCGTTATCGGACAAAACTTCCGGAATCTTATCGATTCGATTATATCCACCTTACCTACAACGTTACTACAATAACTTCCACGCTAAATGTCGGGCATTGAGTTTAATTTTGACAAAATCGGCATAAAAATTGATTGCTAAGTCGGTCTATGATTACATGATGCGGATTGTTTCCTTTGGCCAATGACAGGATGGATTGAGAGTTCAAATTGACGGGAAAGGCTCAAATTCGCACTACCAACTCGGTATCAGACATATATTCAAGTTTTGATTGAGTTTACGCGTTTGTATATGGACATATTATATCAATACTTTGCAAGAGTAATGAATGAAATTGCCAGTGCTGGATTTACCAAGGAGCAAAGGAAGCAATTGCTCGAGGCCCCGCCTTCGTAAGGGCCTCTGTACAGGGAAAGTGAAATATTAAATTTAAACATTTTTGAATAAAAACATTGTAAACGGATATAATAAAGGAAATTTATATTGTGAAACAAGTTCATTCAAAAATTTTATCACAAATTCCATGCCAATATATAACATTGACTGCTTTGATGATTGTTAAAAATAAAGAATGAATAATGATTTATCCAGTTTAAAATGAGTGAATCTGTTTTATAGTTACAAATTTGAAGAATCGACTTTTCAATTAGGAATATCGGTGCTGAATGAGGAATTTCAGTAAGTAATTTGTCTGGTTCATTTGATTTCCGCGATAAAATTCGAAATGGTCGTATGATAATCGTAATTTTTAGCCTGCCACCGTCAGTCCTCGCTTCCGCCCACCAAGTTCCTAATCATCAATACCATACGAGGAGCTATACCAAAAAAAGCTACCTTTGATCTACTTGGGGCATTGTTAGACTCATAGAGTCTCAGACTCAACAACTGTCTGAGACTCCAGAACTGTAGCAGATCAGTCCACGAAGATTTGTTATTTAAAATAACAAAGAGTGCAGTCTCCGTGGATTCGTAGTTGAGGGTTCACCGATTTTCCGACTTTTTAGTGTACTGATGTATACTTTTTTATACAGATGTATCGATAGCGACTATCAAATTGAATTGTTGCAATCATACAAACTGAACAGCTGGAGCAAATTCGTGTTACCTTCGAAACCAAATTCAAATTCACCAGATATGTTTTTTAATTTCTAATATGACTTTCAATTTTGTAACTAATTTGAAAGTGAATATAAGAATGAGTATTTTTTAAAGGCCCCGAATTGTGACATTGTTTGGGGCCTCTGGTAAATCGAGCACTGGAAATTGCGCTGCATAGCAATTTCAAAGGAAACGAATGCAGGAATGTGACAGGTATGCGGTTGACAAGTCAATAATCTATGTTTGTGATGTTGGTCAGCTGTTTTTATGCAAAATTAAAATATTGACGATTTGGACCAACTCATCGACTTATTTTTCCAAACAAAATACGCGAATCGGTGTTGCATATAAAATCAAGATTAATAATTGTATTTAAATCTATTCGATTGAATTTGCATTATGTCAGAAAGAGATCATTTGATCTAATGATATATCGAACGACAATTAAATTTCAGATACTTTATTCAATCTTTTTTTTTCACAAAAACGTTATTTCCAGTAGATAGATTTGAAATATAAAACGTGAATTGATTATTACTTAACCATTTCCGTCTGCTATAAAGCAACGTACTTTTCAGGATTTATTTCAGAACGTATTTTGTGTTTATATCACGTTAGAAACACGCAAAATGCTAGTTTTGACCTTATTATCAAATAATTGCGAAATTTAGCAAAATGAATGTTCTATTTATAAAATTGTATTTTTGTAAAAAGCGTGACCTGAATTTTTAAGAGAAATTACTTTTTTCTACACATGTTGATTCGAAAAAAAATCTCTATAAAATCACTTTTAACTTGTATTTTAAAAAATTGTTCCGATAACATTTTATATCAAATGAAAAAAACTATTATGAAAGAAAGAAATGTTTTTCAGCAGTGAAAATACAAAGTTAATAAAACATAATTAAATACGTGCATATGACTCACAATGAAGAATAGAATTTTTGACAAGTAGAACTTCATTTATTCATCCCCTCGGTTTTGTTCTCTCTGAAGTGGGCACTATTAAGCTCCATTGTGATTTGTGAAACACCCAAAAAGGCAAATCCGTTTAGAAAAGTCTGAAGAAAATAATTGTAATTCCTTAAGCGAGCTACGTGCAAAACCTCTAGTAGATAAAAAATGAATAATGCAAACCCGTAATTCATTTCAAAACCATGTAGAGAAGCTGCAGATTAAAGAATAATATTGAGTTTTGTCGTTCAACGAAATGTACTGTAACACAGAGCATCAAAACAAACAAATGTTAGGGTCGTTTTAGTATGTCTTTTAACCGCCTCCGGTGTTCATTTTGCACAGCAAGTAAATTGATGAAAATTGTGTGATTTCTATTTAGATCTGAGCATTTTCATGCATTTTTTGTCACAACTGAAATTAAATTGGGACTCTCTGACCATTCAAGAAATTTAAAACGAACGCTGTTTTATCTGATAGATTCTAACTTGTGGTTTCTACATAAGCCGCACGTTGGATTTGAGCTGATGATGAACTTCAGCGTCCCTAAGTGAAGTTTAAAATTGTTATATTCAAATGTAGGATGAGATATCAGAGCTATATACTCGCCGTGTGGGAAATCTTTTCATAGTGAAACTTTTGGTAAAAACCTAATGGAATAAAGATTAGGAACTATTAGTTTTAATTTTAATCTCATGTTTGAAAAATCTTTTGAATTTCAAAAATAGACTTTAACTTTAACAGTAAATTTTATATGAGATGTTCATTTTCCACATTTTGATATGAAAAATGTCAAAGAAAAAAGAATTTGCAAGTCGAAGTCCAGCGCTGAAAATAAATCCTGTAAAGCGGATGAGACATAAAAAACTTTGGTAACCGAAATATGTTGGTTTCAACTATAGTTGAATCCAAAATATTTGCTTTGTTCGGGCTTAGTAACTAAGCAATATATCATGCACGTTGTAGAATTATTCAACAATGATATACATGTTAATAAACTTTTGACCTCAAAAATTCAAACATTCAAACTTCGTTCATAAAAACAAGTGACAACTCACATATGAAAAATTTTTTCATAGTTACGATTTCTCAATTGATGTAGTTTTCTGAACACGATTCTTTTTCGATTAAAAAATGTAATCAAATACAAATGTGTCTGTTAGCGGCAACGTATATACCCGGTTGCATTTGCATGATATATCTATACAACGTGTCCTGAACCACCCATACCACTTAAACAAATGAACTACGTATAACTCTCTTGTTCAAGTGGTACAAGTGGTTTGGGACACCCCGTATAATGCGCCTAGATTGAATTCTGACCGATTTGCGTTTTGACCATACTTGCTCATTCTACTGGGGCTTTCCACTTTGCCGTTTATTTAAATTCAGTCATTTTTTTATTATTATCGAAGATCAAATTTTTTTTGAAATCTATGATGGCCCTTCCTATCGAGTTTGTTTTTTCAATAACTGTTCATTCCTTTCTTGTTTTCGCTATTTTCTCAAAAATAACTTTCGTTTGAAATACAAAATCTCACTTACTGACTTTTCTTAGTTAGGGTAGATAATTATTAGTTAAGTGTAAATTAAGTGTAAAAATTACAAAGCACAACATTTTCGTTTCAATTTTTTTATGAAACCGATATAAACCCGTTGGCCCACACTCGGTGACGTGCGAGTATCCAGATGTTAATTCTAGAGAAATGAAACAAACAAGTCATAATTAAACCAAACCGATTATTCACACATCAATCCAACTTAACAATGTGTACCGAATTGCATGTTTGGTAATCGATTGTAGCATGTGAAAAAATTCTCGGAGTATTTATTGTTACATTCGAGAATTATTATTGACCTTTCTTCGATTTCTAACTAGGATTCAAGTTGGTAGAAATTAAATGCAATTTGATACCGATAAAGATAGCAACTCCAACGGTTTCCGCAAATCTAAATTACATTTTTCAACCAATTTAGGACATTGCTTCGAACCTTATTTTCGTCACGTTATTTTTAACAGTTTCACTGCAAATTTTTACTTGTTCAGCATTGTTTCAATACAAATATAGATTTTATCAGATATTGGATTGGTGTAAATATTGCGGTCTTATGAAAATAATATTTCGATAAGTATAATCAAAGATATTACACGAGTGTAATTGATTTTTTGATTGTTTCAACTGCGAAACCTTACAAGTCAACGTCATTGCACCAATTTCTGGAAATTGCAAGTTGGACCATTCATTGAATCGATAATATTTCTTGCCAAGTCACTTTCTCGCACTTCATTATATCATGAATTTTTCTGCCGAATCGAAATCAGCCCAACATTATTTATGAATTCCTCTGAAAAATATTTCTGAGTGTTTTTATTGATTTTCACAAAAGAAAATCTAGTAAAAATGAGTCTGATATTCGCATCTGGCATGTTAATTAAAAACTTGAATAAAATAGCGACTTCAAAAAAAAACAAGGAAGAGAAATTCTATTGCAAGCATGAAATTCTCCACTTACGAATAATCGGTTCACCGCTGATTAACCAAAGTTCAATTGATCCTTGCAACTTAGACTGGAAATTTGGTCGCTCTACTTGTTTGATATATCAACGCCTGTCACGAGTAAACCCGCACACACAAATGAGCGTGGAGTTACATAGACCCTGGGAGCGTCGATTCAGATTGTTTTGCTCGACAATGCACTCATCTCCTGCTGGCATTAAGCATAATTTTATTTTCGTAATGAACTGTCATGTGTCACGCTGTGCAAAAACCAACGACGATTGCTGCCTCCACTTTAACATTTTGTACCATTTCTTTTTGCAAATCAGTAGTCAGTGTAAGAGAGGCCCAAAATAATTATGTCACAATTTCGGGGCCTTTAAAAAAATCATGCTTGTTTTCATTTTTAAATTAGTTACAAAATTGAAAGTTATAATGGCATTAAAAAAATATCTGGTGAATTTGAATTTGGTTTTGAAGTAACATGAATTTTCTTCGGCTGTTCAGTTTGTATGACTGCAACAATTCAATTTGATAGTCGCTATCGATACATCTGTATAAAAAAGTATACATCAGTATACTAAAAAAGTCGGAAAATCGGTGAACCCTCAACTACGAATTTAGGAGACTGCACTCTTTGTTATTTTATAACCATCTTCTTTGGACTGATCTGCTAAAGTTCTGGAGTCTCAGACAGTTGTTGAGTCTGAGACTCTATGAGTCTAACAATGCCCCAAGTAGATCAAAGGTAGCTTTTTTTGGTATAGCTCCTCGTATGGCATTGATGATTAGGAACTTGGTGGACGGAAGCGAGGACTGACGGTGGCAAGCTAAAAATTACGATTATCATACGACCATTTCGAATTTTATCGCGGAAATCAAATGAACCAGACAAATTACTTACTGAAATTCCTTATTCAGCACCGATATTTCTAATTGAAAAGTCGATTCTTAAAATTTTGCAGTCAATGTTATATATTGACATGGAATTTGTGATAAAATTTATGAATGAACTTGTTTCACAGTGTGAAACTCCTTTATCATATCCGTTTACAATTTTTTTATTTAAAAATTTTTCCCTTTTCGAAGCAATAAAACTATTATTATTATTATTATTATTATTATAACATTTTTCTATCTCTGTGCAGGGGCCCCTACGAAGGCGGGGCCTCAAGCAATTGCTTCCTTTGCTCCTTGGTAAATTCGGCACTGTCAATACTAAAAATTGATCATTTTCTGACAATCTACAATTATTTCTACATCTCTTTTGAAACAACATTTCAGTGTTGAAAATGTTTTTTGTAATCATTGTGTTTTTGAAAAAAAAAAACATGTGAAACGTTTATCGTTGAAAAAAAGTATCACTTTTAAAACATGGAAAATAATTGGTATGCAGCATTCATTTGTTTTTACACAAAATTAAAATTATTGATTTGTTATACATTTTATTGATGTGTGGTTTTTTGGTTTATTTGATTTTAGCTGACGTGCGGGGGTGACTGGAGTGATGGGATGGGGCCAGAGCCCCATGGAGTTCGGGTAAACCCGTCTCCGGCCCAGCTCCCCAGCCCCCTCCACCATCGTACTCGCCACTGCTCCTGCCGGAGACGTAGGGGGCCACCGCGAACGCGATGGAGGCCTCTAGCGCTCAACAACAAAAGGAGAGGGAGCAACTTATGTACAGGCCTTATGCCTTCGAAAAGGTAATTTTAGCATTCAAAAGTCTAAGTACTAAAAAAGTAATAAAAACATAAATCAAAACTACTGAATGAAAATTAAAACATTAATGAGTGTCTAAAAATGAGTAAGTGTCTCATCTAAATTTCGAAATAAGTCTTTATTTTTTCGCTTCCAAATGTTCTATTTTGATGTTTGAAAAAATAAACTCCAGTTATATTTCAATTAAAATTAAATTTAAATTATTATGATTAAAATACATAAATGCATGTTTTTGCAACATTCATAATCTTGATAACAACACCTAACGATGGAATACATTACTCTATTTTTTTGCTTGTTTTGTACTTCTGATTGAAATACACGCTGTTATTTTTTATCTGGATGTTATCTGAATAAAAACGAACTTTTTGCAATCTTCATAAAACAAACATTTTGACATGTCACCACGATAAAAGTGAATAACAAACGAGAAAAAACCTGCAAATTGATATTGAAATATATGTAAAATCAAGTACAATATATTTTGAATATTTGTAATGTGGTCTACATATTCAACCAACCTCTCAATTTTTGCGATGCAATTCCTTGGTGACCGCACAAACGCGATATTTTTCTTAGCAAATTTGGATACAGAGTATACGCTTATGTATTTATGCTTAATAGCAACTCTAATTCTTCTTTTAGACTCACAGTCTCATACATTTCAGATGGAGGGGCTGGTACGGGAGATGCAAGACCCTGAAACTGGGGTGCCCGTGCGCAGCCAAAAACAATTTCTTACTTCAATCCCTTCAGCATTCATGGGTAAGTTATACCGCAATTTTATTCCAACATGACTTTATTATCACATTACAATCGTAAATGAATACGAATTTATTCATTGATCTGTGTTTCCCCCTGTTTTGAAGATGATTCCAAAACACGTAAAAAGTATTTCAATGAGATAAGAATTTAAGTAGTTAGTTTTCCAAGCAATAATTATGATTTGTTTGTAAGTAGACTACTTTTGCAAAATAAAACCAAAATTATTAAACAAACTAAACAAATCTATAAAAAATGCCGCTAAAGTTAATTTTTAAAAATATTGTACAAATCTAAATTATACTAAAAAATTCGAGCCCCTGATTCTAGTAATTATAAATTAAATTGTAGACATAAATAAGCTTGTGATTTGATGAACGTAAAAGATGCTGCACTCAAGGAAGTGAGTTTCGAATGAGAGAGATCAATTGGCAATCGAAAAAATATTATGTATTTTGTGAACGACGATTTCGCGGAGAAGAGCACGTTGGTTACCGGACAACATATTGGAAAAGAAAATAAACCGTTGCTGAGTAAAAATTCCACTCAAACTTGACAGAAAACTCGCCTCTACGACTGTAAGTGACCTAGAAAGCGATTTTTCCTTGTTCGAATAAAAAGCTTGGCTGATAAGTCTCACACAAGCTTAATCCTCGCGATATAGTCTATATTTTATAACGAAATTTAAATAACAAACGAGACTTTCAACAATGTCTCTAAGACTACTTGAAAAGAGCTTGTAAGGCATAACTAATTAAAAAGATAAAGGACCTGAATAATTCAAATTTCATGTTGAATTTAATTGAATAAAATCAATAATTAATAGAATCCAACAACTAGTCTGCTGCTATATTGTCGACGACTTTTTTTAACTCGAGTTAGAAACTAATTTGAATGAATCGAAATAAAAAAATAAGATTAATTTTTATTATTCCAAAAAATGCCTAATTTAACGGCTCATTATCCTTACTGGAAAAAATCAGTCGCGATGCCAAATATTGAGTAGCGATGCATAAAAAACATGTTAAAATCTGATTAAAGTTTATTACATTGATGCCGATAAGCAATTTAAGCTCGCGTTAATAAACGATCACTTTGTAAATAACTTCCCTGTTTGAAATGTTTTAAGAATGACCTGATACTTTTTCAGACCAGTAAATAGTGTCAACAAACATTCGCTCTTTTTGCCCAGAACGATACCAGTGTATGTTACGTATAATAACGTCAACAAACATCTATGCATTGTCAACAATAATTGTTAATGCCAAATTCGACAAACATGAAACATTCTATTTTCTTCTTTCCAACTGATTGTTTGGGGTGAAAATATTTAATAAACATCATCCAAGAGTCAGTGAACCGAAAATGTACACTGAACATATTTTAGGACAGTCGATACCATGCTTACCCAGTTACTGGAAAATGTTTATAATTTACAGGTTACGATCTCATAGAGTGGCTGATGGAGCGACTCGGCATCGAAGAATCAGGTATAAACGAAATTCATGAACGATATATTAGTCTGTCTTCGTCCAGCTGTATGTGCCAAACGAAAGCCATTTTTTCTTCATAGCAAAACTTGGTCGCCAAGAAAATTATCATCTCGTTTTATTTGTGCTAGTTCTAGCTGCTAAAATAATTCGCTTTTAACAATAAGCAATCGCAGAAAAAATAATTTAACTATTAAACTACCATTCATTCAAAACAGTTAATTAAAATCAGAATTAAATAGTGAGCTGATCAATTCAAGGATGAAAAAATGAATCCAATAATTAAAATTTGATATGTTAACATAAATTTAATCGCATGTTTCAATTATAAACAATTTGAACGTAGCTTATTCAAATGAAATCACGAAACGATGTTTATACAATTAGCCTATGTCAATGGAGTAATCAAATTATAACATCCAACACGTGAAATGTTGCTGCAATGTAACGCGCTTAAATTACTTACAAACATTTTAAAATCAACAAAGACTTTTCCGGCATTCGCTTCGACGCAACTTTTTTTTTGTCCACGCAATTTTGCATCTAGTTCAATCAATACTAATGACATTACAAGCTGCTGAATATTTATCAATCGAAGGGAAATATTGTAGTTTTGTTGTTGATTTTGATTTTTCTTTTCCCCTTTTTTGACAAAACTCGGTCCATAATACAAGTCGGATTAAAAATTACAAAACCACATTAAAATACATTTACAAAGTGGAAGAAGAAAACACGTTAAAAGTAATCCCATTAGAAAGCATTTTCAAACTTTTGAATGTTGCATTCAAATTTCGTCGGCGTTACATTCAGTTTTCATGATCAAATGACGACGAATGCGCGGAGCTTGCGTTGAACAAACAATTTATTTTTCAATGTTCACTTTGTCTGAATCAATAAAAAACGACTCAAAGACGCAGGATCCTAAATGAACAGAGTCACTCGTATTTTCTGTTTCAATTTAGCCTCTGCTTTGGACACAAAGTTTCTGAGATCCTGGCCTCTATGATGATGTATAAATAAAGATATACAAGTTGGAATATACACAGTAACGAGAAAGAAGCAATGACAATTTGAGACGGATTTTGAAATTTCAGCAATCGATAAGAAACTTTGCGATTAAACACAAATAACTACAAAGCAAACAAGCCTTAAAAATAAAGACTCGAATTTGGTGCCTTTTGTTTTGAAAAAGTACCAGCTGAATATTGCAAGAATAATTGTCAACGAGCAAACATGAAATATGGATTCGTTGGAAAGTTACAAGCCTCATCTGTCCGACTTTTCGGCTAATCACTCTTTTATCTTATTGCTGACATTGAATAGGAGAATAGGAATGGAACTGACTATCTATTGTTTGTTAACAAAATAGCTCTGTATTTGCACAGACGTGCTAATGCTACGATTACACGCTTTTCGTGTAGATAGTGCTTCAATGGCTTGAAATAGTGTTTTAGAAACACACGTACTGTCAAATTCATTAGGTCTTTTTGTTATCTGATTACAGTAGAGGCGGTTCACATTGCTAATCAACTTTGCCTTTATGGCTACTTCTTCCCAGTAAACGACTCCAAGACTTTGACTATAAAAGATGACAGCTCTCTCTATAGGTTTCAGGTAATTTGAACTTACATAAATAAAAAAAATCACAATAGAGAAAAAGAGCAATCGAAAAATCGAACAAATTTTTTAGATACCTTACTATTGGCCACGACAGCACAAGACACCGGATAATGTGGAGTACGCAATTTATCTAGCTAAGCGCACCTTGAGGAACAAGCAACGTCACGCTCTTGAAGACTATGAAATTGTAAGAAACGTCACAATTAATGTCACAATGGAAGCGCAAGCTTTTATTATTGAAATGTCCCGGAAAGCGACTAAAATTGTTATTTTGAAATTTCAGGAGGCTCTGAATAGTTTGAAGAAGAATTTGCAAAACAAATGGGATATCATACATCTGCAGGCGGAAGAACAGGTGAGCACTTTCTTACTGGTCCGTGCGACTCGCAAATCAAGTCTGAATCACATTTTAACGCTGCTGTCGCATTTTGGCCAGAATTTGAATTGCTCCTTAAAATGTAAATTCACCGAAACTCTTTTATCTGGCTTACCAAATGTAAAAATGTCAGCGACAGAAGCTTGATCGCTGAATGCGACTGAAAACGTTGCAAAAATTGTTTCTCGCTGAATAGAAAGACTTTGTCAGTGGTGTATCAAAGAGCTCATCACATCGCTGTTCAATTAATCTAAAAACCTCAGCAGCCCGGAAATCATTTTCATTAGCGACAGACACTCTGAAAAATTTTGATTCTTTGAGAGAGATATGATTGATAGATTTTTGTATCGAGATCTTTGTTCACGAAGCATTGTCTTAAAAGTCTTTCTGAAGCCAGAAAACCACGAAGACAATGTTTGGGATTTGTTTTCAATCTGACTTGATGCAGTCTTGGTTGTTTTGTCGTAATACTAATCTGAGCTTATAGCATCTTGTTTAACATCTGAGAGTGCTAATTCGGTGTCTTTAGGTACGACTATCGAAGGAACGGAAGAAGGGTGATAAAATAGTGAGCGATTCGCAAGAACGAGCCTTCTGGAGGGTTTATCGACCACCACCTGGATGTTTGAGCAGCCTCGAGGCGGTGCCTGTGCCCACTCGCGCACGACCAGGACTCCCACGTGCTCCACCTCGCAAACGCACTCTCACTGATTTACAACGCGAGGTAAAAATCAATCACCAGCGTTCGCGCGAAATTACCCCCTTTGAAGTAAGCCTTTACACAACTTTCAGCACACAATCATCGCCTGATTTTCGACTGTCATCTCAGACCTAATTACACTCCACTTTTTCTGTTCCCATTCAAACACAAAATTGAACGTCAAAAAAGTCGATCAAATTGTTATTTAGTCAGGCTTTAGTCGAACAGTGTGCTGAAGTTGATTTGATTTCAATTTTTTTAATAACTTCGCTAATGGTTTTTTTTCACAGGTGAAACTTTTAGAAAATAGTCTGACACGCACGAGAATCAAGGTTTCAGTCGCGATTGAAAACTTGAAATCACATTTCGAAACTTATATGGAATATGATCCGATGATCGCACAACCACAACCTTCCAATCCATGGATCACCGATGATCAAACATTTTGGCAATTAAATAGTCCTCTGTAAGTATGATTGTCGTTCGAGTTATGCTAATTGGCAAACGGTGTGACTCAAGAATTCGAAACTTTGATCGAATTCTTAATCAAGAATTTTTAATTAAAGTTTGATTTCGAAATAAAAAATATCATTCGCTCTTAAAGACTGGATCTTTGATAATAATAATAATTAATTTGCATTGACTCTCAGGGTGGAAGTTCCTACAGAAAAACGTGTGAAGCGATGGGCAATATCTATGGAAGAGGTGATGTCTGATCCAACAGGTGATTCTTTTATAACTTTTCTAACATGTCACTTCGAATTTATTTTGAAATATTGACACTAATGTACTTGCTTTCAGGTTTACAAGAATTTACAAATTATTTAAGGAAAGAATATAGTCATGAGAATATACGATTTTGGTTGGCAGTGAAAGACCTAAGACACAGTACTCAGGCACAAATATCTAATAAAGTTAACGAGATTTTTAGGTAACTTTATTTTGCGTGTTTAATTAATTTGTTAATTTAATTATTTGTTCATAAATGTCTGAGTGTACGATTTGTCATAAATATTCTAATTTCAGAGAATTCTTAGCGCCCGGTGCCCCATGTGAGATTAATATTGATGGAAAAACGATGGAAAAAGTTCATCAAGAGATGAAAAACGTTAGTAGGTTTACATTTGACGCAGCCGCTGAACACGTATACACGCTGCTTCTTAAAAAGGACTGTTATCCGAGGTTCATTCGTTCAGATCATTACAGAAATCTTTTGGCTGCCGGAATACAGCCACTTCAAAAAAAGAGGTAATATCATAACAATAATTTATACTTGATATTATAGTCATATCATCCGATTACATATTTAACGCCTATTAAAAGTAAATTTAATCAAAGTTCTTAATGAAACATTCAACATTTTCAGTAAAAAAAAATAAAAACAACTTGTGAATTGCACGTAAACACTCCATTTGTCGAGAAAGAGATGAAAAAAAGTTGTTAGTCAAATCGCGAGATTTTTTAATTAGTAATTGTAGTGCTTCTCTACGAGTAAAATTGTGCGAATAATTAAAGCGTCTTTAACGATTGCGCCGGTTGAGATAGTCAAGTGTTTTTCACTGTTTAGCAACGCTCAAACATGCATTAAAAATGAATGCATTTTTTATTGAAGCACATCCAGGTATCATTAAATGAAATTTAATTAACACTCGTGCCTCGAATAGACACTTTTTAGTACGTCGCTGCAAGAGATAAATTTATTGCAACACTTACATTCGAACGGAAATTATTGATCAATGAGTAATTTATATCTCTCTGCCTGCACGTACTTTATCTTCTGAATTGAAGCAGAATAAAAATAAAATATCCTTTTATGCGAAAAGTTGAATGGGAAAAAAATATCGAACGTTTATTATTTATTGAACAATTATCGAACTTGTGGATTGGTCTGCAGATTTTTTCGATTTGGTGGTCAAGCTAAGAACAAAATATCAACAACAATGGCTCCGATGGCCGGAAGTCTTCAGCAACAGCATGCTCCTCTTGCTTCTGCAGGCAACAGACGTCGAGGCAGTGATCGAAGTCTATCCGGATCGGCGCACGAGTTGGCGATCTGCGGAGTGAGAGATGTCACCGCGACCCCGCACGTGCCACATTCTCATAGTCAATCCAATCTCACAGATATACCTTATAGGTGAGTGCAGCACTAACTTTTTGGGATTCGTGCTTTCTCATTCAAGCCAATCCATCAAAGTAGAAATCAAAAGATCTTGAACGTTACGATTCTCGCAAAAAAGGCAGAAACAAAGTTTATCTTAATGGATTGCTTTAGAATGAGCAAAGTGCAGAAATGATTTAGTCTGGGGGATCAATATAATAAAACAAAAAACTAGTTGAGTTGCGAAAAGAAATGAGTTGGTGCAAGCTCGAGAAGCGACTTTGAGATAAAAGAACGGAGCTATAATCGACCTTTTCTGGTCGCTCATTGTCGACTTTGTTGCCATAATTTCAGGGGAGATCTGGCTCGCTTCGTAAAGATCCCTTCAAGGCCTAGTCCTCGTTGTGTGCAGTAAGTTCTTTGCAACGTTTCTCGTCTCGCATCTTTTACTGGTGTGTCGTTCGTTCAATTTTATATATTCAGTCGGTGTGCCTTTGGTTAATTATTGTCTTAAATGCTCTATCCAAACCAAACCAAATATATAAATTATTCACTACTCACTCTGTAGCTTTGGTATTCAGTCTACCAAGAAAATAAGTAGAAACATTGTACAGTGCTCATGTCATAGAATAACATCAACCATTCGTTGAAAGATACCGTTCTAAATAAATTTTGCGACTTTGAGCAAAAAAAAAGAATTTAAATAAATTTCTTTTGTGTCAAAGAGAAACTTTTCTAGTAATTTAATGTATTGAAAGGAACTTCTACATGTTAAAATATACCTCGACAAAATTGATTCGGAATCCTCGCAGTCTCCTTTTTCAGTAGAACGAATTCCTATTGTCTCACGCCTTACACACACTATTTGTTTGTTTGAAAGATTCACACAGCTTTATTTTGTTTCAAGATAAACACTTTAAATGCAAATAAGATGTGAAGATTTAACTGTTGTTTCTTATCACCTCGTTTTCACCTGGAACGCAAGGAAACCGAAGTCGATCAATGCAACCAATTTCAACCGACTTTACTTTCCGTCCACAACTTTCGCAGGGCGTTCATTTTGACGGCAATCCATGCAACATCTTTTCAATCAGAGATCACGTTCACTTGTTATAACGTATTAATTATTAATGTATTTAGTGGTTTTGTCTGTCAGAACTGTGTATTTTGTACTATCCTTTCTTCTATCTTTCACTTTCTCATTGATTTTTTAATTCTTTTATTTTTTGTAATTACGTATAATTTGTTTTTAGGAAAAATTTTTTTTCATTGTAAAGAAGGAAAAGTTTGGTAACATTTGGTTGCTACCAACATCTTTTCTGTCCTAGCAATGAAAACAATTATTGCCGTTATAAAAGTTATTGTAATATTATAAGTGATATAATAAGAGTTAACTTCAACCTCGTAAATAAGAGTAACTACATTCGTAATTGTAATAAAGATTCGTCGTGAAAAGGAATTATTGAAAATTGACAATGAAACGGAACTTCTGAAGTTTGCAAAAGCGATTCTTCTTGAATAATGATCCTATATATCACTCTCAAATCACTAAATCCTTACTCACTGTTTATTTGAATTCTACGTATACTTTATTGTTGTTTGATTGTTTCTTGCACTTTTTGTATTTTATCACTGAAAAAATACATTTTTGATGCGAACAATTTTTTCTCGTTATTTTCAATTATTTTCTTACAAAATTGCTGACGCCGTTTTTTATACTCGGAATGATACTTTTTAAACAGTTCTAATTGACATTTTGACGTTTTGCTCGATTAGTAAACCGAAGAAAAGCCATTACTTTTTAAGAAACTTGCGGATTTGTAAAATCGTATGGCTGACAGTTGACCTGAACTAGAGATATCAAAACGACGTGACTCGATAACTTCGACTGACTATTCAAAGTTTAAAAAGAACGAGAAAAAAAACGAGGGACATTATAAATCTTGAAAAATGTTAGCCTCAGGCACACGTTGAATAAACATTTGATGTTGCTAGGGATGCTGGTGGAGGAGAAGCTGCTGGGGCAGTTCGACTTATGGACGACGTGTGCCCGTGGGATTCAGCAGCTGGAGCGGATACCGAGGGAGCCGCGTCAACGGTGGTTACGGCATCGGTTGAGGAAGCAAATGCCTCTCATTCCCATTCCTTCGAACAACGCACGTCCCGTAAGAATTCAACGCAAATGGACTCGTGCAGTTCGTCGTCAGATATCAGCAGCGTCGCCATTCTCGAAGTATCTGAACACTTAAGAAAATCAAGCACTGCCTCGTCGCAAGACCGAGCCACGATTACTCGCAACTTTTCTGTTGGCTCGTCTGTAATGCCTCGAGTCAAGGTACCATTTTGAACAATATCCTTAATACTCTATAACATAAAATAATTTAGTGTCCCAATTGTGTAAGATCCAAAATTACGCTAAGAATACAAAGTTTAAAAAAAATGAAATTTGATTACAATTTTGAGTTTTGAACTTTTTATTTTACACGAATAGAATTAAGGATTAGGGCTGAATCATAGGACTCTGATTAACAGAAAGTATAGCTTTCAGATACAACGCGTGCATCTTCGTCATGCAACTACCCGTCACCACAGCACTCGTTTGACTTATCATATAGCATAGGTGAGAAAAGCGAGGGATTGCCGCGGGTGAAAACGGTTCCAGAGGAATCGGAGCCAAAGGCGTCAGGATCAGGTCGGACGCCGGGAGATGGGAAGGCGCCGCTGATTAGCATTAGCGCAATCGTTGGAGATTTGGCGGAAGAGACGACGGTGCTGGAGGAGCAGCAGGCAGAGGCCGAAGCCAAAAGCGAGGACGAGCAAAAAAAGCAGCCTGAAACAGAAGTTAGCGCGAAAACGGAAGGCGAAGAGGCGCAAGTCGTGCCCGTCTGGGAACCGGACGCCCAGCCGGGTCAGGACACCGACGTCGAGGCCGACGCCGACGCCAACGCCGCCGCCGGCTCGGTACCTCAGGAGAAGCGAGACAATAAAGTTAATGAAGTTTGCCCGTGGGAAGACGAGTAAGTTTTCGTGTAGATTGTACTTCGACGGCACGTCACGATTGTACGACTTTCAATGCAAATAACTGCAGGATTCGCTGTCGCGCGATTCTCATGCAACATTGACTGATTAGCAATTGTACCCCCGCATCTTTGTATCACATCTTGCCAAACATATAAAGACACTTTCGTTCCTACTGTTAATCAAAGATTTCAACTTTTCTCACAATCATGTATTTTCGTATCTACTATTTATTGGCAACTCATCTGGTTGGGAACAGTGGATGGTGAGCGTGACTGTGATACTGACGTTCGTACAGTTGAAATGTCGTAACAATGACATGTTTGGATGTGCAGTTGCGCTGACCAACCACTGTTCCAAGTGTCACGCCGAGGTTGAAACAATCAGCTTGTTCTTCCATCGTCACGGGTCATAAACTTACGTAGAGCATTTCAACTTTAGATATATTTTTGATAAATGGAAAATTGAATTATCATTGTACTGATTAGCAATCATATTAATTGCGATCCCGCTCTTGGATTTGATCTTCATAGCTGTCATACACAAGTGTTTTATTGCATGTACACTTCAAGCTGTTAGTTGACCTAAATTTCAGATTCGGGCATTCTCCGTGATTAGCTGTTCAGACGGAAACTAGATCATTGTGATGTGTACTAAGGGAATGCAAACTGAGAAAACATTGTTCCAAATAAGTAATTCGATTTTCGCGAGTTGACGCTAAAATGATATTTTAAACAAGCTTACAAACGTTAAGTACAATTTATGATATAAGGAGTCACGGCGCCGTTTTGAGCAGCCCATTGAATTACAATGTAGATGATACACCATCAGATCTGTTGCTTGATTCTATTCGAATGATATTGACATAGGTTTATCATTGTTTATCATTGTAAGAGGTGTCGCCAATTTGCATCCGCCGATTACGTGCTCATTATTATGATTGATAGATTATATTTAGCACGTTGGGGAGAAAAATTAGGTGAACGTTACCAAGCGATAATCATTTGTGTATTGCGAATGAGAGAGGACACGTGAATAGTAAGCAGAATGCTCATGCATGTCATAATAGATAAACCAACCAAACCAAAACTTAATTAATTACACGTATCATGTAATGTTAATTGAACGCATTTCAGCAATAGCGCCATTCACTCTATACCATCTGTAGAACAAAAACTTGTCATGTCTTCGAATAGTTGTTCTTTGTTTTTGTCCTTTCACTCGTTTTTGTTTCAAAGGGGATATCTCTGATGAGGTAACTTTTAATTGACAAAGTGGAACAAAGTTGTTAGAACGAATCAACGTTTAATGAACCATTTTGAAGCTCGACTCTTTCTTCTCCTTTCGAGATCATAAGTTTAATCAGTGATATTTCCTTCGCAACGTCTCACTTGATCACTTCCGATTTCCTCGAAAGTTATTTCATCAAACAGTAATTAATCTCTTTTGTTTCAGAGAGAACTGTAGAGTGGACGCACCGTATGTTAAAACCTATGCGACTTTGGGTTACTTATAATTCGGCGTTTTATTAATCATTGATTCTGCCATTTTATACTTCAGTATTCAAACAAGTTTTATCGGTTCGATTATAAACATTTCTCTCAGTTGTTTCATATGAAAAATTCTTCTTGAGAACCATTTATTACAACAACTTGTCAATGAGGAATCGACGCTTTTGCAAATTGAGGCAAACATTATGTTTCACTTTAATACAAAGTTAAAATACAAAGTTAAAACTGAAAACTGAATTCTGAAATTCAAGTAAAAGAGATAAGAAGTCTCTGTTATTAGAAGCAATTATGTAAAATTTTGCAACTTGTAAAATTGTATGTTTGCGTTATTATAATTAAAAGAATATCTCCGATCTCATAGTTTGTAATTTGGAATATAGTTTTCTCGAAATAATATTTATTCGTGTTAAAACCCTGTTACTGTTCAACCAAAAAAAAGAAAAAAACATTAAAAAAAGATTAAAAATGATAGGTCCCATAATGTAGAACCACAGTGCAAAATGTAACGTGTTAACAAGAACAGAGAAAACGAGCAACGTATTAATTATTTGTGTTAAAAGTTGAAAATTGATTTCAACGACGCCTTCTTTGGGAAATGTTCATTGAGCCCTAATGGCAATTCCTGTTGACCGCATCGAGTTTTGCAAACAAGTTTCACAACAAAAACAATATTCAGTTTAATTTACTAAACTTTTAATTCAATTCAAACTTTTTGTTCATTCTAATTTCAACGTAATTTAAATGATCATAAACATTGTAATTGGGTTTCTCAAATGAACGCTACAGAGAAGAAGAGAGAAATTCCTATAGTTCGATATTGGTGTTTTTTAGAACTTTCAATCTTATAAACGTCAAAAAGTAGCTGTGAAAATTTGAGATCAATGTGTAGCTTAGAATTAATCTGTTCTAGAGATTAGTCAGAGTTGAAAGATTTTGATTCTCTTGTCATGTGCCCCATCTAAAGGCACTTTTAAAGATCCTTGTGTGTTCGCGTTTGAAATTCTCCGTGTTCTATTTTCATGGTACAGATAAGATAGACGTATCTGCAATTGTAAATCGTCAGTTCTCATCATTGAGGAGCCGAAAACCGCAAACAAAATTGCAGATCCAATTTACTTTTTCGTTCAAAGTCAATCCCTGTTGGTAGCAACTGTGAAACGTTCAAACAATTCTATAATACAAAACTAAGTCTATGATAGTATACGTGTTTTCGTGTTGTTCAACAAATGAATTTTAACTTAGGACAATTGAAATTTCACATCGTGCGCCTCGCTCATCTGATACTGCCCCAGATAGCGAGGCCACGCGTATTCCAAAATATTAATACAGATTATTATTCTTGTTATTACGATGTTACAACTTTAGAGATTCGCGTGCGTCTCAGTATAAGTAAGTAATATATTACTGGATGCAGTAATACCAATAAACTATGAGATACATTACATACCCCTATTTTTTACAACAAAAGTTTGCCAAGGATGAATAAATTGGGATGATGTGCTTAAACTCTATAAAATTGCACTTGATGACTAGTTGTAATGAAGGTTCTCAAATGTATAATCGACTTTTTATCATACTCGATTTTCAGCTCAATTCAAATTGAACCCGCGAAAAATGTTGGAAGAGATTGTATCAATATTGTTAAAAAAAAAACAAAACAGAATAAAAATACTCTGAAGCGAAATGTTATTATACTTAAACGCGACTCTAAGTGCGATATATCGGTGCGTGGGTTAGTTCCTAACCGAAAAAGCAGTCGGCATCGCGATGTTAATCAAAAGAACTTTATTCGATAAGTGGATAAGCGATTTCGTACAAAAACCAAAAAATAAACCCAAGCCAGTAAGTAAAACTGACGAAACACCCACTTAGATGTTAAAAACTCGTTGATTCATGAAAAAAGCAACCAAAAAAAAAACGTTGTCGGAAGTTATATTATAATGTTAAGACGTAAGGGTTCATGCTTGTGCGCTGTAAAAAAAGTCAGAACTACTTTCCTCTTACCAATCGACATTTCCATGTATATAACGATATACACCATTCTGTCTAATGAAAATTGTGATGTTCATTGGTCGAAATGTGAATTTTTTACAGAGTACTCAGCTCATTTCCTGTACAATGCGTGTGCAAACCGCTTACATGTGATTCACTATACGTGTATATCGATGAAATCGCATACAAGGATGAGATTGAAATTCTTTTCATTTGTATAACTCAAGGGGCACACAAAATTTTCGTTCTAGATTGAGATGACGAGAAACCTCTTTTCGCTGACAAATGTCGCTCGTTCGATCAAGATTTCTGAAATCTCTAATAAAAACAAGTTTTAACAAATTGTTATTCGACAACAACATTGATCTCTGCCAAAAACAGATATCGAACATGATCACGTGCATGTAGAAGAGATCGTGTTCGAATTTGATCTTTTGTCAGTGCAAATCGGTTTCTTGACGAGGTCGCTTGACAGGTGAAGAGACATAGCTTTGTCTTTGAATGGAGATCACTCCAAATTATGCATTCCGTGTTGTTAGACGTGCTAACTAAGGCAACAAGGTGTTCGGACTTTACCAGTGTAAATAGTGTATTTATGTCCGCTTATTTGTGACTCTGAACAAATGACAACAATTTAGAAGTAGTTATGGCGAGCGGAACAAGAGTCTGAGATCGCGAGAATTATTCTGTATTCTCTTGCTTCAATTTTATTCAACGATTTTTTCATTCATGTTATTAATTTTAATTCGTTCGATTAATTTTTAAGAACAACAAAAAATAAACTAATCGGAGTCAAATTTTACATTGCATATCAATTGATTCATTTCATCAATGGAAATAAAGTTTGTATGAACTTGTAGCTGAGAAACAGTCACGATCCACGCGTTTAGAGAGCATAAAATTGATGAAAAAAAAACATTTTCATGAATTAAATTTCACCAGAAAGACTGAATAAGTACCTGAAAAAAGCTAAGAGTCGCGGAAAGGCTGAGACAGTGGGCTTTACGCAGCTTAAACTGTTGTCTGTTTTGCTATTACGAAACTCACACTCATCCGACAAGCATTTTAGTCACGAGTTCAGAACTGCTATTTTTAATTGATCGCTCTTGAAGTTTGATTTGCCGTTTGAACGTCTGATTTTAATAAATGATGAACTGTGCGTATAGCTTTGAGGAACGATTTTGGATTTCAAAAGTGTGCCCCTCGTTGTTGAAAAACAAATTGTCCAAGTACGACTGCGTATGAGTGCGAATTTGATATTAAACTTTATTGCAGAACCCGATCTGAAAGTATGATGATACATCGAAGTTAGGACTTAGACGTTGATTTGTGTTTTTGATAACGTTATTATTAATTGACTGGTTAAACGGAGAAATAAAAATGTCTACGTTTTGGGAAGAGAGAAAAATTGTTAGATTCATATGCTCGAAACACGCAGTCGTACGCAGACAAGTGACCTATGTTGGTATTTCTAAACTCTTACATTGCCATAGCAACTAAAACGGACCGTATTTATTCAAAGGATAAAACATTTTTGTAAAGTGGTTCTTGTTGATTCTTTCGAATGAGAAAGTCAAGATTGTATTATTGTATTCAAAATCATTCGGCCGATTTGTTCGATTGTATTTCTCTGATTGTAAATAATTTTAATAATTTTTTTTTAAATAATTTTCGTTAAGGAAAGACGTTGAAAGCACAAAATGAAACATTTTTCACTCAAGCGTGAAGGTCATTGCGAATCAAATAACGACGTGTTCATCGCAGTGATTAAATGAAACTATATTGGAGTGACAATTTTTTTTAAAAAAAATCGCAGCGCATTTTTGTGATTCCACGGCGTCTTCAAAAGTATTATTCCGTAGGTACTGGTCATTTTTTGAATGTTAAGAGCATAGAGATCGCCTATTGCCCGAAATAATATTTTCTGTAAGTGTTAGGTGGTTGAAGAACAAAACTCATGTAGGAACTGAACGTTGGACAGGATATAAAAAATGCCGCCAAAATTTTAGGTCAGTGTCTAGTTTTTCAGCACGTCATTTCCACGTTACTTCACTAGATATTTGCTAGTTGATTTCTCTCAACGGCCAAACGAGTTGCTGTATCAATCGATTACGAATCTTTTATCGCACCGTAGACTCTGTACATTACAATAATCCATACATGTGAAAAGGCGCGAGGAATGTTTGTTTATTATTTTACTTTTTGGAACGAAGCACATCCAAAGAAAGAGACATGAACGTTGAGTAGAATCTGTTTAGAGATGTAGTTGAGTACGGTTAAAATTGTCAACATTATGATCCACGTGAAAATTAAAAAGACAAACAAAACAACTGGGTATACAATCTTTATAACACCTTTGTAATGCGCTAGTGATAAAGTGCTTCGATTATCATTTGTTTCATCGCTGCGTTCTAAATACAACTTCAACGATGACTTTCTGAACATGAAAGAATTAACGGTCAAAATGGTAGAGCAAAAAAGATTGCAGAATTAAAAAAAAATATAACGTTGCTAGCTAATGATGATACGTTGTAGATGAATAAAATGCTTTAGTGTATATAGTTTTGTAAAGTGTTATTAGTGATCGAGGAATATAATAATTATAGTTGATTAACTTTGTGCTGACGATTCTCGTTATCGACAGAGGAGGTTTTACAAGTTAACTTTTAAAACAGGGACGGTGTCCCAACAAATCGTTAACGATCATTCAAATTCAACAAATGGTGAAAGAAAGAGTAATTAACAGAAACCAAAGACAAACAAACGGATTTCAAAAACAAATACATACACAAGTATTCACAAACTATGCATCTAATTACCGGAAAGACGCATAACTAAAAATAATAATCGACTGTTTCAATACATTGTCAGTGTATGGTATATGTTCTATATAAAATCAGTTAGACTTTATATATAACATGCATTGTACAGCATAACGTTGTAAGCTGTCAAATAGAATGTCCTAATATAACATATTATAGTGCCATTAAATTGATTATAGTATTACTTATTGTCTGTCTTATTTTTGTCCTTATCACCAACGTCTAATACTAAAAATTGTGTTGTTATTGCTATTGTTATTGTTTATTTGCTCGCTGGGTATGCACCCTTTTTGTTACAAAATACATTGTTACAAAATATTACAATAAAATATAAAATAAATATAAATTTAAAGATATAAATATTGCACTCTCAGTGAAAGAATATAAAAAGAGTAGGAATGACAAAATGGCTTACATTTCAATAAACATTTCAATATTTGAGTTGACCAGTTTTTTTATTTGATTATCAAGTTAACTTACATGATATGAATATTTACACGTGACACATTGACGATCAGTGCATTATAATTTGTTTAGACTGAAAACACATTTTTACAAACTGTACAAACTTATTAAATTTGAATTATCTTGTCTAGATACAATCGTCGAGTGGAAATAGCAGAAATACAAATTTACAGAAAATTCAAAATCACAATATGGGACTTATACAATTTTGTACCAAACGCGTTGTCAAGTTATTTCTTACATACATCGTGTTCTCCCAACAACCGAAACCCTCATAAATATATTATGTCTACTTCTTATGACTTATGATCTACAAATAAATTAATAAAAGTTTTTCATCACAGTATGTAACAGTATGTTTAACATAATATCATATATTTTTGGCACGTTTTATATATTTCTAACACCTAGATTATTTCAAATTTGGAGATATGAATTTTGGTTGTACAATACTTCGTAGGTGAATACAAAAGTATAAAATGCAATTATTTATAAAAAGTTTCCGTTCAGTAAGTACGTTGTTTAAACAATCATATAAATATCCATGTTGTTTTCAAGCACTTGTTAAAATCTAATTGTAATTTGAAAAATAAATTAGCTTAGTAATAATTGCAAAAGAAATATATAAAGTAAACAACAAATTTAAAAATAATTCTACAAAAATAAAAACTATACCTTTTTATATTTTCTTTTCTAAATTATTTTTTGCAAAAAGTGACTGTAAGAAAACTGGAATTTATACATTCTTTGGCAAAGATATGTTGAGTTTCGCGATCCTCATCTTGCATTCAAAACAATGACAATTTTTAATAGAAAATATTCAACGACTTGAATAATTCATCAATGTGATATGTACAATTCTTGACTCAACAATTTAAAATTTTTTCAAGTATTTGGTTCGCTTTTCTTTTTTTTTACACGCTGTTAATAACGAGCATTTTTTCGCATATAGGCTCGATTCTTTTTAATATACCGTTCGCATTTGCCCCACCAGCTCCACTTTTTGCACACCCGCTCTCGTTTTATAACAAAACATTCCGTCGAAACCAGGTTGAAAAATATTTTACCAATAAAATTCGAAGGTGACGTATTAGCCATTTTCAGACAAGAGCGGAATCTGCAAAATCGAAAAAAGTCCACAAATTAAAATCCATTGAACGATCAACTACAAAATATCACAAAAATACATCTCACAAATAACGAAGCGCACATTTAATCTAATTTTTTTGCACTTTCTCCATCTAGAAGAATTAAATAACGAGATCAAGCCGCACATATGAGAGGCAGATGTAAGGCACATTTGATGTTGCGCTTATAGTATAAATAAATGCCATATATTCGTATTCTTGAACCGAGACATTTACGAGTGCGCCTCAAACATTTGTCAAAGAAATGCATTCCTAGACCATCGCGCCACTGCTGTTATAAATTACTAGAAAATATGCGAACCCTTTTTTTTGAGTATGATAAAAACGGTCTTACCCATCGTCGCAAGAACAATGCATGAGAGTGGAGAATCCGGTGTTAGTGAGACCATAACGACTCTTGAACGCAGGTATGTAGTAACGACAGCGTGTATCGTGTTTTCGACAGCATGTGTCCGCTTTGCTGAAACCACCCAGATCGGTGTACTTCTTAGCTCGATCGCCCCAGCCGCACCACTTCGTTCCAGGAGCTATAAGGTTGTTCCACTGAGAAAAAATTCCTCGTTTCTGTCGATCACCCCTTTCATTTCTGAAAACAAAGTAACATTTAATTTTTCAACTTCTTTTTAAACTACATTTTTTTCAAAATAATGTCTCAGACTATTTCTTTAAAAAATATTCAATTATGTCAAAGATTTACTACTTCAATGAAGGAAATTGAAATCTTCAAGCCTTGATAGCAAGAGTTAGTTTGGAAAAATAAAACCGTCCTAACTCTATCGAAACATCGGCGAAGATGCATCTAATTGAAAGGAAATAACAATAAATTACTCGGCACCTAAGAGTGATTGGCTTCGCGAACTGTTTGAGCGTCAATTCATTGCCGAGATCACAGATTGATCGTGAACGAAATTCGTTTGCGAAAGGAGCGCCGATACAAATCCGTCAGTGCCAGAAGAAAGATCAAAACATATTAAGAGACCCCCGGCATCCTTGCTTTGATCTAAACGACCTGGCGATTTCGGCCAGGATTTACGACGTGTCCTTCCTCGGCGCTACGAAAAGCCTCTTGAAAGTTCAATTCCGCGTTGTAAATATCAGCGAACATTTATTTCGGATAATTAATGGCACGAGCTGGCTCGCGAATCCCGGTGCTCCGGTGCAACCGAAAAACAGTTATCGAATGACGTTGGCCCGCATCGAATTGCACAGATTCGGTCCGCGAGTTTTGTTTATCGCATTTAATTGAGTAATTAACTTACATTTTTAGTTGACACGATTAAAAGCACATGTCAATGGAGACGATGATTAGCACATTTATCGATGCTCGCCATGGATTTTGACAAACATTGTGTAACTTGAGGACATTTCGAGCAGTTAATGTGTCCGTTGAAAAATTTGACCGGTTAATTTAAAATTAACTTTATTTATAGTTTCCGTTTACACTTTCTCAAGAACTTTTGATTCGCACTAAGAAACCGAGTCATTCACTAATATTTCTTTCACCGCGCGTGTGAATCAAAATGGTCCAACCTTTGATCGCTCTCTATAGCGAGGCAAGGACGCTAAAATAACCGTAACGATTTGAGAAGGGCGGCCGCAAAAGTCTATAGAAATTCATCCGTTGTGTCAATGACAGCGACATTTTTTCATATTGTCACAAAAACAATCTTGAAACAAAACTTGATTTATGAGTAAATTGAAGTAGTCAGTGCCGGATTTACCAAGGAGCAAAGGAATCAATCGCTTGAAGCCCCGCCTCAAATGTAAAAAATTAAAAATTAAAATGTTAAATTTAAAAATTTTTAAATACAAAAATTGTAAATGGATCTACTTCTAAGTATTTTGATTATTTATAATAATACATAAAACTTTAAACTTAATCTGTTTCTCTTGTTCAACAAATTCTAATCAATTTAGAACTAGATGTATAGGAATATTAGGAAATAATTAGACAGTTAAAGTTCACCTCAACATTCGCTTGGAGATCTCATCCTGCTCTTTTGCCTGTAAGTTCAAGCAGTCCCGTCGAAGGTTTTCCGGCGACGAAAACCAGGACAATGCATCTGGTTGCGATGCATTTCTAAAGACTGCTTTGACCGATTTCACGTGCGAGTCAACCTCGTTACATGGTTCTGCAGAACATTCATCCGCCGTACCGTCAGAAGCATCTTCTTCTCGGCAACTTTTTAAAATCCCATCCACATAGAGCAACATCAACTTCTTTTGTGATTCGTGCAGCCATACTTCCCTCAAGGTTGAATTTTCTGTCCTAAAATGTCCTCACAATTAGTAACTCATATCCGACAAAATTTTTTGACAGAAACGATTGTTTTTTAACTTTTTAATTAAAACCCCCCGAAAAAACATTATTGTAAAAACAAAATCGCCTTTAGAATCTGGACGATAATTGAATAATTAAATGGTATCTTTTTTGAAGGAGGGTGAATAAAGTAGAAAGCACGCTGTTGGCGGTCAGAAAAGTCGGTGGTATCCTCGTGAGAGTTCCGTCAGGTGAATCGCAAACGGAGATCTCCGTCAGATGGATATGCATTGGACGCCGCTGTTTCCGGCCTTAATCCTTGCTTATTTAACTCTCCGCTTTTCGGCTTTAATCCTTTTGTCGAAGCAGTGCGGTCACCGGTCAGGTCCAAATTGATTATTTCAATGTTTTTATTCATTTCTCATCGGCAATAGTACTGCCGTTGAAAAAATTTGAATATTTCATTCAATTTTCCCCTTTTATATCCGATAACAAAACATACCCTCCCTAATACTAATTGAAAGTAAAGCACTAAAACAAGGGCCCTTATCAATAAAAAAAGGCCATTTCAACAAATTATTGTTGGTTAGTTTTTTTAAATGGGATGATTGCATGATTAGAATTATTATCTTTTAAACGATTCAAATTTTGCAACACAACAATGCATTCAAATATTCAGTTTGATTTCAGTGATTTCGCGTTGTTTTCAGTCCAATTTTACTTGTCAAATTGTCAATACAAGGTTGTAAAAAATTGGGATCAAAATTATTTCAAATGATTTGATCAGATCAAAAAGAAATAAACAAATATTGTATTATCATCTTTTGCTGCTACCATATTATGAATAAATAAATAAATAAATAAATTAAAAGCATGAAACTGATTTCAAGTTCAACAGACCGGTTCCGATACGTTTATGGGAAGATCACATGATGTGAATAGTTTTGTGTATGATGATAAATTGATGTAAAACGATCCGTATACAATGTGATGAACCTACCCCGAAGTAATAGTTTCTTCTTTGAAACAACTGTTGTTCCATCTGACCACAGTTTCCGTATTAAAATCTGACACTTTTGTGACCGAATAATCACAGTGGGACGCGTCGTTTGACGTGTTTTCCATCGTGACTTGGCGCGTGCCCTGTTTTTGCGGATGAGCCCCCACAGACAGAAACAGTCCCAACCATAACAGCTCGAACACACCAGTTGCAAATACACTTCTTATTTCCAATTAATAATGTCTTCATGATGATCTATAAAAAAATAATTAAGAAATAACAAAATTCGCAAGCCACAAAATTAAGATCTCTTTTGAGTTGATTTATTTTAAATTAAAAATAAAATGGATGAAATTAAATCTTACAGTTTGCAAAAATGTGTTAAATCAAAGTAAATCCAAATTTGCAATCACAGGTCACTTAGTTGAGTCACGACACATTTGGTGCAAAATTTCGTCGAAGAAATAAATAACTCGATAATCCTAAGATGATAAATGAAATTGCGATAAAACTGAAGCTATCACGTGCGTGCAAAGATAACGGGGTCCTTTAATCCGATGCAAAGTACGGCTGAATGACAACGACTGGTCGGAAGCCGCGCGGCCGTAAAACTGGCGTGCGCCTCGTACGAGCTTCCCTTAAATACCCAACGAAATCCTAGTCAATGATGCACTACTCGGTTTACGGCAAGCTTACCCCGGCTCGTTCTCTTGACGCTCTTTCATCGCGCGACTTCCACCACTAACTTTCAAAATGAGCAACGCACGCCCCCTAAATTTAATCGACCCCTAATCCGTTGCCCTTTTAGCCACTCTTTTCACTTTCTTTTTGGCTAACAATACAAACTTCCTGATTAATCCACACTTGACCATTTTTCCCAACTTTTCCCAATTTCAAACAAGGAAAGACACATCGAAGAAATCTTTATTCAATCTTAAAGTTTTTGTTTTTTTGGTTCTAATACCGATCATGAGAGTAGACGTTTATGTACATTCGTTTCCCATTTTAGTTTGCAACTGAAAAGAACATAAAATCTATCTAACAAGCCAAACAATTTTTACGATCAAAAAAATTTGGATTGTAAAATGAATGAAAGTGTATGCTTTTGACATGTTTATACGATTGTGAGAATGTAAAGTTCAGTTTTATGTTTCATGAATTTTAAGAAGTGAAGCTTGTCACAAAGAGGAAACAAAAAGTGTAATGTTCGGTATAAGAAAGAAATTTTGAAATTGAACGATGAAAATAGCTGTGATATTTTGCACCGTACCTTACCGCTTTCTACAACAATCGCTCACTGTTCTCGTTGATTCCTAATACCAAATATATTTTACGGCAAGCAGGTTTTTTTCATTTTTATTTCTTTTTTCTATTCTACGATTAAAATTCTATGATTAAAAATACCTAAGATCTAAAAATTTTTAAATGAATTTTTAATTACTTTTTTAATGAAATGAAAAAAGGATGATTAATGGAAAATGAATTTAAATAAAGTAATCAGTATTCTCGTCATCGAGTGAAAATATTAAACAAAAAGTAACGCATTATACGTCTATTTGCGAAGGAAAAAAATAGATAGTCGGCATTGCACAATCACGTTGATCTGCATCAAAGTATTAGCAAACGCAATAAACGTAGATCACGAACATAAGCTAGACGTAATATCGTTATACTCTCAAGAAAGTAATACGTTATTGCTGGCGCAATCTATTAACGCTATCGTTTAAACCACGCAATTAAACATATGTTAATGCGCTATAGCCTTTTAGTAAATATTTGCCCGTTTAATTATTTGCTACGAGTGTGTTCTGTTTTTCATGTAAAATACGTAGGACAGAAGCGTATCACCGTTGGAAAATAAACATTTTTCACGATCGACAATCAGATTTCCCAAAGTCTGCAATTCCGATAACATTTGATGTGCGCGCAATATGTTAAACCTATGAACATAATTGAATAAAATATCGTACAATGGCTTAACATCATAATAATATTATCTGTCATCAATTTCACCATATTAACTTTGATTCACGTTCGCAAAAATCTTTCAAACAATAAAAGCACCAAAGTGTTAATAACTACTGTAGAAATGGCGCATTTGCAAAATTTATAACAATCGCATGCTTGTTGACGGAAAGTCTGTTTTTGCGAGTGTTGGAACAGTCGCATCCACAATTGATACCATGATTAAATAAACATTATTCAAACTGAAAGAGCGCGGGGAGAAAAAAAAAGCACTCGGAACGTTAAGCTTTCGAAGCCCTCACGAAAGATTGTGCGGCGATTGGCCCGGCTCCAAAGGTCGATTTTCGTAATGCCGAAAGATAAGCCTCGCTCCGCGAAATGCGGGTTCTCGAAACGTTTGCAAAATCCGCGCTGCGCTATTTGTTCGGACGAATAAAACAGCGCCGAAAAAGGTGGCTGCCTTTTCCACTAACTTTGACCTCTCACTTTGGAGACTATGCGCATTCCGCACGCACAAAGAATAAACGCAAATTTCATGTTATTCAAGTCTGTGGCTCGTTTTTCCTTCATTCATTATTTTGCTGTCTTTTCTTTTTCATTCAAGATTTTTCAAATCTGTTTCTTCTTTCGATTAAATTATGGGATCGGTTTTTTCTTTTGTTATCAAATTCAGTTTACTAATTTTTCTAATTTAAAAAAAGAAACAAGAAAGTATCATGAAAACAACTTTTTTTTTCATTCAACATTTTTCAAATCTGTTTCTTCTTTCGATTAAATTATGGGATCGGTTTTTTATTTTGTCATCAGATTTGGTGTACTAATGTACACCTAAGTAACAAAAAAAGAAACAAGAAAGTATCACGAAAACAATATAATTCTTATGATTTACTATTCACAATGTTGTGACAATTATGATAATGTTGCATGTCAAAAAAGGTGAAAAAAAAGGTATGGAGCTATAGTGAAAATTGTTATCAGAATTTCCGTGGCAAAAGTCGGGGCAATCGAGCGCACTTCCTGTGCGAGCGTCTTTGTCGGTGCGGTTTTTCGGTACGATGTGAAAAGCCGGCGAAAATTTGTAACCGCGCGACGAATCGCAGACAATCTCGTGGACGGTCGTTCTTGTCAGGAAATCGAAACGCGTAGAATTATTAATTGTGGTAAGAAAGCACGCTGGAGAAAAGGCAGACCATTGTGCGCGATCGCGAGGTTACGACTGTAGCTCTCGGGGACGTAAGGCGAGAGAGTCGTAAGTGAGTAGGTAGTCCTCCGACACTCAATTGTTCGTTCCTCGAGGGTTCGTAGACAAAAACCTTTCTCTCTCGCACTCGCTTCTGCCCTCTTTTTGTCCTCTTACACCCTCACTCGCAGCGCTACAAAATTACTCCCGAGTGCGCTTCAAAGCTTTGGCTCTCATCTGCCACAAATTCCTCAATTTACTTCTGATATGGATTAATTATCTTATGACAATCATGGCTCCGCACAATCATCGCGCGCCTCTCCTTCCGCTTCGATTTTGCCATCCAGGCCCGCTAGCGCCTTTTTTGGCCTAACAATGGCTCAATATCCGCCCTCGACCTTGATTTATTTAGTCGATCTTGCCGACTTCGTCGACGTCGCCCAATCAGCATTCCACGAATAATAAAACTGCAACAAAGACCATCTTTACCATAATTTGATTAATCGAATTTCAACAAAGAAATACATTATAACATACTATATTCATCTCCAACAAGCTGTAATGTTTATTTCGGTATCATGAGATGTAACTTTCCCTTATTTCAATTACTACAAAACTAACAACGTGAAAAGTAGGGAAAAAACACGCCAAGTGGCTTTTTTGTACTAACAACGCAAATAGCAAAGCCCAAGGAAAAGAGAGACTCGAGTATGAGCGAGCTTCATTTGCGCACCCTGATGTGCTGCGTTTCATTACTCTCATTCAGGCCGACTACAATTAACATAATATCGACTGGGGAAAAAAATTTGTTGTCTTGATTTTTTTTTTTCGGGTAAAATTTTTTTGGATAAAAATCAGATTGATATCCATTAGTTAGAAAGTGGGAAAAGAAGTGGATGAGATTCGCGCGGAAGTCGTCCATTTCCTGATTGCGTGTCGTGAACTTGGGCGTCTCCTTGGTCGGTGACCCTCCGAAAAGCATTCGGCATTCAGCATTTTACTGCGATGATTACTGCACTAGCGCAATAATTGCACAACTCCCCCCTGTGCAATTCTCGCGACTGTCGCGGGATTTGAGTGGTGCAGACTCGCGCGCGAAGGGGCACTCGTTCGAAACCCAGTCGGTGCTATCTGCAGACGCTGGGGTAAATACAGGGAAACAAACTTCTATTGAGAATTATCTTAATGTCACTTTTGTGCACGACCTTCACTTTACTTCTTCGTCTGACAAAAAAAAACTTTTTTTAATTTAGATAATATCTTGATTGATACCCCTTGAATATCTGATTTGATCAAAATTGATTATTTTTCGATTTTTTGTGAAAAGTGCGGTGTTGAAAATGTATTTTGAGGTCTTTTTGAGAGCAGCAATAACAATTTTGATCGTGCAGTGTAAGCGGGATGTAGCAACAGGATGATGATTTAATTGCCGACAACCCTCAGTTTCGTTAAATTCGAAATGTGCGTAAAAGCAAAGCTGACAGATCAAAGAAAAGGAGATGGTCTCTGGATACTTGTGGCGAATTCCCAGGTGGTTCCCTCGACACAATGATTAAAGGCTGCCGACGTGAACAAAATGAGCCCGCGAAAACAAGACCCCACACATTCGGCTTCGGAACATGACGATACAAGTCTATTTTATTATCACTGCGCGTACACGAATAATGCCCCGAGGGTGTTCTTCGGCACTGCCAAATGCTGCAGCCATCAGCGAAAATGCGTAAGATGAGACACAGAATTAATGTAACGTTAACCCTAATCATGTGTCCTGATCGTACGATTGCCCCAATCGAGGAAAATCGCTTTTCGTGATACGATTCAGTAATTTTTCTGTTTGTATAAAAAACCTTTTATCCTAGCTTTACGTGAAAGGCAAAAAATGAAATAACAAAAATAATAAAAAACAAAAAATAACAGTTTACTTAGAAACGAATGAAAAATTAAATAACACACTGAAAGAAACTATTAGTAAAACTTCACTGTAGGTTATTTTTAATTTTTTGCACATTTTTTATTCAACTTTCTAACTAAAAATGTAAAATCCTATTAGAGTAAGAGTTCCATAAAGCTTTAGGAATTCAATATCAACTGTTTAAATATCAATTCTTATTTAAGTTTTAAAATTTATTATTATCAAAAATGTTTACAAATTTTTATTTACAAATTGTTCCAAAAGAAGCAGTCCTGGATTTACCTTAAGAGGTAAATTACTTACTAAATTGAAAGTCATAATGGAAATTCAAAAACATATCTGGTGAATTTTAATTTGGTTTTAAGGTAACATGCATTTTCTTCGGCTGTTCAGTTTTTATATAACTGCAACAATTCAATTTGATCGTCGCTATCGATACATCTGTATAAATAAGTATACACCAGTATACAAAAAAAGTCGGAAAATCGGTGAACCCTCAACAACGAGTCCACGGAGACTGCACTCTTTGTTATTTTAAATAACAAATCTTCGTGGACTGATCTGCTACAGTTCTGGAGTCTCAGACAGTTCTTGAGTCTGAGACTTTATGAGTCTAACAATGCCACAAGATATTCAAAGGTAGCTTTTTTTGGTATAGCTCCTCGTATGGCATTGATGATTAGGAACTTGGTGGACGGAAGCGAGGACTGACGGTGGCAGGCTAAAAAATACGATTATCATACGACCATTTTGAATTTTACCGCGGAAATCAAATGAACCAGACAAATTACTTACTGAAATTCCTCATTCAGCACCGATATTTCTGATTTAAAAGTTGATTCTTCAAATTTGTAACTAAAACAGATTTACTCACTTCAAACTCGATAAATCATTTTTCATTATTTATTTTTAACAATCATCAAAGAAGTCAATGTTATAAATTGACATGAAATTTGTGATAAAATTTTTCAGCTAACTTGTTCCGTTTACAATTTTTTGACGAGGCTTCAAGCATTTGCTTCCTTTGCTCGTTGGTAAATCCAGCACTGAAAAGAAGCCCAACTTGGCTGAAAAGTTAATACACAAATATTTTGAGTTCATAGGAAACATTTTTTCGTTTCCAAAGTGCATGAAATCTTGGTAAAGGATCTTGCACAGAGATAACGATAGTTTCCCAAATCGTGCAAATGCACCGATTGAATAACGCGAAACAAAAATTGTGATGCGCATCGATACGGTGGTCGGAAAAAGGGCGTCACGCACGGGTCGGTTCGGTGTCATCTGCGCCCATTGTAGTCACGGTTAATGTTCTCTCTGATCGTAAAAATCAATTAGTATCGAATTGTGTCGCTGCCGGAACATTATGCATCACGGTGTGCTTCCCTTTATGCGCGCTTCGGCCGGTTATTATTCTGAAGCTCCCATCGACGCTGTTGCACAATTTAATGCGGACATAGAACTGCGTTCGGCTCGATCGGTCATTCTTTCCTAAAACAAATACCAATTTTTCGCTCAAACACAGCTGCATTTTCGTTGCGTCATTGAATAAGAAAGATGAACAAATTTGTATCGTCCGATATCAATCTGTTTGATGTCATCATCCACGCAGTAAACAAAATATTGACTTGAGAGGAGTGTCTTTTTTTTATCTTTTATCAATAGCAGATGCTTCACGTCACTAGTTGACAAACGTCATATCTTAGTTTACAGTTTAGTACCATTGAATATCTTGCGTCTTGGTTTTGATAAAAAAACGAATTTTTTCGCTTTGAAAAGAACTGTTTGGCAACATAACAGAAGTTTTAATTTCAGTGTTTTTAAAGAAAACTTCAAGTACTTGGAAAAGTAAATCAAAGTTGATCCGTTTGATCATTTATTTGATTTTGTTAAAGAAATTCATTAGTCGACAAAGGTCGAATTGTATCAAAATCACGATCAACTTTTCGACTCGAGCCAATCAATCGTTGGATCTGAATGGTGAAAAGTCGTTTTCAGCAGCAGATTGGACAGTTCTGAACTGCACTTCTTTCACAGACTGGCAATCCGCGCAGAAACTTCTAATCTTGGAGAATTCGCATTTTTCGCTGTCCAGCTTGTAATGACTGTAATTGGCGGCTGAGAAAAGGTCCCGCTAGACAATGCATCGAAGCGTCTGCCGCCGATTGAAACGTACAAATCGTCCTGGACGCGTCAAGGGTCGGCAAACACGGCCCGAGAGGGTGCAGAGGATTATGTCGTTGCCGGCGCATGCCGGCTATGGTATCGCATTCACGCTCCACTGACTCGCGATCTCTCTCCCCCCCTCCCCTTCCACACGTCTCTCAAAAAAGTCACAACCACCCTCATTCAATCATTCGCACCCTTTTTTTTTCATTTTCCTCCAGCCAGCTTTTCGCCTCGCCTTTTTCCTTCTATTTTGATCGTAAGATTTTTTTAACCGACGATAAAGACCTTTTCAAAGAGATCAATTTGAGATAAACAGCCAGCGGTTCCTATTAAGTACCATGTTTTCTCATAATCAGATCATTGTTCTTTCTTTATCTAAAAGTTTTTCGATAAATTTGCAAATGAAAATCAAATTCAAATTCAATTGTTGAGAAAATATTTGTATCTTTTCTTATGTCTTTTGTTAGCCCTTCAACTAAGGGTTTTTTGATAAGTTTGCAAATGAAAATTGAATTCAAATTCAATTGCTGAGAAAATAAATTTCGTATCTTTTGTTATTTCCCTTTTTATTTGTTATTGTTATAGCATCGTTATAATAACAAAGAATAATATTTTATATAAACAAATGCTGTAATAATAAAATTATTAATAATTACATTTTGTTTCAACTTTTTTGTTTTGTCGGGAACAATATTTTTTTGTTATAAACAATATTTTTTAAACCCCTTTTGATGAGCAACTCTGTTACTACTATTAATAAACTTCGTACTGCAAAATTTTATTATTAGTAGATTAGAAGGGAATACAATATACATTTTTGAATTTCAAGATACATATCCTGAATAGATTACATAACAATTTTAAATTTATAGTCATTTCAGAAAAAAAACTATAATGCTCAGATTATTGGTTTTTTGAATATATATTTTTTGTTTATGAAAAATAGTGCTGACTATAGCTCGGTGTGAAAGAGAAGAAATCGAGAAGCACAATAGTTGGTAATTATCTCACACGCTCCGTCAGGGACACTTTTGTTAGGATCATGCTAATTAGCAGTCGTTTACGAAGAAGCCGAAACTAACAAAGGGAACAATTCCTTGAAGTTTAATATATAAAATATGATTTTACGTCGCAAAATCAAAAAAAAATGTCAACAATAGTTATTTTAATTGAGAATATAATTTGTATCATCTTATAACTATGAAGAACTTTAGATAAACAGAACCAATTTCAAAAATGAGAAAATAAATGTTCAATGAAAATAAACCTATAGTCAAAAATTATTACAAAATACAAAACAAAGCTATTTCAAAATATTCGCGGTAAAAACACAGGAACAGTGCTACCAAATAAACGAGCATGCGAGTGCAGCGCCACTGAAAAAGAGCGCGCTAACATTGGCAGCTCTGATTTTTGGTAGTTTACAAATAAAATGGCCGATACGTGAGGCTAGTTTGTATGGGACAATAAAATGTGCGATTGTGTGCGATTGCCGCAATTGAAGTGAGCGTCGGTCGCGCGTGGCCCCGATCCGAGAAACGTCGCAAGCGACGCGTTCGCACGCCGAGCCGGCGCGCGAGCTCCCGTGGCCGTCCGCCTCGTGTCGCGCCTAGCCTGCTCAGGACGCAGAAGTTGTCTTTCTCCCTCGCTGTCTCTCTCTCTCTCGGACGCCAAGGCACCCCGAGCAAATTTCTCGCGGTCGAGACTGCCCGGTTGCGAGCAACCACGCCGCACGCGGCACCGCACTTCAACCTTCCCTTACCGCACCCAAACAGCTCTTTTTTGCATCCAAAACAACGCTCTATTGGCCGACCCTTTGTCGTCCTGAACACGCTCCACCCGCGCTGCACTCAACAACAACGTGTAATCCACGAGGTAAGCGCCGACCGGGAACTCCACTTTTACGGCCAACTTCCTGCTCAATGCTTTGTCATCTGCAAATTTTTGCAACTTCAGCTATTGTTTACTTCGATTCAAGCTTATTGTAATTCTCCTTGACGGCTCATCTGCCGCCTAATTATAAAAGTACATTTCTGCATTTATTCAATTGTTGCAATCTGCCATTTGTTTACTGAACTTTATTTTTGTTTATTATTTTCTTTGATGTTTTCTTTTGTTTACTACTATTTGCACAATTTAAATGGTCTTGTTGACATACCTTTTTTTGTTTTGATGTTATCTTTTTTGAGATTAATGTATTTTTGAACTTGCTTATCTATTCATTGTTTGGATTTTTTTTTGTACTTACCAAATAGCAATTTTGTAAACAAGATTTTAGAATGAAAAAAAATATTATTTAATTCAGTACATTCCAAATTTGCTAATTCGTTCTTGGAATTTGTCATCGCGAAAGGTTGGACGTCATGTCATCTGGTATTTGTGAATCCAGATAGTCGTGAAAAAGACTTTTTTTTCGATTCTTTATTCGTGAGCACATTTTTTTTCGATTCTTTATTCGTGAGCACATTTGATTGATAGACTCTCTATATAACAGATTACTTTATCTCTTTTATCATAATTTTAATACAGCATCGAATTCTGGCGCCACGGAATTCAAACCTTCCAAGCAATTATTATTAATCAATTGAATTAAAAATCCAACATTATTTTACGTATTCTCCGTAAATTTAAATTATTCGTTTTTAGACAATTTTATTGTTTTATTAAATCTTCCCTTCAAAAAATTAATAAGACATTCTTTTTTCGTCTCAAGTGACAATAATCAGATCAAAAAAATTCCTAAAGAAACAGTCTGAATATCTGCTTTGAAATTGCAACTGTTGCGCCATCTACGGCCTGACATAAGGATTGAAACTAAACAAAACAAACATTCTTGAAGACCAAACAAAAGGGGAAACCGATGAATGAATGACTTTTTTTTCAAGTTAATCAATTAATCGATTAAGAATTATGCACAAGCGACTAAATGAATTGTACTAATGTGATGAAAATGTTTGCAGGAACTTAAGAAGATATGATTGTGGAAGGAGGTGCTATAAGGCAAGATACTGGAGTGTAACGGGAACGTATATCTGGAGCCTGTCAAGATATTTCCCGCCGACCAGTTTGTCGTGGTAGAACGAGTCGGCGTGGAGGATGCGTTGACAGAGTGCGAGGGGCCCACCACGACAGCCGCGGTCAGTCAGTCGAACGCTTCGATCACGACGCTCACCAACATGTGCACCACTCCTGGCAATGCTGGTGCCGGTTTCGGCTACGCCTGGTCGTTTGGGGGGCCCGGCGCCGAGAACACGCGCGAGAACGCCCAGGGCGATCTCTCGTCAACAATGAACTACGCAGTTAACAACAATCAGGACCAGGGATCCAGTCAAAAGATTCAAGTGGACGTCAAGCCGGCTAAGGTTGTTAATAGCATCCACCGTCGGCCGATGTTCGCAATGAACGACAGCTGCCAGCAGACACCAACCACACACCACGGGCACACCACTCACAATCAGACCCACGTCCTCAAGAGCGTCAAAAAGCAACAACAGCAACAGCAGCAGCAACAACAGCAACAGCACCACGATGTATTCTCGCTGACGTGCGACAAGGGCGGTTGCAATTGCGACGCAACACACGCGACCCCACCGCCGTCGCTTTTCTCCAACACCCTCGTATTTACGACGAGTGACAAACACGCCATGTCCAAACACTTCATGACCCCTCTAGGACCCATCCAGCTCACCGCCGAGGAATGCAACGAGATCCTGATGAAACGCGCGGCCGCAGCCACGGCCAACCAGGGCAACAACGCGAACAACGTCACGAGCAGTCAAACCGACACAGGTGGCGCGCACTTCGGCCACGTGCTCACCCACGTGAACGCTGCACAGATCGAGACGAAGGTTAAGAACCAGCAAGACATGGGCAGCCAGGTACGCGTACCCAAGGAGCGCCCGTACTCGTGCGCTGAGTGCGGCAAATCATTCCTCTTGAAACACCACCTGACCACCCACGCGAGGGTCCACACCGGCGAGCGGCCTCACATCTGCGTCCATTGCGGCAAGAGCTTCGCCCACAAACATTGTCTGCACACCCACCTACTGCTGCACAGCGCCGAACGGCCCTACCAGTGCCGCGAGTGCAAAAAATCCTTCACCCTCAAACACCACCTGGTCACGCACACGCGTGTACACACGCGTGAGCGACCGTTCGTCTGTCAGGAGTGCGGCCGAGCGTTCCCGCTCAAGCGCCACCTGGTTACGCACAGCAAGTTCCACTCAGGGGAGCGGCCGTTTGTGTGCGAGGAGTGCGGCGAGTCCTTCTCCCAAAAGGACCACCTCACGATGCACTCGCGCTTCCACGGCAGTCTTCATCCGTTCGTGTGCCACGATTGCGGTGCCACCTTCCAACGCAAGTTCGAGCTCGTTAATCACGGCCGATTGCATGGTCGAGTGCCCCACTCGTGCACCGTATGCGGAAAAGAGTTCCTCCAGAAGAGGACGTTGCTTGCGCATATGCGTCTCCACACCGGCGAAACACCTTTCGCGTGTACTGTCTGCGGCGAAGCCTTCCCGCGAAAGGTTGACCTTGTCACGCATTCCAAGATCCATAATAACAACACCAGCGCGGAAGACAAACCGCTTACCTGCAGGTCAGCTTGATTCATCATCTAGACCCATGTCTATTCTTTGCTGCGAGTTTTTTTGATCTTTATATTCATTCATTTGTTTTTATTGCAGGGAATGCGGATTGGACTTTTCAAACAGAGAAGCTCTTACTTTGCATTTAAGGTTACACTCTGGCGATAGAACTCTAGTTACTGATCTGTGTGGCCTCGCGGCTGCCTTTCAACAAACCCCTGGACACTTTCTCACTCCCAATACTTCCGGTACACATCAGGTAAATGTCCAACTATAATTGAACTGTCGCAAACAAGTATTCGAGTTATAGACAAATCATCGATAAGATAAGACACAGTGAGGAAGCAACATCACAGTTGAAACAAATGTTATATCTTGTTTATATTTGCAGATGAATGGTCCCCTGACTACACCAGGGGTAAGTCACATACACGGAGCGACTCAAACGTCGCCGCCAGCGGTGTCGGGTCCGAAACCGAAACCACATGTTTGTCCGGACTGTGGACGCGGTTTTGCACAGAAGCACGGATTGTCGCAGCACCAGCGCCGCCACTCGGACGGAAGTTGCCATATAAGGTCGCACGTTTGTGACAAATGTAACAAGGCGTTCTTCCAAAAGAATCACCTCCTTCTTCACCAGCGTCAACACATGGATCCTCCACCGAGCATACTGCGCCAGCAACAGCGGCAGGCTGCTCAGGCAGCTGCACAACAGGCTCAGATGCAGCAGCAGCAGGTGCAACAAAATGTTGTTACGCAACAAGCCCAGATGCAGCAGCAGCAGCAACAACAACAGCAACAGCAAAACCAGCAGCAACAACAACAGCAGACATGTACGGTGGACACAAAAGCGATGCAGTTGCAACAGGCGATTCAGCAGCAGGTTGACTCAAAGACGATACAGCTGCAACAAGCGATCCAGCAACAAGTTGATTCGAAAACGATACAGCTGCAGCAAGCGATCCAGCAGCAAGTTGATTCGAAAACGATTCAACTGCAGCAGGCGATGCAGCAGCAACAACAGCAGCAGGTTGATTCAAAGTCTATCCAGCTGCAGCAGGCGATTCAACAGCAGCAACAAGTCGACACAAAAGCCATACAGTTACAAGCGATACAGCAACAGGTGCAGCAGCAAGTGCAACAGCAACAACAACAGCAGCAGCAGCAACAGCAGCAATCGCAGCAGCAGTCGTGTGTGGACTCGAAGGCGATACAGTTGAACGTTACCATGTGAGACAACGGTCTCGGTGTGGGAAGGGATTGGACAGTCCCCGGTATAGCGATCCCTGCTGCCACCCTCTGCGCCCACTTCTCTCGTTCTAACGTAACATAATAATTCTTATATTTATTATTCTCCTAGAATCAGGTATGATTAATCAGTTTTATCACAGGAGTATATGAATATATATATATAAATATATTATGATGACGACAATTTATACAAGCTGTATATACCCGACGATCAAAATATCATTTGAATCGTGACACTTTTCTTACATTTTTTGTCCGCATTATGATTGGATGGATATAGTTCTTTACAATGTATGATTGTAGTCTGGACAGAACTGATGTCGTCTCAAGAGTGTTGCGATTTAATTACGTTTTGGCTTTTAGACACGAGACAAAAGCAAATTGAACAAATTAATTGATTGAAACAAAAAAAAATTCACAGAAGTTATACATACATTTATATTCTAATATTATAAAGCTAATACATGAAAGCAAACAAACAAGATAAAGTAATCGTATATTAATGTTTTGCATATACTTTATATATTTAATTTAGGTATGCAAAGTGGGGTACTGATAAAAACAGTCAAGGAGCAAAAATACTAGAATGATGCAATTAGTTGCCTTATCAAGCAAAAAGTTTAATGCCCTGATTTTCGTCTGAAAAGTGTTTTTTTGTCTCGTCACGTTCTGGTGTATTTATTTTTAATTCGTATGACAAACAACTTTTGACTGGTTTTTGAAATTTTTGTAAAAACAAATATGCACTAATGCGCAAGCTACATCTCTGTTTGTCCGATCGAATAGAGCGAGTGTGTGCAAAGAGGGTGGCAGGTTGCGTCTTCGCTTTGGTGTTTAATTTCCAATTACAAATCATCCTCTCGCTATCTCTTTATGATAATTTAGAGCCATTATCGCTTTGTACCATACAACAATCCTTATCGGATGAGGAGAATTCATACTCATCCCGCTGAATCTTAGGTACGACTAATTATCTGTAAAATTGTAAACGTCGTTTGTAAATTAGTCGTACGTGCAAATTCGCGTAACCTGTTCATCTCGGCATCGGGGCAGACTTTTTTGAACACGACCTAAAACATCGGACTTGATTACATTGTATAAACGGCGACACCGACAACGTGATATTGTGCAATTTTTTCTACAAATCTTATATATAAATACGTCGGGTGATGCGTTTCAAAAACGCGCCGAAAAATATACCTTGTCTCTGACACAATCTGAGTCACCGTTTAATCAGTGCGATCGGTTCAACGACGACAAATCTTTGTATCTTCCGTTTGCAAAGCTCATCAATCAAACGACGCGACTAACAAGTTTTTCTCGAACGATAAAGCAACAAGTCTTTAGCGTAACTACCCATTGGAAATCAAACGCGCAAAATTCCGTCGATTTTCTTCCTCACTAGTCGTATCTGGTGTCTAGTATTTGGCTTTTCTATAAAACAGGGTTGAGTTGTTGAGCCGCCTGGGATTGATTCTATTGAGTGAAAGGTTTTTCTTTGTTACTTGATCATTTTTGTCATATACTTTTATTTTTTATTTTTATTTGAAAATAAACATTTTGAAGATCAAAAAAAATCAGTGGACAAAAAATGCGTATGAAAATGGAAGGTGAAATGAAATGCGAATATATGCAGAATTACTCGTTCGTATCCAACCCTGATAATTTGAAAGACGTGGAATGAATCAAAGAATGCATAGTTACATATAACGATTGGACGAAAACATTTTGTACAATAATGCCGTTTTTATTTGCTTACTTTTTTTCCTTATTCGAAAATGTGCGCACTGGAATAAAAAAAACTCGTCATTTGTAAAAAGAAAGGGTTCCCATAGTAATATTCAGATTCAGTTTTAGTTAGAATTATTGTGATTTTGAAAAGACAACTTTGGTTCATAAACATTGGTTGATTACCGTTATTATTTTTATATTTGAAATTGTATTTTTGTACCCAAATGATACGTTTTGTTGTAACAGAATTATATTTACGAGAGATCTCATTTTTGACAGTTGGGAACCCTGCTGTTTTGTTCAGAGATCGAAGGTACGGCGTCATGTTTCATAAAAAATGTAATTCAGTTCATCACCATCCTTCACTCGCTCACAAAAAAGAATTTATTGTCTTGTTTGTGTGTTGCTTTTTAGTAAGAAAATTATCATCAGAGACACGGCGTACCTTCGAGTCCCTGTTAAGGGTGAATATCCTTTATGTCGCTTTGTATTTTAAAATAAAAAAATATTTTAAAGAAGTTTTTTATGCGGTGATATTTATTTATTCAAAAAAAAACAATAAAAACAACACGCGATCCGATACTTGATGGAACGAAGAAATCAGTGTTTTATAAGCTCCGAAAAAGCAAGGAACAGAGACTTGCTGTTGAATTACCGACGTCGAATGATAAACGGTTGTAATAAAGAATGAAAATCGTGTAATATTTTGTAAAGCATGTCGTATTCCTTTAACTATAGATTTGAATTTGCAAAGCATTCAAGTCAATCATTTTTAAAGTTATAAATATATATAAATATATATATAAATATATTCTTACATTTTATTGTTAATATTCGTGTTGGTGGAGTCACCCTCGTAATGTGATTTCGCAAGTACTTTTTCAATGTTGTGCTTTTTTGCAGTCCTTATTTTTTATTTTTTGATTTGCAATTGACTTAATCATGTCGAGATTTTTTTTTTTTTTGAAATTTCCCATTATTATATTTTTGAGCGATCTGCGTAACGAATGCCGCATAAAATGATCTTCCACGGTATGCAATTGCAATTGCTAATATTAAATTCATTCTGACGAGCCGAAGTTGATTGAAAAGAACAAAACTGAGGAACATTAGAGTTAACTTTGTATATTTCATAAAATAGGGTGCGTTGTTCTTTTAACATATAGAATTACTTTTCAGAGAAAGTGGACAAAACAAAAAAAAAAACAAATTCGAAAAGGAGTATTTTAATAATGTTTGTAAGATAAATAGTAGATGTTTTATAAACATTTTCTTTAAAAGAACAGTACTTGGTATTATAATTTTGTTTTTAAGACATACGAATTGCTACGTTTACAGCCAAGGCAACTTGTTAAAATAGCTTGTAATCAAATTATAAAACAATTTATTTTATAGCAAATTCAAATAAAAATAATAATGTGCAAATACAACGAGGCTCATGAATTAATACACATTCCAATCAATATTTCATGTACGACTTCATTTGCATCAAATTTCATTTTTTACTTCAATGGTTTTGCTATTTTTATCATTTTCATTTCGTATGTTTGTAGTTTTTTTTCTTTTCCTTCGTTTTTGAAGTTGGAGCGTTACGTGAAAACGTTTTTTTTTTCGCAATAACAAAAAACTGATACTTTCGATGAAAAGCGACCAAATCAATATTCCGAACATGTGCGATTCACTATATTTCAATATTGAAAGAAGCTTTCGGATATATTTTACGATGAGGGTTTACAGAAACCAACTCAAGTACATTAATTTTTCTGTATAATAATTTCATAGACAGTTTACCAAACGATGATTTACATCAAATTACTCACACCATTGCGTCTCATATTTTTATACGGATTTTCTTTTCCAGATGACGAATAAAGGTTTGCTCATCACCTATCACTGAAAAAATATAGACCAAATTAATAATATTGTAAAAGTTGATAAAAAATTCTGATTTGAATATTTTAAGACCTCAATGTTTCATTCAGTACAATAATAATAGAACATACCTATATAATATACCTTAATTTTTAATGACAAACATAAGGACAGGGGTTGAATGAAATTATAATTGCAAAAATAATTCGAATTCTTGCACTAAAACTTGTAATGACGCTGATGGTTCATTGAAAACGTTAATATCCAACTCTGTAAATAAGTCTGAAACTCTGAAATTCATAATAAAATAAGATAAAATAAAACACTTCTATGAGAAAGGCTTAAATTCTAAAGCGATGAAATCAGTTTTCGCAAATATTGAAAACATCAAAAAAATTTGTGTTTATGTAATTGAAAAATCGGATATAATGGGTTTGTTATGTAACAATTTGCAAAATACATTTGTTTTTCATCTTCAAGCTACTTTTTGAACGTAAACAGAAAGTATGCAAAAAGTTTGGATTTAGCCGGTTTTGAAACTAGACCTTTAGTTCAGAAACTATCCAAATTCGAAGCCATAAATAATTCTGCGGAACTTGCACCTGCAAAAGAAAACCAAACTCAAAATAGAAAACAACTTTGCACTACATTATTCATCGTAGTACTTAACATTAAATACTCTATCGATTCGGGAGAAGAAAGTGAGTTGCAGTCACAAATCAATAAACATATCTGTCTGATGATATTATCAATTCAAAAACATTCAAATCGAAATATCTTATCAAATAACAGGTTAATGAAAGTGCACCGCTTATCTTAGCAGGTAATTCAGCTGTCAATAAAAGTAAACTCCATGACCTTAGACGATGTAAACATTTGTGATTAGTGCGAAATAAAGATTGATAAGTGATAATGAGCGGAGTGCAATGAAAATAACAGTTGATGGGAATTAGCGAGCAAGTGGAGGTATCCGCGAGAAGAGAAAAGGCTGGTTCGGCTGGTGCAGTGGTTGGCTGAACAGTGGCAGTGGCGGTGTCTCCGCCTGGCGTTGGTGTCCGGAGTGAAGGGGCGCTTGGCGCAGGCGCGGTTGCGCGCCGTCCCGCCCGCGGACGAATCGAAATAAATCGAAGAATGCTGAGCCGATGAGCAGTGTACGGTGCTCGTTGGACGTGAAGGAGCTCTCGCGTAGGGATGATCAGAGCGAGCCTGTTATCGTGGCCCTGTGCAAAAACAAAGCCGTGATCTTTGCCAAGAGAGCGCGGAAGCGCTGCCGTGACTCGGCGTCGCGCCTACGGATGCATATGGAGGTGCGTAACAAACGTCAAAATGCATTATCCGCGGGTCGAGCATGCCTCTTTGTTTGTGTCGTCGCGTTTTGACAGCGCGACGTCAATCGCGACAAACTACGCAATTGGTGCCGATTCCGCGCGCGTCCCCAACCACCACAGGCCGACCATTTGTGTACGCTCTCAGCTGACGCGTAACTGTCAGCTGCAACCAACGTACACAAAGCCCACCTCCGCTCTCCGTCCATACTCATTCATCCTCTTCTTTTGCAACAACAAACAAACCATATCCTAACATACCTCTATTTCTCATCTTCTTCTTCTTCTTCTTCTTTTCATTTTCTTCTCCCAACAAAAGATGCCCCCTTGATTTTGTTGTCAAGTGCTCTGCGCGCCATCCTCCGCACCTCTGCCTCTTCCCCAGTCTCATCTATTATTGTTTACTTTCATCCTCCTGTCTCTTGTAAACAAACTCTTCTCCTCTTTCGCTCTAGTTTAACACCTTCGTTTATACTCATTCGTTATTTCTAATTTTTTTCTCTTCTGTTGAAATTTCTAGACATGTTTTTTCGCTTTCGCATTTGGACACTGACACGGTTCGCAACACAGCGAATTTCCCAGGGAAACGCGTCGGTGCCTATGAAAACTCTCTAGCACTCTGATTGCGAGCGACAAACAAAATCAGAGTAAAGAACAGCTGAAGAGTGGCAATTGCACGTTTGACAATTAATGATAGAAGCAGAGGGCAAGACTCTACTTTTACCCGTGCGTTGCACAACTGATGCAGTCTCTGTAATGAATTGTTACATAAAATGTTGGCCAAAAGGGATTGCATAATTTTGTCCACCGTTAGATATTTATAAATCACATATCAAAAGCATCGCTACGTCAAATTGGGAGCCCGCTTGGGCAAAAAGCTTTCGACTTTTCTCTCTGTTGCTATTCGGACGTGAGCAGCTGTCGCGTTTGCGCGCTCAGGCTCTCTTGCCATTAAGGTCAACTTACTTTTACTTTTCGAAAAGCCTTCTGTTTTTCGCGCCGGATTTCGCCTGGCTTTGAGTTTTGTTGCTCGCAAATTGCACCTACACCGTCGTCATAGGGGGTCACGTGAGTCGTGCTTTTTCTCCGCGGCTTTTGTTTGCGCTAACAACGTGCACCAGTCACGTTGCTCGACAACAACACGATATGCCTCTCGCGCTCGACCCGACAGATTTCTCCGCGGCGCGCACATGCATGATCCTAAATTCGCGACCGGAGCGTGCCGTTACCAACGGCTTGCAATTTCTCGTTTCATCATTACATCTCTTTTAAGGCTTGTACCATTGACAACACCCAAACTAGTTTAAATAGTTCAGTGACACAAAAAACTATTGACCCGAGCAAACATTTAAACGAGGCTGTTTCATTCATATATGGAACTATATATGATTCTGTATCAAACATAGTTCCAAAAAAAATATAGTTCCACTTATGAATCTGTAAATAAGAATATAAACGTGACGATAAAATATAAAAATCGTGAAATTATAAATCTTGAAATATAAAAGTAATTGATATACAATCGGATGTACCCGCAATTATTGACATTTATGAGACATAATAACGAAGCCATAATATGAATAGATAACATTACTAAATTGCACACGAAGAAATCAGTCAAAAGTATATTCAAACCGGCGTAAATAATCTAAGCAAATGAATTCCTTAGCACATTTCGATGAATCCTGTTGCAATTTTGCATTGCAAATGTGCAACCAAATAAATAAACCGAGGTGGAAACGTGCCTTAATAAGTTTGGAGGAGCATTCAAAGCGACACTTAAGATATGACAAATCAAAATAAAACAAAAGTGTCGCTGAAAGACAGGCGTTGACAAAGTATGAAACGCAAAAGAAGCATCAATTTTTTAAAATTGACGCACATCAACGTCTATCGACTGGCGCGTTACGTAAAACGTTAGTTATAATCGTTTATTGAAATAACAACAAATAGCGCCAGCGTAGTCGCGGAATACGTTTACATAAGGCGTTTCCATAAAGATGTACGTTTGACATCGTGAAAAAGAGTCAAGTGGTTGTCAAAAAACAGCACTGCCGAACTTACCAAAAAGCAAAGGAAGCAATTGCTTGAGGCCTCGCCTTCGTAAGGGCCCCTGCACAAAGAAAAAAAATGTTGAATTTAAAAATTTTTAAATAAAAAAAATGTAAACGGATATAATAAAGGATTTTTACCTTTTTATCACAAATTTCAAGTCGATATAACATTGACTGCTTTGATGATTATTAAAAATAAATAATGAAAAATGATCTATCTATTTCGAAATTATTGATTTATCTTGTTTTTATTTTTATTTATTTTTATTTATTTCGTGTACCCCGTATATACAATTTCATTGTGTCCGGAGGACATGTCGCTATTACATTGGTTTTCATCAATATTGTCGTACAAAATTCAAAATGGTCGTATGATAATCGTATTTTTTAGCCTGCCACCGTCAGTCCTCGCTTCCGTCCAACAAATTCCCAAAATCATAACTGCCATACGAGGAGCTATACCAAAAAAAGCTACCTTTGAACTTCTTGTGGCATTGTTAGACTCATAGAGTCTCAGACTCAACAACTGTCTGAGACTCCAGAACTGTAGCAGATCAGTCCATGAAGATTTGTTATTTAAAATAACAAAGAGTGCAGTCTCCGTGGACTCGTAGTTGAGGGTTCACCGATTTTCCGACTTTTTTTGTATACTGATGTATACTTTTTTATACAGATGTATCGATAGCGACTATCAAATTAAATTGTTGCAGTCATACAAACTGAAGAGCCGAAGCAAATTCATGTTACCTCGAAACCAAATTCAAATTCACCAGATATGTTTTTGAATTTCCATCCTGACTTTCAATTTTGTAACTAATTCAAAAAGCGAAAAGGAGAATAACTATTTTTAGGGGCCCGGAAATTATCAATTAACTCGCCAAATCCAGCACTGAAACACAGCGACAAATTAGCACGCCGACAGTTGTTTTGTTGGCATAGGTCAAAACCTTGACTAACTCGTCGTCCAAAATTATTCCTGTTTTTTTTGTGTTTCGCAAAATAAACATTTCCGAAGGACGACAAATAACACTTGGTAATGATCGTGGTGGGTTAGAAATGCAAAACAAAGACTATCGGTGAAAAATAAAGTTTCCGTTTTTTGTTAGATAACAATTTGCACCTGTCAACAGTTGTTATTTTGAACTACGCGTTTTCGCCGGCACAGTTATCGTTAAGATACAGGCAACGTTTTTTTTTGGCGATCGACACTCGTGATAAACTTTGTAATCGCCTGTAATGACATTATTCCCAAGTGTCTAGATAACGATAATGCAGCGTTATATTTTTGCTAATTTCGCCGTCGCGGCTTTATGTCTAGGCAATTTTTCGTCGTTATAGCTAAGCATTACACGGGGCGTTGCGATTACGTGCCTTCGATTTTGCAATGCCAAAAAACAAAGTACCTTGGATACGCGATTTGTCGCTGAAAATATTATATTTATCAGTTTGTTCATGGGTGTTACTTTTGTAAAACGATAGTATCGAGTATATAGTTTAGGGAGACAAAAGTTATTGCTGTCATAAAAGTTGTGATGTTATTGAAAAGGACAAGCCATCCCGATGTGAATATAAAAAATGATGTATAAGGAAAAAATGTCATACAGAGTTGAAAATTTGGTATTGAAATGGGCGATGAGTCAGAGGGAAGTGGAAAAAACAATGTGACTTTTTGAATTGAAAAGACGTGTCTGCGAGAACGAAGTGAACGAATCAACGTTGTCGGTGATGAAACAATAACAGTGGCAAAAGAGAATCAAAATCATAATTGGAACGTCGGCGGATTAATTGTCGTGTAATGTGTCAGTTACCTTTTGTGTATATAATCAGATAGCATTTGCACAAGCAATCGATAGCGCACGTGCATCGCAAAGTAGTGTCATTATGTTTTGCAATGTTCTCGTTTATTGTTAAAATAAACCCTATCTATAATATATGTAATAAATAATAAATGACGTTATGGCTAGAGCCAATCCGATTATCACTTTTTTGCTATCAAATAGTTGATCGGAAGCTTATCTTACTCGGCAGATTTTTCGTTATCGTACCGACGTATAAGCGCACCTTTGACAAAAAAAATTGTTAGGTATAAACATTTGTGCACAAACAACGTCGCGTAAACATGATCGTCTTATCAAAACCGCCATTTATACCTATCTGACACAAACTGCGTTTTTACTAGATAACAAACTGACCGTTTCATTTTTCAAGTTAAATTTACATGTTTTATCAGTACCAATGGCAACAACAATTTTTGCAATTTAGTGCCCTATTTATTGTTCCACTAATAACAATTGACAGAAGATATGACCCATATATGAAAGATAACTGAAATGGAGATAGAAAAAAATTGATTTGAGATGGTAGAAAAAGTTGGAATAAGTTGGTGATTAGAGGTCTCGTAATAAGTTGAACGCCTTGGTCTTGTGTCGGGTCGGTTGACAAGAAAAACACGCTGGGTGAGCTCTCCTGCATGTGTAACGTTAGCGATCAATGTTGGCGAGTTTCCGCGGGCGAAACCTCTCGGTTCTTTGTTCTTTCGGCGGGCTTCGAAGCGTTGACCTTTGTCGCGCAGACGTACGCACACGCGAGAGGCTCATCAAAATTCTTCGAATTCGGCGGCAAAATCCACGCAGAGATACTCCTCGCCGATATCACCAGAGACGCCGGACAGTGACCCGAAATAGTCGAGACTCCCTCGAAGCGACTCCGTTCCCCCTCAGTCAATGCTCGCACTTCATTTTATTTCAACCTACAACGTAAATAAATACATCACAATTTCATTTGTTCATTTTATTTTTTGTTTAATAATTTTGTGAATGAAAAAGTCTGTGTGAATTGTGATATAAAATCAATATAAAATAGAAGAAAGGATAAAATATAGATGTTTTGGTTGATTTTGTCATTCATTTTATGTGTTTTGTACGAGCTTGTGTGAACGTGTTTGGGAGCGCAGGTAACACATGCCGATACGAACAAAAATTGCGAACAATGCACCGATGGGAGGATGCGAGTGAAGTGCGCGGCGTGGGACGGCTGCCAATTTCGTATGCCCTGGAAAAGGCTTCTACACGACGAACGATGACAAAGACGAACAAGTGGAGAATCAATGTTTACACCCCGATGGGAAAGGAAACGTGGACGTCGCCTCTGATACTAATTTAAAGATAAAATGAGTGAGCGCGACGCCGCAGTAAACCGTCGGGCAAAATCATAAAATGTTAATTTATCGAGATCAGCGCTGACGCATGCTGAATTTCTTTTAAAGTACATTGATCCTCAGAACTTGTCCCTGTCTGATCCGTCGTTCATGGAACTTTTTTTTTATTCCCTTTGTTTACTCTTGGTTTGTCAACATTGTTTTTAAATAATTTTTTCCTCAGTCAATTAAGTCTGTTATTTTTTGTTTTTTTTTTGTTTGTTTGTTTTTTTTTTCATATGAAGTTCAATGATTACAAAGCAAAGAATGAATGATGGGCAAAAGTATAACACACCGGGGACCAATGATAATATTCATGAATTCATGGACATATAGTAAATTGTCAAAGTTAACTAAAAGCATGACAAATTGGAGTGTGCGAATTGGAAAGAGATATAAAGCTATGTAATTGATAAATGGTAAAGGGAAAATATTTGTCAATAGCAATCCGAGCACGATTCGTCATAATTGGAAACATTTTTTTCCGACATGATGCAATAAAAATTTCAGACGCCGAATAAAATGGCGAGAAAAAATCAATGACACGAAAAAGACGAGTTATTGCAATAACGTTGTTGGTCGAAAAAAAGATGTAGTTTCGGGATGACGCTGAACGATGGCAGTTGTGATTCAATCGTTCATTCCAGAACTGCGTGTAGATTATTAAGCGCGACATTCGCATTGATGAATTTCGTTCGTGTTCTATAATTAATGTGCGATTCAATTTTGGTAATGTTGTTTCGATGTAAACATCAAAATTAAATTATGCACCTGACAGTGCATTTAGTACTACTATATATTATAATTGTTCAATCAATGCAGGTTATCATTTTGAATGAATTTCGTTTCTTCTATCTCGAATGTTTTATCTTCTGACACACGAGTTAATGAAATTTTATTTTTAACATGAACATGATAAATTTTAAGCTAAAAATCAGAAGGAAAAAATAAATTGGTTGAAATGTTAAACAATTTTTTGAAGAAGATTTTTTAACGAGTTTTGTTAACTTATCAAGTCTTACTCGAACGGAGAGATAATTTATAAACATAAAATCAATTTTGAAACGCATAAAATGGTATAAACAAATGGCAGCAGTTAATTACTTGTTTGTTTGATTAAATAGCTCTTTAATTCTTGGTATTGAGTAGCACTTTGTTAAACACTGGGTCTCAAAGTATATTAAAACGACATTGATGCGTTTGTATTCTAATCAGAGGCTCTAATAGTGTCGCGTTACACTTATTGATTGATTTGAATACAACTATAAACTTGACTGTACAATTTCTGCTTTATGATCGATTGCACAATTATTAAGTGCACTATTATTGGGAGCTTATTTCGCGACGCGATTTTTCGTTGTGCAATCACACTCTTTTTCGTTGCATCATGAAAATTTATCTTCAAAAATAAAAAAAAACTATTTGCGTTGTCATAAATAACAATTTTTTTAGAAAAACAAGTCGACAGCTTTTTTTGAGGTTTTGATTTTTGTTAACTACAACATGATTATTTTTGGAACACTTTCAATCAGGATTTACTTTGAGTTTATTCTCAGACAAAAAACGTTCGAGTTTAACTTTGAAAACCAATAAATAGGGTTTAAAATCAATGGCCGAGGCGAAGAAGCAAGATATTTTTTTTTATTTTTCATGAGATAAAAAGTTTGAATAAAATTTGTCTTCACGTCTGGATGAATGATTGTAAATAAAATTGTTTCACAAAGTCAAATAAGATATGATTTCGCGCTGATTTGCGAAACTAACTGAGACAGATGGCTAAATCAGTAGCCAAGGTTCTTGAATTTAAATTTTTTCTGATTTGCCGACAGAAAATCATAACGAGATTTTATACATTTCGTGTAAGATTTAGCGTCATTTGTGCTTAAATAACATTGTTTTCATTTGATACTTCAATTTATCTGCTTCAATGAAAATCCGAGCAATCGTCGAAAGAGACTAATTCAGTCTCAAGACCAATTCATAATGATTTATGAAGAAACGCATTTTGAATACATGAATCAACAATTCTAAACGGATAAAAAAAAGTAAACGATCTAAACTTGCGGTAGGTTTTGTGGACGAATAAATAATTTCCACTCTGTTCTTCTTTCTGGAGTGAAAAATAAATTGAAACGTGATTTGAATTGCAAAGTTGAGCAAAACTTTTTTCTGACTTTCATTTCAGTTTTTTTTTCGGTTTCGATGAACGTGCGCTATTATTGTAAATCACTTGTGTTTATCTCGCCATTATTTATAGCGGCGTTGATTTTGAACTTCGCCGTTGAATGTCAACGTTCGCGACATTTTTCTGTATCTCTTTATTAGATCGTCAAATAATAGCACGTAACGCATGCATGACAAACTTGCGATACGAAGTCTGACATGAGTTGTAATTGTTTTCATCTTTGTAATAGCGTTATTATAATCAGTTATACATTTTTATTCCTGTCAAAACAAATCTATGCATTTGAAATTATATAAAACTATATAAAAATTTGGCTCAATTTGTGACTAAATTTAATCGTCATTAAATTAGAATCGTTCAAATTATACATCTGATCCTTGGCATCAGTGCCTGTTAATCTTAAAGAAAGTCAATTAAATATTTGTCTACTAATAATTAAATTGATTACTGATTAAACACTCTGTCGATAAAACAAATATAGTGCGTGAAATCACGATTGTTCATAAATATTAAGTAACACAATTAAATATTAATGAATTACTAAGTGTCAAATGTTCGCGAAGCAGTAGTTACCAAATTCATTTACTTTGCAAATCGCAATAAGAAATTTTCCACATGTCACGTGTCTTGAGAATTGAGTCATTTCAATTATTCTTTATTCTCATTAAACAAATGAAAAATAAATTCTTCAAGGGAAGAGAAAACAATGTCGATATAAAAACTTTGAGAAATGGATTAGACTTCTTCAACGGCAGAGATTTACATAAACGACGCTTTTTCTTTGACGTAATTATTTTAATGCGATGTAATTCGGCTGGCGGCTTAGCACGTACATTTCGTTGTGTCGCGGTCTCTGAACCTGTTGAACGACGCACGTTTTATGTATACAGAGAGAAACAATGATCTGCGAGGGCCTCGCACAACTCGCACTGGCTCAACAAAAAGACCGTGAAACGTGCGTTGCGCAACTCGCGTGTCTACGTCACAATCACGAATTGTTCGCGAGAACAATCGTCACTTGTCTCCATTTATCAAACCTTTTGAGGGGATCGATACCAAGTGCTTTCCCTCGAGAAAGTGGGTCTCTGACCTTCCTTTCTCCTATTCCCATTTTCTTGAACCATTTTGCCAGCATCTTTAAGGGTTATTTCCCAAATTATTTTTGTCCACAATTTTTTTGCTTCCCTTTTAACATTTTTTCACTGTTTGCATTTACTTTATCTTCGTTTATTGAAACAGTTTCAAAGTTGTGATCCGGTTTGTTGTCAGTGCTGGATTTACCTTCAGGGTGTCACAATTTCGGGCCCTTGAAAAATACTCATATTCTCGTTTTCACTTTTAAATTAGTTACAAAACTGAAAGTCATGATATAAATTCAAAAACATATCTGGTGAATTTGAATTTGGTTTAGAGGTAACACGAATTTGCTTCGGCTGTTCAGTTTGTATGACTGCAAAAATTCAATTTGATAGTCGCTATCGATACATCTGTATAAAAAAGTATACATCAGTATACAAAAAAAGTCGGAAAATCGGTGAACCCTCAACTACGAATCCACGGAGACTGCACTCTTTGTTATTTTAAATAACAAATCTTCGTGGACTGATCTACTACAGTTCTGGAGTCTCAGACAGTTGTTGAGTCTGAAACTCTATGAGTCTAACAATGCCCCAAGTAGATCAAAGGTAGCTTTTTTTGGTATAGCTCCTCGTATGACAGTTATGATCGGGAACTTGGTGGACGGAAGCGAGGACTGACGGTGGCAGGCTAAAAATTACGATTATCATACGACCATTTCGAATTTTATTGCGGAAATCAAATGAACCAGACAAATTACTTACTGAAATTCCTCATTCAGCACCGATATTTCTAATTGAAAAGTCGATTCTTCAAATTCGTAACTAAAACAGATTTACTCATTTCAAAATGGATATAGATCATTTTTCATTATTTATTTTTAACAATCTTTAAAGCAATCGATAATATATTATGAAATTGGTGATAAAATGTTTGAATGAACTAGTTTTACAATGTACAATTCCTTTATTGTATCTGTTTGCAATTTTTTTACTTAAAAATTTTTAAATTTAACATTTTTATATCTCTGTCGTGGGCCCCTATGAAGGCGGGGCCTAAACCAATTGCTTCTTTTGCTCCTTGGTAAATCCGGCACTGTTTGTTGTGGCTAATGAATTTAATTGAATGGTTGCACGAAATTGAATTTCGAAAATGTTGACTTTCTTAATTAGGGAAAGAAAATAAAACGGTCGAAATTTTTGCAACGGGCATTGCTTGCTCGCGTTTAGACCTGACCTTTATAAAAGAGGACATTGCATGAGATGGTCGGATATAAATTCCATTATATCTCCGCTATTAATCTATTCTAAATCAGACTTTTATTTTGTTATCGTGTTATAGGTTTGTGTTCGTTTGCAACCAATTTTCTTTTTTTGTCCTTCGCCTTGCTTTGTTTCATCTCTGATATCTTTTGTCGACCGAAATTCGTTTCATTCGATCAAGAATCTCAGCCCTAATAAATTTTTCATGTGACAAGAAAACAAACATTTAAACAACAAGGAATAAAACATGCTTAGTTTCTTTATTTTTGCAGATAATATAAACCATAGAAACAAAAGTTTTGTGATTCATCTTAACAGGTTTCTTTTGCTCTTCAATTTATTTTCAACTCAAAGACAAGCCGCGAGAAATAGATTGCATTGCAAATTTGATGTCATCTTCTGCGATGATTCGCGTAGAAAAAATACAGCTTTAGATTGGTGAGTTGCAATCAACTCGCATTATCAAGCCGCGTGCGTCTATAATTTTGTACATTTGTCTCACACAGAACCCTGGAATAGCGAACAGTAATTTGCACTCTGCTTTTTTCCGTACGACCATCAACACTCCACATAGAGAAGCCATCTAAATATAAAGCCTTCCTCCGTAAAGGTATCTTCGCCTTCCCTTCACAGTTTGCGAAAACATTTTTTCGCACTCAAAAATAGATCCTGATTGTTTATTGTTTTATCTTTGCTTTTGCCCGAATCGCTTCGAATACTTGTAGAATATATATCTCTGATGCCATTTTCATCTGCGTCTATTTTCATGCACCAGACCAATACAAAGGTAAAGACAAATTTAGTATGTTTATTCAAAACTTGATCAATCAAAATGAATAATAATCCTTTTTTGATTTACCATTACAAATTTCAATTTTATTTCAGTGACAATAATTTTGATTCGCTTAAATAACAATAAAAGTAATTTGAGCATCCGCACAGAATATAAATACAGAAAGGAAAAAGAGAAAAGGCGACAATTAGCTAGTTGAAACGTCAAGACGTGGTACACCTTTTGAAAACAAATTCTGCAAATGATCTGCGTTTTCTTCGCACGTCATCGCGACTTTGTCATCGATCAAGGTTAAGGCTGTTGCTTTATTTTATTTTGTCTTTTGTAAATCGTGTATCTCTCAGATTTTGCCGAAAAATTTGAATGGTCGCGAAAAAGATAACATCACCACGTTCATGATACCAAATATACATACTTGTTGAACGAGATAACATACTCACCTCTTGTTTGAAACTTGCATCAGATTTGAAATGTATCTTCCTGCTTTTTTTACTTCGATCATTGATAAAGATGTTTACGGGGACAAAAGCAGTTGCTGCTATAGAGCCAGATTGCAGTTTTGCTGTTCTGATGATAGATTTTCTGAATGTTGCAGAATCACAACATTTTATACTGACACGATACTGATATCGATTGATACTGACTCCATCTAGTACTCGACCATATTTACTTTTGAAATGAACAAATTAGAAATATTCTAATCGAGTTTAAGATTTCTTTACAGACTGGAAGTCCAAGTTGAAAGGGTTTAATAATAAAAATCAGAGTGACTGTGTTGATTTAATTGCAACTTTTTTTGCGTCATCTCTTGTCAAAGGCTTGTCTAAAAGTTTGCCTCAGCTAAAAGATAAGAGCGAGTTCAATCTTGCTTTGTTTTCAGTTTATATGGTAGGTCATGTAACGATGGCGTAGCAAAAAATGTCAAGATCTTTCTTATTGTGCGCGTCATAAAGTGTGATGCTTTTTTGTTTTATCAGCTCACAAATATTTGTTCGGCCACCCATAACGTAATTGTGACAATTAGCGGAAATTGATTTTTTCAATCTAAAAAAAAACAAAGTCGTGGGCAAAATGATGAAAGTCATTTTCGTTTCACTATTTGGTTAGACTGACGGATACAGAATTTATAATAACACTTGGCGATGATGAATGTTTGTAATTTATTTTTTTTCATTGAAAACGCAAATTTGTATTTGAATAATCTTATCTTATCAAGACGTTATTATTTGTTTTTATTAAAAATGGTATTAATCGCGTTTGCAACATTATTGTTTTTGGCTGCAAAATTGTTTGCAACGTAAGCAAACGAATTGCCGAGTGATGGAAATGGCGAATCAATATAGAAGAATTAGCATTAAAAATGCGTTGCTGACAATGAAAATAGCGCGGCATTACGTTATCCCGTGAATAAATGATTTGATAAGTGAATCACGCGTTGGGTAATGGGGTTCTGTTGACTGAGTCGAGCAATTGCGTTAACCTGATTTTCAAAATTGGCACAAAGTCGGCTGAAAAATAGCGCTGCAATTTCGCAAACTATTCTTGAAGGTCTATGGTAATTCCACAGGCCGTAAGTTAAATCGCTAATTGCATACAAAATGTATACACTTATTCAATATAACCCGCGTCCACCATATCAAACGTCCTGCTGCAATTTTCAACCGCCGTTTCACAAAGTGATGTCACCGAAACCTGCCGACGTTCAAACACAAAGAATTTTTTTGTATTGATTATGATAGAAAAGCTAATATTTTCTTTACCGTCGATTGTTTGTTGACTTTTGGCTGTCAGCAAATGAAATTAATATTGCAGAGAGGAGATGGTTAAAAATAATAAAGTCTGAGCAAATACATCGGAGTGACGAGCAAATCTTTATCCTATTTCGGCTTGATGAAAAAGAATATAATTTTGATAAGATAATCCTTGATCTGGCATTCAGCTGTGCACGCGATGTTTTCAACCGACGTATTTCATCCCGATCGATGGTGCAAAAATCTGGATCGATTATTTTATACTTAGATACAATTGAAAGTCACAACCTTGGCAATCGGCAATACGATTCTAAGCTCAAGGCATCGGAGAAAAAAATGTTCCTCATCTCAACGTCGCCTTGTCTTGATATCAAGAAAAGAAACAAAAATGATGAATATCGTAATTTCATTGAAACCACTTGAGCAAACAAATCAGATGAAATCTCCGATGTAAATCAATTTCATTATGTTATAAAATACGACATTGTTTGAAATTTCAAGATGAAAATGATTGAAAATGCTTTTGAAAAAAAAAAACATTTATTTTTTACAATTGAGTTTGAAAGTAGTAACATTGACGTTCTTTTTTTTCATTTCTGACAATCAGCTAAATTCAAAATTACAAAGTCGAGTGTTACAGATATAATAAAACATTGATTTGACGATGTAAATTTTTAAATGTCCTAGACAAGTGGTTCTTTGTCTTTCAATTCTGAAGAAATAACTGTCAAGCATTTCCTCATACGCTCGAGTCAGGGATGTTGCAGACGTAATACGGTTGCACCAATTCTGTGTACTTCGAGGTTACTTAGTGTTAAGTATGTAACGTTACTCATAAAATTTAGTTAATAGATTAACGGTTTCCAAACATTTTGTTTTTAATTTTATAAAACGAAATACAAATAGATTGAAACTAATAAAATTTGGCAGAAATCGTTTCATAAAGTGCAACGAATTTTTTTTTTCATTATTTTCTCAAATTTTTTTTATTTTATTTTTTTGGAAAAATGTACTTTTTATTGTCACTTGTGGTCATCATCACTTTTTGTAAAAATTAATTGTTTATTATACTGTGAAATATTGCAATTGTCAGTATTACTGTGAATGAAAAATGTAAAAAGTGCAGTTAAGTGTAATGACACAGAAACAGAAGCTGCCTTTTTAATTTGGGCTAAAAAGGTCACTTTTGGAATATATTTCCAGTACGGTGAACTAGACGTTGTAATTCTCAAACATTTTTTCGATTTGTTAAAAGAGTCTTGGTGTTGGGAATTGTATGCCTCTGAATTATTGAACCGGTTCTTTCTTTGGTGCTGTAAATAAACAATTAACTTAATTTCTCAAAAGTTGTCTATTTTTGCAACACATTGACAGAAACTTGAAACAGAAATGTGAAACTTCTAACATTCTATTTCGAAACTGAGAAACTGATCGTTGATTGAATTAAGATAAATAATCTATAGTTTGAGAAAGGAACAAGAAGTTTTATTTCACAAAATAAATATAGACTTTGTTTAAATATCAATCAATAAATTTAAGAGATGCGACAAGATTTACAGTGACAGCTGTTTTTGTATCATAAAATTCACATTTACGGTTCATAAAAGTAAAAAAAAGGAAATTCTTTATTTTACAAAACTAAAGTAACAGAAATCGAAAAAATTAAGTTTACAATTTTGAAAAATATTTATGATTTCGAGAAACAATAATTTTCTTACAATTTAAAATAAAAAAAGTAAGACAGGATAAAATTGTAACAAAAAAATAAAAATTTTGCAAACTATAAATTCTGATAGTTGGCGGTCATGAAGAACAACATGTAGATTCAACAAAACATGAGTTGTTGATTATAAATTCAAATTTATCAGCAGATGAAAAAACGTCATTGATTCTCTCATCTCATAACTCAAGGATATTTCTAACAAATCTAATGTCATATCATTTTCTCAAACAAAATGCTGACTACTAAAAATAATTATCAAGTTCGTAGAACATCATTTTAATAAACTCAGATCATAAAAATTTACAATGTTTCAACTGATTTTATCATCAGAGGAGAAAGATCCTAAAAAAGCAAAAGAAAGAAACGAGGACAAGGAACTTGCTGTTGGGGCAACGATCGCATGACATCCTGTTTGGGAAAGACGAAATGAGAGAAGTTTTTGGTTTTGTTTGAGCAGGTGTCAGAGGTCTGACACATGTTGATACGGAAAACGTGAATAGGAGGTTGTTGGCTATTGCGCCTTAGAAAAGCGATTCCTCCAAGCGCTCAATCTTGATACAGAATAATGCTCGAACGTGACACAACTACGTGATAGTAAATGCGGAGCGACGGCTTCGCTCGCACAGCTTTTGTCTCGTCTTTTTGATATCGTTATGAATTCAGCGCGTATGTACGTCATACGCACATTAGATCAAGCCTTGATTCGACCGGATCGCCTCAGCTTCTTTTCATTCGCCTTTTCTTCTCCCATGCAGAGATAATGCGCCGCACAAACGATCTGTCCCGCAATTCGCTTTCTGCTTGGCCCAATTATCTACGCGCTTGATCCACATTCGCCATTTATTTTCACTCCAACTTTTTCATCTCATTTCTTCACTTTTCTTCTACATTTGCTTTTTTATAAACAATTTATTTTTTCAAAGTTAAGCAACACGTAACAGCTTACGTATTAATAACACTTTACATTTTATCGCAGCTAATTCATCTATAGCTGATTACAAACGTTTTAAGGTGGGACATAGGCATCGACTAAGTAGTCAGATTGTTTTTAAATTTTGAATTTAGAATCTATTAGTGCAAAAGTATTAATGGTTAAATTTTCAAAGTGTTAAATTAATATAATAATTTAACATTTAAAAAGTGGGTCTAACTTTTGTTTTGACTGTACCCGACGTCCCACCTTAATTAACATTGTAGGTGCAAAAATGCAACAATTTAATAGAAACAACAATTTGAAATGTATAAATTACAAACGGAAGGACACGCTCGGCTTTCATATTCCATTTGTTTATCCAATTTCAATTAAAACAGTTGGAATCATCATGCCGAAGGCTTTTCGTTATTCGAATTGAACGAAATGTTTGTTGAATTAATATTTATGAAGGAGCGCGCGCTATACATTTTTCATTTGCACCGGACAATGAAAATACTTGGAGTGTGTCATTAAATCATGTAAAACGATGTGGAACAAACGTGCAATGAAATATAGCAAAAATAGCATCAACAGCTTCTCTCGGAGTAGCTGCACTGCTCTCGAGAAAGGTTTTTGTTCTGAAAGTCAAAATTTGTTAAACGAATCGAGACCGCGGTGTTTGTCAAGAAAAAGCTGGCTCGCACGAAAATGATAATATTAAACAAAGTGCCACAGACAAGCAGACTGCCGGATGACACACAAGTATAAAATAATAACTCGCATAAATCAGACTCGGATTAACAAAAAAAAAAGAAAAAATAATCAAGTGCAAATTTGACCCAAGCGTCTGTTTGACGGATCACATTGTTAATTTCGCAATAACATGAAACCCGACGTCACGTGCAGCTATCCCGGTCACGTTTAAACAATGGTCTGATAAAATGCACGACCAAAATCAAAGCAATAGGAGCCTTTAATGAAACGCTTTTAGAATTAGTCGAGGCCGTTGGGGGTACAAGGTCTCGTTTCATTCAACTAATCGAAACGACTTTTTAATTGTAAATGAAGTAATCGTGAGATTGGGTGGTAGAAAGAAAACGGAGAAAGAAATAAAATTAATTTTAAAAAGGATGTATACTTGTGTTACAGGTGTCCCCGAACCGGCGCTGTCTGAACCAGCTCAACAGCTGATCGGAGTACGAAGCGGCGGTGAACGGGGCCACTATTGCACCACCACCCCGCGACTAAACCTTCGTTGAGGACAACTTTTGCTGGCTGCGCTGAGGAATCGCCGAGCGCCGTTCGCTGGCTTCTCCGCAACGTTTTGCGTTTATTTTTGTTCGTTTGGTTGTCGATTAGCGATTGTTTGGTCGCGGCGCAGAAGAGGGTCCAAGTTGACGCGGACACGGCATCATGGTCAAAACTTTTCAAGCGTACCTGCCCTCCTGCCACCGCACCTACTCGTGCATTCACTGCCGCGCTCATCTCGCCAACCACGACGAACTCATTTCTAAGGTAATTTTCTCACCTTTATGCTCTATCCGCTCCAACGACCATGTGCAAATTCTGCTCTGCCTTGACCATCCTGCCGTTTAATATTTTGCACGCTTCAGCTGTCACGCTTCTCAGCCCAAAAATCGGTTCGGAAATTCCCAACATGTGTATTTATGGTACTCAATATTTCACACACCATCAGAGATTAACAACAGTTCGTGTCTAAATTTTCTTTCACCGTCCATTGTTTTGGATCTGATGTTTCTCTCGCAGCGACCTGTTTTGTTCTCACACCGCTCGGGTTCTTCGACCTGACGGTTCCGCCGCTCACGCCCAACCTGCCTCAACGTGTACATTAATAAAACCAGCCATTCGCATGCAAAAATGCAAAAAACCATCCCAAACACAATTCATATTTCTGTTTGCACAACGGCGCTGCTTTTTTATACCCAGCTGTGTCATCTTTGCTTTTCAATATTTATTACAATATTTGCCAGACCGATTTCGATGCACTACTTTTTCATTTCTGCCACTGCCTCCTTTGTGTTGTCTTGTGAATATTATTTGCTCGATTTGATTTTTTGTGTGAACAAACTTTGCGTCATTTAATTCTATATTTAAATTAAGGAAGTTACATTTTTCTGTTCCAGTCCTTCCAAGGTAGTCAAGGTCGCGCCTATTTATTCAATTCTGTGTAAGTTTGACTGAACAATAATAGTAGTAAATGTGTTTAGAATAGAGAGAGAGAGAGAGTGAGAGAGAGAGAGAGAGAGAGAGAGAGAGAGAGAGAGAGAGAATGAAAATTGATTCCACTCAAAGCTTGCTCTAGTGACTATACGCTGACCTGCACCAAGGCTCAGTTTTATAGGTATATCGTTCTCTTTATAAAGGAATTATGAACAAAGAAGAAAGAAATGTAGATCACGAAGCTAAAGCATACGTTTTCAAAACTCTAATGCCTTAGTCGATCCCGCGTACTGATATTTCAAATGCTAATGTTATTTGAGTAAATGTGATTGCCATCCGGATCTTGAATCTTGTATTGTGTTTCAAAAACACCTTGTTATTGAATTCTTTTACAAGATCTTGTTACAATCCTTTTTGCGATTTTTGTTTGGTAGACAATTTTAATTTTCATTTTTTTCAATTCTTCATTTCAATTTTCCAATAACATATTTCTGGATCAATTCTTCCTTACTGATAAGAATTCATTTCAATTTTCTGATTAAATTTTGTTTTTATCCAAAGGGTTAACGTGGGTTGCGGTCCAGCTGAAGAACGAGTTTTGCTCACTGGTCTTCACGCCGTCGCTGACATTTATTGTGAATGCTGTAAAACTACCCTTGGATGGAAATATGTAAGCAGTTGTTTTATGATCTTATCTCTTTTGTTAATTCACATAAGTTCCAAGTTAGGAAAACAAAAATAAAAAATTGAACTGATTTTGTGCACATCATCACTATTAATCAGAAAATAGCACACGTAAGCTGATATTCGCTGAATAACAATGAACTCAACTCGAGTATGTCATTATGTGCAACGTTATCTAATTATTATTTCAACAATGTAATTTACAACAGTGGATTATTTATTAGATCAGAATTTCGTTCAATAATTAATCGTGAATTAAATTGAGCCCCTTAACAACATTTGTGATGGGAATACTAAGCAGCTCATTAGACTTACAACGTGATCCGAAGATTTTTTCAATTACTTGTAATTTATAATTTTGTGTCGTTGTGTTTTCGTAGGAGCACGCATTTGAATCGAGCCAGAAGTACAAGGAAGGTAAATTTATAATTGAACTAGCCCATATGATAAAGGAGAATGGATGGGAGTGAAGCTGCGAAAAGAAGGCAATCTGACCCTCTTGGAGAACGCAAACAATCCGATCGCTACCCTTATTCGATCGTATCACCAACGAAAGTCTGTGATTTCATTTGTGATTCATAATCTATAAACGGTTTCTGTTCATCAGAAAAAAAATAAAAAGAAGACAAAAATGCCGAGAAGCAAACAGGAGCTGAAACGAAGAAGAGGGAGAAGAAAAGCGAAAGCCTCTCCCGGCTCTTTGTTCGATCAACCGAGGTGGTCAATAACTGTAAAGAAATTATTTTTCAAAACGATTCTGTGTGAATAAAAAAAAGAAATAAAGTGAACAGACAGCCGAAGATAAAAAAAAGCAAACAGGGATAAAATGTGGTCGAATGCGAGCAGAGACGTGGAGGACGAAGGTGCCATCGTTGGACCGCGGTTTGACTCTGTTCGAGCGCAGGGGTGCCCCCCTTAATTTTGGCTCCATTATCTACGTACGGCCAGCGTATGTACCGCTGATAAATGTTGACGAATTTGTTGCGTGGGGCACCCCGACCATAAACCATTTTTACACACGTTAAAAAATGAATATTGCGTCGAAGGCGCGCCTGTTTATCATTGGAATTTCACTGCCGATATTCCTAATTATTAATTAAGATTATTCAGAGGCACGAGAGAGCGAGAATGGTCTATGAATGAATCGAGACGAACAGCAGCATATTTAGGCAATACTGCAGCGTAGCTTTAGAGTAGCCTACAACTAATTCGCGTGCAGCTTGCTTTCACTTATTTGCCATCAGTTGTATTTATCGTTTCATGCATCGGTGACAGACAACACACATTTCTATGCTCATTTCTCTTTTTTCTTTGTTTTCAAATGTTTTACACATTGGCAATTATAAGCAATAAGGCCAATTCGAAAATGTTCATTTTTGAATGTACCTGTTTCACTTTAGAATATTGTGATCCAACGTAAAATCAGAAATCAAAGTTTAAAATATAGTTGAACAGAGTTTATCAAATTTTATTGATAGATTTTTTATTGTCTCTGAGAGGTGCTACTGTACTATCAATGTACTTTCAAAAAAAAACTAATAATAATAGTTATTAAATAAATGAGAGTCAGTTGCACAGCAGCCTATAACAGATATTAAAATATTACTCATGGTTATAAACGAATAAGGCGAGTGTCAAAGAGATGTAAGAAAGAAAGCTGTTGACAAAAAGACAAACCAGAGAAAGGCTGGAATATTTATGTTACATATACTAGAGTGCCTGTGCGAATGCATGAGTGATAGAGCGTAAGACTGCGTCTTGTGTAATTTCATTTTCGTTTCTTTCTCTCTTTTTTTCTATTTACATTTTTTATTTCATTTCATGTCCACCATGCCTGCCAAACTATCTTTATAGTGCGCCAGACGCCACTGCGATAAAACACCCTGCTTATTAGCTGTCGTTCAAATTTCCTGTCAATATTGCTTTTTCTTTGCTCTTTATTTTACAGTCTAGCGAAAAGCAAGTGAAATTCAAATCGATCCATATTTTTTATACAAATCAAGAAAATGGGAACATAAATTCAATTGTTCACTTTGTAAAAAATATATCAAGAACAAAGATTAAATAAGTAAAATAAAATCAAGTTAAATTTTTCACAGGTTTTCATGCTCTGCTTTATTTTATCAGTCTACTCTGTTGGCAGGAAATGGTCCTCGAGAAAAATACTTTTGTTGCGAACGCGACGTGGACAAAAAACAGTTGTACTGAAACGCAAATTGAGAAAGACGCGTTAACAAGAGTTTTCGCGTCCGTGACACATTTGGTACATTTAAAACATAGTTGTTAATCAGACGTGAATCAATTCAAACGATAACGAACGAAATTCGAGCTTGGTTTTTGTTTCACAACTCAAGTACTTTTCTCAAGACAAAATTTCAAAAGAAATTCAACTGAGCGCAATCGCCTCGTTAAAATTAAGACAAAAGAAGAGCAAACGTTTGCTCGCGACTTGTGACATTAAACGTCGATCTCATTTTAAAAAGTGTGATAGAATTCATTAATGTTGTATGAATTTATTGAGGAAAGTTGAAACTACGAATAATTCAGTGAAAAAAATTATGATGTTCTAAAAATATCAAACGAATTATTTGGTAGGTAAGTGAATTTGAGTGGTCTCTCGGTTGCGATTATAGATATTTAAACAATAAAAACAAATATGCATTCAACCGCTGGTGGCATATTGGACTATTCATTTTTGTATCGCAAAATACTTTTGTAGAAGTTTCGCATTCGTACTGTGTACGTTAATTGATTGATAGGAATGATTTTTCGCTACCTTTTTTATAACTTTAGTTTGTAATTGAATCATTTACGTTAGGAAAGCACATTTTTCTAAACAGACATTAATCAGTTTATCGAAGTCGAATGAAGAATAATTTTAGAAAAAAAAGAAACTCAATTATTGCTGAGCATTTGAAAAGTTTGCTTTCACTATCTGATGTTACGTCTTATTACATTTAGAAAAGTAATGTGTGCATCTTTGTAATTGCGTTTTTTTTTACATTAGAAAAATTAATTTCGTTGGTCTCACTGTCTTTCACTTGTTTAACGTTCATCGATTTTACTCGCAAAAAGAAAATCAATGGAAAAAAGTGCAATGTATATTTTATTCTTTGACAAATTGGAAGTTGCATCAAATGAACATAAAATGAACATAAGTGATGACAAAAAAGCATGTACTCTTTATTTATCGAACTTCTGTACTTTTTGGTAAAAACTGTAACTGCAAACCTTTTTGTCAGCAATTTTTTTTACTTCGATGTTTTTTTTTCTTGAAAATAACAAAGAATTTTCTGTTTGAAAATTCTTTTACCATTGATGAAAAGTACACAGTATTATTTGGACGATCAAGCGGAGACCGATGGCAATGGACAATAATTTCGAAATAAAAAAAGATTGTATCAGTTTCCGCGTAACTGAAAAATTGGAGCTGATGCATGAAGAATCAAAAATATCCGGATTTTTTCAATCCGTCAGTTGTTTTTGTCAGTATATATTTATCGGGAGGTATTCATTTTTAATTAATCATAAGATACGAAAGTGGGGTTCTTGATTCATCAGATTCAATTATGTGCAATTTTATTGTATAATACTTTTTCACGACGTCGACAATTTTTTTGTCCTCTCTTATTTTCCCTGTTTTTAATAGTTGACGTCGCACCAATTGGCTGTTAAAAAACGTAATGGGAAACGGTAAGCTGAACACTCTCACTCATAGTCTTTCAATCGTTGAATTTAATCATGATTAATCATGGGTTATTTGTGATTTTTGCTATGGTATTTTATGATGGACTGATTGTATAATCGATAATATTTTGCGCGCGTTTTATTTTGTTAACTTTTTTTTGTGTTTGATTATGATTTGAAATGGATATATAAGATAATTATAGATACAAGTTGATGCGTGTTTGGAGTAAATAGGAAAAATGAAAAAAATGCTGATTTCTCAATAGTTGGAAAGGGCTGTATAGCATATAAACGAGAACATATTTATCTAACGAAAAACACACATGTATAAAGAAAGACAAAAAAGAATAAGAATGAAAAACAAAATTATAAAAACAGAAGCACAAGTTAGGCTGGGAGGTTCGCATCAGCGCAAAACTCGTTATGAAAACAAAATTGATAAAGAGAGCGAACACGTTGGCCTAAATCTTCATGCTATCTTTGGAGAAGTACTTTTTATATTAAATGTGCTAATCAAATCTCCTTGTACCCTACTTTCCCGTACTATTATAATATTGTTTCGCATACTTTGACTAGTGTGCGCTCTTGTTTTATCTCCAAAATACTAAACAGTGTCCTGTAATACTTTATTCTATTTCAATCGGTAATCATAACCGCATTGTCATTACACGATTTGCTTTGTAAAAATATGTTCGTAATAAAAACAAAATATTTGAAAATCTAACGATTATTTCATTCTCTCAAGTCCCGTCTTATCTATATAGAAATGCAAGGTTGTCAACAATTAAGTTTTCAGTTCCAATAAAGTAATGTTTATTTCAGAAAAAAATTTTACAAAAAATCTGCTGCAATGATTCATCAAGAAATCTGTCGCTTGTTTGTCTGTACCTATATTTAATATACCGCCAAAAAATTACATATAAATACGAAAAAATCGAATTTACATGTGTCAGTCTTTACTCTTCAAAAAAATTTTCATAATTACAATGCAGATTTGGTGTAAATTGACAAACTCTTGGTGAGAGATTTTTGTTTATTTTAAATTTAAATAGTTTAAAAATATATACATACATGTGATTGCAAATGATCAAGCTGTAATTATGAATTATTTTTTCGTCATCGTCAAAATAAAGTCTGATTCGCCTCTTCTTCATTATTATTATTATTATTATAATTCGTTAAATTCAATCTATTATATTTTTCTGTCTATTATTACTTATTTTCATTTTCTCTTTCAGTTATAATGGGAAACACTTGATTCGATCAAACTGTTTTCGAATTCATTAAACTTTTGCTAAACATATCAAACCACATGAAAAACAATTTCAGCATAATTCAAACATTTTCACATCCATCATTCGTTCGTAACATAAAATGTGTACAAACTTTCATTAATTTTTATACAAAATATTAGAATAGAACAATTTTTATATAAATTTCCTTTTATTTAATCAAGGTCCTTTTAAATTCGTAAGTATCTAAGCTTCGCAAACGCATCATCTTGATATAATACTCATTGAGATTAATTTAACTAAATAATACAAGCTATGAAATATCCTAAATTATAGATCCTTAGTTGAAAAATTATTTAAAATTATCAATATTTTCAAGCACAGCTCGCTGCCGTACAATTGTTCGCTTTGCAACGTTTAAATTACAGATATCATTTACCTATGCACACAAACTCAGCACTTCGCTAAGAACCAATGATTCAATTTTATACAAATGACATAAAATAATTATGTTACAGAAATCACGTGAATGTGGTTATTCATTCGTCACAATACAGAGTGTAGTTTATCTTATGAGTTGATTAGTTGAGAAGCGTGTTTACAGCCATGGATGCCACGACGGATCCATACGACACAGATTATCGTGACTGTTAGCAGCAGCAACCAAGGTGCTGACTTTGCTGTCGTTGCCTTCGAAGGTGGCAAGCGTATTGAGTCGCGTTGTTATCGCAGTGACTGCACGTGTCACCATTGTAATCAAAAGCTCGCCTTTCATATCCGTCGGTGCTTGCGGTGCATTTTCCGCGTCGTCCTGTTTTTTGCTGTGGTCTGCTATCACTTCGTCTCTGAGTATGGCTCGCAAAATCGTGTGCACTTTAAAAGACGGTTGAGCGAGGCAACGAGCTGTTGCGATGGCGCTGGCAGTCAATGGACCAGAGACACCTACAAATAATTTTCATAATAGAATTAAAATCTATACATTTTTTCTTTTTCTTTTCATTGAATTATTTATTTTACCTGTGCTGGTCAAAAATTCCAAAATGTTCGGAGTGAGACGGAACGGGACAGGTCTATTAGCATCTAGTTCTCCGGAAGTGTCATCCACGTCAAACTTGAAGTATGCGACATTGATGAGGCCAGAGTCTTGATGGATGTACATCATGTCAGGGTTCAGTCTTGTTAAATGAAGAACGTACTCGGCAAAACAGGCCAATGACAATTGCAAAGTAAACTGTAAAGATTAAATCGACAATTAGAGATTATGCGAATAAGCAATTTATAGAATAAAATGTAATGTAATGAACTTTGACTCAATTATAAATCGTACCATTTTTCTGAAAGTCCAGTAATCAGTGGCACCAGGGAACGTTTTCACAGCCCAATCTCTCAGCATGGTTCGCGGTACCATTGAGGTTTGCACTTCTTTCAGAATGTCTCTTAGAACTTGGTGACTCGCCTGAGCTCCTCTAGCTTGAACGGTGGCCAGTCGGTCGTAGTACCTTGCAATCGGAGCATCGTGCTCGATCCCAATTTTGGCGCAGCCTTGTTTATAGATGTCAAGAAGGGAGACTGAAGAAGGATTGTCTTCAACGAGGCGCATCTGAGGTGAAACCGCAACCACTCTTGGCACGGTGAAATGTAAAAATCTTCGCGAAGTCTCTTTCTGCTTGGCTAAGTAGTGGTTGAGCATTCTGAGCAACTGGAGAACTCGTTCTTCCCGTCTGGCGTCTCCTAGTCCGGCGTCGTTGACCACAAGGTAAGGATACAGTCGACCGTTGTGACCCCGGATGCGAAGTCTCCGAGCCGCTGTGTTGTTTCGTTGCACTACATCCACTTTCGGCATGAACTTTGCGATTCTCACGTAGTAATGAGAATGCTGCGGATAAGAGTAATTCTAAATAAAAGTATTAGTTTAAAGTTCATACAGCTTGCAAAGTGTATGGGTAGGCACTCAGATGAACGAAAAGTCAAAAACCTATGAATTATTTTAATTTTTTTTTGTGAATGGAAAATATATATTCATTTTCTCAAAAAGTTTTGTGTTAAATTCAAACGATACGTTAAAATATGAAAAGTGTTCTCAGCAAATAAGGTCTGAATAAAGTACAAAGTACCATCATGTTTCAGATTCTTTCAGTTGTATGACACGGATTGAATAGAAGTCAATTTGGATTCATTTATAACAGTAGTGAAATGATTTCGAATAGAAAATTTGAGCATACGATGGCAAAGTAAGATTTGATTGTTTGAAGCTGCATATTATTTTTTTTAATCAACCATCAGGCGAAGAAATTTGGTGCAAAAAGTTTGTGCAAAAAAAGGTAAAAGTAAATGTTATTATTGGAACTCATTCACTGAGACAAGCTATTATTTTTAGAACACTGAAAATGTGTCTACTTTTTGAAACAGTTTTGAAACTATTTTTAGGGGTGATTTTCCTTGAAAAATTATAAGTAAAACTTAACACACCTTTGGTAAGAGGAACTCGCCAGGTAATTCTACTTCAGCAGTTTTTAAGCTAAAGTTGCTCAGATAACGACACTTTTCTTCAATCAAGAATGATCTGGAACACAAAAAAATAATAATTACAATTGAGAATGGCCTAAATTAAATTCATTTGTTACAAAATGTTGAGTCTACTAAATTAAATTTTATAAAACTTGCCTCGGCAATTGTTTTGTTTTTCCTTCAAGAATTTTGATCCATTTTTTGAGTTTGTTGATGAGGTTGTGCAACAAACAGGCTCCAGGAACAGAGAAATCGAAATCGCTGGCAAACTGGCCCTTCATTTTGTGGAAAACAGGATCTTGAACTGTTGCCTGAGCTCGTCTAACCAACGATTCTGATGCCGCTGATAGTGATGATGAATTACTGTTTAGATTTTGCGACGACGATATATTCTCTGCAACAAAATTTTATAAATTAATTTCAAACTACTAATGTTAACATAATATTCGAAACAAATAAAATTAAATCCAGAACAGAAGCCTTTACAATTATTTTCATTCTATTCTTACCAATTCCCAAACCAAAAGTAGAGACCAGCTTTTTGACAAAATTCAAAGTATGTGGCGTTATTGTCGCTTCACTGACAGCTCCACGATTTTCAAAAGCAATCGCATAACACTTTCCTAAGCCCTGTTTCAACTGTCTCAGTACCTCCTCGTACCAGGTTTCTCGGAACCAAACCATCTAAATCAAAATGAAATCTCGGTTTAGCTATTTATCAAACAAAAATTATTTTTAACAATATTTTTTAACTCATACCTGATCCACAATTCCTTCCAAACTCGACAAGATGGTAGGATGGATATCCCTCTGCATGTGCATGATTTTGGAGCACCTCCACATAGGCGGGGTAGCTCTAATCGGTCCAGTTTCCGAAGCGCCTTGTTGGACATTACCAACATTGGATCGTCCATCTGCGCCGTCGTGGGTACTCTTGTGACGTTCTCGTTGTTCGATTTTGAGCGTCAAGTAAAGCGTTCTGATAGAAAAGTAAACAGCCTGTGGAAACATCCTTCCAACTTGGCTCAGAAGGTTTAAGATCACATTGCCTTCATGTCTCACAAGACACATAAGCAACTGCGGAATCCACGGCAACCACTGGATCGGCGGCACTCCGACAGCATACTTGTCCACTGCTTCCATGAGTGACGATTTTTCGTCATCATAACTCAGCAACCACAATACCTTAGCCAGATACTTTCTTGATTTTGATTCGTTCTGATGTCTGCAGGCGTGGAGGAAGCACGTTATCGCTGAGACGCCGATAGAGATCTGTCTGGCGTCCCTGGTGAAAAGATTTTCAAGATAATCACCCCAAAGTGCCCAGGCCTTGACGAGGGTGTCGTGCAGCTGCACAGCAACCGAGAACGATTTATTTGCATCGTCCGAGCGACCTATCTGGGCCAGCAACATTCCCTTCAAGGCATAAAACTCTGCGGTCATCTCCTTGGTGAAGAACTTAAGGTTTGTAAATTCGATGACTTCAAGTCCCTCTTGAAGCTCGGTCTTCCCGTTCACCGAGGCAAGTTGTACGTAACACTTGACCTGCTGGCGAATCTTCTGGAAGCAGTCGACAATCGGCACACTTGGAATGGTGTAAATCCTGGACAGGGACTCCAAGCATACTCCGCAGAGGTTCTGTTTCCTCGCTATTTTACCAAAGTGAATTATAGCTTGGGCTGACGCGTGAACTCCCAACATCGAGTGGTTTGCATTCTGGTCCTGACCGGCGACGTTGCTGCGGTCGTAGTGGTTTGAGATGAAAGAGTAGTGGTGTTGGCGCCAGGTGAAGATGTCCGACCAGTGGCTCAGGTCGTCTGCAATCACTGGCAACCGATTGCGCCAAGTTTTGACAATTGCTTTCATGTCATGGAGCGACGAGTTGCGGCCGTGAATAAGTCCCTGGTGAATCTGCATGGCTTCTTGCAATTCCATAATTTGCTGAGCAGCCTGAAGCAGGGGCAGGTGGATGTGGGAAACGATGTGCGGAAGGCGTCGCCATTCGCGCATGCAAAATCCTGAAGCCACCTCCACGTATCGCTCGACGTTGCTTAGATGTTGTTCAGGATTTGTGTGACAAATCGCCAGGAAACCTCGGTATAGGTTCACTTTCCATGCCATCTCTTTTGGACAGTTGTGCTCCACCTAAAACAAGATAAAAACGATTGATTATATAATTCCTCAATTATAGATTTTTATTCTGAAAAACTTTGTAGTTACCTGTGCAAGAGCATCTTTAACAAGTTCCCAATTCGGTACTCTCCAAGCACTTTCTAAAATAAGGAACGGATCTTTTTCATTAGCATTGCTTCCGTACTCGAGCAAAATATCCCACTGATTAAGTTCCTTTTGCGCAACGAATCCAATGCTGTTCCCAAAGCAAAGCTTCACGTTGTACTTTGAACGGTGCTGGAGTAGCAACGTAATCCTGCTTGAACTTCGTCATAGCCATATCATAAGCAGACTGGGCTTGTTCGAAAAATCCCTGCTGCTCCAAAGCGGTCGCCTGTAGAGTCTCCTTATAAGTGGCATGTTTCTGCCACAATCCCGACCACATATCCTCCTCACAAAGTAACGAGTACATATCCGAAAGCGAGTCCAAAACCTCAGCATGAGGACTGTTGTCTGGTTCGAAATCGTAGCAGTCTGACTCCCTCTTCATTTTGTACTGACTGCTTGTACTGTCGAACGCCATTTGTTCCAAACTCAAAGTCATCCTGTGCCACAGGTTGTGTGATTTCCCAAGGTACTTCATGAGTGCAGGTCGCATCGGGATGGGTGGATCGCAGTGTGCCAAAGCTTCAACAAAGGTAGCAACTGCGCTTGGCTGGCAGTCTTTTTGAATCACGTGAGTACCGCTGCAAATGAACGGCACGATTTCGCGGGTCAGACAGTTTTGTTGGTGTTCATCGAGGATGCTCCACAGTCTGGGGAACAAGTCCAACCAAACTCGCTCGGCTAAACTCGTATCCAAGTGACACAACTGGGCCGTCGCACTTAAAAATTGTTCAGTCTTGACTTTTTTCATCTGCTCCAAAAATCGTCCCTGCTCCGAGGTCAGCTTGGAGAAGAAAATTCCTTTTTCAAAGAAATCTCCACTCGGTCCAGTGATTACATCGATGCTTGAAAGATCAAAATCAAGCAGGTTTTCCTGATCCATCATCAACTCATCAGGATCTTGTTTGATGGCAACTTGTTCCAGGAAACTCTTCTGTTCGTCGCTTTCGGAAAGGTTGATTAGGTGCGACAGACTTGGTAGCAACGTGTCCTGGTTCGCCATCTGGATGGTACTGTGTGCGTTGGCAGTTACAATGAGCAGTTCGATGCACTGTTTGATCCAGTAGTGCGGACCCATAGCGTCCCAACTCTGACTGCAGACGATGTACAGTAACCTGTCCTGCAACTGTCTAGGCATAGACGCATCGAACACTTCGAAGAACTTTGCCCTGATCTGAGGTTGGACGCATCTCAAGCCACTGAGAAAAGCTGGTTCCAGTTTGGATATCAATTCAGAAGTCTTTAACGTTTCGTCTCGGTAGACGAAGTTCACAAGTTCCAGAAATTGAGCGTTTAGTTCCAGGTCGTCTGGGAAGCGCTTTTCAACGTACTGCATCATCTTCACCAGAAGGATAGCTTTTTCTCGAAGGTTCGGGATCTGGTTCATCATGATTGCGTTTTTGTTCTTCATCCACTCCTCGACCATCTTGACTATCGCTTTCATTACCTTGATGTCCTGGGTCTTCTCGATCAAACTCACTAGGATCCCTCCAATAAACGATCTGCGCATTTCCACACCCATCACAGCTACTCGATTTTTCACAAGTTCCAAACTCATGATCAAGAGCTCTCCACTGATCTGATTGCTCTCAGTCTGAGTCGGGTGCAGGTGCTCCTTGGCGATTCTGTGCAACGCCTTCATGAAGTTGGTTATAAGACGGTCAATGTAACTCGGGTTGTTGGTACAGGCTGCCTTCAAAATCATCAGAGTGCCATAAAGAGAACTCAAAGGTGCCGCAGCGTTCTTCTCAAAAGTCGCCAGTCCTTCTGTTACAAACTTGTTCACCGTGCTGTACAATGTGTCAAGTTCCTCGATTTTTGAAGGGCTCGTAACTCCAGCAGTAGTCTCGCTGGGAAAGATGGTCATAAGACGACTCAAAAGTCCGTTCACAAGGCGAATCACTTTTGTGTTCGAGTTGGTGACACAGGCCCCGAGACCTCGCTGAAGCGGCTTGAAACTCGGCAGGATCTGGTCACGGTTCATTACTCCAAGCAGGAACGTCAGCAGTTCTAAAGCCGTGCAGATGTTACCAAAGTTTGGTTGCGAGCTTTCCACGCTTGCGAAAACTTTATCAAGCCAGGCCAGCTTGAGGTCGCATGACTGCGCCAGTACACAACCTCCCAGGGCAGTTTTCAACAGTGCCACACAACGGCGGGAGAGCTGTTCACCCGGATTGCCCTGGGTCGTGGTGGCATCGTTCACTTGGCATGCAAGTCTCAACAGGAAATTGAGAATCGCGTCGGCGTGCGCGCGCTCGATTGGTTTTGTGGCTCCTGGTTCCATCTTTGGTGCAATCATGGGTATGATGCCACCAGTAGCTCCTTGCGTCACCACTCGTTTGGTTCCACCAACCGTGTCTTCCGTATATGGTCGTTTCAGTCCTGTCATGGTACCGGTACCTCCGGTTTCTTTGTTCTCTTCCTCGTCTTTGATTCTGTACAGCTCCCACTTGATTATCACCTCGGCTAGTTCGACAGCCAATTTTCTGTGCTCCAAAGTCGCTGACGGTGTGAAACCCAACCGCTGGATCGAGTTGACCATATGCTGAACCAGGTGGTGTCTGATCGGGTAGTAAACCTTGTAATGACGCACAACCAACTGTAAGATGTGAAACAGTTGTTGCATCGAGTGACCTTCCTCCACGATTATCTTCTTCGTCCAGTGTGTAAGCATGGTGTTTCCGTCCTCCATCCTGACCGGCATCGCGGGGGTTAGGATTTCCAGCGCCTGTCTCACTACGTTCCTTGCCTCCTGCGCATGCGCTTTCAGCAGACTGTGAAACACCTGCAGGACTATTCTTTTATGGATCGCAAACTTGGCGATGATGTGACTGAGGAGAAGATGGCCATGATATCGGGTCGCTGGATCGACACAATTTTTGCCCAGTAGACAGGGCCAGGCGAACGTCATCAGTCGTCGCAGTTTGTTGCCTTGTCTCTTGTAAGTGACATCATGAATGTGTTGCGAAGCCTGTTCGACCAATAGACAAGAGAATTGCAGCAGAGAAATCGAACACAGTCTGTCGAACCAAACGGATTGTCTGGGTCGATGATTTTGCTGATGAACACTGAGACGACGTTTTCGGGGTTGTCTTGGTACGGCTCCGGAGCTCCTCCCACGAGCTTCATTCCTTCGCCTCGTTCAAAGCTGACTGAGAAACAGGGGATGATGATCAGCTGCAGAACTTTGGCTTTCAATTCCTGAGACATGTTGTTGGTTGGGAAATGGTCGACGAACCGGAAGAAGGCGCTTCGTTTCCAGTCGACAGTGTACTCTTGTGCTACTGTGGTCTCCAGGAAATCACGCAAAAACTGGAAATCCGGGATGAATCGGTCGCAACAGGCTCGAAGTAGTTGGAACAACAGGTCGATGTCGTTCGGATGGTGCTTGAAATAATGGAGCAGAATTTTGACAATGAGTTTGGGTTCTTTCCAGTGGCTGAAGTCCACACTGTCGACCTTCTTGTGCAAAGCTTGGTACTCATCGTTGCACCAGATCTGTTTTAGCGCTGCGGCGACTTGCGTCTGGGTCAAGAGCCACTGTTCGTCAAACTTAATCAAAACTGAGATGATCCTGATTGCCTGGTGTTGGAGCTCGTTTTTCTCCGTGTCATTCAGATTCGAGTTTGCCTGTGAGTGTATCAACAGCATTGCCACAAGCCGGGACGGATTGTTCTGCAGCACGTCTCTGAACGGTTTCCCATCCTCGTGTTTGATCAGATACTCCAGGTACCTGCTCCACTGTTGATCCTTGATGTTGTTATCGTGGAGGAACAGGTTCAAAGCATCGGTGGGGTACCGGAACAAGAATCTCATCAAGGGAACGCGGAACGGACTAGAAGCCTCGACCAGCAGCGACTTTTCGGTCTGCAGAACCAGCCGACAGAGAACGTCGATGAATTTGGGTGTGGCCGCGGGTATCTGGTGGAATATCTCGATGATCGTGGCGATCTTCTGTTCGTTTTCGCCGGTTTTCGAGATACCTTTCTGAGCTTGGACGAGGTTCTCCAGTAGCTTTTTCAAGTGTTGCAACAACTGTTCGCACAAAGTGATACTGAAAGTGCTCGGGAACAGTTGTGTCAGGTAGGAAAGTCGTTTGACACAATTCAGACTGAGGTTCCTGTGGTCGCCCAGGGTCAGTAGCATCGGACGCATGATCGTGTGCACAGACTCCATGTCGATCTGGAATCCTGCTATGAACTTCTGCATGCACTCAAACGCCGCCTGTTGGAACTCAGCGTTCGGTTTTTCCAAAGCCTTGTACAGCACCGTAAAGATCTTTTCCCGGCACTGTGTCACGTAGTGGCAGGCCGCCAGTGCTCTTAGAGCTGACTTCCTCAAGGGGATCAAAGAGGTCACTGACTTGTAGCATGGTAATTTTAACAAGTTCACATCCTCGGCCTCGCTAAGAGCAAGCAATTCCTGGAAGAAGACGTTGTGCTCCATGATCGAGAGGTCGATGGTGAAAAGTCGTGGAGTTAAAGTTGTACAGAATGTGTTTCCGTCCATCAAGCCAATTTGCGCATTAGCAGGCTGGTGTCTGAGCAGATGTTTCTTCGGAGGTACCATATCCGCGAGGACGTCTTTGTGTGGCTCCATTACTTCGGTTATAGTTTTCCCTTGAATTTCCGCCAGCAATTTTAGCGAAGCCATGGACTGTTCTCGAACCAAAGTGTGTGGGGAAGTTACCTGTCGAACCAACTCGTGCGTTACATCGAACAGGGCTTTGTTCCTCGCCTCGATTAGTTCGGGATTATCTTCGCGAATATCCGGATGCACACAGACACGTAACATCTTTTCCAAGTTGTTTTTCGCCATGTCAATGGCCCCGTTTGAAACTTCACCGGTGAGGTCCATCATCACAAACATGACAGCTTTGAGAAACACGAACAGGTGAGTTAGCACCCACTTCACGGCCATCTTTTCGAACAGGAACTTGATGGCGATGCAACCACCAAGCTTGGCATACCAGGCGCGTTCATAACAGAGCGTGCACATTTTCTCCGACAGATACTCCATCAAGGGCAGTTGACAGGCTCGTTGTTTCGAGCCCATGATATTGGTAGCGGTCTCAAGCAGAAGGTTCAGTGCCAGATGCCCAGCCTTACAGAGCTCTTTTTCTTCGTGGCCCATGATCACTGCGATCGCGTCTATCAGTACCAAAGGGTCTTGCATCTGCAACTTGATATCCTTGCCGACAATCGAAAACGGTCCAGTCTGCTGGGCAATTGCAATCAAAACGTAATGTCTCGTGATACAAATAGCGGTGAGGTTAACCTGCGGTCTCAGTTCCTCCAGTGTCAGAGCGATGAACAGTCCAGTGAGTGCGGTTTGCTGAACGTTGCGAGCTACAATGTCCGGGTTTTTGAACGGTGCCATCGACTGGTGTGGGATCTTGTTCTCCTTGAACGAGGGATGAGTGAAGAGTCGACTAATGATGCCTTCGTCGTCGTCAAGTTTCATCGAAGCTGCGAGGTAACAGAAAATCACCTCCCAGCACTGCTTGCGGTAGAACGGGTCGACGTTACTGGATCTGAACCCGTTGGCCGCAGTCTCTATAGTTTTCTCAACGGGAAAATCAATCGGCCGCTGTGACTCCTGGAAGTGCGCTACTATAGCTGGAGAGTTGGTTTCTCGGTCGTTGTAGTCCAGCTTCTGTGGCTCTATCATCATCTTACGATTACCGCCGCCGAATTTGCCAAGTACTCGGAAAGCAACGTGGGCAACTTGGTCTGTTGGGTTTCGTAGGGTCCGCCAGAGAGCTTGCATCAGGTCCGCTCGAACAGGCTGGATGTGCTCGTAGAGGAAGTCAGGCTGCAGGTTATCAACACACAGTTCGAGTGTGCGCAGTCCTTGACTGACCAGAGTATGACTTCCATTTAGAGCTGATACCAAGGGGTCCATGAGCATCGGCAGATACGGCAGAAGGGAACTCAGTCTAACTGGGACGGTGAGACACAGCTCCACAAACAAGTCTTTCATGTGCTGCTTATGCAGTCCGGATTGTAATCGGTTTAGACCTTCGAGTAAGTTTGGTAGAAGAGGCAGGAACTCTTGATAGAGCAGGTCGTGCGAACCTCCTCCGATCGACCTGAACAATGCTCGAAGCAGCAGAAAGTAGTTGTAGGGTTCTTTTGCTGACATTGCCAGTTCCATGGAACGGTTCACAATCTGGTGCAGGTGCGGACGGAGCATATGCTCGTTCTCCGCAGGGAATAATGAAACACTCCCGAAAACGAGCTTGAACAGTCTGAGATAAAGATTGCTGCGTTCCAGATTCGATCCCATGTCGTCCATCTTTTCAAGCAAATACTCGACAAGAACCGTTGCAAAGATTGGCGAAGTTGTTGGATTGGCCAGGAACGAGTTGCCGACAATTTGCAAAGCACTGTTGCGGAAAATTCGCTCGACCATGTAATCGATGGTGGTGGAGAAAATCTCTTGGAACGTCTGGGGGTTCATCATTGAGAAAACCCCGCTAAAGTGTTCCAGAACTTCTTTTTCTTCTTTCGATCGTACGGTCTGAGGTTGTTGGGTGGTTGCTGCTCTGCCTGGCTGAGCAACTATTGGGGCGGGGGTTGGAAGGCCGATTGTGTAAATATCCAACGCCTGCAGAGCCCATTTGACTAGCCGGATGAACACGAGGGTTTCCTTCGGTTGGAACTGTTTCGACTGAGTCATCTCGCCTGATCTGCAATTTGCGCAACCCCAGGTAATCGTTTTCACTCCACAAACCAAAGTTTTGATCAAGCTCTTGTAGTCTGCAATGTTGTAGCTCATGTTTTGTGCCACCGATCCGCCAAATTTGGTCTTCGATTCTTTTTCATCAGCGAATTCCGCTTTTACGTCGAGTTCGAGTTTGTTGGCGTCCTGTGGATGCTGTTGTGCCTGTTTTGCCTTGGCCATGAGAATTGGCAGCTGCAATTTAGTGATGGTTTTGAATTTGAGTACAAACACCTCCAGCATCCTCATCAGCAGCTCTCGACCCTGGTTGCTGTTTTCTACGTCGGATTTTTGTCTAATGCATTCAACTAAGTTCAGTAACAGCTTGCAAGACATCGTTTGAATGGTCGTGGGTAAACTTTGATCGTGCACATTTTTGCTGAACAGATGAATCGCCCTAGCTAGATCGGAGAGCTGCAACATTTGTCGTACATGATGAACCAGGTCAGCTAACGTGGAGTACGCCAAGGGCCGCAGTGATTCGTGAGTTGTCCATCCATGACCGAGCAGTATGTCCTCGTCAAATAATCTTTCCATGTGGGGCACGAATTCCTTTCGCAAATCTGTGGCGAGGATGTGTCTTGCAGCGATGAGAAGTTCTTTTCTGAGATGAGCAACTTCTGGAGGACAAAGCGAAAGCAGCCCTAGCATTCCTTTGACCATCATTGCACTGTGCTGCACCACCACATCTTGGTATATTCGGATAATGTAGGCCAGAAAAGACAAGGTTTTGATTTGAGCGCCCATGAAATCAACAAAAACTTCTTTGTTAAAGCTGGGCGACGATCTGTGCTGCAAACTTGGCTGCAGAGTTATTGTCGTCATTATGAGAGGAATGAAGTCCGATACATCTTGGTGCACGTTTTGTTTGTAAATTTGGTACATTAGTACGACGATTATGGGAAGCTCTTGAAGCACTTTCAACGACAGAACAGCCTTTGGAATGAGATTATACTGCAAAAAAAAATTATTTCATTTGTTGATTCGTTTTCGTTTTAATTTAAAACTATAGAAATAAATGAATATAAAAATTTGTACCGTGACTATAGTCCCATCCGTAGCTTTTTTTTCACTTTGTATGACAGTGATGGTGAAGGTTTCTTTTAATAAAGCATCGATGTTAACCTCGGACAAGTCCTTAACTCGAATCGGTGGTCTCGGTTCGAAGATTTTTGACAAATTCTTCGGTAACTCACTGTATATAGACTTAACGAATTGTAAAAAGTGTTGTATCTGAAAGACGTTTCATGAATGCAATTTTAATTTTTGGTTTAAAAAAAAATAATACCCGTGAATATATCGCTACTTACTTCTGGGTTGAACGTCGGCCTGAACTGCTTGTGTAGCTCAATGATGATACGTAAACATACTAATATGTTTTCTTCATTTTCGATTTCTAATAGTTTCAACATGAGACTAAGTATCTGCTTAACATATGGTCGCAGGTGATCATTTGTTGGTAGTCTATGAATCATCTCAAGTATTAATTTTCTAACTTGTTGTATAGTGTATTCCGAAATGAAATGCGGTTCTCCTTCTTGTAGGATTTTCAAAAAAATCTTCATCATGTGGTCCAGGAACGCAGGATACTGTGACGAACACATAATGACCTAAAATAAACATTTTTTATAATTTTGCAATGTTTCATTTATTATTGAATAAATTGCAAAGATTCAGTATGTTTTATTGAATTAGATTTATTAACGATTTTTATATTGTTTACCTCAAAGTTTTCAGATAGTTCCTGCGCTGCTTTGAGCTTGAGTTCATCTTTTGATCCCGGATCTGCCAATACAGTCACATAGGATCTGTATGTGTTCATTTGATTCTGAGGATCCGCCGGAGCCATCATGATTGTGTATGGATCCTTTTTTGGTTTATGCAGAAATATTATTTATCTGAAAATGACTATTTTATTGAGTGATTCAATTCAATAGAAGCTCAAACTCATTAATTTGACATAAATATAATAACAACGGAAAATTTAAATAACAACAAAAATAAAAAAAATCTTGTACTAATATTTAAGAATTCCACCTGCGGCATTTATTGAAAAATTTACTTTATTGTTTGAATAAAGAACAATAAACTTAGAAAATAATAAAATTGAGATTAACAAAAACAAATGTACAAGCGACGTACTGCTGACTTACAATAACCGTTCTCCTAGGTGATCTCTGGTCTCAAACATGATCCAGTGCTTGGAATAATGATAGGCCAGAAACGAAACGTAAATTAAACTCCGAAATTGAATAATAAAAATCCATTAGACTTAAAAGAATATCACCCGAAACCGGGTCCGTCTAACGTGCGTGCAACTGCATATTGGAGCTTTTTTGAGGTTATGTTTACAGGCAGGTGTGTCTGTGTTCTTCAATCCTATTAGTACTCATGCTGTCCATGTCTTTCCTTGCACTCTTCGGTCAACTATCTTCGTCATTGTAGAACGTCCTTTTACCATCCTTCTGTCAAAGAAAATGTAAACAAAAAAATATAAGCAAACGTACAACAATAATAACCGGTTTAAAAAATGAACAGAATTAAATTGAAAATAATAAAATAAGTAAAAAAAAGCATACCTGTGTTATTAAAAAATAATTCGATATAATTATAATTTAATGTGATTTTTATTAAGGGAACTCACTTTTTAATTTGGAAAAGATAGAGACAGCGCGATTGTCAATGAAAAATGCTGATCAATTTTAATAACTTCTTTGGCTGTGTTTGGCGGGAAACTCCCACGTGCTTCTTTGTCTCAATCCACATCTTTTTCTCTCACACTCACAACGCATAGTGCATTAGTGCCAAACATACAGTGTTGTCAACGTTTGTTACAAAAAAATATATATAAAAAAACTGAAGTGTACAAGAGATTAATAATAATATATAGGATAAATATGAATGATAAAATAATTGATGCATTCAATTTGTCCGTATAATTAATAGCGAGCGGAACTGATGAAAATTTCAAAAACTTTTAAACGTCTTAATTTCCAAACTAAACCAGTTTATTCCCAATTTTAATTTATAAAAATGCTTCCATACAAAAGTTGTTGTACCGACATAAATTGCATATTTTTTATATGAAAGATTTAAAAAAAATTTAAAGAATAAAGTGCGATCGACAATATAATTATAATTGTTATAATAACATATTGTATATATATATAATAACAATAATTTATGTTTTAAATGTGCAAATGTAATATTTTCTAATTCGAAAACGTTCTGGGCGTTCAAAAATTTTTTAATCGTTCTAATCGTTCTAATAAATAAAAAATGATCATCGAACGTTAAGCATTTGTTTTTGTATCCGCATAACAGTTGGGTTACAAAAAAGAGATCTTACTGACAGAAAATAAATTGTTTATAAATTCAATAAAATTGTAAAATTTGGGAACCATGTGGACTCGATTGAAAAAGATAAGTGCGCTGACAAAAATGTCATTTCGATGGGCTCACCAAAGCCCAGCACGTGTCCCGTTGGATGTGAAACCCCCAGAGTACTGGTTGAAAAGGGCAGTTGAACATCGTGAGTTGGCTGAATGCGCTAGAGGAATCACATTTGAAGAAGTACGTTGAAAATATGAAAATTTTTAAATAAAAACGCAAAAATTAACACACAAAATAATTTCAGACATTCCCATTCAACACAAGAGGCGATGTATTTTACTTGAAAGTTTGGCTGTTTTGGGTGTCCGCGAACATAATTCCAATCAAAATTGTGTTCCTACAATTAGAGAAACAAGGTTTAGTAGAGCATTAAAATGAAGGTTCTCGAATTTGATTATTGTCAATAAATTGTTTGAGTTTTAAAAATAAAGTATTACAGTTTTGTAATTTGGTCTTTTTTGAAATTTAAATCTCGCGCCTTTTCGATATAGGGCTTTGCTAGGAACTTTTGGTTGACACACTTCAGTTTGCACACTAAAATTCGCTCAGACTGCTCAGACCTCAGACTTCTCCTAGAATTCGAGGGATACGGATTGCAGAAATTTTATCGCAGTTTTAGTTCAGTTTTATACAGATTCGTACTTAAATAACATTTTTAAATGAAGTTTTTACCGCTTCGAAAGTTGATTCGAAGTGAGTAACGAGTTTTCCATATTTTTTACGACAAAATATAAACAGATACATTCATGAAAAATGTTTAAACGAAAATCACCTCACAATGAGCACATGTGGAAAAAGTACGATTTTCCAACGATCACAAGGGACATAATTTGTCCTTTTTGCAACAACATTTTCGTCTTAAAAGGTAAGTTTGAAGATGGATTTTGTTTGTTTCTTTAGTTTCTTTTCTTTACCTTTGTTTGTCTTATTCGCTTATCTCTTTGTTCTGCTTTTTTTCCTCGGTCTGTTTTGAAAATATCGGGTTACACTTTTAAATCGTTTTAAAACTGTTCTGTTTTTATTGGTCCTTTTAAATTAATAAACAAAGTGGACAAAAATACACAATCTAAACTATACTTGTTTGCAAACAATTAAAAAGTGAGATTTTTTGTTATTGTTTATTTTAATAGATCGCTTTAAAGTGATTTCGCCATCAACGCCGTTGCTTTTAAGCTGCGGACATCCGATATGCTCGTTGTGTGCAATCAAACAACGACAAACTGTTGTTTGCAAAGTTTGCAACCAAAGTCATGAGTTTGGCGAGTCAGGACCGGACAAGTTGCCACCGCTCAACTTGTATTTGATAGGTCTTTTGAGATGTTCGGAGACCCGAAGTCAATTAGGGGAAACAGAGAAAAAAGAGCCAGAATTTAATTTTCAGCCGGCGTTCGAGTCAAGACTTGAAAAAAAGTTTCAAGGTAAGTTTTGTTTCTGTTTCAAATACTTCCCTCAAATAAACAGTGTTGTTTATTTTATCTTCTAAAAAATTCTTGCCTTTATTTTGTATGTTAGTTTTTTTTAACAAAAATAAAAAATAAAAATGTTATTCAGACTCAGTTTTTAAATATTTTGACTCGATAATTGAGAAATCGGATTTTGTTTGTGTTCAAGTTTCATTTATATTTTTTTTCTGTTTTAGGGGCCTGCTCTGATTGTAACTTTGCAGCAACTTGCAAATGTAATCAGTGCGACAAGTTATATTGCGAAGCATGTAACATGAGAGTTAGTTTTTGCACAGTTCTTGTTGATCTAAAATTTTAAATATCAATAAATTAAACAAAATATTTTTTCATTATTACAGATCCATCGAGAAGCTTTAAAAAGTCATGAAAGAGTAAACTTGATAGACGGTCAGACAATAACAACGAACCAGTTTTGCAGAAAGCATAATTATAATCTGGAGTTTTACTGTCTTGAATGCGGCATTGATAGCTGCTCACATTGTTTTCTTAACGGCTTGATCACCGGACACGAGCAATCGCACCACATCATAAATTTGAAAGAAAAGGTTGCATATTTATTTCTACAAGTAGTTTTTTAATTCCAATTTTTTATTTTATTATTGCAACTGTTTAATCGATTGTCATCAATTCACAGAACCGTCGGTATATTGAAGAGTATCACATTGCGTCACAAGAAGCAGAATTCGCAGAAAAGCAGATAGATGAAAGTCTTAAGGTAACATTGATAAAATAAAATTACGGGCTGTTGAACCTTTAAGCGTTGCTTCATAAAGTTATCGATCAAAATTTCTCGATTTTTACAAATTTTTGGTCTTAATAACCTAATCTTAAAAATGTTGAGTATTTAACTTTCTCCTTAAAATATATTTGTTCATTTTCATTTGATTTCTAAAAAGTGAAGATTCTGATGGATTCAGATCGACTCTGAAGTGTTGAAGTGATTTACAAACTGAAAAATTGTTGAAAATCATGCATAATAACAGCTTAAATACTCATTGTCTTACTACTCTTGTAAAAAACCTTAAGTTCGTTTCATTGAACACCCTCTATTAAATGTATTACAATCATGATGCATGAATCTGTTTGATTTTGGCAGTCATTTGTGATGTAAAATTATTTTTTCTCGGGTTTGTTACATTAGATGTTGGAAGACCTTAAAACAACACCAGAAGGTTTTGAAAATGCAGAAAATGAAATGACGCAACATTTCATTTTTCTGCACGGCTTGCTGCAAAACATTGAAGCAAAGATGCGAATAGAATTGCATTCGCAACGAGAAGAATTTGAAGAAAATATCGAAGAGTTAAAGAGTAAACTTGAGGAATACAAAGCGCCTTTACAGGAAGCATTGATGGTAAATAACATTTTTATTTCTACTTAATGATCCACTTCAACATGTTTTTGAATTTAACTATTCTTTGAATCAGACTTTTTTTGCAATTGATTTGTACCACTGTTTCATTCTTTTTTTTTATTATAGATCGTTAAAGTCATAAATGAAAACAAAATGGAAGTCGATTTGAAAGGCATGATTGATAAGTTGAACGAGTTAAAAAACGTGCCAAGTCGTGTTATAAAAACACAAGAAGGATGTCCGATTATTGCCAAGTAAACGTCATTGAACCAATTTTGAATTTTAACAAAAATATCATTTTTAAATTGACTTTTATTTTTTTTAATTATTCATATTTTTTTAAATTGCAGATTTGTGTACAATAGAAAATTTCTTCAAGATGCAAAAGAACATTGTCGGCTCGATCTCTTTGACACTGACCAATACGGTTTGTTTCGTGAAGATGAAATTCACCCAGATTACAAACTTCCTGAAGAAGCCATAGGCGACGAAATCCAAAGTAATTTTTTCCATATTTTTATATATTGCATTTTGTGAGTTTATTAATTACACTTGCATTATGCCCACCTAGGGTTGTCTATTTCAAATGGGTCAAGTAAGCTTGAGGTAGAAACAGAAGAAACTACACCGTCGTCATCATCTTCTTTCTCTGAAGACTCGCAGTTAGATTCGTCTAGTATTAAAGGTAAAAGGAAACATTAAAAAAATTTTCAAACAATTTTTCAAAAAAATTTGCAGATTATTATCAATAATTTATATTGTATCTAGATGAGGAACTAGAAACTTCAACTGAAACGTCACCAGGTTCTTCTAACGGATTTACAAAAACCGAAATGGAAGTCCACATTTTGCACATTGATAATCCATCCACATTCTATGTTGTGGAGAAAAGCAATCTGAAAGAACATGAAACAACTATAGATATGGCTGGAAAACTAGGAAAGAAATCCAGGGGGAAAATGTCGGAGTCCGACATTGACAAAAGTATAAGCACAATGATACTGATGAGCTTTTAATTAACTTCAGTCGATTTGCTATAACATAGACGTTTTTCAGACACAAGGTGCATTGCAAAAGGTCCAACAGGCGTTTGGCAACGAGCTCGAGTCTTACAAGTATCTACCAACCACAACCTAGACAAAATCGTCAAAGTTTTCTTGTGTGACAACGGTAGAAAACTTGAGTTACCGATCAGCAGCATCAAAAAGATAACTCCCGATCTAGCGGATCGCAAATCGTTCTTAGTGGAGGCTGGATTGAAAGACATTGAACCCGTCAATGGATCTTGGACCGAAAGTGCAAGAAATCACATGATCAACATTTTGAAGCAGTAATTAATTTAATTTTGAATAAATATCGTGTAAAATCGTAATTTTATTTTTCTAATTATTTGGGAATTATTTTCGGTTTGTGTTTTAGCCCAGGTGTCAACATCTTGTCCATCGAGTACGCAGAAGGTCCTAAACTCATTGGAGACATCAAACACATGCCAAAGGATGGCAGTGCTCCTAATAGTTTGAGGATGGATTTGGTTTTCAATGGCTACGCTTCTTGGATACGGGGCGAAAGACTCCAGGTATTTTTGTTAGAAACATTTTCTTTTAATTTGATTGTTTTGAGGCTTGAAATGTTCAAAATAATTTTTAGCGAACCAACCCAAACTCCTATGTGCGAAAACTCTTTCACGAGAGCTTGGCACTTGAAAATTTCAATCCAGTGACTTTATCAGTAGTTGAAAGCGTCTCGACAATATACGTGCATAAGGTAAGTCGACATTTACCACTCGTTTTCCAAACATTTTGAAACTTGAATTTTTATTAATATTAAATAAAAATGTCTTCAGGCGGATTCAATAAACAGAGAATTTTTGCAAGACCTAACATCCCAGCTGGCGAAGGAATGCAACACGGCGGATAAGTCTATGCGGCTTCGAGTTCCTGAGATCGGTAAAGACTTTTTAAAAATTTTGTTTAAATACAACTTGAAACGGTTTATTTTATTTTTATTGGAAAACAGGCATGCTGTGCGCTCTTCCTGGAGGACCAAATGGAGTCTGGGCTCGTGGAAGAATACTTGAATTATCGGGAAAAAAGATGGTTGAAGTTTTTATGGTTGATTATGGCATAACTCGAAAGGTGAAATTCGATTGTGTCAGACGATTACCTGCAAGGCACATGGAGTCACAGACACAGGTGAATTAATCATGTCAAAAGTTGACAAAAAGATTTTATAACAAAAAATTTTATTAATTCTATGAAATTAACAATCAAATTTTGTGTGACAAAAAAATTGTATTTTTAGGCAATCAGAATTGAAATCAAAGGTGTGAAGCCCGTCTCAGAGGAAGCTTCTGCAAAGGCAATAAATTACATGACCAAACTTCTCAATAAAGAAGACGTTTCTGTTGTCGCCGAACGAAAGCTTGAAAACAACTTGGAAATGAATGAAAACAATTGCTATCTCGGCGTTGTTTATCTTAAAGGAAATTTAGTTCTTCTTGGCCAGTTGTTGGCACAAAGGGGGTACATTTCGTATGACGGACCTATGTGAGTAAAGTATTATAATTATGTATTTTACAAATATTTTCTAAGATTAAAAAATATGTCTTTTTTTAAACAGGGCTGATGAGGAAACCCTTTTAGAAAAATATCCAGATAAAGAGTCAGGTTCTAACCAAATCAGCCAACCTTGCTTGACAAACGGAACAAGCAACAATTCAAGTATGAACATCTTCAAGAAAGTTCCAAAAGGGACGAAAAAAGAACTGAAGCAAAAGAAAGACGATCCTTTCAAACTCGAAGTTCGAATTATCAGAGTCGAGTCTCCAGATTGCATCTATGTGTCCGATGTCTCTCGTCAGACAGAATTTGAAAACTTGAAACACGAGATGAATGAGTATTACAAGGACATAAAGTGCATCCGAGAAGATCCTTACGAGGTAGGCGACAATGTTGCAGCATATTCGCCCAAAGACAAAACCTACCTGCGAGGAAAGGTTGTGGAAGTGTTATCCTCAGGAAAAGTAGTCGTCTACTTGTATGACTTGGCAATCACCGAGGAACTTGACATGGACTATTTGCATGACCTTCAACAACCGTTTGACGACTTACCCATTTATGCAATCCGAGTGAAGCTTGCAGGAATATCACCGTGTGGTGGGAACGACGTTTGGCTTAGCGGATCGAAAGACAAGCTCATCAATATAATTCAGGATTACTCGAACAATCGATTTTTCATCAACAAATGTGTATGTGCAAAAGTAGATGTTAAAGTGATTAAGATAATGAGCGTCCGTTCAAAACGTTTTTTTTAATTTCAGGGAAACACGGAAGGTGAAGTCATACCGGTAGAACTGACTGTGCAGCGAAGTAGAATTATAGATCCGCTGCTTCCAACAAAAGTCGACTTTGAAGACATCGGCAAAAGCTTACTTGATCAGGGTTACGCTCTTCCTGTCAAAGGGTAAAAATTAAAAATCTGTTAAATTTATTAATAAATCTGGAAAATGTTATCAGAATTTTGTTTACAAAATGGGTAAACTAATCGGAAGTTAATTTTTTAATGAAGTTTTTTTAAACGTTTCAGTTCTGAGGAGAACCAGATGAAAACGCTTGCCATCGAACTGAAAAAGGAATTGATAATGTTCCAACCGAATTTGACCGAAAGCAATCTCAAGTGGCAGGGAAGCAAGCTTGTCCAGAAAGTTAATCAACTTGTTAACGATGATGACAACGAGGCAAAAGAGAAAGAAATATCTGACAATGAGGAAAACTACCTGATGTGCAATATTCCATTGGCACAAAAAAACGTCAAGTGGTTACCTGCAGAAGAAATCACACTCAATGAATTTGAAGGAATCGCTACAAACATTGACTATGATGGAAATGTTTACTTCCATTGCATCGATCAAAAGTCCACTCTTGCCAGAATCAGAGCAGTGACTGCAAAAATGTTCAAAAACGTTATTCACGAATCTTGCGATGACGAGTGGGAGGTCGGTGATATTTGTATGGCACGATACTCACATGACAAATTATGGTACCGCGGAATTATTGTTGAAAAGAAGAACGAAACTTATTACAATGTGTTTTTCATTGATTATGGAAACACTGAGGAAACCAAAACCGTCGACCTCAAAAAGAGGGTTATTTTACTTGATGTGCCCGCACAAGCGTCTTCGTGCAAAGTTTACGGCTTGATTTCGGTGAACATTAGTTTGACAATTATTCATGAATTATAAAAGAGTACAAAAATATATAAATACCCCTGTCAATTTTTGTATTTTCAGGAAGCAGAAAATTTTGAAACACCTGAATACGACAAAATTCATAACATTATAGTGGAAAAGATTAACATATTCACTGTCCATGAGAGATCTAATAATACGATGATTGTAAGTTATAACTGAAATTCTTGTATCTTGAAAAATCGTAACTTAAAAAAAATTTTTTTAAATTTGTTGTTCGCAGTGTTCAATCTTCATGTTATCACAGGACAAAAATCTGATAGATTACTTGGTCAACGATGTGAACATCAAAATCAAAATGATCAACGACGTCAACGAACATGAACAAAACGGAAAATTTGCAAATTCGTCTCTGTCTTCACTGAACAGTTCACTTGCAAGCAACGAGGGTGGACAGAAATCCTCCAGTGATGATCTCGATGTCATAGTAGAAGGATACAGTGATTCTCAAAAAGCGTCCGTTTACTGTCTCAAGACAGATGACGACATTTCCGACAATGAACTGATGTTGGAGTACAAAAAACTTGATATAGGAGAGCTGCTGAACCTTGATCGTACTTTGCAACTGGAAATCGTTATCATAAATTCTTGTAACGAGTTCGTTGGTCATTTGTTGGAGAATAATTATAAATATTCGAAAGTATGTACAGGTGGAAAATAATGATATCAATAATTTCTTATAATTATAAACTATTTTACTTGACTTGATTAATACAGAAGCTGTCTCAGGTCTTCAAGGAATATACTGCTGTAGCAAAGGAATGGATACGAAAAGCTCAGTTCGAACCAGCGCTGAAAACTATTCGAGTTGGTAAGTTTTCCGCATACATCTTTCGAAATTTAAATTTTTTCATAGTATGTAGTTGGATTTATTAAATTCAAAACATTTTTGGTGTAGGACAACCTTGCTGTGCTCAATTCACCGATGGTAAGTGGTATAGAGCTGAGATTATCAATCTTTCAGATGATCGAAAGGTTGCAGAGGTCAGATACGTAGATTACGGAAACGAAAGTGTTTGCGAGGTTGAAAAGTGAGTTAAATAATTGTCACATATTGAAATTCTTTGAAAGGTATTTTATTTTGAAATGTTACACGCGCTTATTTTACAGTCTCCGAGAAATTGATGTCGACTGGTTACAAGTGCCACCCCTATCAATAAACTGCAAAATTTGGAATATTTGCAGAACCGAAAAGAAGGTAGACGATGATGTCTTTGCCAACATGCTCAAAGATCTGCTTGAAAATCGAGTGCTGTATGCGAAAGTGATGGTAAACTTTTAATAAGTATGATATTTTGTATGAACCAGTGATTGAATAAAATAATATGATTAATTGTAAATTACAGAGTGTCGACTCAGGAAATGAAATCAGCGCTGAGCTCTACACAGAGGAGGACTGTATCAACCTTGTCTACGCTTCTCTTATCAAAGATGAATTCTTGCGCTTTCATTTTCCCAAAGACAAAAAAGATAAAAAGAAGAAGAAGAAGAAGAAATTTAATAATGATTTTTCAAGATTTTCGGATACCGAACCCAAAGCTTAACACCTTTTTTTAATCAAATGACATTTATGAAAAAAACGTGTTTAGATTCAAATCTACGATATTAAAAAGAAGATTAATCAATAACCAAATTTCAGTAATCACATTAATAATCGCAAAGAAAAAATGTTTGTTTTCTGTTTATTTTTACACATGTAATATTTTACAAATTAGTTTATAGTTTATATCAATATGTTGAGTTCCTGATGTAATTTTCACGTATAATTATAATCAATAAAATTTATTATAAAAAAATTGATCGTCATTTCATGTTTTTTTATTTAAAAAAAAAGAGATGGATAAATTCAAATTATCGCAAGGAATTCGATATATATCGATTTGTCTGACATCGCCTGCTGAGGTTGGGGAGAAGGGGGAGAACAGTTTGCAAGAGAGCAGTTGATGATAGTTGGAGGTTAGATAAAAAGATTTTGGTTAAAATGTCAGAAGAAGAAAGTAAAGAAATTTTACGTATGGGACCTGATCCTAACGTTACATACCCGATTACTGTCCAATACTGTGGGAATTGTTCTATGCCAATTGAGGTAAATTTTGACTGCTCCGTTTGATAAATAATAATGAAGCATTTTCTCTTCAAATTCATTCAAGTCGCTTTCTTGACAATTTTTCGATACATTTTATATTAACTTTAAAATTTCATATGTTCTTCTTTGCAAAACAGAACATTTAATTGAATACATCATTGAACTTTATTTTTTAGTACTGTGAATACTACCCGGAATATGAAAAATGTAAACAGTGGTTAGAACGGAATTTACCTCAAGAATTTGAAAAAGTAAAACTGGGTAAGTTATCTTTGGTGTCCAAATTGTAATTTAACGATTTGTTATATTGTTGATTGAAAAAATGTAATGTTTTTTATTGGGTAGTTGAAGATACTGCAACAGAAGCAGGAGGAATCGGCGAGGATGAAAAGAAACGACAAAAGCGGGGAGGCAAGGGAATGCTGAAAACTAAAAAAAGAGAAGATGTTTCAAAATTAGTTTCCATTTCCAGAGCACCAAGAGGAAAGAAAAAATCCGTCACTGTTGTTGCCGGCTTAAATACGTTTGGTAATTTGACATTTTTGTTAAGATTCAGTCCTAAATAATTTTGTTCTCGCTTCAGTTATTCATGATTTGTTTTCTTTTTCAGATATCGATCTGAAAGTAGCAGCTAAATTCTTCGGTAGTAAATTCGCATGCGGGTCGAGTGTAACTGGAGAAGATGAAATAGTGATACAAGGTGATATCAAAGACGATTTGTTGGATGTGATTCCAGAAAAGTGGCCACAGGTATGCTCAATTGCAAATTTTATTTTACCCTAAAAAGAAAATGAATGAAAAGAAAGAGATCTAATAATTTAATAAATATATTTTACAGATTGACGAAGACTCAATTGTTGATCTTGGAGATCAGAAGAGATAATGTATTTGGCACATTTGTACTCGCACAATATTCACAATCATGTATATCTCTTATTCACAAACATTTATATTGTGTAAATAATTAAACAGATATAAAATTGAACGCTCGTCATCCGTCATTGCCTTCTTCCAAAATTTCCTCGTCCTCCGGCTCTGGTTTTGGTTTTTCTGGATCCAAACTTGATATTGTTTCGAGTAAAGAGTCCACCTCTTCTTCTGTCAAACGATCTTCGCCATCTTCAATTGTCTGCAACCAAATTACAAAATTAAATATTCAATCAAGTAAATTTACATTCAACATTTGTATTTCTGAACAAAATAAAAAATTGAAATCGAGTAAATTTACCAGCTGAATTTCCAACGGTGTTTTTGGTACGAGGTTTAAAAGTGTCAGTTTTTCGCATTTGCTGAGTTTGTACGTCTTGCACGATTTTAAGAACTGCTGAATCTTCTCTGGTGTTTGTTTTGCACAAGGAGTTTCTTCTAAGTATCGTATAGTTTCGTAGGTGATTGTTGCTAACTGGCTTTGCTTTTTCTGTTTTTTGTTCGTTTTAATGTTTTTAAGTAAATCGAGAACTTCGTAGTTGCTCAAATATTCTGAACAATCTTTTAACCTGGAACAAGTTCAATTAACCAACAATTAATCTTTATAATCAACAAATAGTTTTATTGTTATTTGACCGATAAACTAATTACTTACACTTCCATTTCAATCAAACGAATAAAAGTTACGTTCAAAGGTTAGAATTGCACCAGGTGAATTGTTTATACTTATTTGTCGAAAAACTTTCTTACCAATACTTCTCAAAACTTATCATAAAATGAGTACTTTGAAAATGTTTTTGTTGATATTCTACCATAAATAATATTACAGAATAAATAAATACCAAAATGCTTTCTTGCACTATCTGTTTTGTTTATTTGTCTACACTTCAAAATGTGGAGTACTTGTACCAACAGTAGATAACTTTTGTCACACAGAATGCAGTTCAAAAACCGCCGATTACATTTTCAATACAAAAAGACAAAAAATACAAAATAACTGTTAATCTAGTCTAATACATTTCCACGTAATTCTTTAGTGAAGAATTACGAAAATAAATATCTTTGCGAAAAGCCTTGCAAAAATAACAAAAGTGTTTTAATAAAAAAAAAAGATGCATTTCATTTTGGAGTTTCCTCGGGAGTTTCATCTCGAACCAGTATCAAATCTGCAAAAGTAAAGAATCAAATTAATATAATGTTATATTACTATGTTATTGAAAACAAACAAATTATTTCATTTGTTATAAAAAAAGAAAAAAAGAAAAATGCAAAGTTTTATACCTTGGCGTCGTCGTCTTTTAGCGGATAGATTTTTGAGCTTTTTTGCGCGACGCCGAGTTTTTGTAGGCAAGACATCTGCTGGATTGTCCATTTCATAATAATCTACTCTCGGTGTAGAGCGTAGGTTGAATCTAGATCCACATCCTCTTGGTAGCAGTTTAGGAAGCTCATCAAATCTAATTTCTGACTTCGCATCCCTCTCTGCAGACGAGATCGATTGAAATATTTTTCTGGCTCTTCGACGTCGTCCTTTCTTTTTCTTGTCTTCCACCTTGAGTTGTGTTCCGAGGTATTGTGACAGCACCTGGAGACTCAAAGTTTCGATTCTAACACTAACATTGAATGAAACTTGGCTGAACTTTATGTCTAACTTGCTGTCTTCATTGCTTTCGTTTTCTTCCTTTTTGCAGATATCAAAGACGGAATTGCTAAAAGTTGGTGAGTTACTGGAATTGTAGAGATCTAGTTCTTGTAGACTGTTCAAATAGCTTGATTCCACATTTTCAATCATCTAAAAAATAACAAAATTGTCATTTAGCTGTTTGATGATAAAATAGCTGCAAAAAATAACAACAATTAGAAATTTAATCTTGTAAGGTTCGTTACCGGAATTTCTGGTGGAGAAAGCAAACTGGGACTATTGTAACCAGACTCATTGACACTGTCAGAAGACGAAAAAACTGACGATAGAAAACTTAATTCACTCGTTGTCGTGTCATTCGAATCGCAATCATACGGACTTGTGTAGCTCGAATCCAATGGTAACTGCTCATATTCCATCTAAAAGCATAAACCAACACAACCTTGATTTCACAATGTTAATAATTTAAAATTAGTTTTAACGGAAAGATACCAACCGATGCAATCTGTGACGATGATAATTCTGGTAACTGATAGGTGGGATCGAACAACGTTTTCATAATTGATTGCAAGTGTTGTTCGTCCAAAATCGAGTTATTTAAATCATCTTCCGGTTGAAACTGCTGGTTTACCATCTAACGAAAGCAATCATTAAAATACATTTTAATAAATAAAAATTTAAAAAATGGAATTTTAATTTCAAAAGCGCAAAATGCTAATTTCTTACTGATAATGACGAAACCGATTCAACAACAGGATCAACAAGATCAAAGAGGGTCAACTGAAGTTGTGGATTTTGTGCTTCCTAAAAATAATCCATTCGATCCAAAAGTAGTTGATAGGTGCTTAAAAACAGTCGTACTAATAAGTATAATATGTCAATTGATTTCATATTTACGTGTACTCCGATGTTCCTGTCTTCGTCAGTACTAGTGAATATTACACTCACTCTGCCGAACATCAACACTTTTCTAGATACCAATGCAAATGGTTTATCAGCTCTCAATCGTTTCTAAAAATTAAAATAATATTAAACCAATTAATTGAATTGTATTGTTATTAAAATTTGGATCTCTTGCAACAAGTAGGTATATTCACCCCATCCATCATTGTTCCATTTAATGATTGAAGATCTGTTATGACCATGCGTCCTTGATCATCTGTCACGATTTTTGCGTGTTGAGCAGAAACTGTCTAAAAAGTGAGATAGAATTATTAATTATTATTATTTTTTTATTCTTGGGTTGTATTGATATAAATTTACCAAGTCTGATAAAACAATTTGACTCTTTGATGGATCTCTCCCAATCACAATAGTTGTTTGTTTGTAGATTGGATGTATTGAATCGGCAGTCTCTAATGTCCCAACCTGCACAAAAAGAAGTTTAAAAGATAAAAAGATCAAATATGATTATTGCAATTTGAGAAAATATGTACCTGCTCGACTTTTTGGTCTGTTTCATAAAAAGATGAATCGTTTTCTTCATCGCTGGTTTCATTCCTCATATATTGTGTGAGAGCGATCGTAAAGTTTTGTTGATTTTCGTCAAACATTTTAAAATGTAAATAATCAACCACAAAACAATTACAAACGAACTGAACTTTTTGATTCACTTTAAATTATTAATTATCATGTTTTTTTTGTTTCCTACTTTAACAAAAACCAGTTTTATGCAAAAAAAATCACGTACGTCCATTATAGAAAGTCGAGCATCAAGTGACGCTATGCAAAATGCAGTATGCAAAAAATAAATAATCATAATCGTATGTAAAGATTCCAAGATTTTGGCTTGTTTACATTTTGAATTCTCGAAACAGACAGCGCGTTCTAGTTCCAATTAAATTAAACTAGCGGAACGAACTAAACGGAATTGACGCATGCGTACCAGCGTTTTTACGTCCCACCTCCACAACAATTCTGAAGTGGCATCGGTATAGTAAACAAGACAACAAGAAGACAATGTTTGACAAAAATCATAAATAAATCGGTTGCTTTTAGGAATAAGTGAAACAACCGAAAAAAGATGGTGGGTTCGCTGTGGACACTCTCGTGCACGTCAAAATAATCGAGCGTAAGGATACATAAGAAGTTGCCAAAATGTCTCAACAAAATGTCACTCTCATCGATGTAAGTAAACAATTTCTTAGAATCGTCAAACAAACAGTTGGTTTATGGCTAGGATTTTGACAACGAGTGTAATAACGAATAAACATTGAAGTATGGTGTTTTTGCTAATTTCCAGTTGTCCGGGGATGACGATTCAACAGACGTCAGTGTCCGTCAGGTTGAAGCAGTGGGAACGACCAATGCAAATGTCAAATCAACCGGCGCAATACCAAAAAATCAATTCTGGCTAAAAAATCAACAGATGCAGTTGGACTCGAGAGATGCAAGTGAAAAACGACCGTCTGATCTGTCGTCTAACGTCAATACATCAACAAAGGAATTTCTGCAAAAAGAGAGAATGTGCAGTGATGTATGTGATGTATTTCTATTTTCACAACTTCCGTTCCATAATTAAAGGAATTGAAAATGTAATAAATTTTTTTCATGCTAATTATAATTTTTTTAGGAGATGCATAAAAGTGAACTAAAAAGAGATGACACTTTGTGCGATCTGGCATCGGTTGCATTTGATAAATATTCATCTGATTTTGAAAGTATGTTTGGTGATTGAGAAAAATAAAATTTGTTTTTTTTTCTTTTCGATTATTGAAATACTTATTTCTTATTATTTTTTTCTTCATTTAGATGCAACGGATCAAGATATCAGCATCATTCTGGAGGAAATAAGTAAGATAGCAGATATGAATGGTGCAAGTGCTGGTTTAAACCAAGGAAAAACTCCCACATCGGAAAAAAATTCGACGGACGAAGAGCGCTCAGTCGAAGAACTTTTGGAAGAAGCGGAGAAACTCGTTCGAAAAAATAGTTGTACAATAGCAAAAACGCCTTTGGATACAACAATCAACTTGGACGACATGGACGACACAGCTATGGCTATTGAAAGAGTCAATGCACTGGAAGCTAACATATTCCAGCTGATTGAGCAGCAGGTTCACAAGGAGTCCGAAAAACTGCGAACCAGCCCGCGTAGTGACAAGGATCGTGGATCTATCGAAATGATCTATGAAAATGTATCCAAGCTCTCTTTAGGTCATCGCGAAGCAGCACCGAAAGAGCAAAAATTCGATGTCTCCAGCAATTCGGATTTGGACGATCCAATTGAAAAACACTCGCGGGCTGAAGAACTTAATGACGCTGACAAAGACAATTTGAGAAAAGAGATAACCGACGTTGACGAAAACTTTTTCCCAGACCTGATGAAACGGTCGATAGAAAAAATGGAGGCTGGCGGCTTGTCAGGCAGTTCAAGTTTTGGCCAGGAAGAATTTTCACACTTCCTCAAACTCTTGGGAGGACAGAGTGGGGAACCAGTGGACTTGCACAAAAATGCCCCGTATCCTGAGAAAGAAATATCAGAGATTTTGAATAAAGAACTGTACCTGGATTTGGGAGGTGGGAAAAATCAAACTGAGACGGAAGAGGTAATCAGAGTGGCGAAGGAAGACAAACTGGCGGATGCAACTAAGGTGCCCAGTGTGGATGATGAATTGTACGAGGTAAATTTGACTCCAAGACTGGAATTATTTGCTGATAAGATTCCCAAATTGATGGCTGAGAAGTCCATAGAAAGAGAGGAAAACAATAGGATGACTAAATCATTAACCAGTGAACTGGAGCTTTGTTTGACTTCAAAGAAATGTGAGGTCGAGTCAAGGACGGGTTCCGCACCAGAACTGGCAAAGAAGAGAATGAAGGAGAATCCAATCGGAAAGTCAAAAAGTTGCGATCAACTGGCAAAGATCAGTACAAAAAGCCAACCGGAAAAGGAAGGCTGCTGGGTTCCAAATAAAACAACCTCTGATGCCATCCTGCAGCATTAAAACAAGGCCACCTATTGTTAAAGCCAGAACTCAAAGTCGAACCAAGAAGACAGACGGTGTCGCGAAGAGTTCGATCTCGTATCTCTCAAAAAGTCAAATGAAAACTAACAAAATTGACGAGTCAAAAAAGAATCTCGATAAAACTGAGATGGAAGTTTTGTATAATGAAGAAAAGCACAAAAACAAATTGTTAAAGGAGCAGATTGAAGCAGAAGCACAAAGGTATAAAGCACAAATGGAAAGTATGAAAGTGACTTTTGAGCAGGAACTTTTTGGCTTGAAAAAACAGAACATCATTTTAAAAGCAAAGTCGGACGATAAAGTTACCGTGGAGAGAAGACCGGAAAATGGCAAAATTTCGCTATTGGAAGAGGAACTTGAAAGACAAGAGAAGCTCATTAAAGCGTACGAAGCGGAGAATAAGAAATTGATCCAAGACGCAAAACATTATCAAAATGAGCTGAAACTTTTGAGACAGAAGCCAAGAAATGTTGGAAGCACCATTGAGAATCAGAGACTGCAGGATCAAGTGAAAAACCTGAAGGAAGAAAAGTTGAAACTGAGTTTAGAGGCTTCGGAGCTGAGACAGACAAATAGTGATTTAAGTTTGAAGAATGAAGATTTAACTCAGCAGTGTAGTCTACTGAAGGATGAGTTAGCAATGTTTAAGGAACAGTTGAGTATCAAGAATAACTTCATAACAACTAGACTGCAGGCCATGACAACTACGGAGTTGAATCTGAAAAGGCAGATGGAGGATTTGAAGGTTGAACTTAGCTCGAAAACAGAGCAACTGAAAATGATCAAGCTGGACTACGATAAGCTGCAGCACGGAATGATTCCAGTTGAAAAAGAGCTGATAGAGATGAGAGCCAGGGAAGAAAATTTGCTGGAAAAATTACAAGTAAGAATGTTGATGATCTTATCTTTTAATGTCTAATTGAAAATTTTTCACAACGTATTTATTTTATTATATTTTTTTAGGTTTCCAAAAGTCATGTCGAAAGAGAGAAACAGCTTACTCTGAAATTGAAAGACCAAGTAATACTGGACAACAACAAAATCCTGGATCTAACTCGACAAGTCAAAGAGATGGAGCGTATAATCAAAAGAAAGAATCCGGATTCTATGGCGGCTTTGTTACTGTCGTCAAATTCGGAACAAGAGAAGGCACATGCAGAGAAGGTGAAATATTATGAAGACAAGATTGCCGTCCTTGAAGCTGAGATAAGAAGACAGGAAGAAGTGGCAAGAAGACAGATAACTGATTTGCAAAGACGACTGGATGAAGCAAATGAAAAGCACGCTGTACGAGTGTCGGAACTGCAGCAGCAAATAATGGACCTGAACTTTTCAAATGATAGAAAAATGTACACTGATGGATTCACACAAACTGTCCCGAGTCAATTGGATGGCAAAAAAAGTGAAGAGAGGAATGGCAAGACTGGATCTAGGATGCAATCGAAAGAAGATACTCATTTATTAGCGACCATTCGCGGACTCAAACTTGAAGTCGCTAATAAAGACAAAACTGTTGCTAAGATTTCCAAAGATTTGCAAGAGTTACAGAAGACAACCAAAAGGTCAGTTGGGAATTTGGTTTAACAATTTTAAAAAATGTCAGTTTCTTGATTTACATTGGTTTTGTTATTTTGTTTTTTAGATTACAAAAGGAGAGAGAAAAACTGCTGAATGAAAGGAAAAACTTGACTCGTTCGTCTTCCCTGCACCGAATGACAGAAGTCAATGATCACAATTCAAATTATCAGAATGGTGGACAGAGGTTGTCATCATCAATGCAGAAACTGTACGACCCTGTTCAGTTCTCAGAAAATCCAATGGTCAATGGCGATTCTTCCAAGAGAACATTTTACGAAAATGGGGCATTAAAAGAAGAGCTTCTGCAAGTTAACAAAGAACTTGTCGCGATGAAAAACAAGAGGATTCAAGATCTCAACATGCTCCAGGAAGAACACGAAAATGAGCTGGCAGATGTTGTCAAGGCCTATTCCACTAAACTAGCCGAGTCAAAAGTGAATAAGAAATTGTTTTAAAATGTTGCTGTAATGTAAATAATGTGTTCAGACATTAATAAAAATATTTATTTTTACAGAGTCAACTGAACAATCAGATGGTGGTAATAAATCATCTAAGAGATCAACTGAGAAAGATGCAAGATTTCAAAGACCAGGCTATTGTTTACAAAGCAGAACGCGATCATCTGGAAACGAAAATCAAGTCGTTGAGTCAAAAAGTCAAATATCTTTCTGCAACAGTAAGCATTTTTGTATCTTTATTTTGACTTATAATTGATTAATTTATTTAACAATATTTTAACTATTTTCATTTGAATTTGCAGGACACCGATCAATTGCAGGAACTCCAAGACAAAATATCGATTTTACAGCAACGACACGAAAGTCGTGAATTAACTCTCCAAAATTTGGTGCGCCAGTTGATGCGCAACCGAGCACAATGTCGCGATTGCAGCGGCGAACAAAATAAATCCAGCCAACTTTGCTATTTCCGTCAAGAGCTTGATCAGATTCTGGGTATGCTGCAGGAGATTGCGAAAAATTGTTCCGATTAGAAGCAGCAGCATTGGCATATCATGGAGGATAGAATTGTGATAATTGTCCAGCAATTTTCAGCACAACACAAATCGCGTCCTTAAAAATATCCTTAATGTTGATTCAGAACGGACAAGATGATGCACAGACTGAAGAAGTCCCGAGATTTCTAAACAAGTTTTTCTAACAATTTACGTAGCGAAATATTTGTCGATTATTATCGAACCTTCCATGAAAGTTTTCTGCCGAATATTTTCTAGTTTTGTAGTTCTTTTGATTGAGATTTAGCGAGTCACGACGACAGCTTATTTTTTCTGTCCATTTTATTGATAAAGATACTTTGCCAAAGATTCATCAAGCTATCATAACGACTTGCCAATCAATTTCCTTGCCAACGTTTTGCAAAACATAAGATCTCTATTTACGTTCTGACTTTTCAATTATAATTTTTATAGTACTTTTACGCGGATCTACCGTTTGTAAAAAGCTGACTTATTTATTGGTATTTATAGTTTTGTATCAGATTTTTAACGATAGTTTTAAAGTATCTAATACATCTGGACCTCATGAAGAATCATAATTAAACTACAATGAAAATGTCTTCTTGGAGTAACTTAGCGTAATCAGAATTCAAACGTAAATATGTATTGGATACTTTTCAACAAAAATATCGTATTTTATCAGCCAATCGAAATGATTATTTGTATTAAATTTGAATTCATTGTCATCCACACAAAAAGTCTATCTTTCTACTTGTTGATCAATGTAATCTTATAAAAACCATTGTAAAAAAGAATCAAGTACTTAATAGAAGGAAATTATTTTTTTTAGATATTACAATGTTGAACATGTTTATAATGTATAATATTTTATAATGTAAAATTTGTTTCGTTACAACATTCCTTTCGACAGATTCGACTGAAAATGTATTAATTTATTCACGAAACATCGAAGTCTTTTTGAAAACATTCGCGTTTGAATTGCAAAATTCCACGTTAGAGGCTTACAAGTAATGACATAGTATAGGTACAAAGTAATTTCGCTATATAAATAATTGTAACATTCTGATGATTGACTCACAGATAAATACACAATTCAGGCAAAAATAATGTATTATAAATTATAAATTCTATGCACAAATACCGACTAGGTTAAAAATGTATACTTCAAGTCAAATATTGAAATATAAGTTTTTTATTATCAGTATTTATAATTTAAGCAAAAGTGCGTAAGTTTTTGTAATTTTCATAGATTTTTGTTTTGAGATAAAAACTGTATTACTTTTCAAGTTGGTTTTCCATGTAAATAAAATGATTTGAAAATAAAAACAAAAAGTGTTTTTGACTTTCCTAATGGTGGATATTTAAAAGTAGATTCGGAGTTTAAACACTTCGGAAGTTACAAATAAAACAAAAATTATTAACGATGTTTTAAAAAGAACTTTTTATTATACAAATAAAAAATTTTTTATGAACTCCTTAAAAAGTAGCGCAGACTTAAAAATAAAAATATATATTCACAACGTATCTTATGCCTATACATATATTTACAGCTCTTGATATGATAAATCAATTATAAAAATTACTTTGATCAGTTTTAGTTATCAAGAATAACCAGAAACTTTCGTTAAATAAATAGTAGTAACGTGAGAAGCAAATTTACATTAATTGCGAAGGTATATGTTACAAAGCGCATTTGGTATTTTGTTGGTTCTCTTGAAAGTTTACAGAAACCTGAACCAACTTTTTGCGATCACTGTAAGTGTCAATACAATAGTTGATGCTGTATGAGGTATCTGTGACGAACTTGACGCGATTTTCACATTGCTACACAATGTCTCATTCTTTTCAGGTAGAGCAGTGAAATTCGGGAAAGTCTGAATATCAGCAGGCTGAAAAACATACATTTCAAGTTAATTATTTCAATTGAATCTTCAGTTTCCAATTGACACCTTAATCTAATATATTGATATAAATAGCTTACCAGTGCCAATTTGTCATCTCTTTTCCTACAGAAAGTCATATGCATGCCATGATAAATACTGTTCTCAATGGAACGTGAGAGAAGTTCGTCTGTCCATGGCAAGGCTGACATGTGATCCGCTAAAGTCCTTCCTGTAATAGAAACAAAAATTAAGAAACTCGTCTTTCTACAAACATATTCAATTTAAAAATTTTGCAAATTTGATTGATCTCAAGTGTTCACCTCGGAATTCCGCTGGCTCCTCAATTACAAGTCGCGAAAAAACGTTATCATTGTCTCTGTCTTCTGAGTAATCTTGCATTGCTTGCAAAGCTGATTCTGCTTGTTTAATGAGATCCTCGTCGATACCTTCGTTTGGCCTCGTTGCTGGATACACTGGTAACTGATTTACAGGCGAAGGTACTGCACTTGGGTCCATACTGTATAAGCATTAAAATGACATGAAACATTTTCTTAATAAACTTAAACTTCTTAATAAACATTTTGACTATAAAATAATAATAATAAAAAAACAATACAGTAATTTTGTAAACGAATAAAAAAAGTTACCCAGAAGTGAGGAAGAATTTTTCAAGTTGATCGACAGTGACCCGTTTGAAACTATGGACTCCAAAAGTTTGAAACAGCTGTTTAACAGGGGTCATACTGTAGCAGGCAGCTAACGGAGTGCGCGGATAATGCACGATAAAGGCGAGGCACATTTCCTGAGAAGCGGCGTAGCCACCGAGGGTCGGCCGGGACCTGTCGCTCGTATCATAGACGCATTCCGCTACAAGCTCGTCCCCAGGCAAAACGTTCACCTCTCGCTCCAGGGTGTGCGCCTGTTGATAATCAAAGTCGAACTGGTTATCTTGTACTATGTGTGGCAGTTCCTGGCCACGACGAATATGCTTCAGACTCAACCGTCTTCCGGCCAAGTGCGAGTGCAGAACTACCGAAACCACGTTCACACCCTCCTCGGGAAACATCTAAAAATAAAAGTAGACATTGAAAAACTCAAATTTGAAGATATTATTTTTAATCAATTCTTTTTGTAAAGATTAGATTTAGTGTAAAAGATTTTTTTGTATTGATAATAAATAATAGTTTTGTGTTACAATTGTGAAAAATTGTAGCAAGCGAGGTGGAAGAAGTTTTAAGACGGTGATTTATATTTCGGGCGGATCGGTAGAAATAAAAGTGTGGATTTATAATAAGCATATATGTATACCGAATCTGTACAATGAGGATTGCAGTATCCCGCGGTGGCGTATTCCTTTTGCTTTGGCGGTACCACGTGCAGGGGACTGACAGCCACGCCTGCAACAAGGATTCCGGCCTCTTGCGCTCTTAGATTGGACGTCAGATGCAGCCTCACGCCGCTGCTATCGTTGACCTTCTTCAACTCTGGATTGTTATAATGAACTTCCAACATGTAGTAAGAACTGTCACCGTGTTCCGCGATCGGTATTCCCACATGTTCGGCCAGCCACTCGCCTATGCAAACCAATAAATGCCATTATTTTTCATTCTTTTTTACTGTAACAAGTTGTGCGACTTTTCGCGAATTTTAATTGCCTCGAACTGTTATTTATAGAGACCTTTGCTTCCTCTGGCCCAGGCAAGAACCGGCTGCAGACACGAGTCCCATTCTTTCGGCATTGTCGGACTGTAACAAGTGGACCCGGCCAGTCTCGCGTGATCGGCTAAAATTTTTGATGTTGACGCGCACTCGTAAACGATGATGTGGTGCACCAGTCCTTCGTTCGCTTTTTCTATAAGCGGTGTGTACTGTAAACGAAAAACACAATTTTTTTATTCTTTATCCAATATCAAATAACTTATACAATTATTCAATATTTTTATGTAATTTTTTAATTACCCCAATCATGTGATGTTTTTTGTTCAGGGAAGGAGCTTTGAAAATTTTACACCAATAAACTGTATTTTCAGTGACTGCAAACTGGAAGAAAAAAAATTTCGTAACAATTTAAAACAAATTATAGATTAACAACCATATATAAATAATTGGTAACGATTAAAAGGCGAAAAAAATACCTTCAAATTTTTGTATCTTTGGAATGGAAGATTATATGTAATTGAAATGACGGAAGTTGGACAGTTACCTGATTGAGTTTAACATCCCAGTGTCTTGAATCAGGTGCATCAAGAAGCGGAGGTGGGTGAGGAGCAGGGGCTTTCAGCCTGAGGGCTCTGCCGCCGCGTTTATCGCCGTGCCAAAGGGCCGTGTTGAGTTCGGGGTCGCTCTGATGGTAGGCCCACAGCACTCTAATTGTGTCTCCCTATAAAACCACAGAATTAATCAGCGAGGTGCACACGTTTCATGTGAAAAAAAATTTCAACTCGCAAAATGAATAACTCGTGAATTTGTATTTTGCGAATTAGTAAGCGCGTATTTCTTTCGTCACGAAATATTTTTTACGGAGTGTATTTTTATTTTTCACTAGTAGGTATAAATATCGATTAAAAAAGAGAGGATGCCTTTTATTAAAATATTTTAATGGCACCGGGTGGACCCGTTGCATGCGCGCGCCAAGAGAAACGAGCAACCTGTAAAGCCGAGCCTAAATACCTCTGCGGGAATCTTGATTCTTTTTTTGAATCGGACCTTATATCAGAACGTACGAAAATTCCACCTTGGACATCATGAAATATGATAATACAAGCAAGACTCAAACACGAATCTTAATGCCTCGCTCTCGCATCCAGTACTGATTTATGCAGAGCTAGATTGTCCTTGTACTGATTATCTCTTTTTTGCATTGTTATTTTCACAGACTCAATTTGTTATTTTTATTATTCAGTACTTAACGTCACATCAAATAATGCAGCATTATAATATGTAACGCTGAACAGAAGTTCGGCATTATTTTGTACCTCGATTTTTTTATGCTTCGATTTTTAACGGTCGTTTTTTCCTTTTCCTTACCGTTAGCTTTTGGTCCTGGGGATCGCAAGTTTGCCATCTCCTTGAAAATGTGGTCGTAGTGTGGGTCTCATTTTGCGATCCTGCCAAGACTTGCACGTCTTGAGATGTGTCGGTGATTGGGGCAGTATTAGCTTCGTCTGAACCATGCGAGTCCTGTAACAGAATTTCAACATTTTTTATAATCGTTCGATATAATTTACTTAAAATTTTCAAATTTCAAAATTTGATACAATTTGTCCACAGATAAACTTTTTTACTTTATTTTAATTAAATAGATTGAGGTGCAAAGCGCGAACGACGGGCGCTCAGTTTCAGACCGCTATGCGTTAAACAAATTTCATCTTTTGAATATTTTAAATATTAAGTCATAGCATCAGACGCGCCACTAGATCTGTTAATTGTTACAGTATATCTTTTGACGTCGTCGGACGCGGAACGTGCATAACCCAACCGCCATTGAGTGCGTCAATAGACGCCATTGATGCAACGCAATAGATCCCGCACAACATCAGTGCGCGTTAGATCCCGCACAAATCAAGATTCCCGCAACAACATTGTATTGCGCGTGCGCATAGATCCCTCACAATTATAATTTGTATTATTAAATTATTGGTTAATAAGTTAAATTTTAAATTTTTTATCGCTAAGTAATTTTTCAATTCGTGTTTGATTTAGTGATATTTTTTCATATAATTCAGAATAACTTATTTAATAAAGATTTTCTTTATTTTATTTATCACTGTTATAATTTTAATAATCATCTATCAATTTAAACACGCTTTCAAATTGTGTTTAAATTTTAGTGTTTTAATCGGAAGAATGATAAATTTTGGATTATAATATTAATATGTGGTTTGTAATGAAAATATTATTTCAATCTGTTGCTTCGTTTGTATGACCACCTCGCTATAGTATTAAGAATTGAATTGTCGCTATAGATGCATAAATAAGAATGATTCGCGTGAAGCCGGTATTCGTATTGTCGTCGACGGAACCTTTAGCCGTACAGAAGTACCTTCTGGTTTAAGCACCCGGTTTGAACCGTTGGTCATCGTTCTCAACTTGGTTCTTCGTTGGTATATTCTCGTCTGAGAGTAGGATGGGGCCAGGATTAACTGGGGTGTTACTTACAAGATCATAGGACCATTTCGAAATTATTGTGTAAGAATAAATGAACCAGACCGTCTTGAATACCGTATTTTGGTTTATGCAGGAGAGGAACTGTTCGTCAGACGCTCCAAAGGTTGTTTTGGAAGTCTAGACAAAATGTAATCGCGATTTGTTTTTTTGTTTTTGATATTTTACTTGTTTTAAAAATTGTTTATAAAGTTTATTCATTCTCAACATTAAGATTTTCGTGTTTTATATATCAACTTAACTTGTAAAAAATGACATATACCATATCTATTGCTTTTACACTTTAGATTAAGAACAGCGAATGAATATTTTTTAACAAATTTTTGTTAATCAGTTAAACTTTCTTATTTTCAAATTGATTTAATTATCATAGTTTTCTTAAAACCATATTGTTCGCGTAAGCTTGAAATTTGAATTACTTATGTGAATTAAATGTGATTTACATCAAACGCGACTGACGACACGGCAATAGCAAAATGTGTTATAGTGGTGAAAATTATTATCTTGTTTCATTACACTTAAATGATATTGAGGCAAAACATGTCTGTAGACGGTTAAAAAAGGGTTTGCAAATATAATTATAAAAGATGAAAACGAAGATCGAAGAGTCATCCTGGTCAAGGCACGGATAAGTAGATTAATAAAAGTACCTGACTTTTCCTGCAGGTAATGAATCTCAATAATTGCTAACGCGGTGATGGGCGTTGCATCGTCACGCTGACTGCATAACGTGTGCAACGGTGCAACGTATTTGCCTGGCTTGGCCGACCCGCCCTTATTCATTACCTCGAGCATAGAGTTATGTCGCGATGAAGAAATTTTGCCCTGATGATAAAACGTATCGAATTCAATTTGCTACTTGTCCCTATCTCTCTCTGTCTGTTTCACAGTTGTAAAGAAGTGCTCGCACAGGGTGCGGATATTCTCACAGTTGTCATGCCAAATAAAGATGTCTTCGCAAGTGGGTCGACTTAAGCGTTGCTGCTGCGCGTCTCGCCAAGGATGTGGTGTCCCTGGTTCGATTTATTGGATCTCAGCCTGAGCTATAATTATATCCCGCTTATCAATAACTATAAATATCACATCACGCTGTTCCTATTTCGCAGTTCAAAGATTAGAGGTACACGCTCGATTTAATCAAAATCAATATCTTGTCAAGAATTCTTCGTCTAATGATGGTCCCAATTTTTTAGTTTTTTTTTGCACTTGTATTAACTTAACATTTTGAGTAAATTTGAGTTAGGCTTTTTTTTCAATACATTCAAAATTGAACTTTTTATTCATAAGACATTTAAAAACAGGTCGGAAATGGTCTATTACTATATGTCTGAAGGTCTCAGCTGCCATCGGAAGAGACGAGAGGTGGAAAAAAAAGGATACGCAACAAGGCCTGTACGAGTGCGAAGAAGCAGGTAAGCGAAGAAATAAGGGTCGCAAGGAGAGAGAGACGGGAAAGTGCGTTAGAACACCTGGCTACCGTGGCGCCTGCCGAATCGCCATTCTCTCTCATGAGAGAGAAATGCGTACCTTTTTCTCCACAACAAAATCCATGGGAACCGTTTTAAGATTCCAAGCACAAAGGGGCGACTTTCCAAGCATTACTTCTATCCTGTTTTTTCTTTTTTTTTTCATTTAAACAGCGATATCTGCCGAAATTTAAGCATGCTTTATTCCTGAAAACGTGAGAATTGTACAACGCATTGTCTTATTAAGGCAACATTAAGGATCTTTGATTGCGCGCACAAGCATGAGATGTGATGTTTGTTTTTCAATTAGGAAGTTTGCTTTTTATTTCGTTGTTTCCTCTTTAGACATCAGATAAAAACTAATGAGATTCTTATTTTTTGGAGAGTTTTGTTTCATTTTCGTATTACTGGTTTACTGAATTGTTCTTATATCCGCAACAACAAAAAAGTTGCAAAAACTAAAATATAACAAATAATTTAAAAATTATTGAATTTTGTTATGAAATTTTGTCATTGAATTAGAAGCTTGTGACTGCATTTAATTTTGAAAACGGTTTGGAAAATTCACCCCACATTTTTGATAAACGGCTCGAAGGGTGAAGATTCATTCAACGGAAATGACGTCACGGATCGGTACCTGCGTTTCCTGTAACCGTCACACAACACGGAATGCCCGTTCATTCATGTATTCTGCGATCGGATCGCAAGTTCAACGAGACGCGTAAGTATTTCTTGTCAGTTACAAGACTCTTAACAATTGCACTTGAAAGTATAAAATTAACTTTTTGCATTGTAAGGCCGTTTTGGCCGTTATTTTTCATTTTTGAGAAATTTGTGTATTCAGTTGCGTGATTGCAGTTGTACTTTTCATTAAAAAAGTCGACTTTATTTGTTGTGTATAAAAGAAGTGAAATAAAAAACGTGTTTAAATTTCAATTTTGAAATTAGTGTTTGTGCAGAACGTCAGGCTTGGCAGATGAGACCTTCATTAACCCCTTACAACATAAACAAAAGCTTTGTTTCTATTGATAAGTACAATAATTGGTCATAAAAAGGCATCGTAATGAAGCTTAACGATGATTCGGTACAAATATAATTGAAGTGATATAATTGAAGTGACTTTGTGTAAACTTTAATTAGTCATAAAACGCAGGCCTTAGCTCTGAGTTACAGATTACAGGAAGGTAGGGCTCATGGGCGCAATTGTCAGAAAATATTAATTTATCATATCTTAGTTGATTTAAACATTAAAAAATATATTCGAGATATTTCGTTATTATTTATTTCGTGGAAAAGTCTATGTACATCAAAATTTAATGATCACATTAATGATCGATCACCGTTAACTCCTATACATGTCTCTAACTCAGATTTTTTAAACTGAAGATCAAATAATAGGATACGTTTTTTTAGTTAGTTCAATCCTGAGTTCGATCTTGCGGTTGACTGAACACAGGTCATTATGTCATAATCGTATTAATCAAATCAAAATTGAACTCACGTTCTACCGCAAGTGATCGAACGTATTTATTAAATAGCCTAGCTCACCAATTTCAAAAATTAAATAGAATTAATTTTAGAAATTAAAAAAAAAATCAACAAAAACAATGACATTTTGCAGAGTAATGAACTAGCTTACGAACTTTCAATGACTATTTTAGTTCATAGAAAAAAAGGTTTTTGATTACTGACAAACTCTATCAGCATAGTGACTTGAACGCTTGGAAAGATGTATAAATGAAAGATCTGAAAGAAAGTTTGTCGCGTTTTGTGAGAAAGATATAAGGGTATCAGTTAGCGATTATTTCAATAGCTCCAAAATAGCTCTGAATCTGTGGTCTTGGTGCTGCTAATCTTCATCCATTAAACATTTGTCATGGGCGAATAAAATTCCTCGTTCGGGAGTTAACAATTATTATTGCGGACACGAGGCTTGATAAAACGGTATAAATAACTACCAAGAGGCGAACTCGTTTATAAAAAGTGAGTGCAGCTTCGAAATGATGAAGTCGAAATTATCTATTGATAGTCTTTTATTCAAACGATATCTATTGAAATATAACAAAATTTAAAGGGGCATAAATAGACATAAGAAACTATAAAATATAAAATGTGACAATTTAAAATACTTTTTCGTTTGACATACAAGTTTTTGCACGAGAAAATAAATTTCGCGATATATCAACTTCACCTAATTAAGGATCGTACAAGCATTATACGGTTTTATTGAGCTGTCTAGTGCCATCGCTATATCTTACAAAACAATAACGAATCAGCACATTATTGAATGCAAGCAGCATGATGCAATTATCGAGCCAAAAAATATTAAGATTACATTTGTTATTTTACTTTTGAACTTTGGTCACCATGCTTGTTCAATCATGATGTATGCAAAAAAATGTACACTATAGAAGAGAATTTTGTCGCAAAATTTTTTGTTATTTAACAACTAATATTATTGCCAAAATGATAAAAAGTATATTGCATATTTATTACAGTGGAGGGAAATGTTAAATTTCACAAAAATTTTTAATTTGTTTGGAGAAATTTGAAGTTTTGAAGTGGAATTCCCGAATTGACTTTGACGCTCGTTTATGATAATGGATATTTTAATTATTTCACTTAATTACGTTAGGTTTTTGTTTCTCGCCGTTGGCTAGGCACACATCACCTACGCTGATACGACGCGTCTTGCGGAAGCAAGCGAGGGAGACTTATTAGCATACACATGATTTACGGTTTCTGCATCAGACAAACCGGTCTGCCAGTCAAATAAAACATCCCTCCCATCGCTCTTCTCGCGGCCATTCTTAAGTGTGTTCCGTATTATTTGTCCAAGAAGTCTGCGTTTAATAAATTTGAAGACGAAAAAGTGAAAATTCATTACAAATTTTGTCTTTTAATAAGAATGGTGTTTCATTTGAAAAAAAATAAAGAATAAAATTAAACGAGAGTAAAAATTGTGTACACGTTATGGTATTTTATAATAATAACATACTGTAAGCTGCTGTCAACCATTTAAATGACACTTCATGAACATTACGTTAGTGAAACTGTATCATTGTTTCAACCGTAGTGACCACAAAGAGCAGGTTCACTTGTTAATTTTAAAATACCGCGTATAACAACTGACTCGTGGTCTGTCTGTTTTTGCAGACTTCTGGGCGCTTTAAGTACCAAGGGCCCATTACTAACAATTTACCAAATTCTTTTTCGGGACGAAAAAATTTGACCTGTTTAATCTTTTCAGACAAAACATCAAAGGTTCTCAAAAATATTTTCAGGATCACCAATAACGGTGTTGCAAACACAAATTATTTGTATTTTCATCAAAATTATTGTCATTATGTTTTGATAAAGTGTAAGTATGAAAAATTTGTATTGCAAGATTTGATCACAAATCGTGTAAGTTAGATGAAAAAATAAAAAACTAAAAGTACAGAATTTATATAGTCATCACATCAATCTTGTTAAGTTTAGTATATGAATATCTAATGTATTGCATTACAAGATTATTTTTTATTCAGTTATTTGAGTTGTTTGTTACAAATCACTAATTACGAATAACCAACACAAATAGTTTGTCTAAGACCGATCAAAGTGATTTTTTCAGGTCTTCTATATCAAACTTTTAATTCCCAAATTAATGTATCATCGTATAAAAAGCATCTAATATGTCATATGACAGTCAAGATAAAACATTTGATTAATTTTCTTTGGCTCTGATCCTGCCTTTTTGCATGAAATCGAGCTGACTTGAAGTTTTTGATGAATTATCTTTGGAAGATACCCATATTAATATTTCAGTGTGCAACCAAGTTCTGCTGGCTGTGCTAAAAATCATAAATATCTTGGAACAAATAAAGCAGAGCTTTTAACAAAAATTGGCATACTAAAAAACTGTGTATTATTAGAAATATTTCGTTTTGTTGACGAAAGAATGTAACAGTAAATTTGATCAAAACCAACAAAACCTTTTCATGTTTCGGACAATTTGTGTTTGCCTGCACAGCTGTTGTGATTTCAAATCTATGACTAATCAATGAATTATGTTTGGCACATTACAGATGTCAATGAGCTATGGGTTACTACGAAAGTCATTGTCATGCGAGCGTTGTTTAGGTATTCAACCGATGGGTTATAGCGATTGACACCAGATGGTTCCGCAAGATAGAACCTTCGAGTCCAAACGAAGTAGCAAAGGGTAGCTGAAGAATTCATTAGAGTGGACAAATATAATACAAACTTTGAGACGCATTTCCTGACCAAAACTAAATTATGGTGAATCAGAAACGACAGAAATTACTGAAAACAAATTTTCTCTTTGACTAAAAGCAATTATTTTTGCAATCTTTGAGATATTTAGGAATGGATAATAAAATGATTATCATCTCATAATTATCATCTAATTAAAAATTAATTGAAAACGATGTCAAAACCGAAAAAGATGTTTGACAATATTTTTTGGAAGGGGCAAGGCGACGTGTACACACGTTATCATGAGCGATGATCTGAAATTAGTTGGAATCTACGAGCAGGAGATTCGCAGGCTGAAAATTTTTAATTGGAATTTGAGCTGGAAAGGAGAATGGCCAAAAAAGACGAGAAAAGTACAGAAGGTCAGACCTGGTGTGGAACGGCTTCCCCGAATTCCTAATCTCAATCAAATTATTTATTTCCATTAAGACTGCGATATGCTGCTATCGGGATACTGGTCGCATCCTTCGACAGAACCGTTTGTCCTATTCATTTTCTTTTACGGCATGCAGTTACACACCGAAAACAAGTTCCATCGCGATTCTTCTCATTTTGTTCTGATATACAATATATCTAGACTGTCAGGTTTGTTATTGTATATATGTATTAGAAAATTTGCATCAACATATTATTTGCACCAAACAGTTTTGAAACTTGAATATAACAAAATCGTTTTCAAATATCTGAATTTTTGTGGATGTGTATGTTTAAAATTTCAAGTAAAGAGATAGAGTAAGTTTCATATTTCAATTAGAGTATCCGTAGGTAGGTACTCAGATTTGAATTTTAGAAAGTTTCATTTTAGACAAATTTCGATGAAAGAAAGATGGAAACACAAAATAACTGCAAATTTATTGGCACTGAATCTCATTATGTATGGGAAATTCGATTTTGATTATAAATTCAATTAAATTAGAATTTTTTCAAATTGATTTTTGACATTGCAAAACTTATTCACAATATATACACAATATATTATATTACAATATATTACTATGGAAACAAGCATAAGTGCTTAATAATCAAATAGTAATAATTTCAGCAGTGATATGTCATTTTTAATACATCCTTTTAAACGACTTTATTCATTTTTCATTGATATTTTGTACGACAAACGCAAGAGCTGCGAGCGAGTTGCGAAATAAAATCAAGACTCATTAACACGAAATCGATGGGCTTATCTTTGCTGGTCTTGAGTAGCAATTTTTCTGTTTTTCAAAGAAGCATAATTATTGGTATAAATTTAAAAATAAAAAAATTACAATTTCTCTTAAAAATGAAAATAAACAAAATAAGTTCAAAAAGTTGTTAATTGAAACAAAATAAACTATGTGGTGAAATTTAAATGACTTCTATTCATATTGAAATCTCTTTGATTTGTAATTTTGTTTGTTTTATACTCCGAGTGGGGACATTGCATGTTAGCCGGTGAGGCCTTTCTGCCAGCCGCCTTTTTAATCTTCCTTTAATTCTTCGACTTTTTGATTCCTTCGTTCGTTTTTGGTTCGTCTTTGGACTACCCTGTTTCTCCCTCATTCTCTGACTCTGCGCTGTTTATTTTTTCGCCATTCAAGTTATTTTTTCATGGTAACCTCGAGGGATCTTGTTGGGACCAAAAACTTTGTGCGTTTTATGTGGCAGTGATTACAAAACTGACCAGGTTTGCATACGAGCCGTACTCAGTACAAATTTCTAAATCTTTTTCAATTTCATCTTTAAAATAATAAAATACTATATCAAAATTACATTTTTTTGCAGGATTTTAAAATTTCTCGTACAAATTTTACTGCAAATTTAAGGAAAATTTAAGGCAAACAAAATATTTGTTCGTTTAGAGCGTAAAATTTTGTCAAGAATTTTGTCATTAATAGCACAGTATGTTGGAATGAGCAATTTTGTATTGGATCAAGCCAATGTTATGGCGGCAGAAAGAAAAAGGTCATTGTCTTTTTAAAACGCAATGTGCGTGGACTTTCCGAGTCTCGGACGGGCAGATGTTCGGGTGACTTTGAAGTAGAGGCTCTCGAGCGATTTAAGGCATCCTATCGATCAAAAAGTGAATTTACTAACCGATCGATCTCTTCGACGATTCCCTTACATATTAAATAGCGTCGTATTCTTTGACATCTTTATGTTAATATAATGACACTGAAATAGCAAAAATGATGTCATTGTGTGCCAGTGTTTACACCACAAATCATTTTTTTCCCTTAAGATTTCTTTGTTTGTGTAATAATGTATTTTAAACTTCAGCATTAATTGGTGAAAACTAGTCAACTCCATTTATTGATGTAATTGATTTAATTGAGGTTCCTTTTCAACTAAATTTGTATTCTTCATTATGCAAAGCAGTTGTTATAATCGATGACTCGGTGTTTTGAAATGAAATTAATTCATTCATTCTTTCGGCAGCACAGAAATAATAAATTTGCAATGTTCAAATTTAGATCTTCAACTCCAAATCTAAAAAGAGTATAGAAAAGAACGTACCAATAAATTAACGATGCCCGTATGGTCGTCTACCCAGGTGATAATCAAATCCGCACCCTTCATATGGCTCTTCTTGTTGAATCCGATAGCAACGTAACCGAGGGTTCTCGCAGTAACGCGAAAAGTCACGATTTTCTCGTTTGTCGAGTCCCATTCTAATACGAAATCTCCCGCGTCATCCAAGATTTCGTACCTGTTGAATGTTACCTCGTGCGCCTTCCTCTTTTGCCTCTTGCTCTTCTTCCTCCCAAAAAAACCTTTGCGAGTTTTACGATTCTTTTCAATGCGAGCATACTTTTTCGGCACTCTATTCCACTTAAACCCTTCGTTAATTAGATGACTTTTGAAAACGGTTCGGGACCTATTGTTCGCCAGATGTTCTTTCTTCAAGGTCATATTCGGTTTTGACTTCATTTTCAGTAGTTCGTGCAGACCCGGCTCGGTATTTTCTATCCGAGGATTCGGTATTTCCAGGCCTTCGTCCTTGAAAATCGGTTTCTTTTTTCGTCGGTAGTTAAACATCCAGTCCTCGTCTACGTCCAAATGTTGTTTTCTAAAGCTGCCGGCAGTCAATAGCGGACTTTCTATTAAACTTCTGGCCTTTCTTGGCAGCTTTAATTTTGACGACGGTTTGCGGTAATGCGCACTTCTCATGGTCTCGTCCATGTGCTGTACGTACAGGTCCAAAAGATCCGCACTTGACAACAAAAAGACGCTCAAAAGCGTCGTCATCTTCAGGATTAACATTTTTTATGTTTTTAATTTTTTCACATCGAAGATAAATACTATTTTTCGGTATTCCTCACACTTAGCGACGATGTGCACAAATTTTTAGAATTATAAAATTAAATCCAACGTTGGAAAAATAGATCCACTTTTTCAATTAAGCACAAAATATTTTTCAAAATAAATTAAATCAAAGTAAATTTTTTTCTAGTCACTGTTACAGCACTTCAACAAACACAAACTTCGTTTTTAAATGGTAATGTTATTGAAAAAATATCAAAATTTGTTTGAGTTTCACTTTGTCCAGGGTCATTTTACAGTCGCTCATGTTGCACGCTCGACAGTTGCGCCGGGACTAATTGACGCACGCGGCTTCCCCTGCGGATGGATCGCCGACGGCAGCTGCTTACCTGCGGCCGTCTGCAAACTCCGACATTTCCAGCCAATCGTTCTGTTCCTTTGGCTCGGGTCCATCGGACATTGCGCCGGTTCGGCAACCGTCAAAAGCAACCCCCCTCCCTATCCCTTTGTACTGTATTATTGCCTTCTTTTTGGACCGAATCGAAGCTGCATGTAAGTATAGTATATTCTACCGGATGGCACGTATCGCCTATACCGGGTGTTCTGATGTTCTGTAACTCGGAAATGCACATCTAAAATAAATAAATCCCATTTTACATTTTTTGTCATGTCCTCGTTCTCAGTTTTCTCCATTCTCAGTCATCCTTTGTCCTCAGTTTCTTTAAACATGTTGTCCCTTCAATTTTAGCTCAAATAAAAAAAAATCATTTTTATAGTTTGCAAGTTTTCATTCGAACATTTTGATTGTTACTGAACGGTTAAGGTGAAAATTCATAGTAACAATTGGAGTTATTGTAAATCTTGTTGCATTTTTTATAATATTGATTAACACTATATGTTGTTCCTCGGATAAGTACAACAGTAGTGAAACAAAATGACAAATATTTTCTACAACGTTATTTAACTTTCTATTCTAAAACATTGCAGAATCAAAAACTTAAAAATTCGTTTGTGCAGACTTTTAACGAAGACAAAACTTAAGATCCTTAAATGAGCAGGTATCTATTAGCATGAGCGTACGTAATTATTTGGTACCGGTTTTGGACGAGATTGTTTGAAGGGTAAGTAAATTTGGATCTGTAGCAGCATAATTATTGTTCACAGTATGCTCGTGTCTGCACAAAAAAGTGAGAGCTATTGCGTGCTAACTAAAATTTTGCGATAACATACCACCACTTTAAGATTCAAATGACTGCAACTTTTTAAAAGTTTCACGAGATTTTTTTCCTAAAAATATATCAGGTATAGCAATCATATTTATTAATATTTCAAAAACTGCTTATTTTCCTCTCAGAAAATACAACAATTCGAAAGACACTGTAAATTTGATCTTATTCTAATTATTATATATAAGATATATATATATATATAAGAGTCAAACTTTGCTAGAACTATCTTGTTAGTTCCAATTGTTGTGCATTTACAGCAGTAAAAAACGATAAGATTATTGAATCACATAGGGTGATTCCGAAGTAATTTTTTGTAATCCGAAAAACGTTGTAGGCAGCATAAAATCTGAAAAATATTTTTTGAAATAAAAAAAAAATGATAACTACCATTAAATCAATTTTTTTTGATTGTATAATAAGTGTATTCTTCGTAGAATAAATTGTAATGATAAAACCATTTGTGATTTCAACCGCAACGTATATTTAAAAATGAATAACAAACAGATAAGTTTTAGACATTTTAAATTTTTGTTTAATTTAAAATTGAAATTGAAAACAATAAAAAGTAGAAAAAAGGTACCGAAAATATGAAAACAGAAATTATATTTCCGGTGGAAGTATTTTTATACACAGGAACACTGACACTATAACGATGTGTTAAAGAAAGTTCTGGGGCTGCTAACCAAATTGCGGCAGATGTTGATCGCTGGCACGCGCATCACTTCGTGTAGTTTTCTCATCTGTTTTATAGAAGATAATAGAGAAGACAAATTTGAAGTCTATAGACCCGAACATCACTTAACAATGAAAATATAGTTATTTTCTTTTATTCAACCATGCACCTGATTTTAAAAAAAAGACGAATGAAAATTATACTCTCAAAAAGTATAAAAATCATGCCAACTTTTTTACAAAAACACATGTCCGAAAATAAATATTTAAAACGATAATTAAAATTTTGTAAGCCTCGTTACATTAAATTTTTTTCGATACGGTAGTATCCGACAGCAAAACTTAAAATTTGACCATGCACATCAAAGTTTGTAAAATGTACGACTAATTTAAATATTATTGTAATAAAAAAACTTTCAAAAATGACAATTCTGAAGAGCTTTTGAGTACATGTAGTAGAATGCAAAGAAATGCCCCCAAAAACGCAGAGTAACGTTAAATTATAGAATGTTTCTGAACAATCTTTATTTACATAAAAAAATGTTGTGCTCGGCAGTAGACCAAAATAAAAGACCCATTTGTTAAAACTGACCACACGAGGCCGAATTTTTAGTTCTGCTTGGTCCTGCTGATAGAAGCTTTTTTTCTCTTGTTCTTAGCTGACCCTCTCCATACACTTTGGTGATTGGAAAATTGCCATGGACTCTCATCTTTGCCACAGGCCGAGATAGAAAATCGCCTAGGACTCTCATCTTAGCCACAGGCCGAGATGGAAAATTCCCCTCGACTTCCATCTTGGCCAGAGGCCGAGATATAAAATTCCCCACGACTCCCATCTTGGCCACAGGCCGAGATCGGCAAACGCTCAGGACTCTTATCTTGGCCACAGGCCGAGATCGGAAGTCGCCGAGGAATCTCATCTTAGCCACAGGCCGAGATGAAAAACTGTCTAAGACTCTCATCTTAGCCAGAGGCCGAGATGGAAAATTTCCCCCGACTCCCATCTTAGCCACAGGCCGAGATGAAAAACTGTCTAAGACTCTCATCTTAGCCACAGGCCGAGATGAAAAACTGTCTAAGCCTCTCATCTTAGCCACAGGCCGAAGTAAAGAACTGTCTAAGACTCTCATCTTAGCCACAGGCCGAGATGGAAAATTTCCCCCTACTCCTATCTTGGCCACAGGCCGAGATGGGAAATTCCCCACGACTCCCATCTTAGCCACAGGCCGAGAAATAAAGAACTGTCTAAGACTCTCATCTTAGCCACAGGCCGAGATGGAAATTTCCCCCGATTTCCTGTCTTACGGATTTCTATCTTGGCCACAGGCCGAAATAAAGAATTCCCCTCCCACAGCTTCCTATCTTAGCCACAGGCCGAAATCGAATTTCCCCCGCTTGACCCTTTACTTTGCCACAGGCCGAGATGAAAAAATTGTCTTCGAAATGACTCTTTCATCTTGCCAGAGGCCGAGATAATAAAACTCACGACTCCCATCTTGGCACAGGCCGAGATCGGACTTCCAAGCCCGAGATGGCCACAGGCCATACTTAAGAAAATACGACTCATCTTGGCACACAGGCCGCCCTAGGAATCTCATCTTCCACAGAGATAAAATTCCCACGACTCTCAATCTTGGCCACAGGCCGAGATCAGCAAACGCTTTCAGGATGACTCTTAGCCATCTTAGCCAGATCTGTTCCTATTTTGGCCACAGGCCAATATATCTTATCTTACTGAATGTGAAACCTTCCCCCCCTGATCTATCTTAGGCCAGAGGCGGATATTCCACAGTGCCGGAAGCAACCCGATGAATTCATCTTGATGAGATGTCTGTTAACGCCACTTAGCCAGAGGCCGAATGGAAATTCTCACGACTCTCATCTAGACAGGCCGCGACCCCCGACTCCCATTAGAAGGCGAAGATATGGATATCTATCTTAGGCCAGAGGCTGAGAAGGAAAAAACTGTCTATTCCCCAGATTCCTCAAACCAGAGGCCCTGAAAAATTCTCCCTTGGCCAGAGGCTGCGATGGAAGAGGAAACTCCCACTCGGACCCCTTAGGAGAGATAGCCACACCACGCCGAGAAGAGCCAGCCACTCCCCACGACTTAGCCACTTCATTCCCCACGAGTCGCTATCCTTATCTTGCCAGAAGCCGGATTCCCCAGGATTCCAACTTAGCCATGAAAAAACGATGGATCTCTCTCTCATGAGGAACGCCTAGAGCCTCTCGCCACAGGAGGCCGCGCGAATGGAACTGTCTAAGACTCTCATCTTCCAACTTGGAAATGGAAAATTTAGGAACATCCGAGATGAAAATAGGTCTCAGTCGCTTACGAATCTCACTTGCCACGAGAGAAAAACCAGGTCTGACTCATTCTAGGAAGAACGCCGAGAGATAGGAAATCAATCGCTGAAACCCATGAACTGTCAGGCTTTGCCAGGCCGATGATTCGACCATCTTTGCCACAGGCGATGGAAGAATTTCCTAAGCCTTCCTATTTTAGCCAGCGAAATAGGAAGAAATAGAACCTTTGGCCAGAGGCGAGCGATAAGACTTCCCCGCCACTTACGACTCCCATCTTTAACTCCTCATGAACGCCGCTCTTCATCTTTGGCTAGCCAGCCACGAGATGAAGAAAGGATTCCTCTAACTCTCATCTTATTACACAGACTGAGCCGCGATGATTCCCCACGTCGCTTATGGAGAGGACGAATCATTGACACAGGCCAGAGAGGCCGCAATTCCCCACGCTCAGGACTCTTATCTTGTCTAAGGTCTAACGAATCTTCCCAACATGGCCAGACCCTTGGATCTCGACTCCCATCTAGCCACAGGCAGGTCGCTTGATCTTCCAGTTGCCACAGAGAACAGGGCCGAATGAAACGGAATCAGCACCGAAGAGAACTACACATCCTTAGCCACAGGCCGAGATTCAGACACTTAGTCACAGCCGAAATCGCCTCGAGTCAGGGCCTTAGGAAAGGCCTCTCTCTCACTATATCTAGCCTACAGGCGAGATAGGACTCTTATGGACTGTCTACTGTCTAGCCTATCCTTAGCACAAGCCTACGCTTCCCCTTACTGTCTAAGCCATCTCAGGCCGAGATGAATCGGATCTCGCTTAGGAGGATCTTCTCATCATCTTAGCCAGAGGCCGCGATGGAAAAATTAAGACCCCATCCCAACTTGGCCACAGGCTGATCGAAGGAAATCAGGCTGAACTGTCGCCGTTATCTTGGCTAGCGAGATAGGCTCAAGAATAACAGGAACTGTCGAGATGAGGAGAGGATAATTCTCCGAGCAACAAAGATGGAGAGGACTGTCCCCGACGACCAACCCTTACGGAGAGACCTCAGACTCACTCCTTGGCTTAGGATATCTCACTTAGGCGACTCCTAGAGGCCGCGCTTCGCTTAGGAATCGCTATTAGGAATAAGAGAATCTTAGGCCGAAATAGCAGATCGAAGTCGCCAACTTTGCTCAGACAGTCCTAAGAAGCGCACATCTTCTCACAATTATCTCAGGGCAAGATAGATCTCCACAGGCCAAGGAGAGAATCACACGACTCCATCTTGCAACTCTGAGACGCCACAGGTCTTGGCCACAGTCCGAGAGAGATAGAAGTGGCCGAGCCGAGATATCGATCGCCCGAAGTCGAGATCTGCTCGCTAAGATTTAAGATCTTATCTCATCTTATCTTCAGCCAGAGCCGAGATGGAAGGAAATCCCTCCACGCCACACGAGATCCCATCTGAGCCGAGATCGACGCCACTTCTAAGCCACAGGCCGCCTTACGATGGAAGGAACTTAGCAAGACTCAAGAGGCCGAGACCGAGATTATAGCCAGGTCCGAGATGGAGAATCTCATCTCTTAGTAGCAGAGTCCACTCCTCTACAAAATCCTCTCAATCAGGCCGAGGAAATTCTTAGCGACTCCCATCTTAGATCGGCAAGCGCTAAGGACTCTTATTTTGGCCACAGGCCGAGATGGGAATCTTTCCTCCGGCCAGGGCCGAGATGGAAAATTCCCCACGACTCCCATCTTAGCCACAGGCCGAGATCGGAAGTCGCTTAGGAATCTCATCTTAGCCACAGGCCGAGATAAAAAACTGTTTAAGACTGTCATCTTAACGTCTATGATACCACCCTGCAAAATTTATCTAGGACCAACAACTTGTCCGAAGGTACCTTACATTACCTCCCTATCTTCCTACCTTCTTTCCTACTCATACCTTTCATGCCTTTCATACCTACTTACCTACGTACTTACTTACCTAGGGTGGCATAACTGTTTTGCACTTGTGGCGGGGAATAACCACCCTGGCTTGTACGCAAGCCGACACGGAAACAATGGTCTCTGACTTGAGCATAGGTAAAAGGATAAGGCGAGATGTACAGAAGACCAGAGAACAAAATGAGTAGCGAATCACGAACGTCGTTCTTCAATACGAAGATCGACGTGATGATGTCCTGAAATATTTACGGGACGTGGGGCTCTACATCAGTTTTTAGTTATCGGGTCAGTTTTTTCTTCTTGTACAGCCAAGATGTACCAGATTGTTTCTCTGATGTCAGATCAAATCGATGAACTTGTTTTGTTGGAATGCGAGGCAGACTTGCTACACTTTGTTAGTGATTGCGAAAATTTCTACGGAAAATATTTTATGACATTCAACATCCACGTGCTCTTGCACTAAGTTACAAGCGTCAGGAAAAACGGTCCTATTCTCACATGCTCTGCGTATGCATATGAACATTACATGTCTGAAAAAAGTGGGATGCGGTAATGTAATATCTTGGAACAAGCGGTCATGCAACGAATTCAGAAAAACATTGCAAATGAGCGAATTGCAGTACTTTCTACAATGGGAACAATATCCTGCGTATTTCTGTCAAACACTTGTTTAGCAAGGCTCACGTTCTTTTCGCGTTCGGTTGAAGGGGGGTACTTGTAGTACAAAATATGTTACTGATGGTGTTAAGAACAAATTTTTTTTGCGATGCATTTTTAATGGTACAGTGTATCATTCTATGCACTACAAACGTCCACAAAAAACTGATAATACTTACGCTCAACTAAGTGATGATTCTGTCGTTAGAATAGCTGCATTCATAATTTTCAACGATCGATGCTTCATATCTTACAAAAAAATGTATATAGAAAGTGTCGAACTAGATTTAAACGTTAAGCATATGTTCTGTGTGGTAGTAAAGTCCGATGAATTGTCACACGTGAAACCTGTTACGATGCTTAAAAGAAAACTCCATCATTTAAAAATTTTTGGAGATTCTCCAGCAGAATATGTTTGTAATACCTCCTTGTAGTTAGAATCCAAATTAGACTTAAGTTGCTAAAAATGTATTTAATAATATATTTATCAATAGTTAAAGCGACTAGTCACTTTATTTCTGTTTGAATGTCTCAACTTTTCGAAATATTATTCATAACAAATAACTCCCGAAAATTACCAGTTTACGTAACGCGTCACACGTTAGGCGTCACGCTTCAACTGTGTCAAAACCCATTCAAATGTTAAATAACGTTTGTGTTATAAAAGAATTATCCATCAAGTATCATTTGTTAATAAGAAAATTCATTTGTGAATAAGATTTGTATAAAAATTTCAATTGTCGCAAAAATGTCAAATATCGACAAAGCCAAAAATAATAGTGTGACAAATATTAGAAAATATTAGTGAATATTAGTAAACCAATAATTGTAAATATCAATAAAACTAATTTGAATCGTTAACTCACTCGACTAGCATTATAAAAAAATCCGCGGAGTGCGCGACGCGCGAGTCCGTGCACACAGCCGCACAGAATGGCCGGTACTGCTAAAAATACTTAATTGCTAGCTAACCGATGCTGGCCACATCGGTAAGCGCACAGTCCAACACCCTGAGAATTTGAGCGTCGCGGGTTCGATTCTCGCTCGATATCTCGTGCACGTCAGTAATGCCGCGACTGGTTCGTTTTTTTTTTATTTGAATACTTTTTTTAATGCAAAAATATGCATAATTCTATGTTTATTATGCATATTTTATATTTTCCTTCATTATTATTACGGTTTTTTAACGCGTCCCGTTCTCCGTTACTTTCCGAGACTTTCCGGCACGAGAACTCCGGGACTTTCCGGCACTTACGTTGCACAACTCCGGGTATTTCCGGGACTTTTTATCCGGAATCTCCCGGAGTCTTTCCCTCGGGAGAGACAAAAATAAAGTTGAATTTTGAACTTTGACTAGGAAAATTTAATTAGAAAAATTTTTTTTAGGAAATATTAGGAAATATTAGGAAATTAATAGATATTAGGAATATTAGGAAATATTAGGAAAAAATAGATGGATTAGGAAAATATTAGGAAAATTGGATTAGGAAAATTGGATTAGGAAAAAAATTGGATTAGGAAAACTGTTCCCCAATCCAGGCCGAGATCGGAAATTTCTAAGCACTCTTATCTTACAGGCCGAGATGAAAAATTGCGTACGACTCTATCTAACAACTGGCCTGAAAGAGCCCTATGTAAATTTGAGATGAATCCGTTAACGGATTTTTTCCTCCGGGCCGGAAATTCAAAGTACCGGATTTTGTACTGGATTTTTTTAACAACTCTCGAAACCTCTACCAAATCCAGCTGACTTTTCTCCAGCCCGGAAAATACCTGCTAACAAAATTTGAATTTCTAAATTATTTGAAAAATTTTTTCCTCGAATCCAAACTGAAAATCAAAGGAGTTCCCGAGCGAAAAGTCCCTGAGGCTGTAAAGTCGAAGCTTTATACAGGTAGTATGTTGCGTAGTGGACATATTAGTACTTTCTCTGAGGTTATTTACCTGCTGGACATAACACTATACTCGAACTAAATTTATATTTGGACTGTTACGTCCACAAAATGTTACCTTCGGAAGTCCCTGTAGGCTGTCCTGAACATTTACAAGTATAGTGAAATTTTGAACGGACTATGTCAACAGTAATGGAACAGTTAAGTATTGTTGAATCGCTCAACAAGCTCACAAGTCAGTATTACTATTTTCAAATCATTGAATGTTGAAAAAGAACATTGGTTTAAGGACCCGCCCTTGCCAAGTAATAAATCTTAAGTCTAAGTTGAAATTGTTCACCTCAGCACAAGCTCTAGTCAGTACATTATTTTTGTATAAATCAGATTTGAAAAAGTCCACATGGAATATCAAAGGACCCCGCCCTTGCCATATGGAAATTGGCTTTTTGTCAAATCGGATGGAACTATGATGAATGGATAGAGGAAGTCTTCCTGAGTAAAAGTCCTTATAGGCACTACGCCCGAAAATTAAAACTTTCAAAACTTTTGGGCATTTAAATTTTTCGATTTTGGATTCTAGCAAAATCAATAAATCCTTCCGAATAGAAGTCGATCGATTTAAATACGAAAAAAATACGAATATCGTCAAGATGACACCCTAGTTGACCCACCCTCCACTTCCCCGTAGAGCTAAAAAATAAATGTTATAACTATGTTGCCTCGAGGTTATCGATGACGGAAAAATAAACAATTTTTTTAAGCAACCAATGAATTAATTCATCGACGAGAAAGAAACGCCGAGGACGATAAGATATAAAAAGATAGTCACAAAAAATCACAAAAAATGTTCAAGAATAATGCATGTTTTAACATAAAATAAATATGATGACACTAAAAATAAAATTTAGTTTTAAATTAAAAATTAGGTAGATAACGTTTTATTAAAATGGTAAAAAAAATTGCAGTTGAAGCAGTTCGGAACCAATTTTTACTATTTTCCACTCTCCTTCATCCCCGTGTGTGAGTAGTGTGGGCGTCAATACGGAATCAAGTGTTCCGTCAATCATGAGGCCATTAAAACATTATAAAAAAACTTTTTCGCGAAAAAACCGCTCCCCTTTCCTATCCCCGTAGGTGGGGGAGTGGGGGAGGGGGGTCAACTAGGGTGTCATTCGAAAGGTCTTGAAAAAATATTTGATACGTATTTTTCCTTTTATGTCTTACAGTACTTTAGGACGATTCTACAAGAATTTATTGATTTTGCCAGAATCCAAAATCGAAAAATTTAAATGTCCAAAAGTACTTAAAGTTTCAATTTTCGGGCGTTGTGCCTAAAAGGACTTTTACTCCGTAGAACTTACTCTATCCATTCATCATAGTTCCATCCGATTTGACAGAAAGCCAATTTCCATAAGGCAAGAGCGGGGTCCTTTGATCTCATGTTTTTCTGAGGTACCGAATAACGTTATTCATTACAAAGCAATGAGCAATCAGTGATACCATTAGTATAGGAAAAGCAGACTGGTTAAATCACTTTAGAACGTTATTAAAAGGTAGCGAAGAAATATTATTCGAATATTAGGGGAAGAAAGAAAGGAACAAAAGGATTGAGTCGAACTCAAGAATGAAGAGATTAAAAAAGCAATAAAGAAGGCAAAAAAGAGGAAAGCAAGGGGAATAGACAAGATAACAAACCAAGCGTGGATCTTTGGGAAAGAAATAATCGAAAAGAGTATGGAATGAAGAAGGGGTACCGGAGGATTGAAAAATGACTGTGATAGTACCTTTATACAAAAAAGGTGACAAAGAAGAGGCAAAAAATGATAGAGGGATCTCATTACTGGCAACAGCATATAAGGTCTACACTGAGGTATTAAGGGAAAGGTTGGAAAAGGAGACTGAGGAAAAAAATGTACTACCGAAAGAACAAGTGGGTTTTAGGAAAAAACGGTCAACTATGGACATCATTTATGTTCTGAGTCACCTAGTCCAAAAGGCAAGAGTAGAAAATAGGAAAGTATATCCAATCTTTGTAGACCTTCAGGCAGCATTTGATACTGTAAATAGGACTAAACTATGGAAAGTTATGGAGGTAGCAGGAATAAGTGAATACTTGATTGAAAGGATCAAGGAGCTGTACACGTAAACTAAATCATATGTTAGGACAAAGGATGGTAATATGGAGGAGTTTTGGAAAAATAAAGGAGTTAGACAAGGTTGCCTATTGAGCCCGGCACTGTTTAGTATATATATTGCAGGTTTGGAAAAAGAGTTGGAGAAGAGATTCATAGGAGGGGTGAAGATAGGAAATACTGGGATATGGTCCTTGGCATACGCTGATGATATGGTACTGCTGGCAGATGGATGGGAAGCTTTGTTGGACATGATTGGGACTATGAGGAAATTTTTCAGAAAAAGGGGCTTGATTCTAAGCACTGAGAAAACAAAAGTTATGGTATTTGGAAAGAAAAAAGAGAAAAAAATGTAAAATGGTTATGGTAAGGAAAAGAAATGGAGGAAGTTAAAGAGTTTAAATATCTAGGATCCATGTTCGAAAGAAAGGAGGGATATAAAAAACACGTTTTTTATCTACACTCAGAAAAAGGATTCGTTAATGTTAGTGATATTTCATTATTGTTATGATTTCATGTAATTATTATAGTGCAACTGAATATTTCTTAACTATTATAACTTTATTCGATAAAAACATTTTGAGTACGTTTCATAAGATTTAACACATATATCGAATAATATTTATAGTAGGAGTATAACAATTATCGAAACAATTTAATCAATAACGAGAAATATTTGTTAATATTTATCTACTGGAATTAGTAAAAAATAAGAATCGATTCGATAAAAGTCAAGTAACAATTATAATGTGGAGCTACTGAAAAAATAAAAATTTTAATTAATTATTTTTTTTTTATTTGAATTGTTCCATCATCATTCATTTTTGTATCTTCACACCGTTGCTTCACATTGTTGCATTCGAAGAGGCATTTTCCATTCGCTGTGTCTTCACTGTCCTGTATATAACATTTTTAATAATATTAACAACATTGATGAATTATATTGTTTAATGGTCGTCTGTTGCTCCGCGTCTGTTGTTGATCCTCGGTCCTAGACTACTAATGTAAACTATAAGTGTTGACTTGCGCTTTTATATCTCTTGTTAGATGATTTAGCACTTGCGGGAAAGGTTTGCTCATCTCCATATTCTATTTATTATCAATTGAAAATTAATAAATACCAATTATTTGTTTGTAGATTTGTTGTAGATTTTCAAATCCATTATGGTCACACGTGGAAAAGTAAATAAATGGACACTTGTTGTCGACTTGATTTGTCGATTGAAACGGAACGTCTGAGACCAACGAAAGACACGTTCGCGAAAAGTTGCCGAAAAATGATGACGTCACAGTTCTGTGACGCCGTTTGACGGTAATTTGAAACCGAAACAAAACTAGACGAGGAAAATTTGAATTCATCAAAGTGACATTATCTATTTTCTCTTATTAAAGAATGAAATTTCTATCAATAAATGTGTTAATGCATACAAATTAATAAATAGTCGTTTTCATATTTACAAAAAATGTCATTGACATGATGTCATATGCGATAACTATAAATAAATCAATATTTCAAGTGCATTTCATAATATTTATGAAATGAAGTTTAAAAAATATTAAATTTAACATTTAACTATTATGAAATAGTGTGATTGTAACGACAACGTTGGAAAAAGTCGAAAATAATATTTATCAAATATTACTTAAATTGTATGAAAGCCGTTGTTATTGTTAAGAAATAAATGAAAAAATGTTCGATCGAATAGAAAGTATAACATTAACGAATCCTTTTTCTGAGTGTAGCATATATAGCGTAGTTTTATTCGGCAGGTAAGGCGAGGAAATTTATGAAAAATGTTTGGATGACGATCTCCTGGGCTCTTTCTAACGTAACCAGCAACGGCTGATTGCTAAATATGGCAGCTGAGCCATCTTTCCCCTCGAATGCAGTTGCGAGAATCATATCGCGATACTGCTACAATAGATTTAGTCTATGAGGGGTTGCATTACATTACATTTTGTGGCTCTAAGCTGTCGTTAATTGTCAAATAAATAAATATCGTTTTGGATCCACGGACGCAGCCGTGGAGAGCCAGAAATAAATATATATAATGTCACTGTCGACGGCACAAGTTTTTCGTCAGAAGACAGCAGAACATATCACAGACATTTTCAGAGGGTGTAAAGAGCCCCCTGTCGTAGAGCCATCGCTTAATCCGAGTCAGTCTTAATCAGAACATTTCTAACAAAATGCTGTCATTACAGCGGAACGAGGACGTGGGCTATAAAGCGGTGCCAGGAGCACCCCGCTACAGGTGTCGTTCGGCGGGGCCATACAGCTCATGCCTTCACGCCTCATCGCCACCATCCACTAGCGTCCTGTACTGTCGGATACCGGAGACGTGTTCGACGTAGATGTCTCTCGACCAGGCTATGGTCTCAGATAGTTTTATTCGGCAGGTAAGGCAGGGAAATTTATGAAAAATGTTTGGATGACGATCTCCTGGGCTCTTTCTAACGATTGCTAAATATGGCAGCTGAGACATCTTTCCCCCTCGAATGCAGTTGCGAGAATCATATCGCGATACTGCTACATCTCCGACAAGAATAGATTTAATCCTGGCGGTAAAGGTGAAAATTCATCAAAATTCGTTATTTAGCCTATGACAGCGGCGGAAGGTAAAAGTGACGAATCCCGAGTGCCGAAGGCCGAGGGCTGCTCAGTTTCACATTCAAATTAGATAAAGATTTGAAGAAACGTTGATTTCTAGTATAGTTATGCATTAGTCGAGTTAGGTATCAGATTTTCACAGTTGGTCAAATGAGGGGTCATGTCATGGACCATCCACTTCTTGCTAAACGGTATCTTGAGCTAATATAATTTAATTCTAACTAGCTAGATTTATTATGTTTGAATTTAACTATGAGGGCCGATTCCTGCGGTACTGCAATGCAGGGACGACCCGTGTCAGGTTCGGAGCAAGCCCCGGGAGACCCGACTCGTGGCAAAAATAAGGATGATATTCTGGCTGCTCGATGAGCAGCGTATCAGATATCAAGCTGATAAGAACAGATACTACACTTTGATCTTAGCCATAGGCCGAGAAGCGATACCGTTTGCTAATTTTCTGCTTAATAAATAATTGCGAAGAGTCAAGAAATTTGCGAGAAAAAAAATTTTGGTCCGAAAGTGACACCTACCGTCTAGGGTCGCCGGAACGTCGGTACAGTAGAAAGGACGCGTAGAATTGCCAGATACACGTGCGTTATATGTATAAAAACGTACGCACTATACGCGCTCTACACAATATAAACAGAATCAATCGTGCAAGTTACCCATTGAGAACTTCTACCAAAATGTTGAAAATGTAATATGAAATTTTTGACACATGTCTACTTGTGTGCTACCCTTGTATAATAAAACTTGCATTTAAAAATATATTTATGTATGAATGTTATAATAAAACTGTAAAAATTTCTTTAAAAAAAACTTGGTCCAAAAAAAATATTCATCATAACTAATCATAACTCTTTTTACAAGCAAAAATTATGTGTTCTTAAATATTCAAATTTTTTTATACCTACCTTTTATATTCTAATTAATTTGAATAGTGCAAATTAATAAATATTCATCACTTTCTTTGAAAACTAATAAATAATAAATAATAATAAATAATAATAAATAATAATTTCACTTACTTGAAAAAACCGCGTAGTTAAAAAAATATATTAATGTTCCTAACATACAATTGCACCTTAATGTTATTTGAAAAATTGTATATTGTGATAATTATTCCTTTTTTTTGAAAAAATGATTATACATCTCCTTGTTTTATAGGATACCTTTTACAATATATCTACTAAGAATCACATTGTATCATTTCGAAAGTGTATCATAAAATGTTATTGAATAATATAAAGAAGCTGTCAAAAAGTGGTTGTGTTTTGTTTATTAGTTTTTTGATCATTATGGCCACGCACGGTTAACGCGATTTTGTTCTTTCAATAAAAAAACTAAAATCTGGTGTCTCCATCCAAAATTCTAGTGCACAAGTAATATTTTCGCAGTCATATAAGAAGAGATGCACTCAAGCTGAAGTTGATATGCTGATTGACAATTTTTTAGATATGATAAAGTCCTTCTTTACAACTGGTTTTAATCATTCATCAAAGAAACGTAATCCAAGGTAATTTTTCTACCAATTAATTTCTATTGTACTACAAATAAACCAAACTTTATCACTATTACAATAATTTTTCACATAAAAAAAAAACAAAAATGTTATCTTAAAAATATGAAACTTCCATTCGCTTTGTTATACAAATATACACTTGTCGATTTTCAAAATCGTTTAAAACAAAGTTGATAGTTCATGATTCTCAAATGAAGAGACCCCAGAATGGCAGCAAAACTCAGTCCTAGAAATTCAGATGTAAGTGCTTTTGAGCAACGAGGCTACTACATTGGCAAACAAATTGGTCAAGTACGTTTTATTTATTGACAAATTTCGTCTAAGTGAATAAATCTTGAATCTAACTTAATCAAATTCTAGGGAACATATGCATCAGTACACTATGCTGAATACATTGATGGTGCAAATCAGAAAAGAATGAAACTTGCCTGCAAAATTTTCGACAAACGAAAAGCACCCGCAGAGTTTTTGGATAAGTTTTTTCCAAGAGAACTTGAGATTCTGACAAAAATAGAAAATCCCCATCTGATTCAGGTTTAATATATTTTGTTGTGCATGATAATTGTTTTAGCTGTACTTTTTTATGACTATAAGCTTCATGTTTTGATTAAAATTGTTTGTCAGGTGCACAGTATTCTTCAGCGTGATTCCCGGGTGTTTATATTCATGCGCTACGCACCGAATGGAGATTTGTTAGAATTTCTTCTAAAATATAAAGCAATGCCAGAGCAACAATGCAAGACTTGGTTCCGTCAAATGACCGCTGGCCTGCAGTACCTTCACAGCAAAAATATTGCTCACCGAGATTTGAAATGCGAAAATATCTTACTGTCTCGAAGATTCAACGCAAAAATTGCAGACTTTGGTTTTTCTCGGTGGTGCGTGGATGAAAGTGGTCGTCGAATTTTAAGCGAGACGTACTGCGGGTCCGCAGCGTACACCTCGCCGGAAATCGTCTGTGGGGTGCCTTACAATCCAAAACTGGCGGATGTCTGGTCTTTAGGGGTGATTCTCTATATAATGCTGAACGGGAGGATGCCTTTTAATGACGAGAGCGTCATGGCTCTTTTGCGCAACCAGATCTTCAAGAATTGGGCGTTCCAGCCTAAAATAAGAGATACTTTGTCCGAATCAGTGAAAAATCTTATCAGAGGAATTCTCGAGCCGGATATTACACAGAGACTTAATTTAGACCGAGTCATATCCCACGAATGGCTACAGAATAAAAAAGATAAAAGCAGTTCCCTTTCCGAACGTCTGGTTCATTCAGCACCTCCTGTCAATCTTCAGGTACGTTATTCCTTCTAGTTTTTCGTGCGAATAATACTTTTCTTACGTTTATTCAAACTTAACGCACTGTTAAATGAGTTCCAAGGTGATGATAAAAGTTTTTCGTTTGGTTTATAGAAAAAGTTTGAAACTGAGTCGGCTAATCAGGGATTAGTGTACAGTGAAAAGCCCTCGACGAAAATTAAGATGTCGACCTTCAGAGATTATCTAGAGAAGAACAGTCGTTCATCTGACTACGCCAAGAATGAACTTAATCTTCACTCATCCATTATTGTGAAATGAAAGAAATTTTTAATAAAGAGAAAAGTCGCTGCTGAGAAAAATAAAAGGCACTTTACTTGCCTTCATCCCTCATAACTCTGGATTTTTGTTCTATTCTACAACTTTTGTAACATATTTATATATTTCGACGGAATTTATTTTATATGAAATAAAATTTTTCGATTAAAAACTATTTTGAGATGAAATTGTAACTTAATAAAATTCGTAACAATGTTATATTTCAAGTCATAATATAATTAATAGATTTATTTTACAACTACACTCTACTAATATACAAAACTATAATTTTTGGTTACATATAAATTTATAATCACGCATGGCGCGAAACGAATAACGGTATTAATATAATTGCAATTACACACCTCAAGGGTACTTAATGTAATGCGTAATAACAAAACAAATATTTGATATATATAGAGAACATGATCCATGATTTTTAGGTTCCGTTTTTGCAGGGTATAACGTCGACTACAATGCAAATTTTAAATAATAGTACAAACAAATACAATTGATTTAAATCATTAAACTAATCTATGATATATACAACTTTAATAATAATTTGAAGAAAATATAATCTTTTTAAAGTTGCTCAGTTTCACGAGGATACTTCTTACTTTACTTGCGGGCACACATCATAGTTCATGTTCAGTAACAAATTTACAAGATTTGCAACAGAATAATTCAATCTCATTCGACTTAGCACCTATCTAAATTTTAAATACATACATCGAAAAAGATTAAACTATTTTTACATTGACGATGATTAAATAAAATGAATAACGTAAGTTGCTCATAATAAGTGCAACTGGGAAAACACGTTCTAAATAAACATAATCTTGTTTCTAGATTCAGAAAAGTGATTTTAGCTTCCCTTTTGAATTACGCTATAATTACATAATAAATTATTATAAATAAATACGCATGATAAAAGTTTTGTCAGGAAATCAACTTTCCAAAATGTTTTGTTAAAAAGTTGATAATATAAAAATTTAGCAAAAATTATTCATAAAAATAAAGCCGATCCAAAATGTGCGTGAATGTAAAAAGATTTCAAAAAAATCAACAAAGTTACATAAATCGCATTATAAAACTGTGAACGATTAAATTCAGCTGTACATTTTAATTGCATATTGTTCCCAGGTTGTGACTTAACATTAAATCATACCATCCATATAAATATAAATTTATACACTCGATAACCGTACAATAAAATATATAATAAATAAAATCGCGTGTGTATGGATTAAGAACTGCGAAATGTGTTTATGTAAGATAAAATGGACAATTAATCAAATTTTGGTCAGTTATTAAACTTTCATTTTCAGTATTTGTAACAGTTATTGATGCTTAGTCAACCAAACATTGATCAAATGTACATTTTTCTTTCTGATTCTTTCTTATAATCGGGAACATGATATTCAACATGGACCAATATGGTTATGGTATTTCTTATTATGGCTTATTCCGTCTTACGGTATGTACAAAATTCTAGGCACTTGTGTCATTCTTATAGTTATATTTAATTTAACTAACACTCAATTAGAATAATATGAACATGCAAAAATTTGGATTGAATTAGAACATATAATTACTTATTACACTTGAATAACTTAGGTAAAACTCACTTTTTATCTCCAAAACAAGTTTTCTCAAAAATTAATACTTTGTTATTAATACATTGTTATTTATATATTAAGTTTGTTCTGATTTTATTATCATATTACGTACTAAACACTCTAATCTATTAATTTGAATTTTTTAGATAAGCAATAAAGTTATTTGGCGTCAAACAAGTTTTGTGTAGTATATAATACTTTAAATTATTCACGCTCTGATACAATCCAAATTTGTACTTGCACTAGCGTATTTGATATTACTTTTGTATTATTAAATTATATTCAGATAGGTCTGTTCTTTACACGACACCAGGTTTACTATATAAATGTATAAATTTATTATTTTGACGATTTAGTCAAGATATTACTTAGCCTATATAAATTTCCAAATTAAAATACTGTTTTAATTCAACAGTTTGAACATTTCATTGGCACTGATAGAAAACATCAGTAAAAGAATCGCTTGAAATGAATTAGAAAAAAGACTTCTCATCCTCTGCTGATAAAAAGCAGTGTTTATGTACAAAAACTGATTTTGTAAATTGCAAATATAATTGCGGTGCTAAAAATCATTTAGTTTATTTCGATTGTATCAGATCACCAAAAAATGTGATATTCTGTGGGAAATTTTCTTTTGGTCAGGCAATTTTTTTTAATTTCATTTAAAAGTGGCTTTCTTTTTTCATTTTTGCGCTGTTGTTTGTCATTTTTGATCATAGCTTTTGATGACATTTTGATTGTCTACAAACGTTTTAAACCCAGCCTCCAGTCAATTTATGGAACATTTCTTCGTTGAGAGTTTGATTTGCCTCCTTAGATCTCATTGATAAAAATATATAACCACCGATGAATTCATGGACAACTTTACAGTCAGCTGATCGGCATTCAAATATGATATTTTCTTCTTCGAATTGAACCATCATGTGCTTGACTTCCCAATTGACATTCCACGCCTGAAAATTGAATCAGAATATTACATAAATGCAAGCTTTCAAATTATAAATTCTGTATAATAAAATGAATAAGTATTCATTTAGTTTTTAAGATGAAGTATATTTCTAAAACAAACCTTCATCGTATTATATCTCCATGTCTTCAAATGATCACCGGTGTGCAAATCCATTCGCATGAGCCTGTTATTAGCAATGCCCAGAAGTTCATCTTTGCTTTTACCGCTGAATCTTATAATAAAAAGAGCGATTCCAAATTCTGGAAGTGACATCCATGCGTTAATGTAATTCATCTTTGCTTCAACCAATGATAAATCTTTGACGTTCGCATGTGCCTCCAAAATCCTTTGCACTAACTGAAAATCAAAACCAGCAGTTTATATGCAACCTTTTTTTAGAAATCAATTTAGGCTGCTTATAAATACCAAACTTACTTTGCTCTTGAACTTTTTAGCAAATCGAGGTGCCACATAATCCTCGGGTATGATATCACCAAGAGAATTCGGATTAATGGCTGGTGCAGGGGCTGGCCTTTGTAGCTGCAGAAAGGCTGTAATGCTATTTACTTCACTCTCATAAGTGGAATCCGCGAGGGTGCGGCCCTTTGCGGCAAGTCTGCAGGCAGCCATCCATTTGGCGTATTGAAGTTCCTGCAATCAAAATTTTATTAAAATAATGAACACCTAGGTCCAAAGATAATTATTTATTGACATCTATGTGCTGTAATTTCATTTGTTCGCGTGATACGAAAAGAATGATAATTACAATTTTCTTGCACCAAACTTAATTTTCACCTCATTTTACGAGACTCAAATCAATCAACATGGGTATCAATTTTTTCATAAAGACTGCAACTAACAGAGTTATTTTACAGATGCTATAATATGAAAAAGGCGTTTCGTTTACCAGGGGTAAATTTATTACTCATCATATGAAACTCAGAAACCAATAAGGGGTGCAAGTGCGGCGCTTCATTAAACGGATAAATCCATCCCTATTTCATGACGTGTCGCGTCTAAATCCCATCTCCTCAAATTCCATATAGGAAGGCTCTTATGACCCTTGCAAGAGGACAGTTGATATAATGTCGCTCACCGTTTCGCATCTAATCCACATCTCGGTCATCCCCTCGGCACTCGGCACTTCCAGTCTGATGCCATAGCGGCCTTGGAAGAGATGCACGTCCGGCGTGACTTCACATCCACGCATATTAATCACGTACACAGGTGACTCTGAACTATTGACGTCCTCGCGTGATTTATAAAGTCTCAACTGCAGATCCCGGCACGTGAACCAGTAGCGCTTGAAAGCTTTCAGAGTAAATCGCTTGGGCTTGAAGAAACGTAGATAGTCGCAAAGCTCGGGCACCTGTGTTATGTCGCTCGGCCGGTCGCTGATGTTAGTGCCCTCGAGGGTCACCTGAAGATCGGTTAGGGCAGCATCGATGTCGTCCTCCGCAGGCGAAGAGGTACCGTTGCTCTCGTAACTTGGCTGTGGCACGCTCGCTTGTAAATTAACTTGTACCTGTAAACATTAATTACGATTTAATCATCATTTCAATCTCAGTGTATTGCTGAAACGAAAAAAGTTCAATTTAAAAGAAAAAGAGTTATAAGTTACAGAAGAATTATTAATTAATAAGTTTTCATCTTTATTTCGAGGGTTATGGAAGGCCTAAAATATTTTCCGGGTGAGTTCACAATATGAATTTCGTTGCAAAATTTTAATCTTCTCTTCGTGTAAGATTAATGTTCCGTTATGTAATCTATTCTTACGTAATCCATATTTACTGCTTTTCAAATTTATCACGAAACGGCTCTCCATTCAATATACACACTTTTTCCCTGAGATAAATTTTACAAAGGCATTGTTTGCAAGAAACATTCTGCAGAGCAAAAATACTTATGAACATCAGCCATTATACATTAAAATTTATCCTCCCATTAGGATGCGCAAACATTAAAATAATATAATTAACGTTATGTTATGATCAGGATTCTAATTGCATACATAATTTCATTATCTTCAGCGCTGATTTACATCCATTAAACCCTACTTGGCTGTTAAAACATCATCTGCCAATTAACTTGTACAACATGAAATAAAACCCAAAGCAAATTATGACTATAATATCACAATTTCAAGTTGTTATTCAAAAATCAACTGCATTTACAATGGAAAACATCTCATCGTTCATTTTGTTACATCGTCCGTTTTGTTACAAATCCAAAATCATATTGAAATTAAATCTATCCAATTATCGGTAATTTAATTAGCTGCCAAGTCATGATAGATACGGAAAGTTTCAATTTGCATGAACGTTTAAACACAAATTAAAAATAATAATATTCAAAAATAATAACAGCGAGCCTACAAACTTCAAATTGCAAACATCTGAAAACGTGTAATTTTCCAGTCAACTTCACGAAATGTGAAACTCTCGTTGTCTCTTTTTTTTCGACCCGGCTCATTTATTTGCGACTCCATTCAAATTTAAGAAAGCTTCGGTGTAATTTTAGATCCTTGAATCAGCATAAAAAAGTGAGTGAAAATGTGGGATGTCATCGTGTGCGCGTACGCGTACATGTATAATGACTCGAAATCACGCGTAAAATAATCGCGACTGATCATGCAGGCATCCGCGCACTTCTGCAAGTAAATTGTCGCCTTGGGCGTCGACGTTTTCGCAAAACAACAACGACAAATAAATAGCTCTTTGCTCGTGCCCGATACGAACACGCGATTACCTTACAGTTCACTTGTTTTTTTCTTAAGTGCGCCAAGTAATGCATGACTTAATGCGCATGTGATACACTTAATGAGTGGCTAATTTTTGTCATAAGAAACGTGTATTAACTCTGAAAGTTGCTGACGCCCGAATGGTCGTGATGAAATATTGGAAAATGATTACGCCTCGTCGTTTATTGCTACGGTGAAGCAGCGTGTCTTCATTTCTTCCAACGACGATACTTTCTAAAAGAAAATTCGCGATGTGTTTATTAATTTTCCTTTACATTCAAGTAGCGCGAATCACGAACATAGTGAGACGAATCAACTGCTTTATCAACATTTATAAAAGTTGAATTATATACTCTTTAGAATACGTTTTCTTCCGCCAATTTCACAACCTTCTTGCCGGTTATTTTCAGAATGCCTTCCATTACAAACTTTTTCGCTTTGACAAAATCGAACGAGTCTTTTTAGAAAAGAACAAGATCTCAGGAGCTTCCATCCTGGCAACTCAAAAGTTTTATTCAACCATGTGTGTTCAACCTGGTCTACGGACTCCGAAGATAAACCTTATATTACGAATGCGAATAAAGGAGAACTGCTTGAAATATTTTTCAAAAGTTCAAGAAAAGCAATGCCATCTGAACCGAACTAAACTTGTTCTACTGTAGCAACGAATGAAAGTGTTTTCCATTTTTATACAAGATTATTTGAAATGAGATTGTACAACAGTATAATTTGTTTGAAATGTACCTGTAATGCAGCGAACATAAGCATCTCCTCTTCAGTGCAATCGATCTCCTCAGTAAGTAATTGCCACTTAGCCTGTTCATAAATCATATTAATCCTGACCGCGTCCGTTTTCGGATTCAGATCGTAAAACGAGTAGAATTTGAATCTAAGCCTGAGGGTATCGAATTCTCGTATCCCCTGTTCCATGATTGAGAGGGACGAATCCAGCCAGGCCACATTCATTCGGGCACGTTCCACGAGATTTTTCGGTCGGATGAGTTTTGAGCGCACTTCCGGTGAAATTGTTGACGGACTTTGCGCGAGCGATTCTGTTAATCCGCCGTTCAAGGCCTCCAAGCTCATCGTACTGTTGTTCGCGTTGAACGAGCCGGTGCTTCCGAAACCACTGTTGTTGTTCCTTTTCCATGTCCCGGATTGCTGCAATTGTCACACAAGCAATTTATTATTACCGGTTCAACATGAAACAACGATTTGTAGTATTTACTTTTTATTTATTAACCATTCGACACAGACAAACAAACCAAAAGTAAATGACAAATGTTTCCAATTCTTTCACTTCCAATCTCCAAATTTACTGATAAAAACAAACAATCAACTCCCTGGAGCAATATTCCGGCTCTGAGCGAAACCCATTTGTAAAATTTGACATATGAATTAACAATTAATTTACAATCCTCCACCAGACTAAATTATGCAACATGTAACACAAATTGTATACAATTTAATTTACTGGACGACAGCCTATGAATTTGTCACATTAGTACAGTGTGATTTATGAGTTACATAAGACAATCAAATGGTAAACTGTTTATCTGTGTGATACAAACTTTATGCTCGTTAGTGTGAATAAACATTTACCGAGATAGGTGAACTGATAGGGGTACTGTGATTTTTACTACTGGGTGTGACCGGGGCACACATGAACGGACTGCTTTGGTCCAAGCTGCCAGTCGAGCCTCTAGGACTCTGACTAACCGGGATAAATGTGTTTGTGTCAGCTGACACGTGCCAGCCGTTTCTCTGATTTTCAATTTTCTTCTTTGCTGGCTGATCCTTCAGATTGTGCTTCAAGTGACTGTACTCAAGTGGTTTACAAAATGACAATTCTTCGGGATGTCTTATTCCTGTAATTTAACATCAACATTCCATTAATTTTTATTCAATTTTGTTTTAAATACTTAAAGTCGTAAGAAAGTAGTTTTTTATAATGAATTTAAAAACATCAATTACCAAGTTCTTTGCACAAATTAATGACAGCGTTGAACGTTTTGACCGAGAAGTCGACCCTGCAGTCGAGGTAGCGCATATCCGGTAACTGCACGCGCAAGGTTTTGTGCATCGGGGTGAAGTACAGCAAGGCATCGGCTGCAACGCCATACTGGTCCAACGTGGTTCGAGTCCTGGTCAGCCATTTATTGCGTGCCGGCCACCACAGTGCATGATCCGACCAGTCTATCTGGATATCTGCAATACATTCAATTACTATAATTATTCTATTCATCATCTACTTTTCCATCTTAACTTTTTATCTTCGTTTAAGATCCCTCAAGGTTCAATCGTGATTACTTTTAGTGCCGCTATCACGTTTTTCCTCTTTTTTTTACATTTTTTATCTGAATCAATTTGCAAATGACATTCAACAATTTTTTGCAAATTATCTTTGATAATCAATCAAGTGTACTGAAAAATTATTTTTTTTTGTATAATCAATCAAATTGATAGTTGAGTGATTCTTCTTTTAGTTTACATTTGAAAACTGAATTTCTCTCAGAAAAAGCAATATCGGTTTTCAACCGAGGAGCAAGAAAATTGAAGGACACTCCAATCAGGCTTGAAATAATTTATTTCATCGAACCCTCCCCGTTAATAATTGGCTGATTTATCTTACACATTTGTGAGCTCAAAAGACGCAGAGAAAAGCCGAGTACCCAAAACTCCGAGACAGAATGACCCGAAGGCACTATAATTCACGTGAGAGAAGACAGTTTCGCGGTGTTTAATTACGCGGAGCTAACGACCCCGCTTATTACGGGGATGCTGGCATTTTTCTCCTTTTACGTCGTCGCATCTTCAAGATCCTTCGCGTCACCCTCGCTACGTGATTTTTACGGTTTTTGCAGTTTCGCAGTTTACACCGTGTTTGTTGTACTTAGGCAACAATTTATTCTTTTTTTTTCTTCCACGCGCTTTGTTTGAATATGCTTTTCAGGGGTCGCTCAAAAGGACTGATAAAAAGTTGCAAGACTGATAGCAGTTTTTTCTTCATTACTAAACTTTCGTCAACATTTTTAATCTCCAATTTTTTGCGTTTCCTTTCACCCTCTTTTCATTGAATTCTTTACAACTTATTTAATTATTTGTTATCAATTTATAAAGTTAAAATCATTAAATGTAATTGTTTGACGATCATTTTAACGACTAAGATTAAAAATACCGCTAAGAAACTATTTGTAGTTTGAGCTACAGAAATAGGTCGAGTTAAAGAGACAAGTTCAAGATGCCAAATCGGGAGACGCAAGCTCATCTTGCGGCCACTAACGTGCATGTCATTAAGCGCAATTTGAGACAGATGACGAGAGGACCCGTGTCCTCGACAATCATTGTTCCCTTATGTGATCCGAAGAAAAGCGCAGGAAGTCAAAAAAAATTCTGACGCAACATGCTGGTAGCAATTGATCTCGAGCACACATTGTGTCAAGAGGATTCCCTTCAAGGCAATTTGTTTTCAGTCAATAAGCTCTCCTGACTCTGAACTCTCCTTCGAGTTCAATTAAGTTCTATTTATTGAGTCTCGATTTGAGGCAACCATTTCTATTCGTCATCTTGAAGATCAAATTATAAAATTCTTTGGATTCATCTCTTCTTTGAATTTCTTTATTGAAATACTCTAATTTCTTACTGCCTTGAACAATTTCTTGAAACTTCATTTCCTTTCAGTTTTTAACGAAAATTCAAGCTTTGTCACTATCATCTATCACTAAAACAATTTATCTTTTCGTTTAAAAGTAACAAAGCCATTTAAGAGAGAAAGAAGACGCAATTCCAGAAAACGTAGTACACCATGATCAAAAGACAGAGTTGCGTTGTTATTGTTCGTATTTTTCGAACAATACGTTTTCCAAGACAATGTGCTATTCTAAGGTTTTTGATCTTTTTTTTTGCCAAGGCGTTCTTGCGGGGCTTTCAATATGTTTTTGTGTCTCGTAGGAGGCGCGAGTGCGTCGTCCGGGACACTCCTCATGCGACAACAAAACGTGTTTTGTACGTACACAGTGGTCGTCACTCAGTAGCGAGTGACTCTCGCGATGAAGAAGGAAAAAACGCGTGCTAAATGCATGTGTATCGCGTGCGTGTACACAAACGCGAAGGGATGAAACCCTTGAGCTACCCGACACCCTCGAAAGAACAAGGGCTCGGGTTCTCAAGGCACCGTCTCGAGTCTTACACGCGGCTCAGCCGAGTTTGCACAAAAGCCTTATTGTCGATGGCGTATAGAGCATCGGATAAAACTAACGCATTTCACCACAATTTTGCATATTTAACGTCGAACATCTTGAAGGCTTATTTTTAAAAATTCAAGAACCATCATTAACCTGACAAAAATAACCAAAAAGCGTCTCTTTTGTAAATACCCTCGTTGACTCTTGAAGTGACTTTTTAAAGTCACTTTTTTTCATCCGCAATCTAGAACCGGATTTTAAAAATCAACCTCAAGTTTTATATTGATGTTCAAAATCGCAGTTTTTCAAGTGGCCACAGTGTTGATTTTCCGGACAAAGATAAAGGTCGGTTTCTGCTAGGAGAGAAAACAAAGTGTTCATTGTCGCGGGGTCCTAGGAGGGGCCACCCATCACATTCAATTTTCACAGCTGCCAAAATCGTCCTAGGGTCTGCTTCAGCGTGCACAATGCAATGGCGCGCACATGGTTGTTTACGGTTATGGGTTTTCGTGAAATTTCGTCCTGTCCGCAGGGACCATTAGGGGCGCACATATGCTCCGATTTAGTCATCGCTAACTTGTGACTAACTGCTCTTCTGCCTGCCGATAATATAATTGAGATAATTCTATGCAGAGCAGGGTTCAGTACATTTGCGTGCACGCATGACACAGATTGTATCGTTGTGCCGTTATACGATCATTAAATTGTTACCTTTTTTAATATTACGACCTCGTCCCCAAGTTGTTAGGGATTAAATTCAATATACGCCTGTCTAATTAGATTCTTTCAATTTATAGCTCTTGTTACTGTTATTTATGTTTGACTTCAAAAATGAGTTGAATGGTCTAAAAAAAAACGACTTGAATGTGTTTTCTTTCTTCAGATCATGAAACATTTTGAAGAAAAGAAATGTTTAATGTTAGGAACAATGCTGAAATGGTCATTGGGGTTTGTTGAACCCCGACTAAATACCCTAAAGAGATTGTGGGAGACAAAGACACTCGAGCCAAGTACAATCCAGCTGTAAAAAAACTGTAGCCCAACGATTTCTTTTCTTATATTAGTCTTCTTTCTTGACTTGCTTGCAAAAGTCTAGAATGGCGAAGACTAATGAAAGCCGCGTGCCCGGTTGCGTTTAATTTGTTTTCTGCGAGCTTGTGTTGCGCTCGTGCATGAAACATGAAACATGAAGCCGAGAGGGAAAATGACCCAGTGGCACAGCGAGAGAAGCAAAAATCGTAATTAAGCGTCGCCCGGATGAATAATCCACAGGAGGGTTCGCGTGCGCCTCTTGAAGTGAAAAGTGCGCGACCCCTGTGGCGTCTTAATTCTCGTGCTATTGCACACAGTAGGCCAACATTGTTTCCTGCGTGCTTTTGGCCCTCTTCTACAACTTTTTATGTGTTTCTAGATTAGCAAACAAGTTTTGATGGCAAACGCGGAGTAAACAAAAAAGTAACATTTTTGAAAAGTTTGAAAATTCGTTTTATTTCTTTATCATAATCTTTATTTATCTTCTTTATTTACATCATTTCCTACAATAAAATTAAAATTCGAAGCGTGTTAAAAACAAATCGCAATTTTAAGTACGTTCGTCAATAAAGAAAGTATGGAGCTCATAAAAAGTTAGTAAAAAATTACAATTTTTATTTGAAACGGACAATGCAAAATTATTAACAAAGAAGGTAGTTTGTGAACTGTGGACTTGAATTGTGTGCGGTCTTTGTTCCAAAGGTTAAACAATTCATAATCTATATTGCAAGTACTCAATAGAATGATGGTCCTATTTATCAATCATTGAAAACAATTCATTCTTCATTGGAAAACTTCTGACCGATGTATTAGCATCAGCTTATTGTCACGTTCACAAAACAATGTACCACAAATATATTTCTCTATTTTTTAATCTGCCCATAAATAAATTCAAAAAAAAATTTTTTTTAAAGCTTGATTTTATCTAAAACCTTATAATAAGACTAGGAGAAGTTTTTCAACGTTTAAATTTTTATTGAAGTGAAACAAATAGAACTTGGAACATTGTCAAATTCGTTTTCAACGATTGTAACAAAAATTATACGAACCTTCCTTAACCTTTGACACAAATTCAATGACCTGTGACACTCGGGCCAACGACCACCACTTTCCAAATATTGACAACCAGTCGTACGGGTAATACATGATCGATTTTATTATTGCGTGGTGAATTATATTTCTCTATTAGAGTGCCGCGAAACACGCACTTGAAAATAAACAAGCTCTCGGGCGTTGAAAAAAACGACGAGAGAGAGTGCGCTTTCATTAAGCACTCGTTGGGTTTGTTTTCGAGTGCGCTCGTTGTTTGGCAATGCGCCTGGGTTGCATATGTAGAGAAAAAACTTGGGGGCGCACGCGCGCTCGTCAAACTAAGTCTCAACCCTCGACGTTTTCCCAGCTTTCCTGGCCCAATGAAGCGGATGGACTCAGACTCAACGATTGCGCTCAAAGGGTGCCCTGTTCAATGCGCAAACGATTTTCAATAGACTTATTGTTACACACCGCGGCTCCGTGTCAAAATACCGCGGACAATGAGCTAATCATAATTATTATCCTCCTGTTATTCGACCGTTCTGAGCATCCTTTGTTCCGGCCGTTTAACTTGATCGGTGTTTGAGTGTTAAATGTTATAACAACATTTTCAAGTTCCAATCAAAACAAATATTTTTTGAAAATTAAAAAAAAACAACCAAACAAAAATTGCGTTTATAATTTTTGAATAATTTTATGAACGTTGGTAAATTGATTCGAGTTTTGAAATCTATTGAATTCAGTCTGCAAGAACAATAGAGTTGACGTTCGGTTTGCGTCAACGTGTCTGAATGCAATTTTAAAGCGCAACCAGATGTGGTAAACGTTAACGTTGGTCGGGCCCTAAATCGAAAACTTTTGTTCTGACGCGTTGGTGGCAATAGCCGTATTACGCGACGTGCATTTGTACGCCCGCGTCTCTATTAATACCTCACGCTTGGGACGGCACAGTTCACGCCATCTGCCGCGATCGAAATATATCCTACGCGCAGCGGTATCCTTGCTTTCGCGAAAACCACGTCTATTTTAGGACAAGACGCTCGACCGGATGCTGGAGTACCGAGTATACAAACACCGCAGACTGCACCAATTACCGGAACTGCAGTTATATTCACGCGAAACTACTTTTCTTTTTGTTTATAATAAAGAATGTTTAATAGTTTTGAGATTTATAAGATTGATTGCAACAACGAGTTTTGAGCGCGTAATTACAAATGGATTGTCAGCGTCGGCCACAGAAATCTGATAAAGTAAATTATACAACTGATTCCCACGAATATGATTATCGAAATTTATATGCTCTTGTCTATCAGATAACGAACAATCAAATGTCAAGAACTCAGAAAAATCTCAGGTGCACGTAAAGAACGTCTTTAGTTCTCGTGATGTCATGCACGAAAGAGAAATGATTTCTGTTATGAAACTTTGAACAATTCGTTTCGCTAATTTTCCACTGTCAAGAACACGGTTTTAAATAATGTTGCGATTATTTATTATCATTAGTTGTGTCTTTTTGTTATTTTTACAAAAAAAAAAACAAACAAAAAAATACGTTGATAAATATTACGTTGAAAAATTCGTTTCAAAACATATGTTTGTAGGAGGAAGTAAATTTGTGGAATCAAAATTAGCAGACAAATGCACGTTCTGATCTGAACGAATGAATGAGCGCGAATACAAGAGAATGAACACGGTCTCGCATCACTCATTCACGAATTCGTGTATATTCAAATAGCAGTTTTGAAGTATCCGGCCGGCACAATTGATAAGAAACCTGTTGCTCCACGAACTTTAATTAACGGATGTAACGCACGAACACTATCTAGCGTCTTTTAGTGTTCGCGTTTTATCACATCTGAAAAATCGCTCATAAGTACGTTGCTCGCACTCTCACGAACTCCGCCTTATGACACCCTAATGAACGGTTTGCTCTAAAGGCAAGTTTCTTTCAGCTCCTTTTTTTATGTTAAAAATACGTCTGCACTCTTGAATTTTATCAAAATTTTCTGTTTTCTTTGTTTTTTTACTATTCATATTCGGACAATGTTTTAGAACTAGATAATTTCTTGAAGTCATATTTTACTAATAGTATTATAATATTATCGTACTATGATATATCATATCACTTTATAAAGTCTTGGACAATGAGAATTTTATTTTTGCCTGCGCTTACGATCAATATACAACTGTTGATGATATATTCATCAAGTCATTCACGTCCGCTTTGCACAATTTTTTTTCGAAATAAAATGTTTAGTGTTAGCGAAAAAGTGTTCTGCTCAATGTCGCCGACGATAATACGGTGAGATATATACATATGTATATTGATTTCGTTCGACCCTCTTCTGCACACGATGCGGCCGGGTGTGTCCCTCGCGAGTCCTTTCAGAGCATCATAAATATCTACCTCGCCGCAAAATTATCCGCTATTTTATGGAATTACACCCTTTTTATGACAAATTGTTTTTATTTAAACTCCAAAAACAGGAAATCGAGTAAACAAATGATATTCCTCACCAAATTTGAATATTCGAGAAATTTTTCACTTTGTAGGTTATAAAAATTCGCTAAAATGTTTAATCAAATAAAAAACAATGACTGACATTTAGCATGTGCAACAGATGACAATTATTATTCTAACACCAAAGGTCGCAGATTGTGAAAAATTTTATCGTTGTAGTGATATCCCAGAGGGTATCGTTTTCGCGTGTAAAATGGCACGCCCCAGACCAGACCACAGTCGATGAAAGGTTGCAGGACGTATCTTTACATAATCTGCACTGCGTATATATACGATTCATTTTTTAGCCGACTGTCGCATCGTGATATGTAAAGCTCGAGAGAGAAAACAGAGCAGGGGAGAGGACGCGAGTGCATTTATAAGCACATACACGTTGTTATATGGAATATCACGCCGACAAGCTGCTTATCTCTACCAGCGGCGCACTTTTCGAACCGGAATCTCCACGATTGTTTACATGTTATTGTAAAACGCAATTGTTAATGATAAGTTTTTCTTTCATTCTGAGTATCGCTGTTTCTTTATTTACTTAATTTGATAACAATCGTCGTTTTTCATTCACTTGCCATGTTTTTGAATATCACGATTGTAACAATTTTACCCGAAGATGAATTAAATATCAGGAAAATTATCCCAATTGAATTGCGAAGCAAATTAAATTGGCTCAAACAACTCCGCCACGAATTTAAATTCCCACAGAGCCGACAGACAGCGCAATCCAATTGAACGGAGAATAAATGGCGCCCATTAGCCGAATGTCTTCCCTAAAAACTAACAACTCCGTCGTAGCGATGAATAAAAAGCAATAAAATTGGTTTTGCACGTCGATTTCGCGTTGTTTCGCGACCAAGCGGTTTCAGCAGACAAACAACACTGGGGAGTTCAACGTTCGCTCATTTATTCAGCACGTCCCTCCCTTTATCTTGACTTTTCGTCTTTGTTATTCGACTCTCGATATCCATCCACTCTCTCTGTCCCACGCGAGTCTTTTCATCTCGCGTTAAACAATCGCGCAAACTCCTGGTACAAACACATTTATTCGCTTGTTTAACACAGATGCCACTCAGTCCGCCAATATACAAAGCGAGTTTTTAAAAATGACGTCCTTCGCGCTAACGTCATGCATATTTATACCGACAAGCCGTTGATTAACGATTCACTTTTACTTATACATATTTATTCTCTGCACTGGCTTAGTCTCTTATTTTTGCAACAAAAAAGTTCGACTCAAATGTTAACGTCATGATAAAAAACGTGTAATCAAAATTAAATGAGTAAACAAGGACGAAAATAAATGTCACAACATCCTTGCAATTTCGTTTATTGGTGTTATCACAAAAGTTGGATTTCAATTTCCTAAAAAGTCGTCAAGTGTATTGACACAGTATCCGATTGAAGTGAGCAAAGATGGATGGCAATCTGGACTGGGTCTTTGATCTCGTTTAATGGAAAAGAAAACAAGGCGAGTTGATTTTGCCGAAAAAAAATTGATTCTTTGGAAATGAAGAAAGAGGGAGGGGGTACGTTCTGCCCTCATTAGTTCTGTTAAACAAGCCGTGAGCGATGACGGACAAGTCCCATTGTTATCCGAGCAATTAGGGTAGGTCTTCGGACGAGTATAAGACAATTGTGCTGTTGACCTAGTTGTTGTTTGATAAGAGAACGAAAATTGATGGCAGCCAATAAATTTACGCGGATTGAACAAAGATCTAATCAATCGATGGGTAAACAGAGCGTTTCATCTAGTCCACTCGATCAGTGAAGGTCGCGAAAGGTCATCAACGCGAATCTCTACTGTAAACAACTTCAGACTTGATATCTGATGATATAAAATCGGCGCAGTTGGCAGAACTGAATATCAGAACAAATTGCCCTAACCAAACGAAAGGATCAAAAGGTGATCCCTAGAGATAAAAGAGGGCGCCATTTTGGTTTATCCCAGCTTCCAGTTCTGTTGTCAACGACAATAGCACCTTAGATATCGGTTCCCCTAATCCATTGTACGCTCTGACAGAGGAAAATGGAAGCTTCACGTGCGATCACCCCTAATTAAGATAGTCGCTGGATTGATCCTATTACAATAATCCCGACATCTCATTCGACACATCGCTTTTGCCAATTCAATCGATTTCACTATTCGCTCAATTCCGCCAACTTGCACTTCTCTCCCCCCATCGTTTGTATTGGCGCGTTAACGACCAAGATCGGGTTACTCTTAACTGGATATGAATGGCACGTGTGCGTGCATCTGACTTGTCGAGTGCAGTCGTCATCATACCTTGCATGTGTCGTGCCGTTAACAAGGGTACAACTAAGATAATCATCGCTGCGAAATTCTATAACTTTTCCTACCCTAAACATGTTACTGTCGAAAACACCTTAAAAAATCCATTAATCTGTTTCCAGCATATTCAACTTTGCCAAGTCCAACTATTCTGCCATTCGCCTCGGAAAGGTTTTTGGGTATATAATCGTAGATTGAAACATCCACCATGTGTCCAACTTCATGTTCAACTGGTAAGAGGGTTTGTCGACGGATTTCGAACACAATTGAGAACAGCTTTTCGCACCATCAAAGCGTGTTTCCATTCCCGAAATTATATCAACCGACGGCTTGGCGACAGATCCACTGTAAATCGTTCCTTAATGTCTGTAGGGGGAAAGTTTTTCAGTTCAGCCAATGTCTTTGTACCTCATTGCAATGACTTGCAGCTATCAAATTAATCAAATACTTTTTTCGTTTCGTCTCAAGCTCGCGAGCCGTCCAGCCAAATTGATTGTTGACACTTAACCTAATTTTGTTAGCTCATCAGTATTCGGTGTTTTTTTTCAATTGTATATACAGGGAACTTCGGTTCGAGGAGTTGGAGAAAAATAGCAACAAAAAGATGGCAAAATTGAGTGTCGGCGTCGACGTCTGTCCAATAATATCTTCGAGTCAGACGATGAGCCCCACCCAGGCAAAGCGCCTTTTTCACTTTCTATAAATACCGCGCTTTGGCCCAGTTTTACACAGGAGAAAGAATCTGCCATAACCAAACGTTACGGCCTACAAAGTAATGGGGCACGGCACGGTAAATATAACTGTTATGATTGCAAAATGGATTTGTTTGCGTAAATGAAGCTAGGCGCTGCCCTGGCCGAGACGTCCAAAAGGGTAGGCGCAGCTTTTACATTTTTAACGCCATTGACTGACATCGACGCTAACGAAATGTCAGCAATGTTTACTTTGAATAATGATACGATGACACGCCGAGGTATTACCCGTTTCCCGAGAAATTTCACTGTTTGTTTACCCGACGTCCTTGATATGTTTGGAAACTTTTAAGGGACAATTTTGGTTTGTTTTCATTTTGAACTCGTGTTTTGATTTTTAGTTCTTACGAAAACATTTCGTTTTGTTATTTCTTCTTTGTTATTGTTCTACATTTTGAATGAGTGTTGACACTAAAAACCAACTTGTATTATGCAACATGGAGTATAAATATATTCCATTGATTTATTCATCGCAGTTATAATTCACAACTAATTATTTCCACTCGCTAACTTTCGAGCGACTCGGTGAATCAATGGAGGTTGACAGGATTCAGTGGTTTTTCAGAAAAGATGAAACTGAGTAACGTCTCTACTAAAAATGGAATAAACATTGTCTTGAGGTTTCCTTTTTTTCACAATTTACCCGGGTGAGATCAAATGTTTTCTTTTTATTGCGATTCACTTATTAGGACATCCTATCATATTCACGGTCATTTAACTATACATACGTCAATCGAAACATTAACTTTGTTCAAAGCGACTCGTGTTGCATTCTTCGAATGAGGATGTTGCGATTGTGCAGACCCCCAACTTCCCTTTAATTTACATTAATGTTCCGCACATATCTGCATACAAATAAAGTCATTTTAATAGACGAGCGGCGATCGTTTCGCTAAAATGGTGTGTATGCGAGAAAAATGAAATTCTTTGGAGTGAAAAAAAAAGAGGGGATTATACCCATACGCTTCACGGCGAGCGTTTACGGTAATGAGGCGCTGCGGCGCACTTCCGTAAGCTGCCATTAATTGGTACGCCTGACAGCGCTTTTTTCTGCCACTTGTTCGTCCGTTGCGTCACGCCGCGTGACAAATGACATGAAAATAGACATTTTTCATTGCCAGGCGCTTTTTGCCGTTAACAAGAAAAAAAGGGATTTTGTGATACGTGAAAGCTATTTGTGTGTGGAAGATGGATTCGGCTGAGAAAGCGTCGGACAAATCGGAAGGTTTTGTTAAAAGGTTCGCGCGAGCTTATATTTAAGTTGAAGTGCTCGTTAGATGGTTTATCAATGACAAATGATCATGAATGAAATAAATAATCCCATTCAAACTGTTAATCACGATAGTGGTATTTAAAGCGAGAAAATTGTAGGGTCGAAAGCAACTCCGGTCTAAATGTCTCAATCAATTTTCGAAGCTTTGATTTAACGCGAACATCTTCCGCTTCCGTTATCTAATCCCCAAACCAATTTGATTTCCGCTCAAAAAGTCATCCGGCTCTTTTTAGATCCAGTTGAAAACACTTTATCTTAGCGTGGCGAGCTCGAATTTTACGCTCAATTGTGTACGAGGCTTTTTGCGATATTTACACCATCTGAGGTCCGTGTTATTTCAGTCCATTCCGTTGGATTTGATTCCTTAATTTCATTACTCTTTATGGTACCCCGCAGTCTATAATTTGTCTACTGTCTAGACTTGCGTGTGAGTGAGGTCGCAAACACAGTTTCCCTTCGTACGGAGTAATATCGAACAATTACTCGTCGAAACTCGAAGGGTTCTTTGCAGTTGGAATAAGAATAGTCGCTGCACAAGAGCGAGATGCAAAATATATAAATTAAGACACAAAGTTTCTCGTACGTCGACCCTGTCATGTATAGCCACCCTCATTCCTACTGCTTTAGTGTTATGCAAGAGCAGCGTGATTCAAACAGACTTGAACGCAAGTAAAAAACAATAAGAACGATTAACTTGGTTCATTGTGTAGAAATAGAGATCGTCTTCAAAGTCAATGTTAACACTTGGTATGATCTGATCAGTACTTAGTCTGATGACTCTAATAAAAATTTTTTTACAATTTCACTTTCTTTGACAGACAGTCCTTTGAACAATTTTCTTAGTGTGTGATTTTTCCAACTACTTTGTAAAGAGATGGAAATTTTTCCTGATCGACAAGATCATGCAGCTGAACATTAGAGAGAACGGCGGTAAGACGTCTGAAATGAAAGGCTTCATTCATCGCAGTGCAAGGCGCCATTAAGTTGCGAAAAAAAGACAAGAGGAATGCCGGTTATAGATTCATTGGATTGATTGCCAGGAAAGTGATTTATCAATATGTATCATTTGCATCGCGAAAGTTCGAGGTTAAGCTTTTATTGTACGCTGGGCGGCACTTGTGATATGCACTTGTATTCCAAGATGTAGACAAATCATCAATTAACTGTTCTAAGGAATGACGATTCTAACAATTTACGACGCGTTGCATAATAACACAACGTTTAGATTGGTCTTAAATATTGTCATTGCCATGTTAATGAATAATGTCCTTGTTTTGCGAAATGCAACTGATTTACGACGGCGTGGAGTTGTACACTATCTTGGTGAAAAGTTGGACTAATCGTGCGTAATTTAGATTAACGTGTAATTAAAACAACGTTTCATCCCCGATAGATATTAATTCCAAGTTTACTTTGTATTATAAACGTATAGTTATGAAGCATAATGCGAAATTAACTGAGAGAAATTGCTTTGGCCAAACTACTTGTCATTTGCAGATCAAATCTCTAAGAGGGTGCGTCAATCACTCGTGTAGTTTTCCGCTGACTTCCTCTAAACTCCCTGTGATCCCTTACCTGTAACAAAAAATTAAAATTCAATCAATAAAACGATAATAAAAGACTATTTCATAAATTTGATTATAACAGACGACAGTTTTTTACATCTTGGTTTATCACTTTGTGCATGCTGTTCAAGAATTTTTCTCATGTTTTGCAACGGCTCCAGATTACAGTGATTAACGCAGTAGTCTTTTCAAGCGTACGTTTTTCACAGTCTTAAATCTATATCGAGGTTGTACAGAATAAAAAATAGAAATGAATGGGCCTCGTTAGTCTACACCCACGAGTAATATATTTCTCCTCTGATTCCAAATTCACGACACCATTTGTCGATCCACTCTAATCTTCACCAATACAAAATCTAATCAACGCATTTTTTGAAATCAAAATCAACTGCCATCAAAATTATTTCTGAAAACTATTTCGTTCAAAGAAAGCCTATCGATGGAAACACAGAAGGCTGCATTATAAACTGGTCGAGCGAAATAAACTAGGAAACTTGATGTCTTCTGACGTAACTTGCAATGCCCATATTTCAATCGCACTTGCACTGTAATGAACACACGTGACATTACATAATTTGTTCAAAATAAATAAAAATACATATTCAAAAATGACGATGCCCAAGAAAGGGAAAAAAGAAGTAGTGAGATATAGTACCCATCAAATGTTCATCACTTTTTTATTCTGAGTGAAATCGATAAAGTGAATAAGCGCATAAGAGACAATGAGAGGAAGTTGGCGGTTGAATTGCAACGCCGTCAATTCTTTGAGATAAGTATAAATAAGCTGAGCGATAGGGACAGAGTGTCTATCAGGTCTTCCGGCTTTTGAGAAGTGATATCCATCATAGCAAGAGTCGCGAAAGCTTCAATTACCACCTACTTTTATTCAGCGCAAGAGGTACATACAGACAGATTGGCAGACATCGGTGTACACAGCAAAAGATTTTTTCGCCGTTGCGATGTGGAGTAGGCGAACCGGTTTGCAATGCGTTATACATATGCGCTTATTCTCGCTCTGTCGTTTTCGTCGAACGATCGCAAATTACAAAGCATGTACGTTACGTTAGACACCACCATTGTCGGGTGCAAAAATCAACAATTACTGCGAAGGCGTGAAAGTTATAAAAGTCCTTGCACTCAATGTCATGGAATTATCAAATAGCACATATTTTCGAAAGAACGCAGAAAAAGATACTGCAACGTACAAGAAAAAAAACCATGGCAAATGTTTAATTACAAAACTAATTACTCTTAATTACTTTTTACGACGATTTCAATTACAATAACCGTTCTTGAGTTATTGTAATAGGAATGCTAATGTCAGCAAGTGCAACAGAGTGTTTTGCTAATTATGCAAATAAAAAGCTTTCAATTAATTTTGCAATAACTTTTTTATCTTGTGATTTTATTTGTATAAATGTTGTAAAATTTAGTTCGGAACCAGCTTGTTGTTTCAGGTCCTTTTTAAATTGACAAAAAAAAGTGCAGCTCAAAGAGACCAAGGCCCCTACATCATTATCATTTAATCGTAGTTTCTATACAAAGGGATCTTGCATCGCCAACCCTTTATCACGAAGTGGATTTGAATATAAATGTGGCTCCAGGAAGTCTTGCCGCCACGACAAAAGTTGATACGTTTTCTCAGCGTAACGAAACTTCTGCATCTGCAATTTAATATCCTCTCACATAAAACCCCAAGTCAATTTCGCATAAGACTTTTTTTAAATTTCATTTGTGTTCTCAAAACAAAAATATATCCTCAATTACAGTCCCACGTGGCAAATTTTTCAAGACTGTGTTTTCGTAAACTTGAATACACGTCAGTTTTCAGATTGTGGAATTCAGATTCCAAAAATTGCAAATTTTTGATAAAAACGACATTTGAAATGAAATTTATGCCGAAAAGAGAAAGTCTATTTTTTTTAGTATAAAAATCCTAACGCAAACCGCAAACGAAGAAACCTTCGGTATCAGCCTTCGCGCGATAAAATAGCCGACTGCCGCGCGATACGTTATTAAATAAACCATTAACTCCCACAATTTACGAACCTCTTGATTTTTTTTTCACCATCAGCCAGACTTCAATGACTATAAGTAGGTTTTGAATAATTTCGAATTCAAACGGCGCCAGATTTTGTGCCTCTATCTTTATATCTAATCTAAATTCCTATATATTAAATTTCTCAGTCCGACACATTCGTTATCAAAAAAACTTTTACATAATGAAAAAAGAAAGATTTAAAATATTAGTATTTTCGTAATAAATTTTACTCGCGGTTATTTATCGTGTACTTTAACAGGCTGAAAGTTGAGCGAAAGATATGATTTAAGTGACAAGTGTTCTAACACCTTTCGTCGAGTTTGTACAAAACGGCTCTCTAGGGCTGAAAACAAAAAATGGCAGATAAAGTCGCAGAAAGATAACGATAATATGCTCGAGTTGGCGCGACATAGTAAACAGAGAAAACACCATGAATGGTCACGTATACGTAGAGCATAGGTATAGAACCAAGTGAATGGGAACAGGCAGCGAAAGAAGCCAACTGGCGTCGCCCACATGCGAGACACGCACGCACGCGTTTATCTTTTCACGTCCAGTGGGAGGAACTCAAAATTATGTGGATGTTCCGCACGACAAGGAGAGTCGATCGTGTGGGTGGGAGATCGATAAAACCGATCGCACCGTAGGATTGTGTTCGCACTATTTAAGGACGTAATAGCGTGAGGCTAAATTTTATGGTCAAGGTGTCTCTCGAAGAAATGACTTTGAGCTCTTTATACCAACCAATCTCGTCTCTTAATGAACGAATTTGGAGAGTTGGAAACCAATTTTCGTAATTTTTTCTTTCAAATTATTGAAATAAATTTGATTTCTATTTCAAGATACAAAATGCAAATAAATAATCGTCTTACATAACATTTTTATACTTTTGTGGGAAATTGAATGTTTAGTCTGAAGCACAAATGATTCCACTATATATAGTCTCTAAGTACTAATGCTAAAAGAAACATGCAACCGTAGTGTATTTTATTCCCGTCAGACACTTATCGACTTTACGCGTGTTTTATTGTCAAGCTAAAAATACCCTTTACGAAGATTGTGATTTAATCTCGCTTGTAATGTTCGATCCAATTCTGAACACCTTTCGTAATTATTACCTGAGTTCGCAATTTACACTGTACTTATTTTCATGCAACATTTTGCACCCTTTTTTCAATTCACTCTTTTTCATTATCTTTTTCAAATCAGAGTAAAACCTCCACTAATGCATTTAGCAATAAATTAAAGAAATGTCTGAGCAAATTTTTTTTATAATTACAAAACAGTTAACAGTATTGCTGGTGGGAAAATGTAGAGCGTGCAAATTCAGACTGATCTCATAGACGCTCCTGAGGATGGCTAATAAAATGTGGAAAGGTGAATAAAACAAGAGCGGCATAATGCATGACGATGTCGCAAGCGTAATCGCAAGGCTCTTTGCCTTCTGCCCAGGCCATCTAAGGAGCACGCAGGCCGCGATCGCAGAAGCCAGTGCGCGCCGCCGGTCACGTGCTTGCTAACAACATATGTACTCGCGTATTCTTATTCAAATACATTGCAAAACTGACGCCACGACTGTGCTCCTCGAAGGACTCGTGCTCTGAATTGATCAGAATGTTCTGTTCAATCCTGCACTTGATTTATTGTTCTATTATGTCATTAAAATATTTTGATCTTTCCAACACTGTTTCCTTTGAAAAAATTCGTAGGACTATTTCTTGTCCCCTCAAGTTATCTAGTTTTCAATTTCTCCTTATGTAAATTCGGTTTCATGTTGTTGTTGTTGTTGTTTGTATTTTTGATTCCCAGAGAGTTGAGAGGAAAACGGTTTGTTCCCAAGACTGCACCCAAATCACCATATTTTGACGACTAATCCATTAAGTTGATCTTCTGCTTAGCATTTAGTCGCGGTCGCATTAGCGCTGCGGAGTCCGTTGCACCGCCCATTGTTCAGGATTAACATCTCGCCGGTTCGTTTGTTATTCGCACGGCGGTACCCCGTACGGGAGATTAACAATTACACGTCTAGGCGAGGTCAGTTACCCTTACTTCTTTGGTCCCAGCCTTTGTCCAAGCGTAACAGCTCCGTCTCGTTGCTGCCGTGTGCCATCTGTCGCTTTTCCGAAAATGACTTTCAGAGCTACCCAATTGTTCCGCACTTCCGCGTTGCGTGTTGTTTCCATTAACAACGCTGCGGAAATTAGTTTGAATCTTGTTTAGTTCAAAGAGGAAATATGAAACCTGAAACTTTTAGGCCGCATAAAAATCATTTTATTGCTGCTTCGTCGCAGCCGAATTGCATCCAATTTCCTGTTGCTTCTAAAACCGACTCTAATTCTAAGTACAATTTCACACCCACGACCTTTTCAAACTTTTTTTTTCGCTTTAAAAAAATGAAACTATATTTTTCGTTCATTTCTTATTTTCGCAGAAAACGAGTCGCATGGTTTTCCATGCCCTCGTTTACAGCTGAATCATTTCTCGTGATTCCAAGATTTGTATCTTTTTCGTCAGCTTCCACGGAAGGCGAGCCTTACATAACGGCCGTGCGGTTGTGTGTCTAATCAGAAGTCATAAATTGACCGGTGGGGGCTGTTTTCTGAGTCACAAACCAGAGGACACATAAATTCATCACCCACCGCGCGCCTTTTTAGGAATGCTGCAGCGCCAAAACCGACCTTCACCTTTAAATTGCAACTCACAACAAAAACCGCACAGCCAGAATGTTTCGCGTCGCAGAATTAGAACCATTTGCAGCTGGAATTAAACGACAACGCACAAGCGGGGCAACAGGCCTGGCGCAAAATTGTGTCGTTTCCTAAACTGAGCAGACCGCTTTAATTGAGTTTTATTCTCTGACCTCAATTCTGATTGCTTTGGAAAGTCATAAATTGCGATAAACTCGGCCTGAACATTTTCGTTAATCCATCCAAATTCCAACAAGAGATTGAAAACTGTACAATGACGTTTACTCATTTTCAAAGAAAACTTTTCTTTTCTTTTTTTATATCGAATTGTGATTTGCAGTAAAACTAACATTGCAATCTTCATGTTTCGCAACGATGACATCCGTTTTATGATTTGACGCACTTAAATATTGCCATATGAGTGCTGGTTGAGCAAATTTTTTGTCGTGTGTTCTTCGTCAGTCTGGAGCCTCTCTGTCGTGTAACGAATCCGAGGCAAAAGTGAAGAAAAAGGAGTGATCCCGCATAAGCGGACGCGTAGGTCGCCCGGCGGTGTTTAAACATAGCCTGTGACGTCGTCAGCAGGATTTCGCAGATGGCGGACTCGTCACGTTGCTCGCCGCCGTTTAGTCTTGAGAATTGCCAGCCGACTTTACGACTGCGGACTTGTACTTAAGGACAAACATTCAGCAGAGATACGCGCAGGCATTTCGTGCGCCCATTTCGTCATGTTATTGTTTGGCATATCGCACCGCAACTGGCTCCATGTTTTGTCTGCAATCGGAATGATCATCGCGAGGAATTCGACTGTGGTTTATCTCTGGATTATACCGCTGGAACAGCGAGCACAGTAGATTTTACGGGTTTGCGCAATTTTAGATTCATTGAACTTTGTTTGGATGAAGAAAGTAACAGTTCCACAACTAAGCAAAGTTATAATTACAGAGCGAAACTCAATTTACAATTTTGAATGACTTGTCCTGTTTTAGATTTAGCTGATACAATAACTTGGAAGAAGAGTTTGTGTACTATTCTAATTCGGTGCGATTAAAAATAAACGCTTTCACACTTATTTCAGTCTGAAATTGAAGTTTGCTTATATACTTTTCGAAGCCGTCAGCAAAGTTTACCGTCCAAGACATTTGCAAGGCGCTCTCAATAATATATCGGCGTGATCCAGAGTCATATAACTTACCGATCAATTGCCATTCGAACCAAATGTTTACAATCCATCCAACTCTTAAAATAAATCGAGAAAAAAAAAACAAAACTTATACTAATTTTATCGGAGTTCGTATTAAAAAATTCCTCAACCAACGCCATTATAAGTTAACTCTTCCTAACTGAATTTTAACTTTCACTCCAACTCCAATTACTTAACTTGATTGCAATTCGACACGTTTGCCCATCAAGCTTAAAACACAAACAAAATTTGCCTGCAGATTGTTCTTATCTCTGAGTAAAGCTGCTTGCGCAACTAACAAAATATTCCCCTCTCTCTGACAAGCAATTGGCCATTTTTTCTCTCGTGCCGGTTGATTGCACAATGTTGTCATCGCAAAATTGCAAATTGGTTCTTGATGCGGTCCATACAACGATGGTACAATCGTTCCCTTCTTGAACAGCCGTGTCTAATGAGCAACGCGTAATTGCAATGAAGGAAGACGTTACTCGAGTTATCTGACGGGGCATGAATCACGATCGTTCGATGTCGAAGGTCATCGTATTTCCGGATATATCTGTATCTACTCTTCTCAAACGAGAAGACTTTCGAAATCTCCGTTGAGTATTCATAATTTTTTACTGGATATTTTCATTGAATCATTGATGAATGAAAATGAATCATAGGTCGATTAAAAAATTCCTTAACAAAACTTCTCAAACTAAAACTTCTTTTCAACTTGTCAGACTGAAAAATCTTTCAATAATACAGTTCCAGAATTGAATTCACCTTGGTCTCAATTTTGAAAAAGAAAATAAATTTTCGTTCGACTAGAAAATTATTTTCAAATCATTTTTGTCTCGAGAGATGATTTCACTGTATGTCGTATCGTATGAGATCTGGATGACGTGAGCTGAAAGATCCATTAGAGTTGTCGTTGAAATTAATTACGAGGCATCGCGTAACATCGATTAGCAGCAGTCATACGTCAAGCAACATACTCATCCCTATCAAATTGTCGACATTCTCGGCAACCGCAAACACACTTGTTTGTCATTTCTCTTATACTTTCTATTTGTATACACTATCAAAGACTTTTATTTTGAAGAAGCGTAATACACGCATGCACAGACCTAATAGAATTGTCAGACCAAGTCACGCCCGCTCCGTCGCCGCATTCAATAATCGTGAATATGTAGATTTGTCGTTCATTGATGCAAGTGCGTGTCTCGAAAATACAATTAGGGTCCCCGAGTCGCAATTGCTTGACAAAAGAAATTCGACCATCTGAATTGTCTTCATTGTTTCAAAGACTCAATTTAAAACCAGAAAAAAATTGATACAAAAATTTTGCAAAAATTGTTTCAATTTTGGATTATTCTGGTCTGATTATTTATTTCCATTTTAATGATTAATTTCAAATGTTAAACAAAATATTTTACAAAGCATAAATTATTCGAAATAGAAAATGGATATTTTTGGTTCCTGCATTTAGGTTGAAAGCTGAGTAAAATGTATCAAGCATTTTATAAGGCGAAGACCTTTGATTGCGAGCACTTCAGGGCCAATCATTTCGTTTCTTCAATGTTATTTGCTTCGACTTACATTCTCTTCTTCTTCGAATAATGGTTGATTTATGTTAAATATCACTGCTCTTACCTGCAACAGAAAAATAAGTAAACACTTAATGATGCATTGAAAAATTATACCGAACGATAAATCACACACATCAAAATCTCATGCACATGAAAAATATTGCAAATATTCTCTACCTCTGTCGACTGATAAAATAATGTTGTCTTAAAAACGCAACCGTTATCTTAAGAAATTTCGCAAAAATTGCATGATAAGAAATATTAATTAAATTTGTTGCTTTGAAGGCTATATTTGTCACGCCAGAAAGTAAATTAGAGACTTCAAATCGCCTCAAAAATAATTACAAAAGAAATTGCACAAAAGCTACGTGTGAGACATTTAAGTGAGGACTTAATTTCTAGTTCGCAGACCAACGCTGAGTTATTTGTTGTTGGTGCGTAACCGCGCTGCCCCCTCGCGGCGTGTTTTAGCAATTATATTAGCGCCCTTAGCGCATTTCGCATAATAACACTCGGGCTTATAAATAGCGCACGCTTTTCATCATACGCCACGACTCTTATTTAGTTGTCGTCGATTACGTGCTCTGTTGCGAAACAAATGCAAGTCACAGAATGCGAACTCTCTGCTTCCACCTCTTCCTTTATTTGCAATTTTAAATTTCAAATTTGAAAAATTTTAAATTCGCAATTTATTTTCATGTACTCGTTTCACTGTAAATGTGATCTTGATCCTAGAATATCAATATCATAAACAAGGCAGTTGCTGGGAAAGCTCTTGAAAGCATAAAATTTGGCAGATTTGGTTGAACCTAGATAGAGCAAAACGGAGCTCCTTGCGAGGAAGGAAGCAACTTTCAAAACGAGCTACGTGCCTAGAAGCTGTAAAAAGACACGACGGGAAGTCACGAACAGCTTGGGCGTTAGGAACGTTTTAACGTCACCTGAAATTGGCCGCAAAAGTTTTGCGCGCCCGGCTCTCATTTTCCTCGACAGTTTGTGACGACGTGTAAACACGATAACGCACTCGATTTCCATAGCGAAGAGCCGCGCCGCCGGCTCGAGTCCACCGGTGCGGGCATAATTTGAATATTCAACCGCGCGGGAACTGTTCCAATCCGTTTGACTCCTCGTGTTGTATAAATATGATACGACTTGTTTGCTCGCGCCCATAACTCCAAATTGGTTTAGCATATTTTAAAAAACAACATTCGTAAAGGGAAACGCTGCAATAACATTCCGACACTTTTAGCTTTTGTTTTACAAGAACGACAAATTGAGAGCAAACGTGAGTAACCGTCGCTCATTAGATAAGAAAATGATGGTGCCAAGATTATACGTCAGAGAGATAATAAAATTGTATCACAAATTCAACCTGGCGTTTGACCAAACTTTGGTCCGGAGAGAAACATCTGGGTGTCAACTATAAAGTGACTTATAATCCATTAAATATTATTTATAGTAAGGCCTGACTAAATTTATTAACTATCCACACTTTGCCCCATGTCAAAACTCATTTCACCACAAGTTCTACATTTTAAATCGTCGTTTTTTTCTCTTACTCTCTTTATTACTTTGTAGCCTACTCTGGCATGGCAATGTTTTCCAATACAGAAAAAGGATCACGAATTTCCGCATGACGAGATTGAATGAAGGCGATTAAATAAATCCCACGTAATCCACGAGCTTTAAACGGTAGGCACCTGATTCGCAGCAAAAGCGCGACAGGTTTCCTCAGTCAATCGTGCGTGTTGAACTTTGTCGCCCGGGCGAAAACAGTGCGAGGGTCGTCAAAAATTGCATTCATACTAACAACAATGATACATTCATATGCAAAGTGTTCTCCATCGGACAAAGTCCCCCTTGTGATTTTCCCCTGCGATTCATCTTGCCCCCTCCCCTCTCGCTCGATCAGATAAAAAAACTGATCATCGGGCAGAAGCCGGGAGCAGTGGAGCCAAAATTCATTAACTCGACGAAATTGAATCGCGACTGCGAATTCAGATCAAATAGAATTATCGTCACGTTGGTTTTAATAAACAGTGCGAGCGTTGCATAATTCACACACGAAGCGACGCGTCCAGGCTGATCGTTGAGCTCATTATGTTGGACGCTTGAGCACCGCAATCCCGAGACATCTGGCGAGAAAAATGCGGCGCGCATCTTTGCGGAATCGCTGCCCCGCGGAATGTCGTCTTGTCTGCGCGACATCTCGTTTTCTTGTTTTCCTAATACATTGTGCGAGAACAGCGTCTCAGGAAAATTCGCGCCTTGCTCAACATCTTGACATCACTAATCTTCCAGTTTCTAACATTGAACTATAATCGCTCACGATTAATCTGATCTAATCTAATAAACATTCAACAGTAACACTTTGAATGAAGCTATTCTTGAATAATGTTATTTCTCTATTATTTTTTTCAATTGTTCATTACTCCATTAGTTAGTCTCCTGACTGATACTAAAGTAGTTTTAATTATAAATAGAAAGTATTGTCAAACATGAAAATAACAATCTGGTTCAAAGTTGTTTTCGGTTAAACCAGGATAGGAGAGTAATTAGTAAAGTGCTAATTGCAAAAGATAAATATAAAAGGGTTTGTTGGAACGAAAGTAGTTCATGGCTGCGGGTATAATTTGTGGGCGACATCTCGAAGCGTTAATTTGCATGTGCGCGACACGAATTATAACGCTCGCCGGGTGTTGCAACGCGATCGACGAGTCCACGCTGGCTTTACAAAGTGCACAAATGCGGTGCGATGCCGGGTACTGTTATCCCGCGAACGGAGAAACGCTCTCCGCTTGTCGTTGAATATTTACCAACTTGCCGGCTCTCGCAGGCTCGAATCTCGTTCGGCTTTATGACGCGCGTGTGTCCCACAATTGAGCCACGTTTCCACGACAATTTGTCGCCTATGTGCAACTGTGCACTAATTCAAATCATTACACGCTCGAGAGTTCTCTGTTCTTTTTGATGGGCTCTACAGTTTCAAGTGGAACAACTTCCTGATTCTCAGATTGCTCCACACTTTGTTTTTTTCTTCACTTTTTCCCTCTTTTTAAAAAAAGTATTTCCATCTTAACTTAATCTTAACTCTTAATTTTTTGTAAAAGTTCCTTCATGTAACTAACCAAATTTTATTTTTACATTCAAATATAAAAATTCCACGAACAATCAAAAAAAAGTTGTAATTTGAATTTTAAACCCTAGAAGATTTTAATGGAATGAAGAAGTTGTATTGCAATTTAATTGAGAAGACAAGTCAAAATGAATACGAGCGATTTGAAGCAATGAAGAATCTTCAGCATGCGATGTAGCTGTCGCGACATAGTTGTCGTTTGCCCATTTGAAGGCAAGGTCGCCGTTACGGTACTCGCTGCTTTCGAGTGCATATGACTGGATGGAACACGCGTTCCTTCAACCACTCGGAGCGTTCATTTTGTCGAGTTTATATAAAAGCGGTACCACGTGGATGCCTCGGCCACCGCACCTTACATCGGTGCAAAATTTTCTCCTTTGCCTTTCCGTAGTCATTATTCGTATTAATGGTTCCGACCGTTCTGAATATACCCCACGCTTACAAAAAAAAGTCTTCATAACGCGGAATTAACGCCAATTTGAGCCCCAGTACCGGTGATTATGTAAAGCAGTCGGTTAGATGTGGTGCTTTACAAAGTGGTAGTTTAGGCCTCGTAGGGATTTTTCCCTCTCTTATTATATACTTTTCCCCCAATTTTCTTTTGATCTTTAGCAAAATATTTTTTCATGATTTTTTTTTTTATATAAAACTCATTCCAGAAGATTGATTTAGCTTTATTATTATTTTTTTTTTTTTTTTTTGAAAGCTTTTCAAAGTTCAAGAGTAACTTAAGAAAACAAATGATTCTTGAAATTTAAAACTAGTTAATGATTTCCTATTTTTAAAAATGTATTAACCCGATGGTATCAGGTGATTCTACCCCAGACACAAAATTTGCAGTCTAACCGTGAAACACGATGTGACAAGTTGCTCGTATTTCGAGTTTCCTGGTGGTGACATAAGTTCCCCAAAATTCGGAAGCGATTTGTGTTACACCTTTGATTACATGTTTTAGAATCCCTAACGATGACTAAGGGTGGATCATTTCACGTGACTCATAACAAGTTCCATTAACTCATCAATCTTGGAAATACGAGAAAATTATCCTCTCTCAATAAAAAAGGAAAATTTATAAATGAATAATTAATGTACTTTGTGGTTTAAAATTTAATACTAAAAACATTCTGAGTACAACAAAAAGATCGCAATTCTATTGAAATTGTAAAAAAATTTCTTTTTGCAAAAATCATATTACTGGCAAGTTCAATATGAAATCTAACATGTCTTTCACTTTCGGTGTCATTGACGTTACACAACACTGCGTATATCAACCGAAGTCATCATCTTCCGACAATTATCAGATCAAGACACAATCACTAAGGATATTGAAGAAATCGAATATCTATCAAGAGGATTCGGATGGTTGAAATGCATGATCGTCAATTATTATTACATTATTCGTATCGCCTGCTCATATCTCGCATGCACAATTAATTACCTTTCTCAGAAATTCGATCCGCTGTTTATTTCTGATAAGAGTCACGTTATCGTCACACACGCAACAGAATAAATAATGAAAAAAGAAGTACAGTCGAATTTGTCATTTTTCTTATCGACGTTTAAACAACATTGTTTTCATCTGCTGAATTTTGTTCGCAAACATTCTAATCGTGTATTATTTTAGTGAAGGAAAGTTGTATTTTGTAAGTACCACACCGACCATACCAAATTTGATGATGATTTTGTTAAAACTGTTATAATCGAGATATTAAGTTAACACCAAACCTAATGAACTGTTAAGAGCGTGTAAAGACAACGCCTTTCGGAAGTAATTACTTCATGCTAATTAGCTCGGCGGGTAATCGACCATGACGTTATTAGAGGTGGCCTGATCAACCACATCTGGCTTCAAGTCGTAAGGAATCGAGGCGACCATAACTAGTACCCCGTCGATCTCTCTGCTGGACATACGAAAATATAGATCGTCATTTTATGCGGTGTGTCAGGGACCTGATTATGTCTCAGTCAAACGTGCATGTTTTATTAAACGATCATTGTTTGCAACCGATATTACATTATCAACTCACAGATCTTTGTCTGACTAATGTTTTTGCTAAACGAAAAACCATAATGTCACGTAGAGCAATTTACATCTTTGAACACGTTTCTGGGAAAAAGTTGACTTTTCTTTTCTTTAGTCCTGACAATTCTTCAGTCACGTTTCAATGTTTTTTATTTCGTCTTCTTATTTGCTTTCAATTTTCAACAGCATTTTTTCCTAATAGATTTTTACACAGTTCACTTGTTCATTAACAGTTCACTAACAGTTCGGTTTTTAGACGTGAGAAATTGTTCTATCGTATAAATGTGTATGGGTTTTCGATAAGGCATTTCAAATGAAAGAGACGGCTTGTCTCGAACTGAATTAGTATTGAAAAAAATAATTGTACGGATATCTCAAACGAAACGTCATTATTTAATTGGTCTAAGCGAGGCCTAGTGCTTCAATTAATCAATTCTGGGTGAATTTTTTCAGGCCACGGGGGTCACTCGACTACAACAGCGCCACTGTTACAATAAACATGACATTCTTTTTATTCGCATCGACACAATTACGACACGCACGCGTGTTGAAATAATTCAACAACGTGACGTTACGAAAATTCAACTTATTTCAGCGCCCCATAAACAAATTCTATTATGTTGTAAAAAAAAACATAATCGTCTAAATTTTTTAGAATTTAATTTTCTAAACTTTTGCTCATTTTCAGTTTTACATTTTTCATACATTTTTTTGCTGATCATCTGATAACGATAAAAGAGTTTTTATTTGTAAATTGTTATTAATTGTATGATCTTAAACTGTTAATTCAACGATAAGCGACGTTCATTGTTTATGAAAAAAAGTGTGTGACACAATGGCAGAGTAAGAAGAGCCGATGTACGTGTTTTTGCGATGTCGGTCGTCTGGAATGTCGCCAGCTGGCAGAATTTTTTGACTTCCGTACAAGCAAAGATCGCTGAGCTTGCGGGAAAATGTGTCCCCGCGCATCCAAATCATCGCCCGTTTTTATTGAACATTCTATTGAGAAATGCCTGTCTCTTCAATCTCGTCCATTCCAATATTATCGCCTCAACGACGTGAATATAAAACAGCGATTCTCTCAGCACACTGGAAATTGTGGTTTATGAATAAAATTCAACACGTCATATGCGCACAGATATGATAACTATTTCATATAATAATAATATTCCCTCAATTCCCCTGAGATTGACGATATACTTTACTGGGATAATTTTACGAATTGCGTCTCTGTTTTTGTCGACGAATATTTTCATGCCATTTTTTAATGTTTAACAATAACAAAATATAGCAATAACGAAGATTTAAATGCGCGCAAAAATGTGAAAGGCTAATTAGAAACAGGGGGCGTATGATTGATTGGCATGAAAATATCAATGACAATAATACATGATAATGGAGTTCCATCAGGATTTCATCAGTAGTCACGTCGCAGTCGCGAATGCTCTTAATAGACGTTTACTGACGCACAGTTAAACGTTTGACGTTAACTTCATTATAAGCTAGCTTGTTCCAACGAACTCACATATTACCTTCACCCGGCGCACTAAATTTTTCATCCCGTCTGGGGAAAATTTAGTTTGCCAATAAATTGTCTCGGGCTTGACATGAACTCGGCTCTGTTTTAATGCTGCCTTTTTTCATCATCAAAATTTAAGGACGCAAAAAATTCACCCACTTTCTGTTTGCAAATTGAAACAATGAAAAATATCGTACTGAATAAACATTAATATAAATGGAAAAATTCGAATTGAAATTATAATTTTAACATTTTTTTCGTTTTGATTTACGGTTTTATTTATTTGCTACAGCAAAGATTAAATAAATTATGATTGAAAGCACGCAGACGCAGTTGTACACTTGAAAAATGTTATTTTTTTGAAACGTTAATTTGAAACGCCACTCGAGTCGAATCAAAACTAACGCTTTTTATAGATAAAACAGCATTTGGCTTTTAACTTTTAGTGATTAAGTTCGCCAACTAAAAACCACTTTTCCAATTGAACGCAATCGATCGCTCAGAAATTTCGTATCGGCATGTTGGAAGTCTAGGCAAAAAATACCGACTTATCGGGATCTATGGGATCGAACTAAATTTATATCGCCGTACAAGCTCGTCTTGCTCTCTTCGAGAAGTAGACTTATTCCAAGCCTTATAATCACTGTCCCGTTTTATTACTTCCAATATCCGAAACGTAAATTGAGTTGAGCAAACTTTTTCAATTTCTGCAAATTAATGCAAAAACGTTAAAAAAAAGTTAATCAAATTTGACCGACAAGCGATGAAATATCATAAAAAATTAACTTAATGTTACCTATTATCAAAAAATAGTAAAATATAAAACTACAGTATACAACCCGAATTATAAATAGAAATGGATGGTTGTTTTTAATATTGGACATACATGGAGTCAGAACGAACTTATAACTTTTAATATTACGGAGTAGATAAAATCGAATACAGAAAGATTTCACTTTTTCGTTTACGAATAATAAAACATACACTGTAGGTTGGCGTTCAAGTCAGAAAGGAAATAAGAGACACGTAATGTCTATAACATCAAACATAATATACATACATATCTTTTCTGCAGTATCATCAGACATGCATAATTTCTTCCCTGCATGCTTTACTGAAACCGAGTTGAAAACGTTTTCTATAAAGTCTGAAGCAACTGAAGCTTTATCTTTTACTCGTTGCTCTTTTTATTTCTTGAGACTACAATTTCGCATCAATCATAATATTTTTTCCTTTATTAATCGTTGATTTTTCAACTCAATATATTATTTTTATGTGATAAGTTCGCCCATGAAGGCCACACTTCGTCCTATCTAACGAAATTCGTTACTAAGAAATTTTGCAAAACTTTGAACCACAGTCTTCCAGTCAGCCTTTATCATCTCTCGTTTAGCGCACACGTTAAACTAATATAACTTATGATTAAATTACATAACGATAACGGAAAATAGACAAGTTACGTTACGGCAATCAGCTGTTACGTTCATTGGCCCGAAACTCCAGTCTCGATAACAAATTGTTGGTTGGATGATGAGCAAACTTCTATAAATAAATAGGGGCTAGTTTCAATTAAATTAGACGATTAATTAATAGGATAACAATAATAATAATAATAATAATAATAATAATAATAATAATTAGGATTGACTTATTAACTTCTTAATTCAAAAAGATGTAATTTTTTAGAAAGGTTAACTTGAAATGGACTAAAACTTTTTTAATAGCAAAATCACGACGAAAAAAAACCATGGTGTAATAGACCTACGATTTTGTGTCGCTAATTATAGTTTCCTTCCTTGTTTAATACGTGTGTCAATCAAGTGCATGGTCGAAATAAAAGTTTTTATTTGCGCCTGTGGGTGCAAGAACGAGGGGGCCAAAAGGCGGCGCTTCAAAGTTGCTCTCCAGTACCACAAGGCTCATCTATATAAGGCGAACTTTCTCCGGCTTTGAGGTATACTCTTCGACAAGAAATGCGTCACGTCGTTTTGCGCAATCAATTATTCGAACGTACACGTCTGCTACGATTAATAACGTTCTCGCTTTTTCAAACTATGTGAACAATAATTGCGCGAACAAATTGTCTCTGTTACCGCTCTTTTATGCGGCCATTCTATTACTCTGCCCGGTCATTACAATTTGTCGCGCCACGTTAACAACGTGGAAGATCCAATCGAGATGCATTTTATTTCCACCGGCCGGCTCGTATTAGCTAAACAGAATGACAAACTGTAAGCATTGGGTCGTTTAATTTTGATCACAAATTTTATATTTTCAATATCAATTTACATTGATGTGTATTATTTTCGAAATTAAAAATTAAACTCAAGTTAGCTACGGATGCTCTGACTTACTAACATTTAAAAAGCCATTACACCCTCGGGGTGCTTTATAAAAGTCTGATAAAATTTTGCTGCGCTCCATAAAAAAGCGATTTTTCATCTGTATCTCAAAAAGATTTCTCCTCGTATCAGGAATGAATCTTTTCTTTTGCCTTTTCCCAGCTTCGTATATTACCAACGTTATCAAAACTGCCGGGAGATTAAATTTGTAAACGAGCAAGGAAGGTACTAATAAATATATATATTTTTGCAAACAACCGCCAGTGCAATATGGCAATTGCAGAAAACGAAAAGAAGCGCCAAAAAGTGTGAACAAGTGACAATACTCGCAATAAACTGTCAACCAAGATGAATTACTTATAAAAATGTAGAGAAAAAAAAGTGAAAAAATAATTGAGACAGTAAATTTAGCCGCGCAACATCTTTCGCGACAAGCACTTGGTTATCTTGATGGAATAAGTAGCGACATCCCATAATTCATCTCGTCGCATTTTATTCGCCGACACTGTATATTGTTTTATCACATGCAATTGAATGCCACTCTCGCTTTTGATTTGTATCATCGGCCAATCACAATCGCTCAATGGCCAATTGAACGCTTTTCGTCCTAATTGAATTGTTTGTTGCAATCAAAAGCGTAAGCAAGAAATTGATTGGCGGAGAGAAAATCATGGTTTCGTGCAGACCTACAAGTTTGAAGACAGCCGTGGGCTGACGCGTGTGGGTTTTTACCACGCATTTATATTTTGCACCGCTAAGATGTCATAATTATAAATCATTCCGAATACTGGAGTGTTTTGTCTTTTGTACAAGCACGAAGGAGCGTTGGGCGTTCAATCGAGGGTCGTGCCGATGCTGACCGGACGGTCTGACCCTTCGTGTACATAAGTTGTAAAAGTTGCAATTCGATATTTATGATTTAGAGCCTGCTTAGCGTTGAATACTTTACACGACGTAACATTCAGTTTTGTAACCATTCAATTTATGCTTAATTAAAATACTAAACATCATTTTGAAACAGATTGATCTTTCAATTCCCATTCATTTGCTAATCACAAATCGCATGTTTTCATTTTCCATTTATTCGACGTCGTGTAAATTTTGCCGAACTTTTTTCAAAAATCATTTTTAGTTGTCGTTGTTATTTCAAAGTGCAATATATTGCCTCCTCTAAATCATCTCCCCTTGATCTTTGGAATGAGCGTACATAGAACCTCGTGTGTTTATACACCAGGTTCGAAAATCCAAATCGCAAACATATTTGGAAGTAATATCGCTAAGTGTGGTATAATGTAGCGGAGCCACCCTTACAGCGTGCGTTGCTTGGTATGGAGGTTGGAACGCTCGCAGACAGTATAGTATACAAACAGGACGCTGCGAAGCGTGTATAGTATCTCGTCGGAACATTCTTTCTTGAAGACAGAAGTAGCGCTGTGTGTGGGTGTATGTTCGTTTTTTAATTCAGATTCATCAAGTGACGTAATCTGTCCCACAGGCCATTAAGATTTTCAAGCTGAAATTCCGGTGAAGGCTTTTTGGAAAGCATGTCGGAATGCAACAGTGGCCCTTCGCAGCTCACAAAGAACTCCGGCTCCAGAAGTTAAAATAAACACGCGCCGCGCACAACAGCGTCATCGCTTTAGGGACAGACGCCGGCCTATCCTTCACAAGCACTGATAAAAATACTCTCATATTCACGCGACTCAATATCGCTTCTTTTCGGCACTTTATCCACCGCGAGAAAGCGTTTTTTTATTTTCATTCCGCATATTTATAGCCGCTAATAGAATTCCAAAAAAAATCATGCTGCGAGCAAACTTGTTTTATCAGGGTTTGAATCGTTTGCATTTTTCTTGCATGATTCAAAGTTCAGTTTCATCATTTTTATAAGCATCGATTTTTATTAAACGCTTTTCTTTAATTTCACATCGGATATTACAATCACAAAGTGCACCCGTTGGGCGCGCAACTTTAGTCATCAGACGCGCCATGGGTATACCCTATGATGTCATTGGATGCGCATGCGCAGTAGATCCTGCAACGCCATCGAGTACGCAGCTGCAGTAGATCTAGGGACGTCACTGGATACGCATGCTGTAGATCTCGTGGCGTAATTGGATGCGCATGCGCAGTTCATTCTGTGGCGCCATTGGATGCGTATGCGCAGTAGATCCTGAAACGCCATCGAGTACGCAGCTGCAGTAGATCTAGTGACGTCACTGGATACGCATGCACAATAGATCCCGCGGCCTTATCGAGTACGCAGTCGCAGTAGATCAACGGTTTTCTCTGCACCCGCCGGTGCAGTATAGATCATATGACGCTGTTGGACCAGCAGACGCAGTAGATTCAGTAATGTGAGTAACTTTTCTTAGTATGATGAGCCGCTCATTACATTGAATGTTGTTCAATATTATTTTTGGTTATGTTAATTAAATATTTTTTTATTGGTATGTTATTTTTTCATTCGTGCCAAATAAGTTTAGGTGATACTAAATTTTTTCAAATATATTTCTAAATTCAACTTATTTGAAATGATTCCTTCTTTCATCCTTCTTTTATTCCGTTTCTAATCGGCATTGTATTTTTTTATTCATGTCGGAGTTTAGGTGATATTAAAACTTTTTACGTATTTTAAAATACAACTTTTTTTATTATTCGTAAATTTTTTTTGAGTTTTTATTCGCCGTAATTTGTTTCAAGTTAATCATTTAATTTTAAAACATGCTTCTAACTTTTGTTCAAATTTTTAGTTTTTAAATCATTATCAATTTATCAATCATTATCAATTTATCAATCATTATCAATTTATCAATCGATAAATATTTTTCGAATCATGCAAACATGGGCTTGTTTTTTCAAAATTATTATTTTCCAGTCTGTTGCTTCATTTGTATGACCACCTAAATAAGAATGATTGTCGTTATAGATACATTAGTATTGTCGTGAAGCCGGTAAGCCGTCGACGGACGAACCTTTACCGTTTACAGAAGAACCAACTTGGTTCTTCGTTGGCATCGTTCAAGCACCCGGTTCGTCTGAAGATTGGATGACGAAACTTAGAGACTGGGGCCCTGTAACGCGGGCCTTGAAAAAGATACAGTGATCATAGGGCCATTCAAAATTTATTGTGGGAATAAAATGAACCAGACGAAAAAAACATTTCTGATTTGCCAAGTTTTTTAATTTTCAATTTTTGTTAATATTAAAGACGTTTAATTTAAAAATACAAATTTAGTAATTCAGCATTAAGAGACTATTAACTGCGAAAAATTGCATGAAATCTTGAAATATTATGTTCATTTTTTTTTTGGCGATGAATAATATTTCTCATCTTGGATGATTTGCAGCTGTACCAACAGTTTCAGCATTTTTTAACAGAGGGATTAGGGTACAGTTGAACTTCGAACTAAAGTCATAAAATAAAATCGTATACTAATTCCTGCAAAGGAAATAATAAAAGCATCTGCACGAGATTTTTTAAGTCGAATACACTTATATTGTCCAGGAAGCGACAGAGTGTAGCCCCGGAGATGCTCAAATGAAAATATTTGTTGAGAATTGATTTATGGATGTTCGTTTATAAAAAAAGGTAAAGTGAATCGTGCAATAAATGCTGGCGAAGATAAAGTAAATACTTAACGGTTCTATTAAAAGACTTACTTTCCTTATAGATTTGAGCAGTATGTTCAATATTGAATCCAATATTGAATTGAATTTAATATTAAAGTGAAGTTGTATACATTATAATATGGAAATAGTTTTAACAATAAATATATTTTTTTAAATGCAAAAATTTATATTGAAAGCAAAAATAAAGAATGAAAATAACGTGTGCTAAACACTGTTTTTGATTTTTGAGTTAAAAATAATACCTCGTCTGAAGCGATTAAATCTTTGATGACATTTCAAATCCCTCTGAAACTTGACCTTATTAATAATAGAATTACATTTCCCGTCCGGAAACATTTTAATCCTTTATCAGTCCAGTGAACTCATTTATTTTGTTCCCACATAATACGGACGATCACTTTAATTTTTGATAAAGTTTGTTTTGATATAAAACACACGATTCAATTTAGCTCAATTCATTCTGTTTGTTTACTTTGAATTCTCCTGCTTTCTTCAAAATCAATTTACTGAATTGAGAAGAAAATTGACCGTAATAGAAACAAGCATCAAAAAATAATCTGGATGAGTGCAGAGCGATGCTTGGTTTCATCTATGAAAGATTTTGTTTCATTGATCATAGAGTCAACAGTAGTGAAGTAATACAAAACCGCATTTAGGATATTACACGATGATTGGACAACTTTTGTTTGACCACAGCACCGAATCTAATAATAGAGCAAAATGGTTTCCATAAAAACTTTTATTGCGTTCTTTTTTATGAACGTCAAAAATATTTGCTATTTTTTTATCAATATAATAATTTGGTTGTTCTTTTTTCATTTATATTGAATGTATTATTCATTCAACCTTAAGAATTTAACGAACCATGCGATAAACAAAGAAATAATTCAAAGAAGCCTCGTCTCCAAGAAGAGGTAATGATTAAAGTTGCAAACTTTATCGCTTAAAAGAATGCAGTTTATACCCGAGTGTCATTGGATGTTTCACATCGAAGACAGTGCTGGATTTACCTCAAAAGAGACCCCTAACAATGTCACAATTTCGGGGCCCCTAAAAAAGACTGATTCTTGTTTTCACTTTTAAATTAGTTACAAAATTGGAGGTCATCATGGAAATTAAAAAACATATCTGGTGAATTTGAATTTGGTTTCGAGGTAACATGAATTTGCTTCGGCTGTTCAGTTTGTATGACTGCAACAATTCAATTTGATATTCGCTATCGATACATCTGTATAAAAAAGTATACATCAGAGTATATTAAAAAAGTCGGAAAATCGGTGAACCCTCAACTACGAATCCACGGAGACTGCACTCTTTGTTATTTTAAATAACAAATCTTCGTGGACTGATCTGCTACAGTTCTGGAGTCTCAGACAGTTCTTGAGTCTGAGACTCTATGAGTCTAACTATGCCCCAAGTAGTTTGAAGGTAGCTTTTATTGGTAGCTCCTCATATGGCAGTTATGATTGGGAACTTAGTGGACGGAAGCGAGGACTGACGGTGGCAGGCTAAAAAATACAATTATCATACGACCATTTTGAATTTTACCGCGGAAATCAAATGAACCAGACAAATTACTTACTGAAATTCCTCATGACCGCAAAAGTTGAGTCAAATCTAAAACAGATTTACTCATTTCAAACTGGATTAATCAATTATTTTAAAATGGATAAATCACTTTTCATTATTCATTTTTAACAACCAATAAAGCAGTCTATGTTATATACTGACATGAAATTTGTGATAAAATTGTTGAATTAACTTGTTTCACAATGTGAAATTCCTTTATTATATCCGTTTACAATTTTTTTATTTAATTTATTTTTTTTTATTTAATAATTCTTAAATTTAAAGTTTTTCTATCTTTGTGCAGAGGCCTTTACGAAGGCGGGGCCTCAAGCAATTGCTTCCTTTGCTCCTTGGTAAATCCGGCACTGATCAAAGAGTAATTATGACTTATGGCATTGATTGCTAAGTAAAAAATACTATTAAATAAGATCTCACATGCCATTCTGTTAATTGTTTACAATAAATAGTAACCACCCGAGCAGCAGAGAAACAAAATAAAAAATGAGATGAAAAAAGAGTTAATGTTTTTTGCTACCCTGTAGCAAATTGTTGTACTTTGCAACCTGTCAGTCAAGTTATTTTAATGACAACAAAAAAGCCTGTTTTAATGTAAAAACCTTCGTTATCAATATTAAACATGATTTCTTTGTGAGAGTCATGCAGAAAACCAAGATGTTGCATCCTGAATAAGTACAGATATCTAATTAACCAATCATGTTATACACATAACATTCCAGGATTCATTAATCCGAATGAAATTAATATATAATTATTATAAGTGAATAATCCTGGACTCTATATTACCACTTGCATAACTTCTTTATTATAATTATATTGAAAGGTCTTCTAGAAACGTTTTGTTGATTTTTCCTCCTACTGTTGTAACAATATTATTTTCATTAATTGGCAAAAAACAGTTTGAAATGTAGTCTGTCAAAAAATATAATTTTTTACTTTACTTTCTTGTTTAAGTGAAGCCAAATCCTGAGTTTTGAAATGAGTTCCTGATAATGAAATAAGTTTCTAATTTTTAATAAAAATCAAAAACTAAGACAACTGTAAGAATTTTTCTATCAGTGGAAGTATTTTATTTTCACAAGCCTCGTAATTTGAAAATAGCTCATGAGACTTTTTTGTTCAATTAATTGTTAATTTTTTAAATTTGACAAAATAATAAAGCATAAGTGCACTGAAAAATCACAGTGTGGTTCTTGGAATAATCGCAATTCCAGTGAATATATACACTCTGAAATCTTATACTGCGACCAATCAAACGTTTCCAGGACAGACGAATCATGCAAGAAGAATCAGAGCGAAAATCTGTTTTCAGAAATGCGTGAAAGGTTCAGATATTTTATGCTAAGATTGTCTCATATCCAGGGCCGAGAGCATATGTTATGGTGAAACTAGTTTGAGAGCGTCCAGTTTTTCTTCTTCGTATGTACTCCGCGAGGGCCAGCTCGACTGCAAGCAACCACGTACTATCTCGGGGTCGCGTTCCAACAACGATACTCAAATCCTGCTACTTGTTGCTCCGCCGCAGTAAGCGACATTTTTAACCTCGATGTGCCGCCTACTTGTTCCTTTTTCGCCTCCACGCACCTGAACTTTTTCAACCAGTTTGCCAAATTCGTCCAAACTTTCAAAATTTAATTGTGAAATGTTTTGGAAAAACTTGTTATCAAAACAAAGTAAGTATAAAACCCAAAAATAAAATAAAAATTTGTTTTTTAATCGAATCGAATGTTATTAATATTGAATTTGGAAAAAACAGTTGGATTTAAAAGTGAGACTGTCCAAATATGTTAAACGAATGAAGACACGACAGAGACACAAAAAAAATTAATTATAAGATTGAAGTTGTGTAGGTGCCGACGAGGATACGAATTGCGTGACGCGTTAAATAATTGCGTACCAAGTGACAGTTGTCAAGTTCCTTGCTATTGCGTTACGCGGCGTATCAAATTTATTCCCATTCTGTAATCTTATCAAAAAGGAGCTGCGCTTTTAGCAGTGAAGTGCACGTGCACTATTTCATAGCTAGCTCAAGGTCGAGAATGTTATTGCCCTTTGAAGAAAACTAAAAAATCATAACTGATTTCCAATTTGTTGATTTTTCGACATCAAAAATATTAAGAAAAATGAGAACCGTGAAACCAACCAATTTACATGAGAATAAGCGTGTGAAAGGGAACCAGTACTTCCTTTTATTTTTCGTCTCGCACGTTTGTTTAGTATTCAAACAAATCATCATACCAGCATGTATAAATGATTGTTTGACGATGAGCGAACATTTTTCAATATTTTGAGTATGATAATGGATGAATACCAATCGTTAAAACAGACAATACTTTACCCACAAATATTTGAGCAATTGAATATTTATAATGGTAAAGTATAATTTTTTATTTGAAAATTACATTATTAACCTGTTATTTAGAAGCAACTTGTTGTTTATTTGTTTACTTTGCTTACGAGCCACAGGATTATCAATCAATGCTGCAACTTTGAGCGCAAAAGATAAACAGTTGTTTGGAGTTGTTTACAGTTGGTTGACGTTGGCAAACTTACCAAGATTTTCGACCAAATTGAGCATGACACCGCCGATGTGCTGCTCGCCTTTGACCCGAAGACTCCGCTCGACCTGAAGGTCAGTGACGTAGATGCGTAGCACCCAGCTACCATCTACCTCGTGGCCGTTGGTGTACATCATGAAACGTTGGGCTCGTCTTTGTCACACACACGCACAACCAACCAACACCAATCCGAACGCACTGCTTGCACGTACAATGCCCTACGCGCGGAACATCATCTCTTTTTCGTATCCTTTTTTATCGCTTGCCGCACTTGCAAGTACATCGGTCGCCAGACTCGTGCCCCAACACTTTGTTTATGTTTGTTGTTTTGTTTACGATTTGTTTATCTCAGCTACTGTCAAGTTTCTTAAGTCGCGCGATTTTGCCAATCGCTTATTCCAAGATTTTCAACAATCAACGAGGTTCGAATTGGGTTGACTTCGGTGTTTACTCGTCTAACGCGCCACGAATACTGAGCAATACTGAGCCAGAATTACACCGAGAAGGCGGCATTCACTGCTCGCGCGCGTTCAAAACTCGCCGCAGATTCTCGGCTGATCTCGGACGGAAACGAGTGCTTAGTTCAAGCGACCACTATGAGAGGCGCTAGTCTCCCCACATTTTTGCAAAAATTTTTTACAGAAAAAAAATAAGTCAATTTTGTCATATACACTGAATTTGGGAAAGTCAATAATCGGGACATTTCACTAAACTCATTTTCACTAAACAAAATTTATTTAATTTTGCAAAGATCTTTTTTGTTTTCTCGGTATGTCTTTATGATCACTAAATATAATTTTAATAATTGTAAATTTCTCTAGGAATAATTTCTTGTTTGATTCATAAAATGATTTTGAAAATAATAAAATTTATGAAGATAAGCAACAAGTTCTAGATGGCGCTTCATTCAATTAATTAGCGGGAAAATGCAAATCCGAATTATGCATAAGTTCAATAAAAAAATGAAGTTATGATGAAAAATGAAAATAAACACATATTTTCGAGAATCATGTTGATTTCTTTGATAACTTGTGAAGAATTTTACAGTTAAATAAATAACAACAAAGCACTCTGCCAAACCAAAACATAACCTGTTAATCAACTAGATGTGATATGTGATCGGAAGAAATTCATATCTCTCGATGACCAAACAACGTATTTCCCAATTTACCCGAAAAGCCGCAAAAAGTTGACTCTTAATAATTGCGAATGACGCGAATTGTGAGCTGAAAATAACCCAAAAAGTGAGTACCAACCTCGAGATAACTTATTTTATCTGTACAACAACTCTAACCTACAAACTGTTACTCTAAACTGTTACTTTAAAATTCGATTTCTACTTCTTAAGATGTATTGAAAAAACGTCACTTCTGAGGGAGAAAACATGATTCCGGCAAGGTCAATTTTACTTCGATCGGCAGGACACAATTTTTTAAATCAAGTTCGTCGAATTGGAAGTCAACAACAGACCGTAGAACGCTTGGACAGTCGGTCACTAATTCGAATCTCTGGCAAGGATTCGTCCGAATTTCTTCAAGGACTCATGACAAATGATATGCGACTGTTTGAAGAAGGCAATGCTAGTATTTATGCGCTTTTTCTCAACATAAAAGGCAGGGTCATGTTTGATACAGTTATCTACAAAATCCACGATGACAATTTATTCTACCTCGAGTGCGATTTGAACGTTGAACCGAATGTGAAGAAGCATTTGACCATGTACAAGTTGCGAAAACAAGTCGAAATCGAACCAATGAAAGAGGAAGTCAAAGTCTGGACGGTTTTCAATTCCGCAACCAGTTCAGAAGAATCCAAAGAGAATTCCAAATCAAAGTTGGAAGGCCAGATTTTCCCCTGTGGCGGACAATATAACAAATCAAGAAAAGTCATTGACAAAATCCTGGTATATGAAGATCCAAGGCTGTCCGATCTGGGACTCAGAATCTTAGCACAAAACGATATAAAATCAGAGGAGATTTGTAAACACCTAGGAGTAACAAGTGAAACATCAAATTGTCAAATTAATTACAAGACTCACAGATACAAGTTGGGGATCGGAGAGGGTGTCGTGGATTTTCCTCCAGGTTCAGCTTTGCCACTAGAGATAAACGCGGATTATCTTCATGGAGTTAGTTTTCACAAAGGTTGCTACATTGGACAGGAGCTCACTGCGAGGACACATCACACTGGAGTTGTGAGAAAAAGATTAATGCCACTGATTTTCAACGAAGAACCAAAAGACAGTTTTGAGTACGACGAGAAAATTGTGGATGAGAATAATAAGCTAGTGGGCAAGTTCCGAGCGAGGGAAAAAATGTTCGGGTTGGGACTTATTAGAATCGCTGAGGCTCTGAAAGCAGAGTCGTTACACATAAAAAATACTCCTCTGCGGATTCTTAAACCATCCTGGTGGATCCCGGAATCTCAGAAAGAAGCTTTGTTATCTGTTAAAAGCTCCGAATAAACAATTGTTACAAATAATTGTTGAAATAAATTATTTTGACTGCAGTTGTTTCTTTTACTCGTCCTTAAGTTATTTTCATTATTTGTCAAAGTATTTTCTCTTAGTTTTTTTAAGTAATTTCCTTAATATTTCATCATTTTTTTAATTTGATTATGGAAGATTAATAATGCCATTTTTATACAGGATGGAAGGGATTGCTGGAACCTCTAAGGAAGAGAGTGGTGCGATAGGAAATTCAAAAAGCGAGACAAATCCTGGGGGCCAGTTCAAATGTTACATTTGTTCGTTAGATGAAAAGTACGACTATTTTGGCTCGGAACCTCCGTTCGCTAAGCATCTTGTATACCAAGAAAAATGTTACATCAAAAGAGATCCGTTCTCAGCACTTAACAAAGGAGAAGTCCTACCACTTGGCGGTGACTGCGATTTTTGCAAATCTCAAGTCTGCATGAATTGTAGTTTGTTTTATACCAAACGATTATGCGCCGTTTGTTGCAATAAAGTCAAAAATAATCTGCCTCAGCCTATGCACACTAGGATCAAGAAAATATCCGAAAATTTGTACAGCAAAGAAAAGGATTCTTGAGGCTGAATAATTGAAATTGTATATTTTTACTGGTTTTTCAAAAGATTTGTATTGTAAATAAAAGTGTTGTGATAAAAAAGAAGTTTTGTGATTTAATTCTTGTATTTGTTTTATAAATGCAAGTACAAAATCTAGACAGCTGTCAGAAATAATTGAACAAAATTAGTGTGTAATTTTAAACTTACAAAAGGTCTATTTACATCATACCACTAGACTATGGCTTACAGTCGCAATTCGTCAAGAATTAAATGTGATCTAAAAAAAAGAGCGCAAAATTGCTATTTGCAAACCGCAGATAACTTTTGTTACAATTCGTACTCAACAATCAGTATATTCATACAATCCTATAAAACTATTTGAAAATTGAAACAAAATTTCAATCTACGATTAACAGAAAGCGCGGTTGATTCAAAAAATTTCATTTTAAAAGTCACAATGAATATTAAATTTATTTCGCTTTTCCGCCTTTGTTTGTGAACTTCTTAGCCATGGCCTTCTTCTCCTGCATGCCCTTGTTGGGCTTATTCTTCTTCTTTTTTCCGTCAGCTTTCTGACCGGCGAAGGGCTTGTTCTCTTGTTTTTGAGAGGAATTGTCGGTCTTAACTTCATCCTTCTTAACAAATGGCTTCTTCTTCTTCTGTTCAGCTTCGACCTCGGCCTTTCCATTACTAGCTTGATTCTGAAATAATAACAATGGTTAAATATTGACTTCGTCTTACAACTTAAATTTTTGTTTTCACTAAACAAATCAATTACCTTATTCTGACTAGGTTTGTTGTTATTGAACTTCTTGAATTTTTTATTAGGTCCTTCGGAGGCGTTTCGCTTCCTCTTTGATGGGTTGTCAGCTGAGCAAACTTTCACTCTTATTTCTCGTTGGCCAACTTTAGTGCCATTCAATTCTAAAGCAAGGGTGACTGCATCAACCGAGGAGAAATTAACGTATCCGAACCCTTTACCCATTCCAGTTCTCTTGTCTCTAATTATACGAAGACTGTCGATGGCTCCGCACTTGGAGAACAAGCTATGAAGCTCGTTGAAGTTAACATCTGGAAATAACAAGTTGGTTAATTTTAAAATTACGATACATCAATTAGCATTAAATTAAAATATATAACAAAACAATAACTAACCAAAAGGCAAGTTTCCTAAGAACACAGCTTTCTTTGTCTCGAAATCGTTCTTCTTGATAAGCAAGTTGACGTTCAAGATATGGTCATCAATTTTCTTTCCATTCATGGCCACAGCTTTTTCTGCCGATTCTTTGCTGGCGAACAACACGAAAGCTGAGAGATTGTTTACTTTCGGGTGCATCTTTTTGGTGATGTAAGCAACCTTTTTGGCAAGCTTCTGATTGCCAATCTTTTGGTTTTCTGGAATAACTCCCCTTATCCTCACAGATTCAACCTTACCAAACTTTTTGAAAACTTTCTCCAGCTTATCAGGCGTGCAGTCCTTAGGAACATTGCAGACGTAGATCGTTCTCTCATCTCTCTGACGAATTTCTTCTTCGGTCAATTGAGGTTTTTCCGCCTTTGCCGGCTTCTCCTTCTTAGATTTTTTCTTCGGAGATTCCATAGAAATGTCCGTTTTGGAAATGTCTGTTTCTTCCTCGCTATCTTCATCGTCAATCTGGAACTCTTCATCGTCTTCGTCATCCTCAATGCTTTTTCCCAAAAGATCTTCCATTTTGAGAAGCTTGGATTTTTTGCGTGGGAGTTCTTCTTCTTCTTCGTCTTCAGAATCATCCTCTTCATCTTCATCGTCATCATCGTCTGCGCTCATTTCCTCATCATCAATGTCATCCTCGTCGCTGTCATCATCATCCTCTTCGGCTTCACCTTCAAATTCTTCATCGTCATCGTCATCAGCCAGAGACGCACCCAATAGGTCTTTCAGTTGCAATGATTTGTCTTTGCTTGAATCGACCGATGAGTTCAACGACATGTCAACATCCTCGCTATCTTCATCTGAATCAGCATCTTCCAAATCGTCAGAATCTAAACTAGAATCGTCATCCTCTTCTTTAGCTGCAGCTGAAGAGTCCAAGCTCTCCTCCATTTTTTGAGCTTTCTTATTTTTCTTGTTGTTCTTTTTGCTTTGCTTGGTCGGAGAATCAGTTGGGAGTCCTTTAAACATTGGCACTCCGTCATTGACCTCTTCATTGTCTGATTCTTCCACACTCACATTTTTCTTAGAATGTTTACCCTTCTGAGGCTGATTCTTCTGGTTCTTCTGGTTTGGTTTTTGATTCTGATTTTGTTGTTGGTTCTTCTGTTGTACTGCTTTTTTAATTTGTTGTGCGTTTGGCTTGTGAACGCCGTTTTTGTTGGCAAAATTTTTCTTATTCTTCTTGTTGCCTGGACCGTTGTTGGGTTTGTTTCCAGGCTTACCCGCGAAGGGTTTTTTCATCAGTTTCGACATCTGAAAAAAGTATAAAAAATTAGATTACTGACATCAAATTAATCATGCTCACATAAAAGTAAATAATTTTTAAATTAGGTCAATAAACTGGGAAAAATCAAACATAAACAATAATAGTTTATTTAATAGGCAGTTTTCTTTATAAAACGCATTCACTTAAAAATATTTATTGATTAGAAACATTTCAAGGCGGGAATACAAAAGTGTGCTTTTCATTTTAAGGTTAGGTTCACACGTGCACCACAAACACATTTTTATCAATATCATTTAATAATTCTCTGTAACTAAAACTTACCAGGAATGAGAAACGGAAATTTATTTGTTTTGATCGCTTGGTAAACAATTATATGTGATAATCATTATAGAAATAAATAAACAAACAAACAAAAAAACACAGTTGCGAGTTGCAGCTCAAGATCATGCGGCGTATATTAGTTGATTCGAAAGAAATTTTTGATTATCTTTCAAAACCACTACAGCGAATAGATATTTTTGATTCTTCCTAAGCAATCATTTTACCAAAAAAGAATACATGTGTACAGAAAAATAACATTGTGAAAATGGGCACCCACAAAAGACCATAACAAAGTAGGTTTTCTACGGTTTTTATACGAACGACAACAATTTACCATAATTTTACTTACTCTTAATATCGTGAACTGATTAGAAGTTTCAGGAAAAGGTCGTTCAGTTAAATTCGTCAGTTAGAAATCACTTTGAATAGCGGATAGCGGCGAAGATACAGCGAACAGTGCACGTGTGTGTAAAACAGTGTAAAAGTAGTCCAACAAGAACGTGGACTCCACACTCCAAAAAGCTCCCAGGTGGCAGCACAAAAAATATTATAAAGGCGCGGCGTTTAAAATTTATAAAAAGTACCAGATTTTAGATACTTTAATAGTGACCACTTTTTGTTTATTGGTTTTCGATAGTTCATTCAACAATTTTTATCTGAAATCACTCTTAAACTTCCCCTCTACACTCTAGAATCGAAAACGATTGTCAGAACTATAAATTTATTATTTTTAGTTTTAATTACATAAAAATCGATAAATACACGCGGTCACTGATTGAATTTTTCATCTAACAAGATTGTTGTAAAGAATAATTTTGTGAAAAATGATTTTGACATAAAATCAGTTATAAACCAAAGGATGAAAGCAAGAAAAACTTTTTTCTGAAGATACGTTTTTTGCAACAAAACCTAAAGAAACAAAAGTTATCTATTCGTGAAATCAGAAGGGTTGAAAATTTGACAAAGCCACCATGTTAAATTATTCATTTGTATTATTAAATTTTTTTCAATAACGCTAAAAGATTAGTTCAAAAAACATATACAACTACAAAATCGAAGCAATACAAAATGTGACGAGTGAAGCTAATTTGAGGTCACTATATGCCGTCGTTACATTTATTTCAATATGTTATCGAAAATAACAGCGAATAGAGCATTGGTAATCAATCAACAAATTTGATTACACTCAAGTTTAATAATAATCTTATCTTATAATACAACGTTTTTTTATTTCTTTGTCTTGTCTCTTTTTTGTTTGTTATTTCTTTTTCATCGTTCGATCTACAAATCGGTATTAAACTGTAACGTCAATAAAAATCAATACAGTTTTCCGTTATCGTGTTTTTTATCGAATAAAATATTGCTTATATTAGATCTAGAAGCTTATATAGTATCACCTAAATCTAACTTCCTTTCACACATAATAATACAACACACCTCTCTCTTACATTTTACCGCAACAACCGTACATGCGATTCCTGACTCAATTGCCACTTCGCATAATTAGATAAAAAAGACAAAAACAATATAGTAAAATGAAGTGTTTCGTTTATCGGATGTTTCTTATTTATAAACTTGTATTATAAATTAAAAAATGAACGTTAATGGCACGAAATGTTACTTCAAATAAGAGGAGTGGAACAAATCATTAATTACGTTATAGGTTTGATTCATCGTGCGTCCATCAAAAAGTCTCTGACTAGCAAATGCGATTTTATCCATTGTGCACATACATGCGTGTCCCTAACGAATATGTACACGTACTTCTATATGTACTGTCAGAAATTCATCCTAACGATCAATAATAAAATGAAAAATCAGAACTCGAGTAAAAAAAGGATCGTAAACGCGTAACGCTCAGCAACTCGTTCAGTCGTTATTGTTCGTTCGGAATTTCAATGAACAGTAATATAATACACATATGACTTTGCAACCTAACAATAATATCCATAGCACTGGCGGAAGTCGAGCGTCCACTTGTATTGCGAACAATCTGTTTAACCGAACTCGCGTACAAGTTTTGTTTGTTTGGTATGCAAAACACAAATTATTAGTCGTTGCAACAGACTTGCACCTTACATTGAATTCACACTTCATCACAGAAAGCATACTTTTGAGTTCATCTATTTTATATACACACCACTTAATTGTTTATGTATATTATGTACATAGAATGTTTCAGATGGTTCAACTTTAACACCCTACAATTTGTCCTCGTGACACAAAGGGTTGTTAATGTTTAACGTTCGACTGAATAGCCGAATTTGTATATTGTCAGTTACTGCGAAATTAGTACTTTTATTCGAGAAAACTATGCGATAAAGAAGTTCATGAAGTATGGACAATAATGCAAAATTAGGTTTACCGGTTCATAAACAACAATAAATAAAGAATAAATAAAGCGTTCATCTAAAATATGCTTTACAATAAGCCATATATCTGAAACATCCTTTATAAGTAAAATACATAAAATTTCGCCATATTAAAACATCGTTGAATAAATCAATGTCCATTAGTTGCGGTGTTTTTGAATACTTTTTGTGTACATTCTTTTTTTACGTCCGTCTTTTAGATCAAAAAATTTTCAAAAATAAATAGTAAGTTGCAAAATGTATTTACTTCAATATTAAATTTATAGTATTGAAATAAAAATAATGTTTTCAAAAAATAAAAATTTTAATTATTATTTATGATAAATAGTGTTTACTGAAAACCGAAAATTACAAAACAAAAAGTAATTCATCCGATACAACATTTTAGTTTTGTTAAATGACAGAACATATATTCAATGATTTTTTATATCAAATTAAAGCAAATTTTAATTGAAAACTAATTTATTAAGTAATTATTATTCAGCAAAAAATTTTAAGCGTCATATTTTGGACAAAGTCTAGGTAAAAAAATTTGCGTTTTAATTATTACGATACATACAATGAATTATCACAATTTTTGTTTTAAAAAAGCGCCATCCTTGTATTCTTTTAACTTGTTATTATTACGAAGGTATTACAAAGAACTCGACTTGCTGATCACTCTGATCAGTACGTGTTTATGGACACCGATGGATGATAATTTTCTCAAACATGTAATTCGAAGGACCAATTTTGATAGTTAATTTCGGCTGTTGTTGGAACGTGGACTCGACTGTTCTTTCGCTTGTTGCGCACGTTGAATATAAATATAAAGGAGCTTCAATTTGCTACCATAAAGGGAACTCAAATACGGTTTCAATTTTTCCTCGCCAACAGCCTCGTGTATCGCCACCATACAAAATACAGCACTTTTTCGAACAGTACTTTCCAGATCGTTGTAAGCCTACAAATGATTTATAAAAAAATTATTATAAACGTACATAAACTTGTAAAATGAAAAGAACAATTAGAAATTTACCTCAATAAGACGTGGCATCACATTATCAAGATGAGGCTCTATCACGTCTTTTCCCCAATGCTCAACAACTCTGTGCAACATTTTGACAGCACCCATGTTTTGAGGATAAGGTTCCGTGTACATAATTGATGATACTAAACGAATTATATGATCAGGTGGTAAAACTGTCGCTAAAGCAGCAGCGCACTTTTCTGCTACTCTAAGGACCTGTAAATATCATAACATGTTAAAATTTGTTCTCAAAAATCTTGAAAAATTGAAAACTTTTAATGAATAAAAGGGTACTACCTCCATCTGCTTGGTCGCCAGTTTAGTTTTGTTGCCTGCATTGGACCAGTCAGTGTTTCTTTCATCAAATCGATGCGCGGTCAGTACTTTCAACACCATCAGTTCAGTGTAATAAGAAAAGCTTTCTGCCAATGATTTACATTTCAGCATTTCAATGAAGGTCTGTAGTACTTCAATTTGCAAATCTCTATTCCCTAAATGTTCTAATAGAATTTTGAGCAATTTCCTGCAATCATAAGTACTTTATTAATTATGTTTTTTTGTGAAGTTGAAACGGAATCACATATTTTCAAGCAATAAGAACCAATATACTTACTTGAAATGCTGTTTGATATACATAGGGTCACCATCGCGAACAAATCCTTGGAAATCTTGTAGTGCGGCTATTTTTTCATCGACTTTAGCACTCTCCGATTGCAAAATTTTAATTGTGTTATCTAAGATAATTGGCTTACTCAACAAATCGGGAGACGAATCTAATAAAAAAATAAATAATGAGTATGCAAATAAATTTTAATGAATATCGTTTTTGAAAGATTTTCGCAAATTTAATATTAACGCTTACCGTGTGTTTTGTAGCCATTATTTTCATGAGGTAGTATCAGATCTCCTGCAATAGTATCATTAGAACCATTGACTGTGACTGTGTTTCTTGTCCGCTGAGTTGGCGAAGAAACGGATGAAGATCGTCCCTTTGAAAATGATTTTCATTGTTTAATAACTTATAACATTACAATATCTATAATATGAAATAACAATGATAATAAACTTACGGAGTTGGTCAGAGCAAGGCCTTCGATTCTTTCTTCTATATCAGCCATATTGCTAATACCGCTGTCTTTGCTGGTCGTTGCTCTTTCCAGCCTTTCAAATTCATAATTTTGAATTTCCGCTGTAGTTCGACGAAGTGACCTGTAATAAAGACAACAAATGATATGTATTTCTCGTTAGACAAATCTGATTGAAGAAGATAACTGTTATGTCAATTGATTTTTGGTTTAACCTATAAAACTCTTCCTGATTCATATTGTCATCGGTCTCCATCTCAGATTTGAATTCGGATTTAAGGATTCTTTTTGCTGGAGAATGCTGTGCTCTCGGAGGTGGCGTTCCGGGAGACGCTGGATTACTTGATGTTGAACATTTTCTGATGTGGTCTTGAACCAGTGGTAAAGCTTTATCCTAAAATTACAAGTCAAATACAATCAATCAATGAAGAAAAACTTCAAAATGTTGCAAAAAATCAAAATATTACAGCTTTTGAATTAACCGACCTGATACGTTTTTGATAACTCTGACAACATCATTGTTACTTGCGATGGATTGATATTGTACAACGCAATCACAGCATCTTGAGCGTGGCGTCGAACCTCTAGACTCTTAGGATCGTCCGTCCACTCAATAATTCGTGCCAGCGCTGATTTTGCTGAGTTCGTCAATGATGTAGGTTTCGCATTTTCTGCTATTTGAACAATAAACGTTAAAATGGCAGTCTTAACTCGTGAATTTGGTGTTTGCGTTGGATCTGTTACAAATCTCATCACAGCGGCTAGTAATTGCTCATCGGGAAAGTTTTCTCTGAAAAAAGAAAACAATGAATAGAGACATTCAATATATCAGGATAAATTTAGAATTGTTAGTCTAAGTTCATATGTAATATATACCTCACAACTTCTAACGTGGAATTGAATTTGCTCTGCACTGATCCGAGAAGTTCAGTTCCTAGTTTGTTCAAGAGCCTTGCGCACAATACATAAAGCCAATCTCCTAGGTCATCACTGTGTGTCACTATCAATTCATTCAAGGTATCGAGAAATAAACTAAAGACTTTTGTGTGTGAATCCATAAACAGTTTGGTGAAGATATCCGTGATTTTCCGTAAGTCGGACGGACTGAGAGTGTTGCCGTTTGCAAGGTACTGTTGAAGCCCGATCAGACCCTCCTTTCGATTGTTCCACTGTATGTGTCCACAATGCTCGATGATGTCTTTGATGTCCTGCAAACAACACTGAAATTAAGAAAGTTTAAATATTTGCTCTGAGTTTTAAGAAGACGTTTTGGAATATTGCCAAGAAAGAACATTATTAAAACAGTTATTAAATATAAACACGATTGAAAATTGTTTATGTACAGATATAGTAAAACAGTAATAAAAGAAGTAGATAATAAAAGGAACATCTATTAAAGATGCATCAAAAGAAAAAATTCGTTCTCCTGCCAAAAATAAAACAATTCAGTTTGTTTCGGAATAATAATTTACAACAATTCAATGAACGATCATAAATGATCAAGCGAAAATGAAGTTTTGAAAATGTAGCATACATCGCAATAATTGATGTACGTGCCGAAAGGTTTCTCATCATATACTATATGACGTCTATAAGTGTCAAAAACTTATAACAAAAATTAGTAGTAGAATAAACTTTAATAAAAAGTAATAGAGAAATTAGTAGGGAATGTACTTCAAAAAATTAAATGACAACAAAATTACACATAAATTTGTACATCAACCATCAAAATAATTAGTCGAAATTGGAATATTAAACAATTACATTTAAAGTAATTTCAATGCTCCATATAAAAATTTCTTAAGAGAAAAATATGTTAGTAATAAAAAGGTATCCTAAAAATGAAGTGCAACAAACCTTTGGGATAGATTGATCCCATAATTCACGGTACAATCTTTGTTGCGAGCCACTCCATGAATACGACTAAATAGATACACGGGGCAAGATGACATGGTTTCGGCGCAATTAGTCCAAATAAAATACGCCGCAACAGAAACCGAAATCAAAATCAAACATGGTGTTAGCTACATCTTTTTTATAACAAGTCAAGCGTCATTGCTTGTATATTGTATGGTGAACAAATGTTAATGCATGATCTTCAAACAAAAATTTTAACAAAATATGAAATCAAAGTAAATAACAAAATAAATAACGCAAAAAATAATGATAGATGAAAAATTAATGAGTCAAATTGATTGCGCTAGAAATTTGACTGAACTGGTGGTCTCGTATGAGAATGTGAAATGATTCGGAAATGATTCGGACTAAAAACTTACATCGCTTGCTTTTCGGTAGCTTTCGTGACTGCGTTCAGAGCAAAGACTGCTAGTTTCGCTCTCGTCGCTGTGATCACCTTTGCCTTTGGGGGTTCGATTGTAACTGTCAACGCCGTCGAAGGTCAGCGCATCAGCCAGTGCAGACTCAGCTTCTCGAGACTGTTGAAGCATTTTCTGTGCCATCACTGGCCGAGGTCTATCCGTCGGAGACATGTGTAAATTTCTACCCCTAAAAATATTGAACCAGTGAAGCAAAACAATCGACAGTGAATAATCTCCATATTAAATAATGGCGTTAATCAAATAAGTTACCTTAACTTGCTACCAAAACTTGATCTGTCATAACCACCGAATCTTTGAGGACTAGGATCACGGCTGTTACCAGTACTTTTGATGCCTTGTCCGGAAAACCTTCTTTGTCGATTCAATAAAGATTCACTATCCCTGTTGTATGTAGCGTAACTGGATCTTGAACATGGTGATCCTGATCTACTGCTTGCTACAATTGAATATTTTGTTAAAATTAATATTTATCTATCAATTCAGAAAGTTAAAGACACTAATACTCACGTTGAGATTGGGATACCCCAGACACCTTTGTCCTAGTTCTTGCAGTTCTTTCTGGACTAGCCATCACTTCGGGTGATTTGTTCATTCGAGCTGAAAAACAATGAGAAGATTGTTACAAACAAGTTTTCTTTTGCAAAATGAATTATTTTGATTTTGATTGTACCTTGTCTTCCATAATGACTACTCTGGTCATTATCTTTGATAAGCAAATCAAAAAGTAATTGTTAATATCACTGGATGGAAATCTTAATTTGCAAATAAAAGTAATCAAAATGTAGAACTTACGAAGAGTTGCCTTCTGTCTATTTAACTGTCCGTACAGCTTCCTCGCCTTTGCCCTTTGGACTGCTTGAAGATCTATGGCACTCGATGACCGGGGCCCTGGCGTGACTCGATCTTTATGGAAAAAATGTTTATATCAAAAGTTGTTACTTATAGCTTAGATAACTAGAAAAATAAATCTATTTGGAGTACAAAACGATGAATTTCAAGAGTACATAGTGTGATTTTTGTGTGCGCACAAAGGAACGTGGTGGTAAACACAATGTATGTGCAAGTAGTAGAAAGAAATCGAACAAAAGTTCTATTTTGTTGCTTAGGAGAGAAATTCGTTGGGCATTTTTATTTTGTCAACTTGAAACGATAAATTATATTTGTCAGAACAGAATGTATGAAGCGAAACAAGGAGATCCTATAATGTAACAACCAACTATGATTACGACAAAGATGTGAATTGAAAAAAAATGAATCAATATAATTAAACTGTGCATGAGAGATTTTGAAATATAAATGGGGATAAACAACGATCAAACGTGTAAAATCATCTGAAACAATTACAGTGATTATCAGTTGGTCTTTGTAGAATGGGGATTCCAGATTGTCGATAAGTTCGTGGAAGGGACGGAGTACGTCTGAGAGGGCCATGCGGATGGCCCTGAGCATGATGCAAGTTTTCCGTACTACCTTCATTTCGGAAATGTTACGTCACAAAGCAGCATGGAAAAAGATTGACAAACGTTTTTCTTAAGTGAAAAATCCATTAAAGTTATACATTTGATTGAACAAAAAACGACGCATTTCCATATTATTCGCAAACGAATTCACGTGGTATTGCTAAATGAGGGTCAAGGAAGTTACAACCGATGAAACGTGACGGTATTAAAAAAACCTACCTTCTGCACTCAACGCAGATCTCGATGATCTTGGACTGATGTTTGACATAGTTTTTGGTACAGTGTTTAAGCTATTAACACTTCCGCTGTTGCTCAGAGACATCAACGATCGTTTGTAAGTAGCATCTAGACTGCTGAGGAGAACGTCTGCACAGTCGGGGAAGTGCTTCTTGAATGCCCAATATGATCTAAAATAAAATAGCCATTTTACTTTAAAATTACAAAAGCTGGCGAAAAAACAAGTTGGTTTTAAATTTGAAAAAGGTCCGTACGATCTAGCATAAGCACGAGCATCAGGATCAGAGTCGGCTATTCCCTTTTTAATGGCATCTTGCAGAATGTTGACATGTTTTTGCAATATTTGCACTGGCCAAGTTTGAAGGATTAGTTGAAGGTACTCGCACGATGCGCGACGAATATCTTTACTTTTGTGGTTCAGCGAGGTCGTGATTATTGGAATGAACCGACTACTGTGGGTATTCAATAGAATGAAGTGAACAGCAACGGTGCCAGCTGTTGCTACGACCTAAAAAAAGAGCATAAAACGTATCCTCATTATTACGAAATTGTGCAATTGTTTGACTGTGCTTGCAAGCATGCTCGATGATCTTACTTTCGCACTGTTTTGAATGAGATTCATGAGTGTAAGGAGTACAGCTTCGCCGAAAGACGCAAACTTGTTTTTGAGTGAATGGCTCAAAAAAGCCAGTGTTATGCAGGCTTCGCGAACGACTTGCGACCTCAAATCCGTGCAAGTGACATCAAAAGGCCGTTGCAAAGTTTTTAAGCACTCAAAAAAGTTGTCGTAATTCATACCGCCAGCGATAATGATACCTCGTAGCTTTTTCATCTGTAAATGCAGAAAAAATTTCTTTAATGTCCTATTCAGCTAGAAGAAGATATAAATCTTTTTTTTCTCCTGAATTCATTTATGCTGTTGTTTACAACCAGTCATTAGCTATTATTTTCAAGTTATCATTGAATAATTATTATTGGTTACATGCCAATTGATGAAATGAACTTACGCTATCAGCTCGTTGTTTCCAGTCTTTTTTGTCGTCTCCAATAGTGTCTTTGATATTTCTCATTTGCTCTTCCAAATCTTTGGCAGAAAATAATTTGACTGTGGGCACATCTTCAAACGCTGCGAAAAATGTTTCCTCGTCCATAGCTCCAGCTTGGCCTTTGTAATTATTATTTCATTAAGTGTTTTGACAAGTACAAAACAAATGATTATAAAACATAACACTACACAAATTTTTAATACATCGAAAGTTAAATAGTGCTACACTAAGTGCAAAAGCAAGTTTTACATCTGAATTAATGAGGCAGTGAGTTGAATTAAAAGCAATGAATGAACTTAATATGTAAATAAAATTTACTTAAACAAAATAAAATTCAATTAAACAAGAGAAAATGTTTCAATGAAAAAATAATGAGTGAAATTAGTGTTTACCTGCTTTCATTGATGGGGTTTTCTTGACCGTGCTTGGTGTTCTTGTTGGAAGATTACCATGCGAAACTGTCATGCAAGCGATAAATAAACATGATAAAGCTGGACATTTGAAACTCAATTTCGTAACAATTATTTATAACAATCTTAATTTTATAACCTAATTCTAATTCTATTGCCAATTCAATTTTGAACGATGAATTTCTTTTCTCCTTTTCTCTCAAATTGAAATAGTCTGGTGAATTTTGATAATATTGCGATTCGATCAAAATCGAGTTTCTAAAATATATATTTTGAAACTTGGTCTATGAAACTGGGTAATTATATTAACAAAATATGAACGGTGATAACTACTTTATGATATCTATTAAAATCAATGGTGTGGCATGGAACTAAGTTAAGTTATGTTTACTATCGATTGACTATTCTTCTTGTGCAAAAAAATTTATCTATTTTATGTTACAACTGTTTTTATTACAAAAATAAATTTTATTTTTCATTACTAAAAAGCCAGAAAAATAGTCATTTCTACTATTTTTGCTTGAGATTCCCTTTTCATGTTATAAAATAATAGTATGTATGTGATAAACCATGAATATAAATAAACTCGATATTAATTTTAATAAATTATTGAAATTCAATTTAACTATTCAAGTAAACATTTTGTATGACATGACACAAGATGTTTAGATGAAACTGATCTACGAAATAAGCAATGTTTTAAAATTCTTTTGAATTTATTAAAAATGACGAACAATAATACTGATTCCGGTAAATTTGCAGTTGAGACATATACCGTGCCAAAAAGCTAAAATGTATAATTGAAATAGTATGATGAATGATAATGTTATGATACCTGGTGTTGCAGAGGGCAACATTGACTTTTGTGGTCCAAATTGGCTCTTTTTTAGCGGCATGCCAAGCCTTTTAGCGGGGGCAGATCTTATCTAAAACAACAAAACACCGTTTGATAAGTCTCACTGAAAACATTTGTTAACATTTAGTCGATAACATAAAATAAAAAAACACACTCAAAAACAAAAAAAAATATTATTTCACGCGAATAGCGCCACCTAAATCTCAACTTATAAGGAATGATTCAAATTGAATGGTTACGAATTGTGAACTTTACTATACAACCTCCCACACTCGCAAACATTTTTCTCTAATACTGCACGGTGTCATAATCATGTCAAGTTATGCGACGCTTTATTTTATTTATATAGCAAAACTTGTGAATGGGTATCGCCAATATTGACATTTACATAGCAGTTGCAATGTTCGATTCCAATTGTAAAGAATTACTATTTGGAATAAATCGCATCACGAATGAGTACGAGAAGCTGAATTAGTACGACAGTTAGCCATGAGATCGAACATTTTATGCAACGATAAGACATCAGATATGCAAAGTATATTTACATATTGATACTAAAGCCAGAAGGGAAAAAAGTTCACAAATGAAAAAGAGGCCATCGTAAAATGTTGTTTCGGTTTCTCGTTTACTTGAACCGCATGATAACGAGCACTGCTAATTGATTAATGTCGCAACGTTTAATCCAAGATTTCATTTTACAACACGCTGATTTATTAATTGATTTCTAATTGGAATTTTTGTTGGTACGACAAGTTAAATTTAGTCGTTTCATTCAACAAGTCAATAGAGTCTGTTTCAAGAATTAATATCCACTTTTCGATTTGTCTTGGGCCTCTTTGTTTTTCATCATTCCTTTTTAGATAGTAACCATCTTAAGCATCTACTTGAATTTTGCCAAACAAACTTACAGCTCTGTCAGCCTCGTCGACATCTCTGCCAACTGAAAACGAATAAATATTTATGAGTACATTTTCACCAGAATAACTAAAATTAAAAAAAAAACTTAACATTCAAGCACATGTGTATTTCTGTTTTGTTATGATTTTTCGTTTTTAGCATTTTACCTAAATTAGGGTACAACCAAGGTGGTTTATGAACATCGCAATGACACCCTCTGGCTCGAGCTCCAGGGTGCTTAACAATGTTATCCCATTTTAAAATCCAACTACTGCTTGGATCCCATAGCTGATGATCTATGCTCGGGTACCTAGCTAATCCTCGGTGCGGGCACCGATGCTCGTTAGATACCAACATCCCGTCATTCATTGCGAATCAACAAAATCGCACTCTGCGATCCAAAGTTCCGCATCTTACTATCTCACCAAAAAAGAAAGGCAATTTGACTCAGATTTCTTTCTTCGCGCAGAACTCTGATAATAAAAATTTGCTTATATGGTTACAATGCATTGTTTTTGAAGCACGAAGCTAATCTTGTGAACCCACTATTCTCATTCATAAGACCACGGACAGAATTACAGTTAACAATTATTGCATGTATGCAACATTTTTCAGAGAAATTGTACAACAGTTCTTCTAAAAATATGATTAAGGAAATATTTTTTTAATTCGTATGAAACAAAATGAAACAAACTAAAAATACAATTTATTGTTAGAATTAAAATTTTTATAAAAAATGTTTAAGTTCATTTATCTGTTTTTTTTGTGTTTGTCACAATTATGACTGTCGCATTGAAGCTTATCATTTTAGAGTCAAGAAAATATGTGTTTAGGGATTTGCGTCGTTTTTATCATAAAACTAACATTTTCTAAAAACAACAATTCACGCTTCATTTTGTTCGTTTTTCACGTTCAATCGAAAACTTGTTTCTAATTGGTGCTTATTTTCCAGAAACAACGTCACACATTTGAACAAGTGTTTCAAGTTTTATGTAAGACGAAATGTTAGATAAAAAAATGAGGTAAAAGCGACAAGTTGTGTTCATCGTCGAGCAATGAGTTAGGATTTTGACGCGGCCAGGTCGTTCACTTTGACTTGGCATTTAGAAGTACTTCATTCCTGTCATGTTTGCGACATTGAGCAACGCCATTTACATCCTTAGCTGTATTGACACATAATTTTCTAATAAACACGCATGGGCATTGGCGTTTTATCGCCCGCGCACTTATCCCGCGAGTCGCTGTATCTTATATTCAAATCTTATCAGTTACATTATAGTATTTCCTATCGCTATTACAATACAATTTAAAAACCCATAAAGAATGAATTACGATACCAATAATCATCGAATTAATTTTGCAACTCAAAAATAACTTTTTTTTGTAACAAAATGACCATTAAAATTTTTTTAGATTCGTTTGAAATCGTTTGTATACTTTCACTTTGTAACTTTTATGTTTCGTTTTCATATGAAATAGACGTTTTTTATTTTGCAAACAACTGCACTGAGATCTTGTTTAATTGCCGTGAACTAATCACTGAGATTTCATTTTGACATTCACTCGGAAAAGTGTTATAATTATAAGAACAATTACCAGGAACAAGGCACGAAAAATTCATACACAAAGTCGACACAAGAAATGCCCTTGAACTGTCTTTTCTTGAAAAGCTGATTCCTTTTTTTTGACTTTTGAAAATTAATTCCAAGTAGGTTTAATAAAACGAGTCAAAAAACTTGAGTTTGTTTGTTTCCTTTTTTAATTTGAAGAGACTGGAGTATTAAGCAAATGAGGTGACAAATAATATGCGTAAGTCAATCCGGTATTAATTTCATTAAAGTTTTTCTTTTGTTAACAATGTGTGTGTGTTTATGTAACCCGTCAATAAACATATTCCATTAATCTTCGAACCTTCCACGAATATGCACATAATTATGCGATAGCATTAACAGATGATTACTCTTTGCGAGAAAAAGAGATTCCATCAATCAGTTTTTCTTCAGCCCATTAGAGCAAACATTTATAATTTCATCGCTTTAAAACTACTTTTTAAATCTGACTTTACAAGAAATTTTTTTTGAAATTTAGTAATTTATTACGGGTCGTTTGTTATTGAAAATAGAATTTTGTTCTTCTTAGTTGAGCTTTCGAGAATGTACTTTTTTATGTGAAAAAGAACTACTGTACACACGGGTCACTATACACTAAATCCCATACACATTTCAGCTTCCGTTGTTTTCACTTTGCTGTTTGTTTACATTCCAAGAAACGCCATCCGACGTAAAGCATAAAGTCCTCATATTTGCAAACATAAAATAAATTTTTTTAGGTTAGATTTTCAATAGAAAACTAACAACAAAACTTAACAACGTTCAATTTTCCAACAATCATCCAAATTAACAAATAAATAAACTTTTTCTGTAAAAAATTAGAAACTCTCCTAACACTCGCCAAGAGATAAAAAACATTGCATTGCGTTATACCAAAACAAATTTTCAAAATCAAAACACTTTACAAACAGTTCATTGATGTAAACAATCACCATTGTTGATTTTTTGAATTTCACTTTTGAATCCTTCTTCAAAAACCGTTGCAATTCAAAAACTAAAATCACATAAAACTGGATGCTGTTTACACAACAAAGACACACAAATCCGAGCGAACACCAAATTCAAATGCGCCGTCTCCTTGGATAAAAAAATGGTCGCAAAATCTGTCACGTCGTCCGTGACACGGAAAATAATGTCTATAAAAATGTCTTCGGTAATTGGCTTCGCGTGGCGTGAAGTACAATGCTTATTGTAAGCGAAGTGTGGCAAATTATTCGCGACTCACTCGCGCGAGTACTTGGGCGCGTTTGAGTCGGCCAAGTTTGCGGAACGCCGCGTGAGAAGTGTGGCGACTGGAAGGGGTTGCGAGACTGCATTTCTATTGGGTCCCATTGGGGAATAGAAGTATGTATTTGTTTCTAATGTCTACCTATTTACAAACGATCAAAGTTGTAACTATCAAAAGTTCCTTGCAAACAATAACCACTTTTTTCATTTCTTCATATTTTATGATTCCATTCTTTACTGTATTTTTGTTTTGAATTTCATTTTCCTTTTTTTCCGTCGAAGAAAATCTAACAAAAGAAATAATAAAATGCCTTTGTTGAATTTTTAGATTGAAGCAAAAGTTATCTATTATAAAAGAGAGCGCGATCGGTATTACAAATTTAATTGCACCCATAAAACTTTATGCGCTTTAGATTCTTCATTATGATTTAGATTGGGTGTTTAGATCAGTTATTCAAAGGCAAGTTTGATGCTTAAATTTTGTTTCCTATTTAAATATTATCATCAAATAATAATGACTTGGCTAATTGTTTTCCATTTTTTGCCATTGTTTTTTCAACCTAATAAATTATTTAACTCAATGATTACACAACATCTTTCAATTATGACAATTATTTTCAAATAAAATCAAATTTAATGATGTCAGATAACAATTAGGCCACAAAAAGTTGTATGACATAACAAGAACAAACAAAACTCATTGTCCAATGTAAACTTAAAAAATTACTATCTGTCATGTTTCATATATGAATGTGTAAAAAGTGACACATATAAAAGTTCTCTTATTTCAACTAAATTTTTCAAAAAAATGAAAAAAAAAAAATAAATTCGCACGATTCAAAAGAAAGCGTGAAAATTAATTCTTAGAAATCACATGATAAAGAATTAAACATGAGACAAACGTATGTTTATGTAAAATTTAACCCAAGTCGATTCAATTCGCCCTAGGTGATATAATAGCACTCTTGGGAAATAGCGGATGTAGTGAGTCTGATGGGTGATGAATGTCATCAAAGTGCATACTTCACTTTACCTACATACTTAGGTGTACATGATACTTCAATACGAGCGGATAAAATTACAGATCTGTAACAATCTGCAGCGTCTTATTACCGAACGTCAATCTCAAATCTTTATTAATGCAACAAAAAACTTCAAGAATAAAATTTTTACAAAAGTTTATTATGACGTTTAATTTTTCAAAATTTTGATTATAAAGTTTGCAACTTTTGTATGTTGAATGTTATTAATAAGAGTAATTAATTAATGACACCGATTATAATTATTTGCTCTATCACCATACTAATTAATGGAAATTTCTGATCTGATTCAAGGGATTGCCCAACAAATATGACACCGTCAGCATAACTTCGCCCTGAAAGAAATCCTCATAGTTGATCGTTATTCAAATGTCGATAAATCTTTCACCATGCACCACTGACTTTGTTACGAATGTGCTCGTACTCGAGTACACGGTGCACAAAAATGAAGACATTATAATATAATGCCTCACAATATATCCTCACACTACAATAAATCTTTCGGTCTATCAAAAATCAACAATTTCAACATGAACTCAGCACAGAATCTATCATCGAAAGAAATAACAAACATAGAAATTAAATAATTTAATGAATTCAAACAACGAACCATATGAATTGCAACCTAACTGTTATTTGAAAATATCATTTCGACAACTTAGCCAGAACCATTTTAATAAAACCTTCCGTCCCAATTTCACCGTTTCCCTTGCTACTTTCTTAGATGAACAGATTTGTGATCAGCATACATTCACAATCGTCAATTAATGCGGGATGCGATGCAAATCGAGCATGCACCTCCTTTTGGAAAAGTAGATTAGCCGATAATTATAAAATGTCAGTTCAATAAGCGGAAGAACGGTCAGCTAAAGTACCCCATACCCCACCGCATCCTATTATCTCAATCTTTCAATTTTCAGTTTTGAAAACAAAAAATTGCGATCAATTCGCGACAAGGTGTGTTTTATCCTTGAGGCTGATCGTAAAAATGATTGCAATTCTGACGCCTAATTGTACAGGCATACTAATAGCTGAAAGTTTACAAATCATTTTTCTTTGCTAGAATTACACACTTTGACGAAAATGGCGCAAAACTGGCAATCTGAGTGATTGATCTTTAAGATCATGCGCAGGTTCAGTGCAACAAATAAATAAAAAAAGATGAAACTGCCCACGTTCGTTACATAAGAGCGAGACAAAAACATTGACACTTAATGAGACTTAGATCGTTTCGCAAGGATCATAAATCGAGTAGGAATAAACGAGGATGTTACAGGGATTGTCGCAGTGACGTGTGTCAACGTGATTCGCTCTTACGCATCCGTGTTTTCATTACAGGCACGTACGTACCGTGAAGAGTCAATAATTTGTGTTCCGCCACAGAGGTACGCCCGTCGATAAATTTTAAATGCACACAGACTTGTTATATTGTTTGATAAATAATTATGTAGAGAGCCTTGAGAATGTAAAGGATAATCGTCGACTCGAAATGCAGAGGAGTGTGCTTGTTTAAGGAAACCACTCGATGTTCGAGCATTACCTAAAATATCATTGCACCATTGGAATTATTGCGATGTACCCATGCAGCGTCGCCGATGTCTCATCTCTATTTGGGTCAGCTGAGAAAATGATCATGAGAAAATGGTTTTGCAGCCTGATGAAAAGTAGCGTTTCCTCTTTGTGTGGACTCAAGTCATCATCACGTTTTAACGTCGGTGAAGATATATTACCAACGAATAATCTTCGAACAATGATCATTATATAAGTCTCACGTTTCATCGAACAGCAAACTACAAATCATAATAAAAAGAAACAATTTTGTAGAATGTGAAGATGAAGTAAATACAGTTTAAACAGTCGATGGTATTTGAATTTTGCAGGAACTGAAACAAGTAGGTCCTGAAAATGTTTGTCATTATTGCGGTATTGCAGGAATAAGAGGAAACTTGTAGAAGCAGCTCTCGCTGAATCACAAAGTGGAATCGATTTTCTTAGCGTGACTTGTTGCAAATTGAAAAACAAAGCGAGACAATGGCTTGCATCATTGGATAGAGAAACTCTGTTAGGGACAGTGTGCGAGGCCTCTAAAAAGTGAACGATCGTCGGAAAAGTCGTGGCGCTGCTGACTTTTGACTCTCGCGACTTTCTTGAGGGGTCCGAGGCGAACACGTGCGTGGATTAGGTAAGTGGGGCATAAGCCAGACCCGGGCGACGCAAAATAATAGTGTAATTCCTTTCTCATGAAAATAACGGTCTCACAGCGGCCGGGTACAGATAAAGGACACTACTTGGACCTTTCACTTTTCACACACGTGTAAGTGCTGGCGCTGCTCCAGCAGTGCACAAGTAAAATAACAGCCACCAAGCACGTGGCGGCAATTTCAATGCACCAGAGTGAAGGGAGAGAGCCACCTATACAGCCCATTTTGCATAACGCCGTGCACCAAACGGTTGCGCAACCGGTTGTAGTTTAACGACAGAAGAGACTGTTTATTTTCGCCCTATTATAATAATCTACAAACATCCACCAGCTAACTTGTTAGACCTGAAACTCAAATTTAATTTTAGTTTTTTGAATTTTAAATTTGGAAAAAAGGAAGCAAATTTTGATTCTAACTAATAAAATCAATTTTTTAAAGATTAATTTGTGATTCTATTTTATGTGCCTTTATATTTTCATGATGCGAATTTATCATCCAGTTCTATATCATGATTTCGAGGTACTTGTCTGTATTAATACACCTTAAATGAACCGAGACGTATCTTTGGGCCAGGCCTAAATGATCCTGAGAGAAGACTATAACAAACCAAACGTCAATTTTACGACACAACAAATTGATGACTGATTGCATAAACATTTTGCGTATCACAGTGTGAAATGCTTCATGTGAGATTGTTCAAAGATTTTTTGTTTAATTATCTCGTCAACTTTTTAGTCCGAGTCAGTCAATTCGATTACGAGTGGTAAAATCAAACTTGATCCTAGTTGATCGAGCCGTACAAAATAGTTCAGATGATCGAGACAGGATAAATTGTCACTGGATAGAGAAAAACATTTTGACCTCTGAGACAACCTAAATACCCGCAAATAAAATCACTCCGGCTGGTAATGAGCGTGTCCTTCGTTTCATCGTTTTTCAATTTGAACGGTTAAGCGGAGCAGAAGCCGATCAGTGGAATGTTAAGTGTTCTGAAAGATTGTCTCATCCGAAGAAACGTTTAAAATTAAATTAAGTGTGTCTTCTCGTTTTTCTAACAATTTTAAATGCAAGTTTTCTTGGTTGCGAACTTTTTAACTTTCAATTGAGGTACAATTTTGAAAGACTGTGTTTTATCGATGTGTATATATTGAAGGACAAAAGTCAAAGAATAATGAATAAACCTCAGAATAAATGACGGTTTTCTGTGATAAAAAAAAATTGCAAATATAAGTACGTGAAATGTATAATCATGATTGGCTTTTTAAGATTCAAGAAACGTCAAAAACGAGTTATTACAATAACAACCAACGTAAAAAATTACTTCAGCGTCATGATGTGGAGAAAGTAGAAATGTTCAGTCTATTAGAAAAAATCAATAAAAAATAATAAACTGTGTTCTAAAACTAGATGTGTATTTTTTATACCTTAACTCCTTCGAAATAGAGATGTCTCAATGATATTGAAACTATTCGAGTTAAATGAGATAATCAATTACCGCGCGCGGTGATAAAACAAATGCCTTAAACCGCAACAATGTTAATTGTCGTCGACAAACATCAGTATTGATGAATGACACTCGAGAACGAGTATGCAATTTCGTAGTAAGTAATTTTCATTGATCAGAATAGTAAAACCGCGAGAAGGCACGAGCCCATTCATGCAGAATGAGTGATCTATATGCAAATTTACCGTCGTAATAAATGAAGCCTACAATACGTCAACAAACGGCAACGCCTCGTTGCGTGTTTTTTTTTCATAGTTTTTCAAGTTTTTTCTTCTCAGACAGAAAAACAAGTAAGAATATTAGGCGACGGACTTGTCGGTGGATCAGAACTCGAAACTAAAATACGATATCTATTTACATGCACTCGATACACAATATTTTACTGTTCGAAATTTGACCGGTCCGAAACCAGTCAGGCGCATCTGCACAAGGACGAGTTTTTGAAGCGTGGCGGCATTACTTTGGTGTAGATTTCATTGCATGCTTTGAAATAAACACCGCATACATTACACCCGTCAATCTTATCCTATTATTTCGTCATGACACGACGGTTCATAGATTGGATCCTACTCATTTACAAGACAATTGATAAGAACGGATTCGCATCCTGCTCTAGAATTTTAGAGAGCGTTGTATTTGACTGATTTAATCTCTTGTTTAGCCTCAGGTCATTTAAAATAAACCGCAGGTGATATTGTTTGTTGTTTTCAAAGTTCTAAAAAAAGAATATCGAGTCTTGGAAAAAAGTCTTTTGACTTAATAGGTAAGCGGCGAGACAAGAGCAGCCTCGCATAACAAATAACATTGTGTTCGTAGAATCGTCGTTGTTAGAGTACGAAGCATTGTCGTGAATATTCATGCAGAGTCTATTTCAATGGGTTGTGGAAGAAAAAAATGTATCCAATGTTGTACACCAAGTGGTCGCTAGTATCACTTCTTGTAGCGCCAGGTGGCAGCACAATGCAAAATTAGCATTGATAAAACAGAAGTACACATGTATCTTAGTGGAACTCGAGTAATTTGTATACTCACTTTCTGCTGAGAGTGCTGAAGGTAGTAAAGCGCCATCAGCCTTCATCTCGTCAAATTTTTCAGCTAGTAAAACCCACCTTAAACAAACATCGAACGTATTTAGTACAACAATCAATCGTGTTGCAATATTATTTTATTTTTTATTTGATTGAGCTGACAGTAGATCAAAATCCAAATTACTTAAAATATAAATTAATTAGTAAGCCTTGCAGCCTTATTATTCTAATAATTAAGTGTTTCGTAATGGCTTGTATGCGATGATCTTTAGTACTGAGCTCAGAGAACATTTGTTCAATCCATAATGTTATAATTAGACACGATAATGATAAGCTAATTATAACGCTTGAGCAAATCTCAAGTTGACAATATCAGTGTTACACTCACTTTGATTGTGGTACATTATGTTTTCTTTGCAAATCATAGCGCAACCTATCCCCAACGTGTCTGTACATATCCTGTATCGCGCGAAAAGCCGTTTCTCGGACCTTCTCCGTGGGATCCGACAGAAGTTTGACAGTTACAGGTATTGACCCCGAGATGAGTTTGTCATCCACGCCGTGCCTAAAAAAAACTTCAATTAGTTTCAACTTCTTCACAATAAATTTGTTTGTTGGAAATCGTCCAATCGAAATGGATTGAATGTAAAATAGCTGAACTATAACCACTGGTAGACTTACTGATTCAGAACGGTTGTGAATAATATTAATGCCTCCTCTCTCAATTTGGCGTTTTTATGACTAAATGCAGGTGTTAGCTTATCCAGGCACTGCTGAGGAGACATACTTCCTTTTTCAACAGTTTTTAATAACAGAACTTGCGCCTTTTCTCTTGTTGCATCTTTACTATCTCCTGAAAATAGTGAATGAAAAGTATTATTAATTATTTTAAACAATTGAAACCTTTGTCGTAACAATGAATTAATTATTGAACCAGAATACTGACCTAGCCTATCTATAGTTGGTTGAATAATAGTTGACATATATGATCTAAAGTCATGCTCCATTCGGTCCGCGAGAGACGTAAGCACCTCCAGTCCGTTTTGTACAACCTAAAAAAACGAACAGACGTTAAAGGCATCGACAAAAGAAAACTATTAAACTCACTTTAGCTCATAATCGAGTTATACTGGATGAAAAAAAAGAAAGGAATAAAAAGAAAAGTCATTTTAAATGACGTGCAGCAAGATGAGTGGAAAACATTGTAATCATAATTATCCTCAGTAGCATCGCTTAATTCGGTTAATATAATTGCAAAAAGATGAATGAAAGTCAGTGAGCGCGTACTTTCGCCGGAGCAAAATTATTCGTTGTCTGCAAGTCATGCCAGACGAAATTGTGCTCGCCGATAATTGAATTACGGCGTGTGGGTAAGATGGGCACGTGAGAGAGATGGACATAAAACCCCATATCTAAAACGTGTTTCAATTTATCGAGCGCGTGGCAGCAAGTACACGGTATAAACATGTCACTGATAATGCATCAGACAATCAATAAAGATACAGCTAGCGACACAAGTGTACCGCAACTGATGTGACTTAGAAAAACCGATGTCAGTTGCGAAATTCCAGATTTTATTAGGTTTCAAGAATTTGAACATAATCAACAAATTTTGAACAAAATTTAGCTGCACGCATAAATACGAATTTTCATAATAAATGTCGCTCTAACTGTGACGTATTTGTGGCACTTGAAAGCCTATTTTAACGCCGAGGTAAACGATCTCGTCTATCCACGTGCGCATGCAAAAATAGGCTCTTGACTTTTCATTTCAATCGTCATTAAAATCAAAATTGCAATTAGATTTACATCATTTATTTTGCAAAATTCGTATCAACTTTGTTATAATGATTATTATAAACTGAACAGTAGTAATTAAACGATTAACTGATCAGGCTTTAAGTATACGGTATAATTTACGATTTTCATTAAATGAGTCTAACGGATTTCAAACGTATAATGAGCTTGTCACGAAAACCTAATTATCAAGGTTGTAAATCAGTTCATATGAAATTTAGTGGTCAGTTAAAGTCCTCCAAGTCGTATTAGAAATTCATTTCGTGACGATTAATTAGAACACCCACTATCAATGAAACATAAACACCAAAAGCGATAAGCCGGTGGGGCACAAAGAGAGGGCCGGTTAAAGTCGACGGCAATGTAGGCGAGCGAACTGGCCTTACTTGTCAAACTTGGGAGCACCGAGCCAAACCATGTGGGAGGCTTTCTCAGCGCAAACTGATGCGACGTTACAGCTGACCAGACTCGAATTTACCTCTGCTAATTTTTGTGACAAATTTTCATCTGCCATTATGTTGAACGTCCATAAAAGATTCAAAATGATTGATAATTGTGAGCCAATCCGATTAGCATGGATTATTCAAATGATCTTGAAATCGCAAACACCTATACAAAGACTTTTTTTGGGTGGATCGGTGTCACCGATGTGTGCCAAGCAACGAAGGAAACCAGCACCTCAATTGTATTAGTTCACGAAAAAGGAGAAAGAAAACAAACAGAAGAAAAAAAAACTGTTGCTAAATATAGCAATGAACAGTCAAGCGTATCACAGAATTGCATTGCATGTAGTTACGTGTTATGTTGACTCACGCACACAACTTTTCAGGGTTCATGAATTATTTAATACCCCCGAATGCTGTGCACCATTTCTTATTCTAATTGACAAACAATCGGGCCCTAGCCAGTTTGATGAAATTGAAACAAGACCAATCATTTTTTAGATACAAATCAAAGTCAAAAATTATTGTCCGAAACCTTCATCTGCAACGTGTCTCATTTGGTAATTACATGATCAAAGATGGAATAAACGGTTGATGCTAGAATTTGATTCCTCGCAATTAAACATATACGTCGAGATTACTCGCGACAAACATGGTGTGAAAGTGATCCTTATTTGATGATAAGTCTTGAATTATGGCGCGGCATCTTAAACCTGATTTGAAGCTATAAAAACGAGGCAATGCGAACAGTGAGTTACAATATGTACGATGACGTGTGACGATTCATTATAGTAACAGTCGTGGGAGACAAAAGGTTGATGATTGTTCATTGATCGAGTAGTTTCATGGTTGAAGATCGAGCGCTCTGTCTAAGACGTTTAACCATTGGCCAAAATTCTAAACTTAGAGAAAACCCTAATTGTAGCCTCACTGTCTGTACTCGCTTATTTACTTTAGTTTCCCTAGTTACTTAGGAACCATCAAAATACAACTCTTCTTTTAATCAACAGAATTATACCTGCAATAAAAATATGATTAGTAAAGGGTTAATGTATGATTTTTGCGAAATTCATAGACGAATAAAAAGTTTGTCTCACCTTTGGATTTCCATTGCTCAGCCAGGGAACAATGTTGTCAATAAACAACCCGATGTCTTGACATTCTATGGTATTGTGTGGATTTTTGAGGTAATCCAACAGGGCACTGCCAACTAGAAGTTTCTTCTTGATGTCCGTTGTGGACAACAGCGGCATAAAACCGTCCATGTCTTTAACGTTCAGCGCCATTGTTTAGGTATCTGGAAATGGCAAAAATAGAATGTCAAGTCACACCATTGCCAAAAACAGTCACACTCTACACCCATTTTACAAGCCACATCTTTTGCATAGTATATCTTGTTTTTTGGTTTTTGATTTTGTTTTTTCGTTAATTTTATCTCATCGAACCGATTCTTTATCAGAGTAATCCCTTTCGCAATCGCAGTCACAGATCCAGAACTGAAACATTACACACTCGTCACACTATCAAATTTCCAAGGTAAGTACACCTACATTCTTATGTGTGTTTGTATACGTCAGTTTTATTTATCACGGCTCTTTTTTTTCAAGTTTATTTATTAGGTCGGACACAGATGAGACATTTTTGATTCATCCAATGATGACATACTCTTTTCACCTTGTTTTTATTTCATTCATAATATTAATTTGAAATTTGTTATTTGTAATTGATCATTTACAAAGTTCTCTTTCAAAGTTGTTTTTAATAATTTTACTGGCTATGTTTTAATCGTCAATGTAATATATTGAGAAATATCATTTGAAATCTTATCATCATCTTCCAAAATATTTTTTGGCTTGTATAATCAAACTGGATTGCTAATTTTGTCAGTGATTTCATAAGTTACCAAAAACACAAGGCTTGGATAAATTTTATGAACGTTAATTTATCTCATTAACCTGGATACAGAACTTGTTTTTAAATAAATTTTTAAATTGAAAAATATAATGTGATCATAAAAATACGGCATGTTTAGTTTGGCGAGAAGTAACCTAAAATACTTAACTGATATCGAAGGTAAAACGTACTGTTTGAAAGTATTGAATTTGAAAAATGATTGTAATAAAATAATAATAAAAAAGTCACTATCAAATGAAATCTTATTGAAAATTTAAAATATAAGTGTGATTTTCGCGTCGCAAATTTTGACGTTTAAAACAATCAGATAAGAGTCAGGTCCAATGCAAAAGATATGATATTGTTATATCTCCCTAAGAACTTATAACACTTAAAACATTGATTAATTGAAATCAATAATCAATCAATAACAATTCGATTGCAAAATGACATCCTCTTTCTTACAACAAACCAATTTGCCAATGAACACAAGTTCCCATCCAAAAAGAAAAGCCTGGAGTAACCGCGTCACAAAAAAGGTAAACATACACAAACAACCCGGCACTTGGTTATCGTGCAATTGAATTTGTTTGCTGGGCGCACCAGCAAACGTGCCGAAAACTGTCAAACGCCGATAATGCAAAATTGTCGCGGCTGCTCTGTAGCTGCGAATCATTGAGAACTTGTTATTGAAAAAGCAAAAGCATGGTGATTGGTAAATGAGCGATGACTATGATTGCCAAATTGGTGGCAAACGGTTGAAAAATTACCCTGCTGGAAGTCAGGTGGACTCGGACCTTGGCGAGAACGAGGTTAAAAGGTCACGGCCTCGGTTGCTGTTGGACGAAACCGGCGGGCCGTTATTGGTTTTCGGCTGCGGCATACAAAAGGTCGCGATTCCGGTGCGATGCCGCGCGCGACTAGCTGTTGGTGGCTCGGCAATTGAATTTGGACGGGAGTCTGCAATGACCTCGACTTGCTGACGAAGCCGTTCGTTTTGGCGGCACGGACGATCGCGCACGCAAAACGCCAAGCTGGCCGAAGAGGAAACTCGCTGCTGCCCGCCGAATTCACAACATCGGTCCACTAGTGTCAACGTACAATCGCTTCGAATTTCAGTCCAAACGCGTTACACACCGTATACATAACGCCATTTTGATTTCCGCCGAGCCAAACTCGCTGTTTAACGTGCGAGCGCGCGACCACAACGCGCCGTTGCGGATCCTCGCGCAAACCATATTTACCGACACGCGTGATTTATTTTTTATTTTGTTGCCCTTTATCAAAATTAAATTTTCGCGCACATTTTTCTAACTGACTTTTCGAACATAAGAAAAGCTATTTAAAAATCTGCAGCATTCTAAGTGTATGTTTATAAAGTTAAAAATAGTAAACAAGAAAGGCTATATGTATATTTTTGTATAGAATTTTACTAACAGATTTGAAATTATTTTTTTGCAATAATCATTCCTTTACAAATTTCAATTTTTCATGCAGACTAGATTCTATGACTAGCTTTTGAATCGTTTTTTTCGCAAGCTGTTTATGAATCTGTATCTTTTTTTAAATACATCCCTAGTATTTTTTCTATAATGTGTAATCGATCATTCAAAGAGTTGACTTTGTGACTTTGTAAAATAAAAAACTTGACAGGGAAATTAAAAGGCAATAATTTGAAGAAAAACAAACTTTACTGATTGTATTATACTGAAACGTAATACTACTTTTTTGCCAAGATACATTCATAATCATGTGCAAAATAAATGCCGTAGATAGCAAAGATATACAAATATATATTCGTTATACATATAATTATAATAGAACCATGAATCCCAATGATAAGAAACATATTAGAGCGTTTCTAGTTCAAGTGGAATTTGTATTTTATTCTGGAGGGCAAACTTTTTCAAAGCTTGGTATTTGTTATGCCAAATCTTAATCTCCTCTCTCATTGAGTTGTTGCTGTGAGACATCACTTCCATGTCACGATACTCCTGTGTCTTTTCGGTTTCTAAATCGTCCTTTTGCTCGTTTCTCTTGATGCGACAGCTTGCAGCGTACCCACGATTTTTGAGCGTCCTTCGACGTTGCTTCATTCGTACTATTTCTTCTCGATTTAATCCGCGAAGTTTGAGTTGTCGATTCAAGTCACGCACACCGATGGAAACTAACTCGTCATCAGTTATCTCCAAACATGGGCCAGGTGACAAAGGATCCTACAAATGTCAAAATATGTATTTACTTCAACTAAAAAAGCAACACATCTAAACAACATATACATTCGTGTTGATTTCACATTCGTCAAAAAAGCATTAATGACGTTTATTGATGACATGCACATATTTTTAGTGTAAAAGTTTGTTATATTTTGATGGCGTTGCGAACAATAAGCCCGACAGTATAAAAAACTTATACATGTAAAAAAATTAGATCACTTGATGCATGAAAATTGTGGACGCTACGTATTTACATGATCTATAAACATCTAGACTTACCATTTTAAACATTTGTTTACGGTCCATCTCAATCCTTTGCTCGTGGAAAGACAATGAATTCTGTAGCCTGCTGTCGAAACTCTGAACCTTTTCTTTGGCGTTTTACCTTGTTCTCCAAAAATTGCTTACTCATTGTAATATACAGTTTTATTCGATCGGCACTCCTTTACTAATCCATGACCTGAAGCGAAGCGAAATAACATATTTTCTGGCCATTTTGGCGCAGGATTCCATTTTCTAAGTGGAGTTGCCAACATTAACACCAGAATAACGCGGGAAATTTTAAAATTATCATTACAAAAGAAAATATAACAAACATGTAAAACAAAAATTGATAAAAATAATGAAATCAAAGACATTAGAATTCTCCTTCGTTGATTTTTGAAATCACAAAATGTCCTAGTTCGTTGAACCTTTCAGCATTAAATATCATGTTGTCATTCAGTGCAAGCGAGTTTTTAATGTAAAAATTTATAGATATTTTTTCAAACGACGTAACAGTATCTTAGCGAGTCAAACAAAATGAGAATGAAAAAGTATTATTTAGTTTTCTTAGAACTAGATTTTTGACTTTTCGAAGTTTTGCTTTTGCTGGACTTCTTAGAATCCTTTGATGACTTCGATTCCACGATGGGTTTGGGTGAAGTTCTCTCCTTTTCCTTCACTGGCTATAAAAAAAAAATAAAATGCATAATTTCAAAATACATGCATAATATAATCAAAATGACATCTGCATAATGTTGGTCATTACCGGAGGGGTATCTTTGGTACATTTCGAGCAATACCAAACACTCCGTGGAACGTCAATTTGTGAGTCGGAGATATGTGGAACGTGACACTCTTGATGGTAAAGTGAGTGACACTCAGTGCATTCGACCAATTGGTTTCTTGCACTAACGTCCATTCCCTTGCACATCACGCATGTCAGATCATCCAGAGCTAATGTGTCGTCCGCAGGTAGAATTTCTGGAGTATCGTCATGTAAGATTGTCAGAGGTGATTCACTTTTGCTGGATTTACTGGAATGCTTAGACGAGCTTGAACTTGAGCTTTTCTTTTTGCTACTATGTTCTATCACTGTCGTTTCTTCCACCATAAACTAAACATATAATCAAAATTTATATGACTGGTTATAATATACAAATTAATACTGGGAAAACCAAGTGAACAATTACATCCAATTTTAAAATCGAACTTTGAAATGAATAAATAAATTATGCTTAAGAGATATACATACTTTCTTGGGCAACACGTTGGACAACATTTTTGATGATCCATATTTTTGACGTATCACTTGATCAATGAGATTTCTCAGTTGATCAGCAGAATCCTTGCTTGATGAGTGCAACAATTTTACACTTTGTACAAACTGTGGATCCAATTCCACAGTTGTCATTTTCTCAGTGGAAAACATCTTGAATTTTAAATATCTTTGGTATAAAAATCTGTAAAGTAAATAATATTATATCAGTATTATAATATATCATATATATTATTTTGATAAAAAGCTATGAAAAGAAACAGAACAATACAATACGTACAGTGAACATTTGTTTGTTTATTTCACAAACCTTTTCTTTCAAAAACAACAACAACCTGACTTAGTCCTGACTTTTTACTGCTTTTCACTGCTTTTCACCACGCTATGCTCCAAAAAAAAAAAAAAAACAAAAATCAACAGAAGCGCCACCTACACGCAAGTCAATTGCTCTGCGATAAACGATTGGTGCGGAGCAATTTCTCGTTTGATGTTAGAATCGAACATTCTCTACTTCTCGAGGCTCTTGTTATCTCTGTCAACCCTTTATAATAGAAAGAGAGGTCCGAGCGGTGGCAACTCGAGTCTGACACTTGAGTACGCGCAACCGTGCCAAACCATGCGTAGGATTCAAGATGGCATCCGAGAGTTCTTCAAGTGCTGTGTCAAACGAATCGTGCGATGTAAATAGTGCGAATTGTGCGACAGCGAAAAGTTCTCAGCACTGTTACGGGGTTACGAGCGAGGACGCCAACTCGCGGTGTTTGGTCGAGCTGGAGAACGGCGGCGGCGCGGAGGCCGTGCGTCATCAAGCAGCCACCAACGACGACGAGGACGACGGCGTTGTCGCGACGCCCGCGGAGCAGCAGCGATCGCCGGCCCAATCCATGGCCGACGCACACGAGCTCGTACGCCCGAGCGTCATTGCAAGTCGCGCCCAAACTACTGCGCCAGACATGTCCGCACACAGCGAGACAATTCAACATCAAGACCAAAATCTTCACGCGCACCACAATCACACAGGTACAAACCACATTTGCAATAACAAGTACGCGACACGCGACATTCGTCCTCGCGTCTTCCAGATGCTTTCATTTCTTTTGCACAAATGTTATTTGGATCCTGAACATTGAATGTTTTTGTTTGATTGAGCAAAAAAAAATTTTTTTTTTTATCAAAAAATTTTCTCAGATTTTTTTTTAAAGCAAAAAAGTGTGATTTTTGTTTATTTTTGTTTCTATGTATGTTATGATTTTTTCAATACAATTTTTTTTCATTTTTGATTATTTTGTGTGATCACACTTTATTATTTCTAACGTCATAACAAATTTTATTTATCTTCTATGTATTGAAAATTTTTTTATGATTTGTAAATTATACGTTTTGTAATTATCTGAAATTATGTACAAAAAATTTCTTATTCTTATAAATATTTATTGTCGTTTCTTCTGTTATGTACATTTTTTCAAATGCCATACTTTTATTCGTTCCTTAGAGTGATTTGTTAAAAAAAAAGGAATATTTGAATCAGTTCGTTTGTTATGGCATAATATCTCCCCCTTTGTTATCAAAGATTTCTAACCAATTGATTTTTATATTGCAGATCAATTCCGGTTTGCGATTTCAGAAACTGGAAGTTCGCAGTGCATTCAAGACACGTCGCACTATCCTATACACGTGAGTACAATTTCTTCTATCCTATATCTTCACTGATAAATTGTGCATTCAGGAATACAACAATTGATTCCAAAAGATTGAACTCTCTTATCTAAAATGACTCTATTTTTCAATTTGACTGTAAGACTGCAATTTTGATGTGAAAACTGTTTCTTTCAGACTGGAGTGATACAGAGTAACGAAAGCGCTATCTCTCCTCTGGTGCCGTCAACAAAAAATCCAGGCAACGTACGAAGCGAAATTCCACGACTGGCAGAGACACCGCAAAGCAGCGATAAATGTCCTGCAAATCCAAAGAGTCCGGACTACCCGCCAATGTCAGTGGACATGGTGTACCTAGGAAATACAATGCTAATAAGCACCAGCTCTATGACACCAACCACTTCGACGTTAATCAACAGCAGCAGTCACTCGGTTGTTCGTAACCTGACACTGTCCATAGACTCTGCAAGCCAAATAGCAACGTCGCCAACAGAGACGAAGATGGTTCCTTCCTGTACAGACACGTTGTTCACAAGTGCAAGCACGTGTCAGGACATGAAAGAAGATTTAGATAAGCCGGTGAAGGAGACAAAAGTGAAACAGGAATTGGACGCGGTAGAAATTAAAAGCGAGCCAAAAGAGTTGAAAGACGACAAAAGTTTAGTAAAAAGCGAGACCAAGACGCATTCGCGCGAATCCAACTCGAAAGACAGGCGCAAGGAACATAGTGAAAGGCGCCATTGCACGCGTTGTTATGAGCGTCGAAAAATAAAGCGAGCAAGCATCGGCGTACAATGCAGGAGAGATCGAGTTCCTTCACACCCGAAGACTCCGCAGAAGAGTACGATTGATAATCTGAGGCTAAACTTGCAAACGAAGAACGTGAAAACTCTGGACAAAATGACGACCAAGTGCCAAACATTGCAGAGTCTAAAATACAAAGATTTTATTCACATAGAGACGTATCCGAACGGGGGTGCTACTGTTGTTCACATGTACCAAGACGAGATTGATTCACTGAACAGTGAACAGATGGAGGAATTGGTTCAAGAATACTTTAAGGTTTGTTCATTTGAAATAAATATTTACAATAAGTTATTATGAATAAGAATCACAAATTAACGTTTTTTTTGTTTGGTAGGTTGTATTTGCCGAAGACGAAAACGGAAATGCTTACCATGTGATGGGAATCGTACACAACGCAGCGACATATCTTCCAGATATGTTGGACTACATGGCACTGAATTATCCTTCACTAACGGTAAAAAACGGTGTCCTCGGCAGGCACAATGATATAGAAACAACGACGATGCTGCAGTACAAAGAACAAGTTTGCAAAACATATAACAATGGCACCATTCGGTACGGTCCACTACACCAGATCAGTCTCGTCGGTACAGTACACGAGGAAGTTGGAGGATACTTTCCTGACCTGCTTAGACGACTGGAAGAAAATCCTTTCTTAAAAGCGGTAATTAGACAACGTTGCATTTTTTCAAAATTGCATTGTTTTTAAAATTACATTAAAAAATTGTATTACAACATTTTGACAGAAATTGTCATTCCCATAAGCATTAATCAAACGATAAAGAGAGAGAACAAGTCTTGGAAACGAAAACTTCGTTAAGCTAATGATTGAAGACGTAAAAATATGATTTAATTTAGTAAACACACATTTGTAAAAATATTTCAATTGTCGAGTCTTTATGCTAAAAGTCATATTTGTTCACAGACCATGCCCTGGGGCCCGTTATCGGCAGTAAAAATGGAAAGTCCACAAGAATCGAATGACGGGCCAATTCTATGGATTCGACCTGGTGAGCAGTTAGTGCCTACCGCGGACATGAACAAAAGTCCGTGCAAGCGACGACGAACAGGAATCAACGAGTTGCGAAACCTGCAGTACCTGCCGCGTCTGAGTGAGGCCAGAGAGTACATGTTCGAGGACCGGACTCGTGCTCATGCGGATCACGTGGGTCACGGCTTGGATCGCATGACCACCGCGGCTGTTGGAGTTCTCAAGGCTATCCACGGTGGTACAAATTACGAGCATAATCGAATCACAAAGGATGTGGTAGCGTTTTACGCGGGCGACTTTACTGAGCTGGTTGAAAAGTTGCAACTTGATCTGCACGAGCCACCGATTTCTCAGTGTGTTCAGTGGGTTGAGGATGCGAAACTCAATCAACTTCGGCGTCAAGGTATTAAGTACGCTCGGATCAATCTTTACGATAACGACATTTATTTTCTGCCGCGAAACATAATACATCAGTTCCGCACGGTCTCGGCTGTGTCGAGCATCGCGTGGCACGTGCGACTCAAGCAGTATTACCCTGATCAGAGTACCGCGAACAACAAAACTCGGCCGCTGAACGAGCCCACCGGCGTACAGTATCATTACAAGGAAAAGAAGCGACCGATTGCAAACATCGCTGATGAACAGAAAGAAAATACTGATAGACAACGGTTCGATGAAAAAATTATAACCGACACGCTCGAGGAAAAGAAAGCTAAGGAGAGAGCGGCAGAGTACCAGGGAAATCTCAAAAAGTCGGACCATCATGGAAAGCGCAAGGACAGTCAACGAAAAGACCGGCCAGCGTCATCGTTCTCGACAAAAGACGATGATCAGAAGAAAGTTTCGTCAACGAGCAAAAAGAGTGGCGATTCTAAGCGCACGACTGACAAAAAGGACAGCCGCAGCTCGCACAACAGAAAACACAATGAACGACGTCGGAGTGGCGAGAGAAAAAAGTCGAGTTCGTCGTCAAGGTACCTAATTGAAGAGAAGAAGAAACGCGAGCCCGAGAGGAAGAAGGAGGAGGAAACGGAGCAAATGAAATTGGTGGACAGCGAGATGATTGCCAGTCGACAGAACGCCGGTCGTTCTTACGCAACGGAGGTCGTTGACAAGGCGCTTGAGATTGCGATTTACAAATCGAAGACTGACGTGGATGAGGTCTGCAAGTCGTTGAGGGATGGGGTGACGCTTGCCTCCAAGGATGCCCTCGAAAGGATCAAGAGAGAGAGCCTCGAAATTGCGCAGAAACTCTTTGTCGATGACAAAACCAAGGTTGAACAGTGCTTCAGATTTCTGGAGAGCGAAACTGCGTCGAGTTTTGTATTGAAGCTAGAGTGCGCGACAGACAATGCTGTAAAAGCGCTCGTGGAGATGGCTGAGGATGAATCGAAGGAAAAGCGAGGGGAGAAGGACGACCAGACAAAGGACGAGGAAACTAAGAATTCGTCGATTCTTTTGTCTCCTGCGTCTTCATCTTTGCCTTCGGTCGACAGTGGGGGTGAATTCAAAACTTGCACTTCGTCTCCGGATTCTAAGAGGTCGAAGAAGGTCGACAGAGATAGGAAGCGAAAGGAACACCGAGACAGGGATCATAGAGATCACGGTGATCACAAGAAACATCACCGAAGGTACCATGAAAGTGACAAAGCCAAAAGCAGTCTCAAATCTTCCTCTTCGTCAAGCTCGGATGGCGATTCAAAAATTAAATCCAGTAAGGACAAGGACAAACCTGTGAAAGAAAGAAAACACTCGTCGAGCTCATCGTCTCACAAACGCAAAACCAGTGAATCTGAGAAGAAAGAGTCGAAACGACCAAGGGTCGAGGGTCAACCGACTGCTGTCACGTCTAACAATGCTGAACATTCGACTGAGAGAGAAGCGACCAAAACAGAGGACTGCTAACTTTTTCGTTGAGGTACAAGACGCTTGCACACGTACATACTTTTGCGTCTCTACGACGCACTATCGAATTATCATTAACGGTTATAGTTACGTTTTTGTATCAATCTTGCTTGTTCTTTTTTGCACCGCAATGCGCAGAGAATATTTATTTATTGTAACGAACATCTTTGATGTCTGGGTTTTCGCCGACTCTTGGAAAGTCTTTCAGGGCTACTGAAATTGTGATTTTCTTTTGTTTTGTCAAATTACGTTTCATTGTTAAGGAACGTAGCCGTATCAATTGCTGCAATTTCGAACTTTCTATATTTCATTTGCAATGTGGAATTGTGAATTTTGCGTTGATATCAGTTCGCTGTAAATTTAAGTAAACCAAAAACTTTGTCATTTCGAGTATAAATGATTCTTTATTTGACAATCGATTTTATTTAATATATTTATTGTTCTACATGCTCTTGTATATGTTGGTTCACATTAATATATTTTATTTATCTAAATGCACTCTACGTTTAAATAAAATCTTATGCTATCCAACTACGTTACTCTTATAAAGTAGATTATTTTTCTTATATTATATTTTCATCACAAGTATAAAAGATCTTTATGTAAATAAAGTATTATTACTTTTTTAATACAAAACTTATGTTTAGTTATTTAGTTCTTGTACAAACAATAATCATTAACGTTTAGTAAAACACCGACTAACCAAGAGTCAACAAAAACTTGGACGAACCAATAAAAGTTGGTGCTTAATTCCAACCAAACTTAACTACGCGAACAAAGTAAATATCCATGGGTGAAGAAATTTTGCAAACAGTGCATGTCGATGATAATAATTTACCGCCAATAAAATAATATATTGAATAAGAAGTACGAATTGATGAATGAGAGAATCAAGGTGCTAGTTACTAAAAATATAATTTCCCACAAATCTATCATTTGAAATTTGACCGAAATAATATTTCTAATGCACAGTTGAGTGGGATTATTTTCAAATTATAAAACTTCGTTTCAAGTTGAAAATGTTTTCAACGAAGATGTTATTCGCAAGAATAAAATTTCTGACAAACGTGGAATTGAAGTAAAAGTTGCTCGATCAAGGGCTCCAAAGTGTTTATAGTGCCTTAAGTGCGAGCAGATTTTAATTCGAGTTACTTTGAACAACGGACAATTATTTTCTGCTCGCAACCTGGAAACCCGACAGCTTGTGTCAAGCCGTTGCCAATGATCACATGTACTGTGCACAATTTCGACATAATGATTAAAGGAATTGTGCACTACGTTTGAGTAGTGTTCATAATAACTTTAATCCAATTATGGTTTTTGGGATATCGTCGGAACTTTTGTATGCCAACTTGAACAGACCAAGTATTTTCTTTTAACAAACAAAAAGTTTAATTTTCATTTCGCAGTGCCCATTTCTTTCGGCAAGGTAAATACTGATTCAAATCGAAATAGTTCAATTATTAATATCTACATTGATTATTATTACAATAAAAATTATAATAACGTGATATAAATATTTTCGTAATTTACAAAATAGTTGATATTTATTGAACTGGTTATTTTCAAGGCAATCTAACGAACAACTTGTTTCGAAATTCTAACTTCTAAGATTTATTTGAATCTATTTTTTAACTTCTAGTCAAAATTGACAAAATTAATTGCAAAATCATTTTTCACACCTCGAAAGGACGCATGCAAATCTACAGAGAAGATGATACTTTACCACTGTAAATACATTATTTATAACGCGGATTTAAAATTAAATAATGTCTACCATAAATAAATTGATGATGTGAATAATAATGATAATAATTAAAAACTTCGAGTTCGAATATATGTTTAGTGATTCAGATACGTCAGATATAAAAATGATGAAAAGAGGCATTTTTATTACAGTTACTCAAAAACTTAAAAATTTGTAGCTGATGGTACCTTCATAAATTATTTAAATATTAGATTAGAATCATACTGCAAAATATCATGACATACAAAAGGGGATGATGCATGAAATTTTACAAGTGAACATTGAGTTCATTAATTTTTTTAAAATAAAAAATGTCATGTTATCAAATTGAATGATACAAATTAAAGAGCTATTGATATTTCATTTCAAATTTTATTGACACTGTAAATAGATTGTATATTGGCTGTAAATAAAAAAAAACAAATGATTTCAAAATAATCGCAAATCTGCATCGTCATAATTATTATCGTAAATAAAAAATTACTCGTGCGTGGAATCTACGAATTATATTTACATATAATGAAAATTGTTATACATCAAGTGCAAAAATGTCAGCAATTTCGAATAAAACTTATTTTCTACTTCCAATCTTAGTTTAAATTTTATTTTTGATCAAAAGTTCAATTATTCGAAGGAGAAATGACATCAAAATAATATCAACTATTTTATGTGAATATGTACATACAATCTTAAATGTGAATGTACGTTTATCTTTGAAATAAGACATAATCAATATCAATAAGGCACTATTTTTAAGAATATCACAACGGGCTTGCTGAAACAAAAAAGGGAATGATAATTTTTGTTAATATTATTGCAACGAATAAGCAGTATGTAACAAAAAAAGAACAGAAGGAACAGATAGCCATGAATGTCGTATTATATGCGAAATATGAAATTATTGCACATTTTATTATACCATTTCATAGTTCAGATTAGTTCAACCGCCAAGTGAAGCTGTCCCGACACTAACGAATCTTGTATTTATTATCATTTTTGTTCCGCGCAACGATAAATGATTTCATCCAATTAACGTAAGGACTGACCACTAATCTATGCCCAGCATCCCGATGCCGCTCTTATCAACCCTTAGTTTAGACTGCGACTTGTGTCTTCAATTTGTATGAAACGTACGTTTTTCCACTTTTTAAGCGATGTTTAAAATTTCATTGCACTATGATTATAAATGACTGTGTGTGCTTTATCATAACGTTTGTGAGTGATGAAAAAAAGACGATCCGTATGTAACCAAATGTGAAAAGCGTGCAAAGGTGATCTTTTTTGAGCACGAATTTGTATCGCCAAAATTGTTTTATTTAAAAAAGGCGCTGCATTCGTTTCTTGTACAAGATGTTTCAGACCACTTGAACATTTGAACATGTTTTCAAATGGTCCATTGGTAATAATGGTCTGAAACACTTTGTAAAAAAGCAAATTAATTTATTTTTATTTCCGAAAAAATTAAAGTTATTGTACGATTTACCAACGAAACAAAGGTCTGGTGGCTTACATTGTAATTTCTATATATTAATGTTATTTATTATAGAGAATTATTCTTCGTAATACCCTTGCAACTAAGTTACTCTGGTTCATTTTACACTATTTATATTTGTTTCTTATGAGAGTACTTTACATTAAAAGATTTTTTTCAACTTAGACTGTGTAAAATTACCATTTGGAAATGTGCGCTTGCAAAAACAGTTGTTCCTCTTAACGTAGCGACAGCTATGTTCAAACCTAAGACCAAATTCTTCTTATACGTTCTTTCTCATACAATAACTAACGTCGCTTAAATTTTGTATTCCTTCGTAAATACAACAATTCTTCCATTGCATGCGTAGTGCATTCGTAACATGAATGAATAGGCCATCGGTTTGTTTGATATCTAATAAACAATAAAACTTTCCTATCTGTAATTGTTTTTTTTTTATTTTGTACAAAAACTAACAATGAAGCGTTTTATAAACTACGGCTTATGGGAGGCTGACGCTAGAAATGCCTTGCGCATGCAACAGTGTCTTTTTTCACGATGATTTGATATAATTTGCGACGAAAAACCTTGTAAAAGGGACACGTTAGTTGATAAGACAATAGTATATGCGTTTCTATGTAGAGAATCATTCATTGTCATGAAATTTGATGGTTTGATTTAGTGATGTTAATCCGAGATCGAAAAAGAGCTCGATTTGATTGATTGGTTGCTCGTTATCAAACGAGTTGAATTTGACCTGTAAATTTGTAAATAATCAACTCGTATATACACATTAAATATGTAAAAGAGTATAAGAAGACATAATTATAGTGCTAATATAATCTAATCAAAACTCATCTTGGTTCAAGTGTTTTTGTGAACACAAATATATAAAATGAATATATAGATATATTTATGAAGCGGGGCGTTCATGCACGTTTCAAAAGATATATAGAAAATAAAAAACAAAGCATAAATATAAATATTGTAATATGTAGTTTTACATATTGTACCCATTACAGTGTAGAACCGCATTCCAATTAATAATAATAATAAATATAAATTATTAAAAATTGACGAATGCAAATAAAGTTAATTTTACCAAGGTTTATTTAGTTTAATTTGCCAGAAAATGAAATAGCTTTTAATGTTTTTTTTATTTCTTACTCTAGTTTTCAATACCAAAAATCTACACAGAGAATTAGTTAAGTTTACTTACAAAACTTGAAAATACTTATACATAAGCTCGTATAAAAAGAAACATTTAAATTTTATTTGATGAAAACTTAAATTTTAAAATTCATACTGCGAAACATAAATGAAGATTTTAGCAACAGCACTGCCCGAAAAGATGTCGTTGTTGTAAATTTCCATGTTGAGTTCAAGTTCGATCTCTTGCGGACCAGCAATACTTTTGGTAAGCACAAGGACAACTTGGGAGGCTGACTTTCGGTGCAGTGCGAAACACGATTCCGTCGCTCGAATGACATCCGGAGGTGCTCTAGCTTCTACAAACGCCATAGTGAACTGTATGGTGGAAGTTTGCAGGTGAGCGCCGCGCATCGTAAAGAGTTCCAGTTCGCCCGAAGTTGGCATTGGTATCATGCTTACAAATGTTATAAAGTTGTAAGAGTAATGAGACGGGGATCTGATGCACTTCTGGTCATTCATGTTACAAAAGTTTGTCGTCCTCACACACCGACTAAAATCAAACCGGACACATTAATTCAATCATTAAATGTTATAAAATTAAACCATAATAGTTTTCTCATGTTATACAAACTTTTTCTTTTGCCTATCTAGGGAATATCCAGACGGGCAATCAATTTTGTTACACCTGAAACCTCCACGGGTGTTTTGGCACATCTCGCTTTGGTCTCTACAAGGCTGACCAGTAGAGCATTCGTCAATATCTAAAATAAAATATTTTAATTTTGAGACACTTTAATTTTTTTGAAGAAATTTTTTTCTGATACAAACCTTGACAAGTTCGTCCGTCAGATCCCAGTCTATATCCTCGAGGACAGACACAAGAGTAACTGCCAGGTGTATTATCACAGATCCCAATACAAAGATTGTTGTCTCCGTATTCTTTACATTCGTCAATGTCAGTGCAGGTTTTGTTATCCGCACTGAGTCGGAATCCACTTTGGCATGAACATCTGTAGCTTCCCCAGGTATTTACACACATGTGCTGACATAAGTTCGGATTGTCCGAACATTCATCAATGTCTTGACAGGCGCCTTTGCCATTATTGTTTTTAAAGCCGGAATCACAGTGGCAAAGGTACGAACCAATTTTGTTTTCACACTTGGCATGAGATCCGCAGATTTGACCTGAGTACATACTACACTCGTCAATGTCAACGCATTTTCTATCCTTAATTGTGTGACCTGAAAAGGGCAATTTATTTTTGTAAGTTTAAATCTCAATGTAGGTCGAAATAGGTCGAAACATTTTCCGGAATTATTTGAATCTCAAAAATGTGATATCACATAACAGCCTCAAAAGTTAACACCATTTATGTTGAAGATTTATGTTATTCATTGTTTAAGTGTTACTAATATAATTTAAAACACGATTCAAGTTAAAACAAGAATAGACAATTTCGTCCGATCGGTTCTTCTAGGTAGAAAGAAAGTTCTGGTCCTTCTAGTTTTAACGACATGATTTTAATTTTGTGAAGATAATTCTCACCAGTTGGACAGACACACAAGTATCCTCCCTGCTGATTCTGGCAAGTCTGGTTTTGATCACACTCATGGGTGCCTTCGGCACATTCGTCAACGTCAATGCACCGGTTTGTCCTTGCGTCATAAGTAAATCCGTTTCCGCAGCGGTACGTCATGGGAATCTGACACTTGTACGACCCAAAAGTGTTTATGCACTTTCCACCGACCGGACAGGGTTTCGTCAATGTAGTGCATTCATCCACGTCCATGCACTGGCCACTTGATTTAAGTTCGAATCCACGAGGACAGCTGCGCCTAAACATCATCGTCCATTATTTATCAATGATCATGAAAATATTACTAAACAAACTGAGAAATTTTAATTACATTGGAGTAACTTTCAAATCCCTCGTTGTAGTACTTCCAATGGTAGTTGTGGTCATCGTAGTTGGTCGACTAGTTGGTCTAGTAGTTGGTCTAGTAGTACTAGTCGTAGAACGTTGAGTCGTCGTAGATTTTCGAGTTGTGGTTGTTGATCTCTGAGTTGTGGTTGTAGATTTTTGAGTAGTAGTGGTAGGTTTTTGAGTAGAAGTAGTACTCGTTGCGGGTTTTCTAGTTGTGAACGCTGTAGTGGTAGTTGTGCTTCGCATAGTCGTTAAAGGCCTTGTGATTCTCGGTGTAGTCGATGTGGTAAAGGGATTAGTCATCGTCGTTTTGGGAGTGGCTCGATTACGAACGCACCTGTAAGAGCCTAGGGTATTTTTACAATGATACCCTTCCGCGCAGTCATGTGTTTCTAAAGAACATTCATCGTCGTCCTCGCATATCTCCGAGGCTGCGTTTAGGGTATAACCGGTTCCACAGGGGAGGAACCGAACACATGTGTATCCACCTGCAAGAGATTAAACAAGTCAGACTTTTTTTCTGAAGAATAGGTTTCAAAATTTGCGAAAAAAAAACAAAAATAAAAACAGCATTAATTAATCATAGGTATCGTACCAATAGTGTTGTCACAACGTTGAAGATCCAAACAGTCGTTCTCTCCTGTTTTACACTCGTTGATGTCCACACAGGCAGTCGTTAAGTTGTCTCTATAAAAACCCTTTTTACAATTGCATACAAAGCTCCCAATCGTATTGGTACAATCTTCGTGACTGTCGCAAGCATCTTCAACTTCTTTGCACTCATCAATATCGACGCAACCATCATGATTGTCTGACCTTAAAAAAATGATTATTTATTGACACAAGCAATACTTCACAAAAAAAAAAATCGATTAATGGAAATCCGTACTTGTAACCTGCAGTGCAATTTCTCGAATAATTCACGGTGCTTGTAATTAACGGCTCACGCTGACTCGATCCTGTGGTTGGCTGAGGAGCTTTCGCACAGATGTATCCTCCGGGCTGATTGAAACAAATTTCGTTTCCACATATGTAAGTGTTGTCTGCACACTCGTCGATATCTATAAAAATGTTATGGCTTTTAAATTTCAAGGTCTATATCTTTTTTATGTTTTATGTTCGTCTAGACAACCCATATTTTTTGCAAAAAAATATTTCTATTTAAATAATATTTTTATATGTGTTTGGGCGACATAAAATGGGTAACAAAAAATACCAGTTCTTTAAGACGTACCGTCGCATCTGTTGGCCGAGGCGTTAAAACGATATCCCAGAGGACACTTTAATGCTGGATCTTTGTTCTGATAAACCGTTGTCGTTCGGACTGGACGATCAACTTGTCGCTCACAAGTTCGATTATTTTTCGTCAATTTAAACCCATCATTGCAGCTACACTGCAGAATTTCACCGTTGTCTTTGCAAATCTGCTCGCACGGATTTTCGTCAGTCTGACATCTGAACAAATATCACTTGTTTTAATATTGAAGGCTTATTTTGATACAGTTTTAAAGGTTCTATAAAATAAAATTAAAATGTATGGTTTTATTAGAAATAATTTAAACCTGTCATTATTTTTGCAGGTCTTCATATCCTCAAGAAGTGTATGATTTTCAGGACAGGTACAATAATATGAACCCTTTGTGGGTACGCAGGTGTGAGAGCACAAGAGTCCTTTCATAATATCGCACAAAGTCAGACCTTTAAAAAAAAGAACTCAAGTAAGCATGCATTGCAAAATTTATGAAAAAGCATTTAAAAGTTATAACAACTTTATGAAAAATCAAGGTAAGAGAATGTACAAAATCTAAATATTTGAGATTAAGAATCCAAAGTAAAACCTGCATCATAAAAATTGCGAAAAAAATTTATTTGTACCTTGTGTTGCGTCTGTAGGATTTTCTGTATTGTCCTTAAAAATATCATCGAAATCATCGTTTTCAGCTGTTGAAGATTTGCTCACTGTTGAGATTGATGATGTTGAGGATTCACTAGAGGGTGTTGTAACGTTAAGTGTAGGATTTTGACAACATTCTTTAAAAGCTGAATCTAATGGTTCCCCAAAGGAGAAAGATAGAGAGCAGTCCTTATTCTCAGCCACCGATATGCCTGGACAATAATGTGACAATGAAGCAAAATTTAATTAAAAACAGATTTAATTTTGTTGTTATACCTAGTTGACACCCTTCACAGCAAGCTTTCCTGTGACCCTCTGAATCACCAACATTATTGGAATTGACCTCGGCGCAGTTCGCACTGTTTCTCGCGTCGTTTTTGCCCTCTTCGCACATCTTATCTCGATGAGACCTCAAACAGCAAAGATCCACGGCTTTCATGCAATTGGTTTGCTGCTGCTTCGGAATTCCTGGAACCGGGCCAGAAAATTTGCTGCACTCCAACCCCTCTGACGCCCAATTTGTACCCATGTCGCAGCATTTTTTGAAATCACTCTCCGCTTTGGAAACTGGAAACATTTTAGAACACGTTGAAATAAAATTTATCGGTATTTTTTGCATTTATCAGAATTTAAAAATCATTTAAGTACTTGTTAAACTATATTTTAGAAAAAAAGAACTTCGTCATAACTTAAAAAACGGCTATAAATTTCAATTTGCCTAAAAAAGAGGCCACAGCAAAATTTTCCAATCACAGCATGCATCATTTTGAATAATATTTAAACCTGTCATTTCATTTACATTTAATTGATTTGGTTTTATAAATTTCGTTTATGCACAATTCGTTGACACAGTTTGAATTTAAATTTAGTATAGACGGATCGAGTAGAAAATGTTTATTTATTGTTCAAAAAAGAACAAAGTTGGCGAATAAACGAGGAGAAAAATTAGGTTGTTGGGAGGCGATCTATCATTCTGATATCAAAAGAGAGCAGAAACATTATCCTAAAAGCGTTGTGGCACAAGGTCATGATCCAGGCGTTTTTATTAATCAGCGCAAAAGCACACGTTTATTGTAATCAACCAGATGACATTACAGATTTTCATTGACAGCAGCGGCGCTTTTATATCGGAATACATAGAACTTTTTTAATGCGCAACAAATGTTGCTATTAGGGATCAATTCGAATGACCACTTTGGGAATAATTATTGACATACGACGCTTTCAAGATTTGAAATCGAAGGTGAAAGTTGTAGCTTATATACATGTTTTAATATTTTCTAGTAAAATTTTATTTATTATTTAAAAAATATATTTTTGTATTGAATTTTATTTTTCTACAAGCAAAGATAAAAACAATTTGCTAGATCAATTAAATTTTTGGGTATCCTTTTCTTTTGATATATACAGAATGTTAGAAGTAAAACAATAATTTTTATTTGCGAATTCACAACGAGAGATGTAATTGCTTAGCTATTACTTCATTAAGATCGCGCGTATTACACTACTTAACACAATGAAAATTTTAATTTACTTCATAGAACAACTTACAAACAAAAACAAAAACTTATGAACAACTAGATTATTCACCCTTATTGATGAAACACATTTTTATCAAATATACAAAAAGACTTTTTTTATTATCATAAATAAACCGGGCCACAAATTAATGACCCATCACGTTTATGGCTACGATTTCCGATGAATATGGCGAATAGTTATTTTCATCTAAATTCTATCATAACCTGCCTCGTAAACATAATAAAAAGGTATAACGTCGTCACTACGATTATGTCCTCGTACGGGAAGATTTAAAACTTTTCGTATGGTAATGCGGACCTTTCAATGTATTCTTTCCTGTTGAGGTCAACTTTGTGCTAACTTATTATCTATCAAAAACTTTTATATCATTTATGTATGAATCATGATATGAAAACCCCAATAATTCAACTAGAAAAATTTGATTTTCCTACTTATTAATATAACAAAAATAAGTTTTAAAAATATACTAAAATTTATGACATAAGAACAATTTAAAAATTGGATCTTTTTATCCCTTGAACCTGTATTTTCAAAAATGGTTTATTATTTTTGTACTTTGGTAAAATGTGATTTTGATATAACTTTCTTGAAAAATTGCAAACTGGTGTTTACTTGCCCTTGGAGAGTAACAAAATGGTTCCAAAAATATAAAAAAACAATTTGGCCGTCATCTCTGGTTGTCGATAAAATTGTTTTTCACTGCACATAATTTTCTTGTCATAAGAACAAAAAACTGCGAAATTGATAGTCGACGACGGTTAAGTTTTATTGTTCGGCCTGATTAGGTGGGGAAATCATTTTTTCGATGGCAAGAAATTGTCAGAGACAAAGTTTATGGATTGCGATTTTTCAGTTGAACTCTGCACGACATGCGGCTAAATTGCAACTTCACTACGAAGTACTCTGTCCGAGCGACTCACGAATAATGAATTACTAGAACGCTCGTAGTTCGAAAACATCGCTTCTTCTTGTACGTGAAAGCAACACCGACAAGGAGATAAAGGAGGGTGTAAAAAGAGACAAGGAGAAATGACACAAAACAGACTCCACTCGCTGAGGGCCACAAGGATTTTCATTTTTCTTCTGGCTCTTTGTTGATTACGTAATTTCGTTTCATATTTATGTATGCGGGAAAAGAACAGGATGTCTCACTCTTGAATCCTCCGGATAATGTTATCATTTATTATCTTTCAAACGACATTTTTGGATGAAAGGAGCTTAACACGACATTTTGTTCTATTCTGAAGCTAAATTAAACAGATTTCCCAATTAACGTTTTAACACTTGAAGGACGGAAATTTTTTAACGACTGATTGGACAAAGCTGTCTATTTGTGTTCTGAATTAATATTTGATCAAAATATGATTTTTAAACCATAATTATCCCCCCTCAATAAAAAATTTCGCTTTTGCCGTGTGTCGTAAATATTTTTACAATTACAAACAAATTTGCACATATATAACAAATAAAAGCGACATTTTTCGTTTTATCAATGATTCATACGGAGGTCTCGCGCGGAGCGCGAACCCCCGCTCTCGTGTTTTAAAAAATATTATTTTCAATTCTTTTGAAGCCAATTATTTAAACATTTCCCTTAAAAAAACTTTGCAATATGGCTATTATATTTTGTACATTCATGTTCATGTTTTTTAATAACCTTTTGAAAAACTAAGTAATTTAAATTTCATCAAGCTTACGCGAACATACACTCAGAAAAAGGATTCGTTAATGTTATTGATATTTCATTATTGTTATGATTTCATGTAATTATTATAGTGCAACTGAATATTTCTTAACGACAATTATACCATTTCATTAAATTTTTATTCGCATATTTCATAAGATTAATTATATATACAATAATAGTTAAGTTCAAGTTAACATTTATGAAACAATTTCGTGAACTACAAAAAATATTTCTTAATATTTATCGCATGACATTCATAAAAAATAAAAATAAAGAAGGATTGTCGAAGGAAATATTTTTGATTTCTTTTCTTTATTTCAATTAATCTAATTTTATTTGTAATTGGTGGATTCAGTCATTTTTTCGTGATGATCCAACAACAAAAAACTATGATAATATTAAATCAATCTAAAAATAAAAAAGTTTGACGTGATTAATAAGAATTTGTTGAAATTTTTTCATTCGCTGTTTTTAATCTAAAGTAAAAGTAATAGAAAATTTATGTTTTACAAGTTATAAGTAATTGAAGTATAAAGTCACGAAACATATGTAAAATGAACTTATATATTTTAACAAGTTAAAATTAATATCCAAAACAAAACTAATCGCGACTACAATTGTCTAGACTTCCCCAAAACACCCTTGGAGCGTCTGACGAACAGTTGATAGTCAACTGACTGCACTCTGTAACGAAATGGTCACGAAGCCCATCAGAAAAGTGCTTTATTTTGTATAAAAATAAGATGCGCATTCATCGCGATCAATCTACTTTATAATATTTATGCAACTACTAAACATTGTATTGCTATTATTTTAAAAAAATAGCAAATCAAAAAGAAATTTGCAAATCAAAAATGTTATTTTCGTCTGCTTCATTTTATTCCCACAATGAATTTCGAATGGTCCTATGATCATTGTATCTTTTTCAAGGCCCGCGTTATACAGGGCCCCACTCTCTAAGTTTCGTCATCCTATTTTCAGACGAACCGGGTGCTTGAACGATACCAACGAAGAACCAAGTTGGTTCTTCTGTAAACGGTAAAGGTTCGTCCGTCGACGGCTTACCGGTTTCACGACAATACAATGCATCTATAGCGACAATCATTCTATTTAGGTGGTCATACAAACGAAGCAACAGATTGGAAAATAATAATTGTGATAAAACTATACCCATATTTGTATGATTCGCAAAAATATTTATCAATTTATTCCGATTTAACAACTAAAAATTAAAACAAAAGTTGAAAGCATGTTTTAAAATTGAATAATTATCTGAAAAAAAATTACAGCGAATGAAAACTCAAAAGACATCTTCTAAGACGAAGTTATATTCTGAAAAATATATCAAAAATATCACCTAAACACCAATGAAAAAAATAACAAGCCGATAAATAATTTATAACTTAACATAACGTACAATAATACTGAAAAAAATGCTATGTAATGAGCAATTCAGCGATATTAAAAATAAAAAAACTTACATTACTGGATCTACTGCGGCTGCGGGTCCAATGGTGTCCCGAGATCTACTGCGCACGCGTACTCGATGATGTCCTGAGACGTACTACGCATGCGTACCCGATTGTGGCGTGGGATCTACTGCGCACGCGTACTCGGTGGTGTTCCGAGACCTACTGCGCACGCGTACTCGATGGTGTCCCGAGACCTACTGCGCACGCGTACTCGATGGTGTCGCGGGATCTATTGCGCACGCGCGTATCCAGTGACGTCACTGGATCTATTGCGAATGCGCACTGCTGTCTAAAATCGAGCGTCCGTCGGGCGCGCTTTGCATCTTGTTCCATGAAAGAAACTTTATATTGTGTTAAGGAAACATAAATAATACTTTGAATTTTTTTGTTTTTTCGTGCAAAAATTTTTTTTAATCTTTATTGTTTATTATTTCAAAATTTTATGTTGATTTACAACAATTTTTTGCATGGTAAAATACTATATTGATTAGACGATACTGCGTCGATCCAAAAAACTATATTAAAAATTGTAAAAATCCTTTCTGGGTCGAAATCATAGTTTCCGAATCAGTATCGATATTTTATCAGTTTTGGTTTTATTCTCAACTTCAAAGTATCAGAAATGAAAAAACAAATAAAGAAAAAAATTAATATGCAAAAAAATCAAATGACATAATACTATAAGTAGTGGTCGCGAATGTTTTAATATAAATTATATTATATTATTTCATTGGAATTCGCAAATTTTATGGTAATCAATTTTCAAAACGTTAAAGAATAAAATCAATAACTAATTTGCTGCTTTCAAATCGAAAAGCTACGATTTTAATTCGATTTACTGACTCGCGCGCCGTCATTCGATATCATTTTCAACTCGGCGTTCGAGCATTGATCACGAGACGTCACGAGCGACGTCGGTTCGCGGTCAACTTCAGTCTGCTCCAAATGTTCTGCAAGAACACCGAGGCCGAGGACAGTTGTGTAGTTAATTTGTTTAAAAACCCATAGACAAGGGTGCTACTCTATTTAGAACTTTACCGAAGTGTAGCACCTGGTCATTTGAGTTGTGTGCCACTGCTCCATTTTTTTCTTGGTTGTAAATTAATGCTAACTACAGCACAATGGTGAACTACACGACAAGACACATCTTGGCAGGAACTTTTGTAGGCACCGCCTCATTTACCACTCTTGTTTTAGGTGAGTTATTTACAATTTCATTCTTTTTTTTCAATCCCTCTTTTTTAATTTATTTGACAGTCATATGGATTCAATTTTGTTCCACTAAATAAGTAGGTCTTGTCATACGTCTAGTAATGATTTTTTATCGATAAGACGGTCCTTGGTCGATATCAAATTTTAGGAATAATTAATAATTTTTACTTTGCAAAATGCAGATTCTGATTTTAAATTTCTTTTTGCAGTTCTTTATCATGTCCTTACTGGAAAGGGAGAAAGAGTCAGTTTTGCATGGTAAGATATGATTCCAACTACAAACAAACTATTAGTTTTAAAATAACAAATTTATCATTGCTTTGATTTTTGTGATATAGATAAACAATCATAAAACAAAAGATAATTTTGGATTTGTAGATAATAAGATTAAATTGTCTATACGTAGGTGGTGTTATTTATATTGTATTAATTACAGGTTCCTGGAGCAAACATCACCTTACTTATGGGCCTCACTAGGTGTCGCTTTAGCTGTATCGCTATCGGTTGTAGGAGCAGCTTTGTAAGAAATTTTTTTATATTTTGATTTGTGACATTAAATGTAAAAGTTAAAATGTTGATCACTCATTGAACTTTCAGAGGCATCCACACAACCGGAGTATCGATAGTTGGCGCAGGTGTCAAAGCGCCACGGATCAAAACAAAAAATTTAATTTCTGTGATATTCTGCGAGGCAGTAGCTATTTATGGCTTGATTTGTGCGATTGTACTTACAACTGAGTTTGTGAAAATCAGTTCTGATCCCATTGACAAATATTCTGAAAACAATCAAAAAAATTGGCTCTCCGGTTACTTGATGTTCGGAGCAGGTCTGGCTGTCGGACTTGTAAACCTATTTTGCGGCATCGCAGTAGGAATCGTGGGATCTGGAGCTGCAATCGCCGATGCTGCCAATTCAGTTCTTTTTGTCAAAGTGCTTGTCATTGAGATTTTCGGATCTGCCATTGGTCTTTTCGGTCTCATCGTTGGTGTTTACATGGTAACATTTGATAAACCATTCAAAACATATTTTTTAAAAACAATTTTGTAACGTGATAATAACGATGACGATTGTTTGTTTTCAGACTTCCAAATTGAAATTTGAACCTGCTCCAAAATCCTAAGATGGATAACAGAAATAGTAATCACACTGGAGAAACAAAACGTTTTAAGGACACTACATGTTTCTTGATTTGCGTAGACCTGAGCTGTTGATATATACATATATACAGTCTCCTGTGCATTTATGGTATATATTTATATATCACGAGCAGTAATTTTGGATTAATACATGCTTTTGTACGGATCGCGAGAGATTGGTTGGATTCCGACCCATTACCTTCTATGTAATCTCCAATCATGTCTAAAGTTTTCAGGATGGTGTTGTTGAACAGAAACAAAATGAAATTTTTTTAATAGATCGCATTAGCTCCTCTTATCAAGCTCATCAAAAGGCGTGTGACTAACTTGTTGAATTTGGTATGTCCAAATAGCGTGTGAACTCGTATTTCATATATATTTTAGCGTTCAAACGGTATACGTTTTTCAACATACATTAGCTGCACTTTGTGTAAAGAACATCCGATAGAAACGTCATTAGAAATTCATAGCTATCCAAATATTCAGCTGTACATTGAATAAGATAAATACTAGAACTACCAAGGAGACGAATTCGTCCTTTTTTGCAGTTCAAATGTTCATAAAAAATCCAATTTTAAAAAAAATTTTCCAAATAAAATAAAAAATATTTTTATTTATTTAAAAAAAAGAATTATGATAATTAGATAACAATAAGAAATGTAAAACAATGATTTTTTGTTAAAAACAATTATAATATTATTGGTGTTCAATGTATTGGTTGTTATTTTGTTCATTTTTGAAAAATTTTACTTATAATATAAAAGGTTCTTTCTCAAAATAAATTATAAAAAATAAATTTTCCCATTAAGAATTATAATAAAGAAAAAATTTTCAGAGAATGAATTTATCTCCAAGGTGGTTCTAGAGTAACAGATTTACTGGTAGTTCTAGTGTTAAATTCATTTGTTGTTCGAATCATATTCTGCCTTTAACAACAGATCGTTTGATTCTGTTAACATCGTTGCATTCTGTTACAATGTTGGCCAAGTTCTTAGTCGGACAAATGCCAATGATAATTTAATTTACATTTTCAACTTTCACACATATTTTTGAATTTATTCTGCGTAATATTTTCCATTAATGAAAAAGGGTTTTTGTCATTTTGAATCACTTTTTACCTACGCACATATCTTATGTTGTAACAGAAGGCAAGGAATATTTTTTTGTTCCATTTTATTCAGAAGAGTTACTTGTGTTTCATATTTGATAGTAAAGTGTAAAAAGACATTGCGAAGACAGTAAAATACATGATGATTATAGAAAAAACAAGACAACTTGTAGATAAAAATTAGAGTATGTACAATGTTACTTACTCACATACTTTAATGTCCCATTAAAAAAAAGTGTGTACATAACAATTCTTCTTGACAAATATTTAACTTTGTAATTTAAAGTTTGTAACACAATCGTCGCCTTTCTGTGGATGCTTTTCGAGCGTCAGTATTGTAGTAAAGAGAAAAATATATCTAGACAACAGAATATTATATTAAAATTATACAAACATCGATTGTACGGAATTAAAATTTTCATGATGAACAAAAAAATGGTATTACAATAATTTTGTAAATTTTGGCAAGAACAAATTCATTCACATAGTTTTATCACTGTAATTCAATTTTGGTTAAAACTTAAAATGATCTAGTAAAAATGTATTTGCTTGTACAATAACTCATTTTATGTTATTACTTTAAGACAATTCAATTCAACTTTATAAAATGAATTACAGGAAATTCATAATCAACTATGATGAATTTAACGAGGAACATCATAAACTAATATAAGCACGAACTCGCCACACGTTGTGTAAACATAGTCATACTTATAATCTATCCAATAAAAAAATAGAATATAAATTAAGTACATGAGATGTATGATAATCATGTATGAATGTTATTGTATATGTGTATAAACGATATGAATATTAATATAATAAAGAATCAATTATATCGATAAACAAATACTGAAGCTTTATTTATTATGTTGCAATGTTATAGCATTCTGATTTTAATTGTAATTTCTTGTTACTACCGAAAATTAAATGTATCTGGTATTTCAATGGTTCCCTGTTAAATAGCGCCGTATATGAGATCAAAATCTATATCTATCATTACGCTCTATATCGTTGAAATTCCTGAGCCGCGCATCTCTCTCATGTTAAAATTTCGCTTGGATTTCCTAGTACACAACCCCGTAATGCAATATACCTTGTATATTTCGCTCATGTAGTTGCGCAGTACAGACGTAACACAAAACGAAAACAGCGAATGCTAATCATTAGCTCCGATAATAAAAATTGCAGATCAGATTACAGAGGAAAGTATACACTACACTCTCTGATCTCGATCAGCTAATTGAAAATGAGTAATAAAAAATCTGCTCGGATGTACTAAACTTTTTTCAACCGATCAACAATTTCGAAATCGCTTTTTTTTTAATCACAACGCCTTCGTTTCATAATAATTATTATTTCAATTGTTATGCATTGAACAAAAAAAACAATAAACTGCAGATACGCTAAATGTTTGGTTTACTTAGTTAAAACGTGCGTAAGAAAAAAACATTGAAAATTGGTCTGAATAAAAAAACCTTGAGACATAACACAAAAAATGATCAGTGTGTTTACATAACGTTCATTTCTGATAATAATTGCATTTTTACACTTTTTATTATGTATCTGTAGGGATATATAATTTTGACAATTGATAAGGTCGTTTTTCTTAATTTACATCTTATTTTGACGCCAATTAAAAATAAAATATTCGTATTACAAATAAAATAATACAATAATATGTCAAAATAAGCCAACTTACACGAATACTTGTTTGTAGTTTGATTCGATTGAAAAATTGTGCTGCCGTAATGAAGCTTTGAAAAGAGAGAAATAAAGTTGCAATAAAGTGGGAGAATAAACAATAGGGCAAGCATCGAGAGGATAAGTAGAGTATCGATTTGAATTTAGCGCGTTTGAATGAAGTCGCGGGTTTGGTATTACATCTGGGTGCGTTCGGTGGTGGGTTTGGCGCGGCGGTTGGCGGTGTAAACGGGCTCGGAAAGGGAGCGAGACAGGTATAAACAGTGGTAAAAGTGAATGCGCTGGCGGCCCCTTCTTTCGCAGTGTGATGGTGTTTCAACTGGCGCTTTAATGGCGACGAGTCAGAGCCCGTGTAGTGTTGTTGTAAAGTGACAAGCGTGACAAGTGCGACGCGGCGTTATCAGCCGAGCTGTGCACATTGTTGCAATTGCTAAGTCGGGGTTCATCGAGCTGAGTGTTTTAGAATTTAGGGCTCGATCAGATTGTCAAACCGCGCCCACGCGAATATTTTGTGACGGTTGAGTGTGACGAGTGGTTTGCGAGCATCGAAAGGATCGCGAAGGAGCTTGCAGTGCGCGGCTTGGACATGCTGGCGCACGATGGACCCTAGACGCCGCGTTCGCAGTGATGACCTAGCCAGTGTCCAGACAAAGGCGAGTCAGCTTCGCATGCTGTTAAGGCGCTACTTACACTTACACACAGGCCGTACACACTCACACACAGCGTCGCTCAGGACACGCCACGTTTCGCGAAGCGTTCTTTTGTGTCCACGCGAGTTATCAGTCCCAATGACATGTCGCCGGGCTCAAATCATCGATTCGCCGCGGCAACCTTTTTGCCAGCTCCTTTGACAACTCTCACTTTGCTTTTGCTGGTGCTTTTTCCCCTACCGCTTTTGCATACAACTTTTCATCTTCTTTCGCCTTGCGATATCAAAAACTGCTTTTCCCTCTTTTGATCCCTTTTTGCCACACCAAAGACCTGTTTTGATTTTGCTTTTTTTTCACCTCGCTAAATTAGACGACATGTTGTGCAAAACGCCACCGCAAACGCAATCTTGCCTTTTTTCGTTGTTTACAGATCCGTGAGTCCGCTTTGACAATCATGTTAACACGTTTTCTCAGAAGTGTATATTTTTCAAAAACGTCCCCGTTAAGGTTCCTGGAACGGACTCAGGACCCAAACAAACTTTTGACAGCTAACTGTCAGCTACTTCAATTTTCTCACGGTTCAAAGTTCAATTATCAGCATTTGCCGGTAATTTGAGGATTCAATCGGACAAATTGCTTGAAATCAATTTGCAGCTTCGTCGTTTTCCTTGCGATCGTAGATATTAAGTAGGCAGATTCAAAGCGGGCCTATCACGCATGTTTTACGACTTTAGTATTTTGTCTTCGTTCTGCTGCTTTGGCATTGTTTTTTTTTTGTGCGACTACTTTTGGCTGACATTTATCGGGAAATGTAAAACGTTAAATGGAACTTCGACAGGGACATTAATCTGTCAGCTTTTTTTTTAACGCGTCTCTTACACTTTGTGACATTATTCGGTCTGATCAACATAAATTTAATTGCTGGAAATATTTTACTGTCGTAAAATATTTGTAGGAAAATTTTTTCGTCTCCGCTCGATAAATCACGTTTCTCTGTATCGTTAGTTGTAATTCAAAACCCTCTTGATGTTGAATTTAATTAATTTTTGTTAGCTGAACTGTTGTCTTTCTCGGAACAACTTTGATTTTCAGTCTTGAGGAAATGCATATTTAACAATTATTTGTAGCTTTTTTTGTACTTGGTCGTATAATATTTGTATAAACATCGTAGTGTAGTGTTTGTTTAATTCTATTTTTGATCAAATGTATGTAGAACCACTGTTTGCCGAGTGAGACAAAAAAAAATTGTTGTATGTTTTAGCACGAACACGGGATATTGATTAAATGTACACAAATCATAAATAACTAGGATAATTCGCAAGTAAATAGAAACGCTGGACACAAAATCGCGTTTAAATAAATATAAATCACGCGTGCAGTTTAACGACCCTCATATTGGAATCGTCAATTAATGGACTTATGCGACCCCTACAGGGAGGAAAAAATGTAATTCGTCCATTAAGACAATAACAATCAGACAACAATCAGAGCTTATGTCAACGACACAATAAATAGTAAATGTTACTGTGTACCTACTTAATTCTTGCGATCAAATACTTTTCCTACCTCGTTTTGTTAATAGCATAATGGCATTATTGACTGTATGATAAACAAGCATTCAATTATACCGTTTGCCGAGTAATAAAGTTTCAACTGTCATGTGAATTGTTTGCGTTGCAAAAGTCCGCTCGGACTGTAAGATTTATCTGCCTTCAGCTGATTAACCCTCCCTCGATAGAAGCGAAAAATAATTTCATTTATAAAATTTCACATCCATTTCAGTCAGCTTTCATGACCAATTTATTATTTGGCATAAATTAAATCCTTGTCAAGCCCTGTCACTGTGACTAGAACCAATCAAACTCACATTTTCATCAACTATTGCTGCGTGTCAACTTTAGTTTACACTGTTCAATATATTTTTATTCTGTGCAAAAAGAACGATTATGGTCTCACTTTGATTAAATTTCTTTCACTCCTGATTTCTCATTTTCTTTTTTAATGATTCAAGTTAACATTCAATAGATTTACATTTTTTCCAGAACACACAATTCACTTTGAATTTAACGACTTTTCCTTGAACGACTGGACGAGTATAATTTCTTCAAATTTCGTTTTTTATAGTAAACCCTCATTAAAACAAACATTGTTAACATAAATTTCGGCTTAGGACAAACAAAAATTGTAGTCATGTTCGGTTAAGACAAATGTTTGTTGATTCGAACTTCAAACAAATTTTGCATCAATTAGTAAAATTTCTAAAAGAACCTACCTCGTAAAAATCAAAGAATGAGATTGTTGCAATTTTTCTCAACAAAATTTGATTCAACTGGATTAGGTAAAAGTTAACTAACTAAAGCTCACGTGACAAATGTTTTAACATGTACAAATAACTGGACAGATAATTCGTACTAGGCGGTGCGGAAAGTTGTTAAAAAAGCTATTAAAATGGGACCTCATTGGGCGAACGTCGGAAAAGCCGTTATCAGTTTCACGTCGATTACCTCGTCGGAAGGCGAATTCATTGAATTAATATTGTAACGCAATCGAAACTTCTAATTGTCTTAGCGTTTTTTTTTTTTTTTTTTTTTTTTTTCAATCAAGTTGCACTCGGGTGGAAAAATCATGGATTAATCCTCCGTTGCAGCGCTCATGCAATGGAGTCTTCCTAGTTCAGTTCCATGTGTCCATAGGTTTCTTCTATGCGCCCATAGGATTATCCTATGAGCGCAAGCAAACATTCTATAGATAGCTTGCGAACATTCTTTGACGCGTTTATCCTATAGCGTCTCATGTGGTCGTTCTGTGATTTTTGCGTCCGTGCAAGTTATGAGACGAAAAAACTGGAATTAAGAAAAACAAAAAGTGAAAATAAATAACAAACACTCCAACTTGCACCGTGGACTTGTAATTATTTTTATCAGTTACGTTACTATTAATCACGAGCCAGAAGAGCCCTCGAGATTAAGCATTTTGAATAATTTCGCACTGGCAAACATCATTTTTTCTTACAATTAACGAGACGTTTTTCGCTGAAATTTAGATCTCAAAAGTAATATCAATTTTCGTCTTTTTTGGCTACGTAAAATGAACCGAATTGAATAACGCCTGAAAACTTGGTAACAACTTGGAAATAACACCATTGGAAAATTTACAACAATAATTTTGCCGAACAAACGTTCTCATTTATTTTCGCAAAAATTACGTCGCGACGAGTAGTCAGTTGCAGGCGCATTTCGAAAGAGGGGTGGAAACGCGTGAAAATTGTAACGCGGGTAATGACAAATACAACATGAAGTTTTCTATTTCTCCTCGTCGCTTTTTATCCTTTTTATTATTAATATTTTTTTGCCTTTCTTCTCGTTTGCGCTTGCAGTAAATCGAGGGTTGGAAAGTGCAGCGCACAGACAGTAGGTGAGTGGAACAATGAGAGCGCGAGGAAAGTGAATAGCCAACTCTCGGACAAGTACTCTTGTTTTTTTTTGCGAGTTCCCAAAGTGGAAAGTATAATTCAATTTGGGCTGCGCGCGATACATCCGCTAATATAAATGTCGCCGGACGGTAAAAAAATGGGATACGCGCGCACCATTCTCGCATGCACTTTTACCCGACCAGGGCATTATTTTTTAAAACCGTCACAGATAAACAAAGCTTGTTATTAAAAATTGAGCACTATCACTCTGAGAGGTTCGGCCTGCTGCTACACGCTCCTCGTCTTGCTCTGTCATCTGATTCCTTCATCGCTGAATTCACGCACCTGATGTTTATTATTATTTTCTTTCTCTCTGTTTTAAATTATTTTTTCTCTCTCTTACATTGTTTTTTGAAAGACATTTTTTTTATTTCGCCAGTGAATAATGGACTTGAAGACGCTGTTGCGATAAGTCGATATGACGAGAATTTTTTTTAAGAGTGGTCGTATAACTGTTTTTGTTCGCAAATTGAAGACTCGAGCATCGTTGTTGTAGGGTTTTCTCTGCCAAGTCAAGGGGTTACGATGATGCTTTTCGTGAATGAAGTGACGCAAATCGCGGAGATTGTACGCGAAATAATGACGCGATAAAGTTTTCTCGAGGATACGTTTTCAAGTTTAGGAATTCTATTCACATTTTTTATTTGTATTGTTTTTTTTCACTCGTTTTATTTTTTATTTAATACGAGAATTGAGGAGGCGCACTCGACTTTTTCAGAAATCTCAGATTGTCATGAACGTTTGAAAGTTTGAAAAACGTCTTTAAAAAGCAGCGTGTGATTTGTTTCAGATTTTGTGATTTTTCGTTTACAAGTAATTACATATATTGTGGAAATTGCTTTTAGCAGAAGCTCTTATGAGAGAGCTCAAATAAAGATACAATTAACCAACTTTGAAATCGCAAAAAATTATCAAACCTGCGAAACGATTTGCTGAACAATTATTTAAACATAACTGATTGGGAAATTTAAAAATGTATCATTTTGATTAATTACAAATCAGAGTTAAGAAAACATCGGTATTCTGATCTATTTTTGTAGAAAAAAGCTAAAATAGCTTTATTTACTGACGATCATAACTTATAAAATATTTCAATAAATTTAGGTGTTCTGGTTGGATTAAGACATATTTTTGTAATTTGTACGTTAAAGTTCTTGTTTAATTAAAAACTTAAGCGTCGTATCTTGAGTACTGATAAATTAATATTACTATTAATATTATTATTGCTAGTAATACTATTATCGTTATTATGATTATTATTAATATTATTATTCCAATAAATTATATGTATTGTAGTCGGCAAATTATTGTTGCAAAACAATTTGAATGATATTACATACATTGCTTTACAACAATTAACACTTCGAAATTTGAGAAATAAATCGATTAATGTTTTGCATTTTGAAGTTGGAAATCGTTATCTAGGTGGTAATAATTATTGTGAAAATTGTTATCAATTAAAGAGAAGTTCTAGTAATCGTCAATCAAGAAGAAATATTTTTTGTACATTTCCCGAATCTCTAAATGTCTAAATTATGCCTTAAGAAAAGTATTTTGAATACTAAATTTTGTTGATGAAGCGCTTTGAAGGAAAGCATGCACCGTGCTGGCCGGTTAAACGCTGCTGGCCGCTGACTTCTAAACTTTGAACGAGTTTTTCTCGAAACGCGTTTTTTCAGTGCCCGCAGCGCTCTAGCTTGATATTCACTTGTCCGATTTAAGGTGGAATATTCGAAGAAATGCATCGCCTCGCCCGTGAACCTATTAACTTTTCAACTTTTTATCAATAATTAATTGTCTGAGCTGATTTCAATGAAAATAAAAATAAGACGAAAAATGTGCAAATTTCTTTTGAAAAGTTTTGCAGTTTTTTGCAGAACATGTTTCATTTGTTTAAAACTAGCTTTCCAGACCTGGAACAATATTCAAGTAACTTCATTGTTCAAAATTTCATGTTTCAAATCATTACAAGACTCTAGGGAGCGCTGCGCACAAGAGGTTGCACCTTGTGAGCAGTCTGAATAACCTCTGGTTAAAGCTATCTTTTTTAATTTTTTTATTCTTTTCTGTTTCACTTTCTTGAACGAATAACATACAAAAAAGTTATTAGAAATAATTCATTTTCATTAACACAGCTTTTTACAATTTTGGCACTAGAATTTCTGTGCTCATGTTTTTTGCTAGTTATCATGTTTTTGCAAAATACTGTCCATCGTTTTGGAGCCCTGTACACTACTGTGGCACGTTTTTGAAATTTTCTTGTGAACACTGTGACAATGCACAGCCATCATTTCTACCTGGACTATAGATTTTAATAGCTGGAGAAATATTTTACTATGAAAAATACCTCAAACCCTGTGAGAAATAGAAATAAAACTAAAAGATTTTTGATGAATAATTGAAATTAGAATGATGAAATTGTTTGTTACAGGAACGTGGAAGCGTAAACGACAAAATGTCGTTGGGGGTCGAGTGGATCCTAAGGTCGTAGTAGCTTAGCGCTACGTCCCCAGACCGTATCTGCCTCGACGATCGGCCAGGTCAGCCCGTAGCTCACGATGACAAGTTCGTGCACCCTGGAAGAGAGCAGGTGGTGGCCAAATACTTTGGCCTTGCGTGTTCTTGCGGCTTACTGCTGCCTGTCGCTGGTATCGGCCGGTGCAAGCACGTCCACGGCATCACTGCAGTCAAACACGACCCATGATCAATTCAGCCCGCAATCTCACATCGTCGCCAAATTTCCGTCATCAGATGCCCAAAGACAACGACTCATCAGACCTGCAGAATCAAACGTCACAACCAAGGAACTCAAGTTCAACCACCTTACAATAGACCCTGCTAATGGTCGTCTCTATGCCGGTGCAGTTAACCGGCTCTTACAGCTCGACCTCAATCTAAACCTTCAACAATTTGTACCTACGGGTAAGTTTTTTCTTCCATTTTCTACTTGACCAAGACAATTACAAACTTTTCATAATAACGAATTACTCGTAATTACATTTGTTTTATTAATAGTCTAATCCTATTTGTTATTTACTACTTCCACTTTAAAATTATTTTAGGCGAAAATGGATTTTTGGATTATAGTTCAATTAGTATTTGTTTTCATCTTTCTATAATGCAAATATGTTACGAGTTCATAAATGATTTATTTTTACAGATAATAAGAAAAGTTCAAAACAAAATTTTGTTTGTTAGTTTGGCGTTCTGATACATTTTTAGTACAAGTTTGCGATTGATTCACAACGGGGTTTAGTTTAATAAATTACTAAATTATTTTGCTGTTTCATTCAAATCACTAATAGTATTTTTTGTAATGTTTCAGGGCCTAAAAACGATAGTCCGTTATGCCATGCAACAGGATGTCCCATGGACACGAGTACCTTCTTGACGGATAACGTGAACAAGGTGTTAATAGCCGCCTTAGAAACCAAAACTTTGATAGCCTGTGGATCGCTACACCAAGGTGCCTGTGTCAAGTACAAATTGTCAAACATATCGGACAGCCCGGAGTTCATCCCTGAGATCATTGCTGCAAATGACGAGCACTCATCAACGTACGCGTTCATTGGTCCTGAACATTATAACACCTGGGGCAAGACAAACGTTCTTTACGTAGGAACAACATTCACAACGAATGGCGATTATCGAGCAGAAGTTCCGGCTATCTCAAGTCGAGAGCTGCGTAAACTGTCAGTGGTCGAGTACACGTTCAACAAGCAGCCTTCGCTGTACATCGACGTCAAATATCGCGACCACTTTCTGGTCAAGTACGTGTATGGATTCAATGCAAGCAACTATGCCTATTTTGTCCTAGTGCAGAAGCACGACTACGAGCTGGTGAGCGAAGAGCTAGGCTACGTGTCGAGATTGGCTCGAAGCTGCATTAGTGATCCGAACTATGATAGTTACACAGAAGTAACGTTGCAGTGTAATGTAGAGGGCAACTCTGAAAAATACAATCTGGTGCAGGACGCAAAAGTAATTCCTGCTGGCAGTGACCTAGCGGCCGATTTAGGGATCAACAAGGACGACCCGGTGTTCGTTTCAGTATTTTCACCAAGTCGAGGCATCTCGAACGAGCCCCAACCTCGATCAGCACTATGCATCTTCAGCTTGAAAGAGATTGAAACGAAGTTCGATGAAAACATACACATGTGCTTCAACGGTAGCGTCAAGTACCGCAACATGGCCTACATTAGTGGGCCGATTCAGGATGGCAAGTGCCCCACGTCGGGTGCTAATTTTAACGTACTAAATTTCTGCGACGTCGGCTTAAAAATATCCGGCCTGTCCCCGATTGTGGGCACAGCGATCCACCATTTTCCTGACACTTTCATCACATCAATCACATTGGCCCGATCAGAAAGTCACACCGTGGCATTTTTAGGTACCGACAATGGTCAGCTAAAGAAAGTCTTACTGTCCGGCAACGATGCTTATGTCTACGAAAGCATAGAGATTGAGAAAAACAGCAGAATATTGCCTGACACTCTGATATCACCTGACAAAGAGTACGTCTACGTGTTGTCAAACAAGTCAATATCCAAAGTCAAGGTTGAACACTGCAACAGTTACACGAATTGCAGCAGTTGTTTAGAGGCCAAGGATCCGTACTGTGGTTGGTGTTCGTTGGAAAAACGTTGCACAGTACGTGATGATTGCCAAAAGGCAGTGAGCAGCAGTCCCCGGTGGTTGTCGTTAGGCACGGGTCAACAGTGCATAGACTTCGAACAAGTTTTGCCGGACCACATTCCGATCGACCAGATGGGTACTGTGCAACTCACTATCAGAACATTACCAGAATTGCCGTCCGGTGCCAAGTACAGGTGCGTGTTTGGGAATACCGAGCCAATTGACGCTATAGTCACGGCGTTTGGTCTTTCATGTCCTACTCCACCTGTCTCTGATCGTACTAACATTCCTGAAAGTACAGATCACGTGCTTGTTCCTCTGTCGGTGAGATCCAGCGAAACGAACAAGGACTTTGTTTCCCGGCATTTCGCCTTTTTTGACTGTTCACGACATACGGTCTGTTCAGCATGTGTCAAGTCACAGTGGTCTTGCAGCTGGTGTGTATACGAGAACAAATGCACTTACAATATCAGTCGCTGTCACAGTAACATCATCACCGGAGAGTCTACCAAACAGGTCAAACTGGCTGCACATGGGGCCCACTACTGTCCTCGGTTCGTAGCCCGTAAAACACCATTGATGCTTCCGAACAACGAGCCTAAGGAGATCGTACTAGAGGTAGAGAACTTGCCTCACCCACAAGTTGGTCATTCCGGCTTCCAGTGTTTGGTCTCTATTGAAGGTGCAAATTTGAAGGTGCAAGCTCGCGTAGACAGCAGTAGGTACATCGTTTGTGACAGGACCGTCTATTCGTATGAGGCGGCTGTTGGAGAATACGAGGCGTCTATCACTGTTGTTTGGAACACTAATCACCATGTTGATCAAACTACAATTATTCTGTACAAGTGTGAAGTCCTGGGTTCCCACAAAGAGCACGCCGACTGTTCTCTGTGCATGACTCGAGACGCGTCTTTCAACTGTACCTGGTGCGGCAATAGCTGTGTTTATAAAGGCAAATGTTTGATACCTCCTATATCGGAATGTCCAAGACCAAGAATAGATATGATCAAACCCCTAAGTGGACCTATTGAAGGAGGAACTTTAGTAACCATAGAAGGAAGCAACCTGGGACTGCGCGAGAGCGAAGTGCGCGATAAAATACGTATCGGAAATGCAACTTGTAATTTAGCGGATTATGAAGTATCCGTGCGAATCGTTTGTCGCACAAGCAAACATCCATCCACCGATGCGGCTGTGGTGGTAGTAGGCAACGACGCGGGTTACACCAACAGCACAGTTCTATTTAACTATAAGGACATCCAGCTTACTGGGGTTTTCCCTACCGTAGGCCCACAGAGTGGTGGCACCCGCTTAGCAATAACAGGACTGTACCTCAACATCGGCAGTAATATATCGGCCTATTTGGATGACTTACCCTGTAAAGTAAATGCTACACAGGCTAGCAGCACTAGGCTAACTTGTGTTACTAGCAGAGCTTACCGCCCGAAGCGGGTGCAAAAGTTAACACTAAGCATAGACGGAGCAAACCGAACTCTTCTCGGAAACCCCTTCAATTATACCCACGACCCTACTATCATGGAAATAAAACCGTTGCGGAGCTTCGCATCTGGTGGTCGCATGATAACCGTTCATGGAACTAACTTAGACACTATCCAAAAGCCGGAGATGGAAGTGTACTATGAAAATGAGCTAATGCCCATCAACCGAACCGTTTGCACTGTCATAAATCCAACCCAGATGGAGTGCCCAAGTCCCAGTATAATTGGGCGCTGGAGCTCAATCGCTAGAAAGAAACACCGCGAGCGAAGAGCTGTGCCTGTGCCACGAAAGGACTCACAAGTTTTACTGCAGGTCGCCTTTGTAATGGACAACGTGGAGACTGTTCGAGATCTGGCAAAACACTTTAGTAACATTCCAAGCAAGTTGCTGTACGGGGAGGATCCGAAGTTTTTTGCTTTTTCGCGTAGCGTCAAATCCTATTTGGGTGGACCATTGGTTATTGAAGGAGAATATTTAAAATTTGCAAGCGATGAGTCTGACGTGAATGTTACCGTAGGCACCCGACCGTGTAATGTCACATCTCTGGCTCTGTCACAATTGGTATGCACACCTCCTGACAATCAGCCGCCAGATACAGACGAGCAAAATCGTAAGACTGACAGTGGTTTGCCGCTGGTGGTAGTGCGGGTAGGTCGTGAGTTGCGATTTCCAATTGGTTACCTTCATTACGATGTGATCAAGTCATACCCAATACCGCCTGAAGCTATTGCTGGAATTGCTGCTGGTACCTTTGGCTTAGTCTTCTTCTTTGTCCTAATTTTAGTAATATATCGAAGAAAAAGCACACAAGCTGAACGAGAGTACAAAAGAATTCAGATACAAATGGACACTTTAGAAAGCAACGTGCGAATGGAATGCAAACAGGCGTTCGCCGAGCTCCAGACGGACATGACTGATTTAACCGCTGATCTGGAGTCGTCCGGAATACCGATCTTGGATCATAAAAATTATATAATGAAAGTGTTTTTCCCTGGCGTAGTTGATCACCCTATCTTGAACGATCCCCGCGCCCGAGGCAGTTTGGCTCGAACAAACTACGATACAGCGATGATTCAGTTCGACCTACTCATCAATAACAAATCATTCGTGCTGACATTCATTGAAACCCTCGAACAACAAAAGGATTTCAACATCCGTGACAAGGTCAACGTTGCCTCTCTTCTCATGATCGTTTTAATGGGCAAAATGGAATACGCTACTGACATCCTTTTGAACCTTCTTCTAAGACTGATCCAGAAATCCGTCGATACAAAGTATCCCCAAGTGATGCTGCGTCGCACCGAATCCGTTGTTGAAAAAATGCTTACTAACTGGATGGCCCTCTGCATGTACAATTACCTTAAGGATTACGCCGGTTCATCTCTTTTCCTACTCTTTAAAGCTATTAAACACCAGATCGAAAAAGGTCCCGTTGATGAAGTCACGCACGACGCCAGATACTCTCTCTCGGAGGAGCGACTGCTGCGAGAACAGATTGAGCACAGCGTGGTGACTCTTCACGTCGTGCAGGATGACCTAGACGAGAAAATCCAGTGCAAAGTGCTCGACTGCGACACCATTTCTCAGGTAAAGTCAAAGATTCTTGATGCCCTGTACAAAAATACGCCTTTTTCTCTAAGACCGGCTGTGCACGACGTGGATCTTGAGTGGAGGCACGGTCGCGGTGGACACCTCACACTTCAGGATGAGGATCTTACGACCAAGTGCAGCGGCAACTGGAAGAAGATCAATACTCTTGCCCATTATGGCGTTAAAGAGTCGGCTGTGATGTCACTGATCCCACGGCAAAACGACGACTTCTCGATAAACTGTAAGCAGTCCTGTTTTACGTGCAAACCCTCGCCGCATCATCACCAGCCTCAGCATTATCGCCAGATGAATCATTGTTCGTCGGTACACCATCTAGCACCCTCTACAACGCATCATACCCTCATGATGTACTCGCATCCTTCGTCTGGTGCGCTGTACTACGATGGTCAGCGTTCACCCTCGATGATCATCAGCAATGGCGATGTTGAGCGTGGCCATACGAACTCCAATCAAAGGCTCTATCATCTTGTTAGGCCTGTAGATGAATCTCATTACGCCGCGGTGGGCCTTACTAGTGGTAAACAGCAACATCACCATCACCACCACCCGCCGCCAGAGCGCACACATAAAGCGATCCCAGAAATATTCCTCACACGACTTCTTTCCACAAAGGGCACAGTGCAAAAGTTCGTCGACGACTTTTTTCACACTATCCTGACAACCAACGAGCACTTGCCAAGCGCTGTCAAGTGGTTGTTCGACTTGCTGGACGATGCTGCCAAACGACACGGTATCGTTGATCCCGAGGTGCCTCACGCATGGAAGTCTAATAGCCTGCCACTTAGATTTTGGGTTAATTTCATCAAGAACCCAGATTTCATGTTCGATATTAACAAATCTACGACCGTCGACTCTAGCCTCTCCGTCATAGCTCAGACGTTTATGGACGCCTGCTCAACAACTGAGCACAGGCTTGGCAAAGATTCACCTTCTAACAAGCTGCTCTTCGCTAAAGATATCCCTCAGTACAGGGACAAGGTTAGTCGGTTTTACATGGACATCCAGCGACTGCCACAGATCACTGACCAGGAAATGTCTAGTGCCATGCAACAACTAAGCGCTTCACATGTTAACGAATTCGATGTGATTGCTGCACTGAAGGAACTTTACATCTACGTGGGAAAATATTACGAACAAGTAAGCAGTTTTCTCAAATTCATTTACTAGATTTAACGAAATCAATATTTCGCGAAATGTCAGAAAAGTCAAGACAACGGTTTTCTTTCGATGCTTCAGATATAAATTCTTACTTCATCCTGATTATTTGATGATTATCCAAATTGTAAAATCAATGCTTCAGTAGATGCTGCAGTAATATGTTTATATATATATATATTTTTATCAAATATTACAGATCCTGGAAGCCTTGGAGATGGATGTAAGTTGTCGAAAGCTCCACCTTGCGCACAAGCTGGAAAACGTGGCATGCACACTAGAGGGTGAAGAGACCAGTACCTGCTGACACAGCCTCTCCGTCTTGTTCCCTGATCCCGTCGATTTCTAGAGAATCTCAAACAGTGCCTCTACGCAGCCTACAGAAACTTGTACAAATCCACGCAACATGCAACTCGAACGTGAACCCCAAGTTAAAAGAGAGTTGCATCTTTTCTCGATAAGTCTGGCAACGCGCAATGCACGTTTCTCGCGCGTTCTGCCTTGATCCTTGAGACTCCTGCCAGTGCGAAGAAACCAACTATTTTACCCACAAACGAGAACAATGTTCTGCCACTCACCTGATGTCGCCACTTATAATGTACTCGAAGCCGCCACCCGCATCAATTTACATTCTTTTTATATAGAGAACAAACGAACTGCATATTTGAAGAAAAATCAGCATTCATTTTAAGCTTTATTTCAACTCAAATTATTCCTGTGATAATAGCATATATCTTGCAAAACGGCTGCAAAAGACTGAAACAGTGGCTCGCCACTCCGATCGCGCAATTACAACTATAGCGGGTGGCGTGTTAACAAAAAAAGGCAAATGTTCCTTCGTTTGCTGTACAAGAGAAGCAGCTCGGAGTGTCCGACGAGGACATGCAACTGAGGTCGATAAAAGATGATTAGGGAGGGCAAAAATAATGCGTGAGAAAAAATGAAAGATAGATTCCGACGAACAAGCATTTCTAGTTTTAAGTGACAAAGAGCCATAGTGTCCAACGGACTGTCTGTACGTATTCGACAGAAGAAAGTAGTCTGTGATTTAAGCACAAGTGGCTATGCCTATGATCTTCTTAATTACAGCGGATACACTTTTATTCATTTGTAGATATCAGTTTTTTACAAGCCAATTAGCAGACAATTCTTTCTGATTACTTTTTATGATATTAATATTGATAATAATTATCATAAATATATGAATATTATATAGGTATATAGTGAACCCTCTTGACCTATCAATCTACAGAACGTTGCAGACTTGAAACTTTCTATGCCAGTCCGAACAAAACACGCATGATGAAAAAACTTCAAAAACGAAGAACAAACAAACAAAAAATGATAAAAAACGGAATCTACTGTCGTTGTTTTTGAGGGTATTTCCTCAGAATCCTTGAAATTGATCAAGAATATCCGTATTTTTAATTCAAAATTCCGTTCTAAATTATCATATTGATTTTCAATATTGCGCGGGACATGTGTAGAGGGATTTTTCGGACAAGTCGAGAGGTGAGGCAGGTCAAGAGCGTTTCCTATATATACAGTGAATAAATGTTTCAAAATGCGATGTGTATTATATGAGAAGATGAAATTCTGTGTACAAAGAACGGAAGTTTAGAATCATTTGTCGAACGAAACAAAAGTGTCTGAAGGTTAAGGTACATATGAGCACGTGATAAGGATTATTATACATGTATAAACAGATAATTATACAATACTAAGATGAATGGTCTGTGTGGATGATGAATAAAATTGCATAAGTTAACGTAAAACACGAAAGAAATGCATGAAAGAAGGAAAGAAACTATGAAGCGCAGCCAGTGATGTTTGGTCAGAATTTAAATTATATATTCAAATTCATATTTTAGTCCACTTCAGGCCTACGTGAACTCTATCAATCAAACGTCACAAATCAGCTTCTAGACAAAACTGCCACTTCTTGACAAGATTGACTTTTTGTTTATTTCTTAATTATCTAGTTATGTTGTGCAGACATCTTTTACTCTCATTGTTACTTATTAGAAATTGTTCTACTTTTTATATCTTGTCTCGACCCTAAAAAATACTGTGATAATAAACGAAAAACAAAGTAAGCGTACGTGTGATGACGAACGTTTACAATATATAAGAACGAATCAACTTTGAAATTTCGACCAGACTTTCGTTCGTGCTGACAGTCGATGGCTTCAGGAGTCGTTTCCTACGAACGCTTTCCTTAATGCCATTATTATCATTTGTGCAATAAAATAACTCCTAAGTCCGGGACGATTAGTCGATACATTCCCGTAAAATTCCATATCGCCTGGGTTTATAATAAATACTTGAAATTTCATCCATTCGTCCTCTTAAAGATACTAATAGTTGTAATTGAACCTTCATTACGATAGAAAGTATTTACAGGATTCCGTACACTTCTTATGGAGAGACTTTTTCAGTCAAAAAATTGTTATTGCGATTTTTAGATTCTTCGTATCCTCCTGAAAAGAAAGTCATCATCATTTAAAATATCTACGGAGAAATTGATTTTTAGTCAATTAAAAATTTTTGGATAAGCGTTTTAAACTAAGTGTATTGGGCTTAGTTATTTTTTAACATAATGACTTTTAATGATAAGAGGGGTAAGAAGAATCTCAAGTTATTCGACGGAAACAGTTTTTCCATGGGCAGCAAGCGGGGTCCTTTCAAACTGTGCGAATGTGTCAGTCAAATGATGAAACGTCCGACTTTTAATGTAAGATAGAATGAATAAAATTGATTTCAGTTGAACCGTCATTTTTGTCGAACAGAAGGCGTTCTGAAGTAAAGGCAATATGATAATGGCTTGTTCGTTTACAAAAACAGGTTGAGGTCGTGAGCTAGTACAACTATTTTTTTTTTCAATAAAAACGATATTAAAGTTTTAGATCTAATTTTGCTACAGCGTTGGTAAATCAGATTTTTATTTATTATTATTTATTTGTTTGTAATTGTACATTTATTTCTTTATTTTTATTACTTTTTTCAGATTGGATCGAAAAATTATAGTACAAAGTGAGACTCAAACCTAGAGAGCAAAGTTGCTGATCGTAATTTTAAAAATAACTAAAATTGTTTTTTATTCAGAGTTAAATTTATAAAAGCAAACCGAGTAAATTCCCATGAAAACATGATTTCGTTTTGCCTTTAGATTCAGAACGGCTTTTAGAATCAAAAACAAAGAAATATCACAGTCATTACAAAGTTGTGATATATTTCCGGCGAATGTAAATCTAAGGAATTGTATTACTTAAAAGCATCTGGGTAAGCTATGGAATTTTGCGAGGTATACGGATGCGGTGCATATGTAATTTTCAAATTTGCGTTCTATGTAATTGTGAAAGTTTGTTGAATTTTTGGTTTTGTCATTTAGATAAAATAATAACAAATTTTCGTAAGATCTTTTTATGATCTTCGGGTACTAAAATTTCTTTTATATTTTGGAAAAAAATCAAAATTATTTTCTCGGACCTTTCAAATTAAACAACATATTTGAAATTATTTTTTCGTCATGATCTGTACGAAAAGTGTCATTTATGTGATTTCTATGTTATGAGAAGAATTTCTTTACTTCAGGAGTTTCGATTTCGCCCCTGGGTGAAAATGAGTTCTACTCGCAGCCGCATGAAGATTCACTTTTAGTGCAGGTCAGACAAAAAAGGCCTTCTAAAACTTTTTGACTTAATTTCTTTGTTGATTTCGATTGATGTACGCTTATTATCAAAACGTCAAAGTGATGTCTTTGAACGAATCTTTCATCGAAATGGAGCGAGGTGTCAGAAATTGAGTATTGCCAATTAGATTCTTGTCCATAACGCTCGGCCTGATATCTCACCGCGCCAAGTGGCGTTTTGCGTACTTAAGTGAATTTAAAATTGTTCGATATAATTCGGCTGAAAAGCTTGTAATTTATATTAAATAAATTATTGTTTAGGTTATAAGATAATTTATTGTAATGCGATGTTTAAACTCTGATGACGAAATTTTTGTATGATCCAAAAATCGGATCAGTTGATTATATAAATAAAAACGAATGTAATAACACGCATACGAAAAATTCTCGTTTAACTTTTTAGACTATATGTTTGAAGAACGACAACTAGCGAAGCGTGTACATAATTAAGTGTTACGATCACACTACGTCCATTTCTGATTGGTCAAATATTATAGACTGTCGAATTCAAAGTTGATCTACTTTGATGAAATTGTACAGATATGATTTTTGTTTGTATATATATGTTACTTTATTTTTTCTTTTGCGATTTAATCATTTTTTTATTTATTTATTTGTGCTAAAAAGTGAATGTGCAATCGTGCTTCTCGCAGTGGCTACATCGTAAACGAGAATTTTCTGTATATAGAATATTAGGGTCGAATAATCATATAAATAAACATTATTGTTTAGCGTATAAATATCGAACTGGACATATATTATATATATTTTTACTGCATTATGACTACATATACTTCTGCTTTCAACAACTTTTGTAAAAAATTTCTTGCTCGAGAAGAATCACTGAATTCAATTCAAAGGAGGTGCATGTCAAACGCTGCTCTACTGCAAATCATAAGCATGTTTGTAACAAGAATGATTGATAATACATTTTGTTAGACAAACACTTTTTACATGTGACTGAAATAAAAGCAATTATCATTTATGTGAAGTTTTACTTTTTGCTCTTAATTTTTTCAAGATTTGAGTTTTTTTGTTATTTTTCAATCACAATTACTTCTAATCGACCATTACAGAGCTATCTCGATGATACGTTGAAATGACCGAAAAAATTCGGAGTTAGGTTGATACATTTTCAATGAAAAAATAATTTCACTTCGAAATGATGTATAGAGTTGAGGCTGATATATCAGGTGACCAAACGTTAAGTTTTATTTATTCATGTGTTTATTCAGCATTAGGTCTTCCTGCTCCGCAGCAAATCAGTTGTAATAATATTTTTACTGTAGAAAGATAAAGTTTTGAAAACTTGAAAATTAAAATAGCTATATATATATATATAGCATTAAAAGAAGCGCAATGAATGCTTCTTTATAATTTCGTTATTTTTCATGGAGAAGTAAACATTTTGCAAAAAAAATACCTTCCATATTTTCAACTAACTGAGCGCCCGTGGTTCGCACGGATATCAGCGTTGCTCCAGTCTTTTATCTGTTGTCGTTTTCTGAGAAGTATGCGTAAAATGATTACTTAAAAAAATTGAGTTATATCAAATGTCCACAAACGGTTACAGTATAACTTCACAAAGAGTGAATAAAAGCCACGTAAACATGGTAAAATGTTGTACATTTATCAGGAGACGAAATAATTACTAGAACAACAATAATAACAATAAAATCAATATAAAGGGGTCAGTGCTGGATTTAACTTAAGAGAGGCCCCAAACAATGTCACAATTTTGGGACTCCTAAAAATACTTATTCTTGTTTTCACTTTTAAATTAGTTACAAAATTGAAAGTCGTATTAGAAATTAAAAAACATATCTGGTGAATTTTAATTTGGTTTCGAGGTAACATGAATTTGTTTCGGTTGTTCAGTTTGTATGACTGCAACAATTCAATTTGATAGTCGCTATCGATACATCTGTATACAAAAGTATACATCAGAGTATACAAAAAAAGTCGGAAAATCGGTGAACCTTCTGCTATACATGATGAGTCTAACAATGCCCCAAGTAATTCAAAGGTAGCTTTTTTTGGTACAGCTCGTCAGTCGTATAGTTATGATTGGGAACTTGGTGGACGGAAGCTTTATTCAACACCGATATTTCTAATTGAAAAGTTGCTTCTTCAATAAATTTAAAGATTGTCGCTATAGATGCATTGTATTGTCGTGAAGCCGGTAAGCCCTCGACGGACGAACCTTTACCGTTTACAGAAGAACCAACTCGGTTCTTCGTTGGTATCGTTCAAGCACCCGGTTCGTCTGAAGATAGGATGACGAAACCTAGAGACTGGGGCCCTGTAACGCGGGCCTTGAAAAAGATACAATGATCATAGGACCATTCAAAATTTATTGTGGGAATAAAATGAACCAGACGAAAATAACATTTTTAATTTGCAATTTTTTTTTTTTGATTTGCTATTTTTGTTGGAGTGTAAATTGAACTGTTATAAATTAAATCATTTTTTCGAACTAAATTCGACAGATGCACATAGTTTAATTTGTTTTATTTGTGGATGTGAATTTTACTCTTTAATAAATAATAACAATACAATGTTTAGTAGTTGCGTAAATATTATATAGTAGATTGATCGCGATGAATGCGCATCTTATTTTTATACAAAATAAAGCACTTTTCTGGGCTTCGTGACCATTTCGCTACAGAGAGTGCAGTCAGTTGACTATCAACTGTTCGTCAGACGCTCCAAAGGTGTTTTTGGGAAGTCTAGACAATTGTAGTCGCGATTAGTTTTGTTTTGGATATTAATTTTAACTTGTTAAAATATATAAGTCATTTTATATATGCAAATACTTATAACTTGTACAGCATAAATTTTCTATTGCTTTTACTTTAGATTAAAAACAGCGAATGAAAAATTTTCAACAAATTTTTGTTAATCATTCAAACTTTTTATTTCTAGATTGATTGAATTATCATAGTTTTCTTAAAACCATATCGTTCGCGTAAGCTTGAAATTTAATTTAAAGATTCTCATGCATGTGATTCTCATGTAATTCCCATATGATTCCCATGTAATTCCCATGTGATTCCATGGGATTCTCATGTGAACTATATGTGATTCACATATAAATCACACGTGAATTACACGTAATTTACATTAAACGCGACTGACGACATGGCAACAGCGAAATTTTTTTATAGAGGGGGGAAAATTTTTGAATTTAACATTTTTCTATCTCTGTTCAGAGGCCCCTTTGAAGGCCTCAATCAATTGAGGCCTCGATCAAAAGTTCAAACAAATTAAAAATCTTACGATCAAAATCTGCTGAAGTTGGCTGAAGTGGAAAATTTTAATTTGATCTCACAGAAATGTCTGGAAAAAGATTTTCAAGAAAAAAATTATATTGCTTTTTGATGTTCCTTTTCTGTTAAATTTTCAATTTCATGGTATTGAGATATTTTAGGTTTTTTGAGTTTTGATGCATCCAATTAGATATTTTAGGTTTTCTATGTAGACATTTCATTTTACTCGTGATGACATGAGTAATTTTTTCAATTATTCTTTCAATTGTTGCTTTCTGTTTTTCCATATTCAAACAATAATTTGACCAACGACCAACGATTATGACTATTGACATTATAGAAGAATTGGAGTTATACCTAGACGGACGGGCCGCACTAATTAGGTACATCGAAATCAGTGTTGAAAAATCAGATTCACATTCCAGGTTTTCGTCAAGAATATTTCATAACTTACATAGAATGTCTCTAGAATTTTTTATTTCTTTGAAACAGTAACCATATTTGTAAACAAAGCCTCAAAAGAGCCTAAATTAGTAAAAAACATTGTCAAAAACGAGTTGTTTTGAAACGCGATCTTTTTTTGCTAATTTTGAATATTCAATTACATAAAATATGTACTTAAATACCTAATATTTGATACTTTATTACTTTATTCAATATTTTTGAACTGAAATTAATCAAAAAAACTGATTAATAAAAAAAGTACGAAATCATATATGAGGCCACTAAAATATAGAATTATATAATATTTATACATAATAATAATAATAATTTTTGAGGAATTCAAAATTTCATATCTTTTTATTTTTCAGAGTTTTTTTGTTTCAATTCTTCATCCAAACGCTGGTGTTCCTTTTTGTACAGTTCTTTCAATTCATCCTAATGGAAAAAATATTTTATTTTTAAATTTACTTCATTATTTGGGAATGTTTTAATTTGTTACTATTGATCAAAATTACTTACGCCCCATCCCATTTTATCCGCAAATAATTGACATCCCTCGTCACAGTCTCCCAGCCAAGCTACATCTCTTCCTGCCAATGTACTTTTTGGGTCAAAAACCATACCTTGTTTTAATCCAAGGAACTGCGCGATCCTGTCTCTCATTCCTGCTTTTTCTTTGTTTATTAAAAGTCGTGGACAGTCTAATTTCACTCTGTGGAATTTATTAAGTTTTCATTATCTTTTTCCCCTTCTTTAAACGTTTCATTTTTCAAAATAACGTACTTATCAATGAGTGAAGCAAATGGTTGGACAACTAAACTCGATCCCATAACAATCAGCAAATCTGCATTACGAAAATCGTGATCGATAAAATTATGAAACCTGCTGGGCAATTGCTCGCCAAAGAAAACTATATCTGGTTTCACTACTCCATCAGTGCATTCTTCGCACTTTGGAACGGTTCCTTTTTTAATTTGTTCTGTAATAATGGTCACGTTGTTGAAATAACATTCAGATTTTCTTTCAATGTCAAACGTTGATACTAAAGAGAATCACTTCATGATTACCTTTCATCCAGTCGAGAGTGTAGGGCATACGACAGTTGAGACATTTGCCAGTATGAAAACTTCCATGTGCTTCAACAAGTTTGTCGTATGGAAGACCAGCGATTCTCTCAAGTGTATCAATATTTTGCGTATAGTGCCGCAAAAGCATTCCTTTCTCGTGTAAAAGTCTTATAAAGTAGTGGCTTACTGTCGGTTTGAAACCTTCCGGTAGCAATTCTTTGGCAAGTACAAAAAACGGTTCCGGATTTTTTTTGAAAAAATTAATTTCAAAAATTGCTTGCGGATGGGGCAATTTGTACTTATCAAGATTTGCGTAAAGACCAGTGTTTGGCGAGCGAAAGTCCGGAATTCCGGCAGCTACATTAACAGATGTAATATTCCAGTATTTCAAATTTAATTATTTAAAGTTTATTAACATGCATAAGTGAAACGATTTGCTTACCTGTGGAAATACCTGCTCCAGCCATAGTGATGATGTTCTTGCATCCCTTTTTTTTGATATATTCCACAATACCATCAAGTGTCAATTCATCTAGAACTTTTGTAGGAGGTACTTCTGGCTCGGTGGACAAATTAAATTTCGTACTGAATAATTGACGTAACTTGTCCATCTCATCCACGTCCAAGTCACTTTTCCCCTCGCCCAATTGTTTTTGCAAATATTCAACAAAATCGTCTTCGTCCGATGAACTCTCTTCTTCCTTTTTCTGCTCAGGCTTTTGAGCTACAACAATTTCTTTTTTTAATCTAACAATTCTTTTCTTTATCTTAATATACTGATAACAATAATTCAAAATGCTATTATGATTCTGAATAATTATGACTTATGAATAACACTCAAAAATAGGAATGAAAAAATAAAACTTTTTGAGCAAGGGTGTATACAATATGTACGATTGTTTTTGATACTGACAAGTTATGATTCATGTATTACCCATTCCCTCTTCTTTCACTTCCGTATCTTTCTTGTCTTTCTCCATTGAACGATCTAATCACGCGTGTCACTTGTTCCTGCCTCTCTTTCTGCTTTCAAATGAAAACAATTATTTGTTTATCAAGTTGTTATTAGTGGATTCTATCAATTTATTCACAGTATACTCACTATTAAGGAAAGTTTAGTAATTAATAATTCCTTCTCAATTTATCAGCGAAGAACCAATTACACTATACAGTGACTAGCTATTTTAACATTACAATCATTGCTAAACACAGGAACTAATATTTTTAATTGAAGGTTAACTCGCAAATCATCGGGAAGCTTGCATATTTCTTGTCAGCAGCGCCATCTGGATACAGAAGATATGTCACTTTGAATAAGTCAATATTTGACTTATTCAATTCACTTAGATTTTCTGGATTCAACTTAAGCTTAATTCAAGTTTAATTAATTGGTAAAAAGAGAGTAATAAAACGTTTACATATACTATACATTTTTATTAAATATTGCATAAATTCATTATACAAAAATGATATATAGTTTCATTTTGAGAAATACGTGTTATGAGATAACATTTCGTGAATGATATATGAAAAAACAACACGAACTTTCAAATTGTCATGAAGACTTCCAATAAAGAGGCTCTGTTTGATAAAAATCATGTGATAAACATATCTGAAACGCTAAATAAGAAATAAAAAACGAAACGACGGTTAAAACTAAATCTCTCTTAAAAATAATTAACATTATTCTATACAAAATTTGCGTTTTTCAACAATTATGAACGTATACTTTGATGAATCTATACGTATTGATTGATATACAACTGATTAAAATTTGTTAACAATCGCGATATAAATTGACGTGACAGTTCGTATACAATATACAATACCACAGATACTTTATACTTTTGCGATTATCGGCGTTTACGCCCATATTTTTCGAAAAAACAATCACATGTGCGCTGAGAATATCACCTATCATAAAGTCACCCAATCAACCGAATTTCGTTACATTGATCTCTCACCTTTCGCGTCACTTTTGTTCATATGGCATAAATTATAACTTGTAACTGATACAAACGTGAACTCAGTGATTGATTAGCTTTAAAAAAACATTTATAAAACAGTCTTATAAATAATTATTCAATCTAAATAAACAGTCTTTGGATAACTTAAAACAAACAAGTAGCTCAAGTTACGAGATCACTGGATTTCGTCCATTTGTGTTTGTAGCTTATCGCAGAGTTCCTTGAAGTTTGGCCTTTCGTGGCTACTGAAATTCCAACACGGGTACATGATGTTGACGTACACTTTTTGCGGACAACAGATTGGGCATGGCAGTCGTACGCCGCGCGTCAGAGCTTCTAGGAACTGTTCGCTGCTTTCGGTCTCCTTGTTATTCATGTCAACCCCTGGCAGTTTTGGATCCTCACCAAAGCTAAAGATCTCAAACATTGTGACGCCAAAGGACCAGACATCAGATCGGGATGAAAATTTGCCTTGGCTTAAACTTTCTGGCGCATACCTGTTGAACAAAAAATTAATTCATTTTATTCGATCCCTCATATATAGTTGATTTATATTTTATCTGTAAAAATTAATGATTTTACCATTTGATAGGTATCTCCCTACAAGTTTTCAGGATATAGTAATCGTTCTCTCCCTTGAATTGAGCGAGACCAAAGTCACTAATCTTCACCCTTTCGTCATCGGTGACTAAGACATTTCGAGTTGCGAGATCACGATGAACAATGTTCTTCATCTCCAAGTAATGCATACCAACAGCAATGTCGTATGAAAAGCTCAACAATTTTTGATGCGTCAAAGTTTCTCGATTGATGGACAAGTAACTCTGCAGAGAACCGTGTTCGACATACTCCATCACTAGACTAATCTCCGGCTCATATATAACTCCAAGAATTGCAACTATGTTGATATGTTTCAGGTTCTGAAAAACGTGGAATTTTTAGTTTTATCTTTCTAAAATGCTAATTTTCTCATTGTAACATATAAAGGTCATTCTAATATACGTTTGTACCTTCATGATATCGATTTCTCTTTGGAAGTCGTTGATGTCGCGAAGTTCTGTATCGCCCAAATTTTTCAATTTTTTCACAGCAACTTGTATCGGCGAGGTTGCATTATCTTCTTTTTCCATAATACCAAGATACACTTCGCCGTAAAACCCCTGGCCGATTTTGTGTTTCAAAATGACATTGCAATTGGTTCCGAGCTCAAAAATACTTTGCATCCGTCCAAAAAGCCCATCGTCTACCGCTCGGCATTTCATTGTTTCTTGAAAACTGAGATTTGTCAGACTTTCAGACAGTACAAAGTCATCGAACTCGTCATCTTCTGCTCCATTTTGTCTCAGAGTGCTGGATGAAAAATTGTCGAAGCCTAAAAATTTTTCAGTTAAAATAAATAAATATTTTTAATACAAATATTTCATTTGATTCTGTTTATTTCAAATCAAATTCAAGTTTTTCCATAAAATAGTTGTAATTTTCTTACTGTCATCATCCCAGGGAGATCGAGGATTTTGTGAATTCTGGCTACTTTCCAGTTCGGTTTCAACCGTAGTTGTCGTAGTATACTCAACAAGATTCGTTTCGCCAGCTGTCTCATTTTCGTTGAGCAATTTTGGAAATGCTGTTGCGTAGGCGTGCGTCCGTCGAGAGTTGAACACTTGGTAAAGGATCCGATGGATGTCTCGCATTATGGCCTGGGGCTGTTTCCTCAAACTGTCTGGTTCTCCCCAACAGTCAAGCATCAATTTGTAAACGTCCACCGGACACCCTTTTGGAATTGGCAAATACTTCCCACTCATGTAAAACTGAAAACAAAATCATTATAATGTTTAAATAAAACAAATTTTTTCTCTTGAAATTAATTCTATGACAAGTCAATAAAATTTACCTTTTTGAGACTTTTAATATCGTAGTTCGGAAAAGATCCACCTTTCGAAAATATTTGCCAGAAGGTTGTTGCAACAGCCCAGATGTCAGCCTGAGCATTATACTTAGCTGATTCCATATTTCCGTAACACTCTGGAGGTAACCAATGAATACTGGAACAATAAAAATCAAACAATAAGAACAAATGACAGACAATATTTTACACGTAACAATGTTGTAACTTACTCTGCCAGAGTGTAATTGAACAATCCTGGATCTGCTAGTTTAACAATAAAACTATTGTCCGTGTGAGCATAGACCAGCAGTTTGCGACATCTAATGTTTCCGTGAACAATCCTACACTCTTGCTGCAATTAGAAAATAATATAGCAATGAATAATTATTAATTGTATTGAAATACAAATAATGTATTTTGTAAATTGGTAAAAATAATTACCAGATGCCAAACTGCATTTGCTAGACATGATGCAGCCTCCACCAAATCAACGGTTTTTATCAAATCGGGAGACTGGTTGCGAAGGTACATATCAAGTGAGCCGTGTTTCACCAGCTCAAGCACCATTCCTACAGCTGGAGCTATCGTCAATCCGTAAAGCCTAAATAAGAAATAATTTATTTGTATTGCAAAATACTAGAATTAAGTAAGAAAAAACAATACATATATAATTAATTATCTTTTACCTCACAAGGGCTCCAGATCTCAGTTGACTCCATTTTCCAGCCATGTCCAAAAAGTCTTTCGAGTACTTCCACTCATTGTCCTTGAGCATTTTGATAGCTGCTTCCAGCTTTTTGCCCTTCACAGCTCTCCACATGGCGCGATAAAGAGTGGTTTTGGGAGTTGTAGATCTTATCAAATCAATTGTGCTACCTGTCTTGGCAAGAGGTTGTCCCTGATAAACTTGTAATTGGCACGGTTGAATAATTCTAGGCCCTCCGTCAAGAATTCTTGAAACAATTTCAGCGTCTGCTGTAACGTCGCTACCGATCTTTTCAGGAGCGCAGATCAGTAGAGGTGATTTGTCTGAAATATATTAAATAGTTTAATATTTTTGCTGTCTTTAAGTTTATCGAATGTTAGCTTTTTATATAATTTACCATATTCTGAGGGCGGTAGACACTCGTTGAGATACAAATGTTCTGATGAATTCTGGTGTTCGTTAATGATATGTCTGAACGATTTGAATGTCCTTCCAGAGTCGGTTAGACGGTATTCCTCTGGTCCGATTTTGTCGATTTTGTAGGTTCGGGGTTTTTTATCACAGCCGCAAACGTCTAAATAGTAAGAATCGTAGGACGTCTCGCTTTCACGTAAGATGAATGTTCCTGATCTATTGTCGCGTTTCTTTTTGAGCTTTGAATATGAAAATTCGCCCCTAGTACAAATAATATTTTTATTGGTTATTTGTTTAATCAACCGTTAATCGATTAATTAATCAATGCTTTGCTTACCCAACAGGACCATGGCACCTCAATTTTCGAAGACTCTCTAAACTAGGAGTTGCAAGATCTCCACAAAGATTAAACGTCCACTTAAATGTCAACCGATAATAACCGTCTAGTACCGATATGAAAGACAGAATCATCATGTGAGATCCAAATTTTAGGTACGATGGGATACCATTCTTTCTTGAGATATCCACAACGTTATCATGGCTAAAAAATATACATTATCAGTTAATTTTTGAGTAACAAATAACGCTCAACAACAACAATAATCAGACAATAAAATATAACAAAAAGTGATTGTCAAGTCCCACAATCTGCGAATCATGGAATTGAAAAAAAAATTAATAAAAGTGAACAAATCTTATCTTACCGAATAGTTACATAACACAAATCTTCGATTGTACAAAGGAGTTTCCAATCGGTAGGATTGTCTGTTTCGTGATAATTAATTCCTTCGCAGTTTAATCTGAGCTCGACTTTGCAAGCTGAAGTGGGCGAATGTTTAGCCATCACGGCCCTGTACTCCTCGCTGGGATAATTCGGAGCCATGTTATGAAATTGTTTCAAGTATTGTTGCTTCACGAATGCCACGTCGTGTCCAGATAGACGGTTAAGTGCACTCCGAATTGGCTTCTTGATAAAAAATGGGTGCCTTTTGATGCACACCTTTGGGATGAACTTTTTGTAATCTGTCAGTACTTCTTCCACTGACATATTTTTCTCCAACATTACTCTAAAATTGAAAAGAAAAATAAATCATAAAAGTGAATCAACTTTTCAATTACATGTTTCTAAAAAAACGCATTGTCAAAAAAGGTCTAAGATTCAGTCAATTGTATGGGTTGAATACATAAATAACAACAAGATAGTGATTGTGACGAACCTGTACATGTCGGTGACACCCAATCCAAAAAGTTCTTGTTTATGTTTCTCGTAATTGATATCAGGCACCTTATTGTCCAGAACATCATGCCTTACTTGCAAAAAGTAATAATCGTACGCCTTGACATCAATTTGTCTCAATCTCTGCATATTCGAGGACTTCCACCTCAATCGAAACTCGAGTTTGTACTTTTCATTCTCATTTAGAACGAACCCTGGGTAATACCAATATTTGCTCATTTGATTTCGGAGCGAGAACAGGTATCTGGCAACTGGACCGATTCCAAGTGTTTTGCACATCTGTTGATAAACAAATTCATTTATATATATATTATAAAAAATGGACAAATTCAAATTTATGAATTAGATTATAATAAACTGAAATTAGTTTAATAAAATGAACTTGGTATGGGTTTCAACAATGTACGAAAGAATGAAATAAAAATTAAAAATTATACTTATTAAACTATAAGACATTTTCAAAATGATTTTACTCAAAATTTAATACGTTAAAACTTGGTTATATTACTAGATTTGTCCAATAATTGATAATAGTTTTATAAAAACACATACTGAAAAGGTCCTCGAGGACCATAAATACAGTTGAACAATTTTATGATTAGGGCTCCGGTTTGTCCGTTTATCCCTTACATAGATAAGGAGAGAGTTCAATTTCCCCGTTCAATTATGGATAACGTAAACAACAGTGGATTTGTTTTATATTCTAATGGTACATTGTAAATCGTAAACAATCGTAAACAATGTTATGAAAAAGAACAGAAACTTGGATATTTACATATTGATTAAAAAAGGGGTAGGTAAACATTTTGGAGTACCTTAATGCAAAGATCTTCAATGGTCGTGTTGTCATTATAAGAGATGTTGTATATTTTATCATTTTCGTAGGAGTATATCGTTGCGATCTTATCCTCCTCCATGGTTTCGCACCCAGTCATGATTTTCGTTGACGAAAATCAACTTGGCGCTCACTTTTACACTTTTATCAACACTTATTTCGCGAGAATTTTTGTGGGATTACACGGAAAACATATATGGTGCCAGCGTCCTATCCATGAACAATCAGCTCTCTCTTTCTCACTCTTTCTTTCCCAGTAGTCTGTGTTGTCAAACTCTCAAACTTTAGTCTTCTAGATGTCGCTGCAGTACGCACGGAAGTTAAGCGCAAACAATGACAATTTTCAAATAATACCAATCTACTATTGAACCTACTAAATATTCAAACTTGCTCAAATTAAATTTATATTGAATATTCAAAACAAATGATTCACATAAGTTGAACATAAATTTATTTTTTTTATCCAATAGAAAATGTTGATCTGTCAAAGGTATTAATAAGAAGATGTACTTATTCATTTTTAAAATGTTTATTTGACAAACGTGTAAAACGCACTCTCATCCTGAATTCGAACAAATGATATCAACCATGGAAATCACTCCCATTGTGAATTTTCCTCCAACATTTCGAGGTAAGCACTTATTGTTCTTCATAGAAGAAGAAATTTCATCCAACAGAGAATCTATTTTATTTGCATAATCAGGCCCCAAACACTCGTAAGGCAGAACACCTGGCCTCCTTTGTTCAATTTCACGATTGATATATCTCGCTATATTAACAATCCCTACAATTTCTGCCTTGCCGATTTTCACGCAAGGTTCAAATGATCTCGAGATAAAGATAAAAGTCACATCAAACTCGGCTGCAGTTTTGCTTCGATAAGAGGCAAATGAATGTTTTAGATTTGAATTATGAACTGACGAATGGATATGGGTTGACACATTGAGACTAAAGTGTTTTTGAAGAAATCTAAAGATCGACTCAAATGCAGCCACAGATTCACTTGGATCGCACATTATCACCAGCTTCACAGGCTGGACATTCACATTTCTCGTCGCTTCTCTTTTGATCCGTTCCAGTTGTTGAGCAACGTCGTTTGTGGATTTATCTATTTCGACTCTATTCGAACTGTGTCTGTCAAAAAACAAATTAAAATAATCCTCATAATATTGATTAAATACAATCACAACAATCTTTCTCTACAATAATATAAAAGCCAACGACTTGGTTTGAAAAATAAACAAAATTTCAAAATTGTAATCTAATTGTCTTCAACTTGAATTAATCGTGCAATTTCATGTCGAACAGTAATTTATTAATTTACTACAAAACAATTCCGATAAAATTAAAAAAAATGCAAAAAAAATATTAGTTTGACATAATTCATTACTTTTCAAGTCTGCACAAAGGATTATTGTGAACCATTTGCAGATCTACTTTTGGTCCAACTAAATCCCTGATGTTATTTAGTCCGTATTTGATCATCGTCGGTCTAAAACAAAACGTATGATATTATTAATAAATGCGGTACGAAATTAATATGTATATTGTATACCTATAGCGAATGTATGCATTTAATTTGTTTTTACCTTTCAAGAGACAAGCCCCAAGCAATAACATTCACGTTTTCTGGCAAACCCATCGGTAGCAACATTTCAGGACGGAAAACGCCGCTGTTTCCAATCTCAATCCACCTGCCTAAACCATTGTGGAAACAGAAAATTTCCATGCTCGGTTCGGTGTAAGGATTGTAAGCCGGTTTGAATTGCAACTGCGTGATTCCTAGTTTACTGAAGAATTCGTACAAGATGCCTATCAAATTTCCTAAAGTGAGATTGTAATCTGCAACGACTCCTTCCACCTGATGGAATTCCGCTAGATGTGTGGCATCTAAGGTTTCGTTTCTGAAGACTCTGTCAATACTGAAGAACTTGACCGGTTTGAAATCTCCCTGAAATTGTATCAACAAAATTACGCAATGATGAAAAAATAGTGCTTGCCGGGCTTAACGGTCGAGGTGTAAGAATACATACCTGTTGCATCAGTTTGTGTAGCATTCTTGCACTCACGGCTGTTGTGTGGGTTCGAAGGACATTTTTTGAAGCCTCTTCGATTTTCCAATCGTAGCGGTAACCTTGAGATCCGTATCCTCCGGTCGAATGCACTTGTTTCACTTTTTCCATGTATTCTTGCGGTAGAGTTTTAGTCAAGGATGGTTCTAAAAAGTATCGCGAATTCATAAAAAAATTGTTACGCTAGAACATTTAATGAAAATTATAAAAAATTACCAGAGATGAAAAAAGTATCGTGGTCATCTCTAGCAGGATGTTGTTGAGGTACAAAGAGAGCATCAAAATTCCAGAATGAACTCTCAACGAAATTATTTGTCGGCATTTCCTGAAAGCTGCAATTGAAAAAATTACAAAGTAATTAATAATGGGTATATAGCGTTTAAAATTGAAAATAAAAAAAACGAAACAAAACAAAAGCTGCACGCACCCCATTTCGATGAATATTTTTCGAAATTCAGATCTAACTTTCATTAATGGATGCAGGTGACCCGAATCCAAAGCTTGACCCAGTGCATCGAAATTGTAAGGCTTGAAAGTCTTCTGCTTCCAGTTATCGTTGACTAATAAATCCGCCGTTAAATCAGCTTCCAATTTTTCTATCTTTGTAGAAAAGTTGGGCCCCTTGCGGATCATCAAACTTTTTATAACGCTACAAAAAAATTATATCAATCATATGCTTTTTTATTCCTGTTAAAAAATAAGAAAAAGTCTTACGTCTCTTGTAATAATTTTCTTTTTTTAAATTCCATCTTATTTTTGTCAGTGATATTACTGAGATCTCTCAATTGAGCTTGCGTTGTATCTGTAATGTTAGGAACTTTCCTTCGCACGATTGGAACACCGCAGCTTTTATCAAGCTCAATCCATCCCAACATGATTGCTTTAGAAAATCCAACTTTGGCATAAGGTGAACTTTTCATTAATTCAAATTGGGCGATTCCTTTTTCCGGAACGGCATTGTAAACTGCAGCCTCATGACTGCCATGTTCCACAACAAAGTTTCCTTCTTCTGTAAGTTCTAATTTTTTCGAACTCAACTGCTCAACTTCTATTGCATTCTGAAAAAATAAAATTCGTCAAAAAATGATTCTTAAACACATAAGCTTCTCCTAATAAATTCATTAATTACTTTTATAAATCAAGTATTTACGGCGATGAAATAAAAATGTATTGTGTGATGATACAAACTTTTAATTTGAATTCAATGATTAAATTTTCTACATCTACTGTGGTAAAATGAGTCAAATTATACGTTTCTGTAATGTAAATGTTGTCCATGCAAATATTGGTGATATTGTCCAAGGTTTTCATTGACAAATCAAGTAAGATAAAAAATATCTAAATAATATACAATTTATTTGCAATTACGTTTTCAAGTGCCTGCAAACTTTTGACTGCACCGATGATTTTTTGATGGTCCTCATTGAAGTTTTGCACCAGGTCCAACGTGTGCAATTTGTCACAATTTTGCAACCGTTCAAGGATCTTTTCAGCTAGTTCGTTACCTGCCATTCTTTTAGCAATTCTCTGAATTAAAATAAATTCGATGATAAGAACGATTGGACCCTTGTTTGATCTTTACTAACATATGTCTTTGAATTCTTCTCATTAAACAACACCTTTGATTCACAAAAAAGGTTAGATTGAAGCAAAAGAGTAGTTTTGTTTTTGTCATGTTGGTAGCGCCAATGATTTACACATATTCAAAAACTAAACTATTTGTTTTAATTTATTTTATTATTATAGTCTTCGTTTAGATTCCAGATAAAATACGTCAATTTGTCTTCAATTATCACAATTTTTATTTATTATTAATTCAAACATCAGAAAAAAATCTAAATTTCAAACTCCGTGAATGTAGACAGTTTTGGTGTATTTTCTGTTGCTATTCCTGCAATCAACAGCCAATAGGAAAATTCAATAAGAATTCATAGAGGGGGCAACTTCTTAGCCCGCACTTTTGATGTTTTGTATATTTACACTAAAAGTTGACTGAAGTTGATCATGCGTGTATTTCTTTGTCTCATTATTTTTCTGTTTCTCGACACAGTTTTGCACATTGTCTCTTGCCGGTGTTTCTTTTAGAATCGTGCTAACTGTGCAAAAGTCAAGATGACGAAACTATCATGTTTTAATTTACTGTAATTTAAGCAACAGGTTTTTAAATTTAAGTTCATCAGTGTTACATACAACAATAAGTGTGTTGTTTATTTCGGCTTACTGGTCAAGAAAGTCAAGGATTAACAATGAATAACGAATCGAGGTTTGTTTATTTTCTATCATTCTTTCCAATATCATTTCCCATGCCATTTTGTTGACGAACATTTTCTTTCGCAAATTTTGACAGATATAATTTTCCCAAATTGAACACCATTCTGAACACTTTTTGTAGACATCTGATAAAATGTAAACAATTTACTTTTGTTTTTTTTTTTTTCATCAACAAAACTAATGTGATTGTTCTATTTTACATTTTTCACAGCAAAAAGGTTTATCTTTTCTGTTATTATGATCCTTCTAGACAAAAAACATAATTAATTAATTAAATTACTTGAAAATAAAGATATAAACTCACTCAGTAGTTATGAGGAACAAAAAGACAACCAAAATAAAAACTAAAAAAGTAGAAAAACAATACAAGTATTTTTGTCCAATTTGTTTTTGTCATTTTTAAACAACGGAATTTGTTTATTTTTTAGTGGATTCGTTCTTTATGTTACGAACTATCCTCCAGAATTAACCGAGGTAATTTTCTTTATACTACATGTGTACTTTATTTGTTTTTTTTTTGTTAATTTATTTTAGTAATAAATACATTTTACTATCAAAATATATTTTAGAATGTATTTGTGATTTTTGCAGGAAGGTTTGTTTCAACTTTTCTCAGAGTATGGTGAAGTTTTGGAAGTCTTTTACAGACCAAACTATGCTTATATTACATATCCCTCGTACAAAGAAGCCGAAGAAGCGATCAGAAATTTAGACAAAGTAAAACCTCTGGAATTGCATATCCAAATTTCTAAAAAACAGGTTGACAAAATTCAGAATCCTGTGACTGATAATCGTTCTGTCCAGAATGCTGCTCAGCCTGGTCAGATACTGCCTGATTTTCGAGATAAAAATATAAGGTAAAATTTTCGGTTAAATGTAAAACCAACATTTTCCAATTAAAAAACTCAAATTTCAATTCAACCTTTTAAATTTCATAAATTTTCTTATTCTGAAAATTCAATTTTTTTCAAAACCTTTCAACTAATATATCTTTATAGACTTCCAGTACAAACGGGTCCATCGCCAAATCAGCTGAAGCAGTTTGCAGCAAAACCAGATTTTCCTCCTTATCGCCCAGGCCCTGACGAAGATTGTTATTATCCATCCGAAGTGACACCAAACATGTTTGATCTGTACGATGACCCTCACGCTCACTACAACACAAATATCATGTGGTGCCGCGGACGTACACAAATCACTCCAGACGGTCGTCGCAAAGTTCACATGGGACGAGGTTACTCCTGGTTACCTCCACCCAAGGAAACCTACGAGCAACAGATAACCCACATCTATGATCAGCGAAACCCTCATTACTACCAGATTGGAAGCGGCACCTTTGACGATGACGATGGTGCTTGTTTGCTTTGTGGCCAGCCTGCTAAGTACAACTGCGTTCAGTGTAAGGGATTTTACTGCTCGATTGGGTGTCAGACTCGAGACTGGCCGGCTCATCAGAATGTTTGCATTGCCATGCATCAATTGGCACATATCAAGAACGGTGTTGAAAATGGCCAACGTGTAAGAATCAAATATTTTCAATATTTAAACAAAATTGTATCAATCATTTAATTTCTTAATTGAATAAATATTTCATTTTAGGCTCCAAATTCTATAGATTCACCAGAAACTCCATCACATGGAAATATATTTGAAGAACCTCGACGTACTCGACCTAGTAACCCCTTGTTTGTTCAATCTTCAATTTTTCCAATGTCGCCAACGGTTTCAGCACTGCCAAAATCACCGTTCAAAGATGTTCCTGAGATAACGGAGAAATTAAAAATGAGCTTCCCAAAAATGTCTCCACAAGCGTCTCCCAAAGTGCCTTCTTTAAAAAGCTCGCCTCTCACTTCAGTTGCAAAAACGTTGCCACAATTTGCCTTCCAGTCACCCAGATCAGCGTTGAACCTCGAACCATGGAAGTTATCCGATATAAAAACACCAGGATCAGGACTGAAAAATGAAGACAATCATGAACTTTCTCTAAAAAATCGGTTCATCACGAAAGAACCAGTTGAAGTTGTAATTACAAATGATTTGGGAAACTCAACTTATTGGGTGCAAAAATCTAACGAACGAGATGATCTTGCAATGTTCATGGCGCAGTTGCAGGAAAAGGTGAAGAACTGGCCACAAGTGAATCCTGTTTTGGGACAGATTTACGCGTTACCGTACATGGGATTTTGGCACCGCGTCAAAGTTGTGAAAATGAATCCACTGATGATTGAGTTCGCAGACTTCGGAGGGCAAGAGGAACCGCAAAGTAAGACGTTCAAAGCTATGTCCGTCAAGTTTAAGGAGCTTCCTGCATTCGCTCAGAAGATTAAGTTTACGAGTAATGAGAACTTGAAACCTGGTGAAACTGTGGAGATCAGACTCGTGAAGAACGAAGATGGGCTTCTGATTGTCGAAAGAGCTGCGAAAGCTATGACTGGGGTTTCTGAGATGAAGGTGGAGATCGCACGTGACGAACCTGTTACGGACTTAGAAACGGTTTTTAAATATTTGAAGATCAACGAGGAGGGCTTTCTTCAGATCCACACGCCGCTGCGAAATGGCGTTTATAGTGTTGCTCTGGTGCCGGAATCGATCGCTGACGAGTTTCAAGAACTGGATGAGTTACTGCAAAAAGTTTGCAACCAAAACTTGCTAAACAACTCGGGGTACAAGTAAGTTAATAAAAGAAACAACAAATTTACTTTGTTATTGATTTTTATTTATTTGAAATGTTGAAATTGTAATTGTTTTTTAGGCCAGCAGTTGGTGAGATGGTAGCTGCAATGAAAGACGACACGTGGGTTCGAGGCAAAGTTATCAAATGTCGAAAGAAAATTCAAGTGATGGCCTGCGACGAGGGACGAATTTTGCTTGTCGATAAAGTTCTTCCACTGTCTGAAAGTTTCAGTCAGCTTCCAGCTGTGGGTGTGGTCTGTGAATTCCTCGAGATGGACAAAACTATTTTGGTAATTTTTACGCTTATTCAAATTGGATAATAACTGTTTTTGTAATTAAAGGCTCATATTGTATATTTATATTTAAATTTCAGGCTGATGGCGTGTTACAGTTTGTTGTAAATGATTTGAACACTACTGGCAACGAGCCATGTATAGGTATTCGTTGTACTACATCGGATGGTCGAAAGAAAAAGTGCGTGGTTAAACCGTGGATCCCACAACCCGACCAGAAGGGCATTACGTATGCGACGGTTAAGCCTAATTCGAAGGTTGGATTTCGTCATTATTTGTCAATTTGTTCATTTAAAGATTATATACGGTTATAATTTTTAATTGAAAACTTTTAACCTTTTTTATGATTTTTTAGGTCATCATCACAGCGTACAAAGATCACCACAAAATGTATGTTCGTCCGTTAGACGATACTGAAGTTGAAAAGTTTTCCACATTGGCCCAAGACATTTCTGTTTACGGTTCATATGGTTGGTAACGCACTTAAACCTAATAAAAAAACTAAAATAAAAAGTGAAAACGTTTTTTATACGAGTTTTTTTTTTTTTTTGACATTTGTTGGCTTTTCCAGCTCAACCGATGACAAAGATGCCAATTGTGGGACAGATGGTCGTTGCGCTGTACAAAGAAGATAACAACTTTTACCGTGCCCTCGTCAAAGGCATCGAAAACGATAACATCCAGATTAAGTACCTTGACTTTGGCAATCTCGAAACAACATCGTTGAAGCACTTGTACGAGATCCCATTAGAGTATAAGGCTCATGATTCTGCCGTTTGTCTGGTGAGACTGAAGGATGTCCCGTCGAACGTAGCTATGAAGAAAGAGGTTGCAGAGTATCTGGACTTATTGGTCGGGGAGGAAAGACAGTTGATTGTCAAGTTTGAAAAGATTGAAAATGGAGTTGAATTGATGTTGAACAACAAAGAAAGTGTCAATGGTTTCATTAATGAAATCCTTGCACCGTCTTGGAAACGACCAGAAGAAGGTACTAGAAATAAAACAAAATTTTTATTTTCATTTCAATATTTTAAGTTTTTCGAATTATTTTCAGTGAACCATTGCTTCATGTTGGACCAACTGTCAAAGACAATTTTTGGAAAAGTTGGTGACGTCATTGAATTGACAGTTTTGGAAACGATAGCTGATGGCCTTGGATACTTTATGTGTGCTATAGAACAAGAAAAGCTTGAGTACATCGATGGTACGATGAAAGAAGAGGTAGTCATTTTTTGAAAAATATAAAAAAAATATAACGAAAAGCAATTACAGTTATTTAATTTATTTATTTTACAGATGACCAAATATGCAAGTTCAGTTAAAGATCATTACATTCCTCGAACTAACGAGCTCTGCATCGCGCCGTACAAAGAGAATTATTACCGTGCCTATTGTTACGAACCAAGTGCTTCTCGTTCAACCGCTACTTTGATGCTCATTGACTACGGATACATGGCAGATGTCCCACACAAAGACATCAGACACATGACACAAGACTTTATGGAACCTTCGCCATTAGGAAGCATTTGCGTGGTCCAAAGTAATTATCGTGATTTTTTATATTACGCTTTTTTCAGAGTTTTATAACTTTTCGACTATATGTTTCATATTCTAATGTAATTTTTTTAAACGTACGAATTTTCATTTGCAGATCTCATTACAGAGGACATGGATCCAATTCCTGAACCTTTACTAAAAAGAGTGCGGGAACTCATCTGCAAACACAAACAGGTCAAAGTCAAGATCGTTGATTATAATGAAGAAGAGTTGACACATGTCGTAAAGATCGAAGATGTGGCGCGTAAACTCAAGGAAGAAATGTTGCTTTAAATATTTTCAATCGTTGAATGTTCCTAATTTATATATTTTATAAAGGCAAATTTTTTAAATTTTATTAGAAAGTTGAATCCTTAGTCGATGCTAGTTGCGAATTAATGTGGTTTGATTTTGTTCATTTCAGATTATTATAGATATAATTTCATTTTTGATTGCGCGTGAGTAGATCGAAACTACACGGACAAAAAATTCTATCGGTTTTTGCAAAGATTGTCGATGCGAAATTAGCAAATTACTCGATATGCAAGAAACATTAACAGTGTCCCTCAAAAATCGCATGGAGCAGTTCCGAAAATTGGCTTGTAAGTTCACTTGCGAAGAACGCAAGCAGTCCTATTTTTTCTCAAGTTCTTCTCAACAGTTTTTCTCAAGTTTAATCACAACTTTTTTGCAAAAACGTTTGAAATTCCTGTCCGTGTAGCTGTTTCAATCGAAAGATATTTTTTAGTGAATCTTCATATTAGTTTAATGCTGTACGAGTTAAGATGTTAAGAAACAAACAATATCTACTCAACTTGAGTATTATAATAGCTTAGTAAATTTTTTACTGTGTTAACTTTTTCTAGGAATAAATTTCTATTTTCAATATAAGTTTTCACAGTTTAAATAAAATTGAATAAAATTTTCCATTCGTAGTGTGTAGTTGTATTAATTTTCATTTATAAACCATTTTTTCATCAAGTTAAAAATTGCAAACTTGCATTTTTATTGAAAACAAATTGTTTCGCAATTTTTTTTTATAAACTAAAAAATCATTTCGGCAAAAATTATGACAGTGGGGTAAAAATGAATTTAAAAATGTAGAACTCTTTTTGAATTTCCGCTCATTTTGCTTCCTCATCGTTTCTTCTTGTTATTATGTTGGCTACAAAGTATTTTGACGGCGCCGCCTACCGGACGATTTGACTATAGAAAAGACAACAACACACATCAACAAAAATTGTTTGACAAGCACAATGACATTTAGGTGACATGTGTAGTGTTAAAAGTTTAATAACTGTTATTAAACAAGAATAAACGAAATAGTGCGAGATGAATAGTTTAGGATTAAGTTTGATTTTTAAAATGGGTTGCTTATGTTCAAAAGAAACTGTTGTTATAAACAATCGAAAATATACGATAAGGGAGTCTCTCGGACAAGGGTAATTGTAACCTAACTATTACAATAATGAACCAACAATGAATTGAAACAAAACTTTGGAATTGTTTGAAAAAAGGATAATGAAATAATTGATTTGGCGTTTGTTTAATTTTAGAGGTTTCAGTACGGTGTATTTAGTAGAAGATAATATTACCCATAAAAAGTATGCTCTGAAGAAGATAATATGCCATTCTTCAGAAGATGAGCTTTCGGCTACTAAAGAAGTGGAATATCATTCAATGTTGAAGCACCCGAATATTATAAAGTGCGTCGATTATACCCAGGAAGGAATAGCCGATCCTGTCACCAATGCAAACAGTGAAATATTGATTCTCCTACCGTATTATAGAGTGAGTATACTTGAAAAATATAAAGTAAAAAATAATTTCTTGATTTAAAAGAATGTTCATTTTTTAGAGAGGAACACTTGCTGATGAACTTGGAAAGAGATCAATTTCAAAGGACTATTTCACTTCCTTGGATGCACTAACTATTTTTCTACAAATATGTGAAGGTGTAAAAACGTTTCACGAGGCAAAACCAGAACCTCTCGCTCACAGAGATTTGAAGACTGCAAACATCGTTCTAGACGATGGAATGACACCAATCATCATGGATCTTGGTTGAAATATTTTTCTTCAAATTATTTCAACTGACTTTGTTTTTTTTTCTATTTTTTAACAATTGTATTGAATTTGATCATTTATTAATTGACAGGCTCAGTTGCCCCAGCGAGGTTGAAAGTTTCATCTTCACAAGCTGCCCAGTCTCTACAAGATACGGCAGCAGAAAGATGTTCTATGCCGTACAGAGCTCCAGAGTTATTTAATGTTGAAAGCTATTCTATGGTTGATGAGAGAACCGATATCTGGGTAAACATCAGCATTTGAAATTAATTTTTTCTAATGAAAATGTACCAATATTCTTTTTATAATAATTCTTGATCATTTTTTGTTTAGTCCTTGGGATGCATTTTGTATGCGATTTGTTATTTCAAATCACCCTTTGAAGCAGTGTACGAAAGAGGTGATAGCGTGGCTCTGGCTGTGATAAATGCAAATATCACCTTCCCTGAAAATGCACCTTACTCGGAGGTAAGCACGCAACATACATTTTCCCAAAAGTTGATCAACTCTATAATACTAATTTTGATTTCCAATATTTTTAATTACAACTTGTTATGTATGTTTTCAGAGTATTCATGAATTGATTAGATTTATGATGAAAGTTGATCCGATGGAACGTCCTTATATTTACAGCGTGATTGAAAAAGTTAGCGATGAAATATCTACTCTTCAAGCAAGAGCATAAAAATTTCTATACGTTTGTTATTAAATAAATTATACGTTTTCAATTATTGCAAATGCCAATTTATGATTCGCCGGATCATATGAAATATACGATCACTATTTTGCCAAAAAAAGAACGCGAAGTAATAAGAAAACGTTATATGAAATTTAGATAACTTTTAGTAAAAGATTATAAGTGATAAAAAATTGTATAAAATCTACTGTTTCATGAGTGATTGGTTGGGTTGTAAACAATGGAAGGTTGCAATAAAAATGAAATGAACAATTCAGATGATACTGTAATTAAGCTGTTTAATTATTATAAATTCCATACCACTTACAAAGGCTCTTTGTACAAATAATTTGATGGTAAATTAAATTACAATAATTTTATCGTCATTAAAAAGAAGTTTTTGTACAAAATTATTTTATAAAAATATCAAAATAGAGAGAGAAGAAAAATAGAATTAAAAAATGTTTCTTCAAACAATTTCTTTACGTAATACACGTCCAATTTGTATTGACTAAAAACACGCGTGTATAATTTATTAGTTACGAGCTAAATTATTAGAAATATTTATGATACAATGAGAAGTATTTCTTTATGAATTGTTGCATTCTGTTCAATTTTAGAATCGAATCTGAATCGTAGTACATAACTTTTTATCGTTTGCTTCGCATACAATTTCAAGCCTTGAATTATTAAAACTGTACGAATTGAATAAATAAACATTTTTGCTTCATTGAAAGAAAAGAAAATAAATAAGTTTAAAATTTTTCATTTTAAAACACTGCGTGCGATGCAAATTTGATTTGCATTGTGTTAAAACTGATTATTATAAAACTTCTTTTTATCTAATTCCTGTATTCATATGAAAATATTCGCTATGGTAGTTTCTAATTCTTCATAAGAAAAGCTATAGCAAACTTTTTGTTTTCATGCCTTTGGTATACACATTTTGTTGATCAAAAATATCTCATAGTTCGCTAACAATGATGTGAAAAAAATTGAAAAAAAAATTGTGCGACATGAAAATCTTTAAAAAAAAATAATCTGTTGAGTATTCTAAGATTTAGCAGAAAAACCCGTTATTCGGTGTATACTTTGATTTTTGAATGAAAATTAAAATATAAATCCTGCTCAGTACAATCGATTAATATCTTCTCCATACATTTTCTTTGCTAATACCTTTCTTGCTACTTGTTTTAGATACATCCGTTTGTGATTAAGAAATTACTAAAAAAAACGACATTTAAACTATTTTTATAATACATATATAAAATACTTTTGATAGAAAATTTTACTATCCACTTTCTTGGATATATATATTGAATGTTTATTTTAAAAAAGTATTACTAAAGAAATTATAATTCATCTGTTCTTGATGGCCTTCACAGAAAGCAAGATTTACACTGGGTTTAAAACGATCATATATCTTGTTAACCAATATTTATATCGAATTAAAAATTGAGCGATCGCGGACGCAGAGGCGGATAACCGGTCATGCTCAAAAATTGCCTTGCTGCCCTCGTCATCTCAAGCTGGTCTTGCGTTCGACCGCAGGCCACAGCAGTCCATTGTACCTCCAAACGAAACTGCAATTTCAACGTTATTTTATTTCATGTTCAAAACGAAAATATCAGATGAGAGAATTTGATATCAAAATAAATAGACACAAACTCACCTTTGGCCGTTTCGCTGGCTTTTGAGTTTCAGTGCTTGAATCGCACGGACTGTCAAACGCCTCGAATGTGATTGCTCGTTTCGCATTGGGCCTTCGTTCAACGGGCACAAAGTCGTAGGAAGTCTGGAAAGGATAGACGCACTAGCTACAGCCGGTATAGTTCAAAGAAAATGTATGTAGAACAATCATAGAGTCTCCTTAGAGGGAGGTGCATGATTTTTCATTTTTCTGTTAAAATAAATAATGAAAAGAAAACTCTTCATGGACTTTCCAAATTGGAAACAAATCTTGAAATACAAAAATTAAATACAAGAATAAATAAGACAAAAAGTATGTTTCATAATGACTAGGCCTTTGTATGTTGCGTTGACTTGCGCCAACATTCGAATTAAGTCTTTGGGTTGTTCGTAGGAAAGGACAAAGGTATTTTGGTGTATACGCTAGGCCGAGCCAGTGTTATGAGGAATTAGTGTAGGCATGCGACAACCCAACGTGCGATCAAAATTTTCCTACGCTTTGATCGCTTTGTCTCGACAACCATCGCGTTTTGGTTTTCATTTTTTCATTTTTTTGTTTCATTTTTTAACTCCAATCTCTTTTTCAATTTTTTTGGTTTCACTTTGTTCACTTTTTTTAACAAAACGCGTTGTCGAGACAAAATAAAATTTTATTCCAAACAAAATAATAATAATAATATATATATATAAATAATCGCGACAGAAAGCCAACCAATTCCGGGTGTCTCACTTGTCGACGCTAAACAATTGTATTTTAACGAAAATTTATGGAATTTCAACGATGTTTATAAGAGTACATTTCATATTAACAAGAAGATTTGCGTCAGTGGCGTTCAATCAATAAAAATGGTTCGAAGTTCTAGTTCTTCTCGGGTTATTTTGTTAAGATCTTGTTTTTCATTTACTGAAAATACGTACATCTTGGTCATTTCTTTTTCAACTCAATTATTTCATACAAATTGTTGATTAGTATCATTAATGATAATGTTAAATAAATTTATGATTACGTACTGACCTCGATCTACGTTGTCAGTTAATAAGAACGTTCAAACAAGGGGTCACTTTTTGCAATTTCCAAAGTTTTTCTTCTTCGCGTCATAAACTCATAACAATTACAAGGGATAGGGGACAAAATTAATAAGTACTAGAACGTTAGTATGCAGATTGTTAATGGAGCAACGCATTCAGCGCTTCAAAATTGTATTGAAAAGTATTTGTATCATTTCGTGCGTGTATAAAACCACGTGATTTTAAAATTAAATAATTAGATATTCAATGCTACTAGAATACTTGTCAATACCATCTTTGATATTAGATTCTTTGGATTATGCATGTTATAAATTTTTTGTATCATCAACTGTTAATTCGTTGTTATTGCGTCTAGTCGCAATTCAAGTTAGAGCTAAAGTTAGTTGCTTAAACTTGTTACTTAAATTTAAAGGAAAGTGAGAAGTGAAGAGAAATTAGTAAAGGTTTTTGGTTATGAACTCCGAAATGTGCCGATTACAATCAAACAAATAAGTTATCTAAAATAATCAAAAGAAATAATGCAACGTTAACTAAAAATCACTACTCTAATTAATGGATAACCAAGGTAGCACTAAGATAATAAGTTATTAATGCGACAATAAACATTAATTTACACAACAACGTAAACAAATAATAATAATAATAAATGAGTAGTAATTAAAAACAAACAACCGTACAACATTTCGGAGTAACATAAAACGTAGCGGAGGTTTGAGAAAGGAAGAGATAGAGTTGAGAAGAATTAGGCCGGCTAGCGTGTCTACAGGCGGTGGGTTCGGGAGTAATACCAGGATAGGGCTGGTTGGCTTTGACAATCATTTTGATTTTGGAACTGAGATTCTACCTTCATGGGACTCGGCCCTGTTGCCAAAAAACTATCGTCCAGTGCCATCGACGCCGGTGAAAACAGAACTGACGTGTCCAAACTCTTGCTCTGAAACAAACCAATGTTTTTAATTCAAGTTGAAGCAACACCTCACCATTTTTATGTTCATGAAATTGATATTTTTCTAGCATGCAAATTGGCTGTTTGTTTACCGGAGTCTCGACGGCAAAGTTAATGTCAGAATTGTCTTGATTAGACCAAGCTTGACAGAGAGCTTTGCGTGCTCGTTTGCCGCCACCAGGAGCGCTGTTCTCCTTGCCTCGTCGTCGTCCGGTGCCGTATCCAGAGTCCTGGAAAAGACTGCTGCTTGTTCCTGCAAGGCTGCTCTCCCGGTCGGTTTCTTGTTTAATGATTTCCGTGAGAGCGTCCAGACGACTCGGAGTAGCTGGCAAGGTCGTTGCAGCGCCGCTCCGTCGCTCAAGTTCAGCCAGTGCGTTCTTGAACGGCGTCGGGGTACGGGGTGTGGTGCCATCTGAAAAAAAAAACAAATGTCATGAATGTCTCTTTCGCGCAGATAAAAATTGAGAGTTTCAAAACAAGAGCACACCATCCAAGTTTCGACGCAAATCCGAAGGTTGTGGCGTCGACAGAGGTCCAGGACTGCGTTTAGGAGTGCTGGCTCTCGGCCACGATGATTCCGGACTCAGGTTATTGAAAAATTGTGACGGACTGAAAGGAAGCTGCTTGATGGGGGTCGACGGCGTAGTGTCGTCGTGGTTCTGGTTCGCCAACAAGTAATCCGAATGGTTACCGCTGTCCGGTGTGTCGGTTCGATGCTGGTGCATCGACATGTGTTGAAGGTTTCTTCGCCGACGTAAAATCGGCGGGGGACTAGTCTTTGTTTTTTCTATCGGATCCTCCTCGAGATCTGGCATCGGGATTAGACGGATTTCTGAACTCCGTGAACCGCTTGCTTCGGTCGGAATTTCCAAATCAAAATACTTGGAAAAAGGCGAAAATTCGGATTTAATCTTGGGCTGTGTGGATCTAAGGGGAGAGTTAAGCGAACTCTCGGATGCACATTGAATCAAACTGTCGACATCATTGAGTTGATTACGCGAGCTCATATTGGATTGTTGCTTTTGCCAACTCGTAGTCCAATCCATTTCGATTGACTGCGATGTGCAAGTGCTGCTGGTTGTCGTGCCGCTCAGGCTCGCGCTACTGTTTTTCATTCCCGAAAGCATCTGCATTTGACCTTGACTAGAATTGTCATCCAAACTGAGCGGATCCTTCGGCACTATCTGCGTCTCAGAGCCTTTTCTTCGTCCTCGACCTGCAACACAATATCCACACAATGAAGGCCTATAAAAAAGCTACAAACATTTTTGATGAATGTTCTCCAGGTGGAAAACAAATTTCAGGTGAAATCTCAAAAGATGATGAGACAATTGAAAGAAAGGTGAAAAATGTTGTATAACGTCATTTGTTGAATTTTACAGATGTATAGACTGGAGCAGATGTCGCACATACCTCTGCTCGCTGAGGTACGCCCCTCCTCCGCCTCGTACTTTCGCCGCATTGTACTGTTCCAGTGATTTTTTATTGCATTATCTGTTCTGCCTGGCAAAAGTTTAGCGATTTTTGCCCACTGGTTACCGACCTTACGGTGGGCCTCGACTATTATTTTGTCCTCTGCCTCGGTCCATGCCGTTTTCTTGATTCCGGGATTCAAGTGATTGTGCCACCTCTCGCGGCACTGCTTTCCTATGCGGCCCTTCAGGTGCCGCGCTATCAAAGTCCACTTTTTCGGCCCGTATCGCTCCACCAACTCCACCACTTTTTCATCCTCCTAAAAAGTCAAATCAATTTTTATCAAATCTATAGCTAAATAGCTATCAATTTGCGTTTGTTTTCATTTTATTGCTTGCAAATCATTCTGTATAATGTTCACGTTCCTTTGAGGTTACAAATCTATTTAACACGTGTTACTCCGAATTCCATGGGAACAGATTTGTCTTTTTTACATTTTACCTTTTTCCCCAGAAGTACTTAAATATTTTTTTTCGAATGCAAATTAGAAAACTATAGACAAAATGTAAATAAAAAAGATGAATTTGTAATGTAAAATAAACACTGAGGTGAGAAATTACTTGGCTAATACTGGTCAAAGATTTTAGAATGAAAAACGTTCGTACAGTTGGGAGTGCGAAAATAATATAACACTCGAGAGATTCGCAAGATGAATTTTATCTAAAATGCGTTCTCAGAACGAGTAAACGAGTCTTGAAAGATTGGAATCGTGAAAGAAAAACAAGTTCAACAATGTTATGCTGGTTACTCGAAGGCGAATAAGGAAAGGGGTCAAAAATAAAAGAAAACAAAAAGAAAAGAAGCAGACAGTGGAAAGAGAAAAGAAAAGGAACATTATACACATAAGTTGCATAGGTAATTCAATCTTTAAATACTCGTAGCTCGTAAAGAATCTTTTGTTACCTACGCCGACTTTGAGTGTCGAAAATAAATGTAACATTTAATTATTTAATTATAGAAGATTATTCTGAACCGAGCTAATTAAGAGAAAGACTTTCCTTTTCAATATTTCTTCTAATTTGCCTTTTTTTAAATTAATGCAATTGAATTGAATGAGACTTGATTCGACGAAATTCAACACGATTAAGCAAAGATGCAACTTTGAATGATTACGTTGTTTCAAGTATAATTAAAAGATGAATGAACAGACCTCCTTAGTCCAAGGGCCTTTAACCAGCTCGGGATTGACAACCTTGGCCCATCTCTGCTGGCATTGCACGTCACTTCGGTCGGAAAAATGTGCCGCAATGCTATCCCAGCGAAAACTGGTACCTGGCTCGGCTTGGCTTACCAGTTGCTTTAACAATGCATCCTAAAAGAAACAAATTCGTCAGCCTCATGTTTCACACTTGCCAAAGTAACAGAAGAGTCATCAACCAAATGACTTTTCGTTTATAATTCAATTCAATTCCAAAATATGATCATTAACAATTTTCGTTTCATTCATAATTACATGTTAAAACTTTTATTTTTATGCAACGAACGGTAATTAAAATTATATTATCTTCATTTTTACATAACTGTTAAACGCATTATTGTTAATTATGTTAATTATTATTCTATAATAATTTATGCTAAACGGGACGAAGAAAAAAATTGAAACTATTGAAAGAGCGAGACGACGGTAACTAAAAACTGGGTTGTGTTATATAATGAAGTCTGGGCACTGCGAAACCGAAAGATGAGACATTTGCTTGTCAAGCTTTCCCGTGGGAAATGAGATCGTGTCTGCTACCTGCTAGAAGAACAAGGTACGATTATTGTGTCTCTGAACTCTATCCGTATCGATAAAGTGGGTAAAAGAATTCGGCCATGCGAAGGCCTGTGGGTACGAGGGGGACTGTCTTATTTCATTTGTTTATCGGACAAAGATTCATGAACTAATCATCGGTTTTACCTCCTCCTTTGTCCAGCGACCCTTATTTATGTGTTTGCCCTGCGAGTGACTGGCCGAGTTTGCCGGCGGATTTGGCAGCGGAGTGGATGTCGCAAATTGCGCTCCGTAATCGGTCTCGGACTCGTCGCCGCTGCTTGAGTCGTAGCCCGACCTCGATCTGCAACAAACAAAATAACAATCTTAAAAATAGCCGGTACGAAATTTGACACGCCGAGGCATGCTCCGATGCACATCCTTCCTCCGTTGGGGCTTCCCTCAAAAAACCACCCGGGAGTTGTAATAACAAAATAACAACCGCATCCGCCCCGCTGGCGGCCACGCATATCATTTGCCAAGTGTTTTTTTACTCCGTTTCCTTCCCTGATTAATCAATCCTTCCGCATCCACCAGAACAACAGCCTCTCCCCATTTTTTAACGTATTTTGTTTTCCTTTCGTGATTATCATCATTCAAACTGCAACTTCAAGTTTCAGATGCAATTTCACACAATTGTCACAATTTTTTTCTTTTATTTTATTTTTTATTTATTTTTTTTTCATAGACGAGGAAGAATTATTTTAGTGGTCATTGAAAATGTGCGAAAGATGTCGATAGGGGTAGGATGAAGTCGACTAGCGAAATAGTATGGAAAATCAATTAATTTATGGTAGAAAAAAAAGGAGCGAGGAAGGGAGAGGGTTCTTTATGGCAATGATAAGGTCGATGGAAACATCTGTGTACGACATATGCGCGTACACTCATGGCATGTGTACTACTCATCGTGTCCCTTAGTACAGCATTGTAGCCTCCCTCAAAGTGGCATAAGCGCATGACACACACCGACAAACAACGCGCCAACTTTACACACGCTCAATGAAGGGGACCTTACGCGCCTATTCCGCACGCAGCTGTCTATATATCTACGCAATCACTCATTATCAACTTCTTTTTTACATGCATATGTCTCTCAATATTTTCTCGCCACACAATTTTCTTCCCTGACCATGAATAATTCCGAACATCGTTTATCATCAATTTTTTTCCGCATTTTTTCTTAGAGCGCAATTTCAGTTTGCCATTTTTGTAATCAATTGTAAGTTTCATTACAATCGTTAAAATAATTGCACTGAAAACAAACGGGATTTTTTTTCATAAATTGAAAACAGAAGGATCAAAATTTTTGTGTTTTTAACGTGAAAAAATAATTGTTGTTGGTTGTTTAGTTGCATGTGTGAGAATAAAAATGGGATAATTGTAATTGAAAAGTGTGACGGAATCGTCGAAGGATCTTGAGCAAGGGGTATACAAAATTAGAGCAGGTGCCTGTTGTGACACAGCTGTTTCATAAAATGTAATTCTTGTGTATTGTAGGTGTTGACGAGACGAAACGTCGACTGCATGAAAACCTTTAGTTTTTTCCTCAATAAATGCATCTTAACCAAACGATAGAGAAGCAGCTGGGTCGCTCGTGTATATAAAAGATCCACAATGAGCACGTGCGCACGTTTTCTCCGGTGTCCACAGGAACAGCCGGTGTGTTTAAAAGTCTGACGGAGCAAATATTTTCCCTATTGTTTGGAACTTTTCACAGTTTCTCTATAAACACTTTTTCTCCGCCGTGAAGAAACGAATGAAACCTATACATTTTGGTTAATTTTTTTTAGTAAGTGAAAAATATTTTTTTAACTTTTTCTGGCAGTTTAAGACATTCGACTTGTATTTTATTTCCTTGCCTCAAAACTCCCCCCCCCCCCCATATTGAAACGGTAGACTTATTATTATCAAGCAAGTTCCCCTTTTTCTTGAACATTCGCCCAATTCTTCGCCCTTCTTCATGCTCGGCTAAACTGATATTCACAATGCAAAAAAGTCATGTGCTCCTATTACGAGTCAACGTTCGCCGGTTTTATTATTTGAAATCGGTTGCACAACTTTTCGGTAAATAATAAATGAAAGATAAAAAACAAGATTTGATATAAATTTGATTTTTCTGCAAAAACTCAGAAAAATTTAGCTGGGTATGTAATGATTAGTATTAAGAAACTAATAAACGTTTCAGTTTGTTTATATGTTATCTAACTTGATCTAACTAAAACTGAAAAATCGAGTTAATTCAACTAAACTGTTTTTTGAGTGTATGAGAGATATAGATATGGGAATGGGATAAATTAGTGTTATGATTTGGAAGTGAGTTGAGTGAACTATGGTCGGATTAAAAGGAGAACGAAAAGTAGTAGAATGGGAAAAGGGGATGGATTGAAAAGAGATAGGGGGATTGGTTTTGGAGGTCGTGTGACTTGCGAATGAATTAGCATGGAGAGCGAGAGAGAGGATGGGCGATGCATATGCACGCATATGCGCGATACAAAATGCCCTCGCAGCAGAGGTTACTCCAGGGTGGAAGTTACGGCGAGACATCTGGCAGCCACCTGCCTCGATTTGCGCGCCCTTGCACTAATGCTGCCAACCTCTGTCAGTAATTTAAACATCGCGCAAAGGGGAAACACCCTTAGACTCGGGGGCTCGTTCCTCCTCATCGTGTGTATGTATTTTCCGGCGCGCTCACCTTGCTTGACGCGCGAAAAAAGACACAACCAGTGAATACAGAGAAAAAAGGGCGACGTGCTCGTTCCCATGACAAGTGCCGACGATGCCAGTCTACACCCGTGCGAATTTTTGACACCCCCGTGGGAAACTGTCATACGAGTTCTCAACCACTGCCAACTTCCAGTTTCCTTCTCCATTTCGTACTTCACTTCCCTGAACAGTCTCTACCTCGCATCAAACATGACTCATCTCACTCTCTCAACTACCATCAGTTTCACAATGGGGAAATACCAGACCCAAATTTTCCTCACTTTATGATTATCCTTCTTAAGCCTATTTTTGTTTTGACTCAAATTTATTGCATCTGCCTGCAAATGAATAAGTTTCGACAAAAGGAATGAGATTAACTTAATCCTCAAGATAAGAAATTGCTTGTTTTGTATCGTATCGTAATTTCATGGTAGCAAATTATTTTATTACCATCCGAGAATTTCTCGTGAAGAGGTATGCGAGAGGTTTGGTATGCGAGACATAATTGAACGAAACAATGTGTTTTGGGTATAATGAAGAGAAAAAAGTGAAATAAAAAAAAAATTAAGAAAGGCCGCTTTAAGCTGACCTTCCCGAACTTGTTCGAACTTGTGAGTCAAGGCGCAATAATAGAGCAGATGCTCGTAATCAAGGTGGTGTGTGTCTCGCAACCCCTCTAGCGCCACGTTCAGATCGCGACAGGAATAATCGACAAGAAAGCAAAGCGATAGTGGCTTTCGGAAGGGGAGTTTGCCCCCTGCTATCTGCGTCCTTTTCTCGGCGCTTTTCGTATCAGCTTTCACTTTGCTCTTTATTGCAACTTTGATGGTTAGTTAAAATATGGCTCGAGACGAATCCAAAATCGATCATGGACCCTTCTGTTTTTACAATTTTGTAGTCTACTAATCTTCCGGAACGGCTCTTATTTTACGGACTTCCCCATCAACTAGAAAAATAAATCCTTCTCAACATCATTTTCAAAACAATTTAATCCCATGTGAAAGTTATTACTCGAACAAACACAAACGAAAAGAAAAGCAACTAAGAGGACGAATTAAAACAATCTCAAATGTCTAATTGGTGAAACATTTTGGTTGACTGATGTAAGATGAAATTTGGTCTCGTTTCCGAGTATTGATTTTGTGCGAGTTAAAATGCTTTGAGTCCAACAACCCCTTGGTGGTGGATTTCACTATTTGGCATTGAAGTGCAGAACGTCCCCTTCACAGTTGCGTTGGTCAAAAAAAATCATCCATTGTCGTTTCATTGCAGTGCAGCTGCTATCAATCGGCACTTGAAGTGATGTCAGACGCGCTTGCTCTCACTCTTTTTGTCTTTCCTTCTTTTTCTTCCTTTAGGTTTTCTGGGCCTTTAATTAAGATTGATAGAATTGAGCTTCGATTAGGGCTAATTAGCAGCTTTGGACTTTGTGCGCTGTACTCAAATATTCTGCCACCTCCAATTTATGCAAAAGTAAACAAAGAACAAATTATAAATATACATAAACAAAAATTAATTAAAATTAAATGAGTTGAATTTGAAGTTTACTTAATAATATGTTTTCAAAGGGTTGCATTTTGTAGGCGACGCGTTAGAGAATTGTTAACTTTGACAATTTAATTTATTCATTTTCATTTGTTTGCTCCAATTACGAATGCCAACGCGGAATTCAAATTCCCACGATTTTTGTGATGTTATATTCCCACTAGTTTCGGCTTTAGCATTTGAAAAGCATTGTCTCTATTTTGCAGGACCCTTTGGCTAAGCTCAGCGTCGGGGTTCTTTAGATAGAATTTTGGTAACTAACTTGTGCTCGAAATCAAGTATGCAAACAAGCTGAACCAAATTTTGGTAAATTTAATTTTTCTTGCTGTAATTTATTTTATTTTTTTTTAAGAATGGATTATTTATTTAGATGGTTTTCTTTCGTTTGAGAATAATGAAAAGTCATCTGTTGAATCAAAAAACCAGACCGATAAAATGAAAGAGAAAGATATAAAGAAAGCGAGTGAGAAAAAATTACCGGATTTTACTGCAGGTTCCAATCGGATCCAGGAAATAAATTATAGGCTTAACATGGAAAAAAAACTGTTTGAACATTATTTTCATATAACAACAAGTATTTTTGTTTAGACAAAATTTATGAATGTACATGTAACTTATTTTCATACAACAAAGCATGTATGAGTATGATTTTGAAGAAATGGTGTTTTATTTATGAACCGATTTCACGAAATGCTGAAATGAATTGTTGGAAAAAGTAGAGTTACAACTGACCAAGCTACTATGTATTTGAATCAACACCAATCGACTTGAGATAAGTTCATATTCTCTTTGATATAAATATCAAACAGTCTGTTTCCGGTCGGACCGCCACATGTTTCACTGTAATTGAACCCTTGGTCATCGTTTCTCATATTCATTGTCTATTCAGATGATGAGAACAAGAGTTACTCTAAAAGTTATTCAAAACTAAAAACCAATTTAAACTCTTTAAAGACAAAATTATGTATTCTTAACGTAAAAAATACAATTTTAAAATTTTGATTTTGAAGATTGAATTGTTTTTCTCCTTTTAATTCGGACGACCTTTAATTTGAGACGTCACAAATTAACCGGGCATAACATCACGTGGACAGTCAACAACAATGTTTTGTTTTTTCAAAGTTCAATGACTTGCAGGTCGCGCAACTGCACGCGTTACAATAGCTGCGCGTTGGCTTTGCAATTTCGCGAACCGCGACGCACAACAACGTGCAACATTTTTGTTTTATCTCGTCTCACCAGGCGGGCAAATGAAAAGAACGTTTGAGAATGGACAGAGACAGCGCAAAGATTCTGGGAAACCTTCGATTCAGAATCATCCACAGTGAGAAAAAAAGGACCTCGACAAAACTCTCACATTTACAAAAGACCAAACGAATATTTCATTTGCGTTCTTTTTCCAAATCATTGTTACTATTTCCGCTGGCATAAATTTACAATAAACAAAATACCAATTCAACAGGACATGGACAAATGGCGAAATCGATAAAGGTATGGCGAAACCATACCTTTTTCATATTTTCTGAAAATCATTAAAATTGCTGTGACGGTAAACAAATAGGATTGTTGTTATTACGATTGTAAACAATGAAATTTTGTGACTTACGCTTCCGTCGGTGGCGGAGAATAAAATGTGGAGTGATAGGTGTGGATGTCCACGGACTTTGAGGGCACGAGCATTGGGTTCGGCAGCATGTCCATGTTGATTGGCGTAAAGTCGGTGCAGTGATAAATAGATTGACGCGACTTATTGGGTGCAACGCTGCTCCACCGTTGTTTACACTATATCCATGGTTAAGCTTGTTAATTAATCGGCTCCAACGGTCGGGTGTCCTCACCTCACGTGAACACTGCACACAACAATCAACTTGGCTCGATAACTCTCGGGCGTCATTTTTCGCGGCACGCTAACAACAACATTTTGCGCGAATCGATCCTCCAGTTCGAAAACAGTTTGGCTTGTACACATGCGCGCAGATCCCGCCTTTTTGTTCCCTTCGATGTGCCGAGCGACCCCGACAACGAGGACCCCCTTTTTTATTCTATTTACTATTTGTTTCTATTTTTTGCAATGCGTGAATTGTCAATTACAAATGGTATAAATTGATGATTGGCTGGGTTGTTAAGTGTCCTTGGTCATGTGGGATTGCCGGGGGAGGAAGGGAAAGAAAGAGGGATAGAGAGAAAGAGAGGAATAAATGTAGTTGACAGATGCGCAGCGGCGCGCACTCCGTTTGCCTCGGAGGTTGCTTGAAAACTGACGCTGCCGGCTTGGCGGCTTCGCTTCGATACGCCGATTACCGTGGGGAGGGGCGCCCATGCCAATGGCCAACGACGCTTCAACAGGATCCGAACCCAAGGGATGGTGCTCCCCACGCAACCCATCAGAATGCCGGCCCGGCTCTTGCTTGTTATTTTTCCTCTTCGTTCGCGCCAGCTCTTCTTGTGGTCCACGTTCGCTTCTTTGCCTTTCACTCTTCGTCTTTTTTTTGCTTGCCTCTTTTCGTTTGCCGAGCTCACGCGAATTCCCACGAAGTTTCGGAGGGAATTTGCGCGCTTCGCCTCGACCAGCCAACTTTTTTGTGTGCCTCAGCTTTCGCGTTCTATCGTTCTCTTTAATAATAATTTATAACTTTCATATTATAGCATCAAACATGTCATTCTAATCGTTGCAATTCGTTTTGAGATACGACCATGAATGTATATAAAAAATACGCCAGGAATGGAAATAAAATTCTGTTTTGTTTAAGAACATGGTTTTTTTCTTGTTATTTTATTATGATTTTATATCAGATGACAAAATTGATTATGTTTTGTTCGCCTCAGTGGCTTTGAGCATTAAAAAGGCGAGAGGCGAGAGGCTGAAAGGATTGAAACAAAAAGGAGGAATGAGGTTTTACTATACAAGCGAACACCGCAAAAGAGGAGTGGAGATGAAAGAAATCTCATTCAGATTGTTTCTTTTTTGTGCCCAAAAGTATAATAACGGATGAGATGAAAATTGTAAAACTTGTTCCTTCAATGCGAGCAGAGTTTGTATGATTCAAGTTTTAAAGAATGATTTGTCTTATTTTCTTATCATTTTTAGCAAAGAATTAAAAATGAGACATTTTTTCCTGATGGAATTTTTTCCCATAGTAACAAAGAGAGGTTTCCGTGGCGATTTAAATGGCACGTGATCATCGATCGAATGAGGAATGTTTGATGGGGCCTCGAGTGTGGGGCTTATTTTCTATATTACGAAAGACCGGCCGATTTAAAGTCGAAGCCGGTAAACAAAATAATTCGTCTTTTTTCATTGATTTAAACTGTAATTCAATTGTAACTGTTTTTAATTTTCTAAAGAATGCATACATCAAAATTTACAAATAAGAATGGTGAACACTTTTTAATAATTTTTTACAATGTGTTTTTAAATATTTACAAATAATACAGCATAAGAAGTTATTTATTTATATTCTGTAGGTTTCTGAGTCACTGTAAAATCTCTTAGAAAAAGACGAGTGGTTGTTATTCAAATCATTTTAAACAGAACAATAACACAGAAAGCATGTTTTCACCAAAAACATCAGTGTTCTGTTGCATTTATTAGGTTTCGCGGTTACCGAAGAAAATTTCTTGGATATTTCATTTTGTCATGAGTTGCCAAGTTCCATATGAGAAAAAAGTAAGGTATAATAAAATTGGAAAATTTTTTAGCCCAAATGTGCTCGACAGATGTGTACACTGTCATTGAGGTAGAGGATAAATATTCACATGTATTGTACCTTTTTTGTTACAACAAACTCGGTTTTTTCATTACTTAAAACATAATTTTATCAGGACCCGAGGTTCGGACTATATATGTATCAACTTAATAAAATCCTTCGTTTTTAAATTAAATGCCAAATAATCTTGCAAAATGTAAACAAATTATTCAAAAATGTTGTATAAAATGAACATTTAAAAATAAATTGCAATAACAATTAGAAAAATTTCGAATTTTACATACAGATTTAACTAAAAAATGAAATAAATATAAAATAATATTATAAATTACAAGTAACGGATTTAGCGGGAAAATATTGAACTGCTGTCACTAGCGCCGTGAATTTAGATAACTGCGTTTTTGCTAGTGATAACGTTGCTGATGTTGGCTGCAACGTCGTCTGGTGTGCCCCTCTATATCCCTAGAGGATCTAGTAGAGAGACATTGGACTAATGTTAACCATATGCACTTGTTATGCACTCAGTTTGCACCGCCAACTCAGATATTCAACAAAAGTCACATATCACATAATAACAAAAGAGAGAAAAAATAAAATGACACACGGTCGTGAAACGTCACATTGTATCGGGCTCATGTGTAAGATGATGGATCAAGTATAAGGAACCAGCTAATGGACTAGAGCAAAAACGACAAAATTAGGCGAACGAAGCAGAAACAAAAACAGGCTAAAGAATTTTTGATAATAGTCACGTGGTTTGGCAGCGATGAGCGCCTTGTTAAGAGAGTGTCGAACCGTCAAAGGAGTGCGTTACTAGTCTAGTGCTGTGAACATGTGTAGTAGTGCCTAAACTTTATAAATTTTTGCACCGCCTCAGAGGGATCAACTTTCTTTGCCATGAGATGCAAAAATTTGACACTTTGCTCCTGACGCGATGAATCTGATGTTGTAAAAAAAGCAACAAAGAAATACAAATAATGACAAAAGTCGCGTGAACTTTCGTCAGCTGTACAACTTTTTTGGAATTATAGTGAATCAAACGCATTAGCCACTCCAAAACGATGGCTTACGATATCAAATGGATAATACCGAAATTAAAAAAAACCTCGGCACTGTGGAAATTAGCGAGCAATCTGACCTTTGTTGCTGTTGGCATGGTTTCGAAAATAATCATAGGTAGGGTGTAAATTTAGGCCTGAGATAATGTCTGACAACTTTGATTTGGCCCCAAATTATTCATTAACCAATTGCTAGCGTAACTTGGCAAAATTTTTGCAAACGTAATGCTAGGAAACTGAGTTTTGTGTTATGTAAATGATCGATCCGTTACGTTATGGCTTCCTGGTTCTGTGAAATGGATTGTCATGAAATTATGAAATCCTTCAAATAATCATAATATTTATTTACCGATTGAGTTGTAGTGATTGCCGACTGATTTGTCTTTTATTTTACAAGAATGGTTCAACAAGACGACAGTCCACAACAAACACATCATTTCCAAGGCATTGGATGATCGACCAAAGAATATACCATTGATCACAGTCTCCAACCACCACAGCTGTTTTGATGATCCTGGAATATGGGGTAATTAAATAGTGTACAAGTATTCAATGATGACGAGTTCATTATTTTTACTAGTATGCATAACATCAATTAAGATTAAAAAAAACTAGAGAAAAAAACTATTGCAGTTCAAACATTATTTTTAAACAGAACGCTGACTTAATGGCAAGCTAATTATGAATAGATCATTTTGTTATAAAATATATTGTAACGAATATTGACGAATATTCAGTTTCAAGTATGATGACTTTGTACTCGTAAACAAGTTTTGTCATTTATTTTATCACTTGTTTTATCGTACTTCGTTATCATATCTAGCTTCTGGCATTTTGAATATCGATTGAAATGTAAAAAAATAGTTCCCATTAATAACATTAAGTTGGTTGTTCACCTTAAAACGTTATTTTCATTCAATGTTAAACTTGCATTCATAAGTAGCCTTGTAATTCAAAATGCACTATCGTAATTGAATTATTCAATTGAAGTTGATTCTATAGAATCATAAAAATTGAACTTGCTGACTCGGTAGCACTCGAAAGAGCTGATACGACGTTGATTTGAATATTATTTCAATTAAAAATTAAAATTTATTTAATCAAAGTTTTTGCATTCAAAAACTCATTTTCAGGCTACAAAATGATTGCAAGTTTTTTGAACTGATACAAACATTCAAAATCGTTCATGAAAAATACAACAGATTGGAGTAGATACTGGAAATCGGGGAGGTACTACGGTCTAGAAAGTTGTAAATTATTTTCATATAAAATAATTTTTCGTTTTACATAAATTTTTGACTATCTGATTTTGTGATTTTGGTTCTTTTTAAATGGTTAAATACACAGAGAAAAAAAATACACAATAGTTTTAACGACACTTTAATACGAAGAGTGTAAATCCCACTTGATACATTTGTTGTATTGGTTCTGTTCCAATTTTTGCTATGAGCTCAATGCAAACTGTTTACATGAGTTGAGACAGAAGCTCAGTTTTCTGGCAAACTCATGTGTTTTGAGTAAGATTTGAGTGAGTCCCCATTTCAAGTCATCCCAATGAAATTGGTGTTTGTATCGAGCTTGTAGCATAAGTTGAAACGGACCCGATCCAACGATTGTATCAAGGGGGAATACGAAGTTTGCATCAAAGCTCGTTACAACCAATGTGCATTTTTTCTCCCTATGTATGAAGAAAATGATAGAATATTTAAAGTTAATGAAAATTGTAATAAAATCTTAAAATTATTGAAGTGAATTGTTTTAATGAAATCAAACATACCTCCCCATCTTCTCAGACATAATGTTTTCTTTCTCAGAACGACATCGGTAAGCGAATTTAAGAAAGAAAAATCTGTGAAATCATTTAGCAACACTGGACTTGCGACACATGCTGTGTCGAAAAAAGATGCGATGGTCGATAGCAGCTCACGACATATGTTTCACAAATGTTTGGCATTCCTACTTCTTTATGCTTGGAAAATGCATACCTGTCATCAGGGGTGGAGGCGTTTATCAGGAAGCTATGGACTTTTGCCTTGAAAAGCTTGCCAAGGGAGACTGGGTGCACGTCTTTCCAGAAGGAAAAGTCAACATGTGCAAAGAAAATATAAGGTATTTTATTAATCAATATCATAAACTTAAAGATTTGTTGAAGAGGAAATTTAATGTACAACATGTTTTTCAGGTACAAATGGGGGATCGGCCGATTGATATGGGAATGTCCGGTAACGCCGCTTGTGATACCAATTTACCACCTTGGAATGGACCAAGTACTACCAAATGAACCGCCATATATATTTAAGTTTAAGAACAAAGTAACGATGAATTATGGAAACCCAATCGATTTTTCCTGTCTCTTGAAGGAGTTGAGAAGCAGGCGCGCTAGTGAGGAGGAAGCAAGAAAAATCATTACAGATTATATTCAAGATGAGCTTAATAAGTAGGTTTTTAATTGTATTCAAAAACTTGAAGTATTACAATTTCAAAAGACGCGATTTGAAATTTAAATTTGTGTCATAAAGAGATGCGCAAAAACGCGAGTCTGCAAAGTCGGCGGTGATTTTTTAGTGAAATTTGGTGTATCTGCAATATGCTAATGCGACAAAAACTTTGTGTTTTACAGGTTGAAACTAATAACAGAACAACTTCACGCGTGTCTCTGACGTCGAGGGCGCGGCGTAGGCCGCTTGTGAAGCAAAACGTTTTCTTACCGGAGGTGATCATGAACTTATGAATCATGTAAAATGCGCTTGATTTTACATGGGCAGTCACAACATGATTAATATTATTAGTCAAAATAATTAAAGCTATTTTTATATGCGCCATCTAGTTTTACGAGTCTATCCATGATAGAATTTCAATTGTACGAATTTCTCAAATTCTCTGCTTTTGTCGACAAATTTATCATAGAAACAACGAAGCGATACTATAACTGTACGCAGTTTTTGTAAAGTGAAGTTTTGTATAGAACTCGAAAACTTTTTATACTCTGCGTTTAACGCAGTTTGCACCTAATTTTTAATTGCTTTACAATTCGAGAGTCCAACTATAGACTTTTTTAAAACAGCGATAAAGAGTAGAGTTAAAAATAACAAAAAAAAAAAAAAGAACAATAATCAATCAATCCATGAAACTTCATTGCATTTTATTCATTTTTTGAATAATTGTAAAAATCATATCCCTAAAAGGATTGAGTTTTTTTGTAATTAATGTTTTGTTCTTTTACATCAATCGTGTGCTTCCTTAAAACTTTGTTAGGCGTGATGTACATATGTTAAATAAACATAACTACACTGTAGAATACAATATGAACAGATTGTTCCTGTGAAACAATAAATATTGTAATACAGATAATTTTGATTGTCTCTTCATGTCAGTAGGAGCAGTAAGGTTTAATTTCGAACGACCGTTTCAGTGGCTCTGTATAAAACAGCACCACGAACCACGACGAAGCCTGCAGCGATACCAGCAGACGGCGATTACCCCCTCTATCATTTGACATTTTTGCCATGAGCCCAAGCGATTCGCCACGAGACAGATCGCCTACGGACAGTGCAGACTCTACGGATACCGTAACGAATACTCGCCTCAAAAATAATCACGTGCTTACATTCAAACACGGTAGAGGCATAAATAAAATCAAAAGTACAACCACCAAATAATGAAATATGGAATTACATTTATCTCACTAAAATTAAAAAAATAAGCATTCATCTAGCGTGATATCAAAGAAAAATGCCCAGGAAGAAACAAGAACAAAACGTTTTTTCAAGTCTCAACCGTTAGCAATTTGTTATTTTGTCGAGTTCTTGTTTTCTGCTTGTCAGCAGCGTTATTTTTCGAATAAAAAATGTTGTTTTCGCGTGTGCACATTATAAATGCTAAGATATGTAGAACGTCTCACAAGACAAACCGCGAGAGAGGTCTTGGAAGTTACGCGCGCCAGGGCCCTGGGAGAAGTCGCACAATATGCAGGGCGCGGAAGGGATTGTGGGGGAGGGGGGGGGGCAAACATGCAATTCAGCATCAAGCGCAAAACATATCTACTCTCTTGAGCTGTAAAATGAGAAGCACACATATTGGAAGGTAATAGAAATTGTATATCGAGTGGCGGGGGCACGACAAAACTGAGGCATCGCTTATCGAAGTGGTGGGGTGACTGGTGGGGCCTGATACGAGTGCGTCAAGGCCCAGTGGGACGCGCGCGCGTACGCGTTTCTGGCCCCTAGCCTTATTCCCCTCTACTCGCGATTCTTAGGGTAATCTTCTTCTTCGTCTTTGAGATTTCCAGTTCCAGCCAGTGTTCTTGTGAACTTGGTGCGGTTCGCTCTGGTCGAGGCTCGATTCAAAATCCAGCTGCGAGCGCGCATTTTTTGCCCTCTCCCCTCAGAAGAGTCAACCTGTTCGTCGAGGTTCGCGCGATGCCGTCAAGTGCCTTTTTTTGAACTTGGCCAATCCCGCCAAAACGACAGTGTCTCCCAAGACGAATTGTACGAGTTTGAATGCGTGAAATGGGATTATTCGAAACATTTTGATCCACGACTTGCCAAATGATCTCAAGTTCGCACACATACTCAAGCGATGGTACATGTAATGGTCCGTATTGATTACTTTTATCGAACCGCGATGTAGGCTGTTTGCTTGTTGTTTTGTGTTCAATTTTTTTGCGACCAAAGCGGATTGTAATACAAATTGAATTGTTGATGTAGGGATAGCAAGTTGCAGGTGCTGGTTATAGTTGGGAGCTATGATTTACGCGCCGGTAAAACTAATAAGGGAGAAACATTATTTAATCAGTTATCGAAAAGCAATAACGTGCAACGCGGTGCAACAACCCGACTGATGCCCGACCCACCTTGCGATAGATAATTAGAATTCTCCTTCCTCTCCCTTCTCGACCTGCTCTTTTCTTACCAAAAAAGAAAAAGGGTATATACACGGGAAGAAGAACTGCCGGTGGCACGGTTGTTCCCTACGCGTATAAACGTTTCCGAGTCAATTTCAATGTTAATGTCAATTATTAGTCATGGGAAGCAAATTCTTTATCACATCCACAAACTCTATATCATTTCAGATTTGATTCAACTTTCAAAGTCATGGATTCGCCAAACAGATGAGAGCATAATATTCAGTTGGTTTAGTTAAAGCAGCGATTAGTTGTTAAATTACTGTTTATAAAGTTAAATACCATTGCAAATGTAATGCCAAAGTAGGTATTATCTCTGTATGCGAAATTATAGTGCTTCTCTTGGTCGGAGGGGAGTCGTTTGAAAGTTGAAGTAAAAAGGGGTCATTTTGGTGTATGAAAAAGTGGTGGTCAGTTTTAGACCATTACTGTCTGCGCGTCTTTTTACTTGTTAACAATACTTTTTGCTGTTTCACAAAGTTTCATAATAATTAAAGAATTTTTAAAGATCTCTAAAAGTATGACAATTATTGTTGTTCGTTTTAATTAAGCCGGAAAACATTTTTGATATTCAATTGTTGAGTCAATTGAAATGTGCATCCAATATTTTCCATTCTTATACATTTATAGGCGTGCATATTTATGCGAGGTTTTATCGAGACAATTCTTGTTTTTGAACTTGAATAGTATACGAATGTCAGTACCGGAAATTTCACATAAAATACCGCGTCTTCTGTAACGTCAATTTCTGGTTGCTCCAAGTGTATTGCTACCTCATTGTTTTGGTTTAAATTATCCTGACATTGATTAAAAATGCATAAATAGTAAATTGATTTCCTTTTGATCAAAAAGAAGATCAAAGACAAATACTGCCTTTGTAATGTACTATTTCAGTGTAATGAAATTTTCTTTCCTATAAAGAATAATTATTCACTTTTTATTTCCTTTTTTTCATATCCTGTCGTGTATTTTGTTCCATTTTTGTGCACAGGAATTCAAATTGGGACAATTCTGCGTGAAATTATATAAACTGGGGCAGTTTCTCTTGGAAGTCGATATACGTACTCAACATATCCAATCTCTCCGATGTTGTAAATGCCAAGTGAACAATCAAGCATATTCGAGCAAACTTAATGCTCTCTTCCTTAACTTGATTTCAATTTGCAATTTCTAATTACAACTCATAAATATTCAAATTGCATACATCCATCATACACTTTTACTATACACTTCGTTAAATTTGTTACCTTTCATTTTCCTCACAAAGTTGTAAATTTTCAATATTATTTTAGTTAACTCACTAAACTCAAACTCCTTTAAAAAGTTTTTAAGGTATAATTAAATATAATTTCAAATTCAACGCTCAAATGTTTACAAAGTTGATCCCTTCGTCGTAATGATAAAAAATTTTGGTACTGTTATCAGTATCAAAATTGACACACCAAATAATCAATAAAAACGAATGTAAAGAATGGATGAATGAAAAATGATGAATTTTGTACGGTTAGACTGGTGATCGTCGTACTTACAGAAAAACGCTCAATCACGCAAAGTCACAACGGTCGAGATATAGCGTGCACATAGCGACGCTTGCAGTGAATGTCGAAAATGTGTGCCTTTCTTTGAAAACAGAAATTACTCAAATATTTATCGCGAAACTTTTAACGTGAAAACATTTTTACCTGCTAATTAAAAACGTTTCACCGTACGATCGCCAAAAAAACTTTGATTAGAAAACTGTACTTATACTGTTACTTAGGGATAATTATTTGGACCATATTTGTAAAATCAATTACCAAAGAATTCTGGACCTTTTTCATTATAGCTTTAGGGGAATAGCATTTCTACAGGGAATTTACATATCCTTAACTTTCTTTAACGCATTTCTTTCTTATAATTTAAAAAATTTCGTTTTTGCAATAAAACTTAAATTAACTTTAAAATTGTTAATAAAAATTACTTTACGATGAGTCCTATCTATTGATATAGTTAAATAAATTTTATTTATAGTGAAGTCGAAGAAAAATTAAAAAAGTTTGTGACAAATGATGCGTTTACTGATGCATCAGTAGAAAGAAATGGGTTAATTCGCTTTTCCATCTGTTTTCAAAGATTAATTGAACTTCACAAATTGTAATCAAACTGCAATAACAATTCAGGCGACAATAAAAAACGCAACCTACTTTACACAATAATATTTCAACCAAAACGAAACGGTTCGCAATAAAACTTCTATTCAACAAAACGTGATAATTCGTTTTTTCTACTGTTTCAAAAAAGATTACCCTTCTTTCCCACGCAATTAATACTTCTCTACGCACAACTAAATTTTTGTCCCAGCCGCAAATTTTTGTTTCCCGCGGATAATTTCAGGTTTGCCAAATTGCTGCTGTTCCTGAAAGCAATTAACCTTTGTTCCTTTTAAAAAATTATTGTTATACAACATTCCATTCTTAAATTTTTCAAGACACTAAACAATTATGAAAACTAAGGATTTGGGAAAAGAAAAAAAATTGAACAACAAAACGCAAAACTATAAATGTAATCTAAAATTGTATTATGTGTTGTTATTATAGTAATTTATTGATTAAAAAAAATTGAACAATGTATAAACATCTGTTTTGTATCGGTTTGTCTAAATAGGGAGTGAAAAATAATGAACAATGGTCAGAGAAGAGGGAATCAAGTCAGCGGAGAGTAAACGCGATATTGTATTATCAAGTGTCGCTCGGAGGCGAAAGACAAGCGTGTTTGGGTCCCGAAGATGGTGGAAGGGTGGTTGCTGGTCTACTCGGAGTCACCAGGAGGCCTATCTTAGAAAACTTTACTCAAAAAGTTATCCGACCCCGGGCGTGAATCTCGCCGAGGACTCGTCTTTGAGTGGCGAAAATAATGTCAGCGTGCCATCCCTGTGGGATCCGGTTGAATTCGAGATGTCCTCGTCGCACAAACAAAGCAACGTCCAACTGCAAAACAGAAAAGATGCCGTTAATAGCAACGTGGTACTTTTCACACCCTGCACGAGTCCGACGGAAAAGTGCGTGGACTTCTTGAATCGCAGCAGCGAGGAATCCAGTGGCGACTGCTCGCGGCATCTCACCGATCACGTTCTAGAAGAAACAGATGCTTGGCGAGTCACCGAACAGAACCTCGACAGCTTATTGCAAAGATGCAATTGCGCCGAGTGAGTACTTCTCAACTACATCATAAAAATCTATTTCTTTACCACCTAATAACAAAAAAAAGCTGTTAAAAAAAGGAAACAGAATAATAAATAAAAAAAACATTCAAGATCCTATCAGCACGAGAATAAAACTGTCGTTATTAGTATCAGGACTTGTAATTGCAAACAATTAAATAAGAAAATAAAAATTTTTATAGTGAGATAAATTTCACGATTGGATAGAGGGAAAAAATAATGGGTTGAGAAAAATCTTGTTTTGCAATTCGCAATCATTTTTGTTTTGTTTTTGAGGAAAGGAAGAATTGGTTGTCTTTTCGGAGAGTAAATAGCGCTTTGTAATTAGTAATATCCGCCGAAACGAATTCCGTATGTTTCTGCGGAATGCGAGTTCAGCGGAGAAAAAATGGCAAAAAAATGTGCCCAGCATTTTTTGATTGTCCATTAAAGTTATTATATTCAGGTTGTGCCGGTACCCTCTAGGCCTTCTAATGAGTTTGGTCAGCGTTTAGCTTCATTCTTGATCCGCACAGGCCGAATATTACGATTTAATTTGATGTTACCTACGTCTTCGTTTCGCCCTTCTCTCCCGCTCATTTTCTTCCAAGCTCAACGGTATTCTTATGGTACTGCTGAGAACTTCAAATACCCAGTTCGAATTTTACATACGCTCTTTCATTTTTTTTCTTCATTAAACAACCAAATCGAAAAAAAACAGATTTGTAGTGCAAAATTATCCCCCCTCTATAAAAAAAATTTGGCTGTTGCAGTATGTAATTATAAGTATAAGTAAATCTATGATAATTCAATCAATCTAAAAATAAAAAAGTTTGACTGATTAACAAAAATTTGTTAAAAATTTTTCATTCGCTGTTCTTAATCTAAAGTAAAAGGAATAGAAATTACATTTAATTTTTTATAAGTTAAGATGAAGTATAAAATCACGAAAATCATAATGTAAAATTAATAAACTTATAAACTTTTTTTTGTTACGTTAAAATTAATATCCGAAATAAAACTAATCGCGATTACAATTGTCTAAACTTCCAAAAAACACCCTTGGAGCGTCTGACGGACAGTTGATAGTCAACTGACTGCACTCTGTAGCGAAATTGTCATGAAGCCCAGAAAAGTGCTATAGTTTGTATAAGAAATGCACATTTATCGATTAAACTACTTTATATAATATATATGCAGCTACTAAACATTGTATTGTTATTATTTGTTAAAGAGTAAAATTTACATCCACAAATAAAACAAATTAAACTATGTGCATCTGTCGAATTTAGTTCGAAAAAAATTGATTAATTCATAACGGTTCAATATTGGCAAATCAAAAATGATATTTTAGTCTGGTTCATTTTATTCCCACAATAAATTTTGAATGGTCCTATGATCATTGTATCTTTTTCAAGGCCCGCGTTACAGGGCCCCAGTCTCTAAGTTTCGTCATCCTATCTTCAGACGAACCGGGTGCTTGAACGATACCAACGAAGAACCAAGTTGGTGCTTCTGTAAACGGTAAAGGTTCGTCCGTCGACGGCTTACCTGCTTCACGACAATACGAATGCATCTATAGCGACAATCATTCTTATTTAGGTGGTCATACAAACAAAGCAACAGATTGGAAAATAATTATTTTGATCAGAACTTTGCCCATATTTGAAAGATTCGAAAAATATTTAACAATTTTTTCCGGCTTAACAACTCAAAATTTAAACAAAATTTAAAAGCATAAGTTTTAAAATAATATTATTATCTAAAAAAACTACAGCGAATAATAACTCAAAAGAAATCTTTTAAGAAGAATTTGTATTTTGAAATATATAAAAAATATCACCTAAACTTAAACACAAATGAAAAAATAACAAGCCGATAAAAAATTAATGACTTAACATAACTTATAATAATATTGAAAAAAGCTCTGTAATGAGCAATTCAGCGATTAAAAACAATTACTTACATTACTGGATCTACTGCGGCTGCGGGTCCAATGGTGTCCCGAGATCTACTCGGTGCGCAGTACGAAACGTACTGCGCACGCGTACTCGATTGTGGCGTGGATCTACTGCGCACGCGTTCTCGATGATGTCCTGAGACGTACTGCGCACGTGTACTCGATGGTATTCCGAGACCTACTGCGCATGCGTACTCGATGGTGTCGTGGGATCTATTGCGCACGCGTACTCGATGGTGTCCCGAGACCTACTGCGCACGCGTACTCGATAGTGTTGCGGGATGGTGACGACGTCGCAGGATATACTGTAGCAATTTACGGATCTAATGGCGCGTCTGATGCTATGACTCAAAATTTAAAATATTTAATAGTTAAAGTTTGTTTAACGCATAGCGGTCATAAATTGAGCGCCCGTCGGGCGCGCTTCGCATTTTGTATTTCTAAAAATCAATTTAATGCACGGAAAAAAGTGATAAGACAAAAACAATCGAAAGAAGATATAAAAAAGTTTATTTGAGATTCCAGAAGGCTTACTTCCGGAGTCATCATAATTTTACTCTGTGTTACTTATTCATCTTTCCCAACAATTTATCAGTGAAATGGTGTACGATAATTCTTCTCGATTATGTCGAATCGCCATCAGATCTGCTTTGTAAAAAGTTGCGAATGATTGTGAAACATACATCATGTTCTTTTTTCTTGCAAAACACAACGGGGAATAACTTTTTTGTTCTTTACATCCAATTTGATAATATCGTTTAATTTTTCAACTACTAAAGCTGTTTCCTTTTATTATTTAAAAAACAAGACAAATTATGTGGAATGTTTGAACTTGTATGTTCGAAAGTTGGAATAGTCCCGTTGTTTATTTATTGTTTTTAAATTAGAAAAAAATAATTAAATGGCGTTATTCAATATACAATTCAAAATAGAGGTAGATTATTATCAGTTTAATACGTATTTCACGGTTCTTTGTTAAGTCATAAGTAAAACTTATTGGATTTGTAGGGTGCGGTGATGATAAATTGATCTTTTCAACTGATTAACAAAATAGGGGTCATCATTTGTATGCGTTCTAGCTTATTGATCCAAATTGAACAACCAAAAACTTTTTAGTGTACAGTGTTATTTCATATAATATTTTCATTATTGAAGTCTTTTGACTACTATAGTTTTTATATTACTTTCGAAGTACTTTTAAACTAAATATTTCAAGTTTTGCAAATTTCATTGCTGTCTTCTTAGAATCAATACTACAAAACATTTGCAATCAAAGTTTTTCATTAAATCTTTTTATAAATACTGAGCAACCCTTTAAATGTTTTATCAAAATCTGTTCTTTAGAATCTAATAAAACCGAAATTTTGAAAAAAAAACTGTCACTGATTTCGCAACAACGTTGTTTTATATTTGAGTACTTATACCAGATGGTCAAATTTTAGGAAAGAGTACAAAACCTGCCGCTGCGGCGAAAATCAGTATCGCCGTGCGGTCAAGGTTCGAAGGTCGCCAGCTCAAGAATCGGGTTTGCCGGTGGTAAGCAGAATGGCTGCTGCGAATTTAGCTGCCAGTTCTCGGGAGTCTTTTGAGAATGCCGTACTTTTGAAGTCCACAATGACGAATGATTCGCTGGCACAGCCTAAACATCATCATCAGATTCACCCACAAAGTGACGACGACAGCGGTTGTGCTCTGGAGGAATATTCTTGGGTCCCACCTGGACTTAGACCTGATCAGGTAAACAAATTAAATCAAATTGAATTTAATTGAATTAAATTAAGTTAATTTAATTTTGCAAATAATTCTCGGTTTAATCCATCGTTGAATATTTCAGGTGCACTTATATTTCAGTAGCTTGCCAGAAAACAAGATACCTTACGTAGGAAGTATAGGTGAGAAGGAAAGGATCAAGCAGCTGCTGCAACAGCTACCGCCGCACGACAATGAAGCTCAATATTGCACTGGACTGTCAGAGGAAGAGATAAGAGAGCTGAGAGTGTTTTCTGGACAGCGAAAGAAGGAAGCCCGTGGACGGGGTCAGGCCACTCAGGTAGTAAATGTTGAAACAAATGTTTCAAGATCCGTCTTGGGATGTTTTCATCGGAGGCCTATAATTGAAGTGGGATGAACTTTGAGACTGATGGAAACTTTCAGGTGCAACGCACTCAAGAAGGCACCTGCAGAGAATGCGCTGGACCAGTGACCGTGGGGGAAATAGCAATCAACGCGAGCAAAGCCGGATCGTCCGCTTTGTGGCACCCGGCTTGCTTCATCTGCAGTGTTTGCAAGCAATTGTTGGTCGATCTTGTCTACTTCTGGAGGGACGGTAAACTTTATTGCGGTCGCCACCATGCGGAAACGCTCAAACCCAGGTGTTGCGCGTGCGACGAAATCATCCTGGCTGACGAGTGCACCGAGGCTGAAGGCAGAGCTTGGCACATGCGACATTTCGCTTGTTTGCAGTGCAGCCGACAGGTATGCACCTGTCAGATATGAAATATTTGTTTGAATCCGATCTAAAAGATAGAAACGAATAATTACCGGATCTAATAGTTGCGGTTCGAGTCTAACATGTTATTGAAGTTTTATCTGATGAGACGTTTCATTGCAGCTTGGAGGCCAAAGATACGTGATGCGAGAGAGCAGACCATACTGTTTGCAATGCTTCGATTCGTTATTCGCTGAGTACTGCGATAGCTGCGGCGAACCTATAGGCGTGGATCAAGGTCAGATGTCTCACGAAGGCCAAAATTGGCACGCAACGGAAAATTGCTTCTGTTGCAACGCCTGTGGTACTTCACTGCTCGGACGTCCGTTCTTGCCCAGGAGAGGGGCTATTTACTGCAGCATAACGTGCAGCAAAAGAAAACCATATCCGACTAACGTTACAAGTAACTCAAAATCCTCCCCGACCTTTACCAGGTACGCTTTGATAACGTCTGGTGTCATACAAATCATAGTTTTGATTTCGACTTTTGACATTTTCTTTTTTGATAGATTTAAAACAAGCGAATCAAGTTCGATGCCTCCAAGACACTCGCCTCGGCTATCAAAAATGCTCTACCAACTGTCAATTTCCTCAACGACTTCAACTCAAGCGGAAATATCAGATTTTTCAAACAAAATTACACCTTCGTCTAATGCAACAACAGACACATGTGATAGAGTTCAGCTGGAAAAGAATATCCACAGGCTCCTACAAGAGCAAGATTCAAAAAATGAATCCTCGGTGGATCTAGAAAAGTAAGTATACTAGAATAAATTTACTTGGTTTTTTTATTTTACTTAAATGTTGTGGCTTATATTTTTGTCTCAATTTTTAGACTATCCATAAAAAAACCAGCTAGAGATAGAGAGCCTCTACAGTGTCTCGAAAATTGTTCCTCTCTGGAAAACCCAAAAAGTACTGATAAAAGTGAACCCCCGCCACTGGAGGTAAAAACTATAGAACCTATGACTGAAATGACGGTTCTTGATTCGCCAAGCTTGCCATCGCCATCGCCAACGTCCAACAAACATACTGTTAGTGATAAAAATCATCCGGTTGTGCCGTCTCGAAAAGTTAGATTTCAAGGCGAAAAATTCATTCCTCCGTTTGAGAAGAGAAATCCAGACTTTTCTCCTTTCACTACAACAAAAAAGTGTTCAGGGCAAACTGAAGATATCGGCAGTACGTCTTGGGGTAAATTAATGAAATTAAGAAATTTATCTGTACAGTACCGGCAACAAGTTTGTCAATATCCTATTCAATTTGACTATAACATTTTTGTGTGCACATCTTGATATGAGTATGTCTAGAAAAAATTCTTACTGTACCGTTCGAAACGGTGATTAGAACGAGGTACAAATTTACATACTAGTCATTAAAAAGGTTTTAAGGAAAACTATTTTTGTTTTAGATTTTTAAACGTCAAGAACACGGTTTTTTGCACTTTTTGCAAAACTTTTTCTTCGACCAAAAATAAAAAAAATGAAAACATTTGTAAATTTATCTCTTATTATTTGGCATTATTGTTAACATTTTCCAGTTATACATTGTAGAACAATTTTTGTAAAAAGTGCGAAAAATCATGCTTTCAAAGCTTAACAATCTTTATTGATTTTTTAACATTTTTAAGTGACTGTTGTTATTATGTGCACAAACAAATAATTATGCAAGACAGAACAAGCTATTTACAAACTTTTTGCTAGTACTGTAGATTAAAGTATACATACGAAAAATAATGACAAAAATTACTGTTTATTTTGTAGCTGAAATAGGACAACTTAGGAAACGTGCGGATGATGAAGTAAGCTGCTGTTCAACTTGCAGCACATCTAGCAGTTCAGATGAAACAACAGCGTACACTTTGCCACCTCGCAGAGCGTACGGCGGAGTTAGGATATCGTACGTGCCTAACGACGTTGTAGCTTGCGCCCGACGACGAGGATTATCTTCATCTATTCAAAACCAAAAAGATTCTGATAAATGCGTCGTTTCATAACTATTTATTCGATCTGCAATGAAAAAAGGGCTCATTAATTCTCGAATTAGAATGTACAAATTATTTTGTTGTAATTTAATAAATTTTTTACTATTTCATGTCAAACGCTTTGTTATTCAATCACGTCCCATCAGTACGACTCTTTATCTCAAAGTTTGAAAAATTTCCATATAAAAATTTTGGTCATTATAGATAACTTCCTTTTTTCGCAACGTCTATTTAATCATGCGCGATAAAATTAGAAGTTCCGAAAACAAACAGTATTATTTCTTGTAATAACTTTTTGTTTTCTTCATTTATGAATGTTTCAGTGATACTGATATCATCCGATTTTGTAACACTCGCTGACCCGCGTTTAACCCTTTCGTTAGATAAACCGTTCATTGCTTCGTATACCTTGCAACTGGAAACAACGTTTCCTCTGCTCGGAAGTTGAAACGTGTTTTTCTAAAGTGCTTCATTTTTGATTGACAGTAAAACGTACTTTAATGCAAAACAGGAATAATAAAAATCGAAAATACCATTAAGGAAAGATGATTATTCATTCAGGCAAATTACAGTGTTTAAATTTTTTAACGATGATCAAAGCTAGAGGGACGAGACATTTTTCGGCAAGTACCAATTTGAATAAAACTAAAAAACAATAAAAAAAACAAACTAAAAACAAATAATAGTAAATTTAAAAGCGAACCGTCGCAATAAAACTGTCAAGTTGAAAAATAAATAGTCCATATCTGGGATCTGTTGATTTTTGTGTGATCTCACTTTTGCATAATTTAATCGTTTCCTTTGTCTGTAGAACTTGAAAGGTAAAATAATAGCGATCCGTCGCGAAGACCAATCAGTATGGGAAAGACGCGCTCCTTTGGCCCCGTCAAACGTGCGTCGTCTAATAAGACACGGGGTAAAAGTGATCGTTCAACCGAGCAACCGCAGAGCCTACTCGGCAAAATCTTATTTAGCGGCCGGTGCCTTGCTGCAAGAAGACATAAGTTCAGCCTCGGTCATTTTCGGTGTCAAACAAGTACCCATCGAGGAACTCATACCAAACAAAACCTACTGCTTCTTTTCGCATACAATCAAAGCCCAAGAGAGTAACATGCCTCTTCTGGACTCGATTCTTGAAAAAAACATCCGTCTGTTGGATTATGAGAAACTAACTGACGATAATGGCCAAAGGGTCGTCGCTTTCGGAAAGTATGCTGGCGTTGCTGGCATGGTCAATATTTTACACGGGTTGGGTTTGAGGCTGTTGGCTTTAGGTCACCATACTCCATTCATGGTAATTAACATTTTTTTAGCAAAAACAAAACAGGGGTTACTCACTGTTTTAGTCTTTTGAAGTACTTTTGAAATACTTTTTTGTAGTACTTGAAGTTTTAAAATAATTTGAAATGCTTTGAAGTCTTGCAAATTTTGAGAAACATATAATCCTTTGTATTATATTTTGAGAAATTTATATTTGTTTTATATAAAATAAAAAAAACTAAAATGTTCACAAATCACTTCGAGTATTAAAATTTTCATTGAAGTCTTATTAGAAGTAGTACAAAAGATTTTAGAATTTAAGTCTTTTGTACAATTTTGAAAGGAGTGAGCAACCCTTTTGAAATGAAATAATAGAAATTATCCAAGCGTGGAGCTGAGATTAAGTTATATTTTGATACCGTCAGCACATCGGCCCAGCTCACAATTACCGAAACTCTGCAATGGCGCGTCAAGCCATCCGAGACGCTGGTTACGAAATTGCCCTAGGGGCGATGCCAAAATCGATTGGTCCCTTGACGTTTGTCTTCACCGGAAGTGGTAACGTGAGTCAGGGCGGTCAGGAGATGTTCCAAGAATTGCCGCACGAGTACGTCCCGCCAGAGATGCTGAGGAAAATTGCAGAACACGGCGGTAAATTGTCTTGGTTTTTCAAAAAAAAAAAAAAAAAATGAGATTACATTTAATTTAATTGAACAACAATTTTTTGTAGATATGAACAAGATCTATGCCTGTGAAGTTCGTAGAAGACACCACCTGGAGAGAAAGGATGGCGGTGGATATGACCATGAGGAATACGATCAGCATCCAGAAAGATACATTTCAACGTTCAGTAAAAACATCGCTCCATACGCGTCGGTGATTATAAACGGAATCTACTGGGCTGTTGATTCGCCAAAATTATTAACAATCCCTGACGCGAAGAACTTACTTAGACCGGCGAATACACCTTGGTTGCCGATCAGTGTCGGGGCACCTGGATTGCCTCACAGAATGCTGGCAATTTGCGACATTTCTGCTGATCCGGGCGGAAGTATAGAGTAAGAGTCACTTTAACAAAGTTTCATATTATTATTATTACAGTCATTAATTGTGTATCTGAATGATTTGAACGAAACAGATTCATGAACGAGTGCACTACTATTGACACTCCGTTCTGCCTTTACGATGCTGACCGTAACAAGGATACGAAATCGTTCAAGGGACCGGGTATCTTGGTTTGCTCAATAGACAATATGCCGACTCAACTCCCAGTCGAATCCACTGATTTTTTCGGAGATCTTTTGTATCCTTATGCCCTGGACATAATTCAGTCCGATGCGAAGAAATCTTTAGAGGAGCACAACTTCAGTCCGGCTGTTCATGGAGCTTTTATAGCGTCTAATGGCAAATTAACACCCAACTTTGAATACATCCATGAGTTGCGTATGCTCAATCAGAAAAGTAGACACAAGGCTGATAATGGTTCGACACCATCAAAAAAGGTAACTGAAAATCGTAACGAAAATAGTAAGAAAATGATATTAAAAAAAACACATGAGAAATAAATAAATAATTGTTAATTTTTAGGTCGCAGTGATAGGTGCAGGTCTGGTATCTTCGCCCCTGGTTGATTACTTACATCGGGACGAAAGCATTCACATAACGGTGGCATCGCAATTGAAGGAAGACGCAGACATCTTGGCGAACAAGTACCCGGGCGTTGAGCCGATATCGCTGAATGTATTGGAAGATCCTGAAAAATTGCGAGAGATCGTTAACGAGGCTGACGTTGTTGTTTCGCTGGTTCCTTATGCGTTGCATCACATAATTGCGAAAACTTGTATCGATGCCAAAACCCACTTGGTCACTACGAGCTACCTCAATCCAGAAGTCAAGTCCCTGAATGAAGAGTGAGCTTGTTTATCAGTTCGGAATAATCGTTACAATAATAATAAAAATTTTTCGATAATACTAACTAATTTGAATTTAATTTCATAGAGCTAAGGCCGCAAACGTGACAATTCTTAACGAAGTAGGCGTGGATCCGGGAATCGATCACCTCCTGGCCCTTGAATGTTTTGAGGACGTCAGACAGGCGGGCGGAAAAATCGAATCATTTGTCTCGTGGTGCGGCGGATTGCCAGCTCCTGAATGCTCCCACAATCCACTTCGATACAAGTTTAGCTGGTCGCCTCGGTCGTCTTTGTTGGTTACCCTCTCTCCGGCTAAATATTTTCGAGAGGGCCAGGTAAATGAATTCATGCACAGTTTCATCAATAACAATTCATTAAACAAAATGATCACTGTCCCAGCCCCAGTCATCTTTTTATTGTGAAATAGTATACTGACGTTGATTTATTCTTAAAAGATTGTAGAAATTGCTGGAGGAAGCGATTTGATGTCTTCAGTGCAAAATCTCGATTTCCTGCCCGGATTTGCGCTCGAGGGCTTTCCCAACAGGGACAGCACCCTTTACAAAGAACTGTACGGGATTCACAATGCAAATACCATTTTCCGTGGCACACTGCGATTCAAAGGATTTTCCGATACCCTTCAGGCTCTTCAAATTCTTGGACTGATCAATCCCAACCCTCATCCGATTTTGCATCCTAGTGGGCCTGACCTAACTTGGGTAAACTTTTTTCCATATCAAGATTGAAAATTTTAGAATTTGAGTAATGTTGATGTTGTTTTTTTAGAGGGATTTAATTTGCGATCTTCTTGGATTGGCAAATGATAACATATTCTATGAGAATCTCAAGTCGAAACTTGTGGAAAGAGTTAATTCAGAAGAACGTGTTCAGGCAATAGAGGAATTAGGACTCTTGGATGAAGAACTCGTTTTAAAACTGAACAGCCCTCTTGACACGCTGTGTTATCACTTGTCGAAGAAACTGCAGTACCAGAAACACGAGAGGGATCTTGTCATTTTGAGACATGAAATAGGAATACAATGGCCGAATCATAAAAGAGAAGAGCGCAGCATCAATATGGTAGTTTACGGTGACCCTAAGGGACACTCGGCCATGGCCAGATCTGTCGGTTTCCCGGCTGCGATCGCTGTGAAAATGCTCTTAGATGGTGAGCATACGAATGATCTGATTAAATTAGTTGATCAGTTTTTAGACAACCGGCGCAAAGTTTGAAATCTGAAATCAAGTTTAGAAGTTGTATTGTGCACTGGTATTGTGCATGTGCAGATATACCTGTACGAGAAATGATAACGTTGAGCGCACAAGTACAACTTCATTCAAGTTACTACTGATAAGTTTTTGCGTTCAAGCTTATCTTGGCGTGACCAACAAACATTAATTTTCATCTAGTTTACACTTCCGCCTAAAACCTTGAAAGTATTGGTTTTCAGATTTGAAGCTATCTAAGGTCGGGTCGTCTTGAACATTTTCGGAGCAACCTCCTTTTGAAGGAGTATTTTTCATTTGAAATTTCTAAAATAATATCCGCGAGAGGTGGAACTAAATTGGAAATGTTTTATATTTCAGGTGAAATTCAACAACGAGGTACAATCCTGCCGTTTACGCCAGATATTTATCGTCCAATTTTAAGTCGACTGAGAAACGAAGGACTGGAACCATTTGAGATCTCAAAAACATTATAATTCTGTTACCATTTGTCATGTACTCATACTTTAATCTGTATAGAATAAGAAACTTGGTAAGTTTTGTATTGAAAAACATAGACTTGTGTTGATTTGTTTAAAATGTTTATTTAACCATCCTCAGTTCTCTCTTTTTAATTTACAAAGTTTGCTGTCATCTTCGTGTTAATTTGTTTCCTGTAAGGATTTTAAAAAGATTGCTCATAAATACACTCTATATTTTGTTAACAAGAGCGAGCGCGGCATTATAAATAAATCGGAATCCCACAGAAATGATCTTTTCATTTGAAACAACTAAGATGAATAAATCCAAGTTGAATAATAATTAATTCACCCTCATCTTGCGGTGTAGCTCGATTCATATCGTTGATATAGAGTCAAACGGAACCATTTCGTATTTTGTATTCTTTTTTATTTGTCGTATTTGTACTCTAATATTGGAAATACACAAGAATTCGGTGTAGTAATGTTTGTTTGCGAAAATTATCCTATAAATGATTGATTGCGAAAACCTATCAAAACATCCTTGCTCGGATCAGTTAGTGTATAGTTAATGACTCACATTAAAAGTTCTAAATTGTGATTATTACATGTATACCTTTTTTAACCATCAGCACGTATTAGTTCAGAAGAAAATATATCAAACAAAAGGACAAACATTCATTTTGAAATGAAATCGTTTCAGATCAGCAGAAAAATAGAATTGACATAGTGTTGCTCGATGACAATTAAATTTTATCGGCGGATTGTTTTGCAATACAGTATATTCTATTAAAAAATCGTATACTTTGACAAAACTTGTTGTATAAAATATAGTCAGATATAATCAGATCTAATCAGACAATTTGTGATTTCCGATCAAAATAATTTTTTACAATAAAAAAGTGCTTCGTAATTCGTGTAAGTTCAAACCGATTAATGTTTCTTTGGAACAACGTTTTTGTTTAAATATTTAAATTCAACAAACATCATAAAATACGTGCTATGCTATTTATCCGAGCTATCTCAGATCTTGAAACGACGCATTTTTACAATCTATAGATGATTTTTTGAATAAAAAACGTTTGTAAGTAACTTTAGACTAGCACATATGACTAGTTCAAATGGAATACTATAACAGTTTAGTTTTGTTGCAATCACACTACTGATAGTGATAGTCAAATATTTTATCTTACAACTGATATCTCAGCCTATACACGAAACAATGAAACAGGCAGTTCCTCGTCTAATACAATTGTTTGCTCAACGTGTCCGCAATTTTGCTTTCATTTTACGAAATAATTTATGCAAATTCCATGTCAACTTGCTAGCCAAAAAAAAAACTTTAATCAAAATGAGTGCAAACTTTACGCTTGAGAGACGTTATCTTAACTTTGACCTTACTCCTATGTAGTAAAAAATGTTAGATCTCATTAAGATGGATGAACAAAAATGAACGACTATGCAGATCTGATGGTACGGCGAAGATTTTTGTTTTACTTGCGCACAACGTTCGCATTCATTTCAATCAAATTTCATTTCCGTAGACACGCGTCAGGATTTTTCTCGTGATATAAATATATTCGAATTGATATATCATATATAAATGATTGTAGAAATTCGGTCTAGAAAAAATCATACCTTGATTGAGATCTTAGTACTTAATATCACGAAAAGCGTTTCTGGACTATTTTGTTAACTTTAATTTTCATCGCGGATGTTTGTTGTTCTTTTTTTTTTTTTTTTTTTTTGATTGCACAACCTACCAACTAGTGCTAAATTTTGCATCAAAAATGTTTGTAAGTTATCGATTCAAATGTATAATATATCTATTTCAAATAGTATTTAATTTTAAACCCTATTTAATACTAGACTAGTTTGTCTTTTGATTTCGATCGCCCAATCATTCACACACATTTTGTTTGTACATACCTATACATAAAGACTTATCATAAAGCAAGCAGGTATAACAAAATTTGACTTTTCTAACAATCTAACAACCCATCATCAACAGTATATCAGACAATTGTATAACATTTTCATGAGATTTGATATTCATGTGTTTTTTAATATATAATATTTCATTTTTTTTGTAAATTGACTTTTTTTATTTTTATTCTTTTTTGTATAGAAAAATTCTCTGGCGCTATTAGCAGATGGTAATTTTCTCGCTTGGAAATAACATGCCTTTTGATAGACTCAGAAGTTTATCATTTCATTTATAATAATTCGTAAACAAGATCCAGTCTGTCCTTAAGTAACAGTTTTGAATTTTCCTCCATAGACTTAATTGCGAAAGAATTATAATTGATTCGACAACAACAACAACATATAATTATCTGAACGCTCTGTTATAGCGCATCCTGATAAGAATGACATAAATATGCGGTCATTTTGATAAGACCTTGAGCTTTCGCGATGGCAAGTTGAGAACTTATATATAACAACGGAGCTTGTGTATTTCTCTATCTGATTGAGCGAGAGTGCACGCCGAGGCAGACTTCGGTTTCTCTGAGCCTACGTAGTCCGTGTAATCAATGAGGCCGACATTTTACGAAAACGTTAATAACGAGTAGCCAGGTGGTGATGGTGTCGATGAGACTGACTGCGATTTTGAACACTCGCCCTCAATTGATGGAGATCAGAGGGCACAGTCGAACATTGCTAACGATCGTGTGATCACCTCGTCCTTTGAAAAAATCAATCCTTCATTAATGTTCAATTCAACTTCGAACCTTAACCTTTTCATTTTTTTTCTCATGCCCTTGTCTGACATATGACTATCAATATTCCTTTTTTATTATTGTTCAAACTTTTGCACATTTTTTTTCATTTGTTACTAAAGCGAAATGTTTCATATTATCATTACTATCATTCGAATTGAAAAGTGTTAAACTGCGACACAATTTTTAAATCAGGTCATTGGAATCCGATGTCAAAAGTGTTTTTAACAAATCGCACACAAAAGTGTCTCAGTTGTTATTGTAGTAAAGTTAAGAAAAATTATAGATATGTGAACTGAAAAATAAGAAAGTCGATTCTTACTTTGAGACAACTTTCCATGAATTCTTCTATTGTGACTACCCCATCTTGATTTAGATCCAGCTTGGTGAAAACTCGATCGAGTTGGTCTTTGGCTTTCCTCTCTTCGTCGGCAGGGTGTTTCCGACCCATCAATTCGTGCACGGCATTCACCACCTCGCCTAATTCACCCTTTGTGATGCAACCGTCCCCGTTAATATCGTAAAGTTTGAATGTCCACCTTAGTTTCTCATAGATGCTTCCCCGCAGAAGAGTCGATAAAGTTATCAGAAGATCCTGTCAAAATAATTGGACCAAAAGCTTTAGAAAATATTCTACAGCTTATAACAATCTTATCGCAATTCTTTTTAATTTAGAGAATGGTTTCAAAATTGTGTAAACTCTCTAAGAACTCTAAGATACCAGTTGTTTCCAATTGAATGTTATTCAATTTCAACAATAATTAAATTAGCATGCAAATTATATTCTAAGTCACTCAGCAAGAATAGTTTTTTAATCTTGTAACAAAAAAGTGTGTCAATACTGATTGTACGTATTTGTATAAAAAATCTCAGACTAGCAATAATTCTTGGGAGCAAACACTGGCAATAACTCAGAACGATGAAACAACGTTGGTTTTTTTTTCTAAATTAATATCTCTGTTGAAAAGAAAATACAAAAAATGTTTGACAAATGAAATACAACTTGTCTTTCGGTTCTAATGGAAATATTTTTATCTGAAAAAACTTGCAAACACTATGGATCTACCATAACGCTATGGAACGTTTCTGAAAAAACTATAAAAAGTTTTAAAAGAGATAAAAAAAGAAAGAACTTGTACGTTTGAACTTTTTCAGGGGAGCTCACTTTCAACATCGATTCGAGAAATTCTTACACTTCCGACGACAATTCGAGGCATCACATAAAAACAGGGATCGCTAATTTTTATATCCAATTTGAATACCACGTCTCCAATAAGAACCAAACGAATTGTTTCAAACAATTTACCCGAAAATTGATTTGTCCGCTGCAGTTGACATCAAATGCTTTGAATACGTAATGAGCGTAGGGACTGGAATCTGCAAAGAAGTAATTCATTATTTCCGATTAACCGACCAATCTCGAAGTTGATTAATTAAAAATTGAACACAATTTTTAATCGCTTTTACTCGTCATAAAGTGTTACAGAATGTTTCAAAAGTTACAAAATGATAGGAAAGTCAATATTATGCAACAATTATTTTTCAATACTGTAATACCTATATTTTTTAAATTAATTTAAAAAATTGTTATAAATTGTGACTTACTGCCGTGAGGAAAAAATTTAGCATAGATGTCCTTGAATGAGTCCTCATGAACAACTCCTTCTGGACATTCCTGCAAGAAGGGTGAAACGATTGTGATCAAAACGATCGGAGTTACTTAATTATGTATCTTGTGAACTTGAATTATTCACCTGCTTGAAGCCACGATACATAACACGAATTTCTTGTCGCGAGAACTTGGTTTGCCTCAGCAGTTCTTCTATCGCGACAGGCCGTGTAGTTTGTTGACGGACTCTTGAATTTTCGAATTCAAACAACGCCTCCTCCGGTCCTGGAGAGTCTGGAGGTGTTGCCATGATTCACGATGCCCGCGGACCTTTTTGAACTTCATCCAAGTTTAATATACAGATCTGATATTCTACCCACGTTTCATATCTAAACAATTTAATCAGATGAAATAATTATCAAAATATTCAATTTCATTTTGTTTTGTTTTGTTTCGTTAGCTTTTTGCTTTTTAATCAATACGCCCTAATTTGTTTTACTTTTATTTTGCTAAGTTGTTTTAATAGGAAAAGAAAAAAATATTTGCTCGTGTTACAAAAGCGTGAAATTGTCCAACCAATTATTCTGAGATTTGTTTCAGATTGAATTCAGTTACAATTTAAACTTCGAACATTTCGTCCACACATTTTAATTAGGTAGTTGCTGCCCTTTTTTGTTTCAACCATTGTCTAATGTGAGAGAGATTTTACAAGAAGGTACTTTTGCTTTATTGACGGAATTGTTGTTTCTAAAATAGGCTACTGTGCAAGTGCGGTTTTTGCTACAAAAGTCTGAAGACGAGATAAAAGAAATTAATTAAGACAAGTGGCAATGTCTCAAGAATGGATTTCAACTCCTTCTTGTTGTTAATGTCAAAAACAACGGCTGGTTTTACTCTCAACTAACTTCAGCAAGTAGTGCATGATAATTTATAATGTTTTTAAAGTTTTGTTTACAAATTTCAATTTTTGTTGAAAATAAAATTTGCACGAAGCGCATTAATGTAATTTAGAATGTTGAAAGGTTTCGACAAGTTTTTATTATATAAGGAGTTTAAAAATGTATGAACTCTTATTGATTCGACGATGTAAATTTCCTTATGAATGGAAAAAATTAAAAAGTTCCGTCAAACTTTGCACTTCAGCGGTATAGATTTGGTTTACTGATTCTTGTGCAAATAAGTAGTAAATTTTATACAGTTTGACATTTCGAAACTGGAGTTAGAGCAAAAGTGAAATGCCTTGAGTACAAAATCCATAATAGTTTATAGCGAAACTTATTTATAAACGTTTATGACGGTTTAACTAGGAAACATAAACAAAAATCAATCTGTAACTATTCGAGTTCAAATTTTTGTTTTGTAGAAAGACCCTAAAATAATCTTCTGAGTGAATGATTAAATTTTAAGCAAGATTAAAAATCATACTCCGATCAAGTTCCAAACCATTTTGTTTATTAAGTTATTTTTTTTTGTGCAATTTCGTATTTTTGAAAACTCATTTTTGAGATTTTTATCTGCCAAAGATTCAAAATTAAAGTGCTTGAGCAACCGCAAAACATTTTATTGATTTTCAGTAACAATTTGGTTGCAGCATTTCAGTTATAATTCCTGGTGCAACGTGGAACTATTCAAGTTGTCTTTTTGTATTCACTCCGATGCATAATTGTTGAAGTCAGAGTAATTTCACCCAACAGCTTTACATACTACGGTTTAACTCGAGGTCACACATTAGGATATTATTAAAAGACTTATAATATCGTTTATAAATTGATTTTTTCTTTTTGATAAATTAAAAAAGTGGACAAATTAAAAAAGTATGCGAAAAATTAAAATCAATTTTCATAATGATTATAGAATTTAATTCCAGCTTTTAATTCCACATCTGATAATAGTAAGCATAAAAAATGTGTATTAAAATAAACACAGTGAAAATAGTGCATTGTTGTTGTAGCTTTCCTTGAACGCTCGGTGCTTTTCATTTTTCTTTATTTATGCACTTTCGGAGTTGAGAATAACATTAGAATAATTTAAAAATTTAAATATTTCAAGTGAACCCGAATTATGTATCATCAGTGATTATGTAATGCTGTTATGCAAACCAAAAATCAATAATTCTAATTTGAGTTGTCCAAAAAAGGGACTGTGAAAAATTGAAACCTCAATTTAGGGTAGAGTGGAGCTATGAACCCACGTAAACAAATTTGGTTTAATTTGAGAAATAGTGTTAATTAAAAATCAATAAAATAGACGGCATAATTTCAGAAGTTGAAATATACGGAAAAAGTTGGACGCATTTAAATTCCCTCTGAAAGGAGTCTTTTGATGTCAATTATGTAAAGAAATTGTAGCTGAGTGTGTAGCGTTTTAAACTCGACTTTTTTGAAGACAAAAAAACCTGATACTGCATCCAAAAAATTGTACCAAGCGTGAAATAAAAACGTCTATTTTAATGTTCCTGACAAATAGACGTTTTCAAGTGAATAGCTTTTTCCGCTATATGAATTTTGCAATAGAAATTATTTTCTCAGGGAAACAAAAGATGAGAAACTTTTTGGCAACCGCTCAACAGATAAAAATTTTGTAATAGCGCGCCGGGTTTATCGCGTGGATTATGTATTTTCGATTTTGCATAATTTTCGCAAAATGTCCCAACATATTATTTTGTTTCCTGACAAAATTCAAATGGTGTACTTACAGGAGTTAGGACAGAGTTAAAAAGTTGACAAGTCAAAGTGTGTAAGCTGGTGTTATCGATAGTGTAAACAACATGGACAAATAGAATCAATTGGACACATGCGCAAATATAAGAAGCAAAAATTATGTTGTAATGGAAAGTAAAAGATTGGTGTTGTTTTTATGGATACCTTAGAAGATTCAGTTATAAACGGAATGGCAAAACATAAATGAAGCCCGTAGAATTGGACCTCGTCGACTACACATCGTGTGGCAGCTCGATTGGATGCATACAACTTGCGTCACGCGAACAAAATCCTAACACCCGCCGGAAATTGCACTTTTAAAACACTTATTGGCCGATATGCCAACTGCAGCTTTACAAACACGATAGATTCGTGCAAACAGAAACGTCATCTTGTGTTTCGGCTTTTGCTCTCAACGTCGTTTTCTTTTTTTTATAAACCATCTTTGTAAGGCGAATCCCCGTCGGGCCGAATCTTTCATTTCATCCCTCTGATACAATTTCACCACTCCTGTCCGCACTTAAACTTGTGAACAAAGGCTGTTACTGCATCGTTGTCAGACATTCAATTGAACAAATTAGCATCGCTGTTATTTTTCTGTTACTCTCTTTTTTTGATCGCGCTTGAACATCAATAAAACGAGAGGATTGAAAGGACGTTTTTGTTGTGTGACATGGCACTCTAAGCTCGTAATTTGTATTGGCAGTCTGGGTGCTTTTGATTCGACACCGCGGCCAACAAATGACCGCCAACGAATTTTTTCCCCTCGCACGACCAAAGTTTATCTGCCTGCTGACCGAAATCAACTGGCACCTGTCCGCTTTCGAGCACTGAATCTGGTCCATCGACTTCAACGCGTTTATGTTCTTGTTAAGAGTCTTTCAACGACATCTACACGGCGGTGCAATATGTATCTGCAGTTGATTCGGTAGAAAACCCCGGTTGTACTTCCAAGTATCGATTTATTATTGCAGCTGCTTCCCGGCATTCTAAAAGCCCATTGCAGCGTTTCAATTTCGTCAGAATTTTCTCTTTCTGTTTAATGTTTTGCACTATTTGTTAACAGAGTGACTTTTAGACGCGTCTCTAAACCAAAAAAATCGTTCTCGAATGATGGGGAACTCTTTAAAATAAAAATGAAGTCTTTTTATAAAATGAAAATGGTGGTTTGTTTTTTTATTAATTATTTACTTTATGATTTAAATTTAGATGGTTTTTGTGAAATCAATTTGCGTTCAGGAAAAATGACTTAGGTCGTGATTTTTCAGTTGAAGAGTCAAAACCTTTATTTACAAAGATTCAAAATAAATTTTTGCTGTTGTACAATTCATTTGACGTTTAAGTTTTACATTAATTTAGTCGTATTTACAATATTTTGCTGCAATAATTGCAATAAGTTCAAATTTTAAGGAAAAACCTGAGATAAATATATGTTTAGAGCAAGCGGTATACAATTTTAAGGCACAAATACAATTTGAACTAATTCTGTTGGCAGAACATAAAGTGAAATATTCAATATATGCAATGAGACATAAACTCATGCTGGTAATATACATGATATATAATCTTGGGTGTAACATTTGCTGGTTCTACATAATAGTAACAATGGTCAAACCTATCTAGAATTTATAAATTATTCATATTTTGAACACAATATTTTTATGTTACAGACATTGCCAAATTTTGTCATTGTTACGTATTCTTGTTTTCATTTTTGTACTGTTTCTGTTACTTTGCGTAGTGCTAGTTTTTTAATCGGTTATTTGTTAACACATTGGAACGAACCCGCGTTCCATTCAATTCATAGTTCAATGTGGTTTGAGCGTGTGCTTTTTCAACCATACATTTTTAACATTTCTTTATAAATAAATTTGTAAATTGAGTTCATCTTTGTTTCACATGTGAGAAAATTTGGCTAAAGTTATATATAAATTCTCATGTCGATGGATATAAAATAGCTCTAATGAAGCTATTACTGAGTAAATTGTCGCAAAATGGGATGGAAGCAAATAACAAAAAATCCATGCAATATTACATCACTCATACAGATCATTTTTTGATATTTGTTTGATATTTCTTAAACAAAATAAGGAATATATTTATGGTTGTTGAGTAATAAAAGCGTTTCGATTTTTAATGATTAACATGAAATATAAATTGTTCCTTAATTTTGATCGACCATGGTATGCGAGTCATCCGAGTTGGTTGTACAAGAATGAACTGTTTATACCATAACAAGATATTTTTCGTGAAGATTTTTCAGGAAGATATAACAAATTGAATCAACAATTTTTAGATATCGTCAAAGGAAAAAAATTACATAGTAATTTTTGTTCTTTCGCGTTTCAACTTGGCAACGTGAATTGGTTGGGTTCATATCTAAATACATTTTTTCCATGAAAGGGAAATGTAAAATATACAAATACACGAAAAAATGAAACGTCGTTTGTCTTTACATACGAGTTAAGTTTTTTTACTTAGTTCCATGCGTAGTGTGTATGCAATTTATTAGGTAAATATTTTGGTTATAGTACACGTCTTACAATGACAATTATTGATTCGATGCAGGACAAAATGATGACAAAAATCTCATCCCATTTTACATTAATTCCCTGCAAATTTATACAAATTCATTTATATACTTTTTTTCGATCGGTATTACTTGTCGTCTCTATCTACAAGCAACTCAAAGTGTACGGCACCCTTTTTCTCGTTTCTATATGATCCGTAGATGATGTTTTTGGCCCAGGCACGACATTCAACGTTGATGATAACGTTATCTGAAAACAAATTTTTACAATCTTATTTTTACATTATACTTATATTAGAACAAAGCCTAGGCACTTCAATAAATGCCAGTCGATAGTCATGTCATTCGAATAAACAATATTATTCATTTCAAATGGTCGTTTCCATTATCGACTATAGTTTGAAAAATTTTCTTGATATTTTGCATTCAAATACAGTTGACCATGTTATAACAAAGATAAGAAAAATGCCTTACTTTCATATCATACATTTATGTTAGAAATAGACATTTATTGTTTTTACATAGTACAAAAAAAATTTTGAATTTATTTGTTGTTTGTTATTTCACAATAAAAATAATTTTAAAAAATAGCATATCAAAAAAGTGTCAGCAAAAAGATCCAACTATCTATAACTACGGAATCTCAATTTTCTATTAAAGGCAATTTATTACAATTTAAATTATAAATATAGTTTTGAGAACAAATTTTAATGGACACCCATTTTTCTTGAATTTAACAAATTATGTTGAGAAAATTACATAAAATACTTGTTTTATTTTATTGCGCTTGTTTTTAAAATCTCAATTATTGAAATAAAAATTATAATGAGTAAACTTTCGAAAAACTGAAACTTGCTTATAAACCTTAAAACGGATTATTTTTTCGTTTAGTATTCAATTATAAATCTTACTTCTTGGTCTTTGGAAATGTACTGCAACAATTGGGCTAAGATACCCTGGGACGTTCTCGTAAGGGAAGAAGTATCCAGGGAAACCTTGAATTCTTGGGTAATACTCGAGTGGTCCTATCGTTTCTTTATCAAGAGGATTTTCAGGTTTGCATGAAACCCACACTGTATTCAGCTATAAAATAATAAATTTAATTAAATATCAATATTAGATTTTTGATTCTTCATAGTAGATCATTTAGTTTACTCACACTAGTTTTATTTTGCCTTTTGATATGGTTAACAAGGTCTTCTGGCATATCGGCAGGAAGATTATTGGGATCATTATAATATTGAGGTACCCAACCGTATATCTACAATTTTGTTGACAAAATACATCAATGAAAACAGTTTATCTTCATTAATGCAAAACAGACATAATATTACAAAATATTTCTCTTACTCGATTTAATTTGATAAAAATGCAAGGCGTTGAATGATTATACCCGTATCCGCGCTGAGAAGAGCATGGACCCCAAGAATTTATGTCAACAGCGCAGACCTTGCCTGGTTGAGGAGGTTTATCAAAACTGCATGTATCTTGGTTTCGTCCTCCATTTGGTAGTTTCGAAGGATCTAGATAATCTGTTAAAAACAAAATTTATGCATTTTTTTGTATTCAGATCTTTTCCAAGGGGTTGCTCACTCCATTCAAAATTGTACAAAAAACTTCAAAGAAATTTGTAATACTTGAAGTACGTATACTTATTGTTATATTATACTTATTATATTGATAAGATTTTTTGATTTTTGATACTTTCGCAACTTTTATCTGTCACATCAAATTGATTTTATTTTAAATAAACAAACATAAATTTTTAAAAATATGATGTCAATATAAAATAGCGAGACACTGGTGAAAATGACACGTTACAAAGTATTTGAAGCCTCAACATTTGCGAGACTTCAAAGCATTTCAATTTATTTTAAAACTTCAAGTACTTCAAAAGTATTTCAAAAGTACTTCAAAAATACTACAAAACCAAGTGCAAAAAATATTACAAAAGATTTCAACAGTGAGTAACCCCTTATCTTTTTCAATTCTTCTTTTTGTATGATTTTAAAAACATACGATCTAAAAATAAGTCCAATCTATCAGTCCAAGTTTTGATTTCCGTTAAATTTTTTGCATCGTACCATATGAGAGATCGTTCGTCTGCATTCTCTGAGACCGGTCTGAATCCCAGGCCTGAAACAATCAGTGAAATTAGTCAAGTTACAAAAAAAACAAATAGTAGATATAAAATACATCAATAAATTGTTTAAGCACCTGGATTAGTTCCTATTAAACTTTCTTCTAAGATCCACTTAGGTCTGTCTTTGTGCAATGTTGATAGCAGGGCTTTCATACAAATCGAAAATAATACCACCAATGCAGAATAGAAAAATAAATAAAAGAGAAGTGTCACCCCTGGAAATAAAACAAGTTATGAGTCACAAGAACATAATTCAAAGTAAATTATACACACAGTCTAGCTTAGGGGTTTTAATTTTGAAACAAATAAAGTAGAAAGTGCCAATTTTATAATGATATTATTAGAACGATAGAATGAAAATAAGATATAATGTGAATAAAATGAGGAGTTATATGGGATTTTATTTCTTTCTGTGTATAATAGTTCATATTCAGTTCATACAGTTTACCATTCGGTCGGAAATAATTTAAGCTTGGGCTATAAGCCAAAACCTCGTCTAAATATAATGCGAATTTTAATTCAGTATCTACTCTTTTCGCAAAGTATGGACGTTTAACTCGTTGACTTTTTGCAACAATCCTGCCTCAGTGCTCATTATTTGTCCAGTTTAATTTACAAACTAACAGCAACAAGTTGATTTTGAATTTCGGTCACTTGAACAGAAATACTCGTCGAAATACACCAAATTCTCAGAAAAAATAAAACACATAAAATTGCAAGAAAATATAAACTCCGCGTCATTTTTCATTTATTTCTTTTTTTGCGAATGATTCGTATAAATATCTGGTTAGTGTCTCAGTGATTCTGCTCATTGATACAACATTTTAGTTAAAATAATACGTAATGCCATGTTAACTGGCGTTGAAAATTCAATTTGCAATAAGGTGTTAAATCTATGAGAAATATTATTGTTCCATTGTTTTTTATGTCAAAACCAAGTTGAAACAAAATTTCTCGCCGTTAAGCGAACACGTAATTTAATGAATGAAATCGGTTGCAGACGTGTAACTACTGAAGTTTATACGAAAGTCAGTGACCCAAAAATGTTTAAATTTCAGTTTTATAAAAAAAAGGTTTGGTCAATTTTATTCTGAAAGAACTGAATCTGCTAGTAATTATATGTAGACGATTGAAATGAGTTTTGCGTGACAGTGTCTGTCTGAATGTTATCATACAGAAATACTGCACTGTATTTGCCTTCTTCAAGGCCAAAATAGAGTTTAATTTTAACAAACATGTCTGCAGACTGAGCAGATCTATGATCGATTTCTTTGACAATGCGACTATTCAAATACCACCTTATAAATAATCATTAAATGCAAATCTCACGTTCATCTGATTGCATCACTAAATTTTCGTCTACATATTTAACTTCATTTTTTTTCAAAAAATGCCAACTACATGAAATCCTACAGATTGATGAATCGCAGTTGTACACAGTCTGAGAACGTCGTTTATAAAATTAGCTGACTTTTAGTAAAATTAAAATGAACTGCTAAAAGTCAAACTCGTGAACTCAAATTTTCATTAAAATTTTATTACTCTTTGGCAAACGTCTTAACTACAAAAAAATTTAGTAAAAAAAATAAATTGAGAATATAACAAAATTAGTCGTGTGAAACATGACTGAGATGAAATGTTTTTCACGGCTGATCAGTGCGCGACTTTTCAAATACACGTTTTAACGATTAGCTTCTAAAAAAGATAATTTGTTGACAAGGAAAACAAAGCTGATGTTTGAATTGGCATTTCCAGGACAGGTGCGACACAAGGACAATTTTTAGAAGGAAAATTATGGCATCGAGTGAGAAATGTTAGAACAAAAAAGGAAGGGAGGATTAAACAACGACGAATTGTGAATAGTAATTAAGTTTTTTTTTAATAAAAACGACAAGTTATGAAATGACCGGTTTCACAACTTGACAACCAGTATCAGGATTCTTCTGCACAGCCAATCAATAATCCTAATATGAAAAAAAATTTCATCGCGAAATATCTTGTTGACTTTCTTTCAATACACTTACAATCATAAACAAATACATTTTCATTATTAATAAGTTCGTCAATATTGACTGCGATCGATCCAGTTCGAGTCTATTTGAAAATGACGCACAAACAAACATTTTATGATCTAGTTTTTTTCCAAATCATTTTATAATCGTGATTAGTATCTTATAGTTTTCTATCGAATTCAAACAAAATCAAAAAGCTTAGAAAATATGATTTGTTTGTTATTTGATATTTGAATACAAAAATGGCAATAAAAATAAATAGATAATCAGAACGTGAAAATCACAAATTATGATATTATTTTATAGAAAACAGTAGATGCGTTTCATTAATGGGTACCAAATGAAATTCAGTTATTATAAAAAGGTCACATTTCACGTTGAATTTGTTTGCCTGGTAGTGTACATTTATGCAATGAGTTTTTGAAGTGTGCGCGTGTAGGCGCTGCAAAAGACGAAGAACCTGTTCTCCAGTTGAATTTTTATTTTGTTGTTTCCATCGTTGGCATTATCTTAATATTGGACGGAGGTACGCGACTTAGAATTGCATTTGTCTCATCGCCTTCCAGATCATTCAAGTTAATATCATATCATATCTCATCTTGAACGTATAAATCACTCGTTTGATTCTCTCAACGACTAATCTTGTTGAGCGCGGTCAAAAGAGCCCAAGAGAGCAGTGTCAAAAAAAATCAAAGAGCACTTTTTAATTGAGTCACTAATTCAGTTCAACTACTACGCCCGCATTTGTATACAGGAAATGTGAGGTTTTGATTCGCAATCAAATAATAACACTATATCAGTTTAGCCTTTTATTCATATAATGCCTTTTACACAATACTCTCATCAACTTCGAAACATTTATGGGCTTGAAAAAACAAAATCGAATGAATGAACGTCTCTTGAAAAAGTGATTTGCTTTTTAATCAATTAGACCATTTTTTAATTCATTAAAATTTTAGATAAACGAATGAAAGGAAAATCACTTTCATTTTTTAGTTTTTCAATTTGTACCTGTTACTCAAAGTTTTCAATTTTTTTTTTTTTTTTTGAAAATTTGAATAATGAAATAAACATGTGTGAAAAATTAATGTGATGAAAATTGTATAAGACATAAAAAATTCTAATCCAAGGCTACTGAGATTAATTTGATTTCAAAAAGGTCCAATTACAATTTATTAAGTCACCTTAATTGTATATTCACGAATACAATATTATGTCTGCTATGTTAATGTACGAAAAAAGAAGTTCATGTCAGCACAAAGTATCATAAAATCCCATTCGAATTATCATATTAATCAAACTAATAAATATAATCTGATACAACCACAGCACAACTGGCAAATAAATTTGAAAAAAAAAACACATTTCATCATTTGTTTCTTACAAAATTGTAACATTTTGAAAAATAAAAAGTATTTTTTGTATTTAAATTTTAAGGTTGTTTTTTTGAGAGTTTAATTTTTTTTCTTTGTAACGCAAAAAATAAATCAGACGCGTTAAAATCACATCAAGGAATTATTCGACCGAATAATTCATAAGTATCATGCAACACGAAATGTTTCCCATAGATTATCTCGTAATTTATAAATGATCATGATTTTAGTTTTCATTTGAATATAGCTTTGTTGTATCCACGCACTCCTACTTTTATAACAATTAGTATGCATACAACAATCTGACTGGCTGTTGAAATCAAGTTGTTTTTGAAATGCTATCTCAATTTCCTTCTCTTGATTTGTGCTTTGATAAAATTTACTTTCAAATCAAAATAAAGAAAGAATGCCAGAAACATTGAAACAAATCCTTTTTTTGATTATGAAAAAATTCTAATTGATTGAGTTTATTACTTTTTCAATTAATCAACGATTAGAAAAGAAAAAAAATTTAATTAATAAACTAAAATTTACATAGAAATTTTGTGTTCTTCTTTTTCGTTCTTCTTCATTTTTTGGCTGAAAAAATGTTTGCCGAGTAATAAGTCAGTAAACGCTGGGGGAAAATGATGGATTTTTTTATCATTGAATACCTATATCTTTCAATATATGTTCTCGTTATCTTCTGCCCTGGTCACCGAATCTAATGTGTTAACTAATTAAATGTAATAAACCATGACAGAATTATTGAAAACTAAAATTGTACGAACATGTGATAAAGTGAGTTTTTATTTGAACAAACATTAAATAAAGAAGATAACTTATGCAAAATGTGTTTGCTTTTTTTGTATTTAACGCTTCTGGTAAATCAAGGAAAAAATTAGACCCTAATAAATAAAAGATGAAATTAAAAAACAAGGCAGTGTGGAACAAGGTTATGCCAACTGTGTCTCTATTTGATTAATTTTTCTTTTCTTGTTGAAACAAGGTGATTATTTTATTTTTCAGTCGGTGATACATGAATGGCACATCTGACTGATCATTTTTTTTTCCATCGGAGTAAGTTTACAAAAAGCGGTCATTCTGTAACAAAATTTCACCATCGTTCACGACCTTGAGGACGAACTTTCAATTTTAAACAGTTCACTCGACTCGATCGCGCACGATTATGGAAATTGTTGTTTGATTTCGCGAACAATCGTCACTCGCTAATTAATCATTTTCACAATAGCAGTGACGTTTTTAATCGATTTTTTCTTTCGCATTCAATTTATTCTAGCAGATTTGACGTGCTCAATTATGTTACATCAATTTGATTTTAATAACGCCAATAATAACAAAATTTGAACTTCATTTTATGAATCATGAGAGGTTGATATCAAAACAAATGCTCCGGTTTTGCACACCCTGACAATTTTTAGCAACTTTGATTCATCTCAAGTTACAAAACTTTTTATCTTTTGATATTCAAGGTATTTTTCCAAAAAGACAATACCGATTTCATAGAACATGATTCGTGCTAGAATAATTTTTAAATTATTGCTCTTGGAAACGATGTGATAAATTATCTTATCTTGAGTTTGGAAAAAAATTAGAAAATAGCGGTTATCGTTTTTGAAAATTAAAATATTTTTGAAAATCATTTAAGGACATTCAACTTTAATTCAACAAAAATTCGATTAATATCAAACTCTTTCTTTCTGACGTGTTTCAGTAGTGGAGGAAATTTGAACAGTCTCGTCAATGAAAGTCGTAGCCGTATTTCATTGAGATTTATCTCATTATCTAAATTTTTCCAGCTGTACTTTCAAATCTCATCAATGTCATGACAGTATTCCTCAACCGATTAGAGCAACAACGCGCCAATAACATATCTTGACGAAATTTTCATCACAAATTTTCATATCAGTTAAGAATTTTTTTATCTGTGTACGAATGTCGAGTTCTAAGCATACATAATTTACAATTCAAGGATTGAAGCGCTCTTTCCCTAGACAATTTATTTCATTTCAAATCATCTTGGCGAAACACTTTTTAACTTTTTTTTTTAATTTTATCTCCGACTCTATCAATAGTATAATACATCGTCGTCGATATTGAGTTTTCACTTACTTAATATGTGATCAGAAATTTTATCACAAAAGTTTTGTTCGAACAAAAATCGTGTTGATAATGAAAGAAAAACTTTTGACTCACATATGAAATGAGTGAGTTGGAAATAAACAAGTCGAGGATGAATAAAAGTTTTGGGCTAAGTGTGTGAACAGAATGTAATGTGAATGGGGATTAAAAATAAAAGGTGTCTGGTGTTGATATAGACGAGGCGAAAACACTCGTGTAATTATAACTTACCCCATTTTTCCTTGGTATGTCCGCAGACAGCTCCATCGGCAGGATTGTAAAAGGCATCGCGAAATTTTTCCCAGCCTGTCCTGGTGTCAGGCGTTCGCATATATTCAAATTCATAAGTATCTGCTTCTGCCTTCGTTTTTTTGCCTTTTATACTCATGTCTGGCTCCTATTTTTACTCCAACACTCGAACTCGCGACCGGATTTCGGCTCCTCGTTGCAAAACTAACTAGACGGACTGACGAAGAAGACGGTGCCCTTCTGCGACAAACATTTGACTGATCAACGACGCGACGACGACTAGAAGGCACGTCCGAGACGGCGACAAAACGAAAATCACGACGAAAAAGCGCGCGTAATGTGCGGTATACCTGCGTTACAACATACACGCGTGCACGATGCCAGCGACGATCTAACGACTACCAATGCCGAGCACGCACTGCCGCCGTCTGTCGACCGCGTTTCATAGATCGTGCTGGTTCCTCGTGACTCGCTTACGAGACACCACTACGTTTTCTGACTTTGGTGTTTGCTTCACGCCAGCCAACTTTGATAATACACTACTTTATCAACTGTAAATTTTATGTGATAAATAACCAGTTTACTTTGCGCTCAACTTTGCTTCAGATATTTAGGGCACTGCTTTAATCCGACCTCCTCTTTTATGTTCCTCGCTCTTTCTCGACATTCGATCACTTTTTTCTCGCTAAATCGGGGGCGCTACGCGCCCCCTGCTTATCTGCACAAATTTTTAACCAATATAAATCCGAATCTGTCACAATTTTGGCTCCAAACTGTCACACATTGTCGCATTCTATTCCGTTCAAGTTCGACCAATAAGAAATCAGTCGCACTTTTTTTGCAATTATTAAGACTTTTCGATTTTAAATTTTTAAATAAAATCATTTGTAAAATAGATACGTTATAATGATAATAAAGAAATGATTATAAAATAATTCATCGAACAAATGAATTTACACAAATTAAGTTGAGAAAACTTTCCATCGTGCAAGAACTTTTCTTATGGAATCATTAAAGATTAACATAATATATTATATGTTTTAAAATATGTAATTAGGACGAATTTGTTTCATGACATCTACGTAACGCTTGAAATCTTAAGTCTAGAGGCAATATTTGATATTTATGTAATCGAAGTGAAAAGACATACAGAGCGAAGAAAGTAGTCGTTCTATTGTTATTCATGCATTCAATTTTCATTATTCGTTATCGCAAATGATTAAACATTAAATTATTTCGTTTCTTCGTAGACGATATATTTTAATTCCAACGTCAACTGCATTCAACTTACAGGTTGTGACTGAATGTTTTAAGATCGTTATTTTTGCAGAAATTTTGCAAACAGATGTTGGTTTTTTGATTTTGTAACTGTTTCCTTGATTTTGAGTTGAGAAAGTTGGAGTCATAAGAAATAAAACATAAACGTAAACAGAAATTCGAAAATTTATAATACATTTGATTTGGCCAATTTTGTTATTGCAAGTTAACAACAAAAGGATACGGTCAAGATACGTTGTGTCACAAGAGTGCAAAGGATTGAGGGATTGCTAGCGTAAGCCGGCTCAAGCCGGCTCAAACGCATGTATAGCAAGCACAACACTAGGGATCAAACTTTGCACAATAGTAATAAAAAGAATTAATTATCTGTCCGACAGGTCATGTTTTTTTGATTTTTTTTTCAAATTCTTGTTTTTTATAAACAAATTGCGTCTCACAGATTGAGATAACAAATCAAAAAATTCTACTGATATGATTCATTTTCGTTTGAAAATTAATGTGATTAAATTATTGAAACGTGGAAATTTGAAAGTACTAATGTTAGTTTAAAAAAAATTTTAATATTTAATTATATGACAAGATACTGTATGACGTGTTAGTGTCGATTAAAATAACATTCAATTTTAATTTTGACTTCCGTAGAGTTTTACATTTGATGTGTTGAATTGATGTTGATTTGTTAAATGTGATGGTCATATATTCATATGGACATTTTCTTGAAGAAATACCTTTTACGCGCGTCACTATTATGTAGAAACGGAATCAATGGTGTAAGGAACAAGACCTTTACGTAACAATATTTGTATAGTAGTTTCTTGTCAAAACTCTGACATTGATTTTTGTATGTTGAAATCCAAATGAAGGTTTTTACTACAAATCAGCAAGTATAAGGAAAAAATTTTTAAAAAATCGTATCAAAACACATAGACATATGGGATTTGCAAACTTTCGAAATTCAAAACTATGTAATTCAGCTCTATTTCAATTCTAATGAAATTTTTTGTAAAAACGATTCTAAACTAAAGTGAAAGGAATATCATTGAAGATGAACGTTTTGAGGTGCAATGTATGCATCAATGTATACAGATCAAACTAGAAATTCATTGTAATGAAAATCGTATTAAGAAAATTTGATGATCCATTATTAAATTTGCTACGAAATTGAGTTTACGGAACAAGCGAGTCTTATTGTGATCATAATTAATAACTCTGAGTTGATTCAAACCTATAAAATTAAACCTTTTGTCTTCGCTCAATAATACACTCATTGGACGTGTTAAAAGCCAACTCGCTACTTGACTTATGGCTCTAAAATCAAACAAAATTAAGTTTGTGTATCTAAGAACAAAAATGTATTTTAGACGGTATCAAAAGTTTAATTCTTGAAAATTTTTTGAGACCACAACATAAATGATTAAATATGTCGAGTGAAATAAATGAAGTAAAATTTGAAATAATCACTATTCACAAAGGAATCTATAATTTCCTTTATTTGAATTTGATAGAGAAAAAGAATTGAGAGTTGTTGTTAAAATGAAAAGTATTTTAGCAAACAGTGATATAATAATAAAAAAAAGTATTGTCCAACTTTGTAGTGATAAAAATTTAATTCCATTGGATTGATCTTCACAAAAGCACAAAACGGTTTTGTGTCGTTCATAATTAACGGCGAGCCAGCTTGAGCTGGCTCAATCCGGCTCGGCCTCTAAATGATCCGATCACGCCCATAATGTATTCTTTCAGATGTTTTTATAAAAAAATTTTATGAAATTTCATGCATCGTGCAAAGTTTTCATCGATCATTTAAATTATAAAATGGATATGGTTTGACTTGGAACTCAACTCTTTTCATTCAGAGCTCCTACTTTGACTCATTTTCCATCTGCACTCGTATTGATTTGACTTGAAATTTGAACTAATCTTTTAACTGATTTTAAAACTCTGATGAACATTAAATGAGATTTTTGTTTGCTTTAATCGTTGGATTTGGTTTGAATATAAAAACTAATTTGTTTTTCTGAATATTTTTTTAATTTAGGTTCTTGTTGCAAAATGTGACTCAATAAGGAAATGTCTTGGTTTTCTTTTAATTCAAATGCTATGCAACATAAATTATCTAAATGCAACCAAAAAATTGTGTCTGTAAAGCAGTGAAACGTCTTTATCCTGATATTATAATTTAATAGATGATTTTCTGACACTTATTTTCTTTACGTGTAATGTGTAATAATTATAGTAAATACCAGAATGTACCTACATTTCAATTTCACATATCCTCACATATTTTACAGCCATAACTGGTCTTTAAAACGGTACAAGAATCAGGCGTATGATGTTGTCATAAAACTACAGGCACATACATGCATAAATACAAGCGTGTATTGCCACAACAGTATCATTTTATGACACTTGATGAAAGTGCATAAAGTGCATCAGAGTGCTCGTTAGAGTTCATATTAGTGCAGCTCATAAAACTGTGCACCGGTATAAAATGAATACACAGAGGCTCTGTGCAATAGGCGCACATAAAATTGTCAGATTTCCCATTCCATAAACAAAATGTTGCAAATGATTTGTCATAGAGTTTTTGTTTTATTTTAATCACTACCAACTTTTCTGAATGTAAGAACAATTTAGTTGGTAACAAAAAGATGTGTTGTAAATTCATTTACTATAGACTCATCGAATTCTAAATTTTTAATCGTTACATCAATACTCACTCAATAAATGGATATATTATGTTTGAGTAACATTGTGGTGGAGCAGATGAGTTTTGTTTACAGGCAAAAATTTGCTTCTTAAATAGTACGGATCATTTCGCGAAACAACGTAATCGATTACAATCCATATCTGCAAAATGAAGATGCATATCAGAACGCTGAAGAAACACAGGTAGAACAATATTATTTCGCCTAAAATGATTCAATACATTAATTCATCATTTCGATATGATGCAATAATTTTGAAAACGGCCAATACCTTACCCCATTCTCTGGCAGTTTTGTCCAGAAACTTCTTTTTGTGTCCGTCCCAAATGTAGCGTTGAAAATTTTTAATAAAACCAAGATCAGGTTGGGGTGCACGTCGTTCGTAATACTCTTGGTCGTGAATAATGTACATCTTTCTGGTCTGCAAAAAGGGTTGAAACCAAAGATAATTTCAAGGTCAAACTTGTACAACCGAAAAAGATTATATTTCTGGACAATTTGTTTGTCTCGCAAAAGAACTCACGATGACAGGCGGCCGATGCTCCTTTTTTCATAACCTCGAAGATGTCAACAATCATTTGTGTGTAAACAAACGACATTATTTGTTTGGACAATTCAAAGTGCGAGTTTTGAAAATAAAGCTGATGTCTGGCGAGCGACTGGTTGGTAAGATCGCGCGCGATTGCACGGAAGGCGCGCGCAGAAATTTAAAAAACGAATGGCTGGGAAGTGTCGAGTGGCGGCTCCTGTGGTTAGTTGTGTGAATTTGGATGGCGCGCGATGTAAAAAAAGATGGTCGTCGGCGGCGGCGCAACCGCGAAAAGGAATTGACGTATGGTGAGAGCACGTAAACAGACGTGTCGAGGAGCAGTGTGTTGAGTTGAGTTGAGTGGACGGCGCAGCGCGCAGCCCCAGAAGTGGTCGCCTCGGAATTGCAAATATCGAATATAGTGAGTGAGGAGATTATTGTGCAGGCAGGTATTGGCGCTGCGTTTGGAGAGACATAAGATGCGAGAGGAGGGCTCGGTTTTGTGCGAATCGCAGACGAGTTTAGCAAAGCTTCAACAGGTACAAAGAGAGTGACTGCCGAGGTTGTGTGTGATGTTGGTCGCAACTGCAGTGTGACAGTGATCGATCCTCTGCTGCCAATTATCAACCACCGTCCATTTTCGCATTTTGCACCCGTCCACCAGCCCCTTCGATCTTTCTCTCTAAGTTTCAAGAGCGGCTGAAGGTTGTCCAACTCCGATTAATACAAACCATTGTTTATTCGTCTGATCGCGATGTAAACAACAATGTCAACTGAGAGACAGCGCTCAGCTTGGCAGCTTTCTCAGTCTGACAAATCGGCACTCAGCGTCTGCCACTTGTGCGCTCCTTATCGGCCTGTTAGAGTTTGTTGCTTTGCACATTAAAGTCACGCGATATTGATCACAGAGGATACCTACTACCGCTACGCCTGATTTTTGCCCGCGCTTTTGTCAGCTTTTAGAGTCGCCACCGACACCGCCCTCGATTATATTTGTTACACTCATTTACAATTCTCCATCAATCATTCTTTCGTTGTCAAAAATTTCGATAAATAATCCATCCTCCCTCACCCTCCTCCCCTTCACATTATGTTGTGTTTACCCACAACCTCCCTCTTGAGAGAATGTGTTTTTGTTTTGATGCAATGTTGTAAACAAAATGCTAAAATGTAACTAAATGTCCGTATTGCGCTTTCTGTCACGTTCTGCTAATTTTTTTTCTTTCTACCTTTTTGTACTTAAACATTGGAATGTGGAAATAGAACAGTGGAACATTGAAGCGTTCGTTTAAACAACTTTGAAATTATATTTTGAGTAAAAAGCACGACCTTGAAGTCCGGCCTGGATGAGATTACACTAGCTCTTTGCAAATCAGAAATTTCATTTTTTTTTCGAACATTGTGTTGCTACTGAAAATAAACAGATTGGACATTGTCAATACCAACTACTCCTTCTAAAATTAAGTTTAAAGTTTTGTTTGTAAACAAAGGCTTGGCGGAAAATTGTTGACAACTCTTGTTTGTCCATTTTGTTTATATCTGGTTGACAAGCAAAGGAGTGACGGGAAGTTGTTGACATTTTTTCTTTATTTTATCCTTCTTTCAAAACGGGAAGCCTAAAATGACAAAATTGCGACGCTAAGCAAAGTTTGTACTTAAGATCGATTGTGCTATTACATTGAATTAGCCTGTCACAAAAATAATAAAGCTGACGAAACGGGAGGAAAAGTGAATAAAATTGAGAAAGAGAGTAAGATGAATAAACATTGGGCATTGACACTGGCGCATTTGATTTGTTCGATTTATTACATTAATTTGCTCCGGGCTATTATATACACAGTAGCTTGACACACATTAATCACGACACCGCGGTGTGTCATATCCATGTTTAAATATAGTACGTGCTTCGGTCGTATCATAATTATAATAATCTATTGATCACTGGAAAAATTGTTTGTCGGAAAGATTTCGAGTAAAAGTTGGAAACAGGTGAACTCTAGTTGAATTGTCAAGTAGGAAGTGGGTGGGGGTGGTACCGGACAATTGAATTTGTTTGCATAATCAGCCTCAACACGTCGATGATTTTTATATAATTAGTTGTATATCTGCGCGGATGCACGTGTTTGATCAAAAATAGAACTAAGCGAGATAGACAGAGCGGTATTTGCAAAATTTTGCAAACACGACCTACTATTAAATATCTGGTAATTGTTGTTCTTACAGATGACCAAATCCGGGTCCAAGGAAACAACATAAGTCGGAAGAAAAATGCTGGTTCGACTGTCGAGCAGTGCGCGCGGTGTTTATCTTCCAGCACCGTAAAATTTGGCACTGAGACAATTATAAGAAAGAAGAAAAGCAAGCAAACAATTGGGAGTTGAGATCATTGATGGAAGAGGGGCCGAATATGTTGCCGGCATCCGCTGACAGCAACGCGGATAAAAATTCTTGTATCGTGGAGCCGAGCCTTTACGACAGCTATCCGGAGTCACCGAGCAATAAGAAACAAACGTTCAAGAGTTATGCCGAGCTCGAGACTCTACTGCAGGCAGGCAAGAAGAAGGAAGCCAAGCTCATCATCAGAGAAAACTTTTGGCCCCTCAAGGATGGAGTCAGATCCAGACTCTGGCCGGCGCTTTGCCTCCAGCACGCCCCGGCGAAGAACAATGACTCTTTCTACTGGGACATGATTGCCCAGATGCTCGGCACCACCGGTATGTTCATTCAACTTTACTTTTTCTTCATCAATGATATCTCCACACAATTAAACGTTCATAAATGGCTTCGCGCATTCATCGAACTTTTTAATCAAAACAACCATCGTTGTTGTGGTGTCTATCAAGCCAGATATGAATTTTTATTTGTGTGCGCTTGCGAACCATGTTCACGTCACTTTGTAAATCATAACACCGAATTGTGTGCGTTTTCATGCTGCAAGTGTGCTGTTACGTCACACATCCACCAGATGCACATTCGCTTCTACTCGTTTCTTTTTATTTTGTGAGTGTCAACAAAGTCACGTGACCGTGCTTCGCACTTTTTTTTCATTCGCGTTGTGATCAGACTAATCAACTTTCGTATCATTCTTAACTCTGAGCCGCATTTTCATTGTCCGTTGCAGTGACTTTAGAAAAAAGCATTAACAAATGAAAAAACAGTATCCGCTGATTTCTAACATATAAATTTTAAATTGAAGAAAAACAATTGCTGAAAAAAAGTCATTGCAATTAGGTACTACGAACTAAGTTTGAAACCAATTTTGTTGCTTGAATAATTTTGTTTTCATTGATTTTCAACGCTTAGTTTGTTTTTAAAATAAATTTGGTTTTCGTTTCTTTAGTTTTATATATTATTTTCAAAATTAACATGCACGCGTGTTGTTTTCTTGATTTGAAAACTGTGTTAAGAATAATAAATTTTGACTAGGAGGGTTACAATGCAATGAGAAACTTTTGTTCTTCATGAAAAATGGTGGCATTTTTTTTAATTGCTTTGTATTTTACCCGCATTGTTACAGAAAAAGATAAAAAAAAACTAAAAGAATTACTGAAGGGTAAGTGGTACCAGATCCTATAGGATATGGATTTTTTTTTCAATTTGTTGTCCTTAAAATTCCCCTCGGAATTGTTAAATGTACATGAGCAAATTAATCGAGCAGTCATTAAATTGGGACGTCAGCAATTAAAATACGAAAAAGTGTTTCAGTTTTTTGGGTAAGTCGTACCAGTAAATTGCTATTATCTCCCTAAATATTAACTTACTTGTAAATAATTTTCTTTTCAACACTTTCAAATAATATTTTAAAAACAAAACTGTGTATTTGGATTTTATTTTCTTCTACAGAACATTTGCATTGTTTAAATTGATTTTTCGAACTTTTTAGATTACAAAAATACAAAAAAAGAACATCTCAGTTACTTTTCCTTTACATCAGAGCAATACAAATTAATAATACTATCCTGTATGCATGCAAAACTATTGATGTCATCCTCTTTTTGATCCTAATATTAACACCGTCGGTAGTCATTTTGTCTCCCTTCAAAATTTATAATCGGTCGTTGTCAAGCACAGGAAGTCGAAAGTGAACTCAGATCGGACAATGTCATAAGCGCAAATATGCTATTACTTCTCGCCACCTTATTTAATTATACAACGAAAATTATCGAACATCATCCGGTTTGCAAATCATATAATTTTTAACTGTCGAAAATATTTCTTCAAAGATAATAAACATAATATACATAATAATAATTTCTAAAAAATAAATAAAAATTGCATTGTTAAATTGAAAAAGAAACATGGCTAGTATTATTAGAATTATGTATTACATGTCAATATAAGCCTTTTTTAGGTCCAGTTTAAGTATTGGCATTCAAGGTGCACAAGAAAAACCTAAGACAATCAAGTGTTTTTAAGTCACCTGGTGATACAATCAACTTTTTTACTGTAAATGTCACGTGCGAATAAAAAAGTTTAAAGTCGTTGTTGGGATGGTAAAACTGGTATCCAACTAACTTGTGTTTGTACTGCCAATTTCCGTTTAAGAAATCCCATGTTCATGTGAGGTATAAAAGCACTAATAAATTAAAAATAAAAACAAATCGTTTAATTAATCTTCCTTGTAATTGAAATTTGCATGCAGTCATCTGCATGAAAAAATAACAAAAACAACAAATAAGAACGAATTCTGTTGTGTTCATTAATTAAATAGATATTTGCAATAAAATAAATATTGATATTATTTGTTCCTCACTGGTTTCTTAATAATGTACGACAATGATACTTACAACTGATAGTAAATTATTCATCCGGTGATAAGATTTTTTAAATTGAGTAAGTATACTTCATGTTTTTTATTATTTTTATAAATTCTATTTTTAATATTAAATTAATCAGACCAATGGTAAGATAAAAAAATTGTTTTTTCACGATGAATCATTCATTTTGTGGCACAAAGAAATACCAGTTATTTTCAGTTAATTTTATTTTTCGACATAATTTAGATAACCACACAAAAGTAACTAAATTTTAATTTTCCTGAATGTAGAGGCCTTTTTATCATGCGTAGCAGTAATAATTTCATTGTATGATCATTTAGTATAAAAACTAGTTTTCTTAACTAATTTTTTGTTGTTGTTTTTTTTTAAGTTGAGTTAACCGATTATTCCTTTGTGTCACAGAAGTGTATATTAATTTTTTATCAACAAAAACTAAAATCGAAATTAGTGACCGCTGGTACGACTTACTGAATGTTGTTAGATCCGCTGCAAATGAAACAAAAAATGTTAAAAATAGTAACATTTTCTCATAAATACAGAGTGAATCTTAAGTGACGAGGAAATATTTGCTAATTTACTTAAAACAAGTACAGTAGTTTATGTTTTATTAAATAGAAGACTTATTTATTTAGAACTGTGATGTCAGCTAAAATCAATTCTGTACAACAATTATCCTAATAAATGTTATACATTGCATGTTATATCAGAAAAAATCTCAAACCACCAACACATTATATTTCAAAACGTTTGTATTTATTTATCTATTCTGCTCAGATGTAACAAAAATACTCCTACAGATTAAAAATTAATACAAAAAGTACTGACATTTTTATACACAACACAACATCAATACAAAAAAAAAGTAAAATCGTTTTGTGACTGAGAATAGAATGATTGCAACTTTGTAAAATAGAAAAATAAGTAGTCTTGTAAGCTTGTTTTGTATTGTGAATGTTGATAAGTAATGTTCGAATGTAAAACTATACAGGGTTGATAATGTTCAATGCAAGTGAGAGAAGATAATAGAGGGTAATGAATGGGACAATGCATGTGAGCAATTAAAAGCATTATTATTATGTTTCAACAGAGAGAGAGTGGAAACGCAGTGATAGAGAGAGGGAAAATAATGATTTACGAATAATCACAGTGTAATTAAAAGAAACGATGATTTTGTCTGCAGATCTGCCGGACATGTCGCTTATGCTGCCGCCATTTATAGACAACAACCATTGTTTAACATATCATTTAACAGCAAAAGGTAAAAGTGTCGCTGACAGAGTTGTCACGGTGTTGGGCTACGCTTGTCCTGACATCACGTACAGCCCTACGTTGTACCCGATCACTGCTATTCTTTTACACTTTTTAAACGGTATGATTGCCATCCTTCAATCTTTACTTTTTTAACCTTAGAAGTTGGAAGACTTGCTATGAATTGTACACTCATTCAATTATTTGTGCTTTGCAGAGGAACAATGTTTCAACTGTATCGCAAGTTTGGTCGCAGCAAAGAACAAAATGTTCATCACTCAAACAAAACTTGTGTATGAAGTCACGTGGAAGACAGTAGAGCAAATAACAAAAAAGCATGTCGTAAGTTCAGCTATGTCTCTGATCATGGAAATTCTAGGTCGACAATAATTGTCTAATCGATTTCGCTTCGTTATTCTAGAAATCGGCGGCAGTTCATATAGCTCGACACTGTTCTGATACCAGAATAGATAAGCTTTACTCCGAATGGATCTGGTGGATCCTTCAATTATTACCATTTCCACATCTAGTCAAAGTCATGGACTGTTTCTTGCATGAAGGCATTAAGGTATGATCTGATTAATATCATTTCTTCCATTTATTTTTTTTCCATCCTACTATTCGTGAATTGAATGAATTTTTATGTTTCAGGTCTTCTACAGGGTAGCTATGGCAATTATATTACTCTTTTACAAACATTCATCGTCACAGAGTTCCGAATGGATGCACGAGATTAGCAAAAATGGCATCGAAGTAGCGCTTACAAAATTTTGCAAAGAAATACCGGTAATTAGTTTGTGTCATTTTGTTTGAATGTTTACAAGAAAAAAAGCAATGTGTATTTTACAAGTGTCGATCGGAGCGATTCAAAAGTTTGAGTCACATGATGAGCGTTGTTTTTCTGTAGTCGAGTGCTCGCGATCGCACCTAACTAAAAGTAATTTACTCATTATACGTCACATTTGCAGAGATTCATAACGATCGCTTTAAAAATAGAAACTGCAAAATTTGCCAATGTTCTTAGTTTGCCGTTATTTGTTTCTGGGAGATAGTCACAGAACCTGCCAAATACTCCGCTATTAAATATATACCACTTGTTGAAAAACACATTGATTCTTGAAAGAGTATCATGCGGAAACATTGTAGTTCTGTTTTGAACAAAGAGCTATTTTATTAATCATCATTAACCGTTTGGTTGCTTGGGTTTCGCTAACTATTTCAATGTAAATGTTTTCAGGTGACACCGACAAAATTTTTGCGCACCGCATTCGGTATTCGAGGACTCTCGTCAACGTACATATCAAAAGTGTTTTTGCGAACGGAGATGGCGCTAAAGAGCCGAAACGTATTAGGAACTCGGTCTCTGGCAAGATCGCGCTCCTCGGACAATTTACCCTCGAGTCATTCACAAATGAACATCCAAATGGTGTCCAATACGCTTACGATTAGAGAGGTAATATCATAAAATATATCAACTTAAATATAATGATTAGTATATTCAGATTGGTATATACCTATATAGCGATGATACTATCTAGTGTTTCAGTACCAATACTTCCAGCAACTGTCATCAACTCTTTTTATGTACCTCAAATTCACACAAGATCTCTCAATACAGATATTTTAACAATAATAATTTTAAAAATGGAACAAATTATTTTTTTTTAAGTACAAAAAGTGTGTTGAGGCGTTTGATAGGCACAGATACGATGAAAATGTTTAAAAAATAAGCTGCAGTTCATTACTAAAAAAAAAAATAATTTATTGTTATGAATATTCTTACATGTGAAACAGGAGTCGACAACAGTAGTTTGGGTGGCGGTTAATGATGCTGTGTAAGTGGAATAGAAATGAAAATCATTGATTGTACTTCACAATGTGTTCGTTCAATTGATTAATGATATCGTTCTAGTTATCTAACCCAGTTTCAAAAATTCTGCCTGTTCAAGTAATTTCAAGTTCGATTTCATTTTTATACTCGCAACTTGTTTTGTACATTAAAATTATGTTTTTAACATTTCGTTTATTCGTCCTCTGTATTAACATTTATTACAAGAAGTAATTGAGCAATAATTATTGAAAAAAATCACCGAAAGTAATATTATAATTTGAACTGTTAACGTTTTGAAGATACAACACGTTGTATCACCAAATTAACATCGTTTATTTACTGGCATTTACGTGTAAGAATACTCATTACTTATTTCGTACTGTTTGACGAATGAATAAAACATCGAGTTTACTGCTGGCTAACGACCGATTCTAATCGATCACAAAAATTGTTTCATGAAATCATTTACAATGATTTACACAGAACAGAAAATAGAATATAACTAAAATATTGAAGACCGGCAGTACTCTCAATTAGAAACGAAAAGACCGAAAATAAAGTCGCAATATAGACTATTCAAATTCAATCGTTAACTTTGTTTTCAGAAAGAATGCGACGAAATTTACAAAAAAAGGGTATCGTATAAATCTTTCTGGAAAATATTCCGTTTGTTGAATGTGCTGTTTGTTTTACAAGCAACTTAGTACGATATCACATTGTTTCATTCATAATTACATGACCGCTTAAATCTTATGTCTCGTTTGAGCGCTCACTTGCAACTCGAAAGCCAATTTCGTCAAACCTATAAGGTTGCTGAATTCAAAAACTGACGTTTGTTGTCAGATTCACACACAACACACAATTGACAAATAAAATGACAGAACAATTTTAGATTGAGAAGAAAGTACAAACTTTGTACGAACTGTATTACGGTGCCTTAAGATGTTCGAGTAGTAGGTACTGGTTATCGACGGACAGTTTCATCGAGTCGGGATTGACATCCCGTGACGAAAATAATAATGTACTAATGTAATGCGAGGCATTTGCCTTTATTACTGATGTATATCTATCTTATTATTGTCTTGTGTTTTGCTGCACTTTTGGATTGATGCTGGAAATCGTAGGGTGCTCACAGTCCCGGACCACGCACTCATTCAATGGGCGTATATCCGATACAAAATGTAGAGTCCAAAATAGTTGACACTAATAGTGTAAGTATTTCTCATCTCCGGGTAGACGTTCCGTATCTATTTAACCAACTTCCAAGTTATTATCATGTCGTGTAAGCTGATCTTTCGTTTCGCATGTTTTTATTATTTCAAAAACTCTTCGTTTTGCTGAAATTCAGTTCTCTTTGGTTTATAAAAACAAAAAAGTGCCGTTTTTTGTTCATTTCTGGGTTGTCCACGTAAGTTCTTCTTCAGAAAAATCTGACGATTAAATAGGTTGTTTAATTTTTACCCGTTTTGTTTAATTTTTACCTTGTTTCAGTTGGTTTCCTCTTGGTTGTGAACAATTTGTCAATTCATCCTGATGGTTTCAGCGTATTTCATTTCTCATCATTTATGTTTGAGTTTTTCCCAAGGTAGAGAAATTTTATTTGAAAAAAAACGAAGCAAAATGATAGGTACCTAAGTCATTATTGTGTTCTGTACTATTGGGATCGATCGTAAATACCCTCATCAACATTTCACTCAAGTTTTACTGGACAATCATTGTACATCACAGTGACAATTACAATTACACATTTATAAGTTCCACCTTTCAGCACACTTCACGGCATGCAACACAAATTTATGCAGGCATTATGATTTTTATCGCAAGCTCATTTATTCAATTACATTTATTACTGTGTATTACTTTTACACTTAACTTACCCTAACACGTTTTTTTGCGTTATTGCCAGGAAATTTATTTTGTTCTGGTATATGTTCATGTTTTATTGTTAAATCTTATTTCTTATAATTTATTTTTATTTTCGAAAAAATAAAATTTTCAAAAAATTTGCCCAAATTAATCAAGTCTCAAATTTAATTGCATGTTTTTTGAATATCGAAATTTTGAAATCCGATTTTGAAACAAAATTTTGCTCAAAAGTCATACAAAAATTTGTATCATTCGGCTTCATTGGCTTGCTCGCGGGATCGGAATGATTTTGCTTACTGAAATTGTTCAATGATTTTCTGCTGCAATTATCTTGTCAACAATTTGTAATTTGTTATATTCATTTATTTTGCATGAGACTTGTTGTTGTTTGATTGCATATTCGCAAACCGATGATCTCCAGTCAACTGTGGCATTTTTATTGGTTGGACAATTTTTTACGTTCTGTCATAATAACTATGTTGAACTGGAGACATAAAGTAGTCAAAGATATATCCAAAAATGTTATATTGTTTTCAAACTGTTTTCCAACTATCTTCGAACGATGTTTACAAACAAGTTTTGCTTTATTTTTTACGGATCCTTAATTCAAACAAAAACCACACAATTACAGTTTGACTACTTTTAAAGTCGGGGAAAACACAATCGACAGTTTATATTTTTATACAAGTATTTAAATAATACCTACTAGTTTGTTTTTAATTACAGTTATTCGTTCTCTGGTCGTGGCTGCCTGTACGCATCACGATGTACCAACCAGTGTTGTTGTACACTACCGAAGTACATGGTTGTTCGTTGACAACGTTTTACATAAGAGTTGAAAACCACGAACCTACTTTATTAATGATTAAGACTTGTAATAACGAGGTAACTTCATTTTTCAAATACAAATTTGAGTGATTTTTAAGTCACAATCCCTTATTTTAAAATCATATGTTTTTTATTTTTACAGATATTTGGAGCATATTGTTCAACGAGATGGGGAGAAAGAAACACAAAAGACGATAGAGGCCACAAACAGACATACTTTGGAACGGGAGAAACATTTTTGTTCACCCTGTATCCTGACCGAGCAAAGTATCCATGGGTCGGAGTTGATCAGACACAAAATGATCCGAAGATTTTACATTCAGCTGAACTTTTCATGGCTGCAGATGCAAAAATGATTACCATTGGTGGAGGGTAAATCATCATTTTAATTTGTTCAATAGTTTAATTAATAAGGATTATTAACGTCAATCATCTTGATGTTTTAGAGGGGGTCAAGCGCTATGGTTGGATGAATGCATAAGGTACGGCAAAACAGATCGCTGCACAACGTTCAATAACCCGCCTCTCTGTGGAAGCCACGACTTTGAAGTCAAAGTTCTAGAAGTGTACGGTTTTGTCGGGGCTTAAAACAACGAAGAACATGACTTATAAATACAAGCAAAGAAACACACTTGTTACATACTGCCAATACAATATTTCTAACTACTTTGAGTTAGTGTTGACCAACGTTTATAATGAAAAAATGCGAGATCGGAAGAGTGACGAGCGAAAACGACTTCTTGATGATGAAGCAAAACGCTGAAGAGGAAGGATCATTATTTGCACTGTTAAGCCCGCCGAACGCAAGTTTTTATTTTGGTTCTATTCCTTTTTTAAACACTTTCAAACTAACAATAAAAAAAACTTGTTGCGCGTTTGACAAAGACTTTAGAAATGCAAAATCGTAAGATGAAAAAGTGATGGGATCACGTTAGATAGACATGTATAATCGTCATGAGTTGAACTATATCGTCAATGTATTCGAGCATTGCTCGCTTCTCACGTTGTATAAAGTGATGGTGTTATACAAGTATAGAAACTGTATTACAATTATACGATACGTGAAAACAAACTTACAAATGTAGTTCGTTACGGTAAGTTTATAAAAGTAAACTCAATGGCCTAAGTAGGAACGACCTGACGGTCACCTACTTCATTTTTATATACTATATTCGATCTAGCGCTGTCTTCTTTGAAATACTAATGCCACGTTATTGCTCTTAGAACCAAATTATTGATCAGACAGTTTATATGATTATACAAGCTGAGAATTTTATGAAACGGATTTAATTGTTTATCAAATCAACATAGAACATTTCACAAGGTTTCATATAAAAACCGATTTCAAATTCAAATGTTTTTGTTTAGCTTATTCTCTTTCTTCATTTGCAGTCAAACTATGTGAGAGACTGAAAAATGAGCCATTCAACTTGTTAAACAATTGCAAGACTTAACTATATTAGATTAGATTTTACAAAGCGATTAACTCATGGCAACATAACTTTGACAATAAAACAAAAATTCATTTACCCTGAAAGTATAACAAACTCTATGAACGTTATTGGGACAAAAATGATAGAAGAAAGTAAATGATAGTTCATAATTATCGCCGGACTACTTTGACAATGTCAACGTAATAGCTTCATTTCTTCGGTCTACTTTTTTTGTTTATGTATATTTCAGCAGTTACATACGCAATCTTTAAGCCTAGTTTGATTATAGTTAAGCTGCAAACAATATATTATACGTCGTATTCAGCGTCGGTGCTTTCGTATATTTTTGCTGTTTTTGCATCACTATAGTTAACGTTCTATGCTCAGTGATTATAATGTCAACTCATATATATGTATTCGCAGATCCCGAAATCCGGCGTCAAATCAATTCAATTCTCTTTTTTTTAGGAAAGTTCAACTTGTGTGTTATCATTATTTTGGTTATTCTGGATGATAGATTTATAATCTATTTGTTTATCAAATTAAACAGTTGACGACGAATTATGTACACTGTTTTATGTTTGGTATAAGATGTTGTTGTTTGTTATTATGTTATTGTGGATGTTGACGCGAAAGAAAGTATAAAATGATTCACGGGAAAATTTTGAGATACATATGAAATTATACAATTCTAGTTCGTGCAAAAGGAATTATACAAGAGAAAAACCAAACGATATATAGATTGTACATAACTTTTTTACGGCATTATTTAATTTAGATTGTAATAATCTCGTGTAATTCAGTACATATGTAGTACTACGATTGACTCATATGATACGAAAAGTTCATCATATTGTTTTCTCTTTTACAATCATATATACATAAGTTGTACATAAAACTGTATGGAACGTTTTCATGCTGACAAATCTTTTTAACGATCAAAATTTATTCTTATTGATTGATTTAATGAATTAGATAATGAATTAAGTATTATGCGTTAAACCGAAAAAGGGTAATATAGATATAGCCCTTAGATTGTTTTGAGCTTTTGAATGTTTTTTTAATTTTGTTTCTTAGATTGAATGCCTTCTTCTACTTTAACTTTATGCTGATTCTGTAAACCCAAGCATCTTAGTTTATTATTTTACAAAACAAATGAATACATTATTTATTACAAATAAGAATTTATTAATCAAAAATAATCAGCATAAAGTTATTGAAAGACGGCTGTGAGATTGGTTTGTACATAGCTAGATGACAAATTTGTGAACCGAAAGCGTAAGCGAATCTCTCTGGGATTATCGATAATTTTTTTCATCGCAAACAATACAAATTTGAATCAAATTTTAATTGTTTGTTGACCGGTGCCTGTGAATCGCGTGGGTATTTTGAATTGAAAGGAAAATTACATCTTTAAAAAATATAGATGCTTTAAATCTCGTAACTGTTGTGATCAAAATGAATCATATGTATAATGTTGAAATAAAACAACATAAAAAATAATACAAAAAAGCCTGTTTTCGATGTAAAATATAATTGCATATTATTGAACTCGTCATATCAAGTATGTATACGTTTTTTGAACTTTATTGCGGTTTTTAATTATATATACATACATTCTCTGATTTTCTTTCAAAGCATAATATGGAGTTGGTTCAGAGATATGACATTTGCAGTATACGAAATTATCAAAAGCTTCTTGCTGTTTCATACTAAGAAGAGTATAATTCCAATTGTGATATATCGTCGTTGATAAATATTTACACATCTACAAATATACAAACTATTAGATAAACAAATAATTCAATTACAACGAAAAGACTGAAGCTTGAAGAGGTGTAATAAATGCAAAATTTTATCCAAAGTGTTGATATTTCATGAACAATTTCTAGACTGGTAGAGAATTGCAGTTCATGTTTTTCTCTTGTTGAACCAAATCTATATTTTGCAAAGAATAAAAATTGAGCATAGAATAGATAGATAACAATTGTTCAGATAAAATTTAGTTGCGAACAAAAAATATTAGTCCCTTCGATTTATAGAAAAAGATGTTTGGAAAAATTTAATCGAAGACACTTTTGCAGGCAAATGTGTTTTTTAAGTTAAAAAACAATGAAACAAAAAAATAACTTGCTTTATTACAATTTTGAACGAAGAAAAATTTGACTCAATAACTCAAATAGTAAAGTATCGCGTGATTTGCTCAAATTGTTGTTTGCTCCGAAGTAGCACAAAAACAAACAAAATGCCATTACTGTAGGAGTGAACTTTGGGCATTTATGAAATCGTCATATAAAATTGAAACTGTGCACTCTGTCTATGTGAGACCGTTTTATTTGCATATACGTTTAAAAGAATGTTTGTAAAGCATTGAAACGCGTCCACCAGATCTTATGACAGCAAAATTTAAACTCCTGTAAATATAGACTTAATTTATATTTTGTTTAAATTTTGCATTTTTTTCAATTATTAAAAATAAATCGATAATTGATTTGAAATGTAAAAAGTAAATCAGAATATTAACAATGGTCGAGTGTTTCAACGTTTTTATTGTCTTCTCTTAGAACCAAAGATTTATAAAAAAAAAAGTTATACAACTTGTTTAGCGCAGTTAATGCTGAATGGCTGGAACCATCTGTATTTTCGATTGCCTTTCAAATATTTGCACCAATCGTCTACCTCCCCAAATCGTTTCTTATTTATTTACTCAGTGCTATTTTCAGAATTTTATTATCACTCTGCTATCACACCTCAACTTTGTGTTTCATTTCGAGTTTAAAAAAGTTTTACCAATTCTATCGACCTTTTAGTTTCAACGTTTGCATGAAAAACAATAAAATCTGTGAATGTCGCCCTTCAAAAGTTGAGTGTAATGTAATGTTTGGAAAACGACAAACTATATTTTGATGTTGGATATGAAAAATGTAACCCTTTTCATAGATCTATCTGTAATATGAATGTCAACGTGAGACAGATATAACTAACAATTTAAAAGAAAAAACCCAAGTGTACTGTTTTAACTGTAATGAAAGGAACTAGTACTCAGCATTATAATCGTAATATTCATACGAAATAGCGATAGTCCAATTAGCCGTACGATAATGCTTCAACACCATAGAAGTAAGACAAATCGATTCCGTGAATGAAGTTTGACGATACAATAGCGCCTAGGTTCTAAGGCGAACGATTATTTTATTACATCGTATTTCATATAGATTGTTTCAATTCATAATCATTCTGTTTGTTACTTTCATGTTTTCAGTACATGTTCGCAATTAATATCTAGATAATTAACGAAGTATAGAAACGCAGCGATCAATTTTGGAAAGTTACCGTGGAAAAAATTGTCTGTTCACGAAACATGTTAATGTATTTGAAATATGTGTACGCAATGTCAATTTTTGAACAAAGTAATTTACAATGATTTGTAAATATAACACTTTAAAAATGTTATATTATATTAATATTAATGTTATATGAATGTCAGCACAGTACAAAATATAGAGATTGTAATGTAAAACTGTCTTTTTTATTTCATTAATTGAGAATACTTTATCTGCTGCTTTTTATTTGAATCTTATGCTATTGAGTTTGGTTTGGAATGACTAATTTTGAACCGTTATTAAATTTTTATAAACAAAATTTATTTGTATTTTGTTACAAATGATCTTGTACTTAATTTAAAGCTTCAACGCGTACTTCCGTTGGGGGAAAGCAGAATTTTTACGCACTTCCTTCAACGTCTTCTTGTTAGCTTGATGAGCAGTTAATTGCCGTCTGATCGCTCGGGTCTTCTTTGGGCGCAGATCCAAAGGCTTGAATTTCTTGTTCTTGTAGAATAGCCTCAAATTTTCCTTTTGTTTTTGGTGCATAACGATCATCACTCGGGCAATCGCTTTTCTCACCACACGACTGCACAACAAAAAATTAAACGTAAATACACCATTTGTAGTCGAATGTGGCAAAAATTATGTAAATACCGATCATTGTTTCGAAAATCAAATATTTTTTATTACAAAAACATGACTGTCAAAATGAGGAGTTTCTTAGAATTGCAAACCATAAATGTAAACAAAGTTTCTGAAATGTTGTACAGTTTGATAATGACAATGAAAAATATTTAAACAAAATGGAACTTACATTTTCGACAATTTTGAGGCAGATCCTCCGGTGACTTTGGAGACTCGAAGGCTGGTAAGTTCAGTTTTCAACTCATCCAACTGCTTCATCATCTCCTTCTTCTCCTTCTTACGAAGGTCTGTGCATTTGATCTTACCCTGGGAACAATCAAACAAGCATAATTAATTACAATCAATAACATTCTAATAAAATCAACATAAATAAACTCAAAACATGTTAGAAAGATAGGTTATCTTTTTCAGCACTTCTTGTCACTTTATAAACATGTTATGATACAAAATGTAACACAATAAATATATTATCATTAGCAAAGTTTTATTCAGAATCAGTTCGCGAATTTGAAATTTGCGTAAACAAACGGATGGTTTTTTAAATTTTGGATTTTATAATCTCAAACAATAACATACCATCTTGTCGGTTTTGTCGATCCAGACGAAAGAGAGATAGGCGAACGAAAACGGCGCTGACTACAGAATTGTATCAATGCGCCACCTATTAACGAAACGTACTAATTAATCTTTCAAACAAATGTTTATTTTAAATAATAAATTACTTTATTCTTCATTTTTTATATACAGTTACATTGGTAAAAAGGAAAATCAGTAAACAAGATTTTTTTGAGTAAATAATATATTAAGTAAACACATTTTTTTTAATATTTCATAGTGATCGTAAGAGATGTCAACTTTATATACATATTTACAAACTAAAGCATGTATACATTGAAAATCAATTTAAACATTGTAAACTAAACAAAGAAGAACACAGTTTGATAACTTTTCCTAGTTAACGTAACTAGGGAAATGTGAATTCGGAAGTTGCGCTCGACGGATCAGGACTTGGACTCGAACTTGCTGAACTCAAAGTTTCTTCTTTGACTCGCAAATTGTTCGTTTCCTTGTCTTTTGTTTCTTTTCCTTCTTTATTTTTGTCTTTATCCGGTTTGTCCTTTTCTTTTTTCTCCTTATCCTTTTTCTCCTTGTCTTTGCCGTGTTTGTGATCGTGTTTATGTTTATGCTTGTGCTTGTGTTTTTTCTTATCTTTCTTTTTCTTCTTACTCTGCAAAAAATTAGGTTTTTTTTATTTAAAAAAATTAACTCAATTCAATTTCTTATTTCTAATGAAAGAAGTTTTATGTTACCTTGTTAGACGAATCAGCCTTTTGTCCTTTTTCTTCAGAGTCTTTTTTGAACATGCCTGGTTCAAATCCAGTGGGCCCTGCAGGGCCCAGCATACCAGGCAGGGATGCAGAATTATCGCTATAGTATTCTGATTTTACTTTCCCTTCGTTTGATTCTCCGTGATCCTCGATCTAGAAAAGAAATTATTTTATGTCAAACAACTCAAAATATTAATGATAAAATTACTAATCTTGCAAATTTCCTAATCACCTTCGGCCTTTTAACGTCAGGACCTATTTCTTGATTCGAATTTCCTGGTGGATCTTTGCTCGGTGACTTTCTTTTACTGGACAAAGGAACTTCATTATCGTTGGATGTAGTAACACTTTTAACTGGCGGAGGTGCTGGCATCTGAGAAAAATTGCAAATCTAAATTGTTAATCTTGTTCAAATTTTTCTCATTGTTAAAATTCCTTATAATTTTTACGTACATCATCGTGCGAGGTACTCGGAGGTCCAGCTTTTCTGAGTTTGTTGTGACCGCCGCCATGACCGATATCAGGAGGAGGCAAACACATTGGACGTTCAGAACCGTACATTGTATAATACAAATCCACCCAGTTGCATCTCATTTTTGCATCATGGGAAAGCATCCCACTAAAAAGAGAAATACATATAGAATATTTCATATTAAAGATATACAGATCATAGGAATAAGTGAAAAAGTTTAAAAAACGAACTTGATCAGATTCCAGATTCGGTCAACCAGTTTAGGTTGTTGAGCCCTGTCCAAAGGAGGATTTTCAATCAGAAGTCTCATCAATCGATGTTTCACTCCTGGATGGGGGTCATTTTCGGCCATGTCTAAAAGAAATTCTAAATCTTCCGATGTTCCATCCACGCGAGTAAAATCTACTAGCGCTTCCAACGCAGCGATTCTGACATCTGAAAAGAGTCATCCATATGAGTTGTTTTCCCGATTCTCGTTATTTAAAATGCAACCATTTCTTTTTCCAAAACAATTACCAATGAATTGCCCGTACGCTGCATAAGCTCTGAACAAAATTGGATTACTCGGTAGGTGTCCGAACTTTTGCAGGATCCGAATGACTTTTAAACAAGCCACGCTAACAGTGAACTTGTAACAAGGAAGAAGTTTCTCCAAGTTCAGATTCCTTGTGACTTCCTCTAAAATAGCTTTGGTATCCACTGACAATGATTCCGCAGTTATAGCAGTCCTAAAAGATCCCAAATGTAGGTTGTTACATTATTTTTTTCAACAGAGCTTGCATTGTTTTGAGTGGTGCTGTAAAGTTCAATACAAACCCTTGTTGCACACTTATAACTGGAGTCACTGTTGCCCCCAGTGCCTCAATCAATGCAGCTCGATAATAATTATCGGAATATCGATTTTTGCTGTTATCGTTGTACTTGAAAAGGTCCATCAAAAAAGCCAAAACTTCAGGTGGACAAATTCCGTGAGCATTTCGTAATCCTGCCATTGCAACAGGAATAGTCTGTTGAATGAGCAAAAAATTAATAAGAGACCTTGTATCTTATTAATTGTATTATTGTACAGTTTGAAAACCAAATTTTCTACCTTTTGTAAGAAATAATTCTGAAAGTGTTGGAAATTGTTCTGTTTGATGATTCGTCTGCAGGATGCAGATCCAAAAAGTTTTCTGAATATTGCTAACATGGCAGGTGGTCCACTCCAAGTAGCGACCATGGCGTTTGCAACCTATTGCAAATATTATCATTGTAATCAAAATCATTGTTTTATCAAAACATAGATATTTTGAATCACTTTTGTGTATCGATAATTATTTTTCTAACCTTGGTTAAACAATGTGCAGCCTTCAATCTGACTTTGTAATAAGCATGTTCATTTTCAATGGTATCGGTCAAAGCTGATCGCGTGGAAGGAGTTGGGTGGTTTTGGAGCGCTTCTATTGCTTCCAGCTGTGCAGTCACATCCCGTTCATGTCGCAACTGATACTGCCATTGATAATCAGGTTGCTCGATCTGGACGGCTCTGAGCAAAGTCATCTCAGGGTCCAAACGAATCCACAGGACCGGCGAATCACTTGAATAATAAAGTTACATCTTACTTTAGCCAGTGAAATAATAAAATACACCGCTAGGTCAAATAAATGCTGTTAAATGCATACTCCATGGCTGACAAGTCCATATCAACTTCTTCTAAAGTACAGAGCGGAATTTTTTTCTTCTTGTTTCGTCTGCTCTTGCTGTGACAGGTGATGTCTGATTTAGCAACTGTGCCTTCAATTTGTAGTGTGTGCTTGAAAGTACCATCCAGTTCTTGAATATTTACGAGCAGAGGTCCGACGTACTTCTTGATTCCTTTTTGTTGAGTTGTGTCTTGTCGTATTTCCAGTTCCACCGTGTTTCTATAAATTATAACTCAGGAATGAAATTCTAGAAACTAAAGTTACATGAACGAAATTGAACTACTCATACCTTTTTCGATTAAATACAAAACTAAGACTGAATTTGGCATGTCCTCCTGTTCTAACCCACTGTTCAATAAAAACAGTCATATCTTTGCCAGTCACGGTGAAAATAGCTTTTGTAAACACGCTAGTACTGATCAACATTTGAAACCAAAGACCAGAGTCTTGCTTTGTTTGAGCTGAGGCAGCTAGTGATAGCTGTTTATTGAATACCTGTGATTAAAAAAAACATACAAGTGAATTAATTGACATAGCTTGAATTAAAAAATAAGTTGTATATTATTTATTTTCAAATCGATATGCTACCTGGAGCAGCAGTTCTTGTCCGATCCTGTGTTCAAGCATTCTTATAACCAAATGGGCTTTTTTTCTAAGTACTTCAAGATACTTTGGAGACATCGTGTGCAAGTTTTTAATTGGAAAATAGAATCCTGGATCTGGCGCTCTTGCCGGTGGAGCTGGAGTATTAGCAGCAACTGGCAAACGCGCTGGAGGCTGCGACGAATCAAGAACGATGCCACCAAACTGTTCCTCATACTTCACCACTTCTTGCAGTTCCTGATTTGAATATAGCACATTCATATGTTATATGATAATAATGTAAAAATCGAAAAATAAAACAAGACAAAAAGATTACTAACAGATTGAATCCATTGTCGGTATTCGTTATTGCCGAAACATTTTTTTGCATACAACCCCGTCAAATATGTAGATATTCCCTTGGGCAACCAGATGTCAGACCAATTTTGCATCGAAATAAAACAACCGAAGAACTGTTCGGCAATAGCCTGAGCCATAGCTTTCTTTGTGATGTAAACTTGATCAATTATTGCTGTAGAGTGTAGCAAATTTGTGCTGCAAAGTTTTTGTTAAATTATAAAATTTAATTTTTGCAAAACAAGACTAAATTTTATATCTTTAACAAAATTTTTTTACTTTAGAATGCTCATAGTAGCGTAGGCGTTGATATCCTCATCAATCTCGTCGACAAATACTTGTTTGTAACAAGTGTATGGGTATCTGTTGGCCAGCGTTTCCTCGTAAAATTCAAAAGCATCGTGCACATACTGGGCAGATACTTTCAATGATGGTAGCAAGTGCGGGAGACAAAAGTGCGTGACCTCGTGCATGTAAGGATCCACGTAAATTTCAAAAGGCCTGACAAAATGAATTTTAATTACAATCAAAATTCAACCAAAAATTTTTTCTTTTTTTTTTGTGTTATTATGTATGAAGTTATTTTTACCCAACAGCTAATGCTATATTTGGTGCACAAGCGGGCGTGTTTAAAACGTAATGAAAAGTTTTACGGCGCATATCAGGGGTATAAACAACTTCGACCAAATCCCCACAAGACACAGCTGTCATCGAATCGTCAACAGTGAACTCCAATTTCCAGGTACAAGGCTCTGCAAAACTGTCCACGCACGGGAACCATAAACGTGACGAGTTTTCATAACTGTAAGTGTACATGTGAGCTCCTCTCTGCAAAATTTTTTCGGTTTGTACCACATGACATAAATTAGATTTGGTTTTCATTGCTTTATCATTGCAGTATTTACTTCCGCTAGAGTTCCTTCGCAGTTTGGTACAACGAAGTGAACACCGCCTTCTGGATGATCCAGGGAAAATTCAATGCCAATTCGTATAGGTCGACCTACTTCGATAAGGTGAGCAAGACTTGGTGGTATTTGGATGATCAATTCACCAGAATTATTATCAGGATCAACCTTTTGCGCTGCTGCCAAGTGCATGTTTGAAAAAAATTTGAGCGACCGCCTGAAAAATTTGTTATTAGTTACGAAAAATTGTTAAATTCAAATGGATCTCACATATGATACAAAAATTAAACTTACTGTTTGCTGTCGCCTTGGCATATATCTAGAAATGGGTCGAAGTACTGAAAAGGAGGTTCGTGAACATCGTTTAGACTCACTCTGTAGATCGTACATTGTTTTGCGTTGAGCTTGATCAATCTCAAAGTATCTCTCAAAGGCACTATTGTTAACTCGACAAAACCCTGTTGAAAACGAAAAAAATTTAATAACAGTTAACTGAATTTTTTTGTGAATTTGATTTATTTTCTTACTATAATGCTTCTTCTTTGGAAACTTATCCCGGCCAAACTTAATATCTGGTGACCTAAAATTGAAAATTATTTTAGCAAACAAATTTTTATTATATATTCGCGTTTTCTCATTATCGGTTTGTTTATTTTTTTATTGCTATTTAAAAAACGAACAAAAAACGTTTGTTTGAAAAGTGACAAGTTATAACTGTCATCATAACCAAAGAAACATAGTTGACGTTTTCTATGTCTAAACAATTTCATAATTTAAGCAGATATAATAATACGCACATAGTCTGAAAGGCCGACTATTATCGGCCGTTTTTTCTTTCTTCATTTTGACATTGATAAATGTTTTTTGCACTTTCTGATTAGAGGTAAACAATCAAAAAATTGGTTAAATTGAACCCGTTGGTCGGATAGAAACAGCTTGGATGACACCGGACGCCGGACTAGCGGGTGTTCGCGGAACTACTGCTGAGAAACAACTCAGAACTCGAAATGTCCCTAGACAAATAAAAGTCCTATGACCAGAAATGCTATGACCATTAAGAATATAAAAAACTTAGGTAATTGCTAACAATCATTAATTAACAATCATTACTTGATTAATCAAAGACGAAAAACTAAGAACAGGTTTAAGTAAATCTCACCTAATTATTCATGCTTTTTCAAACAATAGTTGGGTTAGGTTGGGTGTTTTGTTTGTAAAAGCAGGGCTGTCAATTTCACCAGTAAAATTACTAGATTAAATCCAATGTTGTTTTGTGTGCGTGAGGGCGAGAACGCGACAATATTTTCTGATATTTTCATTCTGGACGAGAAGAACATTGAAAGTTCTTTGTATAAATGTCGTTTTTATAACTAATATCTTAAAAATTATAACTTTAATGGTTTCCTACCGATATTTGTGGCATGTCAATTGTTGAACAAGATGAGACGCTGCGTTTGCAAGTAGAAATAAGTCATGAGCTGTGAAAAAAACAGTTCGGCGAAAGTGTAAGGATTTGTTTTTAATTGGTCGACTATATCTATATCTGTTGACTATTTTGAACTAATGAACGATTTTTTGCATGTACACAATACTTATGATTTTATAGATTAAAATTATAAATGAAAATTATGTTAATGTTTTTACACGGAATGATTATTGAGATTCTTTCAACATTAAGATTTTCATATTGTTATATTGTATTTATTTTCAGAATTCGTCACATCTTGTTGAATGAAATACAAATGCCCGAAGTAATTGATGGGATGGCAATGTTGCAAATGGATGCTGCAAATGTTGATCTTGGACAATGCTGCAGTAGTGCGATTAATGCTATTGCATCAAATTCAGAGGAAAAAAGCCAAGTTTCAGGTTCCACAAGAGTTTTGAGAAAGCGAACGCCGCAAAAATGTCTATCAACCGATGTAAAAGAAACTCTGAACAAAAGGTTAATAGATCGATTTGATTTTATATACAAAAATAATAAATATAAAAGGTCACATTTAAATTAAACTGACAAATTTATTCCACAGGAAAAGTTTAAGACCGAGGAAGCGCAGCTATGCGGAAGTTGAATCTGACAAAGAAATAAAAAACTATTACTTGGACAAAAGTATTAAGAAACCGCCAAACTCTCTCGAAACAATTTTTGAGGAAGAGAGTTCGGACGAAAACTCATTGCGTATTGGAAAAAGAAAGTTGAGACGATTGATCGAGTTTGGCGGTGCTGGCAAGATTAAAAAACGCCACGCAAAAATGAAGGCACAAGGAAAATCTTCTTTTAAGACTAAGGTTAAAATATCTATGGAAACCGTAATAAATAAACTAAATAGCAGCCACAAAGATCATTCGCACAGTGATGACAATATAAGTTAAATATAAATTGTAAATAAATGATGTTTCAGAATAATCTATTCGTTAGATAGCAAAAACTATGTTGATCAGTCAAAAATAGGTTTTTCTGATAAACAAAGTTGTAACACTTTTCATCCATTTTTATTTTGAATTTATAAATTTATTATTCTATTTAAATTTTTCTAATAAAATTATAATATATATTACAATTGTTGGTTTCTTTTATTTGTTAAATACTTTCTTGTTAAAATTTGAACTAATATTGAAGGCCATACATTCACTTAATTTGTTTATAAAATCTCTCTAAAGCTTAATAATACAACTCGTTGCATCGGGAAGGCAGTCTTGATATGTTCCAAATATTGCTTTGTTTTCTCGATACTCATCGCTGTCTATTCTAACACAGGCACATCGGTTCACTTTTGAGTTTGGCTTTTCAAAGAGTATACGAGGCACACCGGTCCAATCTCTAGAAATACCGCCACTTTGTTTCGTGCACCACACTCTAGTTCCAGTTTCGGCTTTCCATTCAATATTGCACGGAGGAAAAACAGTATTTTTCATCTCTTCTTTCATTTTTAACTGTTTACCTTGCAAACTTCTCTCAATAATCTTATCATACTCGCTTGTAGGATTACCATTCTCATCATAAAACCTTCCTTTTAATTTACCTAAAATAATAATTACTCATTAGAATTTTCACTTTTCACAGTTATCTTATTTAATAGTTATCTTATTTAATGAGAGGAACTTTTACCTTTATAGATATAAGTCTTATCATAAAAAGAAGTCCAGTCGGTGAGCTGAACTACTTGTTTTGGCGATAAACCGCTCAAGTCGTCAGTTAATCCAGTCTCGCTGAAATCACCAGTTATAAATGCAAGTGAAGCGTCCCGACCTGGTGAAAACATTAGTATATTATAAATACATAAGTATTATAAAGGACCCCTGATTTTTTAATTTCGATAAAAATTGATTCAAATCAATAATCGTAATAATCAAAAATAGTCGTAATTAATCAAATCGTAGGCTTACCTACGAATCCATGGTAGGATCCTCCTGGACCATAAAATTTAGCACCATCTGTAACGTCATAAATCTTGCCTAGGATCGCTATGTACAAACCATCTTTCAGATTTGAATGTTTTGCAAGCTCATCTGCACTAAATATTTTGATCCCATTGGAGTTATCCTTAGGTTGAGTATCCGTAGATTGAGTATTTGTCAAATAATACGTTTGGTACACTCTGATTACAAATGAATTATTCATAAATTGATTCAAAAATGATGAACCCAATTCCTTTCCTATCTCTTTTGCTTGTTTTACATAAGGTTGTTCCGAATTGTAAATGATGAATAATAAACATGCGCATATTAAAAACCGATGAACGTTTCTCCAGTCCATTACTTAGTACCTGAAATAATAAAAATTACGAAGTTTTTTTATTATAAACATATTTTTTAATTTCAATGTTATTGTGTCCAATATATTTAAATATTTTTTTCATTGAGTTAAAAAAACAGTAAAAAATGTAATCAAGTCTATGTGTGTAAATGTGTGCATCCTGTGTGTGCATGTACGATTATGATCTATGCGCGGAGGTGTCCAAATTAAATTGTTTCTGCCACGTGTCTCGCTTTATTCTTTAGCGCGCTCTGATGGTATTAATTTAACTGAATTCGAATGTTGTCTACTCACGTGTTTATTTCGTTTAAAAACCAAAATTTAATCGATTACAAACAAAACTAATAGAAGGAATTTGGTCGTTTGCATCAGTTTTTGCATCCACAGGTATACCTTAATCAACTATAGAAAACATTCTAAAACAAGTGTCCAAGGTGAAAATGCAAACAAAGGTCAACGTCCTCTAACGGCCGATTTGTTAAACTATAAAATGCAACATTTTACTTTTTAAAAACCCAATTGTTTATATTAATCATTCTTTTGTTTACATTGTTGTGTATTCTGTCAAAACAAAGATCAAGTTTTGTCAAAAGTATCATAATCGCAAATGAAAAAAGTTAAGCAACGATGAAAAGTTAATTAAACATCTATTATATAAATAAAAAAGGAGATGCAAATGAAAATGAGATTGCAAAAGAGTTCAGATGAAATGATGGCGTGGCGAATGACAACAATGACAGTTGCAGTGCTGCTGCATGGCATCAAATCTTGAAAACACACAAGCCCCATCTTTGAACGGAATAGAATGCGGCGAGCTTGGCATGTGTGTGTGTTTTCTCCTTAAGTCATATTGGTATAGTATAGCAGCGCTAGTGCTAGAAGTAATACTACGTGTGAGAGAATCAGTTTCCGTTTTTTGACTTAACCTCAATCACTTGATTAACGCCTCACTGGTCAGCACCTCTTGGCGAAAACATCCTGTCAATAATATGTAATTTAACATTATCAATCAGTACAAATTGAGCGTCATGATTAGTTTTCATTTATCATTCCTTCAGTCTCAAGTTCGAGCAATCATCTACGGGCTAAACTGAAATTGTGATTCCGTCTTTCTTTTTTTTTACAGTGCTGATGTTCTGCCGAATCCACTGATTCACAACTGCAAATGGCAGACATATGACATACTAGCTGACACAGTCTCTTTTTACGTTCGCATCGTCGCATTGTTTAACATTGTTGCTGGGCATCATTTTTAAACAATTTTCATCATCTGTTGGTGTGCTTTTCAAATACGCGAGGATGGCCAAGTTGATAGACGTCTGGCGGACCGATAACCCGGCTGATCTGACACGAAGACAACTGCCATTAATTGTTGATGAAAATCTTACGGTAATTCATTCTTTTTTTTAATCATTAACCTCATTTCTTTCTTATTACGACATTTTTATCAAACCAACAACGCTTTTTTCCAAAAGTCTGTTTAACCTTAAAAACAGACACAAATTTGTTATCGAGCCCGATAAAGTTTGTTTTTTTATTTGTTTGATCTTTCATATTCCTCCGTTAAAACTCATAGTTTAAGCAGTATGTTGGAAGAAGGAATTAAACAAAAAATTTTTCGCAATGTGCGTTATAAGTTCAATAATCTTACATCTTTGTTGGTACAAATGATTTATAGAAATTGGCATCCTTCTTCAACTGACAGATTTTCTTTCTCTTTCTGATCTTTTTTTCCTTTACTCTTTCTTCATCTTAGGAAATTCCTTGACATTTAATTATGTTTCGCTTTGATTGAATTCAAGCGAAAGAAGTTATTTTCTTTCAGTTTCCGGTTTATTCAATTGATTTTTTTTTATTCCACCTCGAATATTGTTATTATGACTATATGTGCAAATAATGTTATGCATTTAGATGATAATGGATATCACCGGACTAGACGCGGTATGCGATCACCCGGTTGCAAAAGGAAAACAACTGGAAGAGTTTACAAAAAAATATAATATGCTCTCGAAAGAAGAAATCAAAAATTCGTTTGAAGCAAGTTGCAAAGATTTGCTGAGTATACTGGGTCAGGCAGTGCCGTGCATCGGCTGCAGAAGAAGGTTGGTTTATCATTTCCATTTGTTTGATAAATATAAGATTCATTGTTTTATTCAATTTGTCAATGTTTGATTTGTAGTGTCGAACGGCTGTTTTATGACTTGATGAAATCTGGCCACCCATCGTTGGACCCATTGATCATAACTGCGGAAGGTTCATTAACAATCAGGGATGACGTATTGGAATCGCCTCAATTGTTATGTACCATGTTGCAAGGTCATAGGTAAGTTGAGCTATTTATAAGAAATTTTGATTTTTCATTTCAAGTAGAGCATATATAAAGTGAACGAATAATCGGTGTAATGAGTTGTTCTTAATGGGGCCAATAACATTTCAGTACCAAACTAAACAACATCGTAGACAAACAGCCACGGAACAAAAAATCTCGCAGATGCGCGCTGCACTCCCTCGAGATGCAACGTATGCGTCCATCTGCAAATGCATGGAGAGAAGCTTGGGATTGTATGAAGGCACCGTGTCGTCAGGAGATAACGCTCATTGAAACAGAGATCCTTGACTCAACACTTGATACTTACCTCAAAAAGCACAGGTAAATTTGAAAAAGAACTTAATTTAATACAATTGATATAGTTGATGTAAAAATGATCACATTTTTTGTTATTTGGTTCAAATAGATTCTGCGGAGAGTGTCGCACAAAGGTTCTGCTTGCATCGAATTTGTTAACCAAAGAGCGAGAACCTGCGAAAGAAAAAGGATACGTTGCCTCTTTGTATGCTGGGATTAAGCGTTGCCTTACAGAGAGCCACGTTCATCTACCAATAAACACCGAATATATTGCCACGATCATTGGTAAAGCTCAACCCGAACTAATGGGACGAGAGAGACATGCGAAAACTTTGGAAATCGCTCAGGAGGAAGTGCTGACTTGCCTAGGTATTTGCGTTGCTGATCGATTACATAGAATACACCGTCGCCTTAAGGAAGAGGAAACTGTTTGTAAAGTATTAGGAGCTGTCGCGGTTGAAGCTTTGGCAAGAAATTTTCAGGTTTGTTCTCGTTTGTTTGTGATCAAGAGAAAGTGATTTATTGAGATCATCATAAACAAGTTTTATTGCATGCTCATTTCTGCGTAGACTGCTGTTGAAGTGAAACAAGGAATCTCTCAACTTGAACTTCTTTACGAGGAACTCACTAGAGAGGAAATTGCTAAACAGCAGCGACGTGAGAAGTTACGTCTCAAGCGCAAAAAGAAAAAGGAGCGTCGCGAAACCGAGGAAAAAGAAAACGCATGCCAGTGCACGATTAATAAGGACGATCAAATTGAGATGTGTGACCACTATATTGAAGCTAAACCAACAACTGAGGATGTTGACCGACATAAGGTATATTTTTCGATTTGTTTTGGTTTAATTTAAATTGTTGATTTGGTTCAATTTAAATAATTTGTTTTAATTAAAAACTTGATGAATCATCTTCAGTTACAGATTTTGGATCGTAAAAATAAAGGACCACTGACTTGCACCTGTGCCGATTGCTCAAAAAAGGTGAAAACCCAATCGCATTTATTACCGTCAGATAAAAAGCAACCTGAGACGCCACTACAACGCACATCAGTTGATCCGAACAAATGTAATAGTAACAGCTACGTTTCATCGAAGAATTGCACTTCAAAAACTACTAGCAATAATACGTGTGTCGGTTGCTCAAATATAAACGTAAGTATATTATCGTGTCATTATTTCAATTGAAATACAAACCAAAGCTTATAATTTGTATTGAAAATTAATGAACTAACATTTTTGCAGCGAACGACCGACCGCAAAAGAAGGTGTGTCAAGTGCGAGTGTGTCTCGTGCAAGAATTGCAAGAACCCGTCGTCGCAAGATTTAATGGATGCGTGGATTCACAACCCAACAAAAGAGTACATTTGGTTGGAGGTCGAAAAACATTACAAGGATAAGTTACATGAACAACAGCATCAGTGCCGATGCTCGAGCGAGCAGCTGTCTCAAGACTGCGGGTACTCCTCTGAGCACAATATCAGCAGTTCGTCAATCCCCAGCACACCTGATGGCTCTGAGGTCGCCTGCAGCGATGGTTGTTGCAACCACGATGGAGACTGCCCTGAACTTCGACAACCAGACAAATTCAGCCGGTCCACTTCCAGTATTTCGTTACTCAGACAACACGGAGGTGGAATTACGCTCACACAAATGTTGGAGGTACAATGCTGGAAACTTGACAACTGAGTAATGAAATTTGAAACTGATCAAATGAACTCATTGTTTGTTATTTATTTCCAGGATTCTTATTCTTCTGAAGACGAGGGTAAAGAAAGTTACATTCCAGACGAAGAGGTACTGCGATTCAAATCTCAGATGTGTCAAATAGTGCAGAAACGCGAGAAACTTCGACAAACGCTGAAGGAACGTTTTGACAAGTTTTGTCAAAACCGTTTATGACGTTGCATTAAACAGACGAGTTATGATCGCACAGTTATGTGAAACACTGTTACATTTTGGTCATTTTCAATTGTATTTTCCATAACTGTAATTATGAAATTGTAAATCGGAAATTCTCCTAATTCAAATTGAAACACTGGTCCACTTTTTTGGTTCTTTTTTGAACTAAAAGAACGTAGTTGAACGTATAGAAATCAATTCTTTTATTGTTCTCGTTTTTGAAATATTTACAGAAAGCGTCAAGTTTATTCGGCCATGTTTTGTTTAAGACTTATACAAAAAGTGTGACAAGAAAAATGAACAAACATTATACATATATATTATATAAACAAATATATATATAATATACATTATATATATATTTAGGGAATATTGTTATTTTTGTCTTAAATAGAGGCATTAAAATACCATTTGCTATTGTCGGAAACTATTATGCTTGTAATAAGGATTTTATTATTACAGATTTATCATATGGAAAAATATGAAATGAAAACAAATACAAGTTACATTCCACTATATATTTTGTTAAAACTCAGAAACTTCCATGTGCGATGCGATACAATCCTGTGTCTACGAAACCGTTTATTGTGCGACTCGTAATTGTTTTTTTGAATTTGTACTTGCTTTTATACAATCGAAAGATGTCAATTTGTACATTTTAGCAGCAGATATTATTGTAACGCATATGGTTATATACTTTTTTCTAATTGTCCTTCTTTTCAATAGATTTATTTATTTCAAATTGATTTTTCACTTGTACGTTTTATGTTAAAAAGAAAAATAAAGTACCAATATTTCTAAAAGTCAATCTTTTTTTTCTTAAAGAACGTGCAAAAAACGCGAAAAAAATCTGACCGCAACAATTTTTTCATCTGAAATTGTTCTAAATATAGTAACGAGTAGTCTGAACTTGAATGTCAAGCCCAGACAATTGACAAGGATTCCGGAAATTGATGAGTTTAAAAATAAAAAAAGTAATCGTTACTTCATATTGCATGAAATTTGCACCAGTGCGAATTGTACGGTGTCGACATCTGGGCCGCAGCAAGCTGAACTACTCGGTGTTAGCGCGCAAATCTATAACGATTCGTATTTCCATCTTGACAGTTACACGAACGAAATGGAGCCCGTAAGCCCCTATCCGTATTCGAAAATCAACCAAGACTGAAACAACTCGATTGCCGTTGGCAGCAGCGCGACGACAACAGTTTAGCGTTTATTTTCATTTCGACATTTTTCTACACACCGACTTAGTATTAGCACGGTGCAAGTGCGGGCCAACGTGACCAGTTGTCGGAGCTTTAATTAACAACGCCAGAGTAAGTTTTTTGCATTTGCGTCTTCTTCATCCGAAGTTGAAATTTGCAATTTCAATGCTCATTTTCGTCGGATAAACAATGTGACACGATTCAACATCCCAACCTGATACAACCCCGACGAGTTGCAAAAGTTAATTTAAAGCTAGACGAGGTCAATTGGTCCTCGTAGCAAACCTAAGACGATTTGCACGGCACTCAGTTCTGAGATGTTTCTCGCGCACGAGGTTTTAACGGTTTTTGATCGGTTTGAATTTTTCTTTGTCCGCGCTTTTTAAATTTTGTTCCAAACTGTTATAAAAATATTGCATTAATTGCAGGCGATCTCATCCCAGTAGCAATTCCATGTTTGTTCATTTTGAATTAAATTTATAGCGCGATGTTTTCATATACCCATATATGTTTATGTTGTTTGATTCAATCCAGTCATGTTGTCATACAAGTTTTGAACCAAATAACGGTTTTCATCTAAAGAAATTACACAGTTTGCATTCATCAATTACAAAATAAAACATGCACTTTAGATTAAATTTTTTTTTCACTAACAAGTTATTTTAATTAAAATATTGTTTTTTATTAGATTTGTAACACATATAACTTATCTAGCAAAATTGCGACAGAAATGTTATTATGGTGTCTCAATGTTTTATTAATCTCATTAATAAAATATTTGCAAAAATCAAGATATTCTAAAAATATTTAATTCATTAGTTACAGAAATTAAAATGGCAGAAGATACTGAATACCTCAAGTTACCCACTGAAGAAAGATGTGTGCACAAGGTAATTTGTCAACAAAAAATACTTAAAAATTTATCAGTACAAATTTTTATATCGTCTTGTTATTGTTTGTTGTAGAATTGGAAAGCTCGAGTAAGCGGTTATGAACAATGCACACAATTGTTTCGTACAATTGATGACGAAAAGTCCCCCGAATGGAACAAATATCTAGGCTTACTCAAAAAGTTTGTAACTGACAGCAATGTTGCTGCTCAGGAAAAAGGATTGGAAGCCACCTTGGCTTTTGTTGAGAACGCTGCTGTTGCTGGAAAGTGAGTTAAAAATTCGAAATTATATATTAAATATCAAACTCTTTACTGTACTAATAATATTTTCTCTTTAGAACTACCGGTGACGTGGTTTCTGGAATTGTCAACAAATGTGTAGCTGCGCCAAAAGCAAAGACAAAAGATTTATCCACGCAGATAATTCTAATGTATATAGAAATTGAGAAACACGAAATCGTCTTGGAGGAGCTACTTAAGGGAACCGAAGCAAAGAACCCGAAAATTGTCTCGGCCTGTATTACAATAATAAGTTTGGCACTCAGGTGAGTCATTTTGTTTACAATTGTTCAAAAACATTGTTATAGAAAAAAAAATTTACACCTTTTATTGTTACTGCTATTTTGTTTTATAATTTTCAGAGAGTTTGGTCCAAAGGTTATCAATATCAAACCACTTGTGAAAAAATTACCTGCGTTCTTAGAAGACAGAGACAAAACTGTTAGAGACGGAGGCAAAGCTTTAGCAGTGGATATATACAGGTAAAATTTTTTGTTTCAAACCAATAGAAAATCTTGAAAATTAAACGGGTGAAATTTGATTTACTGATTTGATTTAGGTGGATGGGAGCTCCTTTGAAACAGCAACTAAACAATTTGAAACCAGTCCAACTTACAGAGTTGGAGACTGAATTCAACAATCTGAAACAAGAAAAGGTGGTTGTTACAAGGTATCTGAGGTCTCAGAAACCAAAATCTTCAGCGGTTGGTGATTCGGCTTTGAGCGATGCAGACGAAGGTAAGTTTCATAATTTTGTAAATTTTAATTAACTGAAAGAAACAGAATTTCGCAACAATTAAATTATTATTTTTGCAGATGATCAAGAAGAAAATAACGACAGCGGAGGTCCAGAGGTGGATCCATATGAGATGCTTGATCCGGTGGACATCTTGTCAAAATTGCCAGGAGACTTTTACGAGAAGTTGGAATCGAAAAAATGGCAAGAGAGAAAGGAGTCTCTTGAGTGCCTGGAAAATCTATTGAAAAGCAATCCCAAGTTAGAGAGCGGAGACTATGGAGATGTCGTGAGAGTGTTGAAAAAAACCGTGTCCAAAGACTCAAACGTGTTGGTCGTTGCTCTTGCAGCTAAGTGTATAGCCGGATTGGCTACAGGCCTCAAAAAGCGTTTCTCTATCTACGCGACGACATTGCTCTCTGCGTTGTTGGAAAAATTCAAGGAGAAAAAACAGAATGTCGTTCTAGCACTTCGCGAGGCTGTGGACGCAACATTCCTCTGTACGACAATTGACGCCATGTTAGAGGACGTGACGGCTGCTCTCGACAGCAAAAATCCATCGGTCAAAGCTGAGACAGCCTCATTTCTTGCCAGATGTTTTGCGAGGACCCCACCGGATCACTTCAACAAGAAGTTGTTGAAAGCTTATACTACGCCCTTATTAAAAACACTCAACGAGTCTGGTAAGATTTGTTATAACAAAACTTTTCGCATAAAACTTCCTATATGATTTTTTATTTACAAACATTTTTTTTCTAGATCCACTGGTGAGAGACAATTCAGCAGAAGCTCTTGGAACCGCTCTCAAACTCGTTGGGGAGAAGACGATTATTGGTTATCTTGGAGATGCGGATAATTTGAAAATGACAAAGGTTAGATAAAAAGTTATTTAATTTTTTTTGGATTTATTACCAACAAACTCAATTTTTTACATAAAACGATTTACGTAGATCAAGGAATTCGCTGAGAAAGCAGTAATCCACGTGAAAGTATCTGCTCCGAAAAAGCAGGCCAAACGGCCTAACACAGCACCGGCTAAAATAGAATCTCAGTCAAAATCTAATGATACTGAGGCGTCGAAAGCTAAAAGGCCGAGCACGGCGACTGCCAAAAAAGCTCCGGCAAAGAAAGCACCTGCTGGAACTAATGCTGGTAAAGTATATTATTACAATCTTGAGTATTTATAATTAGTAATACTAGTACATTTATAAACCAGTTCATCATATTTTAAAATTTTTTCAATTGTAGCGAAAAAAGGCAAGCCGAAACAAAACGACATTATGGAAGAGTATGAGATGGACAATCAAAATGATAACGACCCAATGGACGACTATTCGGCTGAAGACGATAATTTGCCACGAGTGGATATAAGCGGACAAATCACAGAAAGTTTGCTAAACGAATTAGCTGACAAAAATTGGAAGGTGCGAACAAAATTTATCATCAAGCATTTTTTGTTTCGACAATTTACTTTTATGTTATTTGCCAAAACCTGTTTGAAAATTTCAGAACCGCAACGAAGGATTGCAGAAAATAAGCAACATCCTGAGCGAAACCAAATGTATCAAAAGCAACATCGGCGATTTACCACAAAGCTTAGCGTTGCGTTTAGTCGACAGCAACAGCAAAATAGTGCAATCAACCCTTGGAATATGCGAGAATCTCGCTAGTGCCATGGGCCCTGCGATTAAGCAGCACATCAGAGTATTGTTTCCGGGAATCCTTCAATGTTTTGGCGATACAAAGGTTCGGTTTACTTCAGAATTGAAAGTTCTTTTGCTTTCGTCCGAAATATGAAACTTGATTTTTTTTCATAGAACTGGATCAGAGCCGCTGCCCTTTCTTGTCTCAACGCCTGGGCAGACCAATGTGGTTTCAAAGAATTTTTCGAAGGCGAAATAATAGCCGACGCTTTGAAATCTGGTTCGCCTACCCTTAGGATTGAACTATGGATGTGGTTGGCCCAGAAATTACCTAACGGTTAGAAGATTTACATTAGTATATTGTTAGTGTCTTAAACGATCATGACTTACAACCTTTGAACGCTTTTTAATAGTTCCAGTCAAACAAATTCCAAAAGAAGAGCTGATCGCTTGTATGCCACACTTATACAGCAATCTAGAGGATCGTAATGTTGAAGTGAGAAAGAACGCGCAGGAAGCTGTGCTTGGTTTCATGATCCATCTTTCTTTCGAGACTATGTCACGACAAACAGAGAAACTCAAGGTACTTCTTACGATATTCATTTTCAATCGTGAAGGTTTAACGTTAGACACGATTCAAATGTATTTTGTATTTTCCAGCCTGGTTCGAAGACAGTTGTTCTTGCCATTTTAGATAAAGTAAGACCAAACATGCCGATTAAACCGTTGCCAAAAAAGGCGCCTGAAGAGGTGCAAACAAAAACCGTGAAGAGTGGAGGAGCACAAAAAGCAAACAAAGCTATCGTTAAGCCAAAGGTAAAAGAATTTTGATGCAATTTTGAACGAAGTGATTTTATAGATCAAAGTGAAAATGGATAACGATGTTAATTTCTATGTATTTTATCAGTCAGGAGCAAAACCAACCACTGGGCGTAAAAAGGACGATGACATCGATACGAGTCCTTTACTATGTGAAAATATTTTGAAACACCAGAGAAGTATAGACGAGCAGAAACTTAAGGTCCTCAAGTGGAACTTCACCACTCCGAGAGAAGAGTTTGTTGATCTGCTGAAAGAACTGATGGCTGCTGCAAATGTCAACAAAACATTAATGGCTAACATGTTCCATGCCGACTTCCGATACCATCTCAAAGCTATTGAATCTCTAACTGAGGTATATATGATTCTTTCTGTCATTAATATTCAAATTGAATATCAATAATTTAAAGTTCAATTTTATGTTCAATTTTTCATAACTATATTATTTTCAATAGGATTTGCCAGGCAACAGCAAAGCCCTTGTGTGCAATTTGGATCTCATACTCAAATGGTTAACATTGAGATTTTTCGATACTAATCCCTCTGTGCTTCTGAAAGGGCTTGACTATTTACAACTAGTCTTTAACATGTTGATTGAGGATCAATATCATCTACTCGAAAATGAGGCGTCATCTTTCATCCCGTATCTTACTCTAAAAGTTTGTGTTTTGATATTTTATCAACATACACTACTCAGTACAAAAATTACATTCTATTAATCTTCTTTCATCGCTAACAGATCGGAGATCCAAAAGACGCAGTACGAATAGGAGTGCGAGCCCTCTTCAAGCAGATCGCTCATGTTTATCCTGTGACAAAGCTCTTCTCATATGTGATGGAAGGACTCAAATCCAAGAATGCTCGTCAACGAACAGGTATTTCTTTATTTACTTGTTGTTACTTAATTTATTATTACTTACTTCATCAAAACTAAAATATTGTTATTCCAGAATGCCTTGATCAGCTGGGATCTCTCATAGAAAATCACGGAATCAGTGTTTGTCATCCATCCCCAGTGATTGCTCTCAAAGAAGTTGCCAAACAGATCGCCGACCGGGATAACTCTGTTCGCAATGCTGCTCTGAACTGCATTGTCCAGGTTTATTTCTTGGAAGGGGAACGAGTGTATAAATTAATCGGACAAGTTAGTGTTAAATATCAGCCGTACGTTATTAGAAGTTACTTAAAATTGTACACACTGATAATTATCAAATTTTTATCAGATCTCCGAAAAAGATCAGTCCTTGCTTGACGAACGTATTAAAAGAGCAGCGAAAAATCGTCCGACCAAAACTGATAATCGTTCGGTAGCACCAACTGCAGTTGCTCCTACGATGCCTGACGACAACGACATGGAAGAGAATGATTATGAGGAGCAAGAGGAAGAAGAGGAAATCGAAGAAAGAGAACAGAGAATCGAGACAATAAACGAAAAGTAAATTTTTGTTTCTATATATATTGTTTCTATAACAAAGATTCTAAGTCAAATTCATGTAGATAATTTTAATGTCACTTTTCTTTTGCTTTTTGTTTAATGCGTGTACAGGATTACAGAAGTGAAGGAAGACGTGGTCACTAATAAGAACAATTTCAATCTGAACGGCCCTGTTAATAATGAAAAGTTTGTTACTATTTTCTTTCTGTTTTGTTTGTTCAAATTCTTGTTTGGTTCTATCAAGTTTCTTGTTTCTTTTTCTTTTCAATGTTGGCGAATTTAGTAGAGTATTATAATTTCTTTTCCAAATTGTTCTTTCAACTTTTCAAGTGCAGTTGAACTGTGGTGTTTTATTCAAATGCAATGTCCAGTTTGTCTAATAACTTCAGTGAATGGGTGATGGAAGTTTTGGGGATTTCAAAGTCATGTTTCGTATTGACTAACTAAGTGTTTTTATACGCAGGAATTCCCCTATGCAGCAATCTCAAACGATATCGTTCTCCGGACCTTTTGGACTCGACTTAGAACTGCTAGAGAAATTGGAGCGCGATGCTCCAGTCAAGTACAAAATCCCACAACTCATGGAACACATGTTCTCGAATTCAAACGAGCAAGATACCTATGTCAAACAACCCCCTATGTAGTGAGTACTCAAATTTTAAAGTCAGGATATTTTTTTTTACTTTCAATAGACGTGTACAAAAATATTTTTACAGCGTTCCCTCCGGAATTATGCCTATCAGCCCACCGAAACCTCTGTTACCTAAGTCTGTGACTTCACCACAAGCCATGACAAAAGATGGAAATTTGGAACGAAGTATCTTAGCCATAATCAGTCCTGAGTTGTCGACTGCTATCCAGGCACTCAACAGTATGGAAAATGTAAGATCATTTGATAATATTCTAGAATTTGAATAAAATTATTAGTATTGTAAAATTTGATTGATGGCAAATGATGGCATTCTATTTTCAACAGCTAATTAAATCTCCGCAAATGATTCTGCTGAAATCAAAGGAAGACAAAGTGATAAGTGCGATAAACATGCAGTTGAAACTGCTCAAGACATATCCACTGAACCAAGATAGTTTAGAAGTGTCGAGAGGATTCAGGAGTGCTTTTATGGTTTTGCTTGCAGTGAGTTATAATTTCGTTTTTTCTGGGATATAGATACATAATTGTACTTGCATTCATTTTGTTTCTTCTAATTTCAGTTTTACGATACCCGCGTGTTGGGTCAAAACGTTCCTGCTGTGCACTTGAAGGATCTCGTCGATCAGATGATCGGACTGCTTGCCGATAACAAACTGGAACGACTCAATGATTCTCAGGCATACGTTCGAGTCATTAATAATATAGCTGTCAAAATAATTGACAATTCGAATCACAGCACTATTACTTGGTAAAGTTTGCTATGATTATAAACAGTCAATTTTTTAACAACGGATTTCATCAATCGCATTTTTATTTGTTCAGTGTTTTGATTAATCTACTGCACGACTGCGCGGACTCAAACTCTGCAACTAAGTACGAGGAATTAGTCATGAAGTGTTTATGGAAAATCATCAAGCTGATCCCCAACTGGGCTGGTGAACTCGATTATGATTCTATCCTGCTGGAAGTCCATAATTTCTTCAAGGTAACAAATTGAACTTGATTGCAATCTCTGTGTTTGTTTTTCTTAAAATAAATGACAAATATTTTTAAATCAATTTTTTTAGGATTATCCATTTGATTGGTGGAAATCTCGTCATTCCGATACACCTTTGCGCACAATAAAAACGATTTTGCACAGCATGACAAAAGGTAAAGGAAGCACGATCCTGAGTCATTTAACCAAGATCAAAAATCCCGAGGAAACAGAGTTGTACAGATATTTATTGAGACTCATCGACGTAAGTTGAATTTTTTGGTATTTTTTATTTTATAATTTATTGTGTTTTTAAGTCACCTTAATGACTTATTCGATATCTTAAATTTTTTACAGCAGTGGGTAAAAGTGAATGTACCCTACGGGAACATTTCTTCGGGGACTAAAACCATCACGAAGTCTCATAATCAAGACCACAGAAATGTATCGAAGTATACTCACCAGCAGCTCTGCGAAATTTTTAAGAAAATCGGTTCCAAGGACAAGGAGATGGAAGTTCGTATTTATAATTGTCATTCCAAAGTTTCTTTGGCGATTTCTCAAAACAATATGAATTGACTAATGGATGTTTTTCGTGTTTTAGGGTTTGACTCAACTTTATGATTTCAAATTACAAAATCCAGACGCAGATGTGCAGCCATTCCTGGACAAATCTCATCCGTACTTCCAAGATTTCATTGAACAAAAGTTGAAGGAAATTGGCCAAGCTAGAAATAATCAAAACAGTCGATTGAATACACAGTTTAATATCCAAAACAATATAGGTATTTTTCATTGATAAAAGTGGAATAGAATTATGATGACAATAGTTAATGTCTACAAATTTTGAAATGCTCTTTGTAGGTGTTTCACGAAACTCAGCAGCACGTCTTTCGGAAGAGAAAAATGTCATTGATCCTTTGCATAGACTTGAAAAACTGCGGGCTCTGGAAGCGCAATGTCGACAGAAATCGGATCAGTGAAGCTAAGGGAAAATATTATTTGGAGTGGGAAATACAAAGTATTTCCCGCCCTGAATAATCAGGTAAACAATCACAAACCATGCAGAGAGTGAAAGTATTTGAAAATCTTTTTGTTAAACATTAAACTTTTATTTTCAGCATGTACTTGGACCCAAGCAAACCGATGATCATCCATGAAGTTAAAATAATATTTACATCAAGAATAGAAGTAGCAATTTTAACTATAACGTCGGTCTGACTATATGTAGTTTTTAATGTTAAAATATTGTATCATATTTACGTCCTACAAGATTAAGCTTATTTATTAATAACTTTATAGAAGGCATTAAACCTTTCTGTTTTTACACCGTGTATGCTGTACCTACAAGTTCATTTTCTAGTTGGATTATATTTTGTTACATTTTTTAAAATGATTCAAATTGTTCTGTAAGATATCTCCAGGAGTAAAATTATTTCCGATGAGAAAACAACAAATGATTATGATACGTGTTATGAACAAAAGTAGACGATAAGACGTTTTTGTTATTGCAAAAAAAGTATGTTGAGTCTCTGGTAAACTCTCGATTAACTGTATTCATTTAAACAAATAAAACTTTCAAACTTATTGCTGGATTTGTTTGTTTTTAATGTCCTTTTTGCATGCAATCACATTAGTTTCTTTGCGCACGCGTGTGTCATTATATATGTTATTTACCCACGTCGCTATAGATACAATTCTTCTTCAAAGATGTGTGGCGTCTGTTAAACCACATTTTGCTGTTACAATACTGTAACAAAGCTGTTAATTGTTAACCAACATAAATTACTATGGTAACATCTGCAATTTAAATACTTAGTAAATTATAATTTTTCATTTTCTCTTAAAAATAGTTCTATTTTTTCTTATTATGAAAGACAAAAATAATATTAGTTGAACGTTTTTTTCACGTGTCAAATATTATTCATGGAATGGTAAATCTCTTTTTAGGGCATTTAGAAGTTGTCAAAAATTCGATAATGATTCTTGAGACTTTTGTCCTAATTATTATCGTAGCAATTGTAGGGGGAATGACCTGTAAAAATAATCCATGCATGTATGGAGTTTGTCAAGACGTTGAAAATAGGTGAAAATATCATATACCATTGAGTACATTTTATTCTTTCATAATTTTAAAATAATTGAATGATCTAAGAATGTTACAATTTTTTCAGTTATAAATGTTATTGTATTGATGGTTATACCGGCGTCAACTGCGAAATCAATTCAAACGAATGTTGGTCTAATCCTTGTTTAAATGGTGGGACCTGTATCGATGGAATAGCTAATTTTAGTTGTATCTGTCTCGAAGGATTCACAGGTTCATTATTATTAATATTATTATTTTATTAACGATCGGTTTGTGAAACACCGGTTCATTTATGATTTTTTTGAATTCATTGATCTAACTTTTCATTTACGTCTCATTTTCTTTTACAAACAGGAAGACAATGTGAAATTGATGCTCTAGTTTGTGATGAAATGTCCTGTCAAAATAATGGCACATGCATAGAAGGATTGGGAACCGACTATTCTTGCGATTGTGTAAACGGTAGATTTATTTCTACGAAATTGTAAAAATTTTCATTCATGACAAAATTGCAAAATTATTATTTGATTCATTTTGTAAATAAAATCTTTTTTTCTACCAGGGTGGACTGGAGAATATTGTGAAGAAGATGTTAATGAGTGTCTTCACTCTCCATGTCAGAATGGAGGTCTATGTATGAATCTACAGCCTTTTTATACTTGCGTCTGTCTATTTGGTAACTATTAACGAATTATATCGCCCTCTATAAAAAAATATCCCCTATTATATTATATCCCCCTCTTTTGAAGCTAATTAATGAAACATTTCCCTGAAGAAAAAAAAACTTTACAATATATGGATATATCGTATTTTGTCCATTCATGTTTTTTTAAAACCTTTTGAAAAACTATAAGTAATTTAAATTTCAAACTTACGCGAACAATTTGGCTTTAAGAAAACTATGATAATTAAATCAATCTAAAAATGAAAAGTTTGAATGATTAACAAAAATTTGTTGAATTTTTTTCATTCGCGTTTTTTAATCTATAAAGTAAAAGTAATAAAAATGATATATATTCATTTTTTATTTTACAAGTTAAGTTGAAGTATAAATTCACGAAAATCATAATGTAAAACGAATAAACTTAAAAACAATTTTTAACAAGTTAAAATTAATATCCAAAACAAAAATTATCGCGACTACAATTGTCTAGACTTCCCAAAAACACCCTTGGAGCGTCTGACGGACAGTTGATAGTCAACTGACTGCACTCTGTAGCGAAATTGTCATGAAGCCTAGAAAAGTGCTATATTTTGTATAAAAAATGCACATTTATCGATTAAACTATACTTTATAATATATGTGCAACATTGTATTGTTATTATTTATTAAAAAGTACAATTCACATACAGAAATATAAAAATTAAACTATGTGCATCTGTCGAATTTAGTTCGAAAAAATTAATTAATTTATAACGGCTCATCAATATTTACACTCCAAAAAAAATTGCAAATCAAAAAAAAAATGGGCAAATCAAAAATGTTATTTTCGTCTGGTTCATTTTATTCCCACAATAAATTTTGAATGGTCCTATGATCATTGTATCTTTTTCAAGGCCCGCGTTACAGGGCCCCAGTCTCTAAGTTTCGTCATCCTATCTTCAGACGAACCGGGTGCTTGAACGATACCAATGAAGAACCAAGTTGGTTCTTCTGTAAACGGTAAAGGTTCGTCCGTCGACGGCTTACCGGCTTCACGACAATACAATGCATCTATAGCGACAATCATCTATTTAGGTGGTCATACAAACGAAGCAACAGATTGGAAAATAATAATTTTGATAAAACTGTGCCCATATTTATATAATTTGAAAAATATTTATCAATTTATTCCGATTTAACAACTAAAAATTAAAACAAAATTTGAAATAATGTTTTAAAATTGAATGATTATCTCAAAAAAAAAAAAAACTACAGCGAATGATAACTCAAAAGGCATCTTTTAAGGAGAATTTGTATTTTGAAATATATAAAAAATATCACCTAAACTTTTACACAAAGGAAAAAAATAACAGGCCGATAAAAAATTAATAACTTAACATAACCTATAATAATACTGAAAAAAGCTGTGTAATGAGCAATTCAGCGATTAAAAAAAATACAATTACTGGATCTACTGCGGCTGCAAGTCCAATGGTGTCCCGAGACCTACTGCGCACGCGTACGCGATGGTGTCCCGATGAGACCTACTGCACATACCTACGCGATGGTGTCCCGAGACCTACTGCGCACGCGTACTCGATGGTGTTCCGAGACCTACTGCGCACGCGTACTTGATGGTGTCCCGAGACCTATTGCGCACCCGTACTCGCGATTGTGGCGCGGGATCTATTGCGCATGCGTACTCGATGGTGTCGAGTACGCATTTGTTTAATACGTTTGTTTAACGCATAGCGATCTGAAATCGAGCGCCCGTCGGGCGCGCTTTGCACCTTGTCATTTATAAAAATAGATTGAAATTGCAATTCTGATGTTTTAGGATTTACCGGCAAAAATTGTGATGAAACGATTCTTCCATGCGAGATAAATACTTGTGAGAACGATGCACTATGTCTTCTAGAAGATGGAAGAAATGTTTGCTACTGCGTCCCGAATTACCACGGTGCCAGTTGCGAACTCAAATATGACAACTGTGAACAATGGGCCATTAACTGTCAGAATGGAGGGACATGTATCAATAATTTTCTTAACTTCACCTGCAACTGTCTTCCACAATATACCGGAAGATTCTGTACATTTGAACTTGGTACAGATTCTATTACAACTTATTCAACTTCAACTTCAATTGACTCAGCTATCAATTATTCAACATCAACTTCTCTAAGTCCGATTTTCTCAACTTCGACTTATTCAAATTCAACTTCAACTTATTCAACTTTAAGTTCAATTTATTCAACTTTAAGTTCAAGTTATTCAACTTTAACTTCAAGTTATTCAACTTCAACTTCAAACTATCCAATGCCCGATAGCACAACGACAATCTTTACTCCTGAAGTTTCATCCACCTCGCCAGATTTAATCGCACCAGGTCAGATAACTGAGACAACCATTTTAACATCGAAAGAAACAATGTCAACTTCGGATAAGGAATTGTCAACCACCGAATTTATCGCAACAATCACAGGAACAAGTTTTCAGGGTTCAACCCATGAAGTTGGTGTTGAAGAAATGAGTACCACCACAAATATTCAAACAGAGGAAACTTTAAGTACTCAAACATTTTCAAACAATACATCGACAAGTCAGACGATGAGTCACAGCACCGAATTTCAAACTTTTTCGATGCCTGTATTTGTCAGCGAAATTTCCAGTACACCATCAACGACTTCTGCAATTCCTCAGATTACTGTGGGCAGTATCCCTGAATTTTCAAGTACTTTAGGGGTACAAACGGATTCACAGATTTTAGATGGAACTCAGTCTTTTACACAAAGTACAACTGATCGTGTAGAAAGTACTTTTGAAACTGATGCTACTTTGACAGAAGGAAGGTCTACGGCTGAAGAGAAATTTTCAACATCTAAAACAATCGTTTCTTCTCCTTTTTCTTCTTCTTTTTCAACTTCCACTGTTACAAATTATTTTAGTAGTGAAGATATTGGTTCAACTTCAACTGCAATTCCAAAAGATGTAACAGATTTGTCTCCATCCACCGTCGATATTCAGTCATCGCCATCTTACAATATGAGTCTATGTGGCCAAACTGATTGCAGTATCAGTTTTTGTCTTCAATCTGGAACGGTAACAAAATGTTGAATTGAACGGTATAAATTCAATCGAATGTAATCAAATCTAATGAATTTCAAATTCAATTTTAGTGTCACTGTTTCGATGGAATTAAAAACGTGGGTTTCAACGGCACTTCATATGTTAGACATAATTTGTTGCTCGTAAACAACGACACTTTGCTAATCAACATTAGCTTAGTCACAAAATCTAAAAATGGAATCATCCTCCACACCCTTTTTGATAACGAACGGTATGCGTTGCTTCATCTTCGACTCGGCCAATTGCAGTTGCAACTCAGTTGCGGTTCGCAAAAAATTTTATTTGGTACAATTGACGTTCCAATTAATAACGGTTACGTTGCACATCTGGCATTGAGGTAGATATCGAATGACTGCTTGAAATCATCGAGTTGAACAATGCCATACAATATTTTTTCTTCTTTTGCAGTTTTCAATATATCTTTGAGGACCCATATTATAAATGTATTGCAAAGTTGTATGTCAACAACACTGTGATTATGAGCGGCGAACAAGTTATAGTTTCTTACGATCTGCTGCCAAGAGCTGTTAAACTTTATTTAGGAGGAATACCAGTAGCTGTTCCATATTACATGTCACACGTTGGTCTAGGATTTGTCGGGTGTTTGAGTTCTTTGAGTGTAAACAAATTTCACTATTAAACTCGCCGTCTCACTCTTATTAATTGTGTCGTTTTTATTTTAAAAAATCATTTATACGATTGCAGATCAATAATATTCCTCGTCATCTACTTCGTGATGCTGCTGAAATTCATCTGGTTTCCAATTGCCAGACGTTTAGTTGTTTTTTAAATCCGTGCGAAAATTTTGGATATTGCGAAGATGTGAATGGAGAAATCAAATGCAATTGTCTTCCAGGGTAACAATTAATTAAATGCTTTATTTATTAGTGATAATTTTATTATTCTAATTGTAAACTGTCTGTTATTCTTGCAGATATATAGGAAAATATTGTGAAAAATCTGTATGTGAGAACAATCCTTGTCAATTAGGATCAACATGCGTGATGTTTCCTGGTTCAACATTCATCTGTGTATGTCCACTAGGAAAACACGGTTTACTGTGTGAAAAAGGTTTGAAAACTAAGAAGAACTATGACAAAAAAAAAATAATTTAAAATTTGCATTGATCGTAATGCATTTTTGGTTTCAGATTTAGACATATCAGTTCCTTCATTTTCAACAATACTACCAGGTTTATCTTCGTACATGGCATTTGGATTGAAAGATTCATTGAATAATTATTTGGAACTCAGTTTGCGAATCAAACCCCAATTCAATGAACAGATATCCCTAATCGCTTACATTGGGCAGAGCAATGTGAAAAAAAGTATACCAGACTATTTTGCAGTTACTTTCGTTCAAGGATATTTGATGCTCACTTGGGACTTGGGTTCAGGTAATAAAGAAAGCGAATTTGTAATAAAAAATTTATCTTCAAGTTGGCAACTTATTTTTCATGCTCTAATGCTTTTCTATCACATGTTCGGTTTCATTATTGTAGAATCTTCTAAAATTGTTGTAAAATCTAAAATCATTTTTGATCTTTTTGCAGGCGTGCGAAGAATCTTTACTGAAATTCCTCTAAACGCAGAAAAAAGAAAATTTCATAATTTGAACGTTGGCAGAAGAGGTAAAATTTCTTGGATGCATGTTGAAGGAATTGGTAACGTTAGTGGTTCCTCCGATGGACCTATGACGGATCTAGATGTCTCTTCTATTCTTTATATAGGCATGCGAATGTTTTTTAATTATTATGCTTGTTCTGAATTTTAATATGTTATTTTAATTATTTTTGAGTATGACATTTTTTAATTCATATTTCTTTGTGTTTTAGGTGGACACAAATCAAGAAATTTTGACAAACTTCCTCATGATTTACCTTTGCATACTGGATTCATAGGCTGTATCAGCGACATTCAGATGCGTACAGAAGATAACGTTTATGAAATTCAAAAATCCAATCACGTCGTTGGTCGAAACGTCGGCCAGTGTGATTTTAACGAATGTTCAGACAATTCATGTAACAATGGTGCTGTTTGTCTCAATCATGGTCCAAGCTATAGGTAAACAACTAATTTAATACATTTTTCATCATGCTATAGAAATATATGCAAAAACAATTGTATTATTATTATTAATAATAATTATTGTTTTACTTTAAGGTGCTTATGCATGAAAGGCTGGGAAGGTCCGGACTGTAACAAGCAATCTTACATCCCATCAAATTTTTGTAGTATGACATAGTTGGAAAATCCATATTTTAATCGACAAATTTTATAAAAAACAAAATTGTAGTAAGCATAGATTTATTAGAATGTTACATACTTTTTTTGAGTATGCACTATACGGAATATAGAAGTTATTAATCCGTTGATAGATTTTTATAGAGATCATATTTTGTTTGTTTTTTATATAGAGGTTTTGTTGGATTATATATATAGTCTATATAAAAAAAGGACAGCTGGAAAAAATGTTATATTTATTTAACTAAGTTTATTGTATTATATTATAATACTCAACAGTTAATATATATTTACAAAACTGGAGTGATAAAATATTCACAAAAATATTTTCCTCTTTGATTTTATTACTATGATGAAAAGTGTTTTCAATTGCGCATATGTGCGTTAAATGTTTAAAAATGTTTTTATTCACTTAAATGAGGCTGACATCATTGTTCATATTTTAAAAATAAAACCTTTCAACGAATGACATGTTTTTTGAATGAGAGATTTGAAGTCAATTTTTGCAATGTAGACACAGAAAAATCTTTTGCATTTTTTGAAGGTGCCTACATATTAATTAGTCAGAAAATGATTTTTTTAAGAGCTATTGAGTTAAAATTACGCTAAAAAGTAATTTAACCATTCGACAGATCTCACAGAGACATCAATTATATTTTTGAATAGCTAATAGTTCGCGGATTATATGACAACACAATTTTTGTTTATTATTCAACTACGGTTCAGGCAGAATTGAGAATTCGATTACTTGTAGATTAATCAACTTTAAGATAGATTTGTATTAAATTGTTCAATAGAGTTTTAAACACAATCACAAAACATCGTTTATAACTTTTTTTTCTAATATAAATCCAGCTGGCGCTGGTCTAAATTGTAATGAAGGAATGTAAACTATTCAATTTTACTTATACCGCGAAATGTATGATCTGGATTATAACAGTAAGTACAATGATTTGCTTATCTTTTGAGTGAAATATAATGTTGTTTTGACTAGATAATGAATAACAAAAATAATATAAAAGAAAACATCGTTATACTTAGTATTTCAACTTCTTAAAATATTTAATAAAAGGGTTAATGACGAAACTGAATTAGTTCATATTGACGTTTTGTTTTTTGTAAAACTATAAATATCCACTTAATTGTTTAAAACAAAGAATTTATTACAAATTTGATCGTTTAGGCGAAGAAAAGGTTCGTATTCTTTATCTTAGAAATCGCTAATAATCAACATAAATATATCAAATTTAACAAAACAATTTTTGTGTTTCTATCGTGATTGAATTATAATTATCTTCCAACATGAATATAATAAAAACTTGGACAAAAAATGTGTAATTCAACTTTCACTAGTTTCAACGCTTGTCCGTCACGGAAAACGAGAGGCGACTCATTGTTCGAATTTTTAATTATTCAACTTTGCAATTCGCAACCTGTCCCATGAATGGCACAATGACTCGTGTTTATAATGCGACTAAAAAAATGTACAATTTATACACGCTGTTGCTTAGTAGTAACTACCTATTAATAAAATCCCTGAATGAATTGTAACGTACATGATGTATGTATCGCGCAAAGATAACGATAAAATAGTTGTACAATCATTACGGTTATATCATCAACCGTATTGTAATGTTATTAGGAATTATAGTTTTCCATTACAAATGTTTTGTCTTTTTTTGATTAATAATATCATTGAAAGAGAAAGTAAAAACAGAGAGTTGAAAAACAACACATGGAATCCGGAGTTTGCTCGTTTTGCTTTTCTAATGGACAATTATTATTATATGTGTGGTTTTACAAATCACTGTGTGCCGCGTTCAAGTCATCGATGAGATACAGCTTCGAGCATTTCGATGAACAGTTTGTTCATAGGCACTTTACCGGTACGGTAAACGCTTGACCAAAATTTACGCACAATCGCGTCGGCCTGCCTTAGGCTTGGTAAAACTAGGAACATGTACTGTGTCGCGCGAAGTGCCTGACCTGGACGTATCACCGACACTGACTCTGACAACGAGTTCAAAATAGACTCGCGAAAACGGTACAACGCTTGAGGCTCCTCCAATCTTACGTCGCTGTTCGCCAAGATTAGAGCCTTCAAAACAAAGTACTCCTCTCGTGCTAGTCCCAGTCGTTGAATTCTCTCCACGATTTGAATGCACTGAAACAAACAAGCACCATAATTTTCAATTAATTCGCTTCACTGCACAAATCAATCTACTATTCACAAATCAATAACTTACGTGTGTATACAATTCCATACAGTAACATTCTCGGGCACTCTTTTCATCAAGTGAAAAATCCTGAGCAAATTTGAGTTTACCAGTATTTGGTATACTTCTCCAGGCCAAACTAAGCGTTAAGATCTCGGCCCAAGTGCTTTGTAGTAATCGCATCTGGTCGTTCAAAACCAGGCTGCCAAATCCAGGAATTTGTTTAGCCCAACCTGCGAATCATCTCATCAATCAGAAACTCACACTGGTATAATTAGTGCTTCGTTCAACAGGTGGTCGATACTTACTTATTATTCCCACCAATTCTCGATCATACAGATCAGATAGTTGTCCGAGAACTCGTTGGTCTGCGTCCACGATATGCGCCATGGAAGAAACTAGCAACATATCAGGCTCGCAGGCTATCAGCGCTTCGACCATTTTATTATCTGCAAAACAATTCGTTCTTATTTCACTGCATCTTGTATCCAGATTCATTATTGCATAGAACCTCAAATTTTTGTTAAATCATTAGTCAATATGTTAAGCAACAGTTACTCACTGGTTGTTTCTATGGAGCCTGTAGGGTGATTGTTCCAATTTGAAAAAAATATAAATATTAATCTCAACAACCACAGTAAGATTAACTTGTTATTTTAAGTTTTCAATTTTATTGTCAGTAAGCGAACAAACAAACATTATCAATTGCTTTAAACTTGTTCCATTACCTTCCAGAGGAGCATTTTTAACAGGAAAGTATGGATCTGCGGAGCGTCTGTACTTTTGTCTGCCACCCCTGACTCTGTCTAATCTGACGCCTTCTTTCAACATCCCTTGTCTTAGACATTTTTGAAACCTGCACGCCTGGCAAGCTTTTCGCCTCCTCTTGTTGATCTCGCACTCACCATTGGCCGGACACGAGTACTCAATGTTACCTGTAAAATTACTCGCTACTTTATCATTATATTCAATGTTCTACTTCAGATAGCATTGACACCATCTATTTTAATTTTCTAACCGAATCTTTTATAAACCTTTACAAATTGAAAAATCTTTCTCACTTGAAACCATCATGTCCATACTATCTGAACTTTAACAATAACAACTGAGGAAACGTTACAAGCTTCTCATACAATATTCACAATCTTATATTTATTGAGGTGCTTATTCTACAACATCTGAATTTTGAACAAAAATTTTGTTATTTCAAAAAAGTCAGCAAATAACGTGACCTTGAGTTTGATAAGCAACCTGTGGAAACTCATAACAAACCTTGTATTGTACGCTTGAAAAAGGCTTTGCAAGCCTCGCAAGAAGCTACTCCGTAATGGAATCCGCTAGCTACGTCGCCGCAAACAAGGCACAACCTTCGCGGCATGAGTTCCTCTTCTTTTGTTCCATCCTGTAAGCAAACAATTTGAATCCAAACAATCAAACAATATTTCAGCTTGAAATTAAAAAAAATATACTCAAATTACCTCTGTATTTCCTAAAGCCTGAGTAGTTGAGGAACAATGGTGAATTTCTGGACTTTCAGGACTCCCTCCACCTCCTCCATAATCCGTTATATCTAACTTAGGACATAAAGTCTGAAAGGAAAAAGTTGTTATCTCTCATTGAAATACATAAAATAGTTTTGAAAGCGAAAAGTAAATGAATAATAAAAAGAGAATAATCATGTACTTCTTGTTGTTGTAGTGTAGTTGTCGGCGAACATACTTGGTGATAGCTTTGTGTAGCAGTTGTGTTGTCAACCTCTTGTTTAATAATAGGCAAAGATCTATTGTTTGCAATCATGTTGTCTATTGTAACTCCGGACATCATGCAAACCTGGAACGAACAAATTGAATCATTTTATTAATAATTCAAGAAACAGTTTAGCTGGTGAAGGTCGTTTTCAAATCAATCTCGCAGGTCATGTTTACAATCAATTTTGCAATTTCAAGTTGATGTGAAATCAAGCTTCAACTTTTCCTGGTTTACAAAAGTTACAAAGTTACCAGATCGGTAAACATGGTTTGAAATTATTTTTGACAAATTCGTCTGGATGAATAAAACAAGGATTTCAAACGACAGATGGTGAACTTCCTTAAAGCTCACAAGATCGCAATTTTTTTGTCGCTCGCTATTTTTGAATGCGTCCGCCGTAAATATGTATTTAAAGCCATTTCAAAAGCATCCCGAAATGTCACGCTTTTGAGCTTTTTTGTCCTCGCAGTCACGAAATTGTATTTAGTCTGGTTTCGCTTATGGTACATTTAAAAATAAGCTTTACAAAATTAATACCCGCGGTTTATTTTTCATTTCAATAACAAAAATGGTACTCCAAGGTCGATTAAAATTATGTGAACAATGTTATCATTTTACAAATTTATACGAAAGAAAAAAATAAACAATTCGCGAATTTATGTGAAGTTATTCGGCGATTTATTTTTAAAGTAGCCCGACCAAAGAAAACGGTGATCGACATATGACGTGGTATGGGTAGCAGGAGGAGCGTCGGATCTCGCCGTCGGCCTTGAACTTGTCTTTTTTTCGAGATTCCACTGTGCCGCCCGACGAATTGCAAACAACATGCCACCCGCACGAATTCTAATGCGTATACGTCCGTTTATATTCCTACATCTCAATCATATACTCAAAATCATGTATTTTATCTTGTACAGCCTTCAGTATTTGATAATCAAAAAACAGTAACAAAAGAAATGTTAACATAGAATAATGTTCATTTCAAACAATACTAAAAGCATTGTTTGCAAAAATGTAGTTTCTTCCCATTGTTTCCAGAAACACTCTAACTGTACATAAAAACGAGAAATATTACCAGCTTTTTCGGATTATCAACTAAAAACTATTAGGATATTGTTTTTTTTTGTTATTCTAAAAAAACCTCTTTACAAATTTCATCTCAGACTGGCGAAAGTTTCGCTTTACGCCCGATGATTGATGTTATTTCTGGGTGAAATAATAAATCAGAGCCCGTGTTTAGACTGATCATCTTGAGTTTGCGTTTCTATACGAAACTTGAATTACTCATTGCAAAAGCATTTTTCAATTCCTAAAATAACCTTGATAAAAAATGAACGGAATAAAAGCAGTATGGAAATTAGTAAAAGTCTTTTCAGCAAATCAAATCTTAATACAGGAATGACCCAATTTGAATAAAAAATGACATAAAATCTGGATGCTGACCGATAGATGGTTCTGAGCAGTGATTTCGACCCATCGTTGGAGATGAATTTCGTACAAAGCCCCACTCTAGATATTTGTGAGAATTGTAGCCTTTATAGTGTAGTCTAGTCTCCATATGATTTTATGTTACGATATAATCGATAATCTCGAGCTCATTGGCTGGATCACGGTCAAGGCCGATGCCACGACAACGCGACAATAAACTATTATCGTTCCAGCAGTTCTCAATTTTCCTGCTTTGCTGTTACACGAGTACTATACAGACCAATTAAAAAATAAATAATTGCAAGTTCGAAAAATACAAGTCCAAATTTTCCAGCCCAGACAAAAAATAAACCCAGCACATTCTAAAATGAATTATAAAAACACAAAGGCCCAATATAGTTACAAGGATAACTAAAAGAAATCATAAAAAGACAATTGTGTAGAAAATTGTTTTAATTAAAATTAATTTCGTAGAAGATTGCGTTGGCCAAGGTTAGGGCTAGAGATGGCTAGAGGTTGGGTGTTTCTAATTGACGTCACAGACGTCTCGTGACTTTAAACTTGACAGCCTTGTCTCCTGCAAGTTTCATCATTTCGTCGACACGTTTGCCTGATTACAAATTAAACTCAACAATCCAGGAGTAGATTTTGAAATTTGATTCGACACAATGCCTTGTCGTCTGATTTGACATGCGAATTGCTAAAGTTTTGAGTTCAAGGACGCTCGCGCGATTGAACAAACTTGCTAATTTATAGATTAAAAATGTCTCTTTGAATAGAAATTAGAGAAATGTCATAAGTTTTATTTTAATAACAGGCGTTTTGTTGTTCAAATTAGAAGGAACAAAAAATCTGATGAGAATGCGAAGGGGGAAGTTTATTCGTAAGAACGTGATTGTCTGCGTGAAAAAGATGTGTCAGAAGAGAATTAAAAAGAAGTGCGAGACAAGGCCTTCGTTTTGAATACGAACGAACGGCCTTCGCATTGAAACTGACTTCACTGACAACACCTATACACCTATGCTCTTCTATCTCTCTCGAATTCAGCTCACGTTTCCATTTGAAGTTAACTTGAGCTTTCATCACAATTGTACATATTCTTTACTCTACAAAAGATGACAACTTTTTGTTATTTCCATCGTGTGTTCTACAACAATTACAAAATCTTAATTCTTCATTAACAACCCTGGAAACTATATTCCTGCTAAAAATTAACTCATTTTGTTTTAACTAATTTTACAGCATACAATGTTTCAAATGTATGCAGATTGGTTACATAAATCTACTTCTTTTTTTTTGTCTGCTTATAAATCTCTCGCTATGAATTAAATCAAATTTGCCGACCATTCTGTTTCATTATATTTTCAGCCACGTGCACGGAAAAGATTACGAAAAGGATTGGAAAGGAATTAAAATTAGATAAGAAATCAAAAATGCATCTTGAAAAATCATCTTCCATTTATAAATAACAGCAATGATTAATATTTTTATCTTATTTCATACTTCTGAATTTATAATTATTTTATCCCGATAACATTAGATAAGAATTAAAAGTTTAGCAATAAACGAAAAAAACCAATCTGACACTTTTTGTGTTTTTCAACTGCAATAATGTTTACAATTTGATGATATACATTATCGACATATAATGTTATAGTAGTATGGCAGATAAATGAGTTCGTTGAGACAAGTTTTACGTAAGTCGGCGCATAATATAAGAAGGAATGAGAAGATAGTTGATTTTGCGAGTTGATTGCATGGAAGCTTGATCTTGACAATGAAAAAAAGATAGAGAAAAACAGAAGGCTTGATTAGTCGCGGAACTATAGTCAACGTATAACAGGATGCAACGATTATAATGCCACTGCACAGACGCAAACTAATGACTCGCATTATATAATATAGTAACGCGATACCGTATAAATAAAAGAAAAGCGTTTTCAAATTATGCAATGCATTACAAAATCAGCGGTTCGATAACAAAATTGTTAGGTTCAATCGTGGATTATTAATCGTCCTACAATTTGCTTCCAATCCATCATTTTTGCGCTATTTTGTTCCTATTTTTGGTCTTCACTCAAATGAAAATTACTTATTCGCTCCCAAATTTCTTAAAAAGACCGAATTTAAGAAAAATATCGACCATCTTGAAAGACGGATTGTTATTTTTTTGGATTGATATTTGATTAAAAGTTAGAAAAGTGTCTTTCAAATTTCTCAAAGATAAGGACTTGAAAGAGGAGCAATTTGTGTAATACATCAATTAAGGCCAGTTGCTTCAGTGGCTTAACCCACTTCAATGCACTGCGAACGGCTTATAATGCCAACTTCAAAATTGAACTAAGCAATTCAATTCATTTCTCACTAATTAAATGTTTGAGAAAAGTTTACACAGTTCTTTTAGTACTTGTTTTTCGCACTTTGCATTCATTCAAATTCCTATTTTTTAGTATTCAAATTCCACTAAATAAGTTCTACAACTTGTCTCAATTGTCTCATGACAAAGTCTTCTTTTCAAATACATAGTAATTTAATTTTTGTCCAAAAAAATGAAGCGAAGTAAATATAAAAGAAAAAGAGAAAATGAGTGGAGAAAAAAGCGACACTAACGTTTTGTACCAACGACGCACTCACCACGTCGTACATCCATGGTTCCATTGCTGTGTCATACATAACAAGAAGATATAGAAAAAGGTGTAGGACTGGAGTAGACCGTAGGAGAAAAGTTGCGCATGAATAGACAACCACGTGTCTGATGGCTCATCAATCAGAAATGAAAAAAGGAGGGAAACGTACACGTGCTCGCGATCTCGTGTTGTTCCGGCCCAGGTACCGTCTTCCCGGCGGACCACGGCGAACTGTGCGCGTCCGCCAAAGCGCCTATTATGCGCGCTCGTGTCTAGACCACCTACACGCCTATCAAATCGTACACATGCAAAATACCCGACTGCACCAATTTTCCTATTTTTTGTCTTTATAATTTTATTGTGTCGTTGCATGTCACGTTGATAATTTTTCAGAATTTTTTTTTCCATAAATTTCAAAGAGAGATACAAAATGAAACGTCAATGACCGACAAGATTATTGATGAAATCTAAATGCATATATCTCCAGACATGCTTATTATGCATACGACTTTAAATAAACAAAATTGCTCATTATCATAACAACGCTTTATCATGTAAAATATTTGCAGACTCGAATGATATTTTTTGACAAACGATTGGATTGAAAAATTAACAAATGCATTCAAGCTTTTTTATTAGCTAGTTATTAATCATTGTCAATTTTACAGTTCTAATGAGCTCGCGTAGTTTTAGTGTTTTTAAAGAATGTGGTAATTTTAGCGAAAATATTTCTTTTTATACTCAACTGAAAAAATTCTCAAGTTCAAAAAAAAACTTTTGATAGATATTTTTAAACTGTGAGTCTTATACTTGATTCATGAAGCTTTATGAATATTAAGTCACAAATTTAGACGCATGATAGGTATGGGCAGCGGAAAAGTAACCGGCTTGAGTCGTTCGCACCAAAAAATGAACTTTCACAAAACAAAATAATGCCTTCGATAAGAATAGCACGTCTTTCGATAATATCACTTTTTTGGAACATTGAATATAAAAAAATATTTCATTCAACCATTTGAGTATTTATAAATGTTCAAAATTTAGATTATTGTCAACTTTTGAACACATAAACATATAAAAACAAATTTATCATACCAAAAGTTTGTTTGATTTGACGACCAAGTTCACCACTGTCAGCTAACCAAGTTATCGATTCCGTTATGAACAGCATCAACTGAAAAGATCAGGAACAGAAATTACGACTCACAGACCAACAATGAGGAACAACAATTTGAGCGCGAAAACCAACTGACAAAAAAAGAGAGTGAAATCAAGGTTATTAAACGAGGTGTATTATGAAATATAATAACCATTTATAAATAGTTTATCTCGAGTGAACGCTCTATTATGAATAAAATTTGACTACCGAAAAGGCAATGTTGGATTTGTTATTTGTTCATTTGTTGGTTAAAGTGGGATACAAACAAAACATTGTTACATAGTGGTTCTGCAAAAGTGACAATATATTAGTAATAAAGATGGCGATAGTAATAATGCAGTGTAAGGCGAAAATCATCGGGTTTGTTATAGTCGCATGGATAAAATTATTAATGCCAATGTTGTTTGGATGAACGGCTCACCTTGTCATCTGTCGATACTGTGATTGCAGTGCACTGCCGCGGTACCAAACACGCGAGCAATTTTCTAAATCGGCGTAATGGCTGATCAATGGCTACTAGCAGCAGAAATTTTGACAAAGCTCGCAACGTTTCTAGCGCCATCGCATCTCAACTAGAACTCCACCTCTAACGACATCTACTGCCCGCTTCAGTAAGCTGTGCAGCGAACGTTTTTCACACATGATAAAATTTCTTTTTTTTATTTTAATTTTAAACCACCTATTTCTCACGTTTAAACAAGACTTTCACTTTACTTCTACTATTAATGTTTGTTAGATAAAATCAATCTCGTTTATCTTGTAAATATTGGTTGATAAATCAGTTCTCACAGTTACAAACAAATTGCAAAATAAAGCTTGTTTTTGAATGAATGGTTTTAACTAATAAAATAATTTGTTTATTTTTTGTTTCAATGTACAGTTTAAAAAAAGGAGTAAGGGATTCGAAAATGAGTTTGTCAATAAATTATTTTTTATTTTTAGTTTTTATTACAAAATGTAAAAAGAAGTAAGATAAATAAACTAAAAAATAAGTTAAATTTAAAGTTTTAGAATTTCGCAGGAGACTTGATCATGCGGCCAACTGTTGCTGGAAGGTCGGACTTCGATTTTTGCATAGGTACGTTTGTTTAGTCGCTCAGGATTGACGACAACGGTGCCATTGATGGGTTTACAAAAATGTCGCATGTCCGACGGCAAAATGAGCAGGTGAGGCGAGCTTTCCATGTACGCATGCTTCTGCCACAGTACTGTGTCCAGCGTTATTTCTTTAGCCGGCGGGTAGAGAGGGTAAAAAAATCCCTGACTCAGGATGTAATTTGCAAGCCGACTCAGCTTGTCCGTGTTCTTTGGTTTGCTGCAAAATTAAACAAAATACTTGCAATAAAACTTGTCCCTTCGAAGAACGTTTCTCACGCTTCTTCTTCATTCTTTTTTTTTTTGGTTTCAGACAAAGTTTTTTCTATATTATATTTTCTTTTAAATTAAAAACAAAAAAATGCTTACCATACAATTTCTTTTCTACCCAAGTGCATGATGCTATCAACCGTTGTCATGCTGATGCTCAGCCCATCGACATCTATCGTGCAGGGATCGGGCATGAAATGCAAGTTTTTGAAACTTTTCGAGTGCGAATATTCGGGCGTGGGATAGACGGGATCGTGATGGATATCACGGTGTGACGATACAATTACAACCTGCGTCGATTTTCTGTTCGAAACAATAATAAAGAGTCGGTATTATTAGAATTTAAAAAAAAGACGAAAAAGAGAGCGCATTCCAAAGTTTTTTTGTTCTCTCAGACAAATTGTTATTTCTGTAAATGACTGTACCCTTCGAGTTTGTCCATTAACTTTGTTATGATGGCCGCAAAGTGTTCCTGAAAAGTCATTGTCTTGTACTGCTTGAGCTGTGGATGGCTGCTCTCGATAAACGGTCCGCCCAAAATCAAAACATTCGGCTCGTCCTCGACGACTTTCTCCACAAGATCCCAGAGGGGATCGCATTGAAGATTGTCGAGCGTGGAAAAGGGCCCAGAGGCGACGGCAAGCCGCAGCGTTTGTTTCAAAGGATTCTTTTGCGTCCTCTTGAGTAGATGGCCATCGAAAATTCGCGACACCACGAGGGTGTTGCCGGTAGGGTTGGTAGCCTCCACGGCCAAGATTTGGCCAGGGTAGAACGAGTAGTTGGGAATCATGCTCAAGTTCAGCTCGGTTTGATTTTCGACTCGCTCGACAGAACTATCTTTCTGCTCAACTGACGCGGTGCAGCCTTTAAGGTAGATTGTGCTCTGGCCATTCGAGTTTTTCTCGTAGTGAATGCGACCCCAGGTTCGAACGGGCTTTTGGCATTTGATGTTGGTGAAAGATGTGTACGAGATATCTTTGTTTTCTGCATTGTGCCAAACTGTGCAGAGTTCTTGGCCGACCACGCGGCTTATTGACTGCAGCGTCTTCACCTTGTCCGGCAGCAGCTCGAAGCCGTAGCTCGCGTCTTTGTTGATGTGATTTTGCTCGCCCTTTCGTACCACCGTCTTTGTTTGCAACGCCGATTTCCAATTTGACAAACTCTTACCGAAACTCAAGAGAACTTTGCCGCTATCTTTATGTGATTTTGGGGTTTGCCTGAACATAATAATTTTGCATCGAACATTTTAACAAAATTGAAATAAGAACAACTGAAAGAATTCGAAAATTTACATTTAAAAACATAAATGATTCTGAAATCTTTTGATTTCCAAAAACTATTTTTCAAGAAATTAAATAATTAACAAAAAAAATTTTAACAAAATTGAAATAAGAACAACTGAAAGAATTCGAAAATTTACATTTAAAAACATTAATGATTTTGAAATCATTTGATTTCCAAAAACTATTTTTCAAGAAATTAAATAATTAAATATTTTTTTTAATGAAAATAATCAAAAAGTTTTGAAATTTCTCTGACTGTATAAACCTGTAAAATGATGAATTTGTGCATTTCAGTACCTTATTTTAGATATCAACACGCTCTAAATTATGAAAACATCAATTTGGGAATTGATATTTATATTCTATTTAATTGGATTTAGGCCGTTGCATTTTCTAATTAAGAAATGTTGCCAAAACAATCTGAAATGTTTGGTCAACAGTTTGACTTGATAGAATCGAAAATATTAAAATTCAACCGTTACATTTCAACCGGAAAATATCATTTTCTTTTTTTTTTGCATTTTCATTGTAAATGTTAAAATTGAAACCTCTCAAATTTTGTCATCAAATATGATATGAAATAAAATTTTAAATTCAAATTTTCTAAGTTTTCCAGTGTTAATGTGCGATTCCCTCGCTTTTCGTTGAATTAAAAACGAGCAAATGATTTTGATTTGGAACTTGGCTGAAATGAGAACGAAAAGAATAAATAATTTTACTTTAACATGTTCTTACTTTGGCGAGTCTGGAAGTTGGTTGATGGTCTCTTCAGGCAAGGGAATAGGCTCGGGACTCGTGGACCTCCTAATCTGTTTGAAATAAAAAGAAATAATTCGTCACATTTTATTCTTCAATCAACAACATTCAAGTACATGTTTTTCAGTTTTTTTTATTAACAACTTTCCTTAAGCCTATCTCTAACATGAAAAAAAATCATTAAGTTACAACAATGAAGGCACAAGATAAATTTGCAAAAAAAAGAAGATAGAGAAAAAAATACAACAACCGCGGAGACTTTCAAAACAGGGCGCCGTAGACGAGTGTGTATCTAGTCACGATTTCGATTGAACGTGCACCAAATGCATACTCGTCTATGGACGTGCTTCTGTGCTTTGATATGTCTATGATGCTGTGAAAAAGAAAAGAAGAAAAAAATTTGCAGGTCGTTGAGCAGCTCGCTGATCGCGTCAAACCGTACTTAATGAGTGTGGATCTAGTCACAAGTCGTGTGATCATCGTGCACTAGACCATCACCCACTCGGCACAGTCCGACCTCTGGCTTCTCTCTCCTCTCTCGCCGACCGTTACTCTCACTTAACCCGTGCGACTGTCTCTCTCAGTTTCTCGTGCGAATCGCTTTGTCGCCTCTTTCTTTTGGGGGTTAATTCGATGCGACCACGTGACGCGGATTCAATTTTTTTTTGCCTCCAAAGAAAATGTCCAACACTCAGTCACTCACACATACAAACTCACACACGTGCGGCAGGATGAGAAAAGAAAAGTGACGGCGCGAAGGTTCGGTTGAAGGCCGCGGTACCCTTTCTCGTGGGTTTCTTTATCGTGGCATCGACCTTAGCGTTGTTGCCCTTCCCTTGGCCTCGCGCGCGCACCGCCGCACAAAGCGCGCGCGTCCCTGCACAAATGCGTGCGTGCCCCCTCGCAAAACGTAAAACTCCCGATGTCTAAATGCCGACTGTCGAGCCACCAATTGGCGAACCTTCGGCCACTGCTCAATTGCACTCAATTGAAGCCGACAGCAACGTTTCGGACGAGCAAACGCGCCAAATAGCCAACAACAAACCAAACCCGTGAGGAGACGCGCGCGCGCACGCGCGTCACCGACGCCACTTGTTGCTTTTTTCGCGAAAGCGAGCGCGCCAACGGACCAACGTAGACAAAGTAAAAGTGACTGCGATCCATCCGAAAGCGCAACAAGTTGCTCCGCAACTCGCACGTGTGTACTCTCGCGAAGAAGACGCGCCAAGCGTCACTGCGGTGAAGAGCGCGCGCGCGCTTTGTTCCGACGATGGCAGCGCGTCCTTGAAAACTGAAATTATGCCCTTTGAAAGAAATCTCGATTCTCGTTCTCGTCGGACGCTCGGCCGCGCGGTGGGGCGCGCGCGCAACCCGCCCCCTTGCCCTCCCCTCTTTCTCTCCTTTATCTTTCTCTTTTTCTTCGAACAGCAAAACACGAGAACCAAAGCCGATCCCTCCAGCCAACGCTCTTTGTGCTCTGCTCCAGGGGAGGGGACTGGGGGGGGGGCGATCATGGCGGCCAATCTACCTGACGATTTTTGTGGCGGGAATTACGGAGAATCCTGGACGCTCATAGCCCGAGCGTTATGCCGCCGGCCCCTCGCCAAATTACACACAAAACAATAATCATCACTGCGGACAATTCACATTCCTCGGCGCGTTGTACTTTTCCGTTTGCGCCCAACAGACAACAAAACAAAGGTCACCGATAGGCCACTCACGCTGTGCCGATTGGTCGACGAAAATCGCGCGTTCGCATATGTCGACGTTGGCGGATTTCTGAACGTCGCCGACGCAAACTCTTCGAACGCTCGGCGACTGTCAAGCTGATTGCACTCGCGGTTGCTCCGACCTGCGCTACCGGCTCAGGGGCGTCATTTACTGGTAACGCGCGCACAAAGCCACGCGCGCTTCTCTTCATCGCAGGCCTCAACACAATGGGGCCCCTGTGAAACAAAAAGCCGCGCGCTTCCCGGAAAGCAGCCCGAAGCCGGCTCTCTGCCAAACTCGCGCCACCATGCCGAACTTGCCACACAGCCCGCAGCAATTGGGTCCGCAGGTAGCCTCGTCGTTACGTCATTGCCGACGACTACAAAGAATGCACGAGACAGTGTTGTCAGTTTTAGCGCGCTCGATTTTTCACATTTTTTTCTCTATACTTTTCGTTTCGTCACAACCGATTTTGCGATCCTCGATGAGTCTCTCTTTGGTAAAAAATTCTCGGCGGTAAAAAAAGCGAACAAATTTATTTTTGCAACGAACTTTGATGATTGCGAATTTTGAGGATTTTCGGACTTTATGGTCAATTTCTTTCACAGAGAGTGAAATTGAGGATCGGGGACGCGCACGAAATCGAAGCCTTGCGATTGAGCGAGCAACAGGTGGCGGTGGAATCAAATCTCGCTGGTCGACGTGCATCCACATGCAATTTGACGCGGCGGCGTTTGCGCGTTTGGCAACAGTGCACCCAACGGAGAAACTCCGTTACGTATGGGCGGAGCTTGAGAGCGAGCTCGTGGGAAGCTGGAGGGAGAGAAGATCTTAGATTTGATCGGAGAGCATCATTACGATTTAAAAAGAAGAAAACAAAAATACGTTGGAACGATTTGAAGATAACAACTGATCGCAACTCGCCGTTCCTCTTTTCCCTCTATCCCTTTTTTTCATCTCCAATCCGAAATGGAAAAGAAAAAAAGAGCACCTATTGTTTTTCAATTTTCGATTCCAACGACTCAAGTTCGCGATTCTCTAATAACATCCTGGGGATTCTTCCCCTCTCTCTTTCTCTCTCTCTCTATCTCGTCTTCTCTTCTCCCCTTTTCTATCTCTTTTGCTTCGCCTCAACCTTACCTTTTTCATTACTCTTATTGTTGATTGCAACTTTTTCCTGTTCCTTTTAAAAAATGTAATTTTTTTGTTTACTTTCATATTTGCAAAAAATGCAAGGGTTTTAAACTAACAGTTTATTTTCATTTAGAAGATTGCAGGAGAAACAAAAGGTGAAACGGAAAGAAAAGTAAGAAAATATTTATGTTATAGGCTTCTCACAATGCTCCAAATAGATTCAACGGGTTTTTTTCACGATTATCCAAATTGAAAAAAAAAAAGTCAAAAGCTTGCTCGTCCGTGAGTTTTATGGACTTGAGATGCGCTACATCAAGAATCGTCAATCCAAATGTAATCATTATGTAAACCGATTGGCATCGAACCAATGCTTCCAGCCGTTTGAAATTATATTTTTCAAAAATTCAAAAGTACTGGTCGTCGTAAAAGCATTTTCGATACGAGTAAATTGATCAACACAAAAACAAATTAGCACTGTTTATATGGGATCTTCAGTGCTTTCTATTATTGTTTTTCCGAAGTCAGGGTCTTCGCAAATTTGTTTGACCTTGATGGAACAAGTTTGAAAATTCTGATACACGATTGAGTTTCATTTGGAAACACAAAGCAGCAGTTGAAAATTTTGATATTTTTGAATTTAGATTGATTTCAAATATTGTAATTCTCATCCAAAATCGAAACAACCGTGCAGTTATTTTGAACACGCGTTCAAATTTATTTCAAACGTTTATCGACCGATTGCAACATAATCATTTCCACATACCAATTGATAAATGACTTTAATTGGTTGAAACTGATTTGAATTTATGAAAATTCCATTACGACAATTGGAAAGCCATATGTTTTGAACGGTTACATTGAAACTGGCTCGGAGAATATGTAAACGAATTTTTCATTTGAATTCTGAATTCATTGATTGATAAACCAAACGGATTCCAGGATCTTGTCTTTGTATTTCCAATGAATCATCGCTCTGACATTTCAAATTAGAATTTTACTATAGCCGTTCTATGAAAATCGCTCCCTTTACAAACATATTTCCGTGTAACTTTTTTTCTGCGCGCACATTTAAAATCTTATATTAAATCCACCCAGGTGAAAAAAATAAGATTTAATTGCACATTCAAACAAATACAAACAATCATTCCATACCATCAATAATATAATGATTTTTTACGAACCTGGCATAAATTAATGATAATAATACGATGAAAACGAATTTACTCACTTTTGCTGTGTTTTCGGATTTGAAGCCATACAATTTCATGGGGTCATCTTCCTCCTCGCTTTAGATATTTGTTAAGAAAAAATATATTTCTGAATAATTAAATTACAATGGTTTTCGATCCGATTTTGAGTTTCAGTTTTATATAAAAGGATACAAGTTTGTTTCATTGTTTGTCCAGGTTGTCTCTACTATACTCTGAGTATTCTTGTTGGCTGCAATTTGTTGCGAGTTTTCGTAAGTTTGCATTTCTTCCAATCGTTTGAGTGTTGGGTCAAAGTCACCATAGTTTGAGGCACTAAATGCGACCCAAGACTCAATGAAATCCTCTTCATTTTTACCAAGTTCTGTGCACAGTTCAACGCCTAAAAATTGTTTATCAGGCAAAAAATGTATATTAGAAAATCCAAAAAGAAAGAAAAATTTATGTGCAGTAAACAAGTTTTGAAATCTAATAGCCAAAAATGTCTTGGAATATTCCATTAAATATTAAAATTGTTTATCTTTTTGATCAGAAATTTTAATAATGATACAAAACATTGGCGAGAAAAATATAATTCGGAGAGAAAAATGTGACAACGGAGGTTATGATCGAGTAAAATTGCACGCATACTTCTGAACGTGATTACAATGTGTATGATTCAACTTACATTTTTCCAAGATATCGTTGTCTTCAACGACGCAGCCCAGAATTTGAAACTGTTCCAGTAATGAATCTTGCGAAACCATTTTTTTTGCAATTAATTTGTTATATGGGAACGAATTTTCTTCACTGTAGAGCTCGTGCTCGTGCTGATTCCCGCCAAAACGCGGCAAGGAGTGGTGTGTCTCGACAGTTGAGACACCCAAACTGAGCATGCGCAGATTCAGCCAATCTCGTACCCAACAAAGATTGCAGACTTCATCAATTTTAAATATTCGCAAATTTACTTGTATTGCCACATTTGTTTTGTAATTTATGAAATAAAAAAAATATAATTTCGTAAAAACTGATAAGCAATGTTGTAATAAAATGAAAAGTTATTTACGAAATTCGCAAACTAAATAAAATTAGCAAAAATAGAAAAACGTAGGAAATGATTTGGAACTCATTCTATCTGCTAATCGTTTTATTGCAATTTCAACAATCTCGATAATTGTTTGTTCAATCACATTACATCTTGTAGAACTGAAATAAATTTTGCATACAAATAGACACGTCGAAACCTAATTTTCTGCCTTATTATTGAAGTTCAAATCATGTTCTGTTGAATATAAATGTAAATAGTTATAATCTAATTAAATTTATCGTAAAATTAAGCACCTGAATTTTAATGTCCTTAATGACAAATCTGACTGTGATGTTAATGAAAGATAAATTTAAGAAGAGTAACAGAAACGTCGCTCAACGATGGGCTAAGTTCATCCGGATGAGTTAAGTGCAACTTGATCACGTTTCAAATTCTTCTCAGGTCCAACGTATTGAAGTGAATTTGAAACTTTCATGTGCGACCAAAAGTCGTTGGTTTCGTAGTGAAGAGACAACCTATGCAAACTAGAGTAATTCAACCTGGGTCAACTGGGAAGTTTCTCATTTTCAATCTTTAGGTTGCTTTTGTCTATGCTATTGTTATCAATATCCTCATCTTTCATGGCTTTCTGAAATGAAAGAAATAAATATTTAAAATTTGTTAAATCCTATACATACAAATTATTTATTTTAAGGAAATAGAGGCAAATGATTTTATAATAAAAATGGTTGATAGTTTCTCTTAAATAGCATTGATCAGAATGAAAATATATATCACACAATTTTTTTCATATTTTGGCTACTTGAACGGGTCTTTACAAAATCCGAAATGAGGTAATTCTTTTGTTTATTGTTGTCTTACCTCGACGCAATCTTTATATACTTTGAGCAGAGGTTCGCACATTGCGTCATTGTGATCTCCTTTAAGAAATCTTTGTGAAAACCAAGTATTAAAACAGGCATCGTATTTTTGTTTCAATTCTCGACATGCCTCCATTTTTATCCAGCTTGAGAGTGTTCGTCGATTTCTAAGACGAATCTTAAAGTATGATTTTGAAAGTGAAAATTACCTTCAGACACTGGCGGTACGATTCAAATAAAGAAGCGCACTCTGAGTCTTTAGTGTCGCCATTGAGGAATTTTTCGCTGAACCATGTCGAAAAGCAGCGATCATACTGACATTTTAGTTCGTTACAGCTCTTATCATAGCTATTCATAAGTACTTTTTTCTGAAAAATGAAAATTTGCAAATTATTATACTTTGTCAAATTCTGCATCAATTTGCTCCAAATCATTGACACAAAATTGTTCAGGTCAAAATTTAAAAGTTTAAAATTTAATTCTACGAATTTAATTAATAATGAATAATAGCATGAATCATTTATTTTTAATTAAAAATTTGATGGTCACGATTTTCGAACGACATAACCTCAAAAGTATTACTACCGTAATTACTCTGACATGTTATAAGAAGGTGTGATTCATAAAGCTTGAAGTTGTGTTTTGCAGAAAAATTATATTATAATCTACAGATCAGTAGTTTTACTTACAATTCTTATTTGTTTTCGGGTCAAAATTAAAATGAGGCAATTTGTTGGCAAGTTGTGGAGATCAATGAATTATCAGGTTATCAGTCACAATAGTCGTTGGACTGATATCAACATAGATAGATTCCAACAAGGTCTTATACTTTAGATTGTTTTCTTTTTTTACGAAATAAAAATGAAGTCAGTAGTCGTAAAAAAAATGTTAATTGAACATCTTTTTAATATTTTGCAAAATAATTTTGCGATTAATAAAAAGTTCGAAATTGTATCAGTTTCAGAAAAAAGAACGTAGATGTCACCAGCGGACAACTCCGAAAGGTTAAAGGCTGGACCGCAGATGTGCTATCCGTCATTTGAGATTGTTTTGGATCAATAAATTATAAATCTGTCATAACCAGCGATTACAATGTTATGGCGGGTTGAACCGTACGTTATGCAACGATGATAAAAAAGCAAACATATTGCATAAGCCACGTGAAATTGTTCAAAAGAAAAGTGCAACAAAAATTGTGTCAACAAGCGGAGAGGGTGGAAATAAAAAAATCGATTGACAGAACTGGTGGTGTCCCACTTGAATTTTATAAGCTTGACATTATTTGCTGATTTTGTATAATCAATCAACTGTCAACATGGCAAAGTATGATATCGTTTAATTTAATTTTCGATTATTCTATTACGATAATTGAATCAGACTCTTCTTTTTTTATAAAGAAAACCTACACTGCTGTTTTGAAATAAATCAGGAGTATCATATTGGCTTTTTTCGCTCGACTCAAGTTTCTATTATTTGTTTCACATGTTCAGTAGAAAAGATATTCATGATTTAAATTCGTAAGTTTTGGTTTGCAAAAATAACTTGTTATCTATTTACTAAATTATTTGTTTCTCTGTAGAGAAATGATGATCGTGTTTGTTTACGATACTGCAAGGTGTAATAAGGAAGATGACGATCCCGCTGATGCAGTATTATACTTTCATCCAGCTTGGGTTTCACCTACACAGAGATTAGCACTAGCTGGCCAGCTGATGGGAGTGAATCAATTTTTATCAGTGTCATTTGCACCGCCTTCATTAATCTCACTACAGGGCGGAAAATTTGTTTTAAAAAAATTCGGAACTTACATACTGGTTAGTTTTTTTATTTAAGCAAGTTTCTGATAAAATATACATAGTACTTATTATTGTAATTACTACTTCAGGCAGTGGGAACCGACCGGAACATTCACGACTGGATCTTAGAACGACGAGCTGAGATTTTGGAATCGTTACTGAAATTTTTTCATTGTGATTTTAATACGATATCAACATCATTAAATGGCGACCAGAATAAACTGACGGAAAAGTTGTATCAAATTTTTGAGACGTATTTACCGATTCTTCAGTACAGTGCTAATCTGTTCTCTAACAATCCGACATTAAAATTACCACGAGTAAGTTAAGATTAGTAAAAGCTAGACATATAGAATGTCCGACAAGAAATTAATGATTACGTTTCGTTTTTACAGAGTGCGAGTAATATTTTTCTTGAAGCTGTTCAACTACTCCAATTATGCCAAGAAACAAGTGCTATTATGGGAGGATGTATTTTTTACAATAACAAGTAAAATAATATTTTTTTTTATTTTTTTATCAATTTTTTGTTTTTACAATACTGTTAAATTGTGTTAATAATATGGTGGTATTTTCAGGGTTGTCGCTTCTCAATTGAATGCTCAAATAACGAAACAATTAATTCTCACAGATCCATATAGAATTAAGGTATGTATAACAAATTCGTACAATTGGAACATGAATTAGTTTTTCAACAATCATAAGAACAATATCGGAATGGTTGGAATATTTTGCAGGCTCCAGCTGAAAAAATAACGACAACTTTTCATTTGCCTGTTGGCGTTCAGTTATTACGAATTTACGTGGACCAAAATGACTACACAAAAATGTCGCAGGACGCAAATCTAAAACGGATGTACAATTCTAACGAGAACAAAATATTAAGAAAAGTAAAGCACGATTACCATTACCATATTAACGAAAAATCAAAAGTGATCATTGACAAATTTTCATTAGATCAAAATAATTAAGTACGAATTCAATTTCCAGGATAGCACAAGGAGTAACATAAAAGAGCAAACGGTAAGTTTGATGAAACGCGACGTGTCTCGCATTTTCACCGTCCCCGAAGACTCTGAACTAAACACGGATCATTGTTCCTATCAATGCCACTCTCACGAGAACTCGCCAGCTAAACAGCAACAAAAAGAGTCGTCAGAGCGGCCAAAATTGCAAAACCCTTTGACGCCGAGCGTTTGTTCGACGCCTCTTAGTAACGTCAATCGTATCCTCCATGGCACTGCAGTGTCAATTTGCAGCGGCCAGAACGAACAACAAACCAGTCCGAAATTGGAAAACAAATCCGACAAGGAGCAGGCAAACTATGACGACATCCCCGACGTTGTAAAGGAGGCATTGCGTTGCAAACGACTGAACAAACTTCGCAACAGCTCGACGCGACAAATCCGACTTGAGCGCAGTCAGAGTCTCACCGACATGGACGACACGCTCAACAAATTCCGTCACCGCGTGTGCCTTAGAACGTACGCCCTGGGACTGCCCAAGTTGAACAAAAAACTTTGTGTCAACTATGACGAAAAATCCGATACGTCCAAACTTCCCAAAAAGTCGCACACAATTGTCGACCCGCAGTTTCCTATCTTTCGTTGTGACGGCTTGCCGGCTTCCAGTGCGCTGTATAACGAGTACATATCCTTGCACTTGGCCGACATCAATGAGGCGCAGGAAAAACTCCAGTTACTCCCAATCAGCGATGAACAGTTGAAGGAAAAGAGACAGGAAAAAGAAGAGAACAGCCAGGCTAAGCCAGCGAGTAAATTTTCGTTGGATTTGGACGTGAGATTGGAGAACAAATCAAAACAAGAAAGTTACAGGCGCTCGATGAGTCTGCCTTTAAAACCACTTAACACTTTGGATGGAGATGATAAGAGGAAAACCAGCTCGGAAGTAAACAGCGGAATGTTTGAAAGGAAAAAGTTAGGTGGTCTACAGCTTACTCCACTTATGTCAAAACTAAGCCTTTTGGCTGACGAGAGGACCAGTGGGTTTTGTAGCAGAGACATTACGCCCAGCGTCGAGTTCAAGGATTTTTCTTCGAGTTTTTCTACTACTACTAAGACGTTTACCAAGAATCAAGAATCAAACAGCGAGATGGACGAGGATGATGATGATGCTACAGAGAATTCAACGAGCTCTAACGATGGACAGCTGAAAAGTTGCGATTTGTTTTTGTGCGGACATCAGAATATGGTTATGGCTTTGGTTATGCAACAGGGATCCTCGGATGATCCGGATCTCATACACTCTCTTGTTAGTTTCAATTTCGTTATAAATTTTCTCAAATCGTTATTACAACATATTTTAAAATTTTGAAAACAAAATGTTAGGGTATTTTAAAACTAGAGAACCGTGTAGACATAGCTGTCCAATTTTATAATTCAAATTTCAGTATCCCTTACATTTTCAACAAATTGTTCCAAAATTGTATGAAATTTACTTTTTCATATTTTTTTCAATTGGTTATTTGGTTTTTGAAACAATCACAAATTGAAGAAACAAGATTGAAGAAACTAATCCAATCGGTCCTCTTAGGTAGACAGAAATGTTGAAATTAGAGTTAAAATTTAAACAATTATACAATTATGATTCATCATTGTTTTAAATTCAAACAAGATTTTGGAATATTTTTCATTAACTTGTGTAAACATTTTATTTGTAGTGGAAAGCTTGCGTTAATACTCTGGGCAAACTGGAAACACGGCTGCAAAAATGTTTGGACCCGTTGCCTTCAACTGAGAGTAAGGAACTGTACAGTGTTCTGAGCATAGACTCTCAATGGGATACAGTACATCGGTCAGGATTGTGGGGTGTCACGGAACTGGACATCGTCTCACTCCTTCATGACAGACTGTCCAATGTACAAAACATCACCGACATCATTGTCAGGTAATTTCTTACAACTTAAAATAATAAGGTTTTAAAACAACAAAATGTTTAAAAATGAATAAAATATGAATAAAATAATGAAATAATGAAAATATAATACAGGAAAGAAAAATTGATTAAAAAATCTAAAATAGTTTGATCGTTGATTTAAAGGTGAATTATAGTTATTCTACCATCGAAAAGTTGTTTTGAATTGAAAAAAAAAACATCTATCTATATTATTTTTGTATTTTTCGCCGGAAACTTCGATGCTAATACAACAACACGCTTTGTCCTTGCGAATGGGCTCAGTATAAAAAGTTTGTCTTACCGAAAAGGAGTGAAAATGGCACCGAACAAACTATCATATCTCTCGTTGCAATATTATTTTACTCCTCGGCCACATATCAAAGTGGAAATCTTCGGAAGAACATATTTTGCTTCGTTGGATACGGGATCGTCGCTTTCCTTCATCAATAAGGGAGTCATAACGTACTGCACTTTACACGACAATTATCCTGTGCCAATTGAGCCAATCACTTTGAAATTGGCAAACGGATCACTCATTAATATCGACAGACTTTACTCTTTGAATGTGTCTTCTTTGGGACAAACGTGGAAGTTGAAATTTCATGCAATGCCTGACAGTGATTGTCCCATCATCTTTGGCATTGACATCATCTCCGAGTTGAATTTGTCAGTTCCACCGACTCCTTGGCATCTCATCAGTCAAAACGACCAGCAAAAATTCTCAATTCACGCCAATCCCAGAGGTCTAGTCCAAAGAAGAAGTATACGAATTCAAACGGAGGATAGTGAAGAAGAAAACCAAATTGGTCAAAAGAGGAAATCGGATGATTCAACCGTTCATGTGGCTCCATTCTTACGAAAGAGAAAACGGAAACTGAGTCCTCCTCAAAATGGTGATTCTTTGTTATTTTTTTATTTTCTTTTAATTTAGCAGACATCGTGTTTGTTTGTCATGGAGAAATGGGTTTTAAGTGTCGGTTCTTTTTGCATATTAGCGACGCCACCACCTTTGAACGTGATTCTTGATATCAACTCGCCCAGCTACAAACCAGTCACTCCGCCTGTCAAGAAAGAAGAATTTTCGCCAGAGGAAGCAACTAACTTTCCATCACGTGATCCTACAGAGAGTGTACTTTGTCCCAATCGACAAGATCGTCCACGTGTCAACAGAGTTTTGCGTCCTCGTTTGCGACGTTGAATGTTTACATGAATATCTCTAATTATTCAGCCAATAACAAATCATGTGAAAATTATGCCCCTTAAAACTTGAATTTTTTTCTAATATAATTTCTAAACTTGTTTTTGTGAATCGCGTTGATCGCAGAGTTCTATTTTTGTTTACGTTTGTATTCTTTGTTAGTTTACGTTCTTCATCTTCAGTATTCGGAAAGATACATTTGAAATTTATTATTGTTCACATTATTGATTCGGAATATGAAAAATAAAATCATTTCTTTCCTGTATTATGTATTTGTTTTTTTCAATCAAATTGCAATTGCAAATAGAAAATGAACGTTTTAAAACGTTACTGCATTTTGATAAACTAAAATTTGTTATTGGAATTTCAGAACTGAGGATATAGTAGTGTATGGCAACCAGTGTGGTAAAGTTCAAGTTTTTTATCAACAAGCTTTGACAACAAAAACAACTGGAGGACTACCAACTCCTGCCGATCTAATGGGGGTCGTGCCGCTCAAAGCCAAAAGAAGACTCGAAAGGGATCATGGAATAATGCTGTTGTAATTGCGAATTTTATTTATTTCTACTTCTTATTAGTTTATTACATATCACGTTGATATTTTAAAATTAATCCAAACAAATTCTTAACAATTTTATCAATTTTAAAAATTTAACATTCCCGATGTTCCTTAGAAAATATTTAGATTTGTAATATATTTCTTCCGAACAGTTTTGTAAAATATGTGCGTTTTATTAGAATCAATTATTATTGTAGGGCGACCTGTTTCAAGAAATGCAGAAACATTTTTTGTACTTAAACTTGTTATTGACGAGCATTCGTTTCATATTTTTCAATAAGTCAATGTTGCATTTTAAAATCATGTGACAAATATTCAAGCCGATTAGGTTTACTCGATGATGAACTGTGAATAATATGCCAACTTTCTGAATTTGTATTTTCGTAATTGTGATTTTTACATGTGATATGCAACTTCTATTTCGATCGAATTCCACACTTTCGGATCAAACAATTTTAATGTAATCTACAGTCTTCGAGCAAAAGTTATTTTTATTATGAAAATTTACATTCAACGTATTTTTATTTATTTTTATTTTTATACACATGGATGTAATGATGCTTCTAGATGCGCAGCGTCTGAAAATTGTATATGCACTATGAAAAATGTTCAATTGTTTTTACATTCCGGACGTTTAATATTGAACAAAAAAATGTATTTAAGCAAAAAGATTTATATTCTGCTTTGCGAGAAAAGTTGTTAGCTATACGGCTAAAGGTTAACAAATCGTTCAGTATTATTTTATTGATGTATAACAAAATATACTCTTATTTACAGCATAATTTTGTTCTATTCTAAACCTTATTTAATCATAAATATTTCAAAGTTCGTTCATTTTGTTAGAGTATGATTTCTTTTACAAATGACTTAGATATTGAAAAATCATGCACGTCGTAACATTTCTTTATTCATAAAGATCACAAGTTTTTATACTATTTTGAGCTTCACTGCTTGACAGTTTGTTGGTTTGTCTACTAGAACTACTTAATTATCATTTTAATCAAAAAAAACCAAACGAGTCAATTTTCATGCAGAAACAAAATATGATATGAAAAAAATGGTTTGTCAGTTTAAAAGTTTTTGCAACATTTACATTGTTTCCACAAAACTTCGTCTAAACATTTTCCTCTGTTGCTAAGTAATAAAACATGCCAGGATTATAAAATTAAAAACTCGTTTCTGATCAGTGCCTATAGCGTATTATAATAAATAATTAAATTTGAAATTCGATGTGGTTATTAACTGACTAAAGTTATTTTTGGTATAGTTATTAACAAACAGAATCAAAAGATCAAAAAAATGTGAGTGAAAAAGAGAATGCTAATGTTTAATTATGCACAAAACATCTCATTTGATACGCAATACAGAACGAGCCTCAGGATTATAAATTTATGCAAGATTCAGGAATATTCGATAAACAAGCCTCCAGAATGGACCAATCGCGTTGCTAATCACGATTGGTGGGAACTCTTATTTAAGAAGGTGTGCAAGTTGAAATCAGAATTGTACGAGGTTGTCTTCAGGCAGTGTAGGATATTTAACAAACTAACAATTGACTCACACTTTAACAAGCAGGAAAACAATCTCATCTTAAAATGGTAAGTAATCACTCATGACGAATGCTGTACAATAAAAAGTGTTCAATTCAATCCTGATGAAAAAAACGTTTGTTTCTAGACTTCTTACACAGACAAAGGACCAAAGGTATTTTTTGAAATTATTTTATTATAATAATTTATTACGTTCTAAAATTTAAAAAGACTGACTACATACTTTGAACTTCACTCGATTTTTAGCCCACTGGAGGCAAGTTTGTAAGTTTTGATCATGTGAAATTTTGGGTCGGAAATGCTAAGCAGGTAAAATTTAATATGTTGAGTTTTTGTAAATTTCAATGGAAAAGGATTGAAAAAATTGTTGAAAAATGTAAAAAAAACTTTTAGGCAGCGAGTTATTACTGCGCGCGAATGGGATTTGAACCGCTGGCTTATCGTGGTCTAGAAACAGGTTCAAGAGAAACTGCAGTCCATGCTATTCGACAAAATAAAGTAATTAATTAACAAAATAATATCATCAATTAAAACATGAATTTTTTGTTAAGAAAATTTTAATGTTGTAGATTGTTTTTATTTTTGAATCTGCATATGAGCCGGATAATGAAGTCATGGCGAGGCATCTGTCTCGCCATGGAGACGGAGTCAAAGACATTGCTTTTAATGTTGAAGATATCGATACTATCGTAACGGTAAATATATTCTTTCTGATATTTATTTCTCCGTTTTTGAAGATTACGAATTTTTAACATTTTGTCAATTTTTAAAATGTTTAACATTTTTACTAGGTTGTAAAAGATCGTGGAGGAAAAATTGTACGTGATTTGTGGGAGGAGAGTGACGAGTTTGGTACTGTTCGTTTTGCTACTGTCCAAACGGTAATAATGCAAAGTTGAAAAATTTATACATCAGCTTACTGTTATAAATATTTTTTTAATTCATTTTATTTGAATCGTTTCAGTATGGCGATACCTTGCATACTTTCGTTGATAGGAGTCAATATCGCGGATTTTTCTTACCTGGTTACAAAAAAGCTGGAGAAGATAGCATTTCAACTTTGTTGTAAGTTTGCAATAAACAGCGAAAATGAATTTTTAATTTGTTTGTGTGAATTACTATATAAAAAATGTTATCCCTTCCAGACCTCCTATAAAACTGAATTTCATAGATCATATTGTTGGCAACCAACCTGATTCTTACATGGAACCAGTAGCAAAATGGTAATTATATTTTTGAGCTGTGATTAAATTATTAAAATTGGTTGGACTTATCATAAAATTTGTAAATTTTTAATTGAAATGTGATGATGATATTTGTACAGGTACGAAAGATGTTTGCAGTTTCATCGGTTCTGGTCAGTAGACGACTCTCAGTTGCACACCGAATTCTCAGCCTTGAGGTCTATAGTTATGACGAATTACGAGGAAACTGTTAAGATGCCCATCAACGAACCTGCGCCAGGGAAGAAAAAATCTCAGATCCAAGAATTTGTTGAATATTACGGCGGCGCTGGAGTCCAACACATTGCTCTCAACACTGATGACATAATAAAAGCTGTAATATCATTAATAATATTGTCATTTTTTTAATTTTGGATTAAATTATCTACATTAAAAAGTTAACTTCCAACTTTTAGATAACAAACTTGAGAGCAAGGGGAATGGAATTTCTCAGTGTTCCGGATGTCTATTATGATACACTTAGAGAACGCCTGAAATCAAGCGGTGTAAGAATCAGCGAGGATTTAAACGTTTTGCAAAAACTCAAAATATTGATTGATTACGATGAGAACGGATATTTGTTACAAATATTTACGAAGAATATGCAAGACAGACCAACTTTATTCATTGAAGTTATTCAGAGACACAATCACAATGTAATTTTAGTTTTCCTCAAAAAATTAATTTTTTCATTACGATTCAATGTTTTTTTATCGATGCTCATTTTCTTCCAGGGGTTCGGGGCTGGCAACTTTCAAGCCCTTTTCGAGGCAATTGAAATTGAACAAGCCAAACGAGGAAATTTGTAATTACAAAAAAAAACAAATATATGATAATAATAAAATTAAAATGATGTAAAAATAATTGAATGTAGACTTGTAGAGAAATTATCAAACTATATTTATTTATTTAATCATTAAGTTGGTATCAGCACAATTTTACTGTTCTATAAAAATTTGCGACAATCACTTGTTTTTTTATTTTGATTTAAAAGTTTATGTTGTTCAAAGTCTTTTTATATTTTACCTTTTAGTCGATTTTTTTAGTTTTTACATTCATTTTGTGTTCACAAGTGATCTATATATGGAGGTAAAAGAAAGCGTTTCTTAAAAATTATTTTTAAAATTTTTTTGACCTAATTTTTTTGACAATTTCCAACGTAACTTTAACTTCAACTTCAACTCAACTTTTACAAAAACAAAGTGCATCCGTTGGGCGCGCAACTTTGGTCATCAGACGCGTTATTGGATGCGCATGCGCAGTTCATTCTGCAATGGATGCATATGCGCAGTAGATCCTGCAACGCCATCGAGTACGCAACTGCAGTAGATCTAGTGACGTGACTGGATAAGCATACTGTATATATCGCGGCGTCGTTAGATGCGCATGCGCAGTTCATTCTGTGGCGCCATTGGATGCATATGCGCAATAGATCCTGCAACGTCATCGAGTACGCAGCTGCAGTAGATCAATTGGACCCGCCGAGGCAGTAGATCATATGAAGCCATTGAACTCGCAGACGCAGTAGATCCAGTAATGTGAGTAACTTTTCTTGGTATGATGACAATTTTTTCATTCACGTGTTATTTCTCCATTCATGTCTAAGTTTAGTAAAATTTTCCATATATTTTTAAATTCAACTTTTATTTTAACTCATTTTATGCCAACAAAGGAAAAAAATTTTTTTTCATCAAAAACTTCATGGATTTTTATGTATGTTCAAAAATAGAAGATTTTGCAATAAAATTTTTTTTTCATTTTGTTGCTATAACAATTGCAATTGTTTATAAATTTTTTTTTTTACTGTGGGTAATAAACTTCATGATAGGCCTCATCTTTTGATACGATGGAACAAATTTTATCTATTGTTGAGTCGAAGTAACATTAAAAAAACGATTTTTGAAAATGATGCGTTCACGCACCAATCGCAAGAAATCGGTTAATGATTCCTCTCAAGTTTTCATTCGCTGTAATAGTTGTTTTCAAAGATGACTATTCAATTTCTTACTTATTTTAGTGGAAAAAAATATTAGTGGAAAAAAAGGAGTGGAAAAAATGGAGTGGAAAATTTGTACCCCTACCGATTAAATTATAATAGTTTTCTTAAAACCATGTTGTTCGCTCAAGCTTACAATTTAAATTATCTAGGTTTATTTCAAAAGGTTTTCAAAAACATGAATGTACAACATACGAATGCCATATATTGTAAAGTTCATTTCAATAAATTAAAAATTAATTTGTTTATGAAGATTTATTTTTTTATCGATGCCCATTTTCTTTCAGGGGTTCGGCGCTGGCAATTTTCAAGCACTTTTTTTTTCGAGACAAGCGCTATTCGCGAAATTAACAAGCTAAACGAAGAAATTTGTAATTACAAAAAAAACCAAATATATGATAATAAGAAAATTAAAATGATGTGAAAATAATTGAAGGTAGACTCATAGCGTAATTATTAAACTATATTTATTTATTTAAACATTATGTTGGTATCAGCACAATTTTACTGTTGTATAAAAATTTGCGATAATCACAAAACATTCCGGGCAAAAGAAAACATTTAGTACATTTTTTATATCTTTGTTATGAAGTAAAAAATGTATTTATACGAAAAGCCTGTTTGGTTATTTATTTTTTTGTTTTTAAATTTGGAAACCTTCTCTCCATTTAATATTTATAATCGCAGCTTCATTCTAAAACAAACGTTCAGGCGGTGTTGTGGATGCCCAATCTGAAGATGTCGTGTTGGACGTAGAACGTAGCTCCCATTGGTTTCAGCACAAAAATTTGCGAGAAAGCATGTGGCGGGTCTTCGTCGCACTGCAATTCAATATTTTATTAGTCACTCACATCCAAGTTGTTCCAATTATAAATGAATTCAATGTGACAATGTTGGTTATCAGTTGTGGTGCTATTTCACATATTACAGAATTATTTTTGTTTTCAGAATGTAGACAGATTAAAAAAACTTTAGTTTATTCATATCAATTTTTAGTTCTACTTTCATTTATGACGAACTGATAAAATTAAAAAAATATGATAAATGTTGGAGAATTACTGTAAATTATGTTTAATGTTGCTCTACAAATTAGAAATAAATTGTAATGGTGTTTGAAAAATCAAACAATTTTTGTCTCATGCGAAAATGCACCTTTTGAAGTATGAAACAATCATTTTTTGTTAGTAATATCGATAAAATCAAATAATCAATTGTATGACAGTTATAGTGATCCGCTTATTTTCGGTTTTTGTTTTTTGAATCTAAAATAGATAACTAATAGTAAGAATAATATAACCTGCCTTGTTGAATGAACGCTGGATACGAATATTAAATGAGTAATAAAAAATGTATCGAGAGTGGTCGACATTAAAAAAATATTTTTTAATAATGTGTTGTTAATTATTGTGAACACTGATTCTTGACATATTTCAAGTTAATTAATATAGATAATTTTCAATTATCATTTTTATTTAAAATATGAATGTTGGTCTGCATCTGGTAAGCTTCAATTGTTTATGTAAAACATCTATGTAAACAAACAGTATTAATATACAAAATGTTTTGACAATTACTCTTGTTTACGTGACCGAATTTGTACAACGAACGATTACTGTTTATCAAAGTTTAAATATGCAAACAAACAGAAGTTATAAAAATACGAGGATGAATATTATTTTATACGCAAGTTAAAGTATTACAAGAGAACGCATTTGAAGAATGAAAATATGCAAACAAAATTAGAAAATGTAAAAATTCTGGACAATGATTCGTTCACGTACATCATTCATCCAGTTGTTGAGGCAAATTATTATGAAACTATTTAGTATATTCAAGAAAAAAATAACAGTGCAGAGGATGATCCGTGCGATTATATCAGCATGGGAAATTTATAAAGGGATATACATTGAATATTAGCATACGTGAAAAATAAATTGAAAATAAATGCATAGGATAAGCCAAAGGGAATTAATCGCAAATCGATTCGTATGTTTACCACAGCAGAGTCGTCTGCATCTGTTGATACTTAAACGGTGTCGTGCAACGCGAGTCGGAAGATGTCGTGCTGTACGAAAAAGCTGCTACCGATTGGCTTCAAGACAAACGTCTGGATGTACGCATGAGGCTGATCCTCGTCGGTCTGCCATCAACCATCAATAATCATCTTCTCAGTTTTATTTTCTCATCCACGAGCAGGTGGTTAAACAGATTAAATGATGAACTCTAGTATGTTATCTTCCAACGGCAGCACAAAAAGTCATAAGCATTTTCGAGACAAACGCGTATTGCAAATTTCTTTTCTCTTATCGTCAACTAATCTATATTTGCGCTCATGTCATCCTAATATCCAACGTTCAATTTTGACATTTCTTTCATTTCCATCTTGTTAAAATCATATTGTCTTCTTTTTCTCATTTTGCAAAATTGATGAATGAATCTTTGTTATCTTACCTGCAATCGACCGAGGACATTTATTAAAACTCCACCATCATACATTGGTTGCGAATCTATTTCTGTTATTATTCGGTTAATCTTTTGAAAACTTAAACCCTAAAACAAAAACGATTGAAGCAATTAAAAATATGAAACGTTGCGAAACGTGAAGTTTTATTAACAGTTTCGCACAATCAGCTGGTACTTAAGCCAAAAATTGGCAACAAATCATAACCTCTACTCACATTGAGTTTTTCCATAATTTTAAGGGCACCCTGGATTTGAAATCCTTCAAAAGTCATGAACGATTCGGCCTGTATTGAAAAGACAATGTGCGTAAATAAAATCAAGGTCAACTCTGTTTTTAAATGTTCATTTATTCTTATATTATTACTCACACTGTACATGTTCATTAAATTTGGCCTCTGACTCGGATCGTCGAACATGAGGTAATATTGATGGACGAAGCTTTTGCCAATGTCCACGTATGACGGGTTCAACGCCATTATCGCGTTATTGTTAACGCACGTGTTTGTTGGTGAAATTTTAATGTTTGACGCCAAGCGGCACGAATTCGCGGCCCGTCCAATTTCAACCACCGTGGACAAAATCGGTTATATTATTGCGCGCGCGGCCTAAACGTACACAAAATAGATTGTCGACAGCCCAATTTTTTCGCACCTACAATCACGCCCTCTTGACACTGTTACTACGTACTATAGCTTTTTATTTACCGATAGTCTACACTTTGCAATAAATAAAACATAACAATAAATTTTCGTATAGAGAGTTTAGGTGTTTTTGCAATTTTTCTAGTTCTTTATTCATAATAATAATTTTGAATGTCAAAGAAACAAAAATAAAGTTTAAACATGTTATTTAATAAATAAAAGATATTGTTTTAGAAATGAATAAAACAGTCAATAATGATGCTTGCAAAATTTATTTCTGAAAAATCAATTGGACAAATGCATCTTTACGACAGAATTTGCAATAAATAAAGGACAAGGAATGTGTAAATAGGAATGCAGAGTACTGGAATGAGACGAAGCAAGCAAATTCAATAGGATAGACTGAGACTGAATTTAATATTCCTCAGCGCCTTCTCCCTCGCCCTCGGTAGAGTCCATGCCGACCTCTTCGTAGTCCTTTTCGAGTGCGGCCAAGTCTTCACGAGCTTCAGAGAACTCTCCTTCCTCCATGCCCTCACCCACGTACCAGTGAACGAAGGCACGTTTCGCGTACATCAGATCAAACTTGTGATCCAAGCGAGCCCAGGCCTCGGCAATAGCCGTGGTGTTGGACAACATGCAAACAGCACGTTGGACCTTGGCGAGGTCACCGCCTGGCACCACAGTCGGAGGCTGGTAGTTGATTCCAACCTTGAACCCAGTGGGACACCAGTCGACGAACTGGATGGTTCGTTTGGTCTTGATGGTAGCGATGGCCGCGTTGACGTCTTTTGGAACAACGTCTCCTCGGTAGAGCATGCAGCAGGCCATGTATTTGCCATGTCTGGGGTCGCATTTGACCATCTGGTTAGCAGGCTCGAAACAGGCGTTTGTGATCTCGGCAACGGACAGCTGCTCGTGGTACGCCTTTTCGGCTGAGATAACCGGAGCGTAGGTAACGAGAGGGAAATGGATTCGCGGGTAGGGCACCAGATTGGTTTGGAACTCAGTGAGGTCGACGTTCAAGGCGCCGTCGAATCGCAGGGATGCCGTGATGGAGGAGACGATCTGACCAATGAGACGGTTGAGGTTGGTGTAGGTCGGACGCTCGATATCCAGGTTGCGTCTGCAGATGTCATAGATGGCCTCGTTGTCAACCATGAAAGCACAGTCGGAATGTTCCAGGGTGGTGTGAGTGGTGAGGATCGAGTTGTAAGGTTCAACCACAGCGGTGGAGACTTGAGGTGCCGGGTAGATGGCAAACTCGAGTTTCGACTTCTTGCCATAGTCGACGGATAGGCGCTCCATTAACAAAGAAGTGAAACCCGAGCCAGTACCTCCTCCGAAGGAGTGGAAGATCAGGAACCCTTGCAGTCCTGTACACTGATCAGCGAGTTTGCGAATCCGGTCCAAGACCAGGTCAACGATCTCCTTGCCGATGGTGTAGTGACCGCGGGCGTAGTTGTTCGCCGCATCCTCCTTGCCGGTGATCAGTTGCTCAGGGTGGAACAGTTGTCTGTACGTGCCAGTGCGAACCTCGTCTGAAAGATAACATTTTAGAGTCAAATTTGTGGTTCAGTAATGAAGTGTATTGAGGATTGTAGTAGGAAGTTGTTTGTTTACCAACTACTGTAGGCTCCAGGTCAATGAATACGGCACGTGGCACGTGCTTTCCAGCTCCAGTTTCACTGAAGAAGGTGTTAAAACTGTCATCGCCGCCTCCGATAGATTTGTCAGATGGCATCTGACCGTCCGGCTGGATTCCATGTTCGAGACAGTACAGTTCCCAACAGGCGTTGCCGATCTGCACTCCAGCTTGTCCAACATGAATTGAAATACATTCACGCTGAAAATTGAATTCATTTTTTGTGTAAATAATTGTTATTTGAATTTTCAGTGCGTAATCTTATTATGATTTTCTTATTATTGCACGTATAAAATACTTTAAACGTCGTAATTAAAATGTTTAGTTCTTTCAATTTTCTTTCTTAACCTATTTAATGGTATTTGGAACGATTTAAAAAACAAAAAAAGGAAATAAGCAAATGAATGAATGTAAACTGAAGGTATGAAACCTCGGTTACATTTATTGTAAATTAAATGTATTTCACGTATGCATTTTAAATTGTTAAATCAATAAGAGGCAGGAAATAAGAACCGTTTTGTTTTAGTATTACAAGGTTGGGCAGTTATGATAATTATTTGCGTGTATGATGTCATATTACGCGAATCGATGATTCATACAGGGTGGAGCCGGCCGGTACAAAAGGGGACAAAATGGCGGTATAAAAATGAACGTATTTAATGGGATTCAATTGAACACTCTTTTATGTACAACAAATTGGATAAATCAGTCGTATGTAATGAAAAAAGCACGATGACAAAAGAGGAAAAAAGAATTGACTAACGAATTAAACGGGTCAAAAAGAGTTTTTGTGTCCTCAATTGCTAGTCACTTTTGCAGAGTAGAGATTGCAATAATTTTAGTGGTTCGAGTAGGTACTTACCATGATTGATGATTGGTTTTTTTACTTTTATTAAAGCAAAAAAGTTGCCTTTCAGTTGATAAAGTCGACAGAAGCTGTTATGTTGCTTCGGCCAACAGAAAATCGTTCAACCTCACACGCTTGACGACCCAACTGCGAAGTGCGCGAAAGTGGTGGCGCGCCAGTATTTATATCGATGCCGGCTTGGAAACGCGACAGCGGTAGATTTTTGATTGGTTCATTGGATGCCGCAATATGTCATCAGGATTCGCATTCAAAATAACTATTGAACTTTGGTAAGATTTTTCATTAATCATTTTTCGAATCGTTAATGTTTTGCGAATTTGTTTTGCAAAACATTCATACAATTCAACGAACGAAAAAAATTTTTTTTATAAACAAACGAAGCCCAACGTGCGACGATATTTTACAAACAAAATTTTTAATATGAGATTCAACTTTTTCGACTCAAAATATTCAAAAATATCTAACAAAGTATAAAACTGACAAAGTAAACCAAAAATAATGAAATTAATTAAAAGTTGTTGGTTTCAAATGAAAGTTTGAAAATTAGAAGTTCACCACTTTTTATTATTTACTGTAAGATATACATTACTTGACAAACAATTATACAGACGTATTATAATTAATGACTGTCTTTCAGTATTTGCATTTGCTTTATTTACAGTGACAAAGTGTTGACCATCGCCTCTATTATTTATTTATTCTTGTTTTTCATATTTACAAATAGTTTTTCACTCGTATTTCGACGCTTTATAATACAAACATGATTTACATATGAATATTTATAAACTGGTATGCATGCAGTTATCGCTTTTTAAAAATACCGCAGACTTTTACAAATAATTTTCATTTGTTGCACTCTAATCAATAGGTTTCTAAATTGTATAAAAATGTTAAGAAAATCATGGTTACTAATTCAGGATTTGTCTCGCAGACTCATTGTCGATTGTAAGTTTTTTTATAATAAAAACTCACTTTGCATTTGAAACATCCGTTTTACTAACAATTTCAAATGTTCGTATAAAACATTTGCAATATTGACATAAATTAATCAAAAATAAACTTTTGTAAAATAATTAAAAAATAATTGGGCGTTAACTTTATGGCGCAGTAGTTTTTAAAATGAACAAACTTTTTATGGAAAAGTAACGTGTAAAAGTTCTATCTAAAACTCTGAACTATTAACCAGGCATAAATACATCATCAAATTTTTATATGTCGACAATGAATCGGCATGGTTGAAGATGAATTTAGGTAGGTAGAAAGAAAAATTATTCCCATGGTGTGTGACATTCATTGGAATTTGGCTCGTAAAATTGGTGGGTGAAGTTTTCGAACCAGTCGCAACTTGGACATAGGACTCTGCCTTATATTTCCCCAGAGACAGGGAAGAGCTAAGATAAAGAAGGATACAGTCGATAGAGGCAAAAATCACAAACGAACAAAATGTAAAATGCCAGAAAAGGAGCACAAAGATTTAGTTGTTACTTTTAAATTATATTCAATTAAATTCTTTTCATAAAATCATCCGCTTTTCTAAATCACTCACACATTAACTTTATCGATGCTAAAAGAGAAGAAAAGAAAATAGGAGCGTATGCTATAAGTTGAGATTTGCGATGACAATGGATCTTAGCGAATTGTCTGGCTGAGTTGAATGATCGAAATGACAATGACAAAGGCGTCGTTGAAAAGTTGTGTCGCACGTCGAAGCGTTGAACTGATACTGCGATTTTTCTTCCCCTCGTTTCAAATGTTGCACGAAAACTAACGCGCAAAGTGTCACGCTAAAGAAATGTCGAAAGATATGAATACTAAAACGTACCCGCGTGAAAAAATGATCCGTTTCGCACGAATATACTTTCCAAAATGTCACTGAGAGATTCTCTCCTTTAGGAAAGCGCCTCTATGAATACGTACTATGTATTTATGTAAAACGTTTGCTCTCCACCTTACACCTTATGATATGTTTAAAAAGAAAACGATGTCTTACACTTATGAAGTACGGCTTTGTCACGCAATTGTTTACCTCTTTCCCTCTTGTTTACAGTTGAAAAACCGTCTCTCAGACTTGGCTTTTAAACTTGTTTCAGTGTTGAACTTTGACTTTTGTCGTCATCAGTGAGCGAATCTACATCGCGGCACACAATTAGGAGACATTCTACAAAATTGACTAAGAACATTGATTTGGACTCGAGTTTGAACTTTGAGAGATTGTCGCGTGCGTCCAAGTGGGTTTTTTTTTTCAGAGGTGACGCGACAACAAATCAAACGAGACAAGATTGGATCGATATTTTACATCACGCTTATAAGAAATTGTCACAAACATGTGGTATGTATATATGTATATCGATTACAACGCTATATAAAAAATTTTTTACCTTACGATGTAACAATCCTATCTAGGCAAATTCATAGAAACATTACGGAGCGCAGGGACGTGGCAAAAAAGTTAACGACATGCGTTTACAACGTCGCATTGTAGCAGTAGATTAAGAAATTAAAAAATCTATACAAAAAACAGTCAAGATTAGGGACGGGCGATTTTTATTATTGTTAATTGATTATTGGTTGAAAAAATACACTTTTTCATAATTATTATCATTGGCTGGGTTTTTCAAATTGAATCAATTTGTGGCAGTTGATGTCCGTAGAAAAGTTCTAATTAATTAATCATCTATCGTTTCGTGATTTTCAGAACATCACCCATCCCGAAACACGTAGGGTATAATAGAAACATTCTTAAAAAACACCACCGAAGTATAGGTCGTAATTATAAAATTCAGTTTTTTACAAATTGTCATTATCTTGCTTGAGTTGTTTGCAATCCAAAGTACGAGCTTTTTGATAATCTCTTAAAACCGTAGAATAACTGAAGAAGGATAAAAGCGAGATATTATTTTTCAAGGACAGACTTGTTGTTATCCTCTAACAAGATGTCGCGAACGTACATGATTGTTAAGTTGTTCGTACATTGAATCGCAAAGTACGCGTTTTTGTCAGTAACAAAATGTTTGTAAACTGCATACGTAATTGTTTTGGGTGAGACAAGATCCTGCTGCGGGGCGGGGATACATTTTAATTAGAAAGATTAATTTGTTTGCTCTGATGGCGTGCCGTTAAGGCGATTTACATCTCCGTATTGTCCTCTGCTTCTTCGTCTACTTCCGGCAGGGTGTAGACCGCCGAGATTGGGACCAGGTGCTCGTCCAACTTGATAATAGGTTTGCAGTCTCTGGTTACGTCCACCTGGTTATAAGAATCCTTGAGTATATTTATTTCGTTCTCGTGAGCAAAGATATTGGACGGCGAATCGCTGCACAGACTCTCCTCCGTGACGTTTCTGTGATAAAGCGTGCTAGATGGAAATTGTCACGAGGCAAGGGCGAACGGGTCGGTTGTCAACTCGTCGACACTTGGGCTGGACTTGACTGTATCGTGTTTGTCGCCGTGGTGGCTTAGTCGGTGAACTATCTCGTCCTGGACGATGTTGAAGCACATGGCGGTCAGAGCCATGCCGGACATTATGTAACAGGAACAAAACCATACTGTCACGTCGCGAGACTCGTTCAGGTTGTAGTGTGGATAGGAACCTGGTACCATATCACCGAACCCAATGGTGCTCAGGCTCATGAAGCAAAAGTAACTTGCATCTGAAATAACCAAATCATGTTTTTTAGCATTTCAATTGGAAAGAAATATCTATCAGAGTGGAATGTAAGTGATGTATGGTACCTATGATTGTCCAGTTTTCCAATTTGTGCAGAACGAAAGCACCGGCGACGATGTAACACAACATGGCTCCCAGACAGATGCTGATGGGCGCGAGAATAGTAACATTCGGTCTATCGCCGGAACCCAAGCTGGATACTTCATCTTTTGGACTAGACTTTATCTCGACCGAGCTTGGAAATGTTGACGCATTAGCCCGCACGTAAAAAGGCTCCTGCAGTTGCATTTGCTGCTGTTGTTGAGCGAGTTCCTCTTGCTGTCTCTTCTTTTTCATGCGTCTCTCCTTTTCCTGCGGACGTGACAAATGTAATTTCAGTTTGAAAATTCATAGCAAGACGTTTTCATGAATATTACGACTGGGTGCAGGTTCATTTTGCAAATGGCCCTAATATACAAGATGTAACGGAAATTTTATTATGGTGCAATCGAGTAATTGCAATCTTCAGAGCAAAGATTCTTGATAATATTTTGTTCACGTTTCGAGGACTTTAATTTGTTTGAAGAACAAACTGAGCAAGTAGAAAAGGATATGAAGGATGGGAAATGGGATGGATGAATGTAATAAGAATATTGAAAAAATGTTCATCGTTTTGGCGCTTTCGTTGTAATGAGTTAGCACGGTGTCTTATCAGTTGAACTTTGATGATGTTTCTCAAGTCTTGGATCAGATTATAATCAAAGTTTAGCACCGAGAAGGTATCTTCTAGGTTCAGATATTTGGATCTTAGTTGAAGGAGATGAAATTTTTTCACGGCTGCGATTAAGTTTCAATTTCTGCTTGATTTAAACTTATCCGGATTGAATTCGATCAGGTTCATCCGTGATTTTGTCAAACTTTCCTTTGAATGTGGACCCCTAAGGTTATCCAATTGACTGATGATAAAATTGCATAAAAACAGTAATTTCAAGATTACCACCAATCATTAGCGAATCGTCGTTGTATTAGTTCACAGAAACTAATTATTCGTCGCGAAATGTTTTTCTTTTGAACGCACTCGAAATTTTGATTGTCAAAGAAGAAAAAATGACCGATTTGTCTTCGTTAGATGGGCAATAATTCTCAGGTCTCTTTGTTCGAGAGAAAATCTAGCCAATTCGTTTGCGTTTGCCAGTGAAAGTTGTTTTATGCGTCGTAATGGTTTGTTTTTGTCGGTTTACCCGCAGCTTGATAAATAATTCAATTAATTAGATCGTAGATTGGCCCCAGGCCGCAAGAAATGTTCAAATTAATCTAGTGAAAAGAAGTGAAAATCTTCACCTGCATTCGCCTTTCATCGTAGCAGCAATATCCGCAGTTCGAACAGAGACAGCAGCATAGAGCTCGCGTAAAAACGCCCCGAGCACAACGGGACAACAAACCCCCGGCACTTGACAAATAAACCAAAGTCAAAGGAATCCCTAGACTGGCGTAGCCCATCGTTGCGACCTTGCCCCAGGGAGTTCTTGGCGCGATGCTTCCATATCCTGCAAAAATGGCTCACTTTAATAAATCCTGGACAAACATAATTACATGAAAAAGTAACAATTTTTTCCCCATTTTTTTTCTTCTTCAATTTGTCTTTTCTAGGTGCCCTGATTGGTCTCAGATCAATTTTTTTTTCATTGACTGAAATCTAAGGCCGTCAAAATATTTTGCCATGGTTTTTTTTTTGATAAGAGACAATTTATTATTTGAATGGATGGTTTTAATAAGAAGCTGTATGAAATTAATTAAGTTTTTTATAATGCAACTGAGACAAGTTGAGGTCAGATCTGACACGTGGAAAAGCATTTAGCCAAAATACAGGAATATTCTTCTAAGCCCTTTATTGCACAAAGTTGCCTCTCATAGAGAGCTTAACGGATTTTAATATATTAAGAGTATTAACGTAACTAAGCGCACCGTATGGACTTTATGCATTGAAAGGTTTTAGCGTAACTGAGTCCGAATTACTAGTGTCAACGGAACCGAGAGTAATGAGCGTATTGACAGAATTAATTTACCATCAATGAATTTCGAGAGCAATGCATTGCCCGTTATAATGAATCCCAAGTCGTGTGTGAAAGACGTAGAATGCCATGAGCAGTGCGACGTTCACTTTCACGTCTCATTATTGAAAAGCATGGTTTGTTGGTCTTTTTGTATAAATATAAATATTCCTAATTTATGTATTTAACACTAGGAGGACCGCGTACGTAAATTTTACGTCTTTAAATATTCACTTCTTCACCATTCTGGTTAGGTTTGATGAAACAATTTTTCCTTTGGTGACTTTTCATCATGTTTGATTCTCTTTACAACGACGTTAAAATTTTTTCGATATGTTAAATAGAATTTGAGAAAAAATTGATTCTACCTAAAAGGACCGGAGTACGTAAATTTTACGTCATTCCACGACAACACATATTAAATTGTTGTTTTTTAGTTAATAAATAAACAATCAGCTTCAGACATGTTTATGGACCTGTTTAACAACAATATTTGTTATAATAAATTGTTTTCATTATGTTTATAGCAAATTGCGATTGAATTTTTATTCAAAACAAACATCCGGAACGAAAAAGAAGGTCTGCGAAATACCGACGAGTATTGTGGCTTTTTATTGAAAAAATAATTGTTTATAACAATAGATTAATAGTTATGTTAATAAAAAGTTAATTAAAGCAACTATTTGAATATAACTAAAGCTGAAATATTATATAAATAGTTACAACATCGAAAAATCATCAAGATGTAAAATTTACGCACTCCGGTCCTTTAAGGTATACGCAAATCTCGGTCCTCCTAGTGTTAATCTATTGATTGAACAAATTCATTTTGACTTTTGAGAAATAATAATCAGAAAGTAATTTCGATAGACAAGTTTTGTAGACAAACTTGTCTACTTATAATTTTTTGTTATTATATTGATATTAATTCGAATGTTTACAAATTCAATTGTAAATTCAATACTTAAACACGCTCGGCAATTGGTTATTGAAATAATTTCAAGCGAAACATATGTACACATACAAAACTCAAATATTTAAATGCAAACATAATTCCAGCGCACGATTTATTCTAACGGAAACGATTTATTTTACGAGGCAGTAAACAATTCCATGATATAATATAATGGGTGCGATAACTTGAATATTTCCATGCCTCGGGGGCAAGCTTATCCCAGAGCGAATACTTTTTTCGCCAAACATATAACAACCGGTGATACGACTCACATGTGTGACCTAAAAAGTAAGTCAGTCGTGATGAAAATAAAAATTAATTCACACTTGATACACGCGATTCCTAATTGATTAATGCACATTTAATTTTTTTTCTTATTTTGTCGAGTTAATTTGCGATTTACAAAAATGTTGTGTAAATTAGGACAATCGACTTGGCGCATTGTTGTGGGTGAAAATCAGCTAGCTCGTTTGGTTGTCGTTTTGCGATGAACACATGCTCCATTGAACGTCATGATTCAGCTTTCGACAGTGAAATAAAATAAAATTGAAAATTGGAATATCGCGTGTTTTTACGTCTCGCGCAAAAACTGCGAGATCGTTGAGTTGAACAGTGATATCTCGCGAGTTAATCTGCAATGTTGATGGCGGCGTAAGGATGATAAGAACGAGCGAAAAGTGTCAATCTTACAAGAAGCAAAAGAGGCGACCGCAGTTGTGCACCAGCGATAATGCTGCCGTGATTTTCATCCTCCGTTGTATACCTATACTTCAGACGAGAAATAGTGCGCTTTCCCCCGGGACGTTATTTTTCGCTCAATCTCATTCACTGAGAGACGCAGAGAAAGAAAATTCAAATGATTAAGATGCAAAATTTGCTTTTCAGTTGGAGTTACAATTTTTTTACTAAAATCTTGTCGGAATTTACGAACATACATTTTCTCTCTTTTCGACTGGGACGACGATTTTGTAATAAATTCAATCATTGTAAAAAGTACAAGTCGTATTGTAAAAATCGCAATTTCAATTTCATTCTTCACGATTTGATGGTATTTTTCGTTCGAGGTCAGTTATGTAATTGTTTCTTTATTCTGCGTAAAACCAGTTTTACTCGATTCGAGTCATACAACAGTATGAGTGAAAAAATAATTCATGTTGTGAAATTGATGGTACGGAGCTTCGAATCGACGATAAGAGTGATTCAAAATGATCTCCAAATAAACTGGTCGGCAGAAAAAACATCAATACCTAAGGTAGTCCAGGTTAAAATGGATAAGAATAATGGAAAGAGGAAAATTATTGAACTTTCAAGAGTTCGGAGCGAGATCACTAGTCTGCCGTGAGAATGAACTATCAATATACGTTCTTTCGATTATGTCTCCTGGACAATGATTCGATTATAGTATTGTTAAAAAACAACGATCATCACAAATGGAAGTCTTATCTCCTAACACTATTGGTTTGAACATCTTCACGAGAGTCACATCAATATTGACCTAGCTGCGGATTACAAACCTAAAGCTTCTGGCGGATTAGATGTTTAAAATTTTGTTTTCACGAATAAAACAACAAAGAGATTATTATTATTATAACAATAATTATTATTATTATTCTTTATTTTAATTCGTAGTTTTTTGAAAAATAAGAAAAACTTAAAATGAAATGTTCAGACTGACGCCGGTTAAGTTATTGATATATATGGCGGAAGAAGACAATAAGGATTATTTATTTTCGCAGGTATGTTCGAATGGAGCAAACTGTCTGGAAAACGAGAAAAAATTACTCCAAGGAAATAATAGAGGTCGCGTCATGTAAAGCTGCAGCGCACGGTCCGATCGTGTGCCACACGTTAACAAGCAAATTGTTGAAACGGAAGTCGCTGACGACCGGAACCATATAGCGCGTTTCCCCTGAGCCATCGCCCTCGCTGATGGATCGTCAAATTTTCTACCCAGGTTGGTGTTACCTCTTTATCAAAAAATTTCGTCTTTCATAAAACACGCGATTCGTTCATCGTTGCAACTTTCGACTGCAAACTAAAATACCAAGATGTGATTAATTACAATTTTCTTGCTGATTTCAGCCGAAGGTTACATTTACCCCTTTTTTTCTAGATTCAGCAATTTGTACTTCGTTCATCATTTTACAAAGTACAGTTAACGTCTCATCTGAAAAATAGATGTTTTCTTATAGCGTTAACCAATTTCTGTACTCGAAAAAAAAGTGGAATTCATTTTGTCCGTGATGATAAAATGTTGATTGAAATGAAATGAAAACCAGCAAGTGCGACTTGCGGAGCGAATTTTTTGTTTGTTAGCCAGCTGAGTTGATTCTCGAGGTTTGAAAGTGACGCGAAATATAATCAGCATACCAGAATGCGCATTGTTTTATGCGGAGGATTCTCGTGCCGGTGTTCATAGGAGCAATTTCCAAGGGCGATTAGGGCGCTCGCTATTTACGACAGTCAACTAGTGAACAGCTCGACATTTAATTAAGTTCTCAAATAATTTGCATAGATGATACCACCGCGGCGGTGTGCTCGCACAATAACATCTCGAAGATGAGTCGCGCTCGGTTTATGCAGGTGGATGCACGTGCGACATCGTGTCGGCTTCCAAATATTTCGGCTTTGCTCCCCCGCCAAAAGCATACATGTAAATCCCGACTAGCGTCACACTAAGTCTCTCTCGACTAAAGACACGATGAAATTAATAACGCGCTGTCATGTAAATATAGAACATAATCAGCGGGGATATTACGAATTTCACCCAAGCTATATTGTCTTCTAAATCTTTCATCCCAACAAGATGTTTGAATTAGTGCATTCTCAAACGAAGGACTTTCCTTCCCTCGACACAAGCATATTAAGCGTTTTCATGCTTTGAGCGTAATCATTCTTAGGTTCGTTCATTCGGGTTTTCATCAAATCATAAATATAAATTTATCTCTTGTATGCATACACAAATTAACAAATACAGTTTTTAAAATAAACGCTTTCAATGTTGTTTTCTCGCGTGAATCTCGATTACCTTACCTTCAGGCTATTAAAATTGGTTCCGCGAAAAGACTTATGAGTGCGCGGTCAAGGATCCATTAGACACACACAAGGCGGTGAAATAATTCATATAGCAACATAACGATATCGTTACTTTGGAAACGAATAAATGCATTTAACATGAGACGGGCGCGAGTTAAAACAGGCAAACGCGCGGCTTGATCTATGGGCTATCGCATTGGTTGCATTGTACGCGGAGGCGTAAGAACTGGCGTGTCAAGGAAATGTTTTGCCTTCATAAAATATATAAGTTGAACGCTGGCTTATGCCGCTGAAGGGCTCGGGCGAAAGATGTTTCTATTTCGTCGACGCAAAGATGTGAGGCACGGCTCATGGAAAAATGTATAATAGCGCTGATAGGGCGAGCGTCGTAAATCAGCCCGGCGTTGTAAACGCGCCCTCGACTACAACTCCTTGGCCTCGTAATATCGCTGCAGCGATGTTCTATAACTGCAATTTCTCAAAGTGCAATGCTTTGTCGCCGCGCGTAACGTTTCTCGGCGCAAAAATTTGTCTATGAGAAAGATACCGTATGACGCGGACGGAGAAAAATGCGATTTGTTTTTCAACTTGATTCGAGGACTGATCGAATTCTGATTCATTTCGCGGTGGAATGATAAAAAATTGGGTTTCAGATTTTTGGGTCTAAAGTGGTGATTTGATTGTTTTTGAAAATGTCTAATGAGGTTCATTGTGTTTTGAAATTCGTAGAAAGAGCGTGAAATCACTTGACAGGCTCTGGAACTCGGGGTACAAGTGTCTACTAGTTAGGTATTTTGAGGCAAAAGACACGACTAGTGCCTAGTCGTGACGAGACAATACTCGTGTCTTTTATACTAAAACTTCCCACTGGAGTACTACTAGAAAATACTTCTCTCCGACAGCGCGCGTGGTGTCAAATTAAATTTTCGTAATGAGGTTTTTGAAACAGTATAAAAATGTGTTTAGTGGCGACAAATATCACATCAAGTTTAGGATAAAGTTTATTTTCATTATTCGAAAAACTTAGATTGTTTTGATTGTTTAAATTTTTTCAGCAATTGGAAAAAAATGAATCAGCAAACGTATCTTCTTTACTAACAATTGTTTCATCTAATAAATTTCTCTAAACTGCAAAATTTACAGCTAAAATCTCGACGCTTGGTGAACTTTGGTTGGAGGCGGCGTGTTAACATTCGATGGATCTGGTAATAGACTGTGAGACAACTCTCGCAAGCGACGTCGACCTCCATTAAGGTGTTAATGAAGGCTGAAAGATTGAGCTGTTGAAAATTATAACATTTTCTAAATAAATTTTTCACTTTTTCAATCGTAAGAAGAGATATTCAGAAAAGAATCGAAAATTATTAATGTTGGGAGCCGGCGAAAGCGTGTCTGGTAAAAGATTGATTATACTACTTAGAAACATAGAAACCGAAGTGTTTAAGAGTATATCAATGAAGATTTTATTCGAATTGAAATTGAAATGGGGAAATAAGAAAGATTGGTGAGGTCGGTCAAGTTCGTTGTCCTATTTACTATATCATTTGCGTCCCTGCGCGTTTTTCTTGTTTCAAAAGGTTTTTTCGCTTCGAGCGAACGATAGAAATTGACATGGTCGAATCTTTATAAATCAGAGGCGAGAATCCCAAGGGAGAGATCTCTTTGAGGAACACTTAAGCACTTTGTGGATAAAAAGAAACCGCACAGTGTAGAGTCGCGACCACTGCATGTCATGGCTTTTCGTAAACTTCTTTCCAGGACTGTCTAACTTGATAAACGACACGAGTGACTTACAAAAATTAGAAATAATCACTTCCATACTTATAAAAGTACAATAAAATCATCACCAAATAAAGTTATAACATTTAAAATTACATTACTATAGTTACATCATCGTTAGATTGTGTACCATTGCTGTCAATAATTAATCCGTAGAGAGACAAAATTTGTGAATCAATTGTTATATTGTACTAAACAAGAATAATGTGGGCTCTTAATCCTGGATACAATGGTTACAGTATACATAATTATCTAATTGGTTCTAAATGCATTCAAATAGCGCGACAGTATAATGCGAATGTATATGTCTGGAACAAATTATGTTCGAAATGGAACCAAACAAAAGGGTATACAATTTAACCATATGTTTCAAAAAATTTCTAACAGTAACTTTTAAAATAGATATGAAGCAATGAAACATAAACTTGATTAATTTCTGACAAAATGGAATTGGAGATGATTTTTTATTATATATTTAAGATAAAAATCTTAACTAACCATTGAAAAATGAAATTTCTTGGATTTTCTGCTTTATCTGTGTGTTAAAAAATGGAAGATTTTAATTTTTTTTAATTTGCAATAACAATATACATATTGTCTATAAATTAATTTTTATTTTGTTGGGTAATGAATTTTTCTAATGGTCACCATCCACTGAGTTTAACGAATTTTACCTGTAGCCTAGTCTAAGCAATGTTAAACGAACAGAGTGAAAAAAGAAAAAAAATCCGACGAAAATTACACTCTTTAAAATGAATTGTACTATGGGATACTTTTTTATATCTATAAGAGTGCGATTGAGTGAAACGATTTTTCGTGATCTGTGCAAATGAATTAGAACGAAACTTTCAAAAGCCGTTGTATCGGGAATAGACATGCAACTCTAAGTCGTTTGCAAAGCGCACAGGGTGATCCGCCGATAACAGACTCGGTAGCCTCTGTGCGCAGAGATTGTGCAGATGTCTGGGCGATCCCACGCCAATAGTCGAGCCGGCCTGTTTTCAGTCTCGTACTTTTTCTAATTAGCTTAGACTCGCCCTATTTGCTTTTATTTCAATATCCTTTCTTTTTTATTGCACACGCTTTTTCTTTTCACTTCTCTTTCTCAAGTGAGCTCTCTTTTTTTTCTCTCTTACAAAAATTGATGATATTTTCCTGTTTTCTATGCTTTTTTCGTATCCGGACTGTTTATATCTCTGACGATAAAAGTGATAGCGGCAATTTTATTTTGACGTTATATTGAATCTAAGATTGTTGCAACAGATCGAAAATCTGTTAGTGACTTGAAAAGAAAAATCAAAATAAAAATGTTACGAGTTTATTGACGAAAAAAACCTTGCGGATGGTGTACGAATGCGCGTTCTCAAGACGACACACTTATTTTCATAACTGCGATGAAAAGAAATTGGGAAAAATCTATATTTGTGTGCAATCTTGTTATAATGAATCGGCATGGACGAGTCGTTGGCGTGGAAAGTATACGTAAATTTTGTGAAATATTTCACGGCGACATTCACAATCACCTGCTTATTAATTAAGTTTGCGACAACGTTTTCATACACCAACGCAGCTAATTACTCGATTACGGTTGATGAAATTTCAATGAGCTTGCAGCGGCCCATTAAGTGCTAATCAGATTGAAAATTCATACTTTAATGCAAGGCTCTTGAGAATTTTGAACAACTAGTGTGATAACCATAAAATCTCGTCTTATTTTTTCCCTACGTCACGTCACAAGCGTTTCTTCAAATTTATTAAAATGTAAAAATTAGAAATTGAGCTTTTCGATTTGAATTATCAATGCCAGGTTTATAATTTCGCAATTGTGATAACGTAAGTGAAGCAGTAAATATGAATTGTAGTTTTTTTTGTAGTGGTTTTTTATACTCGACATGATTTTTTACTCGTCATAATTTTTAAACGCTTTTCTTTACTTCAATATATTGATCAGTTGTGAAAACAAATTGAATATAAATAATAAATATTTAAAAAATCGACTGAAAGGTAAAATATAAGAAGACTACAAAAACAACATAAACTTTCGAATCAAAAATGAACTTCAACTCAACTGTTTCAAAAACAAAGTGCACCCGTTGGGCACGCAACTTTGGTCATCAGACGCGCCTATGATGTTATGTATTACACAGAGAAAAAATCGTAGTATTAGACGCAACGGTCGTAGCATTTGTTCTATCAAGCACCGTAGCGTCTATTATACAAAAATAAGGGCAATACATCAAATTTTGTACAAATAGATGTTTAGGATTTTTTGATATTTTTTAAATCGTTTGTTCAACTTTTGACACTTCTTTTATTTCAACGCTCAGATTTCGTTTTAATTAACCGGACGGTCAAGTGTGATTTGTTATTCCATTCGAAAAGTCCAACTGTGCGGAAAAATGTATCACCAATGAAACATAAAAAAGCAAATATACAGATACCGATAGGTGATAGCGATGATTTTTGTGAATGATGCTAATCAATCTGGCTGAACTTGCTGTACATCAAGGGGGATCAACGGCAATCCGCCAGGATCGAATTCTATAATCTGATGCCGGTCATGGGCAAAAGTTTGCAAAATCTGAAAACGTGTCGCTATGCTTAAGGTGATATTCAATATAGACATTCCACTTGGGAATTACTCGATAAATCGCGACTAGAATTTGACCGATAGCTATATTTATCTCTCATTAGATACATTGATGTCGATGTCAAATCATATTATAATTTTATGATATTACGTTTTAATCTGGTTAAAATTGTGATAGCTGTAATTTTGTAGGTATTTGAAATTCGCACAGCTATATAAATATTTTTTGGCAAATTTTATTTTAGTGAGATTGCGATGATCCAAATACATTTCACTGAACGTATATAAATGTCAGTATTTACAAGATAATTCATGGTAATGAGAAAGAAACTTTCAAACGTTTTGCAACTTAATGGCCAGCTAGAATTTTTTGAGCATAGCAGACTGTCAGGGAATGTACGTGTATGCAAGTACCATCTGCATAATATCAAATCATAAATCCTAACATAAACCTAAAAGCCCACAGCCATTCTGTCGAAAAAAATGAGAACATTTTAAATTAGCGTATCCAAATGGATATAAATTTGTTTTTGCAATCTCTACATCGAATGCGTGACAATATTTAAACAAGAAATTATGAAATTATCTCTAAAACTTTCATTGCGAAAAATAGTGACACAATATTTTATCTCCTTTTGGTCATGTAAAACAAAATTTTTCCAAAACTTGCGGTAAAAATTGTTAACCGGAATGTAATGAGTTTATGGTGTTGCACGAACAATAATTCAGTAACATTCGTTAGGTTTATTATTGAGACCATCTGCCGTTAGGATAATGTTCTTATTAATTATATCAGATGGCTACTACCTAATATTTAGTGGCCAATTATTTTACAATGACTCCACTACGTTTTGTACCGCGTATCTAATCTCCTGCGCAAATTGGATAGTTGCCATTCCAACCGAATTTTGATACACTATAGCTTGTCGTTATCAAACATACACATTTTAGATTGAGTCGGAAGGCTAACTAATCTCTTGTAAAAATTGTATCAATAATGAAAAATAACTATTTTGTCACTCTAACAGGAAAAATGCAATTATTGAAAACACAATTTTCTATTTCAATAATTGACGATCAACAACATTCTTTTACATTACTCTCAAATGTTGAATCTGCGTTAAATTTTTTCAAGTAAGTTTAACGGTCCAATAATTTGTATGTTTTAGTTGCATTTATCCTAACAGATATGCTAAAAGTGAGAAGATTGCGCGCGGGCGTTGAGAGTATATTGTCTCGCGTTGAAATTGGCAAGCGACTGAAGTTTTTCGCCATAGTCACAGCAATGGTTTTAATTAACCCGGCCTCGCAAAAACAAATACGTGGACTGAATTCGTGTATGACGTTCGAAGCGCTTGGGCCGGTAATAAAATATTTATACGTTTTCTCTCTCCTACCGGTTTTAGTTGTTTCATGCTGGTATAAAGATATGTACTGACTTGTAATTTAGGAGTCGGATAACCTCCGTTAATCAAGTTTTCTTTTCCCTTGTAATTGAAATATAAACAACGCAGTAATCATTGTTGGTCGAGAAACCATTTTTTTATAATTTGTTTATCCGAATCCTTGATTTAATTTTAATCTGACTCTTAAACAAATTTGTTTTGACTGTTCGAGAATTTTATAAATTGAGTTCATGTGCTTTGGTTTTGACTTGACTGATCAGGACATTTCAATAGAAGTTGTGTCTGATGCGTGATTGCTCAGGGAGCATCGTTGATCCCCGTCCCCAAATGATATTCGTTTCATCCTCGAGATGTATAGTTATGAGCTAGCAGAAGTTCTGACCATTGACATGAAAAATTATTCTGAACTGTTGGCGCTTGTCATGATTCCTTTTGGTTTATCTTTACGATAGCTTCAAGAAGGCTGTGCACAAGTTAAAATAATGGAGAACACTTATAATTTGGTTTCGGCGATATTTGATATTCTTCCATAACAATCTTTTTGAGAGTTACGCGTTCGATGCAAAATTATATTGGCTTTGCGAAACCGAGTTTCTGTTACCTGAAATACTTTTTGCTTGTAATTAAATTCCGGAAAATTGATTATCGCTGACGTTGCCGGAAACGCGTTTTTACGGAACATGCGTTTACTATGCAAATTATTAAACCTATTTAAGTCTGAATATTGGATGTTATTTGACGTAATGAATATGTATTGAGTGTACATCGACATGTACGAAGATATTTTTACAAAAGATAATGTTCACGAAATTGACTTTGCGCGGCGCAACATTTTATGAATATAAAAATGGTTCGACTGCTCTGTAATTGAAATCGCGAGATAAAAACAATTAATTTTTAAATTAGCTAATTAGATTTTATAATGACACTAATTTGCATTTAAATTATGTTAAGGACATACTTCATGTCTGACTGAATAGTTATTTGTTCTACTTAAAAATAAGGCTTTAAGTTTCTAATAATGATGTAGTAGATTTTGTTTATAGTATAATTAGGCAATAAATAAGTAATTTGATTTGAAAATTCATTCTAATGTTAATACGCAGTTCTAAAAAGTCACATTTATAAACGAACATGTTCGAAACATTTGTTTTTTGTAGAGCACGCGTTTACTATGCAAATAATTAAACTTGTTCGATGTCGGAATATTCGATGTTATTTGACGCAATGAATATGCATTGAGCACACATCGATAGCTTTGTGTTATTATTCTAAAGAAAATCTGTACAAAAATGTTCTCGCACAAGGTCGCTATTTGTGAAAACGAATTTGTCTCGCCATTCGTACTGCTCGCAAAGCTCCACGACTGTTGCGATGATTTGCAAATTTTCTCATCCAAATTAACGCTACACTTATCGTGCAAGTTTTTTCTGAAGCCAAGTCCGTGAGTTCTCGTTACGCGTTCTGTGTATACATTTTTTGTGGGTTTATCATGCATGTAAAAAGGTCCATTTTGTCATGCTTGATAACCAATTTACTCCTATTACTTTATCAAGTTTATTCGTACCACGTGCGACTTTCGCATACATTGTCGCACTGCGTGTTTTGTATATCACTTTTTACTGCGTATATGGAATGCTAAATGCGCTCTCATAAAAGCCCAGCAAAAAGCACACGTTTATCGGAAAACAAATTATACTCCAAAGATAAGAAGGATAATTATTTGTCGTTTATCACGTAGTATCATTCGTTAAATGTCTGATATCTTTGCTGGCGATAATTTATTGTTTTAGGATTTTTCGAGAAAGGTTGTGTTTTCTATGTGCTATTTCTCTTCGTCGCGCTTAAACATTAGATGACATAAAAAGAGAGCTTTGAGACGAAAATTGAACCAAAAAACGACAACAAGAAAATAAAAGCTGCGAAAGTTCGGCAAGATGTGTGGGGAATAGCTTATTGATTTCAATTTTTATTTACGAGTCAGCAAGATTCTGCGATTAGTGGTATAAGTGGATCATGAAATAACAATTCTGATGCCGTAGCGTGATATATAATTTATGTGTTTACATTGTCCAATGGAGTTGCAATAATTAATACAAGTGCCGCCGAGCTTGGTCTATTATCTATGCCCGGATTATCAGTCTGAAATAGTGATTTATTATCTCGACAGAGTTAGTTGTAATGCTTATTGAAAGAGCATGAAAAAAATCACAGACTCTTGTGACTGTAATTCTTCGGGTAACTGCTCGTAAAAAATCGTGCTTCATTTGCGTTATAAATTATATACTTTCAATCTTGCTTTTGTCGACCTATGACAACCAGAATAAGCAGAGATTAACTTGAGGAAAGTTTGTGTGTCTGCGTTGTCTCTTGATTAATTCGATAAATTGACTGCACTCTCTCGAGCTTCTTCAATTCGTGTTATCAGTAAAATTTAATTAGAAGGAAACGTGAAAAGGCAACAATTGTATCGAGAGCTTTGAAACACAAGCTTGCCTCTCGAAATTTAATACAATAATCCCTCGTTCTGTGAAAGCTGGCAAAAGCGTCGGTTAACGTGCAATGAAATGACTCAGGATTGCAAGCCGCGATAAAAATGGTGCATAATTAATTCGCGGGCGTTCGAATTTCTCGTTGTTGTCAAAGAACGCGCAGCGGTTATCTTAACGCAGAGGCATGAGCCGATCCGAGGTTCCCGCGGGGATCGCCCCATACCACTGCCAGACTTTAATAACCGAAAGCACTCGTCTGGCGTAAAGCTCGCCCGATTCAACGTAGAGAGATACGGGAACACACTGCAAGAGGAACCGCACCATTTCAGATGCGCGGCTTGTTTGGCCCGTGCAAATAACTAGAGTTTTGCATTGCCTCCTTTCATCGAGACGTTCCGAAGGAGAAGGTCAAATTGTTGATTCATGTTTCATGCTTCTAATCGCAAACATACGGGTCGTATACACAAGGGTCTCGATTTATCATGCAACTCATCCCAGTCAACAATTAATGTCATATCTGTACAGTTTATGTGTAACTTAACAGTGAGGAAAGTTTTTGAAAATATCAAGATCGATGGCGTGAAACGATGCTGAATTTCAGAATAGTACTTGAACATCCTTTATGCGTGTCAAGCAGTTAACCTTCCAACAGACTCGGTTATGAATTTGAGGACAGACGCATTATGTAAAGGACATGCATCATTATTAATGATATACTGAGTGTTGACCACTGTGAAAACAGAGTTGGTTTGATGCTGAAATGACATCCCCAGTAGCTCAGCACAGCATTTAGGGTCGCAGAATAGGTCAAAGGTCTTCGGATTACGTATGTGGACAAGGAGTGTGACATTTCATGCTCGTATCTCAGGTGTTGTAGCGCATACATTTCAATGCTTCCATTATGAATGATTATGGATCAACTGATTTCTTCTAAACGAAAACATTCGATCCTAAAAGTATCAAAATTCTGCACGTCTGACAGCATACGCGTTTATACTACTTAAATTGGCTGTGATTTTATATGTCTGACGAAACGTTCGTCTCGACCACTGACATTGAGTTTGAGTTGAGCAGATGTAAAATAGGAACCAAAAGTTAGTTTTACAAATAAACTCATGTCATATTGAATGTATGAATTTTGCATGAATGGACTCGTTGCACGTTTACTATCAGAAAATGTCGCTCGTGATGCAACTTCGAAAGGGCAAGAGTCACATTATCCTGTACATATGTAAATAACAAAAGTGGTTTGTTAAACTTACGCTCTGAGCTGATGTTGAACGGTTTGTAGTATATAATTTCGCTTGGCATTAATTAAATTTCGCTCATACATGTGCAATCGGGAGACGATAAGTTATCGCTGTGTTGGTAGTAATTAATGTCGCTTCAATAATGATTTATGTTACCTAGCTTTTAAATTCTATGAGAACGCAATTAATACAATCTTGACATCAATTTTCATTTGCCACTAATTTTTCATTGCACAACTATTAGCCACAAATTTTATCACGTAAACAATCCTTCGAATTATAAAAATTTTAATATGACTTTTTGGTTCGCTACCACGATTGTATTGTGGTACTTTAAACAAAAGCCGTAAAATCTCGACAATAAACAAAGTGAAATCTGAATTGATAAAATGCAAGCGATGACAAAAGCTATTTTCACTGTGACATGTAGTTCAAGAAATGAAAATAAACTCCAATAATTTTTGCTGTTCTGGTCTGTCTATTATGTAACGTCAAAACAAAACCGTGACAGTTTGAGATCAAATCAGTGTGCGCGAAAATAATTAAAATGTCTGGTTTCAATTGGAATGATTAGAAAAATAGTAGAAAAAATAAAGGTGTGTACATTGGTGGTGAGTTTCATGCAAATCACTGGTTACTTTTTCAACCTCAACAACTCGGTTAACACGAAAAGGCGTGGCGGAGAGGGTCACGTTCTGCTGTTAAACGTTGTCCGAGGTGACGCATCGAATTCAAACGAAAATGACAAACCAAATGGAAGCAATGACTCGAACGCCTCAAGCTATATTAAAGAGATAAGTCTTGAAAGGATGTGTCGTACTGGCTTATGACATTTCGATTTCTCCGCAAGATAGAAAAGGTGGTATATTTTCATTCCGAAATGAATAATACCCCGGACTTTGGCGTTCATGTTTCTCAGGTGATGTGTGACTCATCAAATATTTTATAGAACACGCGAATCCCGCTTGCCAATCGAGGTACGTAAACAAGGACACATTCATTTCTCAACGTCCCCACCAGGTGATCTATAGATGAGGCTACAGATTCGTCTTAGAAGTAAGTTTGCTACTAAAAGAAAGAGACAGAAAATTCGCGGCACGTCTCCGCAATTCGAATACGTCGATCCCGCCGGGTACAGCGGCGTACGTGTGTCGATGCACGTTTGCGTAAATTGTGCAGTCGGTCGGTGATATGTGTACACAGTACAGAGATGTGCGCGCCTCCACTGCCCGGTTCCATGGTAACACGAAACTGTGCTACAACGCCGAACAAAGCCGTCGTCCATAACTCATCGCTCGGATCGTTCCAGTCTGAAATCGTTTTTTTAGATCGTCTTAATCGAACTGAAATTTGAGAAATGTCCGGCGTAATATACCGCCTATAGAAACGCCAGACACTTCAACGGCCCAGCGCGACAGATTTTAAACAGGCTAAGTGTATAAAATTCACCGGAGATAAATTGATTGAAGCGGCAGCAGAGCGGTTAAATTAATAGAGATTTCGCAGTAGTATTCCGCAGTAAGTCAATTAGAAGTCGAGTTGTTAAGATTCTGTGAATTGCTGTACTTGTAAATAGTCCGTAAATAGACAGAGAGACGCAGTCTTAAACAGTTTTTTATACGCTGTTCAAATTGTGCACGGAACGACAGAATAAATTGCAGGAAAAAGATAGCTGAATGAAAATAAAAATTTGTTTAAAGCAATGAAATTGTGAATCTGCCACCGTTGAATTTATGATCATAATTGGAGCAAATTTTTATATTATAAATTAGGTTACACGAAGAAACGTTAATTTGGCGATGTCATTTTGCAATGCGAAGGGAATTTTTTGCTCTGAGAAAATAACAGTCGTCATTCTGTGCCAAAGAAATGTATAAATCCTCACTTAAATATTAAGATATGCAAATGTAAATGTGTCAATTACAAAATGTGACACACGAATCTGACGGCATGCAATCCGTGCAAGTTGGAAAAAATTATAAAAATAATGTGCACCGATGCAATTCAGATTTGCGGTTTGACAATACTTGTTTTTTCTACTTGTTTTTATATGTACGTAACATAAATTTTGAGTGACAAATCCATACACTTTTTGTACGCAGATCTAATATTTTTGTTTTAAAATTATTGAAAAATGAAACTTAATTTTTTCTGTCGGAACAAATCACGACATGAATCACTGGTTGGCACCAAATACCAGTGTTCTACTTGAAAACGTTTGATCTTCGCTTTTTAAACTTTTTTGAATGTTTTTATGTGTTTTCATGACAAACGTTTCCGTTGATTGAAATCGTTTCATTTTAAAAACCTATAAACGTTTAAAAAAATTTTTTAATTAAAATATAAATAAAATAATAAAAATACAATTTTTGGATTAAAACTAAATAAAAATATAAAATATTGTAACAAGAAACATTTTAAATGCCAATAAAACGAGTGTGTTTTAGCAGGGTTAATGAAATTATCTTTGTCTTTTCACAGTGCAAATAATCAGAGAAAATTTTTCCAGCTCTTATGAATGTATTTTCATAATTTAATAATATACTACAATCCTTGACTGTTGCAATTTTAGACTACACGACGGAAGTAAAATCAAACAAGTGAGTTAAAGCGTTGATTAAACTCGATGCCTACTCATTCTAATTCAACATCCCGGCTTTTAGCCGACAAAGCTGTCATCTCGCGCAATTTTACGGCTCAATTCGTGTGCATTGTTCGCCCGCAAGAGTTCTTTTTGCAATGGCTTTTGAATTGTTTCCTCGACCGTTCTTTTGCTTTGAATTTTTTTTTAAATCACAGTGTTCCCGCATAAACATTCACGCACAATTCTCTAAAATATCCCGCGACTCATTGAAAATTGCGCGGTCGCTTTTCTGTTTTGTGTCCGACAGGTAATTATATCAAGCACCCAACTCTTTTCATGCTGAATCGTGACCGGCATATCGGGACAGCAATTTTTTCGCTTTTATTTTCAAGCCGAGAAATTTCTATTGCAATTTTCGAGTTATCTTTTCGACGAGAGCTCATCGGTTCGTTCAGTTCGTTTCTGATCGTTTCATCGAACAGTGCGGCTTGTTGCAACGCATACCAAGCCTGGAATGTATTTGGTATTGTGCAGAATATGGCCGAGTTTATTCGGCACAGCGGAAAGATATTTCCCATCTGACGTTGTCTTTGAATTAAGAAAACATTCCATGTGAGCACTCTGAATGTGGCAAACGTTCGAGGCCAATGTTTTTTCAGTAGTAGTGTTGAGCGAGAGCGTGAATAAAAGAACTCCCATAGTTCCAAACACTGTTTGTTTAAAGAGATTAGATATTGTGTCGGAATGTTCAAATTGTAATAGAAAAATTGAATGTATCAAAAAAGGTGTGGCACCAATTCTTTGTCTCCAACAACAACAACAGGCTTTGTATTGAATGCATTTTGTTATATTATTTACGTTTAATTTGAAACTTCTTTCGACTACTTTCCCATTATTTGTGGTTTCGTGATAATTCAACAGGAGATTTTCGGAGGGATTGTGACGAAAGAAAATATTTTTGCTTTCTGAAGAATGTTTTTTACTCAAGTGTGATTTTGGCTCCCGAAAGAAGCTTAAAACTGTTATAATCGTATTTCAGTTATTTTCATAAAACTTTCATGTGGAGCTCTGTTAAAAGGGTGGGTGAAGGAGATGACCTGATAATGTAAATTCAATTTCTGCATCTAACGTGAAAGTCCTCGTTTTACTCTGCGATTGTTTATTACGCTTCGGTATTTACGCTTGAAATCGCGAACCGAAATTATGACCACTCGAAAAGCAACGTTTCTCATACCTCGCTGTC